>OY728163.1:878099489-880505114 GCA_963277665.1 Viscum album
TATGGATTTATCCACTATCGGGATCACCCTTTCATTGAATGATATATGATGAGTTTTTATGTTTATTTTCAATGGAAAATGTTTTAATTTTTCTTTTATTTACAATGTATATTTCAATGTGAAATTATATATTACAGATAATATGTTAAAAATTATTTTTAATGCTTAATTCATAGGTATTCAATTTTGTTTTAAAAGAAAGAAATTTTTTTTGAATGTCTTATTATTTTAAAAGAAAGCTAAGTTTCTCTAAGAATTGTTTTATGTGATCTTCTAAAATACATCTCTAACTAATATTACATCCATTGAAATAATTTATTCTTTACTAGGGATATTATCCATGGTTACAATTTATATTCATTCTCTAAACGATTCATGTTTTGATGGTATGATTTTTATGGAACCCATTTCATTGAAATGAGTATATAATGTTTCTAATAGATTGAAATGAAATCAATTTATTTTCAATGGGTTAATAAAGTTTTGAAATAAAAATTGTCTTTATGTGGTTCTATAATTATGTGAAAGGTAATTGTACTTTATTCGTGTTGTGGTTCATGGAAATTTCTTATAAGATGTGGTTTCCTAGATAACATCAGGTAAGACCATTGTTGCTTATATGATATGGTATCCCAGATAGAACCAGATAATTCCATTATAGTTTATATGACGGGTTATCCCAAATAGAATCATGTAAGCCTAATATAGAGCATATGATAGGGTGAAGACAAATTTCCAGTATTGTAGCAGTAGTATAACAACACTATATTAGGCAAAGTAGTCGGAACTATAGTAGTGCTGTAGCATGAATTATAGAAGTACTATATTATGTAATTTATTAGGCACTCTAGAATTACTGTAGTAGGTAATGTAGCCAGAACTATTGTAGTAACTCTTTAGTTCTGTAGTAGATAATACTATTCCTCTAATTTGATATTCACACCACCGGTTTGGGCCTCATGTCCTTCAAGGCCTTCGGAGCACCACAAGTCATTAGGGCCACCTCAAGGTCTTCAAGACACATGAGATTGGGCTTAATGAATATGAAGACTCTACCAAGGAGCGGACTCTAGATGAGTATTCATTGCAGACAGATTCTCCAGAGTAGAAGCTTAAGAGGATTTCTCAGAAAGAGAGGGTATGACATTTTCCATCGGGACCAGCCTGTGATTGCATGAGAAGTTTATCTGAACAATCCTTGTGAAGGTGGAGAGCTAACAACATGATAAAGAATATTGGGAGGAGCAGTTCTATATAGTTATTGCCGGTATATTTTCTAAGACCTACGAGTCATGTAATATCTATGCCTGGGGGCTTTTAAGGGTTCCCCCTCATCCCTAAAAAGTGGTATTATCATAAATCAATAAAAAAATAAGGCCTTCGGGCTATTTGGGTTAAGCCCATTATATCTTATACGATGGTGTTTCCTAGATATTAAAACAATACATTTGATAAATATTTATATCTTATAAGATTACTATGTAAACAAGTTGATGGTCTTGATCCACTATGGAAAGAAGGTATAACCTGATCCACTATATTGGAAGGACATTGACTCAGGGTGGTGGTGTGTCCGACCTAGTATATGTATCCCCCATGAAGTTCCCTAATATATTTTCGAAATGATCATTGACTTATAGGGAATGATTTTAGATGCTTATGTATGTAGAAAAAGTTCCTTGTCATATTCCTATGTTATGATTTCATGTCAAATTATCTAAATTACCTTATTGTTCATAAAAAAATAAATGTAAATATTTACACCATGACTCTTTATTATGATCTTTAATATGAAGGGTATGATATTTTAATTAAGTGATCAGGATCACATGCAATTATTCTTGTGTTATGATTACTTGTCTCCTTGTTTACACTTATTGATCTTTTAAGAAAACCCCTTTCTTATGATTACTTTCCCCGGCTATAAATTTTTTTATGTGTTAGTAATACAGGTTAATATATCTAAGGGGGATATTGGGGATCTTTCAAAAAGATATAAGATTATATTTCCAGTTTTCAAAACAAAATAAACTATAACAGTACTTGGGCATATAATTTTATAGTGCATTGAATATTCATTTAAAATGGTTTAATATCCTTGTATGTTCATCCTAGGTATTTATAGGTTATCACTTGGGATTTGTGCTTCATGTGTAGTTCCGTTATTATCTGTGATTTTATATGATGTTCAATTCTTTGGGGTAGACGCTCCTCTTACTATAATGTTTCAAATGTAATGTTTCAGTTGCTATTGGGAGAATCTACCTAGTGTAAAATTTACAATATTGATTTGGTCATTACACGCCATATTCAATGATTCAATTGAATTTATCCCTAGTGGAAAACTATGAACATGGTAGTTTTCCTGATGTTACTCAATAGGGAATTAGATCACTATATTCCATATTTTAGGAGATCAATGTACTTTAACTCTAGGGGTAATTGAATAACTATATAATTATTTTGATAATCTTGATGATATTTTTCACCCAACTTCTAAACTGTATTTATTTTGAGAAACTATATCAGATTTCCTATGGTATAAGGAGTATGATTCACATGTCATTTGTTGAAGTATATGGGGTCAAAATTCATGGTTCCATTTTTCTGAAATGATGACTTGTATTAGTTTCTTTCATACATAATGTTGTTTCCTTATTTACTATATCATAAATAAAATCACCTTGTGTTTTTTGGAATACATTAAGAGCTTTGTTGGTTTAGTTATATCAAATTTTGTATTTCATATTCACCTTACTGTATTTTCATACATCATTTCTAATATAAATATCATACCATAGGTTGTCTAAGTTATTGTGTTGTAGGAATATGATATAATTTATCTAACAAGACCAAGGTGAGGCTGAATATTTTTTTCAATGTCACTTTCTTTTTATTATTGTGTCCTTTTTTCATATATTTATGTTATTTTTATTCTAGGGGATCCTTTTTAGATGTATTAATTTATTTTTTGATAGGATTATGTTTTTCAATTAATTGGGTGTATATATAATTTATGATAATTGTTATCTCCAAGTTGTAATTCCATTTGAGTGAATTTATATACGCTTGTGGATTATGATTCATTTATTTATTATGTATTGTATTCTTGTGGTTTAAAGGGTTAATTATAACCACTGTTATTTATATACCATCACCACTGGTTTGTAGTGTTTGGCGATTGGGGGAGAAATTCTACATAGTGGTGATATATCTCCGGTCATGAAACTTAGGAAAGAAAATTCTGATACGTAAATTGATTTGAATCTAATAAAAATTCCTAAAAATATGATCCATCAAAAAGACATTAACATTGAACGTTATATTATTAATGAAAATATTTAAATATCTACTAATTTCTTACAAAAATTAGAAGGTTTTGGAAACCTAATGTCTTGTCACATATAGTGAATCATAGGAGGTAGAAGTTTATAAAGAGAGAATTATAAAATTCCCTTCAGTAAATAGGGGATGCCTCTCCTTTATGTTGTTTATAATAGTTCATAGGATTCATTATATATATATATATGCATCATAAATTTTTCTAAAATTTGAATCCAAAGTTGGTTTCTAGTAGGATATCAAATACACAAAATCTAAATTTTATAATCCCCACTTTGAGATCATAATTTCATGATTTTTTTGAAAATCTAAAATGAATTGTTAGTACAGAATTGTGTTTTGAAAAATTTTCAAGTGTTATTTTATTATAAAAGAGACCATATATAATTCATGAAAAATGATGTATGTTTAATTTTCAATTGACACAAGTAAAGTCGTGTAACTATTGTTTGAGCTCAATATAACTATATATAGTCACTTTTTCTATTTAAAATTATTATGATGTAATTTAATAATTAAAATATGTAATTATATATTAGTTTTTTTACTGAATTTCATATAAAATATAAATTATTGGTTGGAAAAATATAATTCTAGTTTTAACATTAGGGATTTTATTTCTAATCATTGAAAAATACAATTTCAATCAATAATAATTAATGGTTCTATATCCATTAGTCAATACAATTTTTTAAAAAATTATGGAAACTCCCCCTTAAAATTAAAATATAAAAATCATACAAAAATATAGGATATTATTTTGTATAATATCCATGTTTAATTAATGTTATTTAGTGTGTGGGGAAAGCTAGAATGGAATTTTTTTTAATTGAAACACATAAGTGATCAAATAGTAAATTGAAACAAAAATCTAGTTTGAAATATATATTTTATTTCTTTTATATGTTATATATATAAAGTATATAAATTGATAAAAAACTGATTATGTATCATTTTTTAATGTTTTGTGTTTTATAAAATATTCTAATATAAAATAGTTGACAATATTGTATATTATTAATGTAAATGATGTTATAAGGGGTATGTATTACATAAATTTAGATTTATTTTATGGTAAGAGTCATTATTAATGTGAAAATGCAAGTATTCTATATCAATTCCAGTTAAATAAGATTGTTACAAATTGAAAAACCTATAAATCTAATAATTGATAAAAAGTGATTTCAAAGTCTGCAATCGGTGTTTTGTGATTATCATAAAAACTAATTATATAAACATGAAAATTAATTTTATTTATAAATTTTTCTTATGATATTATAGTATTAGTATAATTAAATTTATAGATTATATAAGTTTCATTACAGAATTGTATCTTTATTATAAGTTGTTGCATTGAGGTAAAATTTTATATTCGATACATAATTCATTTTTTTCAATTATAAAAATAGTACTGTAATATTAAATGAATAAAATTTATTTCAAATTGTGGGAATGAATATGTCTTATAGAAATGATACAATGTAACATTGTAGAAAATATATAATAAATATTTTATTCATCTTTCATGGTTATTATTTTTAATAAATAATTAATTTTGAGTAATGTTAATTCAATCATATTTTCTAATTGACACAACCATATTTTTAAGATGTTTTGTATTATATAATGAAATTTAAAATAATTAAAACGAATTTTAAATAAAAAAAATTTTATTTAAAAAATGTTTCTTGATTTATATTAATAATGTTGTACAACATTTTGACAAAAATTTATGTTCTATAAGGAAAATATTTTTTATCGGGGATTTGAATTTTAACATGATTGTAAAAAAAATTATACAAATAAATGATTAAACTTGTTTCCATTTTTATAAAATGCATATTTATATTTCATATAAAAGATATAAGGGATAAAAAAGTAATTTTTTGAAGTTAATGAATTTATAATGAATAACTATCATGAATTATTCCCCAAAAGTGAAGGGTATTTAAAGGATTTAAAAATATTTACATATGTGTACATAGAACTCTTTATGTGAATGATGAAATGAGAGTCCCCCTATGCAATAAATATAGATATCTATTATGATATAGAAGTAAATTTGAAATGTTAACATTTATAGAGTGAGTATATTGATATTTTTGATATCAGGATTGCCAATTATTTGGTAAAGAATGTGATGGGAATGAATGCACAAATTTTTTCATGTATTCAATTTATCAATAATGTTTTTTTACAAAAATCCATATTATTAACTATATGGGAAGATTGTATTATTGGTATATGTGAGAAATCAAGCTACATATGAATCATTTTATGATATTGTATGTATTAAAATAATAAACTTATAAAATAATTACATTATTTTATTTTAAATAATTTTTTTGGGATTAACCATTTTGGATAGTAAATTTTATTAGATTTATGTATTTTGTATTAAGAGGATAA
Organism: Viscum album; assembly: GCA_963277665.1. Classification (NCBI taxonomy): domain Eukaryota; kingdom Viridiplantae; phylum Streptophyta; class Magnoliopsida; order Santalales; family Viscaceae; genus Viscum; species Viscum album. Next base: position 878,105,241 of record OY728163.1, read on the forward strand.
ATAAAATTGTCTTATTATTTGATATATGAATTAATTATATATATATATATATTCAATGTCACTTATAATTATTTTTATTTATAAATGAAATAAAATGAAAACCTATATTGATGTAGTGTTTCTTATGACACAATTTATCTGGTTATTATTAAATATAATAAAATAATTTAATGATATGTTGGAAAAGTATAAAAATTATAGAAGGATTATAAATATAATAAAAAATATTTTTATTATATTTTTACCATTAACTAATTTTATATGTAATTAGATATCCTTTCAAAATAATATTTCATTTAAAAAACTTACACCTTGTGTAGTTTACATATTTATCAACATTAATGAGTTCCAATTTATATGATGAATAATTTATTTGTTGGAATGTCATCCAAAAAATGTTTAAAACTATTCATACATTTCTTTATAAGATAATAATCACATGTTCTATATTAAACCAATTTTTGACATACTATGAAAAATCATTACATGTTATGAACAAGATATAATATGATATTGATATTTAATCAATGAAGATTTTTATTTCTTGTGGTTCTATCTGTCCCATTATGATTAAATTCCAAAATAGATAAAAACATTTAATGTATGAGGGTATATATTTAATTGATGGGAAAAGTCAATTGTATCAAAATTCATATATATTTTGATGTTTTCACTTCAATATATATTGTGTGGATTGAAATAGTTTTCTTCTTATTATAAGTTATTGTTAATTATATGTGTTTTAGTCTAATTAATTATGATGTTTCATGTCAATTATTTATATTTATGTTTACTATAATATTATATATATAAATATTGTCTTTATATACTAATCAATGAACATTATAAATAAGTTCATTGAAAATATATTTTACATCAATGGAATAGAAATATAAAATTCTAGATTTATTAATTAGTTATGATGATAAAGAAAAAAGGAATCCATATAATGATATATTTGATAATTTAGGTAATATATTTCTGATGTGGTTTCAAGTAATATTTGATTTAAAAAATTCATTATATGAGTAATAAGATAAATTGAAAGGGAAGTATGCGTTAAAACATTCAATTGAGTAAAACTAAGATAGTCAAAAAATTGATAGTAATGAATTTTTTAATTATTGGGAATAAATACTATAATGATGAAATTTTAAACCCATTATATGTTAATCATATGTTTCAACCACGATCAAAGTGAAAATTTTCCTACATTGATAAATTGGGGATAAAATACCAATTTAGATATAAAAACAGGTTAAAAACATCAATTATATTATAAGAATAATTTTCATCTTTGTTTATTTATTATATTGTTATTATATCTATAAATTCATTAAATATAAATAATGCATCAACATAAAAATGGTTATCATGTTCTACAAAATACTTATGGATACCTTTATCCCTAATATATGTATTTTTAGGTATGTGGAACATGAGTGAAGCACTATAATATTTTTTATACCACAATCATAGTATGTTTCATGAAATTAATATATTTTCTGGTAACTTAAATATGACAAGTTGGGTAATAATTCACACTATTGTCATATATCAGTAATGTGATATGAGTCCCTTTTAATATATTTTATTAATTATAAATAATTATAATTTATACTTTCTTATATAAAATGTTACTAGTTGAAACGTAGTGCTTTTCTATTAACAATATTGAAATGTCTCTCAAGGGTGTATTTTAATAATTTTTTCATTATCCTAATGTTAGTTAACCAAACATGTGAGTGAGAATTCATAATATGAAATTATTGGAAAATTGTGGAAAATAATGTTCATGAGTAATGAAATATATATATTAATAGTTTTTAGGTATTTATTAATGTGTAAAAAAATTTCATATAAATGATAATATTGGTTATATATGAAATTTATAAAGTGAGATATATTCTTGTTTTATGAAAACGTTTTGGGGGAATAAATTTCAAGTCATTTAAAGATAATATTTGAAATATATTTCATTTGTAATTAAAGAAACATAATAAATTATTGAAATATTTATCGGGGACTATATCATGTAGTTCTTTTTTTGTAGTAAACATTTATTTCATATATACATTAACATAAATTTCATTTAAATTTGTAGTCATTGTTTATTATATATAGATTTGATTTTATTATTTAAAAATGTATCACCCCTATTTGATTATATAAATATCAATTTATATTTTGTGTGTAGAAATTAGATGTGAAAATTAAGATAGGCTTGTAATTTTTAAAATATAATGGTTTATTTTCCTGAAACCAATTTCTTGTAAATGTAAAAAAAATAAAAATAAATTGCAATTGGTTGATATATATTATAGTTTTTTAGATTAATAAAATTTTCTAGTAAGTGATGGTTGTGGAGAATAATAGTCATTATTTTGGTAAATTTTTTAGTGAAAATAATATCAATCATTATGTGACATACTATTCATCTAAAATTAGAAGTATTTTAATATGTTTACAAAATATATGATGATTAAATTATATTATTTATTATTATATTATACATGTGAATTAATTTTTTCTATGAAAGTGTTATAATATTCCATTTTATTTAATATATATATATATATAATTTCATAGTTGAGAAAAAATTTTCCTATAGTAATTAGTTAGGGAGGAACTAATATTACATATATTGATATTGTTTAGGAAATACAAGTTTCATAAGGGGGTCACATTTACATTAAAAATTATTTTAATTAATATTCCATGTAGTTCTATTTTTTTAGAAAAAAATTATCCCACTGTACCAATGTGATAAATTTATTTTTATGATTTTATAATAGTTAAATATATATTCATATACATTTTTTAGCTAATATATTTTATCACCAAGGTAATTGGGTAAATTGTACTTTAATTATTAAGTGTTTAAATTAGATATAAAAATTCAGAATGTATTATAATTTTTATTTTTTAGAATTTTTTTATCTGATTTCATATAACTGTATCAAATAATTCTAATTTTTAAGTGGCGTATGTTTCATAGGAATATGGGAATCAGTATAAGTATTGTCATAACATCTAAATATATTTAGTTAATTAGTTGGTTGTTGAATGAAAAATTAATCCTACATGTTATATTATTATTACCTTTTAAGAAAAAACATTTAAAGGTTGTGTCAAAACCTGAACATTTATGAAGCATCAAAAAAAATTATTTTCATGTGAAACATTTACCCATTCCAAACTAGCCCTGAATGATTAGGCCAGTGTGATATGTAGAGACTCTTATCAATATATGATTTGGTCTAATATATATTATAATGACTAATGACCTCAAATCATCATGATATATTTTCCTGGGATGAGATATAGTCCACCAAATCTATATTCCCTTTATTTAAGACACATAATGAAATAATATCTTTAGTATTAATCTATTATCCTTGATCTCCATTGTTAAATGTTTGAATCCATATAAAATATATTATGTGTGTTCTTTTGAGGTAAAAATAAATCTTTTTAATGTCTAAACAAAAATTTAGTAGGATAAATATTCAGACTTTATATAATTGATATTTTCATCAATTAGAATCCCCTATGGAAGAAATAAATATCTCACAAATGGGACCTCAACATAAAAAAAATACTTTTATAGTGTTTTTAAAAATATTGGTATCTAATAGTAAATACCAATCAAAATTTATCACTTTTTAAGTGATGTGTTTGGTGGTCTAAATTCAAATAATCATACAATATGCCACTTTATCTATTATTTAAACTAAATAAACTCATTGGTTGAGGTGTTATTTGAAAACTAGATGTCCAAATCTAAGGCCAACAAATGGTGTTGATCTTATTGGGGTGTTCTTTTTCAAGAAATATTGGGGCATATTCTTTTCATATATTGATATCAACTATTAATAATTGAATATTCATTATCCAAAATAATGGTCCACACTAAAATATTATATTACAAATTCGTTTGGAAACAAGGACACATTAAAAATGGTTCCTAAAATATATAAATATTCTCCCTCTATATTCTTCATAACTAGAAATCATATTATAACCATCATAACTAGTACCATTCTTCTAAACATGTGGATATAAAACATTATAAAGGGTAATATCAAATGAACAGTATGGGTAATCATGGGAGATATAAATGATCACATGGGAATTACATGATAATACAGTTATAAGAATATGATCATAAAATTTGAAAATCATACCCCACATATCATAAATCAAAATCATGAGTCTTGCTATAAAACATGGTAGTTTATACAATATTCATCATTATAGAATCAAATAACATGATCTATGGGGAATGACATTGTCATAAGACATAATTTTTTAGCATGAACATATTCTTTTAAAATCAATACCATAATATTCATGGTTCATTACCAATGTTATTAAGTGGAATGGGTTCACTACAAAAAAAATCCATGCAGTCAAGGTCTACTCCCATTTCTATCATAGTGCACATATTACCCTAATCAAATATTTTCACTCCCCATTCGGGTACTATTTATCTCAAGAGATATAAATTTTTACCCAATTAAATATAGAGAGATATAGGTCCCACCCTTCATATACTAAAAATCATACATAAGTTTCCCTCATTATCATATAACATTAATCAGATTAAAACCGATAAAAATAAATTGCTTCAATAAACATTTCATCATAGCATATCCCATGAAAAAATAGATTCATAATCATTTCATTATTTCTCCATGGTATAACTTGTGGAAAAGTAATGGATTTCTTAACACTATTTCCATCATTATAATAAAAAACCATATAAAGCATAAATGTTATATATTTGGATCATTTCATGAATCAATAATATGTTATATCATGGTTTTGTTTCTTTGATGAATAGAAATACGATTAAAATATTAATAAAACATTCTTGAGGTATATATCATTTATATTTTGAAACCAATTTATTAAAATTTAAAAATTCAAAAAAAATTGGAAATATTTTTATTGAAAATAAAAAATAAAAATGAAATGTAATCATTAATTAATTGAGCAGTCATGATAGATGTAAATTTTGTTCATGTTGTATAGGGTAAAAAATAATTCTTTCTACACTGTTTTAAATTGTAAAAAACTACATAATTTTGAAAATGAAATTAATATTAACTTTAAACAATTTTTATAAAAATTAAAACACATGTAAAATATAAATTACGAAATCGAAATATAACATTAAAAAATAACTTCTTTAAAATAATTTTAGAAATCCTGGATATAGAAGACTAATTTTTCTCAACCAACAATAAAAATAAGTTCTATTTTCATTAAAATAGATTTTCAACATCCGGAGTTTTTAATATGAGGAAAAAGATATGATTAAATTTATTTTCAATAAATAACCTTATAAAAAACATGAATGATTTTTTTGAGAGACTAATCATATGATTTCACCAATAGAAACATATTTATAAACAATGATTATAAACACATAGAATACAACATTAACTCCATATTGTATTTATCAATTTTTTATTTCAATACCCATGAAAAACATAACCATATATGGATATGTAAATTATAATAGATTTAATATTAATAATCATTAAATAAAATAATGTGTAGTATTTAAACAATATAAAAAAAAATTTAATAATGAATATGTCCCATGAAAATAAAAGTGAGATGAAAATACCTTACTTTAGGCCTGACTTGTTTTTTACACGTTATAGAATCCTATATAAAAACTATTCCTTAATTTTAAATATATTTTAGAACCATAATAATATGTATCATACAATTTATTATTTACTTCAACTATTTTATAATAGTTTTTACACTTCTTTTTTAAAATCAGTGTTCTATGTGATATGTTCTTTTTTTATGCATGATCTGGTTTAGTTGTTTTGTTCCTTTTATTTTGATTTGGGTTACATCATATCCATGATTTTATTAATAGTATAAAAATCATATATATTCACAAAATAGATTCATAAATGCATTAATAAAATAAAGTAATTGACAAATGAAAAAAACCATTCATGGAGATGGTAGGCCGTACATACCCATGAACAATGTTTTCATTTTTTTGATGGATGGAACGAATGAAAGGTAAATTATAACTAGATTTTAAAGAATAATTTTTATATCTTATATAGAATATATTTTCCTAAAATCCATCAATATTACAATCCATAAAAAATATAAATGAAAAATGAATCTCATCTCTCCACTGATGTGGTAGTCCACATATATGAACAATCGTTGTAATCGTTTAGAAATTATTTTTAATCTATAAAGGATGATTTGATATTATCTTTCTAGAAGAAATATTTTGAATAATTTTTCATATATAAACATTAAACCCATCATAATAACAATTTATAAATTTTGTTTATGAGAAATAATTTTTATTTCTTCATGGAGATGGAATGTCATATGAATGGATGAGAAATATTTTAATTCCCCACATGATTGGGAAAATGTAAATAAAGGTGGTTTTAGAATCAAACTAAGATTTTATTACATTATAGATACTATAGTTATTATTTTTATAATAATAAAAGATATTGAAATGAGATAAAATAATAACAAAAAAGAAAGTGATTGGTTTAGCCAATTACCTCTTACTTGGAATTACTCTTCTAAATTTTCTCTTTGGGATCTATGTTACGAATTTTGAAAAAAAACATATAAAATGTTTATAGGTATGTATATAATATTCATTATTAGATGTTTTTCTAAACTATATTTCCCAATGATCATAAAAGGACAAAAATTAGGGGAGTCCATTAATAATTTTTGGGAGTGTAACTGTTGGAATACCTAAATATATTAAATTAACATAAATTATTTTCGATATCCCAATTTCCCCAAATTTATGTTTTTTAATTATACGATGAGAATGATTTGAAATATTCTCATTAAATAGTCTTTTGAATTTTTGGATGATTTTTTTACATCATCATTTTGTTTCAACCCATGGTTATTCCTTTTTAAAAGAAGAGCAATATTTATGTTTTCTATATATTAAGTGTTATTAATGTTAATAAAATATTAAAAACATCACACTAATAGAAAATTACTGATGTTTGAAGTCCTATACCATTAATTTTTATGGATCATTCAGTTTTATTAATTTAATAGTATTTAATAATATATTATTTATTATAAAATATCATTAATTCCATGCTTAGAAATTCAAATTAATTTGAGAATAAATAAATCAATGAAAATTGTACTTCTATTATAATGATTCTATACCACCCTAGAATGTCATATATAACATTAAAAGTCATTTAAAACATTTATCCATTTAAATAATATCACATTTAATAATTTAAAAATATTTTATGTTAATATTATGTAAATTTGATAAATATTTTATTAATGTAGAACATGTTTTAAAGTTCTTTATATAATGTATACAAAAAATAGATAAATTTAAACAATTAAAAAAATTTCATTTACCACAATGGAAATACTTATATTCATCATAACATTCTTTTTTCCATATGTGGACAGATAAGAGATTATTAAAACCTAGTTAGTGAAATTTTGTAACATTATTTAATTTTAATATTATAAAAGCATTTATCATGGTAAAGTGTCAATTAAAAAAATTCCATTTTTAGCATAAGGTGATAAGGGTATTATTAATTCAGTCTAATAATAATTATGAAGAAACCATCATGTCCTTGTCACTCAGTCTTTACCATGATTCTTATTATTTACACTTTACCTAGGTGATAAATTTTACCATGGTTCCTATTCAAATTTATCCAAAATAAAACTATTCTATTTAAAAAAAATTAACCTCATAATTAATAATATGTAATAAATTTTATCATGATTAATACTTATAATTGGAAAAAAATAATTTTAAAATAAGAATGAAAAATGTGATTAAAACATCTTTTTTGAAAGATATGTGTTTTAAGCATAAATACTTATTTATTCTTATCAAATTCTAAGAAAAAATTTATATTATTGTTGAATAATTTTATTGAGTATATAATATGTACATTTAATTAAAATTACTCTCTGATATTTATCAATTTAATTTATAAAAACTCATTGATTTTTTAAACACCTATTTTCTGAAAACTACTTTTACCAATTAAAATATTTTTATTAAAATTAAAACATAAAAATGATTCTAATGTAATTAATTTAATTTTTTAAATATAATAAAATTAATTTTATTATAGAACCATTTTTTAAAAAATTATGTTTATACAAATAAGTTTCTCTTAAATCAATATTTTTTACTATACATTGGGAAATCAATATTTTCATGAAATTAATCCAAATATAATTTTAATATTCATATTCATAAAAATGATGACAATTTTATAAAATAAAACACCAAAAGATCTAGTCATTATTTATAATATATTTTAACAAATTGTAAAAATTATATATTTATTGGAAAACATATTGTTTTAGAATAACATTAATTTACTTAAAACTGAGATATTATTGACTACAAATTTATAAACACATTTATATTGAGTTTTAAATTAATATATATTTCACAAATATTATTATCATATTTATACCATCAAATTCAATGATTATATTTTAACTATAAAAAATAATTAATTTTTAATAGTATCTCACAATTCCATTAAACACGGTGTTGTGTGTAACACAAGATATTGAAGAAATTAAATATTTTAAAATGAATTACTTTTTAATATCTCTGGGTCTTACATCCCCCATTTATCAAATAGTTTATTTACAATATGAAATTGTGCTCAATAATCAAATGTTTTATATTTTCAAAGTCTGTTTTTGAAATCCCACATCATAAAATGGGTTAATAAAAAGTTTACAAAAAAAGTGTGAAAGGGAAGTTTGAAGTTCACCACAAAACTATGATTCCAAATTGGAGATCATTAATTAGTAGTAGAAATATGTACATGTAAGAGAAAAAACCCAAGGAATAATTGAGTGTGATGGAAAATATTTCATGGATAGATTTAACAACCATAAAATCATGAACCAATGAGGGATTAATAGACCATAAATTCATTAAAACTAAAGGATATAGGAAAAACATATTATCCTAATTATTTTTCCTAGATTTCAGGAATTACATTTCCGTATATACTTTGAAAATTGGAAATATATATAACCGACATTTATTATTTCATCCATTATTCAATTTATACAACAATCTAATCTAGTTCTTGATGTGTTGAGTAATCTAGATGAACATGTTTATTCATGATGCCCTAAAATCAACTTAAAATGAATCAAAAAGGTATATAATGATATTCCCCCAATATTTAGGATTAAAAAATAATTTTTTAACCCCAATATAATTATAAACATTAATAAACCACCAAATGAATAAATAAAACATTAATCTCCATTACCTTAATTACATATATAACCCCAATAATAAATAATATTTTAATTTCAAAGGATATATCATACCTATTAGATTAAATATTTAAAAAAGTAAACTACATTATCCTCAAATAATTTTTCATTCTAAATATATTATTAAGCCTAATGGTAAAATATACCTCAACCAAATTAAAAATCTTCCAAAATTCTATATTCAAAATAATAATTTATTATATTATCTTGTAGGGTAGATAAATTCATCAAAAAATCCTGAATCAAATTTAGATATTATCCTTAAAGGAAATATTTAACTTCCACATAAATGTATCTAAAAATATATCCAATTCAATGAATCATATTTCAACCATCAAGATTATATATTTATCATTATCTATTAGTCCATAATTAATATATCATCAACTCATATATCAACCCAAAATGGTATTTGATCCTCAACAGAGAATCAAAATCCTGTCAATTAAAACATTACAAGGGGGTGTTGATGCCTTTGGACATGTCATTTACCTAGATTATATAAACCCAATATGGTTTCCATATAATTTATGTAATCCTAAAATTAAAACATATATAGTTCAAAAACCCAAAAACGTCATCCTTCAAATAATTTCATGATAATAATATATTTTATGTAAATAAAAAAAAGAAATAAAAATCATCAATGATGAACTAAATTACTTTTTTTATCAACTCATAAACCAATTTCATGGATAACAAATCTATCAATTATAATGATATCTTTTTACATAAAAAAAATATTAACTCATCAAAAAACACATATTATGGTATATATTCTTTATTAATCATGTCTTCCCTAAAAATATCACCTTACCACCATGCCACTCTTTTCATTACATTGAACCTCAAATTCAACATTAACATGTTTCATTAAAATTATATACATTGAATGAAACATAATCCCAAAGTTTGTGCAACTATAATCATATTGGGGAATAAAATAATAATGAAACATCTTCTAAAGGATGTGTAAATTATGAAACCTTATGATTTACAAAGGTCAATCATGATCATAACCAAAAGAATATGATTATATATTATTCTTAAACTTACCCTAGGGTTCTAACTATATTTTTATCATAATAGTTTAAAAATTTCAAATAAACCTTGCGTTGACACTAAAAAAAGTGAGCCATATATTTCAAACATACATATCACATTTTAATATATGAATATTGATTTTATAAAAAAAAATCTTCAGAATAATACTAAATGTTTAATTTTACAAGAGTTTTTGAAACATATAAAACTTGTTCCTAAATGATATACCACATCTCCCACTATGTTTTTCACAAAAATAACTCTTCATAGTTATATCACACATAATACATTTCCCATTAATACATGAATAGTATAAACAACTAAGGGTCATTTAAGATTAAAAATAAAATTATATTATCATGACATTAATGGTCGCTTGATTATAATATTAATATAATGGTATAAGAATAATAGAATAAAATTTTAAAATCATACCTTTCATGTTATAGATCATAATCTTATTTCATTGAATAAAACATGAAAATTAATATGATTTCATTCCTAAAAGATTATAAGGATATTATACATGAGAGAAAACATTGTCTTAACACAAATGTTTTTGGCATATAGATAAGAACAAAAAAAATTTCTTATTAGTCAAGGATTATTCTCATTACTATCATAGGGGAATGGGTTAAATACCAAAACCATCATAGTAGTCATTCTTCACACCCAATACTATCATAATTTAAATAGTCTATAATTATTCTAGTTTCACTCACTATTCTGGTCCATGTTGTGTCATTAGATATCAATCATTTCCCTATATATTTGAGGGGGATATTGTTCCCACCCATCAGATAATGAAAACCAAATAAATATTTTCCACATGATCATAAAATGTTGATAATATTTAAACCCAGTAAATAAAATGGTTTTCATAAAGAATTCATCATAGAATAACACATGATAAATTAACATGTTTCGTAATAATTTCATCATTTCATCATAGTATTACAGGTGGAAATGTACTGAACATCATAAACATCATTTTATCATAAACATAAACAATCTAGATAGTCAATAATGTTGGAATCCATAGATCATAAACCTAGTTAGGCATAAGCTATATCAGGGGTTTTATCCTTTTAATGATAGAAATACCAAAAAAAGTTTATTAAAACATTTCATGGTAAAATATCCTTTCCATATTGAGACCACTTATTTAAAATAAAAAAGAAACTTCTAATGTATTATATATAAAATTTTGTTATAATATTACCATTGAGACATGTAATGAATTATCTAAATCAATGGTACTTCTAAATCAAAAAAAATAAATGAAGTTAAAAACCATTTTCTAAAAAATTTAGCATCACATCATTACTTGTTTAAAATCCATATTAGATGTAACTAGAGCCTATTAAATTTCATTGTAGAAAAACATTGGTAAATTCATCCTTCTTTCATGATAATAAAAGGATCATTACATAATGAATTGGAAAACCACAATGGGGATAACACATTTTTTAATGTATATTCGGATCACCCGTGAGTTATAATGTGGCTCCATAATTAAGATAAGCTAAACTGGGATCACCCATTAATTTAGCAATAATGGGGAGCAACCATTCATATTAGTTATATATGGCTCACACAATAGCTATGATGGGGATCACCACATCATATTAGCTATATCATATTCAAACATTATTCATATATTGATTTCATACGTTATCATGAATAAAAATATTTTGTTGTCACTTTTTTATCATAAAACCATTTAAAAACACTTTTTAACCAATATAAAAAAAATCAGATATCAAAAAATCCATTTTCATTTAAAACCCATTTTCCTAACCAAAATATCCTAGAAACCTGAATGAGGGTCTTTCATTAAAGAAAGAATGAACTCATTACATCGTATCTTGAAATAAAATAATATCCATGGAAGCACATAAATTCATTGTCAATATATATATATATTAAAAATAATCATTCCCTTTGTCGATTATCAGAATTTTATATATAAAACTCGTATAAATATTAATTTTGAAATCCATTAGGAAAAAAGAAAAATTAGTAATTAAATTTTAATTATAAATATTTTTTTCCATAAAAACATTCATAAAATAAATTTACAAATGAGGACATGGAAATGAATATTTTTTAAAGGGAACATTAAAGGTTGGTTTTTTAGTATAAAAGTATATTATATCTTGGGAAGAACTTGAATCATAAGCACCATAAAAGAATAACATTAAAAAATATCTTGATAAAATTTAAATTCATAATATACCATTTGAAAGGTTATATATATATATTATAAATGAATATAGGTGCATAACATCAAAATATTCCCCATTGAAAGAAAATTGAGACGAAGTCCATTACCATGAGTCTGACTTGTCACGTACATTTTGATTCTTACTAAATTATAAAGATATGATAATTATTTATTTTATTTAGATATATATTCGTGTTTATTATTATTTTTATTTTACTTATTTAAATTTTATATAAAATTAATTAATAAATTATGTTTATGTTGGGGGTTTCAGCGATATTTGGATTATATGCCAAATATTACATCAGTATGATGAATATTGGCCAATAAATTCATTATTAAAAATCCCTTGTATTATAATAATGAAATAATTATCATATTTATCCATAATTATAAATTCTAAAACCAATGATAAATGATGGTTATTAAAAATGAACTATGTTACAACCATTGAATTAGTTGGTCGTATATATGCATAATTCTCATTTCCAATTTTCAGTGAACATTATAGAAATAATGTTATTAATATTTTATCTTTATAGAGTGATAATAATTTCATAAATTTTGTATTATTTTATAAAATAACCTTATATATATCATACAAGTGGTGTGGTGATGAGATAATAATCATATCATTTAATAGAGGTGGTTTTCCATACAAACACGAACAACATTATCATTTTTCAGTGTAAGATATAAAATTGAAAAAATTACTTATTATAATGATAAATATTTTATTAATATCATTTTTATTTAATTTATATCACTCATAATCAATAAATGTTTCTTTATTTCCTTCCATTTAAAGCATTAGTGATAAATTATTGACATCACTTCGTGAAGCAGTAGTTCGTTGTACACACGAGCGATGTTATTATATCCCACACAGAATAAAAAAATAGGGTATATTTGATATAATAAATAAATAATTATAATTATTTTATAAATATAATATATATATATATATATAATGACTACATAGTTATATAAATCTATGAGAGGTGATAACGGAAGACAAATGACATTGGTTCGTGAGGTGGTTGAAAATCATATACATGAATGTTTATTTTTAAATCCATTTAATGGAAAAGAATATGGATTTAATTTATTACATTAACATAATAACATATCAATATATAAGGTATTATGGTTTTATTATATAATAATAGTTTCATAATATCTTAATTTGGTGCAATACTTTAGAAAACAAGTACTCTTTGTTAGAAATTTTAACTCATCTTAGACAACCTCATTATGATTATACCTATAATTATTCTATAATGGGATTCTGAATAAAATAAGTCTTTTATGATAAGGAATAATTTTGATGGTGATATTTAGTTATTTATTGGAAATATTAATTTATTTAAAGGTTTTATCTTAGATGAATTTTTCATCACCTTTTATAAGTGAGGTGAGTGGAATATTTATAATTTTTGAAAAGAAAATGTTTTAACCTCAATTTTTATTTTCCAAAAGGATCAAAAATGAACTATTAATGGGAATTAGACATGATAAGGTATAAATATATCCAAAACATATATTTTATACAATTATTTATATCATTTTAGACTATATCTTTTTTAGTTTAACTCATAGTAAATTCATTATTACTAAAACAATGAAAATTAATTTTTATTATCTCCACTGTGAAAATTTTTATAAAATGAATCTATCATTATTAAAGAGAATAAATAATTATAATACCAAATATAGAATCCATTTTCTATAATTCATTTTAATATATTTTTTTAAAAAATAATTCATTAAAAAACTCCCCGATTTGACGAAAAAACAGGTTTTCAAGAAGTGTATTTTTTTGGGGAAAACGATGATTTTATATTAACACTATTACTATTAAAAATATGTTTATAATTTTTATTAAATATTTATCTATATATAATACATAAATTTTAATTATGACATTCTTCATTAGTAATTATTTAAAATAACAAGAATTTAAGAACATTATTATCTTTAACACAATTTTTTAAAAAATTATCATTTAAAAAAGAAAATAAAAAAATATGATTAAAAAGTAAATAAGTTGATTAAATATACCTAATTTATACTTATGGTTCATTTTTTCAGTTTAAAAATTTGGCACACTATAGGTCAAAAATATTCCATAGTCGATCATTAGATTTTCTCTTTTTGGGTTGGAGAATATTCTGAGGATCGAAGGCTGAATGTAAAAGGTTTTTGAGAAAAAAAGTCATGAGGCCCAGTTACGGTGAACTATTAGTTTAGATATTGAGTATAAAACTATTTTTGAATATATTTTTCATGATTTGAGCACACATAAATAAACCTTGCATCCTCTATTGCACACCATGCACCAATTTGGATAGAGGGGTTTGCATGGTTGGTACACAGTTAAACTAATCGTGCAACCAAGTCATGAACATGTCAAAAATGGATATAATGTGAACATCATTAAGTAATATTGTTATTTTAACCGTTCAACATCCTCAATTAAATGATTCAAACAACCTTCAAATGGATAATAATGGTATTTTTAAATTTTTTCCCTTATTTGGTTTTAAGCCGCTTCAACCCTAATCACATTTTAGCTCATCATTGTCCTTCCCCAACATATAGGATGTCACACCCATTGGATTCATGTTATAATTACTATATTCATGATAGATATCATTGTGGTATTTTTTTATTTTAATCATCTTTGTTATATTCATCGTAGGTCTTCTATATAACTCTTCTCTTCCCATATCATGGTAACCAAAGAGGCATTGTATGTTAGATTTAGGGAGTTTTATTGAATAAATAGATTTTTTATTATGGATTTAGGATCATTATGACCTAATATACCCATCCTTAGTCTTATTTTTCGACGGAGGATTTTTCTACCTATGTTTTTTTGTAGGTGTTTCTATACAAATTATTAATTCAATGAATTCTGTATTGATCATGTAAATTTACATTGGGTTATTCAATGAATTGAAATGATTTGTGGTTTTATTGAATTTCAGTGAACGATTAATGTTTTTAAAATGGTGTTTTTAAATGTTTTTTCCTACTAAGAATTTGAATAAATAGTTTATTGGTTGGTTTATTAATAAATTGGTTTTCAAACACCAAGTTATATTGTATTGTCTTTAAAAGTTTCTTATAAAATGTGTTCCTGGTTTTTAAATGGATTTTGTAAAAATTCTAACACTGGAAACCATAAGTGTGTTGAGAACGTGTCATATGTTACCCACGTGGATGGGGAACCACTATGCATTTCATTGTAATATTGATGGATTGTGTAAGGACTCAATATTTGTTAGTTCCAACATATTTCCAAGGAATGTAGATTTATGAATAGTACATTTTCTAATGGTTATTCCCAATAATTTGTTTTTTAATTTATGGTTATTTATTATAATAAGTATATTCTCATGTCTTTTTAATCTCATTTTTTTACATGAGGTTGTAAAACAAGGTTTATCGTGATGGATTATGTCATGGATTTGTTGTCAATTTATTACAATATGCTATATAGATTTACATTCTTGTCAAATCACATAGACATTTTCTGTTATTGGTTTTGGGAATATGAAAATAATTTAGGAAAAACCATTATAAAACAATTTACAAATGGGATTGGATATATAAAATATTTTCAATTTTTTTGAATCTAAAAATGATGTACTTATGATATTAGTCCACCCATCGAATCTGTGTTGGTATCATATGGGGATTTTTTCTCAGAATTGATATTTTACATTGGGTAGTTATATATTTTTTATTTAAATATCCATGTAAATGTAAGGTCACTTTGTACCATACTGGCTTATTATTTGTCACATCCTTCAACTCGAGATGGTTTAGTGGGGACTATTTGTCACATAATGAATCATTTTTTATCATTTAATATATTCCAATTAAACTAATTTGGATTATATTGTAGAAATATTGGATGAATCATATCCATCCACATTTTACTCTAGGTTTATGTATACTTTGGTTAAATAAAAATCATTTTTTCGTTATCATATTGTACCTCACCACCAAGATTTTTCTTCTGGGTTGACTTGTCTAGATGACTTTAGTTAGTACATTATATATTGGTATCAAATGGTTGTCGAGCAAGAAATCAATTGAAACTGCCTGGGGTTAGTTTTATATATTTTTTCTATAGGATTTTGGAACATTATAAGTCAAGTATTAGGTGTGGCAGGGTTCCTTTCTAGCTTACTTACATGTCTCATATTTAGTAAATATGGATGTTGGAAAGTATTTACAATGTTTTAAACAAGTTGTTTTAGGTCATCTGAATGAAATGGATAGAGATTTTAATTATATTGACCAATTTATTATTAAATTGTTATTTTTTTTGGAGGATTCTTGATTTCATTAAATTCATTATGTTTTAATTCATATATTTGAATATATTATGTTTCAATATATTCACTAAAACTAATTGGTCATTGTATTATTCTTAACAGAACATGTTCCCAAGAATAGAACATCAAATTATATGGGATGAATCTGCAAGATAATATCCACAAGAGAATTCTCTATTAGGGACATCTTTGATAAAATCTATAATCTATACAGTATATACTCTGAGTCAACTAGATATTGAGAACTAGAGATGACTAGTGGATCATGGCTCAGCATTTACCAAGAATCATCAACTAATCTTCTATGGTGACATGGGAACCCAAGAATCTGAGGAGTTTCTTTATAATTTTAAAGGATCTTAAAATTATAAAAGAATCCTTATTAACTTATAGTGGTTATTTATATGTACACTCTTTAGGGACCGAGAAGGATTTGTCGATACACTATTTTGAAATATTAATTTCATGATAAGCATACCTACTATTGTTCCATGAAAATATTTCATTAGTGGTTTTACCCTAAGACATTAGGTATAACAATGACTCATGAACTTCTATCATTTGGCAAAAAGGTTTACTACCATTGTGGATTATTCCATACATTTTTCTTAGATATTGTATATAAAACCTGATCTGGATAATAATGAGAACCAGAAGAGTTTGAGGATTATGTTATGATTTTTTCAGGATATTCTATTTATATTTCTTATCCTTTGTCTTCAGAATATTGTAGAGGTAGTAAAAAAATGTATGTTTTTCTGAGGTATATATATCAAAAATACATGTTTGAGTATACTTTGGTTGTTGAAGTTATTATCCATTCTATGTCTTCCATCCAGAGAAGGAAGTCCAATGGTGTTTGATTTTATTACAGACTAATTACAATGGATTCATTGGGAAATTAGTATTATATGGCTATTATTGTTGATGTTGTAGTCATGCCATGCCTAAATATATAATGTAACCTCATACTTATCGTCTTTGGAGATTATCAGGCCTTCTGAATAATTTTTGTGAAATGATATTAGAGGGATGTAAGGGATGATCTATTCCTACCAAGGGTTCACATCATCATACTTATGTTTCAATGGGTAGTGGGTCTAATATTTGGGGCAAGGGGGATGTTCATTTGGATAAGACCATATTGATTTATGTGAAAAATTATCCTCAACATGAATCTAATGTTTTTATTCCTATTGTTATAGGTATGATGTCTATTTCATCTTCTATAGTGAATGATTTGTTTGATATAGGTTCTACTCATTCATTTATATCGTAAAATATTGTTGGTGTATAAGAATTAAATTTGACACTTATTCCATTCTTTTTGGACCTTTACACATATTTGGGAATGTTTTCCAAATGAGGTATCAAGTATCCCACATGTTGGGTGATGATAGCTGACTAGGAGGTTATATAGGACTTTTTAGTTCTTGATATAGGCATCTTAGAACTGATACATAGAATATATTAGATTATCCTTGTTAAGAACAATATACAATGTTTTCTTTATCACGTCTAGTTACTATATTCTATTGGGGTCACTCATGTTTTTCATGTTGGGTGGGACACTACATCAGGAAGGGCATGGTATTTTGAACCTTATGATTGGTGTAATGTGATGCTTATTTTCAGTGTTAATTAATGATGTCATTGACAATTATTATGTATTCTTCTTTATATGGTGGTCTATGTATTCCCTATGGTCATTTTAGATGGGTTTCATGGTTTATCATAATAGAGATAGGTTGATTTTAATATTGAACTTCTCCCTATTATGATGCATATTTCAATGTCATCATCTCAAATGGAACCAGCTGAGTTGGTGGAACATAAAGTACAACTTTATGTCCTAGTGGATAAGTTTTGTATTCACCCATTCTTGTCCCTAGGGGATTATCCAATCCTATTTTCTATGAAATAAAATGGTATTATAGTAGATTATTTTTATGATTTAATATCATATCGGGTGACCTTTAACAAATAATTTACCTTGGATTGTTTATCTATTTACCTTCTAGGAGAGGTATGAAGGTTTTCAATGAATAAAATTTGGTCCAGGTAACATTATTTTTCAGTCCTAGTGGAGTATATACCTGAGACATAATTTAAGAGATTATATAGTCATTTTTATTTTGTGGTTATTCAATTCGGTCTCACCAATGATCCTATGGTATTCATGGTATTGATAAAAAATAAATCAATTCTTCTTAGATTATTTTATTGTTTTATTCATGGTTGATTTTTTGGTTATACTATAAGGAAAAAGATGAGCATAGGGATATTTGGGAATTAATTCTTAGAACATTGAAAGAACATCATTTATATGGATATTTTTCTAAATAGAAGTTTTATAATAATGAAATGAAATTTATGAAGCATTTGATATCTAAGTTTGGATTCTTAATATATCTTGGAAGGATGTAATATTTTATAACATTTGATCATCTGAATATTTTTTTAAGATTCAGTGTTTCTTTGGTTAATCTGATTGCAATATAAGGTTTGATAAAGATTTATACATGGTCACATATTTGATGAAATAATTAAAAGTTATGGGTGTAATGGCTGAATGGAATGAAAAATGTTATAGATATTTTGTAGTGATGAAGGTGAGTTTGGATTCAGTAAAAAATTTTATACTTATAGAACTAAGATTGGGTTATGATGTTTTGTGTGAAGCTTTTGGTTTGCCTATGGGATTTATCTTGATTCAAGGGAAATTAGTGATGGAATATTTCTTATGCAATTTATTCCCTCATGAGAAGAACTACTAGACCCGTGAACTTTTGATGGAGGTGATTATTCATTAACTCAAAATATTACATCACTATATCTTTTTGAAGCAGTTTATAATGTATTCTAATCATGAGATCTTCAAATATAGTTTTACTCATATAGATCAAAAAAATAAAGAGGTTTGAGAAAATATTTGAGGTCACAAAATGTTATGATTAATTTTAATGATTTTTTCTCATTTTGTAAATGTTACAAGAATTATAAAATTCACTACCCATAATGTGGGTGAAAACTCATCACGTTGGGAAAGGCTGCAAGAATAGAACCCACAACTGAAGGGAGACAAGAGTGCATCACCTCCGAACGACCTACATGAAATCTCTAATCAGTATGAATTTTTATTATATTTGAATGAGGTTATGGAATAACAATAATTTGAGTCATGGAACTTATGTTTTATCAAATGGATATCCTTGGTACTAGAAAATGATTTGGGGATTAAGGGATAAATGTGATTTTGGAATAATATTTCTATATTTATTAAACTATATGACTATGTTATATATAGTACCTTGTGATTTTTTAGGGGAGTAATGGATTAATTTTATTTCTAAAGAATCTTGGCAATTTCATGGACTTATAGAAATTTGGGTTATTTATTGAAATTATTAACCTATATTAGAGAAAACATGTTTTTAGAAATTACATTTTTGTTTGAGGCATTAGTAGTGATCGATGTTATTTAGAGATAAATATTAAAATTTTTCTTGGAAGAGAATGTAATCAAATTTTTCTGATTTTTGGGTTTCAAACACTATAACAATTATTTATTAGGAATTTTAATAAGAGATATTTATTAAATGTTATATTTTTATCTTTTGGTATTATAGTTGAATTTTGGACCTTAAAAGCGGGTTTTCATTATCAAATGATTTATTTTTTTTTCTTGATTTTTTTATTATCCTTATTATATTGGATTTGGTTAATGTTTCAATATTGGTGGAACCGATGGTCAATCATTTGTGGATTATACAATAATATAGATGTTGATTATAGTGATTCAAGCATGGAAACTTCATTTGAATACTCATATGTTGGAGAAAAATATGAGTTTGTGGTGGAACTTGATTAATGGATGATTTTATAAATTTCAAATATGTATATCTCCTTATGTAATTAATAAATGATGTACCTGAATTATAAAACACCATTGAAACTATCTTGAAACAAAAAATTTATCATAGTACATTTTTTTCAAATTAATCAAATGGTCCCTTATATAATATAGATTTATAGCCTTATAATTGTTATGTTTTTCTTAACTTGGTTTTCTATCACCCTCCATCAAAACATTATAGTTATTTTTTCTGTTATATACATAGTCTTATACATTGAAACCTTTTAGGTGTTATATTTGGTGATTTTCATACATTTCATTCTACATTTCAAAGTGGCGGTTTTATAAATCCTTTTTTTATTTTTGAAGTGCGATAAAGGTATTTTGAAAAGTCATACATTAGATACCGACCCAAAATTTAGATTTCAAGGATTAAATTTCCAAATTTTTTGGGAATGTAACATCTCGAGTTTCAAGAAATTGACACTACATTCGATAGAATATATGATATGCTAGATCGAGATGAAATGGACAACTAAATATTATTATTTAAATGTTACTGTCATAACACAGCCATTGGAATGGAAGGAATGAACAATATTAATTGAATTATAAAACAAGGTATATACATGTTTTTATAATGATTCATTGGCTACTAATCTAATTAAAAAATGAAGTAAAAACTAATTGAATATAAAGGATGTGTTTTTTATGAATAAACTACATAAATGAAAATAATTGTGTTTATAGAGTAATAAATCAATCTTGTTAGATTGTATTAATAATATATATATATATATAATATTTATTTTAAGGTTTATAATTCATTTTATGTGTTTTATAGGCACTGTATAAGAACAAATTTAAGTTTATGTATAAAAAAACTATTTTTCAAAACTACTTTTTTACCGCCTTTTGATGGAGAACTGGCATTAAATTAGGTTTATGAAACTTTGATAAGTTATATGTTAAAAAATAATCAAATTCATTTCAATTAGGACATAAAACATTACTTTGGATATAGTTTTTGTTTTTTTTGATAATATTCATTTTTTAATGAATAATGAAAAACACTTCATATTAATTCTAAACATTTTTTTTATCTAAATTATTTATATAGTTTGATTATCCTATTAATTGGATTTATAGTATATTTAAGATAATTTTATCATTAAATACAATTTAGTAAATTTTAATAAATTTCAAATTTAATGTAGATGTAAAAACATTTCAACATTATGAATGTTTCACTTTAAAAACTAGATTTTCTATTTTGTCTTCTGAATTAATTTTAATTACAAATCAACAAATTTTGTGAATTGAACTGCGTAAAATGATTTTGATATTTTAAATTACACTATAAAATTATTTTTTTAAGGTCTATTTTTTTTATAAAAATGTTACCATGGTAGAAAATTTATTTACCACGGTATAGGTAAAAATGAAACATTTTAAAGAAAAAACGTTAATGCCATAAAATACCTAAAAATGCCAAATATAAATGAAGTTTTAGGTGTTCATAGATCTCAACCAGAATAAAAATAATTAATTTTAAACTATAATTCATTCAAATTAATGTCACATATTTTTTGATAGCATCAAATATAAAGTAATAAATAATTTAATCACTTGAACCCACCACTCCTCAAGTATAAATACTACCCTCACCTCCTCGTATTGGTATAAAAAGTCATATATATGCTTAAATATATTCCCAATGCTCTCCTCATAACATTACTTATGTCCAAGTTCTTCTATTATCACTAAAACACTAAATACAAGGTCCTCAAGGGTCTTTCAAGTATTGGATATTCAAGAGGTAATTTTCTCTAAGTACCTCCCTTAATTTCTATTCTTTTTATACTTTCTCCTCACCACCATCATACAACAATCATGATAACTCATGGATCCTATATATACTTGTTTTTTATGTTTTTAATGCAATATATCATATCTATTTCATTTTCCACCTCCTCCTATTAAATAAAATTATACCGGTGTCCAAGTTATACAAGTTAATTGCCTCTGTCAATAATGTTTTTGTTTTTTTCTCTTACCACCTTCATAAGTGGTATTAAAAATATTTTTTTGGAAAAAATATATTTTAATATATATATTATAACCTATTTAATATTTTAAATATTTTATATTAAACAAAACATCATTATATCCATTTTTTGTGGTACGATAACTTCGTTTGGAGACGTATAGACTACCGCCTCTTCAAAATGAGATGATTCGGTCACACATCCCATGGAATGTATTAATTATTGTTTTAGTAAAATTATATTAAAAAAATTATATATCAATGATACTATATTTATATTATATATATATTTATATTTATTTATATGTATTTGATTAAATTTCATTCTTGAATACATATTGAACAAAATAAAAAGAGCATTCATATAAGCGTATGACCTACCATCTCCATGAACTATGTTTTTAGTTTTATTTAAATATTATAATAAATAATAATATAATGAATATATTATATATTTATATCATTTTTTAAATTACGGATTTTATGGAGTTGTTACCACATGGACAATTGACATCTTACCAATTTTATTTTCAACTCAAGTTCCAAATATTGACAAAGCATCCAACATGAACATTAATAATTATATAATTATTATAAAATTGTAAATAATGATATAAAAAGAATAATAAACATAAAAATTCTCTGAATCGTGTATAAATTACAAAAAAAATTATTCAATAAGAACAAGTGACACATGAGATGAGTTGGACTCGAGGTAAAGGAATTTCCTAACCCAATTTCTATTCTTTGATTTAGACATACACTAATTGATTAAGTATGAAATTAATTTTTTATATATTATCTCTTGTTAATAATTTTTATATGGATTTAGCTTAAAAACACATAATATAACTACTTTATTAACAAAAGGATTATTTTATGATATTTTGTCTCAATGTCATTTCCTTGAAAAATTTCCTGATCATATATATCTTTTTTATTTTATATGCTGCATATATAGCCACAAATACATTTCATATCCATATTTTAACAATAATAATGTTTTTTACTGTTTTCTTAAGTGTATTAATTCATGGATATTATTATTTAAATGTTTAAAGTGGTATGGGACACCTTGAACATTTAATGATCTAATTATTAAATCATTTTCACCCTGAAATTTATTTATATATTTATGTATAAGGGTGAAATAAGATTATACATGATATTTGTTTTATATATTTAACTTAAATAAAAGTTATTCAAAAGGATTATTTTATATGGACTATTTGAGTTTTCATTTAAAACAAATGATTAACTTATAAAATGACAAATGAAATATTCACCACTATAATGTTAATTTGATTTTTTTACCTTATAAGCATTGATTATTTTTAAAGGAAAAGAAATCCCTTTTTCGATTTTTGTGTATTTTGGTATTGAAATTGTTATAGAAAATTGATTTACTATTTCATTATCTTGAAATGATTTCTTGTGATTGCAAATGAAATTTTATGAGTGAAATTGTAATATGTCATTTGTTATGTGTATATAACGGTTCTTGGATATTTAATGGGGGGTTACATGATAAACTAAAAATGAGGGTTTTTATGGTAATCCAAGGATGGGAGGTTACATTATATCCTTAAATGCATTGAGTATAGAATTCAATAGTATGGAAATTCTATTTATAAGAGTGAAAAATATGGACATTAAATACATAGTTATTCCATTTAAGTATTATTATGACCTATGTTACCTTTATATGTTATATGTGATTTCTATGGTTTGTATGGTAATATTTAAATTACAAAAAGGGTATGAAATGGTATTTTATTAAAAGGAACGTATTTACTTATTCTAAAAGGTGAAAATTATTACATTATTGTAAAGTATTCATGTTTTTCTTTTTTTTACAAGAATAATAGTTTTTCTTCATTGTGTATCCATTAATGACATTTTTATGCTCATCTCATTTTTTGAATTATTTTTAATGGGATTTTAAGGATAATAGAGTCAAGGATGGTATCAAGGAAATGATAAGATGAATAAACATGAATGAAATCCATGTTTCTTTGTTAATGTTTTTTTATAAAAAATTGGATAGTTATTAGAAGTGTCCACATTTAAATATTTGAGCTGTTATGTATAATTTATTTCCCAATTATCTAAATCTCTAAACTTTAAAATATCCCCAATGTGAAATAAAGTCAAATTATGGATATAACCCAAGCTTATGTGATGTTTATTATCAGGTCCTTATAGTGTTCATCCTACTATCTTGTTTTAGAAAAAAATATGATGTTTTTACACTTTCTATGGGTCACTCATCTAAAAAGGGGAAGATAAAATGAAAACAATTTCATGAAAATAATGAACCAACATTTTTATAGAATAATGAATAGGAAGGTGTGGTTGACCATTATGTAGATATAAAAGGGGATTATACAAAAATTGATTTTTGAGGAAATAATAATATGAAAATTGGTGTACAATCGAAATATTCTTATGAATAAGTAAATTTTCATGATAATTGATTTACTAAACTAGAAAAAAAATTAGTACAAGAAATATTTTAATTTGATTTTTACTATGATTCACGATCCCTATCATCATTTATTGAGCCCCATCAATTGGTTTCGTATCTAAAATATTCTATCATATTATTCAACCAGCTATACTCTGTGGATATATTGAAATAGTTTTATCACATTTTATGGGTCACTCGTCTCAAAAGAGAAAACCGAAAGAAAAAAATTTCAGTATTAGATAGAACAAAAAGATCAATATAAGAATAAACAAGGGTGTATTTGTTCTTTCATTAGATATATAATATGTTCATGAAGAATTAGAGGTTTGTAGAAAGAAAATTCATAAGATTAGAAGATTTTTTAATCAATATTATGAATATATAGGAGATCATGATGTATTGATTGATCAGATTGTAAAATAGTTAATAGATTAATCATTTAGTCAAGTTAACTCAAGATAAGTAGTGGAGTAAAGACTAATGACTGAAGAGTAAACCAATAAAACAAAATATTTTAATGAAATGTTGAAGAATTAATTAAGAAGATTGAATCTCTATAAAAAATACTAATAGAATCATATGATGTAATATATGTCTCTTAGGGGATTTCATTAGCCAATAAGTGAAAGTGACATGTATGTTCAATGATAATATTGATAAGAAAAACAAATAATCCACTAATTTAGGTATGTATTTAAAGAATTATCATATTCTTGTTAAACAAATGGGGTTAAAACAAATATATAATTATATACTAATGTAAAATATGACAAATTAATATTATATCTATAAATAAGTGAAAAATGGAATGAAATAATGAGCTTAGTAGAGGATGATAAAAATTACATAAACATTAGTTGTTTTTGAATTGGAGATCAAAATGAGAAAGTTAGAATCTATAGAGGATTACAGTTCCCAAACAAGTGAGAGGATATGTTCTTAAAAAAAATTCTAAAATGAATAATTATTACAAAAACATTCCTAATTGTTTTAATATAATATTGAGATCATATATAAATTTTTCTATCAATATATTTGGGAAAATGTTAACCCACCATATTAATAATTTTTTTACTAACGTAATACTATCTTTTAATGAATTTAATCAATAGGAGTTTTGATTAATATGTACGGATAAAGGAATATAATATTAGAAAAATTCCTCAAAAGTTTTTTTTGATGAATTCATACATTGTTTGAGAACAATAAAGATTCAATTCTAGAGACAGTTTATCTATAATAAAACTAATATTTATTGGCTATTGATAGTGTTGATGGATGTTTGGACACAAATACAAAGATGTTTTGTAAAGACGTTCAAACTATTAAAAATATAAGGTGTATACTATGGAGGATATAGTTGAGAATTTCAAAAACATTCTAAATAGAAGTATTTTCTATAGAAGTAGACTAATATATCCATTAAAAATATATTTTAATCATTATAATAGTTTAATTATTATTTCAATAAAAGTGTCCATGGTCATGTGGAGTTATGGTATATACCAATTAAGAAAACCCTCTAAACTACTAAGTATATAGGAAAACAACATTGGATGAAATTTTATGAGAACATTATGTCCCTGAATTATGTTGTTAACAATAGTACATCAACTTTGAAATGATGCTTCTAGTATGGAAAGAAGGTCACATCTGGGACTATTTATAATTTTTTATAAAAATAAGAGTTGATGTGAAACCACCTTTGAATCCATGTATTGAAAATATCAGTATTAAATTTTCTTATATAATAATAAAAATTTGGATAAAGTGGCTAATCAATTATTAAACATATTTCTTAAATAAACAGCATCTTTTATGAAAATAGAGCAATTTAGGTTGAATGTGTCATGCTATATAAAGAGAAAAATCATTCTTTCACTATAATTACGGTTAATATATCAATAAATATACGATTCTTAAATATATTAATGTTTTTAGAACCAAGGGTGAAAGCATGATGAAATTGTCAATTGGTTTTCTTGTCATGGAGAAGGACATACTCATCAAAAATGACTCACAAAGGACACAATTTTTTTTGTTCATTGAATAAGAATTACAAATAATAGATATAAGTAATTCCTTGTTTGATTCAATAATAATAAAATAAGTAAGTAAATTATTTTTAGTGGAAGGGTCCTCTTTTACCAATTAAATAATGTTGGATGTTGTAAAAAAATTAACCTTTTTTGGAAATATGTACTGGTGGGTTTTATCCCACTACCAAGATAAATCCTGAACAAGGTGCATGGATTACTCTCAATATCACACATATAGATACATTTATTCTAGTGAAATAAAAATAATATCCATTATCATAGATTATAAAAAGATAGATGTACATGGTCAGTTCATCAATACACACCATAATCTATTACATAAGAATGTCAAAGGATACTATCTCACAATGTATATAAATTTTACCTATATATTTTGAATTTTTTGAATGATTATGTGGGAAATGAGATCCATCGGGATTTATGTTATTTAAAAAAACATTTTAAAAAATAAAGGAGAATAAAATTTGAAGACATCGATCAAAATTTGAAAAGGTTTCAAAGATAACATGATAGATCAACTGTAATCAAACCACCACTAATAATTAAAAGGTGATTGAAATATAAATATTGATATTTTTATCTAAAAATTTTGGTTCTAACATTGATATATATTATTTGACATTATATATTTGTCAATTACTCAATTCAAAATGGTAAAATCACTCTCTAAATATAATTGAAGGAAATATATGTTATAAAGGATAATTTCCATGATTATTGAAAGGAAATTTTTCAAATATTTAATGCATACATGTATAATGGATCCTAAATAATTATCACATAGTAGTTGAAAAGGATTTTATAAAACTAATTAAAGTATTTACATAACTATAGAAACCCGAAGGGGCAGATACTACTTGATGGTGTCATGGGTATGAATATTGCCTTTTAAATTTTATTGTAAAATGGATAGAAAAAAAAAAGAAAAATATTAAAATCAATATTTTATGTTGTAGAATTTTTGTTATATGGATAATATTATTAGTATGAATTATTGTCAAGAAAATACAATGGGGTATTTTCTTAGAACCATGAGTTTATTGGATTTTTTTGTTGAAAATATTTAGTGACATAAATGTTGACGCGTTGAATGAAATTCATGGAGAATTCATTTATTTTTATGGAATTTGGAAGGTTAATAGATCCCAAAGTTTTATGTTTGTACAATGCAAGAACTAAAAAATATATAAATATATATGGATATGATATTATTTTATAATGGAATAATATACCTGAAGTAATAATTTTTTTATTAACAACCTAAGGAAACTATTGAAGGATACATTGAAAATTTTTAGTAAGGGAAATATAATATACAATATTTAGGTTAGTGGGATAGATACATTAGTATTGATCCTTCATGCAGGTTGGCACAATGGTAGTGTGAAAAACATACTTTTTCTACATTCATTATTCATTTTTTCTATGAAGAATTAGGGCTTACTAAAAACATCACTCATGTACCTACTACCTATATAGGATCCTTCCAATAATTCATATTACATATATATTCTAAAAAAGGAATCATTATTTACTAATTAAAACATTTGTGTTGTTACCATCATCAATAATATAACATTATAGATTCTATATTCAACTGATCGTTTATATCCTACAAATGAACCTTTGTAATTGTGAAATATTATGGCAATGGATTTCTTAATATACTTCCTGAATTCGTATCATTGGGATATTTATGGAATGCATCATATTTTGTTGAGATCATTTAATTTTGAATATAATATTGAAAATGAATTCATATGAAAATTATTATTTTTTGATTGATTCAAGGTAATACTTTTCGTTTCAAAAGAATCATGAAGTTCATTGATTGATGAAAAGGGCACATAAATTCTAGTAAAAGTAATTGTTTTTGTCTATGTTATATTTATGGTTATATACAACCATCAATAATGTACATGTTTGATCCTAAAATAAGTAAGTTACAAGAAAGGATGGTTGAAAACAATTATTAGAAGCATTGAGGCAGGGAACTCATATAAAATAACCATTAACGTTTCCATTTATAGAGTCATTTGTAAGTGGATATGAATTGAAAAAAAATGGAGAATAATATAAATGGATCATTTATTTATTTTTATATAACATCCATAATCTTATAACAAATTTAATATCATTCTATTACTTAAAATCTATAAAATGAATCGTGTATGTTTTTTGTCTAAATGAGGGTTGACCCCACATATAGATTCAAGTGAAACTTAAGAAGAAGCTTTTAATGTGTTTTTAGTTATGATAAGAATAAAATGAAATTGATACAATATACAGTAGTTTATTCAATCTTTGTTTTGTCTATTATGTTTATACAAAACATTCTATGTGATAATATTTTGTGGATTTAGTGACTTCATTAAGAATAAATATTGTTCCACTTATTTTTAAAAACAATATTAATATATAAGATTATTTTTTCCTAATGTGATTATATAAACATTAACATATAAATTAATATTGATAATATATTACATGAAATGAGTTGAATTAGAGTTATGATGTTCATGAAAAATATAATCACATGAAGATAGTGAGTTTTGAAGATGTGTTTGAGTAGATCATTCGTTATTATTTATGTTCATGAGAATTAAATTGTGAACATAAAGGAATATCAATGAGAAATAAAAATAAAAATTATATGAAAAATTAGTTTCATAATTGATACATAAATTATATAAGAAGAATTAAAATATATATAAGAGGGTCATATCAATACATCTTGTTGAATATATTTTAAAGAGGTTCCATGTATCGCATTGGAATTATTTTGAATTCCTATTTCATAAGATTATGTTTCTTATCATTGTTCTATCTATAGCTGGAGGGAGGATCACTAAAGAAGATAATTATAATCTTAGAATTTTCAACATCTGGGAAAAAAAATTTAGTTTACGTGAGAATAAATAATTAACCCTCATTCATATAGATTTTATATCATCCAAATTTAATAAAAAGAGAGTCATATTGAAGTTATTGATGCATCTAGGAGGAGTTAATGGTCAAGTGAGTTTGTGTTACCATGATGGACTTTAGAAAACCCTCATAACTATAAACTAATTTCAACCATAATTGAGGTAATTCTTGGAGGACATGGTAGGGGGAGTGCATGTTGGGTGAGGTGTGGCTAAACCCTATATCATATAATGGAAATAAAACAAGAATATAGTGAACATTGATGAAATATTATACCCATAGAACAAGTAAACTATAGAAGATTTTGGACCATCGAAACAACATCAATATTTTCTTCTTAGACATAGATCTTTTTAGTGAAGCAATAAAAAATGTATTTGTTTTATATGATTTACTCTGAATTTTATTTATTTTATCCAATGGTTATGATTTCAATAGTGGTAGGTTGAATATAGTTACTTCTCTTGTAATATTATTATCCAAAAAATGAAAATTACATAAATGAATTTTTTTATTTTTTTCTATATCTAGGTCCCCCGCCCCTCCTTGTGTCTCATGTCACAACCTCAAACCATGCATATAGATCCAAAAAGAGGTCATGGAAAAAATATCAATATGGGTTTCATTAGTCAGAATATTCTCTTGTAATGATTTTAAAATTCTATTTTTTTATATCATCACATCACATTCATAACTCTTCAGATTACAAAACTAATAATAGATGAATTTCATCCATTCATGGAAAATAAAAGGAAATGTAAAACCATATGTTTTCAAAGATTTTTGAGATCATTTTTATTATTTGGATTATATATTATGTCATTTAACAGTGTATTATTTTATATTTCCAAATATATTTAGAATGAGTAACATCAATACTACATTCCACTACAAACATAGAGTGTTGGAGAAATATCTAATTCGATACATTGAAAATAACCACCCCATTCTCTTTATAATACTTTAGAATTATACCATTAATTTACATTTAAAATAAATTCGTTGATTAATATCATTATTCACATTCATCTCAATAATAAATGAATCTGTGATAATTTAAAATAAATTTATTAAAATATATAATTTTAATATAGCAATAAAATTAATATGTATAAATAAGAGAAACCCCATAATGACATTAAAAATAAATGGCATTTTTTTTTAGAAGTATTCCATATAAGGCTCAATTGTTTAGGCTTAGAAGGGAGGTAGCTTCAAAACTTTTTTACCAATATTAATCCCAATGTAAACACCAAACAATACAGTTTGAACCAAATAATTTATGAACTATTTTTATACTAATCAAAATATCAATGTGGTCCACACATTCTAAACTTCCACCCATGACTACTACTTTAGGATACCATATCGTAAGGTCTTACACAAAGATATTGATGGGTTATGTTAGTAGAAACTATAATTTTTCATGTAAAAATACATTAGTATATCACATTTATTTTATAAATTTTATATTTCATTATTGAAAGAAAAATTGTCATTACATTTATTTCTAATGAATTGATAAAATTTATTTACTCAAGCTAATTAATTAGTAAAATAATTTTATTCAAAAAAATTATTTTCAAAAAAAATTATGTTTATACATTATAATTTTTATTATATTATTGTTAAATAATGTATTTAATTAAATTTTATAATTATATATATAATAAAAAAATCATCTATCCAACAGTTATTACCAAGAAAATAATAAATTCCATTTTTTAGAAAGGTAAATTTTTCATAAAATTGATGTGTTCCTATATTAAAATTATCTTTTACCACTATAATCAATTTATTTGAATAAAATTATTTTCAAATTTCTAATGAAAACAACCAAATTAAAAAATAATTAAACTTTTAGGTCTATGTATAAATTTTTTTTATTGAGATTAATTTTATTTATAGTGATGATAGTAAAATATTTCTCATTAATGATGTGTTTCAATAGTTAAATATATAATTTTTATCTTTCTATATTATATGGATATGTTTATAATAATTATTCAAATATTATTTTTAAACATATGAGAATATATATTAATAATAATTTAATTATTTTAATGATACGATATAATAACAAGAATATATAATATTTTAGAAAATCATTTTCGTATAAAAATTATTTTAATTATATTTTACAATTCCATTTTAAAATAAAATTCATAGACATTAAAATTCGAATTTTATAAATTTAACATACTTTTTGAATTTAGCATATTAAATTTATCTTATTATTAATTTTTAGTGTTTATTTATAATAGTTTATTTTTAGTTGAATAGTTTAAAATATTTATTTCACAAAAAATGTAAATTTTAGGATATCATTTTGTAATATTTAGAGCATAAAATTTTATGAAATAATTTTTATAAAAAAATAATTATTTTATATTAGAAAATATAAGTTTAAAATATTAATTTTAATTAAAACCACTATATGTTTAAATTTTGAACATAATTCATATTTTTTAGTAAAATCATTTTTGATTACTTATAGAAATATTATTTTAAAATTGATTTTTTGACATTGATATATTTAGTATGAAATTAGTTATATATTTTGAACAAGGATATAAAAAACATTTAATGATGGTAATTTTATTTTTATTCAAAAAAAATAATTACCTAGGATAAAAATTAGTTACCATAAAAAAAGAAAAAATTCAATATAAAGACCAAAACCATTTTAAATAAGAGTATTCAAATAAATATTTGAGGTTTATATTGAAAAATTCATCTAATATTAATTATTTTTCAATTTAATGATCAAATTACAAGTAAAATATTTACTTCTTTTATAATTAGATGTGATATTTACAAAAATTTTATCCATCCACTTATAAGACGGGCCTTCTACCACCCCTTGAAGGGAACTGTTAATTTGGAATTCCACATTAACCTATACAACTAATACACCCCAAGAACACTCTCCATTTTTAATCCTCTAGTTCCAAGGAAAATATATGAAACATTCATTACCATGAGGTACTCCAGAAGGGGATTCCTACTCTCAATGTGAGTACTAATCACTTATTTATATTTTCTATTATTTATATATTGGTTCCAAATATATTATTACCATTATAACATAAATAATTAAATAATACTAAAATAGTAAAATGTTATAATGTTAATTAAAAAAAATAATCTAAACGTTTACTCCTGTATAATAAATTGAACACCATTTTTACATATGTGCAGTATACCACCTCCACAAAGAATCATATCTTATTATTCATAACCGATGTAAATGGGAGGGTAAAAAGGGTTATTTAATTAATAAATAATATATTTCTATGGTATTTAGGATTCTTCAAAGAAAAGTTTTTTATACCATTTTCATGTTCAATGAAAACCAATAATGCTTCACGTGTGTATGTGTAGACTATCACCGACATAAAATGATGTGTTTCTTTTCCATCACACACTACATAGTTGATTTTAGAATTTATATAAAGACTTAAAATTACTATTTTTAGATTAATAATGTTATGAAATGAATATGTTATTATTTATCATATGATTAGTATATCAACATTAGTTCATCACAAAATATCGTAATAAGATCATCACTGAGTCCACATTTTCAAATCATGTCTAAAATTATCATGGAATAAAATTATATAATTGTAAATATTTATTTATAATTTATCTTGATACATTTTGTTATCATAGAAATATGAACCTATTATCATTTATTATTAATCAATGTCAACATGTTAAAGCATGCGAGAATAAGTAAAAAATGCTAATATCTGATGATGAAAATAAATTATAACTAGCTAAAAATATATAACAAAATATGTGGTAATATATATGAATAAGGTTATAAAATAGGTGATTAATATGGTTATATTAATTATATATACCCTCTACCCCATTTAGGACATAATCATCATAATGACCCAACCCCACACAATCTAGGGAGGACCGTAAATCACACATACCAATCACCATGGGCTCTAAAGTGTCTATATCATGATCAAACGGTAAAATACCTATCACATAATCCATATCATAGTTCACAAGATCATATATATCGAACTAGTTTCCAAGGACCTAGTCCCATATCTGAAACACATATGAGACCTAGCTATACCCTCCATGGGTTTTATTTCCTATCCATCTTGGTGAATAATCCTATTGATATAATAGATAATGTTATCATAGTGCTAAAAATGAAACAAATGAATAAAAATTCATAAATATTCACAACCCATGAGCACACACAAACTATAATAACAACAAAAAAACAATATTATAATATAAGGCATCACCTTCCTAAGCTCTAATAGACTAGAAATGTCCATTCAATCCCTTCTGAATATTATTTTTGAGAAACACATCATATCTAAATTATAAATTAATTTAAAATAGACACATGAGTCACTTTAAACTCTTTAAAAACTTTTACTGAATTCCATAATCATTCTATAGATAAATCAACTTCATTTTTGAAATATAATTTATAAAATAATTTAAAAAATATACCAATTCTCTTAAAATTTCCATTACTACAATAGAAACTATTTAAAATATAATTTTTTTTGAAAAACAATGCACCCCCAACATAAAACCATAAATATGGAACAATAAACTCTTATCACCAGGGAACCACCATCAAACAGTTTGGAATCAATATGTCCATGTTGACAATGTAGTCTACATGAACCTATACCAACCATTTGGAAACTCACAAAAATCATGAACCATGTGGGAAAATATACTATTAAAGAATCATAAACATAATATAACCAAATGAATAATAGATTAAAATATATCCAAGGCCCTTTTACCTCAATTAAGGATATTCTTTTAATTCTGTAGACCTACCATTTCTGGTTATGCTTTTTTTACTGACACTCCAAATCATAGCGCCTGATCTCATATAAAGTATCACAGAATGATTAATAATAATGACTTATAATTAATTACATAATTAAACAATAGGATTAATGATTTAAAACATAAAATAAAATAAAAAAATTCATATGAAGACCAAACTGCCATCCACTAAGTACATAAACACATGAATCTACAAGTAATGTCTTTATATTAATTATCTAATATATTTACACCAATATATCAACTTGTGATAAGTAGAATTAAACTTATTAGGATGTGTGATAATGTTAAAATCTTGTTCTTGTGGGTGTCATATAATATTTACACACCTGCAATCCTAATAAACACAAAATCCCCAAATTGTTATCCTGATATGATGGAAAATTTCACCAAACACACCAAAAAATATAAATAAATTAGTATGAGGATACACTTAATGATGTATAGTGACTAAAATAATGTTAATGATGTATTAGGGAATCATCTACCGGTCGTATAAAAAATCTCAATTATTGGTAGTTAATTACACCATCCCTCTATGTAATGAACACTAAACCCCTGACCAAATTCTCCTGAAATCAATAGGGGATAAATAGATGAATTATTTTAGGGTGAAATGGAGATCATACAATTAATCTATCACTGGAAAATTACAAAATTAATCCCCCATCATGGGGATATAATGGAAGTATTAGGGGAGGGTGTTATGGTCACAATAGCCACCTCTTCATCCCAAACACCTATAAAACTCAATTTCCATGGCTAATAAAATATTAACCCCCCCAAATTAAAAACACAAAAAAACACACAATAGACTAGATGGTTCCCCACCACTAGATATCTGGTGGAAACTAGCTCCTATAATTTAGTAAAAGGGCCACTCCAAACATACCTGAAAGACCACTAGAGCATCACTGATATCCTACAAGCATCATTCAATTTTAAAAATAATCTTATTAGAGATGTTAGTATTCTAACATTCCAATTCTGTGTCCTAGTTTAAAAAATGATCCTTCCACCAATAAAAATTTCAATCCCCTAGAAATTTTCAAGTCATAACAATGTTGATCATTACACATAGAAAAAAAGACTCTACTATAGTATCTCCTCCAGTCTCCTCCCATATACTCGATGACTTGGTATTTCTTTAATACCAAGATAATTATCCTCAAGGGGCTACCCCTAGAGAACATCCAAAGGGATATGTAAGTTTCTCAACCAAGATGTCATAATTAAATTCTTTTTAAAACCCCTAAAACCTAATCTAAATAATAATGTATGATAAAATAATAACTTATAATTTTATAAATTGTTAATACACTAATTTAATATCACTTTTTCCCATACAAAAAACTATTTGAATAATGAAGACTTCATCATGGGTGCTTTCAGTCTACTACCTCCATGAATAGTATGTTGTAATTTCTATAATCAAATAACTTAGATGACATTAATAATATAATTAATTTATAAAAATTATATATAGGGACAATTAATATTATGAAATTAAAATATTTACAAGTATATAAATGATATTAAAATAAAATTTCTAGAGTAAATTAATCCATGTTGAAATAAAAAATCTTGGATCAACTCATACTTGAGTTCATATTATGGAAGTCTAATAAAAAATATAAATTTCCATTTTTTGGAATTATAAATCACATAAACCCCTATAATTGAATATATTATGAATCTATAGTGAAACATATTTTAACATGTTCAGTATACCGAATATGATTTAATGGAATGGTAAAACCCCCTCAGGTTACTAAATACCTGAAAACTATATAATAAATGTATAACTCCTGATAAAAATATACCAAATAAACTAAATTATAGATGAAAAATATTCGGATTTATGTTTTGCATAATTTTTTATTATTCAAGACATTATTCATACTCTAGATTGAATCAAGTCGTAGGGTAGGGTAATTTTTCTATATTTTCATCTACATAAGACATGTTGGATAATTTTCACCATCAATTTCATTAAATAGTGTATTTACTACCCTATTTTATTAAAGTATAATTAACATCATTAATTTCAAAATATTTTAATTTCTATTTCATGGTAACTCACTTATTCAAATTTAATTCTGATGTTACCACTATCGTAATGTTTTTTGTATCTCAATTTTTATTTATTGAGATATCATGTGTATTCACTAAAGTTTTATGATTTGTAGAATATATATATGTTGGACATTTATTTATTTTATTTTATTTTTCAATAAATATATTTTATTTTCAATTATATCTGGAAATATTTTTTAGGGGTTTTTTACCATGTTTTCAGCAAATCTATAAGGAAATTTCATAACTCATATATTCTTTTCTTGAGTTATAGAACCTCTTCATAAACTTACTTCCCTTAAAAATTGTTTTTTCAACCCTAAGACTGTATTTCATGGATAATTATATTCATAGAAATTAGAAAAGACTTTTTTATTTAAAATTTATTATCATACTAAATTACTTTCTCAAAATTATATAATTCTTCAGAATAATTCCCATCCTCCCTAATTATAGTTTCCCATCAAGGCTGATATTTTTCATTCAAAACAATATTAATTTTTTCATATGGAATACCTATCATGTTTTTTTGTTAGGTTATCTTCATGGTTTTATTTACCTATTTTAAAAATAAATTTTTATATCCATTTCATGATTTGGGTTTTTAAAAGTGATATTTCAAAATATAAAAATGGTTTTTCATCCATTGATAAAAAAAATTATCTTAAACTTCACATTCTTATTATATATAATTTACATTTTTCTAGGATAAGTTATTAACCATTTATTTTAATTTAATTTATTCATAATTATTTACCTAACGATTTCAAAAATTAATTTCCAATTTTATATTAAATGTCTTATTTTATTAAAATTATTTAAATGATTTCTAAAATCTTTTTTCTGTTTCACTAATATTATCCACATTATTTATAACAAATTATTTAAATGGGAATTATTATTCATTAATAAACATCAAAATGTTATAATCAAATTATCTTTTAGGATGATTCAATTTTTGAAATTAATAATTTATATTTCAATGTCTAATTTTAGAGATACCAATTGGAAATTTTGTGGAATCCATTTTTCTATCCATGTGTTCATTGTGATGTAATGAATATTTTTTTTCTACCAATGTATTTTCATTAAATATGGAATGGTTGATATTATATAGAACAAAAATGTGTGGATAATGATGTGTGGAGTCCTATACCTCCCTCCAATTCATTGAATTATGTTTATTTTATCGTGGGATCAAACAAGATTCATGGGTAGCAGCCCAGGACCAAGAGGGTGGATGGTTTTTTATCAAAATTGAAAGAGGGTATTAATGTTATTATCAAATTCCAAATAAGTTACATTAGTATTATACTAGTCCCAAGAGGGTATATAGGTATTATCTCATGCTTAGAAATATGGACATACATTGATATGTTCACAACAAAAAGTGTTAAAATACTTGAATTTATACATAACATAAAGGGTGGACATGATTGGATTTCCTACAAACATATAGTGTAAAAACATTCGTATTTTCCATAGGTTAAATGGTTTAAATACTTTAATTTTTTCACAATATTATGTTTTTTGTGATTATGTTTATTAAAAAATTATTTTTTATGAAATGTTTCAATGGCATTGTATATTTCTATTTCATGTTCAAATGAAAAGCCTCCATGTATCAGTTCTATTATATTACATTGTTATTCCATGGTACATGACTGTTCATATGATAATACATGTACTTTTATCAATACTTATGGAAAAAAATTATTGTGTTAGTTTATTTGTAATATTATATTTATCCTCTTCTCAATTTTTTCTATATTCTTATGATCTAACCCTTTGTGACAAATTGATTATTTTATCCCCTTACTAATATTTGAGCTCATGCCTTTCTTAAATTTCTTTTCCTAGATATGAATGTTAGTATAAATTATGATATACCATGAAAGTAGTTTCTTGTGGTTCGATTATGGATAAATTTTCACAAGTATCATAGAATATGTTTCTTATGATTCTGATCCCCAAGGAATCTACACCTTTCACTCATGGGATTGTGTTATTAAATATGAAATATAATTTTTATATTTTATAAATATATATAAAATTTAATACTGGTACTTCTCACCTACATCCATGAAATTCCTTAAATAAAGTTTGTTTTTATCACCACACCTAGATGTGTGGGTAAAGGGTGCCTCAATGTGTGAGATTAAGTGACACATGAAGGTAATAATTCCATGCTCTTATGTTTTTTAAAAAACTTCTTATTTATTACATGATTCAAGTAAATGTTAAGTTTTTTTTATATACCTATATTTATACACTATAACATTTTATTATTATCTCATTAATCCAAACTAAGTTGATCTTGTTATATGTTTGTTCATTTTATATTAGAATTACTTTTATTGTGACTTATGAAAAACTCGTTCTCCTCCATGCTCCTTTTAATAAGATATTTTTTAAGTACTCACATTTTATCACATCGTTATGATAAAAATCCTGATGAAAACTTGATATGTTTTTGTTTAATGAGTGTTAGAGATCACCCATTTCTTATGTTTACATTCCCTTGGTATTGAAGATGAGTATAATCAATTTGGAGTCTAGAAGAGGATATATTAGGATTTGATTGTAGATAATGGTTATAAAGTATTGTAAAATAATTTTCTTATATATATGGTCCTTAATGACATAAAACATTTTATCCTTGTTATTTTATATTTGTATTGAATTATAATGTTTAAAATAAATAAATAATGTTATATATATATATGTGCATCTTTTGTAATCTTACTTGATATGAAATAATGTGTGTTAATTTGGTTGTTTTAGAACCTGATTTTGGAGTTAGAGTTTAGGGAACATTAGTTGGTCTCAAAAATGGTTTTGATATTTTTTAAAATTAGTTTAGTTATTTTTGGTATTAGTATGAAAAATCATTAGATAAAACCCAAGGGATATTTCAATGTATCGAATAACGTCTTAATGTTTTGGTAAATTGTAGATTATATGGATTCGAGAAAATTATATACCAATATAAATAAAAACATGTGTATTTAGGGTTTAGAATAGATGATCCTTGGGTTAATAACACTTACAATTCTAGTTTGGTATCAACTGAATATTCACCTACATCACGAAAAATGGGACCTAACTACATACCTTGTTTGACACTCTTATGGGTTATTATTAAGTGATCTAAACACTATATATAAACCATTATAAAGGATTTGATCATAATTTTATGGTATGTCTATAGAACAAATATATAAATTGAAAATTAATGAAATTTATTTAAAAATATAAATATATAAGGCGTGTTAGATATATCATTTATGATTTCTTCATTTTAAGTTAATTTTTCCCCTTTTTATAATACTATCAAATTATTATCTTTAACATTTCTTTAGTTTTGTAATTCATGGGGAAAGGATAAATGGGGATAACAATGGGTTCCATGAAATGTTTTTTTACTGTACTAATAAATAACATAACGTGATAATATCATGGGTGAGAAATGACATGATTATTACTAAATAACTATTATGAATTATGATTAATAATAAGAAACTAGTTGAGTTTTTGAAAATATAAAATAAATGAATGATTTATTTTGATGGGAGTTATAATGATAATTACCTTGGAGGAAATAATATTCAATTCCCTATGTCTCAAGAATGTTGGAAGAAGTGGTTTGGGAAATGATTCAAAGCAATTGGAAACTTTTTTATGTGAAGGAAATTAGGGAATTTTGGAAATAATTATTTATGAAAAATGAATAGTCTTATCAATATAATGGAGGGAAATAATGATTATCCTAACATTACACTAATTTTTTAATGTCTTAAATGTTGGTAACTTGGGAATTATTCAAGTGAATTATTTAATAAAATGGATAACAAATATAATAAGCACTGTCAACATCAAGGACTGGGGGTATAATAATGAACCATTGTGATGACTATAACTCATGTGGAACAAGATAACAAATAAAATATTTTCCTACATTCAAGATTTGTGGATTTATTTTTTTATTATTGTCACCCTTTTACAACTGAGGTGTTTTAGAAGTTCAATAAATCAAAATCCTATAATATTATTATTTGAGATA
The DNA here is from genome assembly GCA_963277665.1 of Viscum album. NCBI lineage: Eukaryota > Viridiplantae > Streptophyta > Magnoliopsida > Santalales > Viscaceae > Viscum > Viscum album. The sequence goes on from OY728163.1 coordinate 878,146,539, forward strand.
ATTTATTTTTATATTTTATATGAAGTATATATTTATGGGAAAGTGAGTTTTCAATATCATATTATAGTTCCTTTAGATAAATTTGTGAAATGGATATATTATTTCAGCATTCAAAAAGTATTAATTGAATAGGGAATCATATTTTCTATTACAAATAAACCAATGGTAATCCATCAAATATTATTCAATTATAATCCCTAAAGAAAAATTAATTTCATTATATGCATCATAATACCCATTCATATTGGTTATTTCGATAATATGGTTAGGGAACGATTTGTTTCATACTCTCGCCTAACATAATATGGTGGATACATTACTATAAATTAAATCATGTCCCATATAGAAACACTTATATATTATCATTAGTGTGTAATTGTTTAAAATTTTATATGCAATTTATTTGATGGGGAATAATATAACTATCTATGATTTTTGTATTAATTTCCTTGTAAAATTCATACTGTGGTTAATATATTTCGTATAAAACTCAACAACGAAAATAATTATTGTATTTTAAAATAAATATTTTACATTATATTTTTATAATATAGGCTTTAATTTATTAAGAATAAATAGAATCAACCACATAATGAAATATAAACTAAATAGATTTAAATAGGATAGGGAATTATTATAAAGTTAATTTGACTGAGCATGGATGGGGGTAGCATCAATGGGCTTTGAATAGTCCAATAAAAATATAAACTCCAATTATTATGGTTCAAGAGTAATAGTTTTTTAGGCAAGTTCAATATCATGAAATTATCCTGAAGATCCATACTAGATAAACTATCACTAATGACTACCACTTGAGCATATCATATCCAAACTATTTAGAATGACATCTTGGCCAGTTACATAATAAAAAATAAGGGTTGTTAATCCAATAAATTATTTTCATATCACAATTATTTTACTCATTTTTTATTTAAACTTTTCTAGAAAATGAATTTTTAATTTAATAATAAATAAAGGAGAAATTTTATTTATTGTAGAAAAATTATTAATTAGATCATTTTATGCAACCAAATATGTTTTAATAAAAATTTCATTTTAAAGATCTATTAATTTTATTATATTATTTTATGTAATGATATTAATGAAATTTATAGATGACATAAAAAATAAAATAATTTGGTATCCATCCATACGTCAGGACTATGAAAGTAATAAATTCATTTTATACTAAAAATTAACATTTTTTCAAAATTATTTTTATATGTTATATGCGCCTACATTAATTTTTTTATCACATTTAGAAATTGAATCAAATAAACTATTTTTAGTATTTTTAATTATAATTTTCAATATATATAATAATAAAACATTTATATTTATACATAAAATTATGTTTCTATGATTAATGTTAATTACCATAGTAATTGTAAAAGGGTTATTGTATTGAATTATTTTCACAAACATTAGAGAAATTTTATCAGAATTAATTAAATTCATATATTTAAAATAATTAATCTAATTTGAGTTTGTATCATAAAAAAATACAATAACTCATATTTAATTTTTAAATTATGGAAACTATAGACAATAACAATTAATATTTCAAATAAATTATCTTTTTATGAGTAGAGTTTTCATTATATTATACTATTCAATTAAAAAAAATTAAATTCCTAAGTTTTAGAATTTTAATTTTTTAAATTGGAATTGATTTTATTAATTTATAATTTCAAAATTATATTGGCTTGAATTTTTTGAATTTTTATGAATTAATTTATTTTTAGGAAAATTTTATAAAATATAGATTTTACAAATAATGTTTGGTTTATTATTTAATTATGATATGACGATGACTTAAAATATTATGAAACATATTTCTAATAAAAGATTTACATAATATTTAAAAATAAACTTTTACCAATATAAAATTTTATTCACAAACCAATATTTGAAGCTTTTGAACATACCTTATATTTTTCTATAAAACCTTATCTAGTTTGTTATACATTAATTATTTTACAATTATTTTTTATTAAATTGATAAATTTTATATTATGAAATTATTTTCATATATGTAATATGGATATCCAAATGATCTAATATGGTTTATTTTATTTTATTTTTTTTAAATATTTAACGAGTTTTAAAAATGAGATATTTCGTTAAATATAATAATGAAATAAAGACTGAAAAATGTTTAAGACCAAAAATATATATGAAACATGAAATAAAATGAATTTTTGATGATGTTATGTAAAAAATATTTTCTAACCCCAATTATTTTCCACTTTGGAGTCCATATTCCATGTGAAATATATGCTTCCATTATTTGAAGGTGTGATATTTTCAAAAATTTCATCCCCTCCTCTTATAAATGTGGCCTCCCAATAACCCAATAAGGTAAATATAAATATAGAATTATCATGAAATTATAGTATCTTTACATTCTTTATGTCCATCTCCCACAATTTATATACCCATTATCTATCTAAAATCCTTTATTTTCCAAAGAGACTCCATGAGAATGATCAAACTCTCACCATGAGTATTAGTCAACGCATTTCCATTTTTGATCTCAATATTTCTCCAAATAAAACTATTTTTAGAAATTTAATATATTTAAATAAAAATTAATAATTTAATATAGTTTTATTATATTAATTTTTTAACCATTATCTACCCTTCCACTCCATTATAAAAATGACTATTTTATTCATGCATACATGTAGAATAATCCCTCCATTAAACAATGTATCTCATTTTTTTATAACCCCATTTTTTGGATTATTCAAGAAGAATATTTGGTGAATAATAATATATTTATAATAATTTTACTATTTTAAAGATATATAACATTTTTTACTTTTCTCCCCTTCTATGAGAAATGAATCTTTCACACATGTGTACATGAAGAATACCACATCCAAGGAATTACATCTTTTTTTAATCACCACCACACTTGGAGTATTGTATGAATTCATATAATGAAATAACATTTTTTTTGAAATTGTTATGGTCCTATTGTTTTATATTAATATTTAACACACTATTAACAATTAAACTCTTCATGGTAATAAATCACTAAAATAAGATCATTATTGATCACTTATTCACAAATCATGATTAAAAATATCTTGGAGTAAAATAATAACTTTATAAATAATTATAAAAATATATACATGTAACAATGAAAATATAACAGTGATTAACATGGTATAAATGAATCAGAATCAACATCGGCATCTTATATTATTCATGAAACAATAAAAATCAATAAAATCCAATGATAAAATACTATTACTATCTAATAAATGTATAATAACTGATTATAATTAAATATTAGACATATTAATATATATCATTATTGTAATTAAATATTTAATTAAGATGGATATGTTTTTTAAATATGATATTAATGAAAAATCATTGAACTCGAGAGTAAAGGTAATGGGTTTTCTTGAATCGACATATTGTCTTGATTAATAGTGATTCTTCTCTTACTATTTTCTTACAAGATGGTTTTATTCTTTCTAGTTATGATAATATCATCACTTCAGTCTTTATATTCTAGGGAATTTCATTTTTTGTAATTATTTCCCCATATAACTTCATTATTTTAATAATAATTTTTTTCTCTCCAAATGATAACATTTTCTTCCATATGTATATTCACTCTTCAGGATTATGTTATCATTACATATTTTCAAAACAAAATAAATGTCACTTTTAGTAATCATAAAATTCATCCTTACCTATTTTATAATGAACTATTTATCATTCTATTTATGACATTAGTTTCAATACTGGTATTTTCAAAATAATAAAAAGGATTCTATAATAGCCTAAGAACCACACCCCTGTATCATGGGCTGAAACTCGTAACATTATATTTAATTCTATGATGATGATAATTATGAACCAATTTTTCCATCAAAAGAGTACAATACCCAAAGGAACACTTAGACCACATATATTCTTGATGAAATTTGTTTTTTATAATTTTAGATAATTATGAAAAAAACATATATAAAAAACTCAAAAATTAATAAAACAACATTTTTCCCATTTAACCCATATTTTATTACTTCAGTGTAGTTCGTCAACATCAGCCTTTTGAAATTATTTATAGACATAAATCAGTCAACTTCATTCATGAAAACCAAGGTAAAAGTAAATATATAATATGTTTAAAATAAAAATATTAGTAATGGAAAACATAAGAATTAACAAATAAATGTAATAATTGAACAAAATAATAGAATAATAGTATGATTACCTAATGAAAATGCATGAGTATAACATAATAATATTCAAAACAAAAAAAACATGGATCATCAAACAATAAAACATAGAAGAAGGCATTAATAATGAAAATAGTAATAAGAACTGATAATCATGAGAAATGTGATATCATTACTGATAAAAATACAAAACATAAACCCATATCAATAATATATAAAAACATGCTATTATATTGTAAAATAATCTCATAGAATCATAGTCCACACTTCCATGAATGAATTTTTCACTTTTTTGGTTTTGTAAAAAGAGTAATAAAGATAATGAAATATTATTTTTTCATAACGGAAATTATTTCATTAATATAATATAGAATTAATTTATTTCATGTAAGTTTCTTTAATCTATCATCAATACATTCCATATAATGTGTGAATTTATGACATCACTTTGAGGAGGCGGTAGTCAACATTTTCAGAAATTATGTTATCGAATTTACAGAAAATAGAAAACATGAAGGATTGTGTTATATAAAAATTATATAAATTTTAAAACATCATAAATATCATGTATGTTATATAAAAAAAGTTCATCCATCGTAACTCCCAAATTTTAGTGGTCATAAAGAAACAATTAATGACATATTGTCACGAGGTGTTAGTCTATCGTACACACTAACAATAAATTTGTTACCCATTTGATTTTTTTATTTGTAGGTGTAGGTAGAAACATTAACATAACAACAGGTCAGTATATTTTGGATAATAATTTTATTATATAATAATGTAATAAAAGAAGAATTTAATGGGTGGAAAATTTTAATAAATCATAATCACTCGTGGAAGAATGTTACATTATTTTTTGTTACACTTTTTAGTTTACAACAAAGGCCTTAATTGAATGGGTTTATGAAAAAACATTAGTACTTTAGTGTTAGGTAAGGTATGTTCGGAGATAATTCTTTCCTTTTTTTATAATCCATTATGACTGATATGTGTGAATATTTGGGGTGGGTGAGTGCCTTTTTATAGTGGAGGGGGAGTGGAATTCTTATAAATATAAAAATGTAAAAAATATTGACAATTCACTCTTAGAAAAGGTGCCACCAATAATGAAACTAACTATATAAAATAGGTTATATGGTTAAATCATATACATCATATATTGTTTGGATAAGATTCTATATAATTTATCACATTATGATTAATTTTTAACAACTACGTAAACTCATTTTTTCCTTGGTCGTCGTAATTAATTTTAATTACATTAACTAATAATTTAGGTCAAAAATTATGTTTACATTATCATAATGGAATCTATTTTTAAAAAATTTCAATCACATAAATAACAGGAAATAATTTATAACTAATCCTGATGAGGGGATGCTAAAGCAGGTATTTTTGGTTAAAATGTTGAAAAGCATTCTTTTTTTAATCCACCATCAGTATAAAAATAGTGGAAAATATATGAATTGGATAGAATTTATATAAAATATATCTAATTATTCCTTAAAAACAATTAAAAATATAATTTAACTCTAAATTTTTTTTAGAAGAACAAGTATTTTTCAATTAAAATTCCTTGCCATTCACTATTCATAAAAATATGAAGGCTCGCAGATAAATAAAATTTTTTTCCAAAAGTATATTTTTATTTACCACTTTCAAAAATGAAGATTATTTTTTAAAATAAAATTTATAAATGTGTCAAAATTAAGATTTAAAATAGGTGAACAATTAAAAGGCGCTAAAACCATATTTTAATAAACAATATATTTTTAATATTAATGTTTTATTAATTAATATATTAACCCTATAAAACTTCTTAGATGAATTTAAAAACATTTTATTAAATATATATCATAAAAATATAATTAATATAATTCAATAATAGTGAATAATCTAATCTGTTATGATAAAATTTCATTGTGGCAATACAAACATTTTTTCATAGAAATAAGTCCCTTATCATAAATTAGTTTTTATTGTAATTTTTTATTTGGAGGTTACAAAATGATTCATTATATATACATATCTAAACCATATATTAATAACCTAGTTAATTGTATCAATTCTAGCCATTTTAACATATATGTGATATCTGTTTTGTTAAATAAATACTATTAATAATATATGATTGTCTCGTAAGAATCAACCTTGTGTGTAGCACTAGTTATCGAAGAAACACAAATTTACATATAGCCCGAGATATAATTGGTCTTTATTACAATGAGATATAAAAATTTAATTTCTAGTAATAAAAGTTAATAAAGGATTTAAATTAATTTGAATGATCGTATTTTATAAATTATCAACACGTTACATCATCCCCCCTTTAAATGATTTTATCCCTCGAAATCCATCTTGGTGATCCAATGATTAAAAAATTATAGAATAAAATTATTGAACACACTTGATATAATGGGTAATTAAAAAAACCTCATAAATGAGAAATTGGAAAAACATAAAGGTAACTAGAATTTTCACATAACAATGACTCCAAAAAGGGAGAACACATTTTAGAAATTGAATGATGGATTAAGAAGGGAAAAATAATTCTTGTGGAGGATTAGATTATGATATAGAGCATGATAAAGATGAATTCAGTAACAGAAAAATTACAATCCAAATAGGTATGGAAATGATCATTTATAACATCAAAAAACATGTAATGGGATAACATTTTTTTCACGATTCTTTTTATAATGTTAAATACTTTTATTACAATATAGACCAACTGAAAAAATGATAAATAGTTATTTGATCTTTATAATTTCATATATTTGTCAATTCCTACAAAAATATCATTTTTTCACTAAATTATAAATATTCGAGATTAATTTTTAATTCAAGGAGAAAAAAAACCCTATTAAGGACCATATAACCAAAAAAAGGATTATCAAGAAATTCCACATGTGTTTAGAAATTAACCTACACAAAAATGGTTATCACATGGTAAGATAATTCCAAAACTGAGTGACCCTTTATATGATACATTAATATTCAAAATTATTACCCAATGATGAAACTATGTTATATAATTAATTTATATCTTCAAAATCCCGCAAAAAATTCCCTACTAATTTTTAAACCGAAGGAGTAGAAGGATTTTATCATATATTCCTCCAAGATAAATCATCTATTATTATTGAAATAAAATCCAATATCATTTTGTGCTAAATATAATTATTACATGTAAAAAAATTCATATTAATAAGGACATCATGTAGGCTAGTGGTAGTGGGTGAAACCCTTATCGTCTTTCAGTTATTGGTTCAAGCCCCACCACTTAACTAGATGTGTTAGGTTTTCACTGAGAATACATATTGTATGTTTTTTATTTAAACATGAAAATGAATACCTCCCTAATAAAAGTTCATTTTCAATATATGGGTTAAAAACTACACATTCAAAAAAAATATCCATAAATATCATTAATAACCTCAATATTTTTACAACTTAAACTCCTTAAATGGGTTTTTAAATACAATGAAAATGTGATAAACTATTAGATTATAGTTCTATATTGGTATCCATAACTCTTAAAATAAACTCTTATAAAAACATGATAATCATCAAAATATTTAATCAAAAAATTGATACCATTAATAATATCCCAGGAACTGTACTCCAAAATCTTGTGCTTAAATACATAAATGTACATTTTTTTCTATGATGTCTATAATTGTGACCCAAGTTTTTCCATCAAAACCTTATAACATCAAAAAGAAAACCTATATCACTTTCATTTTGGAGGACCTTTTAGGTTTACAGTTTGATAAAATTTAGAAAAAACATATATAAATAATTATCAAATCATTAAAATAATATTTATCCCTTCTAACAAATATTTTTATATTTCATAATAGGTCATAAATATAATCCTTGTGAAATTATTTATATACATAAATGATCCATCATAATTCTTCAAAACCAAAGAAATAGGAAATATAATAAGGGTGATCTCAAATTATCCATAAGGGACTACATTAATATTACCAAATTAATATAATAATTGAGCATAATAAGAGAGTAGGATTTTGATGACATAATCAAAATTCAGGAGTATAACACAATAATATTCATAACCACCAATACCAAGATAATAAAACATGAAAACATGTCATAAATATTTATCAAAGAGAAATAGTAATAAGAAACGATAATCAAGATCCATGTGACATCATTGCTAATCAATATAAATATCATAAACGCATAGCATGAATATATAAAACATGTTTGTATCTTTGAACATCATCTCATAGAAACCTTACAGAAACCATATAAATTGAATAACCAAAATGGTTGACTCCACCTCTAGAGTACCCAATTTATTAGATCATTATCTGGGTACACCTATCGTATAAGTTATAATGGGATCACCGTGTTCTATTTGGGTTCCCCCATCATTTACAATTACAAAGAACTGAATATATAAATAATTCATAAAAATAAAATGAAACGAAATTTATTATTCTAATAACGAAATAACCCATTGGAAGGGAATTAGTTCCAAAAAATTTTATTTTAAACCTGGTTAACACATGGAATCAAAATAGATAGCACAAAAAAATCATTGAAACAGATTTGCTGGTAGAAATTAAATGGGTTCAATAATAATCTCCTTCAAACATCATTGTAACTTGGAAAAGAAATGGGTTAATTAAATCACTTTGAAACACGATTAACCCATGCTAACTAAATTGTTTTCAATAAAATATCTTTATAACATGATTATCCCATGGAAAATAAATTAATTCAACAATAACCTCTTTGAAACTTTATTACTCTATAGAAAATAAATGGATTCCATAACAATATCTGTAAAACATGATTAACCACTAGAAATGAAGCATGTTCAATAAAAAACTCTCAAAAAATCATTATACATCAACAGAAAGTGTCATAAAGGTTTCCAAAAATAATATCTCAAGTATAGGATATGTAAGAAATTTTTTTTTGGACATTGATGAAATGAAATTCCCTTAAATTATCATTAAAACATTCATGAGGGAAATAATATTTAAACATTTCAATGTGGCTCATACCACCTTCAAACATTTTAATTATTATAAATGGGAAAGAATTTAATTAAATGATCATAGAATAACATGATAATAATTATATTCATGATACATCATCTAAAAGTACAACTATATACAACTCATAAATAAAGTTAAGTTTATAACATGTGAAATGTCTTCAAGAACATAAATCATGACAAAATTCCATTATTTATTTGGTGACATAAAATCTATACTCCGAATGGATGATACATTATAAAATAGAGATGTCAAACCACATAAATTTGAAGATAAGAATCATAAAATACACTCATAGTCGTTAGATATAGCACACAACAAAAATAAATAGTTAAAATGGAATAATTCTCATAAAAATAAAGGTGAGACTAGAAATTTCATTACAAATATACTATCATCTAAGTTGGAATTCCCAAATGTCACACCCCGACCTGAGACCCTTTTTATTTTATTCTTCTCAGGGTCGCACATCGTTGGACCTGTTGAGTTTGGGCTCCTGTTTTAAATTATTTTTTGATGTTTAATATTTTTGATAAGTTTTATATTGGTGCGCGGGCACCGCATGGTTGGCGGTGACAACGCGGTCGGCTCAGGTGCCCGTGCTACTATTCAATGTTTAAATTAAATAAAGTTTTATAAAAATAAATTGGTTTGTTTTCACCCTAATTATTATGGTGTAGTTATTATTATTATAAATATTAATGGGCACGATATAATTTTCATTAATATTTTTAACGTTAAACAGTTCTTAAGTGTTTTAATTTTTTTATGGTTAAATTGGTGTTAATGTTACAATTATATAATTACTAATTTTGTTATATAAATTGTCATTAAGAATTTGGTTATTAGTTTTATTAAAGTAGTCAATATAATTATTATTCTTTATTATTATTATTATTATTGATTATAGTATAATTTTTTTAAGAAAAAAAAGGGGGAAACCCTAGGAGGGCGTCTCTCCCCCCCCCCCTTTGTTCTCGCGGCGCAACCCCCCCCCCCCTGCTGTTGGTCGCGCGACCGCCGTGAGCCCCCTCTGTCCGCCTGCTCACGCCTCCCGTCTGGCCTCCCTCCGTCCGACCTGCTCGCGCCCGCTCCGTCCCGGCCCCCCTCACCGTCCCGGCCTACTCGCACCCGCTCTGTCCCGGCCCCCCTCGCCGTCTCGGCCGGCTCCCGCGCCGCCCCCCACGGCCCGCTGCAAACGTCGCCCTATCTTCTTGCCGCAACCACCCCGCTTCGTCCTGACCTCCCTCCCATCCGTCCTGCAGCACTCCCTTTGATGCGTTTTTCTTTCAACAACTCTTCTTTTTAATTTTTCCGGCACCGCGCAAGCTCGGACAGCATCTCAGACCCCTTGCCGTAAGTGTGCCATACCTCAGTTGGTAGTTAGTTTAATTTTATTATGTTGCAATTTGGGTTTTAGGGTTTTTGGTTGGTCGGATTATGGTGTAATTGATCCGATTTCTTGTTTTTAGGGATTAATTGCGTTGTGTGTGGTGTGGTTGTCATGCGGTGGAGTTTGCACACCGCATTTGCGAAGTTTCGATACCGAAGGTATGTGTTTCCGCATATATGTATTGTATGACGAATTAATTTTCTAATTTAATTAATTTGGTATACTCTTTGATTAGTTTTCTTGGTGCGAATAAAGTTTCACTTAAGGTTTAATATGATTTAGATGTGTTTCGTAGTGTGTTTATTTATTATGAATGTTTTGATTTTGTGAAAGGATTTGAGGTGGTTTTGTTTAAGAGTGGTGATTTTATGTTAAACGTTGTTTGCTGAAATAATTTTCTTGTCCAATTAATTTAGCATGTAATTCAATTAAATTGTTTTGTGTGAACTTGGTTTTGAAGAAAGTTTAATATGCTTTGTTTTATTTTTGTAAAATGTGATGTGATATCGAGTGAGTTCATTGATGGAAACCCACATTGTGTCATTTACTGGGGTTTTATAAACTGTGCACTTAGTTTATTAAATGATGCAAGGGCTTCGTTTTATTTTGTTGGAGTCTGTTTCGGTATGCTTTTGGCCTTAGAAGAGGTTTTCGGGTGTGTTGTTGTTTTATGTTGTGTTATGTCTTTTTATAATGTTTTATAAGTGGTGCATATGGCTTATTTAATCTGTATAAATTATGAGATTCATGTTTTGCAATGATTTTGACGTGCGAGTGTGTTTGAAGTGGTGCTATGATATAGTTTGGGTGTGTTTCGTTTGTGTAAATTTTGCGGTACTAATTTTGATGTACTGCATAATTTGTTCTTTTAATTTATTACATGTTTTGTGGAGTGTGCAGGACCCCGCTACGATGGTTTTGGGCCGCGGGTGTCGAGGTACCCCGCATGCACATGCATAAAGTAAAGCATATATATATATATATATATATATATGTGTGCAATGCACCTATGGGGGTATATATATATATAGTAGTGCATGTGTGTGTGTGCGCCAAGTGTCAATTCGAGTGGTTGTCAGCAATAATGACATGATTGAGGTAGGTTTCCTATGCCCATGCCTTTGGTTTGAATTTCATAATTGCTTGCTTTCTTTGAAAATATTTTTATGTATATGTATGTTATATTTACATGTTATGAAATCTGGGTGCATCCGCTAACAATGGTCATGCATTTGTTTTGGAAAAATGTAATGTATTACAAATGCCATTTGGACTTTCATAAATTAATTGCATCATTTTAAGAAAGTGTTCAAGATTGTTTTTTTATATATGTAACATGTAGATTGTTAAATTGGGATTTCTAAAAGGTTTTGCAAAGAGTTTACATGATTATATGTGCAAAAATTAAAACTATTATTTGTGAAACCATAAAGCCTGTTTGGCCCTTTGGAATGGTTTGTAAAATTGGAAACACCCCTCCTAAGGCAAACTCCCGTGGTTTTAGAAAATGACTTGTATGTTGAGTGTACGAATATGTGCCTAATATTGGGGCTTATGCTTTATGTAATGTGAAATAGGGGAATGCACTTAAGGAGGGAGAACAGTGGTGAGAGGTTTAGCGAGTTTTTAGGATAAAGAAAGTGTGATGTTCATTTCTTTTCTTTTGATAAAAGCTCACCACCTTTTTGGAATAGAGCACAATGGTAAACCCGAGTATCTAGGTGGGTGACAAGGACTAGTACGCTAGATGACACGGCAGGGGTTTTTCCCGGTTTGTCTAGTAGGATTGACGCAACAACACTAACTAAACATATGAATTTCTGAGGGTCGTGGCCTTCTAAGCCACGTTTTCTGAGGGTCGTGGCCTTCTAAGCCACATTTTCTGAGGGTCGTGGTCTTCTAATCCACGTTTCACCGAGGTACGAGGTCTCTATGTTCCCATTTATTCTAGCTACCTATAGGGATTTCCCATGGTGCTCATTTGTGACATGCTACTAGCGGTGTAACTCTCTTTTCAGTTGTTTCATACTTGATGTTTTTAATCCAAATTGTTTTCTTTTCATTTGAAACGTCAATGCATGCTTGGAACCTAATTTGAAAATGTAGTGAGAGTGAAATGCTTTATTTGAAAATGAAAACTTGTTACTTGGATTTGGAAAGAAGGAAAACATTATTTTATTATACCTTATTTTCCAAACTGGTATGATTGGATTTCTTACTTAAGGCAGGGGCATAGGACGTGGTTATATTTTGGCTTTCCTACTGAGCATCTCGGTGCTCATGCCTACCTTACTTTTCAGTTGCAGGTTTCAGTCTTAGATCGCTCTTGGGAGCGAGTGTAGTTGTCGTACCGTGGTGATCCACGGGGTCACCTGAGGTATGTCATGCTTTGTTTATTCCTTTTTCCACTGCCACGTTGTTCAGTTCTTTTTCCTTTTATTTACCTGCTTGTTTAGTTTATGTTTATTCATCCTTGTCTTGGGCTAAAATCATTCCCAACTGGTTTATTTTGGTGCCCGGCACTAGTTGCCAGCCCGTGGGGATCGGGAATGCCCTTCGGGCCATGTCGCGGACCGGGTCGGGCGCCGGGTCGGATGACGCACCGGCTTGGTTCGTGACAAAAATGGTATCAGAGGGAGGTTCATTGTTATTTAGGGTGTTTGCTAGACAATGTTTAGGACTGTCGGGACTCGGGAGGTAAGTGTGGGAAGAGCGTCGCGAACTCTTGCTCGCACTGATTCTCGAGTTACCAGGGTAGTCCGAGATTTGAGTCTTCTGCTTTTGTTTTGGATTGAGGAATGACAAAGGGGCTAACTCAGTGTCACATCGTGACCTCACATGGAGTAGTGACCCATGTGGAGTCCGAGTTCATGGTTTAAGTTCCTCCTAGCTGTTGACGCTTACATGGGTCATGTCTCACTACCATGTCGCTAAGTTGAGCGTGACTGCTAGTTCCTTGTTTCGATGTTTCTCTATAAGTTGTGTTTTGTTACTTCTAGTAACTGTAAGTGTGATTTTGAAAATGAAAGTGGGTTTTGAGATAAAATTGTTTCTATAAAGTGGTTTTATATTGGTGAAGTTGGTTTTTAAATTAAGGGATCCTTGGTTTGAAAGTTCATGTTTATTTGGAATTGGTAAAGGGTGGCTTGGTGTGACCCTTGGTATTCTTTATGGAGGATCACGTGTGTGTGGATATGTATGAAAAGTGTGTGAGACACTTGTCTATGGATGATGTGGATGGACACACATGTGATGATTCATGGGATTCCATGGGTGAGTTTTTGAAATATAAAGGAATTGGAAATTGGTTTTTCTCCGACAAATGGATTTTTGGCCTGTGAAAAGTGGCTTTTGTTTTTGAAAAATGACCTTGGGATAAAGAAGTTTTGAAATTTTGAATGAAAATGGTGATTTTGAAAAGGAGGATTTTGTTTGTATTTATATTTGTTTGACTTTCAGGCTGATTGTCTCGGTTTCAGGTGTTCTATTCAATTATGATTTGGCTTGATGCCAGTTTTGGTTTTGTTCCCAATGCGTTGTTCAGAACGTGTCGCCCAAAAAAAAGTCCCCAAAAATTGTTAACGAGTCTTGCCCAGTTCTATCCCAAATCGAGTGTTGCTTGTTAATTGATTTACTCTTGGTTTGTTATAGATGGTTGTGTGGTTGGTTGAATGAGAGTGTCTTCGGGTTGTTGGGAACTCCCGAGGATACTAGGGATTGTGCAGTTTTAGTTTAAAGGTCCAGTTTTAGGCCAGTGGAGGTATAATGTCTTACTGTTGTTGGAGTCTGGGGTGTGGTCGGTGGTGATCGGCTTTCGTAGGGGTCCTCCATCTCGTGAGGGGCACATGCCGGAGGAACCCGTCTATAAGAATCTATCCTCGCAAGCTCTGTCATCTTGTTCATCATACCAAATCTTGATGTGCCATCGGTATGGCCTGTTCAGGAATTCAATGATGTCTCATTGAACCTCTTTAAAAACATACCACCATTTTGGTCGTTTGAGTCATCAGGAGGAAGGAGTCGGGATCTAAAGGATGGAAATACCTAACTGTGAGGCAGAAGATGCTTCGGCAATCAGAGCCCCAACCACAGGTTTCGGGGTGGAGCCCGCGCACAGTCAGTAGTTGCAAGGGGTATATGTAACCTCGGTCTGGAACTTGTTCTCAACTTTGGGATGGAAATATACAATGTTTGCTTGTTCTGTTCCTATCGTCGTCATAAGCCCACTCTTGTCGTGGTAGTTTGATGAACTCGTTCTACCTCAATTCAAGCGGCACTGCCTTCTCCTAGGATGGTTTCTAAATCGTTTGGATTCCTCAAAGGGTGTTGGACCCATGAATAAACGGACCCGTCCTGATTGGGGGTTTGGTCTCAATTGTGTTTGTTTGGGGGATGTTTGGTTTCGTGAAGTTAATGGGTGGTGTTTCTGGGCCCTACCTTAGTTTGGGCGCCTCTCCTTGGGCTTTCCTTTAGCATGTTTTAGTATCTTAGGGGATTCCACCAACCCAGGAATATGGTGTGCTAGTTTTCCCCATAATGGTTTTAATACTATTGGTGGAATTATTCTGTTGGCCTTGAGAATGTGGGTTGAGCTTGGCTAGGGATCCCCTAGTCTCCGTTACGGCAGGTATTCCTTTTCTTTGGTCGGTGTGAGAAGTGTTGAGTTAGTTTCTCATCCTTAGGAGAGTGGGTTGTTTCATAGAAAAATTTCTGTTTAAATATCTCTAACGTGTTGTTCGGTCAGTGTGGTGAAACTGAATGTTTTTGGTTTGGGAGTTCCCACGTTCCCCCCCCCCGAGGGTGGTGTTTTCGGGTCTCAAGATTTTCGTATTAGTGGAATTCTTGTGGTGGGGAGAACCCTCTCGTGTTCTCCCCTCGTCCTGCTGGGGTTTCTACTTGAATTGGTTCTGCGTGAACTGTGTTGGAAATGGTCACCAGAGGTTCTCAGTTTCCTTTGGTTTTGTCTGGGCATGGACTTGCGTTGTGTTAACTGTTGGCTTGGTGACTTTCTGGGGGCAGAAAGTGTCTGTGGTGGGAAGAATTGTCACACCCCGACCTCAGACCCTTTTTATTTTATTCTTCTCAGGGTCGCACATCGTTGGACCTGTTGAGTTTGGGCTCCTGTTATAAATTATTTTTTGATGTTTAATATTTTTGATAAGTTTTATATTGGTGCGCGGGCATAGCATGGTTGGCGGTGACCACGCGGTCGGCTCAGGTGCCCGTGCTACTATTCAATGTTTAAATTAAATAAAGTTTTATAAAAATAAATGGGTTTGTTTTCACCCTAATTATTATGGTGTAGTTATTATTATTATAAATATTAATGGGCACGATATAATTTTCATTAATATTGTTAACGTTAAACAGTTTTTAAGTGTTTTAATTTTTTTATGGTTAAATTGGTGTTAATGTTACGATTATATAATTACTAATTTTGTTATATAAGTTGTCATTAAGAATTTGGTTATTATTTTTATTAAAGTAGTCAATATAATTATTATTCTTTATTATTATTATTATTATTATTATTGATTATAGTATAATTTTTTTATGAAAAAAAGGGGGAAACCCTAGGGGGCGTCCCCCCCCCTTGTTCTCGTGGCGCAAACCACCCCCCCTTGCTGTTGGTCGCGCGACCGCAGCGAGCCCCCTCTGTCCGCCTGCTCGCGCCTCCCATCTGGCCTCCCTCCGTCTGACTTGCTCACGCCCGCTCCGTCCCGGCCCCCCTCACCGTCCCGGCCTACTCGCGCCCGCTCTGTCCCGGCCCCCCTCGCCGTCTCGGCCGGCTCGCGCGCCGCCCCCCACCTCCCTCCGTCCCGGCCTCGGCCCGCCGCAAACGTCGCCCAATCTTCTTGCCGCAACCACCCCGCTTCGTCCCGACCTCCCTCCCATCCGTCCTGCAGCACTCCATTTGATGCGTTTTTCTTTCAACAACTCTTGTTTTTAATTTTTCCGGCACCGCGCAAGCTCGGACATCATCTCAGACCCCTTTCCGTAAGTGTTCCATACCTCGGTTGGTAGTTAGTTTAATTTTATTATGTTGCAATTTGGGTTTTAGGGTTTTTGGTTGGTCCGATTATGGTGTAATTGATCCGATTGCTTGTTTTTAGGGATTAATTGCGTTGTGTGTGGTGTGGTTGTCATGCAGTGGAGTTTGCACACCGCGTTTGCAAAGTTTCGATACCGAAGGTATGTGTTTCCGCATATATGTATTGTATGACGAATTAATTTTCTAATTTAATTAATTTGGTATACTCTTTGATTAGTTTTCTTGGTGCGAATAAATTTTCACTTAAGGTTTAATATGATTTAGATGTGTTTCGTAGTGTGTTTATTTATTATGAATGTTTTGATTTTGTGAAAGGATTTGAGGTGGTTTTGTTTAAGAGTGGTGATTTTATGTTAAACGTTGTTTGCTGAAATAATTTTCTTGTCCAATTAATTTAGCATGTAATTCAATTAAATTGTTTTGTGTGAACTTGTTTTTGAAGAAAGTTTAATATGCTTTGTTTTATTTTTGTAAAATGTGATGTGATATCGAGTGAGTTCATTGATGGAAACCCACAATGTGTCATTTACTAGTGTTTTATGAACTGTGCACTTAGTTTATTAAATGATGAAAGGGCTGCGTTTTATTTTGTTGGAGTCTGTTTCGGTATGTTTTTGGCCTTAGAAGAGGTTTTCGGGTGTGTTGTTGTTTTATGTTGTGTTATTTCTTTTTAAAATGTTTTATAAGTGGTGCAGATGTCTTATTTAATCTGTATAAATTATGAGATTCATGTTTTGCAATGATTTTGACGTGCGAGTGTGTTTGAAGTGGCGCTATGATATAGTTTGGGTGTGTTTCATTTGTGTAAATTTTGTGGTACTAATTTTGATGTATTGCATAATTTGTTCTTTTAATTTATTACATGTTTTGTGGAGTGCGCAGGACCCCGCTACGATGGTTTTGGGCTGTGGGTGTCGAGGTACCCCGCATGCACATGCATAAAGTAAAGCATATATATATATATATATCTGTGCAATGCACCTATGGGTGTGTATATATATATATAAGTGCATGTGTGTGTGTGCGCCAAGTGTCAATTCGAGTGGTTGTCAGCAATAATGACATGATTGAGGTAGGTTTCCTATGCCCATGCCTTTGGTTTTAATTTCATAACTTCTTGCTTTCTTTGAAAATATTTTTTTGTATATGTATGTTATATTTACATGTTATGAAATCTGGGTGCATTCGCTAACAATGGTCATGCATTTGTTTTGGAAAAATGTAATGTATTACAAATGCCATTTGGACTTTCATAAATTAATTGCATCATTTTAAGAAAGTGTTCAAGATTGTTTTTTTTATATATGTAACATGTAGATTGTTAAATTGGGATTTCTAAAAGGTTTTGCAAAGAGTTTACATGATTATATGTGAAAAAATTAAAACTATTATTTGTGAGACCATAAAGCCTGTTTGGCCCTTTTGGAATGGTTTGTAAAATTGGAAACACCCCTCCTAAGGCAAACTCCCGTGGTTTTAGAAAATGACTTGTATGTTGAGTGTACGAATATGTGCCTAATATTGGGGCTTATGCTTTATGTAATGTGAAATAGGGGAATGCGCTTAAGGAGGGAGAACAGTGGTGAGAGGTTTAGCGAGTTTTTAGGATAAAGAAAGTGTGATGTTCATTTCTTTTCTTTTGATAAAAGCTCACCACCTTTTTGGAATAGAGCACAATGGTAAACCCGGGTATCTAGGTGGGTGACAAGGACTAGTACGCTAGATGACACGGCAGGGGTTTTTCCCGGTTTGTCTAGCAGGATTGACGCAACAACACTAACTAAACATATGAATTTCTGAGGGTCGTGGCCTTCTAAGCCACGTTTTCTGAGGGTCGCGGCCTTCTAAGCCACATTTTCTGAGGGTCGTGGTCTTCTAAGCCACGTTTCACCGAGGTACGAGGTCTCTATGTTCCAATTTATTCTAGATACCTATAGGGATTTCCCATGGTGCTCATTTGTGACATGCTACTAGCGGTGTAACTCTCTTTTCAGTTGTTTCATACTTGATGTTTTTAATCCAAATTGGTTTCTTTTCATTTGAAACGTCAATGCATGCTTGGAACCTAATTTGAAAATGTAGTGAGAGTGAAATGCTTTATTTGAAAATGAAAACTTGTTACTTGGATTTGGAAAGAAGGAAAACATTATTTTATTATACCTTATTTTCCAAACTGGTATGATTGGATTTCTTACGTAAGGCAGGGGCATAGGATGTGGTTATATTTTGGCTTTCCTACTGAGCATCTCGGTGCTCATGCCTACCTTACTTTTCAGTTGCAGGTTTCAGTCTTGGATCGCTCTTGGGAGCGAGTGTAGTTGTCGTACCGTGGTGATCCACGGGGTCACCTGAGGTATGTCATGCTTTGTTTATTCCTTTTTCCACTGCCACGTTGTTCAGTTATTTTTCCTTTTATTTACCTGCTTGTTTAGTTTATGTTTATTCATCCTTGTCTTGGGCTAAAATCATTCCCAACTGGTTTATTTTGATGCCCGACACTAGTTGCCAGCCCGTGGGGATCGGGAACGCCCTTCGGGCCATGTCGCGGACCGGGTCGGGCGCCGGGTCGGATGACGCACCGGCCTGGTTCGTGACACCAAAATTAATAATAATATAAATAAACATTTAAATATTTTGAAGATAAAATAATTGATGATATAATATATCAAAATTGTATGTATATACCCCCCCTAAAAAATATATCGTGATCATGGTGTTTGCCTCTTAAAAGTAAAAGTGAGACAATGATACCTTACATTGAGTTCGATTTTTCATAAATGTATTGTATATTACAAAATGATAAACATATGTAAATTTTATACTTTCCGAAAAATATTTTCTATGGTTATTATTAATTTTATTTAACCTATAAAAAATTTATGTACAATTTCTTTATCAATAATGTTTAAGTCAGATGTTTTGACAATATTTTATTAACGCGTCAATGACAACATTGGTTGGACAAATATGGTTAGAGGGAAAAATTTTTGAACATAATAAAAATAATAATCATGAATTAATAATATATATTTATATATCAATTATAATTTTAAAACAAATAATGTTTTATTTTTTTGTAAAATGAAACAACATTGCAATTATGGAAACTGTAGGTCTTATGTATGTATGAGTGAAATTCTCATTTTTCAATGATCAATATGGATATAAGGTAAGTAAAATTTAACTTTAAATAATTATCCTTACACTAGAAATAAAATTTTTATTTATTCCTTTATACTTGTATATTAAATTTATATTACGTAAATTTAATAACATCATGTCGAGGATTCGGTATTCCACATGTCCACAAACAACGTTATAATTTTTTGGAATGTGAAAAGGGTAATAAAGAAAATTATATATTATAATTATAGAAATATTATTATTTCATTAGTGTCTTATATATGAAATTTATATCATATATTTTTATTAAAATCATACTTAATACATTCCATGTATTTTTTGAAAGTATCAGATCACTTTGAGGAGGTGGTAATCCAGATGTCCACAACAGATGTTATCATATTTACACAAAATGTAAAGCATAAATTATGTTATATAAAAATTAAATTTTTATGAAGAAAAATTTAATATCATATATATTATAAAAAATAGGGTTTCTATTATGATTCCCAACTTTTAGTAGAGGTAAAGGAGAAAATAATGACATTGTTTTTTGATGCAATAGTCTGTCATACACAAGAATAGAGATTTTATTAAACATTTAATGAATGTGGGTATAGGTGTAGGTATTAACAATAACATATACCCTACTAGTATATTTATGATAATTATGTTATTTTATATTCGTCATATAAGATGAATTTAATGGGTGGATAAAAAATAAAACAAAAATTCATGTTGAACGATGTTACCACTTTTTCGGGAAATTCCTTTCAGCTTGCAGAAAAGATATTACATTGATGTATTTATTCCGAAAGTAAGAAATATAGGGTAATGGGACGTATCTTTTAAGGGTATTTGGTCAATTTTTTACAATAAAATGTAATTTATAGGTGCGATTAAATTTGGGAGGGTGAGTTCCCTTTTATAATGGAGGGGGAGTGATATTCTTGTAAATATATAAAGATAACACTATTGATATGTCTATATTACATAGTATTCCTCAAATAATGATTAAATTTTTTTCCAGTAGGTTATTTTGTCGAATCATTTCTAGAAAATGGGGCTTGTACAAGTTTTTAGTTCATTTATCCCCTTATGATTAAATTTTACCCACTATGTAAACTCATTTTTATAGTAATCGTTATAATTAATATTCATTAATTTCATTAACATATTTGGTGAAAAACTATGTATTCCTAGTTAAACATAATAAATTATTTTGATTCCAAATATTAAATCTATTTTTCAAAATTCAAATCACCTTAGTGGCTGAAATTAACTTAAAATTAATCCCACAGATTGGATGACAAAGCTGGTTTTTAAAGTAAAAATGTTCAAATGTTTGATAATTATTTATATATATAATCAATTGTAAAATTATTCCATTTCTTTGAATTGGATTAAATTATATAATATTTATATAATTATACTTTAATGAAAATTAAAAAAATTATTTTACATAATAAATTATTTTGATGAAAAATCAGTTTTCCATTAAAATTCATTATTATTCACTATTAATAAAAATATGAAATTTCATAGGAAAAATACCAAAAATAATCCAAAAATAAATTTGGATATTCCAAATTTAAAATAGATGTTTATTATATCAAATAAATAATATAAAAGTGTTTAAAGATATATTTAAAATAGTGGAGTCATTAAAAGGTTGTAAATATTCCTTTTAAAAATGTAAATCATTTTATGATTAAATTAGGATTTATCATTATCATAATAATATAAAATTTATTAGATTTTGTTAAAAACATTGGATTAGAAATATAATATATAAATTTCTTTAAAATATTTCCCATATATTGATTACTTGGTTTCATTAATTAAAACACATTTCTGCACAAATAAATTTTATTTCTTAATAACACATCCATAAAATTAAATTGGTTATTATATTCATTATCTATTAATTGGTAACCAATTGATTCATTATATAAACATTTATATACCATATATTCATAATTTAGTTAATAATATTAATTTATTCTATTAAAAAATACAGGTGATAACTATTATTATAAATAAATAATATTAACAATATATTTTTGTCTATTAAGAATCGGCAGTGCATGTAGAACAAGTTATAGAATGAAATAAATGTTATATAAAGTAATATATATAATTTGTGACATGTAAAATGAAATCTAAACTATGAATTTATTGTTATACATGTTAACAAATAATTAAAAATAATTTGAATGAATATATTTTTTAATATATGAGAATGTTATAAATTTCCTTTAAAGATCATATTTTTATCTTATAGTCCACAGTTCTAATAGAAACATTTATGTGTTTTCAGGGATTAATTATTTATATTTCACCTTGGGCCACTGGTTTGGGCTTGGAGTCCTTAAGTCTTTCAGTCCAACAAGGCCTTCAAGTCAGTAGGGCTTTTGGGCCACCTTTAAGGCATGTGGGCCACCTTAAGGCCTTCGGGCCACATGCAGTTTCCCCAGACACACTAAAAAAAGGAGCAGCCCTAGAAGAGGATTTAGAGAAGGTTCACTCACTAGAGTAGAGCCAAATGGATTTTTCAGAATGAGAGGGTATGGTTATGCCATCGGGACCAGCCTGTACTTACACGGGAAGCCTAGCCATACAACCATGCGAAGGTGGAGAGCTACTAGACAGATGCATATCCTAGGGAGGGGCAGTGCCTTGTAGATAATCTGGTTGAATTCCTTAATATCCTTATTTCATGTTATCTTCTAATACTACATGCCATGTAATATTTGAGCATACAGGATTTGTAATGGTTCCCCATCATCCCTTGATAGGTGGTTATTAGAAATAAATAAAAATGAAGGCCTTTAGGCCATTCGGGCATGATTTCACATCCATTTTCCACTTCAAATGATGTAACATCTATGGTGTTCCAATTTTCACCACCTAAATTTTACATTTAGGTATTTTTTTTGTTATTATAATTTTTATATAAATATATTTGATACCTAAAGTCATTTTATATGAAACCATTTGAATATGATATAAAACCCATTTTTATTAAATGGTTTTTTATGATAGAATGAAAGTTTAATTTATAATATCTCATATGTATGGAATATTTGATAAAGAGGTTATATATACCTCTAAAATTAAATGGTTAAGTATTTATATCTTATGATATATGTATTCGTGGGTATGATTATGTTGGATCAAAGGTGTGGGTGCTATTGAGGGGATCAATAATGTAATGATTCTTTGTGTTTATGTTTGGGTCAAAGATTATCAATGTGTTATTATTGAAGTTCATGTTACAATTCTATGTAATATTCCTAGGATTATTCTCTATGCATAATGTTTTTTATCTCGTTAATCCATACACCTTTTTCAATGATATATTTTTGTTCATTTGATATTTGATGACCAACATTCATGACTTATGGACCAATATTTTATATCCATAATCTTTTTAATAAGTTATTTTTCTCATGCCCATGTATTTTTATATTCTTCTCATCTAACAATTGATAAATTTTTTACTATTTTTCCCTTTATATAAATTTGGTAAAACCCATTTATTATAATTCAATTCCTTAGGTAATAAAGATGAGTATAACCTTTAAGGATTCTATATTGGGGTTTATAGTCATTTAATTATAGAGAAATGTTCATCAATATTTTTGAATCATTTTCTATTGTAACTAGTTGTTAAATAAAAGAAACATTACTTCCTTTTTATTATGTATTTATAATGATATTTAATTGTTATCTTAAGATAATTATCAAATATAAATAAATGCATAGCTTAGATGATATCATGTTGTATTAAAGAATATGTGAATACTATTTTTTTATCAACCAGCTATAGAGTGTGTGTATAGGGAGCCTTAGTGTATATAAAAAAAACTTTTAGTTAATATTTAGGGATAGTATTGCTATTTTGGTGTATTAGGATGAGATAACATTATTAAAAACCTCATGATATGTCTATGTGTTGGATAACATCTAAATGTTTTGGTAAGAAAATATGTTGTGGTTTTGTAGAAAATTCATCATTCTATATATACAAAAAATATGATATAGGATTTGGTATAGATTAACCTGTAGGAAATAAACATGAAAAGGTCTATTATATATTAACTGTTAGGTCCACTAGGCTGGATACCCTGAGAGGGGGGGTGAATCAGGGTATGACTAATTAAAAATTAATGCCCGTTCTGATCTTGTTTCGCTGTTAAGAAAAACACTCTTCTCTCTTTTCCATGTTGCACGATATAAACAGAATGTAAAGCAAGCACAGGACACAACAATTTTACTTGGTTCACCGCTAAGGGCTACGTCCAAGGAGCATACGCTGACAGGTTGCCGGTCGTACCAAATTCCACTAATCTTCACTAGCTGTGGATTACAAGATTCGGGCAAGATCACTTCTATGCCCAGGCTCATTGCCTTTACAATGTTTAGGGTCAGCTCACTGCTTTCCCAAGGGTCACTCCCTGTTTCTCTCTCTCTGGCTCACTGCCGGTGGAGAGGACCACCTTCTTCCTCTTCCTGAGCTCACTGCTCTTGGATGGAATCCACTCACAGTTTATAGACCTGTAGGTCTCTTCATTTTTCTGAAAGAATGCATCTTCTCTTGTATGTAGATGCTCTGTTGAAGTTTAACTTTCACCCGTTGATGAATATCTCTTTGCACCGAAGGTATCAGGCAAACTTCCAGCTTCCACACAGTCTGAAAATCACTGCGGGAACAAAACCTTACTTGGCGCGCAAGTCAACCTCGGCGCGCAAGTATCGGCGCGCAAGTCACAACGGGCGCGCAAGTCCTCCTCTTACACTTGCGCGACACAAGCTTCCTCAACTCCAAACTTGCGCGACTCTCTTCCCTTTACGCCCAAACCACCATTGGTGCGCAACTGCAAACCGGCGCGCAACTTCTAACACCGGCGCACAACTTCAACCACTGGCGCGCAAGTCCCACCTGCGCGACCACACACACCACTTGCGCGACCACCACACCTGCGCGACGGGAGCTCTCGTCTTGAACTCCGGTTGGAAATGAGGAGGGGTGGTCCGGTATTTATAGGCAATCTGACCACCCTGCGCGACGGCGCGCAAGTCACCTGCGCGACGGCGCGCAAGTCACCTGCGCGACCCAATTTCGGCGCGCAAGTCTCCTCTCTTTTAGACACTTGCGCGACCAACTCCCAAACTTGCGCGAACCTATTTCCTTAGCCATATTTTGATCTTCTGATCTTGAAAAACATGTGGCGCGCAAGTTTCCTATACTCCAAGTCCACGGCGCGCAAGTCCCTTTTCCAAAAACACTTTTCTTCATTTGCCGATTTTCAGGCCCAAAAATTTGGCAAACACTGGAAAACGGCGTCACCTTGTATCTGTTCTTTTGTACCGCCTCCAGATCTTCCATTCCTTTTATCGACGTTCATGAATCAAACATGGATCGTTGACCTCATCTCTTGAACTCGACATTCCATCATGAAATCCTCTTTGTCAACAATCACAACTCAGATGTCCACTTTGTCAACAAACACAATCACCTCAAAAAGGCTTCAATGATACCTTGAGGGATTTTTGCCCAACATTAACCTTATATTCAGCTGGTGTATGACAATGTGACCTAAATGCACTACTATTCGAACACAACTGTGGGATATTCTTAGGTTATTAGCATGCTCTTTATAAACCATTATGATATATTTGAGAAATATTTTATTTTATAGTTAGTGATCCTATTAGGGAACTAAAATCAAATGGCCTATAATTAAACCTCAAAATTTATAATATTGGTTACATATGTTATTTATGAATTATTAATTTTAAGTTATAGAATACATTTTTTATATGATTATGAAATTATTTTATTTAAATTTCACGTATTTATGTATTGGATGGTGAAAGGAAATATAGATGTAAAATGGTCTCTATAAAAATTGTAATGATATTCCAAATGAAGAACCAAACAAGATAACAGATGTGGTGAAAATTCTTATTAGTAGGCTTAACTATATATAGTTAATTATGATTAAAAACTGGAAACTAGTGGAATTTACAAACACATAAATGAATATAGGGATGTAGTTTCAGGGAACTTTTGGGGATAACATTCCAAAAGGAATAAAGACTAAATTCATAGTGTTTCTTGAATATACAAATAAGTATTTGAAGAATTATATCCATTGAATAGGAAAATGTTTTTTATGTTATAATGGAGGGTATTGTGTAACAAATTTTTAATGAAAAATGAAGAGTTTGGTTACAATGATGGAGTGAAATAAAGTTCTTATGAGTGTCCCATAAATAGTTCAATGTGTATAATATGGGTAACTAATGAATTATTAATGACAATGGTCTAATATATGGGATAACATGGATAATAAGAAACACCAACCACTATAACCATGGGAGTAGGGAAGGACCTATTTGATGAATACCATTGAAGTGGATCATGATATTTAAGGAACACTAATTATTTATAGAAAAGTTGTGTAATTCTTATTGGATTTGATTCTAGGAACCCTAGCATATCTAGGAATCTTTCTGGGATAAAAAATTACCACCCTTATGGTTTCTTGATTAATGAAAATTTATTTTTTTATTTTATCCCACGTTATGGTTTATGGGAAGGTTCTTTGTTCAAATCATATTATTATTCCTTTAGATAAATAAGGATATATATGTGTTATCCCCAAATACACTTCATATTAATAAAATAGGGATATTAAATTTCAAATTTGAAATCAAACTATCAATATACATAAAATAATGCCTTACTATAAACACTCGAATAAAATTAATTATATTATATGGGTATTAATGCCTAGTAATATGTGGTATTTCCTTGAATTGTTTGGGAAATTATTTATTTCCTAGTATTACATATGATCGTAAGTTAGATTTCTTATTAGAAATTTAATTTTTATCCATATAGATACATTTAAATATAATCATTAGTTAATCATAATTAAAACTATGAGGACACATATTATTTAAGTGGGAGAGAATGTAATAACATGATATTTTTGTGTCAAATCCCATAAAAAGAAATATTATGATTAAAAAATTCGATCACTTAAATATCCATACTAAAATTAAAAAATGAAAATTTAAAATAAAATTATTGAATTTGATTATTTTTATTATATATCTATTAAATTAAAATTTACATATAGAAGTAACTAAATAATGAAATCTTAAACAAACAGAATCAATTAGTTGAAATAATCCATATAAAGCTCATTTGTTCAACCATGGATGGGAGGTAGCTTAACAATGGTTATCTCTAGTTTAGTCCCAGGTAAGACAACCATAATTAAATTTTGAGAAGAATCATTTGTGAGAGAAGCTCATTCTCAAGGGATTTTCAATAAGATCTAGGTAATCTAAACTGCCACCCATAACTACTTCATGAGCATATAATATTCATAGGTCTTACACAAAGATCATGAGAGCTTATGTAAGTATAAATTTTGATTATTAATGTATGAGTTATTTATATATAACATGAAAGTTATAAGATTCACATTTAACATTTAAAAAAATTATGTTAATTTTTAATGCACAATAATGGATAAAATTTATTTACTGTAGCAAAATAATTAATACAACCATTTAATATAAGAATATGTTTTACTAAATACTTCCATTTATATACAATGGATTTTATTAAATTATGGTTCAAAATATTTTTAAATGAAATTTATTTTTGTTATATTAAAAATAATAAGTTAATATATATATCCATTAGTTATTATTTTGAAATTAATAAGTTTATTATACAATTATAAGATATATTCTTCCAAAAAAATATTATGTTATGTTCACTTAGAATAAAATTAATTTTTATGAAATTTAGAAATTGAATTGAATAAAATGATTTTCACATTTTTAATAAAAATGATTAAAAAATTACTCATTTAAATTTCATTTTTTATCCAGAAATATAATTCACAAAGATTAATGGTACTTTCTATAATAATTATTAAAGTGTTATTTTCATTGATGAGTTTTAAAAAAAAATCTAATATTTACGAAAATAAGTAAAATTAGTCTATTCTAAATAATGAATATTCAGTGATTTTTAATTATAAAAATAATATTAATACTCATTTAATTAGTAAACTATAAGAAAAAAGAACATGAATTGTTAATATTTAAAAAATTCAATTTCTTTTTTAAAAATTTAATATTTTTTATTCTTTAATTAAAATGATAAATATAAAATGATATAATTTTAATTTTATAAAATGAATATATTATTTTAATTTAGAATGTTGAAATTTTCTTAGTACTAGTTTTTCATAATTTCTTAAAATAGTCAATTTTTAGATGAATAGTACAAAATACCGAGTGTGTTAATATCAAGAATTTTTTGAAATTGATATGATATAACCATGAAATGAAACATTAAGAAAACCTATTCTAAATAATATATTTATTTAATAATTAAACTATTAATTTGGAAAATAATAATTGGAATTCAGAAACATATATTTTACAATTTAGAACTTATGTTTTATTTTCCTCTACAATAGTTTTTAATACATTAAAAATTTATTTTTTTAATTTATTTTTTTTCATTTATAGAACTAAAATATTATAAAATAATTTTAATATATGAAATAATTTTTTCCAAATTATCTAATAAATATAATTTTTTTTTCATAAAAATTATTTACCGATTTTAAAAAAATTGACTTATCATGGAAAATGTAGGAATGATAAAATGTTAAAATAAAAGGTAAAGAAAAAAAATTTAAAAAATTTCATCTGATGAATGTTACAGTTTTGGATAGAAAATAATTAGGTGTTATCTATTAGATTCATTTTTTCTACATTATATGGGAAACATGTTCTTTTAAATTATTAAGAAGTGATATCTACAAAAGTTTTATCCTCTGAATATTATATAAGGGACCTTCCACCATCCATTAAATGGAACTATAAAATTAAAAATTATCAAAAAATGTTTCCATGTGTAGTTAACCTAGACCCCTCTCCCACATTTTCATCCAATTTATACATGTAAAATCCATAAATCCTATATTTTCCTATGGTACTTCAAGAGAAGGTTCAAACTCACAATGTGAGTAATAATCACTTCATAAATATTTTTATTCTCTATATATTCTCCAAAAAATATATTTTCCCAATATAATATAATAAATTAAATATTAAAGATATATTTAAATTTAATTATGTTAATTTTATAACCATTATCTACCCTTACCGTCCCTTATAAAAATGAGATCATCATTCGAGCGTACGTGCAAAATTCCAGTTCCACACATGAATATATCTTATTTTAAATAACATTCAATAATGGGAAGCTCTAAAAGGGAACCTTATGAGAAAATAAGATATGTATTGCCTATTTTTTATTCCGAAAATATAAATTATTTCCCACATTTATTCCATTCGATATTAAATTAAGATTCTGACTGTTTGTACGTGCAGACTATCACCTCCTTGGAATGACATGTTTCTTTTTCATCATTAAAATGAAACATAGATAATTCTAATATTATATATATAAAAATAATTTTTTATCAAATTTTTAATCCTATTTTATATTTATATTAATATTCCATATGGTTTAACCATAATAAGATTTATTTGTTACAATTTTCCAAAACAACGTCGTTGTTTATTCCATCATCAGGAATGTCGACTATAATTTTAATGAAATAAAATAATAAATTTATATGTAATTATAAATAATAAATCCTAGAATTATATATAATATTATAATTATGAAATTTAAATATGTTAATTAAAATCATCATCATAACTTTAGATCTTCTGAGAAATAATCAAAATCGTTTACATCCGATGATGAAAATAATCATTAATAATCAAATAGATGTATAATAATGAATTATATTTAAAGATAATAAATGGAAATTTATTTTAATATGTTTCAAAAATATTTGATTGAGATAGTTATGTTGAGGATATGAGATATTAAATATATTATTTTGTATTCAATAGTAATGGTTAGGGTTTTTCGTAACTCAAATTATCTTCAAAAATCATAATGACTCCCAATTTTAGTATGGTTTTAAAAACCTGGTTTTAACATATTGGATGATTTTATTATAATGGTTTTACATATTTTCTACAATGTTCAATTCATGTATCTATATTTTTAATAAATTTAATATTGTTAATAATAATTTCTTTTCTCTCTATATGATATCATTTTCTTCTATATCCATATTAAGTCTTCCCACATATTTTATCCTTTCTTGTTTTGAAAAAATGTTATACTTCTAGTAATTGTGATGTTTTTCATTAACTATATTAAATTAAATAATATATCACCCTCTTTATGATTTGGGTTTCAATATATTTTCTATAAAAATATTAAAAATTATATACCTTTTAGGTCGAAGATTATTTATTCTACTCTATATTTTCTATGAAAGAAAATTATTAATTTTCAAGGTGAAATTGGATGTATTTATTTTAATGTTTTGTTAAAAAATTGTTACCTTATTGAAAATTATTTATGAAATTATTTTTAGTTTCTTATCTTTATGGAAATGATGAGAAATTAAATATAAAAGTAATATTCTATGGTTCCTCTTACATATTTCTATTTAAAACATAAATGTAATATGAAGTTATAATTTTTATACTAATAAATATTTATATGAGGTACTCTTTTTGAGTGAATGAATGGTGTTTTCATTTGATCTCACCATTAAATTCATCTTATATAATACCATTAAAAATTGATGTGAAACCCATTTCTCCCATGGATTAGTTGTAATATGATGAATGAATGATTTCATATGGGAAAAATATATATGGTTCATTAATGAGTGTGGTCCTATATAACTATAAAATTAATTAGATAAGGATTAATATTTCATGATATTAGTATTCACATACATGATTTAGATTCTTCACACAGATGTGTGAGACTAATAGGCTTATAAAAGTGATTATTCCTTGTTTTTTTGTTTCTAAAAATGTTATTTGTCATGATATGTTTTATGGGAATGATATATTTCTATTACATATGAACATGATTATGCTCCATGTATCATGTCTGTTATCGCAATAATCTAAAATATGTTTTTATTATATATATTGCTTCATTTTAGATTACATTTCTTTCTATCTAGAATTATGGAAAACAATTTTCATTCTGTGATATTGTTAGTAAGATATTTCTATAATGATTATGTTTCATGATATTCCTATGAATAATCCATTGATAAAATCATAATATTTGTTCCCTTACTAATCATTTGACATCCCCCCATTATTATGAATTAGTAACCCTTAATATGAAGATGATTATAACCTATTTAGAGTCAAGAATTGGATCTAGTGAATTAGAATAATGGATAAATATTCACAAGTATTTTAAAATAAGTTGATTGTATAGTTGATCCTCATGGACACAAATCATTTATTCACCAGGATTGTATATTTATTATGATATGTAAATTTTAACATATGTAAATGATATAAAATAATTATATGTTTATCTAGAATGCTACAATTGGTGTTATATACTATATATAAATAATTTATTTCTAAAAATGGTCCTGGGAGTCCAGTTTTGGGGTGATTTATAGTCAAGATACAATAATCGTTCTTATTGACTGAGTGCTCATTAGGTTGGTAAAATTTTAATAAAACATAGATCATCTGGTTCTATTCCCTGTGGAAACTATGTATATTTCTAAATCAAATCCCAATTTTTATACATCTTTTATCCTGATCATTGAAAATAGTATTCCATAACCTCCACATGTTCTTCAAATGCTAATGAATCATAAGAGGTTACATCAAAGGCTTTGTCATTAAAATTATTATGTAATTTTTATTAAATTTATTACTATTGGAGATAAATTTTAATTTCATGAATTTAAAAATTTTATCATTTCAAAAATTCAATTATAAAATTAGAATAAATGTTTTGATATAATTGAATTTTTTAAATTAAATGAATTATTAGTATATAAATAATTAATTTTAATGATATTTGAATAAAATATCTTATGGATAAAATGAGTTATTTTTTGTATGATTTTTTATATGTATTGTTTATTTATTAACAAATAAATTAAAGTTATTAGAGTAATGATATGATTTTATTTTAAAATGATACAAAACTAATAACTATTAAAATGTTATGGAATTTAAATAAAATCATTTAATTTATAAAAAGGTTTTTTCAATAAAATTGTGTTTATATGTTATGGATTTTTAATTTAAAATAAATTTTTCTCACTTTAAAATGATTAATGAATTGAAATGGATTCCATTTTTTGTTTCATATTTTATAAAATAGATATGGGATAAAATTTTGTAATTTTTTTAGGAAAGGTAAAACAAGATAAAAAAGGGTACAATATGATAAGATTTGCTAAAAAAGATATCATATATTTGAAATATTCACTATATTTTACTAATATATTGTTAATGATATGTTATTTACAATAAAATAATATTTAATAACAATGGGACTTATTGGATCATTATTGGGTGTAGTTGAGCACTTTTGAAAATGAAAAATTGTAATATTCAATTCTTTATTTAAAATATTCAACTCACTACACCAATAAATATCCTCTCCTTACAACTATATAAACCCAAAAATATCCTTAGGTTTCCTCTCTAACATTTAGATGATTTATCTTCCATGAATCCATTTTCATTTTTTGGAACATATTTTCATAATTATGAGTCTCATATCCGTTATTTACAATAGGGTCTTTAAGATAAGATTGGACTCCTCGCCATATGTATTATCCTCCCCTTAATATTTTTTATTTATCTTACAGATAAAAATAAACTTCAATGTGATCTGAAAAATTAATATATTTTATATTAACTAATTTTTATTCTCCAAAATTTACCTTACAATTATACAGAAACATATTTTTATTTATTCATTCATTATTTTGCATTCCGATTATAGACAATTTTAATAAATATATGAGTGATGCAATAACATTTCCATAATTAATGATTAATTAAACATAAAAAGGTGTAGTATGTAGAGATATTTATTAATTTAATATGTGATTATATTTTTTTAATTGAATAACATTCAATTATA
The DNA here is from genome assembly GCA_963277665.1 of Viscum album. NCBI lineage: Eukaryota > Viridiplantae > Streptophyta > Magnoliopsida > Santalales > Viscaceae > Viscum > Viscum album. The sequence goes on from OY728163.1 coordinate 878,179,411, forward strand.
TTCATATATAAAAATAATACATTTTATTAAAGAAATAATCCTAAAAGGAGGAAATTTTAAACTTTTTATTAAAAACCATTTACATAAATTCCATAATTTAATCATGGGACTCCAAAATTCTATAAAACACATATATATATATATGAATATATATATATAAATATATATTCTATGGACTTTTTATAGATTGTAAACGCATAATCACAAATTTAGGATTCAAACCACCAAACTGAAGCATGCATAAAACATATAATAATATTAACATGTGACAATAAAATTTAACAATAAATGATTAAAAAATAGATAATAATAAATAATAAATATATATTATTACTTAGAAAGAATATAATTTAGTTTAATTTATAGATGAATATTAAACCTGAATTGGTTATAAAGGAAGTGAGAGTGTTCTTGGGGAAGTGTGAATAACTTGTAAATTTTTTTATCTCAATTTAATTTATTTGATTAATGTTTCATATTATTCACCTAATTTAATTTATATAGTTTATATACTACCCCAATTGATATATTTTTACCATAATTTTTATTTTATTAATCTTTTTAAAAATTCAATTTCATGTTCTCTCTTAACATGTCTTTAATTCGTACATTAAAAATGTTCAAAGGGTATTCCTTAACTTGAACTAATTTACATTGACATATAATATTTCATATTTTAAAATTTTTATCATTGTTTGGTATATTTTTACTATAAACTATCTAATATTGAATTTTATCTTTACCTCTAGATAAAGTACTTATCCATATAAAATTTTCATCTTTTTTTAATTCATACTTATTAAAATTATGATTTTAAGAATCATCACCAATATCTAAAATATCAATTACCCTTTTTTATTTATATTCCTTATTTCTATAAACTATTCTTATTATTATTTTAATATTTAAACATTTAATATCTTCTGATCAATTTATATTTCTCTATATATATATTGAGAAGGAAAACTCATATATGTTTTGTTAATATAATATACCTAAAATTATTAAATATTAATTACCATTTATTTCATTCCACTTCAATACAATTATATATATATATATATGTACAACTTTATTCTAATATAATTTTTTTTATCGTAAATATTCCATTATTTGTTTTTCTATTAATAAATTATTTATTAAAATTATTTTTACTTGAATAATTATGAATTTTAAAGTATATATATCTTAAATTTTATGAAAATTCTACCTCAATAATAAAAAAATATATAAATTAATAGTATATTATTTTTTATTCCTACTTTTAATGGTCCATCATTTTATAATATTTTATATCATTCATTTAACACAATTTAAATTTATAGAGACCATGAATTTGTAAAAAAATTACTTGATTCTAATTTTTCACAAAAATTACATTTTCTTAAATTTGATGAGTGTCTGATTATGGGTTTTTAAAAATGATAAAGCAACCCATTCAGGAAAACTAATGCTCTTGTTTTTATTAATCTAAAAAGAAGATTTTTGTTGAGTTAATTACATTATGTGAAAAATATATTTTTAAGGGTTTTTTAGATATTAAAAATGCTTTCTATGATGAAATTCTAAAAAAATTAACAAAAGAAGTGGATAAATACCCATGGATTCTCTAGTAGTTTATGTTAAATGATCTATTAGTTTTCCATTCAGAAAACCAATATCACATTAGTGGAAGACCAAAAATTATTAAAGATGATTTGGTCAAAATATTAAATCGATCAAAAGATAAGAATATTGGATGACGTCAAAAATCCATATGTTGAGGTGGTGTTAAAGCAATTCAATGTATGGTCAATCAGATATTTTAAGAATAACCCTATGTGTCACTAATGGTTAAATCAATGGAATTCTAGAAAACTAGTTGTGTTCACTATCTATTCTCCATGAAAATATAATGTATCATTTGAAATAAAATTACAATTAGATCATCTAGAGGATGATATAATATGGGAGTTGGTAAGTGAAAACAATCGGAAGATAGATTCATTGAATGTTATGAGTAGTAAAAAGTTCTTAATTTATGATTATCATGTGTTGGAGTAAATAATTTTTTATAAAGGATAGCCAAAACGAAATTTAAATATGATTGGAAGAGGATTCGACTAAAACAAATTAAAAATAAAATCTCCCAAATAGTTTAAACTATATATTAGTACCACATAAGTAGTTCATCAAAATCCAAACAATCATGCTAAAGTTTGTTCCACGGAATAATTATTATAAGATATATAGAAAAAGTAAAACTAAAAAATATAGTGAATTCTATATAAGTTAATTGATTAGAAAATTCCGAGTGGATTTAGATATCAGAATAATATCAGATCATTATGATGAAGTTTATTTGGACATTAAATGTTTATAATTTCATAACAAACACGACCAAGATGCCACTAAATGTGACCTGATCTCAGTTTGTCATATTTCCTCAATGGCATCTCCTGAAATTCTAAGGTTTTGTGACTCGAAGTGAGGTAATAACAATTATCTATGGGGAGATTTTATCATCATTAATAGAGTGTAGCACAATGGATATACAATAACATATTAGTAAACAAAGCAATAAATACATCATAGAACAGATGATCAGAAAGATTTGATAAAAATAACCAATACCATAGAAATATATTCTATACAAAAGATAATGATACATGTCATGTATCTACAAAATAGCCAAAACAGGTATACATGGCACAAGTATAGTACATGTGAATAAATTATAATAAAGGGAAAAAATATCCATCTAGCATAATGTACCTTATATTATTCCCATGATCCTCTGTTCCTATGAATAAATCAATATCCTACTATAGGGATATTTCCCTTATCCATACCTAGAATCATATATTCCATTCGGGTACCATCGATGGCCCAAAACTGGTTTCAGATAAAATCTATATAGGTAATCACCCAATGTATAAGTATATCCAAATATATATATATATATATATTTATCAATAACTTTGTATAGGAAGTAATGATATACATAAAGGAAGTATTGAAATTGAACAACTTGTAAATGTCCATCTTCCCATTAACACATATCCTCTACTACCAGCGTTGTCCTTGCCATAACATTTTTAAATGAACATTTATTCATGTCTCATTTAAATAATCAGGTTCATAGAGTTTATTATGTCACATTTAATAATAATAAGTATCAAGACTAAGAACTTATTTTCGAGTCCCTCGTAATTGTATGTGATCAAAAACTCCCAACTAGTATATAATTAAAGTATAATTCATTAACAGAATCCAAGATTGTTCATTAACTTGGAAGACACATCATATTAAAATTTTCATTTATTAATATATTCAAAACATGACACCATCCTTGTATTCCCAATTTTGAATCAAGGTAACAGTCTAGGTCTATCATAGACCGTTCAACTTACAAGCATGTCGATGGAAATCCTCATAAAAACACATTTATATTTCAATACTTCATGTAACATCACTTCAACTCAAGTACATCCTTTTAGGTTCATTAAGGGATCCCAAGTATCACCACTGGTGTATATGATCACGTTCCCCATGAGTATGTCCATGGAAATCCATAAAGAGTCTATGTATCACTCAAACATATAATAGTCAGTCCCCATGAGTCGGTCGTTAGTGATCCATATAAATATCCAAAGTGACACTCATGCATAAGTAAAATAAAAAATTAGTATATCTATGACATTCATATAATAACCATTTGAAACCCAAAACATATAAATCATCAAAATAATTTATTTATATAAATTTTAAACATCTTATTTGATTAAATACAAACTCACCAAAGAAGGTGGCTCATGGAATGCATAGTCTTATAAGGATTGTCTCTTAATTACTCAATTGGGAATGTCATAAGATATGGTAACTAAAGCTTAAATGCTCTATTACACGGGAAGGGTCAATGGTCATGGTCATTCCAAACCATTTTCCTTAATCAATTAAATTTTAATTTCAATTACAATTCAATTAGAAATTAAATTCAATAATTAACATCCCTAATAAATGGGTAGAAACAAATCTCAATTGTAATTCACATTCATTCCACTCAAGGTGGTAAAATTAAATAAAAATGTTCCCATGTGGTGGTTCCAAATTTATTTTCATGACAATTAATCAATTAACAGTGATCTAATTAATTATATATGGATAACTAATTATATTTAAAAAATTATTAGCATCAATTTTATGGGTGTCACATTAAAAATTATGTGTGAGGAAGAATAATATATACATATATATAAACACATCAAAATATAAGAAAATCCATCATACCACTTACCATAGGTTCGTAGTGGATATCTTTTCCATTATATGCTCATGATTCATTAAATATTAGGATAAAATAGAATAACATATAAATGGAATTTGAAAATAAAGAAACTTTTATTGCACATAAATAGCATATTTGTAATATAGAATAAGCAAGAATAGGTAAAAAATAAATGAAGTTCTCATATATGTGGATCCAATGAGACCGATGGTGCTTGATTCTAATATCAGATAGAAGAGAGGGAGATATTCCTTCTAAATTGATCAATGATATCCCCCAACCATGGTTCTATTGTTTGTAGGAGGAAAAGATAAATATAATTTGTGTTAATAGATTAAATAAGGGTAAAATCAGATATTCACCCAAATTAATGATTTTTATGGTTTGGTTGCACATTTGGTCAAACTATTCACTAGTCGTTCACCCTTTTCAATGTGAAGGGGTACTTCACGTGACATTTTTACACAATTTTACTAGCCATGCAAATATTTTGTCTCATACCACTAATGAAATCTTCACACATGCCCGCACAATCATGCACCTCAAATGACATTGTTTTTCTATCATTAAATCCTCTAGGACCCCATTTTATAGTGTCTCACTGTTAGATGTAATTGTGTCTCTATCCCCACATTGGTTCTACTGACCATGTGACATGTCCTTTCTACCCAAAAGATTGGTTTTGAGATCCATAAAAACCTAGGATAACACGGATACCTCCATGACCTCAAAGGGCATTCATATTAGTCCATATTTAATCATTTAAACTAAAATATGATATAATGTAAAAGATTCCATGCCACTATAAATAACTAGGTTTTATGAACATTTTTCATTAATTGAATCTTTCCTCGAATTACCCATAGAAGGGTTGGGAAACATAATCTGCAAACAACACTAACTAGCATACTCGCACATCATCGTCCCTCTCCCATGTCTCATCCTATACTATGTTTTGTTTCCATATCCACGATACAAGAAAAACTAACCGGCCTTATAGAACCATTGTGATGTGATCTAAAATATATATAGAATGCTTATAAAAATACGCATCTACCTGTAACTCTACTCTTTCAAGATGAAAATCCAATGATGATTCGAAATGTAAATAGAACCACTAAGATACATGGAAGATGTTTTGCATGCCCCGATACTAGTGAAGTGGTAGAAATAGTTAGGATAATGGCTTGACTATTTCCATACTCTTGAATGGCCTAATACATCTCAGTGAATTATTATCTTGTCTCTTAACCCTCATATTTCACAGCCTCTATAAGAGAAGTAAAAAAAATTAACACCCAAACTTGAACTTTATAGGACTATTATTGTGATTGGCATATGATTTCTATGATGTCCTTATAGTATCCAACTGCTTCCAAATCAACAAAACCTACCCCCTACTGTCTTGAATAATACATGATTCAAGCATAGTTTTCTCTCCTCCCTCTAACCAACATAGGGGTGATCAGTATGTCCAACCATAAAAATCCCCATAATTCACCAAAATGATTTTTAACAAGCAATTAATATGTTTCAATGAATTTAATCAACCAAATAAATCATGATGTATATTGAAATTCCTTAAATGATATTATAATGACTTTATCAATGAACATGTATACAAATGTAATAGGTGTCCAGACTACCCAAGAGACTTGGGATAAACATGAATGTATTGTTAAAATAAATATTATTGTAATGCAAAAAAATATGATGATTTAGATGAATTAACATGAATATTTATAAATGGTTGTTAAAAACAATATTGATGAATATTTTACCATGGTAAATAAAATTGTTAGAAACATTATTAGTTTTATGAATACTTTGACAAATTCAACCATTAGTCCAAATTTGATGATAAATTATCTTGATATATTTGTCCCTACAATTTATATTTATCAATAAAGAGATTATATATATAAATATGAATTACAAAACATCCCCATTTTTATCAAATGACTAAATATTCAACTTTTAAAATGACGATCAAATATGAGATATGATTTGAAGCAATATGGAAGGATAAAATTAGGGAGTCAATAACTAAGTATAGTGGGGAATTGAAAAAAATTTAAAAATAATTATGAAGAATTCATGAATGTCATGGAAGTTATATAAGAAAATTATTATAAACTAAAAAGGTAAATACAAGTGAAATTACCAAGTAAAATTATTTTCATATGGTGAAATCAATGATTTCTATTAAGCTTTTTCATAGATTAATGAAATTGAGTATGGATATTATGAAGTAATAAATAATAATTGATCGTAGAAATAGATAATATCATCTAAAGTGGAATGATTATTGGGGAAAATAATGAAAATAGCATTATAGAAGGAATTGGAGAACCATTCTGGGAAAATAGTAGAAGGATTGTGTCATATAAAGTAGTTTATGGATATAAGAAGTTAAAAAAGAGTATAAAACATCGTAGATCATGTGAAAAAATACATGTAAAAACCTTGATTACTAAGGAAAAAGGAGGTGATTACCCATATATAAAGTATTTTTATAGATTAAAATAAGAATCATTTATCAAAAAACCAAACTCTAGAGAAAATTTAGGTCAGTTAAGAAGTTTTATAAAAAATAAGTTGTCCTTATAAACTAATAAATTTATATTGAGGATGGTAAAACTTTTAGGTTTATGTTTTTTAAGTTAGATAAGATGTCTAATGACGAGGGTGATAAGTCTTCTATGAAGGATAAATATTATGTAATTAACATTAGATACATCTTAAAGTAAACAATATAGGAAAATTATGACTGAATACCCTCATAAATAAATTTAAGTGAAAGTCGGATCATCTTGAACTTTGGGAGATATTAAATTGAAGTTAAAATCTAAAAATAATATTCTATAAGTTTATAAGGGAATTTTAAAAATTTATTTAGATTTAAAATAAAATGGAGGCTATTTTGGACTATGGAAGGTTTGAAAAATGTTGTCTCAACAATAAGGATAGTTTAATTAAATAGAAGGTTAATTTATGTAACTTTCCTAAATATAGTGGATGTTATGATAAATTTATAAAATTTATATCTAGAACAATGTAATAATAATGAAGTCATAACATCAATAAAATCTTAATATTAAATTGTCAAAAAAACACATTCATATAATGGACCCCGATTTAATGGATACTGTAGGATTTTTAGAGTGTTTGGGAATAAGGATTATAAATTTTGGTATAAATGTTGTTACCCTACAAAAAGAATTAATTAAGGTTTTTTGTTACTGTAAGATATGGTAATCTATTAAACTATCTTACATTGATTAAAAACCTGGATAAGATAAATTTAAAAAATAGAAATCCACTAAACAAAAACACATTTATTTTTATAGAATATGTATAAAAATTTGTTCATTAAATGGGTCACTATGAACATGTTTTCCTTACTAATATTATTATAAAAATTTATTGTGCAATAAATTTGATGAAATGCAGAAATATAAAATTGAATATAAGGTATTTTTAGTAAAATATTCCTTGAAATCAATCAAAATTTAAAATGAATGGATACATGATAGTGGTTTCTCTTCACACATGATAGTTGGTATGAATATATTAAATGAATTTTTCAATCAAAATATAGAACCTATTATATGCCACATTGATGATTCCCTAAAAATAAAAGGATGTTATACCACTATGATATATGACTAAATTTTAAAGTATAAGGATGTTTTATTTTATAATGAACTAAATTATAATTTAGTAAGTGTAAAAAAATAGTGTGACGGTGGAAATTAAGTTGTCATCTAGAAATGGTTTCTCATTATATGGTGCTTGAAGGTTTGAAAAACAATTTATAATGGAAACCGATTTTAGATTAGTAACACATGTTATTTTTCAATATTATTTTGAATACTGAAAATCATATTTCATGTGTATGTCATTTCTATATGGGTAATAAACTATTTTTTAAAATAACATGACAATATCTAGAAATAAATTTTTTTCATCAGATCATAGAATGAGTATAAATATATCAATAATTTAAAAATTGAAATTCATAAATGTAACTAATAAATTTGGAGATATTTGATCAATAATGCCTTTAAAAATATTCAATTTTATTTATAAAGAAAAATGGGTTATCAATAAACTAAAGGTGATATCTAATTAATTATATTAATTGATGGAAATTCATAGGTGATCAGGGTGATGTTCATGAAAAACATGTCTCAAGAAGTATAAATTTTCCAACCAATTTGGACAGAGGTTAATAATGAACAAAGACAATATATGATGAATATGATAATAATTAATTGAATGGAATTTCTTAATTAATATTATAAGTTTTATTTATAAAATCATAGTACATTAAATCAATCTATTTTATCCTATAATCGATAAAAAAATTGAATAGTAGATATTAAAAACAAATTTTTAGTTTAAATTTAGTGTAGAATGCATACTGAATACAAGCTTACAAACTTTTTCTGGACTAGAGTTTTATTTATAGAGTTGTATGTTCAAAATATATTTTTATTATATTATATAATAAATTAAAACATCAAATAAATATAGTTTATTAAAAAACCAACCATTAATTATTTTAATGTCTTTTATATCCCATGCATTATAATGATAAAAAATATTGTCTTATGTAAATTTGATGAAAACATAGATAGTGGGTTTTTGGGGATATTATTCTAATGGATAAATCTAAAAATGATTTAACATGAGGTTTCATATGTTTTTTGATTCATGTGAATTTATAATTATTGTATATAATCTCGTATTCTAGAATAAATAATGAAAGAAAAAATAGTTTTTAACGAAATAAGAAGTTAAAATTTGACCAGTTCAATAGATATAAATATGTTAATACATTAAAGAATGTAAAACATTGGAATTTTCAAAATAAGGTTGAATTAGAAAATATTATCAAAATTCATGAACCCCCGATATAGATAAGATGAATGATAAGACCATAAAATAATACCCCACTTATATATCATATTGATCCAAAGTCATATTTGGAAGATATTAAGTTTATTGAATGGTTAAATGTAATGAATAAATAAATATATTAAAATGGGAAAAATGATGTATGGAAAATTATTCAAGGACTATAATCTAAAAGGTATTGTAAGTGTTTGGGTGTTTTATGATAAGCATGATGAATCAAGATAGGTTTTATGAAAAACATTTATGCTTGTTTATAGAGGGTATTCATTGGTGGAAGGTATTGATTTTTAAGCAAAATTTAACCCAAATTCTAGACCATATATTATAAGAATATTTATATAAATTTATACTCATTAAATTTGTAATATCTCCCATAAGTATGTAATATTTTACAAAAATTATTTTTTTACTTGATTATTATTGAAGCATTGTTTATTAACTAACTAAATAATTTTATGGTCATAATTAGGATCATTAGTATTTGTTACCTAAACTATATTATTTGTTAAAATTATTAATCTTATCTAAATTAATATATGATATAAAATAACTATCGGATGTGTAATGTTACCGAATAATTTATTTCCATTTTCTTTGTCGATGATATATTATTTTGCAGTGATAAGTAATAATCCTCTGATAAATTTTCAGATAAAATGAAGAAGTCAGTTGGTAATCCATGCTCATCTAGATGATTTTCTTTCTTATAATATTGGTTTTATAAAATTTAGGTTTAAACGGTCCTTCACAAGAATGTTATTTTAAGGAACCTCAGATTAAATTTAGCATCAAAGATTCAAATAACTATAGCACACTAATTTCCACTGGTTAGATTCTATGTAATAAAGAATCTAGAAATAGTGTAATCCTAAAAGGCATCAAGATGTTAATTAGAAGTTTGTTATACAATACATTATCTCATCCTGATATTTTATATGAATTCATTTGCCTTTCCTTTATCAGAGTAATCTAAATGAATTCAATATTACAGATGCAAAATCAATTATAAGGTATGTCAATAGAATGTCAATATATGGATTGATGTACAAAAATAAGTAATAAGATTAACACACTTGTGTTAATGGAAATTGACTGGTCCAGTGATTATAATGACCTAAAATCAATATATTGAGAAAAATATTTTTAGATAAACTAATGTTAGTAACATTAATTACAAGGAAATCGAAATATATTTCTTTGACTATGTGTTGTAGTCTAATGATAATTATCAATTTTAATCTACAATATTTGAGGTCATATATTGAAAATTTATTTAATATAAATCATAATATTCAATGTGAGATTGACCTTTCCCAAAACTGGGTACAATTGACTAGATCTAAATTTATTGACATTGTGTTTCATTTAATGAATGAGGTAGTTTCTTCTATAGATGTAAAATTGTAATATATTATAATTAAGTTCAAATTAATAATATATTCACTAATTTATATGTCAAAAGAAATGTTTAAGGGGCTATTGATGAAATATAATGTTCATGATATCACACTCTTTTATATAAAATTACTAAAGTTTACCAACATCTCATGGGATTATATTGTTTAAAAGGAAGAAGAGTGGTATATAGCTATACTTTATCATTTGTAAATTTAAAGCATGTGGTGTTTAGATTATTTATCCATTATAAATGTTTTGGTTTGACTAAAAGTGAGTAGATTAAAGAGTTGTGAGTGTTTTCAAACATATATATTGGGGGGTATCAGAAAGAATTTGTTTTTGTGATGTTTTTTGTTTTATATCAACATTGAACAAAATTATTTTTTCTAGATTTTTATGAAATCCTTTTTTGGGGATTTATGTGAAGATGAATCTAACAAATCTAGTGAACTAAAACCTATAAATTAAGAAAACTAATCCAAAGTTTTAATCTATGTAAATTATATCTGTTGAATAGAATATATCCATGTTAAGAGTTTTTTTGATAGATATAAGACTCATAGGGATGAAAATTAAGGAGAAGAATTTATGATAATAAGTAAAAAATGGACCAGAGGATTCTTGAGTATTCTAGTCAAAAAATTCATACGGTGTTTGTTCATTGAATCAACATAACTGTTATGTATACAAAATAGTGTTTCAATATAATTTTATCGAAAAATAAAATTTCTTGTAAAATAAAACATGATGATTAAATCAATGCACTTGAAGTTATAGTGGAACCAAATAATTTAAAATCAGGTCGATCAGATATTGGATGACTATGCCTTAGTGTGACTAAAAGTTGATACACCATATGTCAAGATACATAGTTATACTAATAATGTTTAGTTAATGTATATTAACAGTATCAAAATAAATATATGTATAATTTGATGATCTGTAGGATGATGTAAAGTGATATTTAAGGATGTCGATATGATTGGAGGACAACGTCATCTAATTTCAAGTAAACTCTAATGTTACAACTTCATAGTGATTGGAATATATAGGTAATCAGATTTTGTTAATAAAAACCTAGAAAAAGTATATGGATGATTGACTTTTGGAATGTCTAAAAAATGAAAATATGACATATTTCAATTCCAAGATTGAAATAAAATTACTTCAAATGATAATGTTCATCTAAATCATATAAATGATAAATAATTTTTTTTCAATTGAGTAAATGTTGTGAGTTTTAAGTAAAAGTGAGAAATTGAAGATACAATTATATTTATGAATGTGATTGTACTAAAAATGATGATTGAATTTAGATAAAAATTTGGATGTGAGATCATTTTAAAGATTATGAGATTGATTTTCAAGAATCCTAAAATAAAAAAATCTTGACTATGATGATTTATAGAATTAGGGGGATTTTTTATATTCTCTTTATATTAGTATTCATTGAGGATTTAATGATGTATTTTGATCGAGGTATATTTTTAGGTGTTTAATGAATTAAACAAAGAATTGAAATCATTAGAATACACAGAGAAAGAAACACAAATTTCTGAAACATATTCAAAAGTGTAAAGGGAATTCCAATATTAAGAAAAGCACTAAAATCATTTTGTTATAATTTATTGAAGTGTGTCTTATATTATTGTTCATGAGAATTATTTGAGTTTAGAAATCTAAAAAAGTTCTAGATGAATTGAAATCTTCAATATGTGTAAATAATTTCAAGATATATCTTCAATGAGAAAATAGAATATTATATTCCTATGAGTTATATTTCCAATAAATCAATACCAAGAGTTGACATGTGATTAGAAGAAAAATTTATAAAGATTAAACCCTCATAAGAAGATCAACATCTTCTCTAGGGATTTCTGTATTCAAGGGGTGATACCACTCAACTCATTGGTAAATATTTCATACAAGAGGCTACTCATTTAATTTGATCCCATCATATCTGTTGTTTCATTATTATCCTTATTAATTTGAGGATTATCCGACCCTAAGGTTTCCTATAGAGTAAAATATATAGTTTAGGGGTTTGAGTACATGATGAACCTTTCCCAAACCAATATATAAGGCCTTTATTCACTATGGAAATTGTTTCCCATACACTAACCATAGACACAACATGTATTATGTACCCACATTAAGACCAATCCTCACAAATTTTTTTGTTATTTTTATTCATTAAAATTTATATTTCATATGGTTAAGGGATATTTTACAGATTCAGAGGATCATAATTATAATAAATACCATAGGTTAACATCACATTGGATAATTTTTTAAACCATCATAATTTTTTCAACGCCCAAACAATCAATGATGGATCATTCCTATGAGCTTTAAAATTTTCTTTTGTCATATTTATTTTGGTTGATTAAATTTCAGGCGTCATATAATCCAATTAATGTTTTCTCCTTATATGAAACCTTATAAAAATTTGTTGTAACAAATTTTATTTTAGGGGTAAATCATTTTTTATATATGATTAATATTATTTGGTAAAAATATCCACTATGGTAGATAAGTGATATGGCCAGAAACCTATAACAATGGTTTGACTTATCCATGAATATTGTATTTTTATTTCTATAGTTAAAAAATGATTATAGATATAACACATCCTTATCTCTCTATCAATAAATCAATATTTAAAGACGATAACGGGAATGTCCTAAGACTATAGTCAATCGGTGGACATTGTTCTAGACCCTTACAGGGATACCAATAACCACACACACTATTGGACTCTGGTCAAATCCATTTTATGGGATGCCTACAATCATAGTCTCACATTTTCTCATGTATATTGTTTTAAAATTAGATAGATACTATCGATGTTAACTATGGTTGTAGAGAGATCATAGGTGTTTTTTGTATAGTGAAACTAACAAACATGGTCAATATCCATGATCAAAAACTTATTATATAGGGTCAAACTTCTAGGATAAGTCCAATAACATGTATGGTCATGTGAATAATGGAACTAAGTTTTCTTTATAGTCCTATTTCTTATATCCATGTTATGTGGTCATAAAAATATGAAATTTTTTCAGTAGAGATATTTGGATAATAATTAAGAGAAACATTTCCCAAAAATTATACATACCTCCATTACATTGGGTAAAACATTATTTCCCATGAGATTAATATGATTAATGGGTAGTTAGAATAAATCTACTATTTTATTAGATATGGGTTCTCATTCCAGTCAATTATGTTATTAGACATAGCTGTTTATCATAGTCTGCCATGATATAAAATTATTAGTCATTAACCTTAACATATGTTTTGATTTTATATATTTATGTTTATTCGATGTTCCTGATTTATTTCATCATGTTTCTTTATTGTTGATTTTGAATACTTTTACCATGGTTTATATGATAATTTCATGATGAATCTTAATCATTCATTGATTATATTTCCTAAAATATTATAATGATATCACGTATCATGATATCTTCCTATAATATTATGATCTTATTCCAAAAATAAGTTATTTCAAACATGTTCATGTTTTCTCAATGGGTGTTTTACTAATGATTAATCTTATATGAGTGATTTAAATTTTTTTCCTTACTGAGAATTTGATATCATCCTTTTTTATGCTTCCCAACTCCCCTAGAAAGATAATTACCGAGGTTGTTTTTTATGATTTTTCTTTATTTATTGAAAATGTATTTTTTATAGTAACATCAATAGAATTAAAACATGGGCGATATATTAGATTATCCACCCAATTCATTAAAAAGGTTTTGTGTAATGCATGAAAAAAGTAATTACCATACTTATTGGGAAATGAAATTTTAGATACACCATTTTAAATACTTGTATTATAATATTTAAGTAAAATCCTATAAGATATGATATTATTTTGGGATAATAATTATATAAGAACATGAAACTTGTGATATATATGTTAAAGTACTATCAATAATAGTTTTTAATGATTTGAGAGTGTTAGTTGTGTGTAAATATTGGGAGTTATTATTACTAAGGTAAACACTAGTTTCAATAGAAGATTAAATTTTATATATTCTGAAATAATTAATCCCATTGTGATTCTATGATTAATTATTTAAATAAATTGTTTAAAAAAATTAGATCAATTTTTATTAACTCTGTGATATCATATATAAATAAGGTTTTGTGAAATTTCATGCACATACGCACAAATTATTTTATATGTTCCCTATATACTTGGGAATTCAGAAACGATTTATAATAATGTTCGATAATTTTAAAAATCTGATTTTAGGTGTTTATGAGTTAATAAGACTGGATGGAGAGACATTAAATATTCCCCGAATTTGGTTTAATGAATGTTGTAATTTTTAGTGTTTTTTGGAAGATAGAGAAGTCTTTAAACATAAGAAGTTTTGTACTAACTATAAGACCTTCCATAAGACTTTTAATATTATAAGACATTGAGTGTAGGTCACATTTCGTAAAAATTTTATTACTTCACTGAGATCATAGTACTATGATGGATATCATATCATATTCCCAATTTATGACTTATGTGTAATTCTTTTGAGTACATTATATTACATTAGTATTTAATATTAAATTATAGTTTTAAAAATAAATTCACCCACATGTAAGATATTATGACTTTTATACATATGTAAAATTGTAGTTGATATAGAGAATATGAGTACTTTTGAAAAGGTGTATCACTTAATACATAATGGTGACATAGAAATATAATAAGATTTATACTGGAATGTTTTGAATATTAAAAGATAAAAAAATTGTAACTAGATACCTGTTTAATGGATATAATGAGTTTCAGAGGACTATATAATGGTTTCTAGGCACTAAATAATGGTAATTATATAATTATGAGACCTATGAAATGGTACATGAAACCTATATAAATGTTTTAAATTACATATATAATGGTATGATCGATCTTTTTGGGCCCCCATAAATATTTCACTAGTGATGTAAAAGTCATATGAACATGTGTAATGGTAACACTAGATTTTCAAGAGTAGTTTAATGGTAACAATGTTATATGTAAGGGTCATATATACCTACATATGAATAATTATAAATAAACTAAATATATATAATGGTATATTGAGTTTTCAGAATTCCAAATTCTTAATGAAATAAAATTTAGTGATTCTCAAACTAGGCTTGAAAGTGTAAAATATCAAAATCAAATGACATTCCTAGTGGAATGGGATGTTAAATCTTAGCTTGATTCTATTAAAATATACATGTAAGTTTTAATGTTCTAAAAATTGTAATTCCATAAAGAGTAAAGTTGTGGTGTAAGGGTGGAGATCAAAACAACATGGGCTATGTGGTATTTATCCTTAGATAACTATTGTGAGATGCTATAAATTCATCTTTGTGTGAGCTATTACATATAAAATACTATGAATTGCAATGCTGTTTAAAGATATTGAATGTTTTGAGTTTTTAGTGATATATTTGAGATGGTTTTATAGAGCATACGTTGTAAATGAAATTGGGAAATCAATTTAGTTAGACTGGTCTTGAAGAAATGTTTCTTGATGTGAGAAATTATTAATTGGAAAATGAAAAGGTAATATCTATCCTAGTATTCTACTAGAAACAGATGAGTGAGGAAAAAAGAACAAAATTCGTAACCACATTCATATTTTTTTAATGAGTATGTAAATGATATAATCGGAGAAAACCCACATGGAATATGATAAATAAATGAAAAAGGGGGAACAAAATATTTTATAAGACATTACATATTCTAAAATATAGAGAATATGATTTCCTGGTGACCTTTATATAAAAATAAAATAATATATGGAGAATATGTTTTCATATTTCATAAAGAATTTATATTTAGTATGGATAATAACTAAATAACTCTAAAAGGGATAGAATACATATATTATCCAATACATCATTGTGGAGAATATAAGTTTAAAATCAAAGATAAACAAGGAGAATAAGAAGTTTCCAATTATTTCTATAATTAGTTTATTTCATAAGATATAGTGAGATGAAAGTAGAACTATGAAGATACTGATCTGTTGTACAAGTTTCTTATCAACTAGGTTCAATCCACTCAAACATGGATTTTCTTGATTTCTAGGATAGAAAAATCTATTTAAGATCTATAAAGATATGTTAATATGGAGACTAATTTCTTATATTTCTATGAAGATGGTATTGTAGTCAAACATGCTATATTAGATGAATGATATTTATATTTCTGATATATAATCATTTTATATTGACCTTGTGATCAGCATCTTATGAGGAGCTCAAATAAAAACATCTGAATACCTAGAATACTGTCACAAAACTTGTGTGACTTAGGTTTTGAAAGGAGTGAACAATGAAACATTGTGACTATAGTTAGATGTTTTTGAAAGAAACATTATAAGAGTGAGGTAACTATGACTACTATGAGACTCATTTTAGGTGTGGGAAACACCATCCAATTATATTCAAATATTATTATAGTGGGGAATAAAATATTAGGGAATTAAATAGTCATGTTAAAGAGTACTATTTTGAACCAGACCCTGTAAAAATATCATGTTCCACTTATATGCATCGTTTTCAGGAATCTAGTTAATGATATCTTGGTTAAACTAAAATATAATCCATCATCACTAACCAAAAATAGAAGTTAAATTTATAAGAGGTAAAATATTCTATGGTAGATTGGAATTTGATAGAAAATTAGAAACACCCAATTTAACCCTATGTGTTTGAACTGGTCCTAAGGGAAATTTTAGTAATTAAGAAATTTTTTAAGCTACATATGACTAAAAGTGAATAATTTTTTTATTAAACATGTAGATGAAAGTTGTAATTTTTTATAAAATAAAATGATTATGGTTATAATCTAAAAATACACTATACAATTCAGTTCTAAGAAGGATCATTATTTGTCAGATATAATTCATAATTATGATAAATGACATAATATATATATGTGTGTGTGTTCTGGTGTATGTTATGGTGGGATGTATATGTTTTATTATATTAAGGTTTAGTTAGATTTAAGGACTATGTTGATAAGTATTAAATAAAAAAATTGAAACAACCTAGGTAGATCCAATGTTGTCAATACTTGGAATGAACTTGTCATTGAATAAGACCAACTTGGATTGATTTTTTATATTCATATGATAGTTTTTCTTATATTCATAATATATAATTTATAATTACTCATGTTAATCCTTTTCATTATATTCAAAGTCTGGAACTAGGAGTAACTATGAAAAAATTAGTTTGATGTAAATTGAGGTGAAACTTCTAATAAATAACTAAATTGTATGGGATATGACGTGAAAACAATGATAGTTACAGTATCTCTTATTATGAGTCACAAACATGACTATGTTGATCTCCTAAATACACTTAATAAGGAATAACTCTGCACATTATTTGTTATGAAACAACTCCTACCATCATTTAGTGGATATTTAAATCCATTAATTACAGACCCATAAATCAAAATAAAAAATGATTTCTTCATTAATCTGTGTGCATAAGGGTTTTTTGGGGTTTTTATTATTTGGACAGTTTTGAAGGACAATAGTGTATATTGATTAATAAAATAAGAAAAATGGTTCTATAAAATCCATGTAATGGTATGATTTTCAAAAATAAATCAAAATAAATATTCTTGAAACTCATTGTATTATAATAGAGTGGGGATTTATTAATCTTAAGAAAAAGGATAAAGAATTATTTGGAACCATCATAAAATAATTCACAATACATTCAAGTTATGTCTCTAGTTTTATTGTTGATCTAGAAATAAATATTGAATTATACATTATCATTATAAAAGGAATTCATCCAAAATCATTATTTATAAGCGACTCTATTAGTTATTATTAAAAGGTTTTGTGTGTACTTACTATTAAAATATAAATTAGATACTTTCATTATTATTCTGGATTATAGGGTATGAGATGAAAAAAAAAAGTTTTATGTATCCCCAAATGATATATATATATATATATATTTGAAGAAATAATTAATAACTACATACATACTAATGGTTTAGGAACAACTACCAAAAAAATTTATTTAAACGAATGGAGATATGTTTCATCTTTGGAAAAATAGGTCATCAATCACATTAGTGTTGAATAGATATAATTATTCAAATTAATTAATTTAGGGAGAATAGAGACCCACTTATTGAACAAATAACTATTCAGTGCATTAGATATAAGTAACCTAGTAATAATGGAGAGAAATACATATATATAATGGTTAATGAGAAAAATTGAAATCAGGATCCCCCAAAACTAAAGTAGTAAGGAATATTTTATGAATTCGCATCCACCGTGGTGAATCATTTTTGTAATGTAGTGAATGGTGAACAATTATCTACTTATGACTATTGACATATTGTTTCATGTGTTCTTATCATTTCATCATATATTATAACTTTGTTAATACTATTGATTCACTATCATTAATATTGGATATTGGTTATGAGTTAAAACTCTTAGTGGTGTGGTGATTATATCCCAAGAATATAATGATTCAATTATTAGGGTTTGTGGGGAGGTAATTTTAAAAAAAATATTCTTCTTCATATGGGATAATTTAATGTTATATTCGGAATATATTGGATCTCTCTACATAGAGATCATAATATTTTTTGGATACTATAATCTCATTTCATATCCCAAATCATCCTCTAATAAAATATTGAAGAAATGATCATTATAAATATCAATTTACAATTAATTCGTTAATATGGGACTTGATACCCAATAATGAAGAATGTTGGCTCATATGGTTTGGGTTAAACTCATCATTGAAGACATGCCAATTATATAGGAATATCATGATTATATTATACTAAAGTTGTCTCGTCTTCCTGTAAGTTATAAGATATGTTATTAATTATAATTATACATGGATATATGACTTATTAAAATAGTCCTTATAAATTTAAACTAGAAAATTGGAATAATTAAACAATATATGTTAATATAATTTTGGATATTGATTCATACATGTAATTCCTTTTCTATTGGGTGCTCTAAACCTCAATGAATATAATAAAAATGGATCATTGTATATTTTCATTGATTACAGTGAGAATCAAAAGATCCTAAAAAAAATTTATCCTCTACAATATATTGATGACATCTTTGATATACTTTTAGGGGGTTAATATTTCTCTAATGTTAGATTATTAATATATATATATCATCAATAAAGGGTGGAAAAAGAAGATATACCCAATACAATACTCCGTATGAAATATATAAACTTCGAATTCATAGTGATAACATGTGGGATTAAAAAATAAATTGATTTATTCATGTATTTGATTAATAGAGTATTTGTAGATTACCTATATAAATTTTAGTAGTCTTTATTACCACACTATTATATTTAAGTATTCAATACTTCAAATAAGTATATTATTAAATAGGGTCTGATAAACCCTCCACAAAACAAAAGTGATCAATAAATTATTAAATTTAAATATAAAAATAAAAAAATTTATTGTATAATGGTAAAAAATTGATTCTTATTGGCTACTAATATTTCAAAAGTTTAAGTTGACTTATTTTTTATAAGGGAATTTATTTATGATAGTTTATTTTCTATATATTTTTTATTTTCATTTAAATTATACATTTATAAATTATAAAATATTTATTTTATTAAATTTGTTTCATTTTAAATTTTTTAATTTCAAGATAAACATAACATAAATTGTTTCTACTTTTCATAAATATTTTATTTTTAAAAGAATGGTGAAAATTGATGATTTTATAAATATTATCACATTTATGAAATTTTAATTATATAAACATGAATTGAAATTTTAAGAAACCTTTAAAAAAAATATATAAATTTTTAAAATATATATACATAATTATAATGATTAATTTTGAAATCTTGGTTCAATATTATGGAATTCTATGTAATGGTTTTATTCAAAATAAAAATTGTTTTTAGATCATATATTTAAGTCAAGAATCTAAATGTTTCTATGCAGTTTTGGATTGTTTTCAATGTGAAATAAGTTTCATTTTATTTAACCTAATACACTAAATTCAATGGTAATTAATATGGTAATTTATTTTTAGAATAACATATTTGTTTCTTACAAAGAAATTTTTCAAAACAAACCGTTGTTATTATAAATTTTTAATATTATAATAAATTTTATTTTTAAATCTTCTAAATATATAATATTTAAAAAAACTCACATGTGAAATCCAAATTTTCCAACAAAAATAATCAAAAACAATTTTTTTCCAAAATAAATAATTATTTTATCCAATGATTTTCACCACGGTAAATGATAAATTGTATAGTGAGGGGATTAAACTAATATATAAGGGTTTAAGTATACCAAAAACATTTTTAAGATGATTCTTTATTTAGAAATACACATTAAATAATCATATCATATAAATCGGACTAAACTAAATCCACTTTTCTAGATAATGATATTTGTTAAATTTTATTCATCATAGTATTTAAAATGGAATCAATCCACTCACACTACGGGAAAAAATACTTATACCCATTGTTTTAAATTAGGGTTATAGCCGTTAAAACTGTGGGAATTGGCTATACCAAATGTTTTAATAACTTTAGACTCTTGAATCATTATTCTGTATAGACCTATACCCATAGTTTATAAAAACTGTGGGTATTTTTCCCATAAATTCAAACATAACCACAGCTTTAATGAAACAATGGGTATTGAAATATACCCATGGTTTCAAAAACTATATGTATAACTTTTCTCATTAGAGAACCATTACCCACTATTCTATACAAACATGGTTTTAGGTAGCCTCATTCATTTCACATCATCACCACTACTTCTTCCTCCGTCTCCTAAACCAATAAATTAAATAAAACATAAATTATACTTTCACTAAAATACGAATTTTCAAAATTTAACATCAACCCATCATCTTATAATAGATTTAAAACCATATAAAATACAAATACATATATATAAATCCATAAAATAAATAAATTTAGTTTATTATAGTGCTTTACCATTCTTCTTCCTACTAAGTCAAAAATTAAGGGGTCAGTATCTCCCCCATCATGAACATCCACATCCTTAAAAGCATAAAAAAAATAATCATCATCAGCAACAACAACAACATTCTCACCAACATCATTAGTTGAATCAGCAACATCATCAACAACATCATCACCCCCACCTTCATCTCTTTCGCCACTGGAACCTCATTGGAAACACTCGAGGCATCATTTATAGAACTCATAGATTCAATATATGAATCAATAGTAGAGTATGTCTCTAATGGATGGTATTGGATTATAACCAAAATAGATTTCTATAATTTTTAAGTGATCATCTTACTTAATTCATGCTCCTTTTTAATTATTTCTCACTCCTCTAAAGAGATTATTTCCCTCAACTAATCCTACATAAGCGCTTTGCGGCTTGGGATTCTAAGGGACATGAGAGGATCCCAATGAGGACCAATAACTATAGGGGATGACATTTTTTCTAGGTCAACATCAGACAGTTACAGGCTGATCTTCCCCTAATACCTAACTCAAATGATCATTATCCCCAAATATTTCGTCTTATTTATCATCAAGGGACTCCAGGGAAATATATTTAAAATATAAAAAGATATATATTTATTTATTTCACATAAAGATTTTACATATAAATAAAAAACATATATCATTTCTCTTATATGTGTATTTATTTCACATTCATCCCATTCCTTCATACTTGTGCAAAAATAATTTAGCTCGAGGTAAAGGAAATTTGATGAAAAATATATCTTGTTGTATTTGAATTTTATTAGACTATATAAATTTATAATGTAATCATTTTTGTAATCTGAAAAAGTAATAAAATTGAATAACATTAAAATTTATGAATAATTCATAAATTTAATAATGTGATAAACATTGATGAAAAATATTCAAATATAAAATATAATCATAAAAAAATTTATAATTTTTTATACAAATTATGATCATTCAATTATTAGGAATGTGAAATATTTATATTCATTTCATAATGTCCAATTGACCTCATGGAGAAAGGGATAATTCTGTTGTAGGCCTAATATACAGTTGTGTTTTAGGACTAATGGAAAATTGGACTATAAGCCTAGTTGACAATTTCACTCTAGGTATAGTGGAAAATTTCCATTAATCTTAATGGGAATTAGGCCTATTATCGATTTGGCCATTCTTCCTAATGGAAAATTATCCTCTAGGCCTAATGTCCAAGTGACCTATTGGCCCAATGGACATTTAGTTTATAGGCCTAATGGCCAATTCACATCTACGACTAATGGCCAATGGGGCTCTAGACCTAATGGAAATTTATCATATATAGCTAATGGAAAATTTTACCTTATGCCTAATGGACAATTGGTGTCTATGCCTAATGGCCAATTGGCCTATTGGACTAATGGAAAATTATAATATAGGTCTAATGGCCTATTTTCCAACTACACTTTTGGCCTATAAGTAAGTTGACCTCCTTGACGAATCACAATATTCCATTAGGCCTATAGGGAAATTGGACTATAGTACTATTACATTTTTAGGCCAATATTCCATTATTATTATTGGTCAATTATCCATTAGTCCTGGAGGACAATTGGCCTCTTTTCCAAATGTCCAATTGGTCCCCAGGACAAATATCCAATTGGCCTATAGGCCTAATAGCCAATTCTCCAATCAGCCTAACGATTAATTTCCCTACATGCCTAATGGATAATTGGCCTACAGGCCTAATGGCCAATTTCGCTCTAGGCTTATTCACCATTAGATGTAATGGACAATTGGCCTCTAGGCCTAATGTTCAATTACGCACTGTGACTTTTTTCTAATTGGCAAATAGGCCTAATGGCCAATTGTACTATTGACCTAATGGCCAAATGGCCAATTGGTGAATAGACCTAGTGGTGAATTGTCTTATAGGCCCAATTTCCAACTGGGCCCTAAGCATAATAGAAAATTGGGCTATAGGCCTAATGGCCTATTAGCTAGTAAAACTAATGGACAATTGGATTCTATGCCTAACAAACAATTGGGATCTAGGACTAAAGCCCAATTGGGCTCTAATACTAATGGCCAGTTGTGTTATCTGTCTAATTTTTTATTGGGTTCTTAGACTAAAGGAAATTTAGGCTCCATGCAAAATTTTCATTCAAAAAAGTGGCTAATTGGTCATCCGAACTATAGGCCAATTGGCCTCAGGCTTAATGGGAAATTGGCCTTAGGAATAATAGCCAATTCTCTTTTTGGCCCAATGGCCAATTGTTCTCTAGGCCATGTGGCCAATTGGTCTCTTTTCCATATAAAAAAATTGACCACTAGGCCTAATGTCCAACTGGAAAATAAGCCTAATTTTAAATTTTCATCTTGTCCTAATATCCATTTTTCTTATAAGAAGTTTTATATTAGGCATAGTGACCAAATGTCCGTTAAGTGTAGAGGTCATTGGGCCATTAGGCCTCTATGACTAATGATTAATTGGGTAGTAGGCCTAAAATTCAGAATGAAAAGATAACTAATTAAAAATATAAATTAGGAATTTTTTTTAATTTAGATTAATGTACTTGGTGCTTCTAGTACTTAGGAATTATTATGTTCCCCTATGTGAGTACATATTTTGTTGAATAATTTTTCATTTTTTTTCATAATGATTCCTACAAAAATGAAAATAATTAATCAGAGTTATATTTTATTTGAAAATCATTAATTATTGTGAGTACCCAAAACTCATCAATCTTCCTACATGAAATCATTTTTTGATATTGAGTTTTTGGACAGTCAGGGAACATTAGTACACCCTATAAATCAAAATCAACTCTAATATCCCAACCAACATAGAACTAATTCTTTTATGATAGAAATGACTCTAAATGATCTATCACCCTTGCAGCCTTAGAGAATTCACCATAAAGAATGTTAAAATGACACCATAATGGGAAGGATAATTCAAATAATTAAACAACAGTATAGATATAAATTTTTAGAATTTTCAATCTCATATATTCCTCCTATGTTGTGTCCCCAATGTCATTACTGAAAAGTCACCAAGAGACTGGTTCCAATAGAATGATATCATGGTAAATGGATAAAGTTGACATAAAACATATACAATACCTAGCTTTTTTACCAACCATCTGTATACCATTATTGTACCCCCCCATTATCCAGGTCTGGATATTCCTGTATTCCTACATACGAGTGTGCCCATGTCGCCTACAAGAAGATCCCACTAAATAAGATAATAGAAGAAAAGTAAAATTAATTCAATTTATAATAAAAAAATGATGTGATATAATTTTAAATTGATAAAATAAAAACACTGATGCAAGCTACACAATAGGCTATAAGGGATTTGTGGGATGTCACAGATCAGTAGCCTTGTAAGGAAGTGTCTATTCCAATATATGCTCTAGATAATCTTAATTCACGATAGTAGAAGCTGAAAGAACAAACTCATCAGATGTTGGATGGAAGGTATAAAATTGTGGATGTTTAGACGTGAAAGGATATGGGAAGTATACAAGTGGAAATATCAACAGAAATGGATATAGTAAGGCTGGGAATGTACATGGAGGTTTTGTAGGTGTGGTGTGGGAAGAAGTGGCTAAATGAGATAATGGAGGCATGATTGGGAACATCCCGGGTTTCAAAATCACTAGATAGAAAGGTGTTGTAGATGGGGTGTCTTGCGGTGGTTCGGTGTGTGAATGGGTATGATGGGAGCTCCATCTATGTCTAGGAGAATCCCTACTTGGTCCCACGCTTGCAGGATGAGGAGGAAACTCTGGTATAATTGAATTCTCTAAAAATAAATTGATAGATAATATTAACATGAAATTATTATAATTATTATACTCATTGAGGGATGAAAATGAGGCAATATACAGTCGTGCACCTACATAAAAGGATTAAATAGTTTTTTCCTTGGAAGTTTTAATGTATTATTCATAATCTGTATAAGAATAAAATTTCAATTTTTATAAATAGTTTTTAAAATCATCCATAAAACATAGAGGTAAAATAAGGAATATTTAATTTCATAACATCTTTTAGTATAACCATGTTATACATTTTTTAAAAACTTATTTTAAACCATGTTTTCAGAATTTAAATAAATCTAATTAAATTATAGAAAGATGTAAAATAATAAAATAGAAATATCAACCAAAATTTAAACTAGTTATAGTAATACTATCATGGTAATATCATGTCAATGTAAACTTAATAACTAGTGAACATAAATGGGTGCTTCTATACATTACCCACTAGTACATCAGGTTCAACATCTACTCGCACAATTGGGAACATTGAGTCATAGAATAAAATATTTTTCTCTGCACCAATGGGGATGACAATGGTAGAAATTTCATCCCCATCATCATAAAAAAATATATACTGGGATTACTTTATTAATGACACCATAATCGGGTCATAGATGATCTTTCACATAAAAAATATGTTTCCATTGATGACAAAAAGTATAGTTCATATATATGATGTAATTGACTCACGTAAATAACATTGAATCCACAATCATCAATAAAAGTATCGTGTCATGTCATTGAATA
Source organism: Viscum album (assembly GCA_963277665.1). Taxonomy (NCBI): domain Eukaryota; kingdom Viridiplantae; phylum Streptophyta; class Magnoliopsida; order Santalales; family Viscaceae; genus Viscum; species Viscum album. The sequence continues at coordinate 878,205,589 of OY728163.1, forward strand.
AAACCATTTATATTTCATCATAGTGACCCCACCTTGAGAGTAGTTAATATTTTCTCAACAATTCAATATTACTAAAAAAATTATATCGAGGCCAACTATCTGATGCACTAGCATATAAATCTATTATAGATGTTAACATAATACCATCATGATGTGTTCTCAATTTCACAACTTGGTCAGTTGTAACAAATTTATTCCCATTGATTATTAAATATTTTCAATCAGGAACTAAATAATTTGGACCAAAAAACAACACTTTTACATCACAAGAAAAGAATTTAATAGGTAAACTCAATTCATAAAATATATTTGAATAATAAAATTAAATTGATATATATATTTTATGATAATTAATGTAACGGTCATACCAATGATTTCAACCAAGCCAGAAACTCTAGTTTATGAAAATCATCTCTTTTTCTAAAAGAAAAGATCGATGAACCATACATAAAATTTTTTTATGTTTCCCATATAAAATGATAATAAAAGTATAATATATGTGTGAAATTAAATAATATGAAAAAATAGATATATATCCAAATTACTTACCTGATATAGTGATCAAGAAAATCAATGTTAAACCAGACTGTGTAATGAGCCATATCTCACACTTCAAGGATTAATGTAGCCATTGTATAAGACCCATAAATTCCTCTTTTTTGGGGAGATATGAAAAAAGAGATCAATTTCTACATTATAGTCATCTACATTTTTTATTGGCCGGTTATGTCTTATGCTCACATTAGAATAATACATTGAAAAAAATGCATACATTCTGGATCGAGATAACCTCTCACAATCAATCATTCTTAATAATTATATTTTGGACATATTATTTGATTATTAACATATTTATTTCTATAGGATACATCCACTGAAATGTAAATAGTTCCCAAATAAGTGTTTTTGTTTGATGATAGTCTATTAACTACAACATGTAGGAGAAAATGGGTAGAGGAAACAAATTTCATCTCATATAAATTTAACGACACCTCTTTCTACATTTCTAGCAATAATGTGTTGGATTTTTTTTAGCAAAAATGACTCTAAAAATTTTCAAAGGAAAATCACTATTCACCCCATCATTATTGGATAGAAAAATACAAATTTCTATTGGATTCAATTCATGAATGTGATTATGATAATCATGAGTTTTTTTAGATTTTTGTTTCAAATCCCATATGTTTACGAGTTTAGATATTTTTTTGCAATATTCATTAAGAACATTTATATCCTATAATACTATACAAACTGACCATTCTTTGATAGTATTATAACATAATAAGAACAATGAACTTTCTATTTGTTTTCACTCATACACATAGGATGCAGTTCTAGTCGAATACCCCAATCAAACAATTTCTGACATGATCGAGTGTCATATTTGGTCATAACATTGATATTTCGAATAATTGTAAGAAACGTTTCATATAAATTTTTCTAAATGTGAATTAAATATAAAAAATTTAATAAAAAAATTGGTCAACCAATATGGAATATCAAAAAATATATGTCTTTTCTTCAATTGTATATAGATTCAGTGTCAATATTCTTTATATTTTTATATTTCATCTATAATTTCCCGAATGTATAACTAAAATCATTATATTAATTATGTACAACACTACCTCAATTATGCTAATGTGGTTGTTTAGTTTCAAAAATATTATCAAACTGTTGACGATTCTTCCTGTATTGATGATCCACTAACAAGAATCGTCAATGTCCCATGAAACTAAAACTATAGTAATATTCATGCATTCTCATTCATGTATTCTTATTACATAAATGACATGATAATTTTCCCTTCATAGTCCAACATATCATAATAAGGTCAATTATTTATAATTCATATAAGGGAATCACACATCTGAAATATATATTTTTATGAAGCATCAAATTTCTGCACAACTACATCCCAAAGTTTCCTCAACTCTCTTATTAAAGGGTTCAAGTAGGTGTCTATATAATTATTGGGATCAAAATATACAGATATCAGTATAATCAAGAATGTGAAACCTTTTTTCATGAACATTCATATAGGAAGATTAGAAACATGAATAAAAACTATCCATATGTTGTAATCAGTAATAATTTTACCATATAGATAAAAGCCTTCATAGGATAGACCCAACCTGACATTACACACCTCAGCTGAAAATTAGGATATTGTGGATAAAATAACCACCAGGATAATCCATCAACAAGATAATCCAAATCAGCATTACCTTTATTTATTTAAGTATCATTACATTATATATTGGATGATATTTCAGTGAATAGAAATAGATTGTGATGTTTGGGAATTAATGGAATGTTCCACATAATTTTCATTGGGATAAGAGAAGGTGTCCCATCTGAATTATTCATCTATAAAAACGTTCCATGTTCTTTATAGTCACTAAGAATAGTTGTTTCCTCCCAAAATAAACAATAATATTTTGTATAATCATGAACATCATTAGTAGTAAATTCTGGTTGCTTAATTAACTTCCATTCCCTATAATTATTTGAGGTAATATCTACACCATCAAGAAGAAATTACTTAAAAAGGTAATAATATAATCAATGGTAGTATTATAAATTCAATATATTATTTTCTATGAAATAACTACATTAAAATTCCAACATGTTAATTTTATTACATTCCATATATACCATAGTTCTGGTGTTTTCCATTAAATTGTTCACTCTCTCAACATCATGATCTTTATTCTTATCCTCATATATATTGAAATAATTACCTTCTTGGATTGGAATACTATCTCTCCTAAAATTATGAACAAATAGAATCCAATGAAATATCAAAATCTCTATTCCACTTCATTCTTTTAATTTATAAACTATAGAAGATTGCCATGTCTCTCCATAGTGATTCCAAAAATAACATTTTGTTTGAAATCCAACATTCATTATATGGTAGCTGACATATTCCTATCATAAACATGTTATTCCAATATAATTAAATCATTGAAAAAGTATTAAACCTCTATCAGAATAATTGTTATATGAAAAATCTAAAAAACTTCAAATTCTTTCAAAACATGATTTATATCTGATCGGTATAATAATAATTTCATCAATGCATTCTATTAAATGGAAAAAAATTACACTCACATAAACAATGTAAAAAATAATTAAAAAATCCATTAAAACCAATTTTAATGGGAATGTCAACAAATAATAATATTAGCTAGAAAAAAATGAATAAGAGAAATAAAGTATTGAACAAGAAATGACTACAAATAACGAATCAATGTGGTTATCCATGATACATTATAATTCACTTTTATGGATGTTAAATAGAATAACATTGACACTAAAATCCATATTATTCCATTACATTAATGCTTGTTTTTATAAACTAACCATATCTATATATCCTTAAATACCATAATGATTATATTTTAGTCCTAATCGACAAGGGATAACAACAAGTTCCAAATACATCAACTTACACAATACAAATTATTTCAACTTAAAAAAATAAAAATACAAAAAATATTTCCATCATGAAACTAAAGATGAAAACAAAATATATTAGTATTAATACGTATGAAATTTAGTTTTTTCAAATGAAAAACATTCAAACCTAGAATAATAAAATATTTCAAATACTAATGTTCTATAAAACATACATAAATCGTATATAAAAATAATAATTATATTTTAAATCGGTCAATATTTCATATAAAACATCAGAATCAATATTTCAGAAATAATGTTGTATTCTATTTTAAAAAAACCATATAAACAACCATTTAATTATATGAGATCAATGTAAAAAATAAATTAACCAATAAATCATGTTTACTCTATGAAAATATGTGTATATGAATCATGATAACAATCCATGTTTAAGCATAACATGTCCCTGATATTCTAATTATTAATGTTTTTGTGAAAACATTACTAAATTATTTATTAATTCCAATACAATTTTTATTTATGGTTTCATTGTGATTTATTAAAATGGAATCTAAAAAATACTATTTTTTAGTATGAGGAAATCAGGGGTGTAGAGATGTCACACCCCGGCCGACACTTAATTTTAATTTAATTATTTTTAGGTCTTTCTTTGAGTTGCAGTTTGAATCGATTCTTATTTAAAAGGGATTTCTGATCTTATACGGGTGTACGCCCGTATGCGTGACCGTGTGTAGCGCCCAGTCATAATTGGACAATGTTTTATTAAGAAATGGGATATTATTTGTGTGTGAGACCTTGCACACGACCCCATTCATGTTTCCAGACCCGACTAGAGTCTTTGCATTTTGATGATAAAAGAGTGTTTTGACTCGGTAGTGACTGGCGCATGCGCACGGAACGGGCGGAGCCGCATGGCTTCGTTAGATGTTCGTGCGACCTACCTGTTGCACAAGTAATCATTTAATTAAAGATTTGAATAATACATTAAACGCAAAAAAAAATATGAAAAATGAATAATTAATTTAAGAGTTGTTTAATATTATTATTATTTTTTTTTATTGTTGATTATTCTTCTTCTTATTATTTCAGCAAATATTTTTATTAGTTGTATAATATTAAATTATTAAAATGATCATAAAATTTTCAGCATGTATGTTTTAATGTTATTGCTATTATTAATTTTGTTAAGAATTAAATTAGGTTTTAATTTATCTTTATTTTCATTTCCTTTTTATTACTTTTTCTTTCCTTTTTATTTATTTTTCCTTCTCTTCCCACTATTCTTTCTCTCCCCGTCACGCTAGACCCCTTCTCCCCCGATTTTTCTTTTACGCAGCAGCCTCTCCCCCTGGTTTGCTGCGCACTCCCCTTCTAACCCTAGTCGAATCACCCGCACAACATCCCTACAACTCGCATCCCTCCTATCCCATCGCAACCTAGACCTATCACCGTCCATCCTAGCCGGCTCCTTACCCTGCTTTGGCGCCCTCCATCTCCCTTCAAGCCAAACGCCGCACCTCCCCTCCCCTGTCCAGCTGCCACCCGCTCTCCGACCACCGGCGCGACGCCCCCACCTTGGACTGCCCTCCATCTCCCTTCCAGTCGAACCCAGTCGTGCTGCCTTGAACTGCCACACACCTCTCCTTCCCTTGTGCCGCCTCCCTCATTTTCGGACTGCCCAACATACCCTTCCGATGAGCCGCGCCCCTCCTGCTCCTATCCGGCGGTGCCTCTCCATGCTCCTCACCCTGGCGAACGGACTCCCCTCAGCCACCATGCACCGTACAACCACCACGCACCGGAGACCAGCATCCTCGCTACACATTTTCCCACTTCGCACAGCCACGCACCGCCCTGTTTTCGGACGCGGCGCACCTTCGGAAACTTACCCTCTTTTCTCCCCATTTCTGCTCACGCCGGTAAGTCTTCATCTGATCTCTATAGGGTTTCTTTTTGTGTTTCCTTGGTTCAAGTTTCAGTATAATTGGTCTCATGTTGTGTTTGTACGGTCAAATAAGGATATAATTGTTCTAAATTATTGAATTATGGCAAAACTATGTTTTTTTTGGGTGTGATTAATGTGCAGCGGACATTGCGCACCAAATTTGCGAAGTTTGTCTATGTTGAGGTAAGTGGTTTCATGTCCAATTATTATTTGGTTAATTAATTTGCAAGGTTGATTTGTTTAGAGTGTTATTTAATTAATGTGTGCGGTGCAAAGTTTATTTTCATTTATGTTTTGGTGAGATGTTGATTTTAATTTAAGTTTGACATACCTTGAATTGTTTAGTAGGGTGTCGTTATAATATGTGTACTTGATGCTAAAATCTCATATCTGGTTAATTGTTAGTCTCTTTTCTTTGAAGTGCAACTGGTGTAATTGGTATTTTGGTGTAGCGTCGGTATGTGTTTGGTCTTAAATGAGTATATGAGTGGGGTTTTGGTGTTTTAGTCGTGCGGTGTATTTTAAGAAAGGGTGGAAAGGTTTTCTGGTGGGTTGTTTAACTGTAGTGATGGTCTTTTCAACTGTGTATGTGGCTTCTTTAATTGCATGCATAACGCAGTTTGTGTTCCTGAGGTGATGTTGTGTGTGGATCATCATGTAAGGGGGTTTGGGTCGGCTAATTGTGTAGAGTAGTGGTTTTTCTATTTAAAAATTTATTTATGAAAATTTGGATTGTTTTATTAAATAATTATTAAAGATAAAAAGAAATTGTTTTGACTGCATGATGTAAAGGTTTTTGGTGTTTAAAGTCATGCGACATAGGTGGAAATTGTTTAATAAATTCTTGTGATGGTTTGTTTGACTTTGAAAGTGTTTTCTTTAACGACACTGTTTTTTTTATTTGTCCTGTAAGTAGTGCAAATTTATTTTTGAAATATTTTTAGGGTTCATTTTCTTCCAAATGGTATTTCTGAGTGAGAGTAGTGGTTATTGGCAGGTGCAGTGTCTTGTTTTATTTGGGTGCATAAATATGACATGTGACATGAACTTGAAATTGGTTTGAGCACAAACTGGGAAGCCTGGGTAGCTAGGAGGGTAGACTAGACTAGTGGGCTAGTGTTCTGGAGGTGACTCGACCCGGTTTCACTAGCAGGATTGACGATTGCAACACTAACTAAACATGTGCTATTCTGAGGGTCGTGGTCTTCTAAACCACGTTTTCTAAGGGTCGTGGCCATATAAGCCATGTTTTCTGAGGGTCGTGGCCTTCTAAGCCACGTTTCACCGAGACACGAAGATCTAGGGACCCAATCTAGCTAACACCCATGCGGCCCCTCCCATATTAGTGCTCATTGTTTAATTTACGCTCATCGGTGTGAAACTTGGTTATTTTAAAAGTAAGTGTGTCTCTGTGTGCGTGTGTTTTAATTTAAGTTGTTTTTTTTAAACTGCTTTATCTAAATCCGTTTTCTATAACGTTGTTCAATCTTTTTTTCTTTTCTCTAATTAAAATTGCAAATGTATTTGTCATTTAATAATTGTCCGTGGAACCTTTTCTCGGTGGCATCTTACTGGGCTTTTAGTTCACACCCTACATACACCTTTGGGTGTATGTAGATTCTGTTTCTTTTTCCTTCCAGGTTGAGGCATCAGGCTTAGATTTGGTGGTTCAGGTTGTCGGTGGCATCATTGTGTTGGTTTGATGGTGGTGTCTTCGGGATGTGACTCCTCATGTCGCACAGAGGTTTGTGTCGGAGTTTTGGTTTCCTATGATGTAGTCTCTCTTGGGTTTTTGGTTTAAGTTGTAAACATTAAATCTGAACTTGGTATAAGGGTCTATTTGATTGTTTTTAGTTTGAACCTTTTCAGCTTGTTTTCTGTTTTATATTTATTCATCTGGGTAAATCGTTCCAAAGATTGTCTTTAATACCCGGGCACTTGTTCCAGCCCATGGGGATCGGGAATGCCCTTCGGGCCATGTTGCGGACCGGGTCAGGCACCGGGTCGAATGACGCACTGGCCTGGTTCATGACAAAAATGGTATCAAAGGTGGTTTTGTTCTTGTTATTTGGGGTATCAGGTAGATCGGAGATAGGATTGTTGGTACTCGAGTTGTAGGTGTGGGAAGAGCGTCGTGAACTCTTGCTCGTTCCGATCCTCAAGTAACCAGGGGCAGTCCAGTATCTAAGTTTTGTCTTTGGTCTTTGTGGATGGGGGATGAAAATAGGAGTAAACTGGTACTGCGCGCGGTCTCACATGGAGTAGCGACCCATGTGATTCCCGAGAGTGCGGTTCGACACTCCTAGTGATCGGTTCTTACCTAGGACATGGTCTGCTAAACCATGTAGCCGGGTTAGACACGACCACTAGTCCTCCGCCTAGGTGTTTAATGTTTGTGATATCTTTCTTGAATTTTGGGGTTGACGTGAAATTGTTTTCCTTTAAAAAGGGAAGCGGACTTTTCTGCTTCTCTTATTTTATTTTGGGGTGCGTTTCTCTTGGACCTTGTTTTTGAAATTTGGAGTTGATTTGTCAATGTTGATTTTCTAAAAGAACGTTTTGAGTTATTTGAAATTGAAGTGAGTTATTTTTGAAATGGGAAGCATTTTTAAAATGAGTATTGAATTTTTGAAATGGTTTTAAATAAAAAGGTATTTTCAGATATTGAGAATGTATTGTTTTGAAAGTGGGGTAACCTTGTTTTTTTTCAGTGGTATTCCTATGGGTGCTCGCCTTTGCGTGTGGACTTTTTTAATGGCTAGTTGATGAATCGTGTGGACAGGTGCTTGAGTGGCACAAAAAATGCATTTTTGTGACGCACCATGGAATATCAATGGTGGTTGATTGATTTCTAAAGTTTCTTATTTTTTCCTAGATAGTGGGCCATTTTCTTAAATGGGTATTTGTGGACAAATGGTTTTGAAAACAGAAAAAAATGACACTGCGTTTAGAGTAAAGATGGATTTTTAAAATAGCTTTTCAGCTTATTGTGAAATGCTTGGGTTTTCAAGTGAGCGTTTTTTTCTTTGAAAATGAATTGATGTTTTAAATTGGAATTATTGGATTTTTTTCTGGAATGTTGATGTTTATAATGTGATGTGTTTGGATTTGTGGAAGGCTATTTCATGTTTCTTCTTTGGGATAAGCCCCCTAGAAACGTCCCATGGGTTCCAGTAGGTCTCTATCATTTCTTGGCCCGGCTCAGACTCCTAGTGGAGTGGCAGAGTTAGGTTCTGCTTGGTGATGTCAATTGATCGTAAACGTCAATGTCAGTTGAATGTCATTGAGTTCATTGGGAAAGTTGGAAGTGTCTCTGGTTTTGGTGGAACTCTAGATGTCGTGTATGCGTAAGTTGTCTCGAGTATGTTTGGAGGAGCGATACTAAACCAGAAAACGGTGATAGTTCCGTTTTCATTGCGAATAGTGATGTCGTGAGAAACCCTCAAGACTAATCTCATTATGTGATTGTATCTAAGTGAAGGCGAAGGAAAGTGGTGTATCTTGTAGGTGCTTGACTAGTCAACGAAGGGTGAAGGAGGTATGTTGACCTTTCTGATGAGCTAGTTTCCTATTTCACATAGGTTGTGTGTAACAATCAGTTAAATCTCGTAATAGTTGTTAGTCCAGTTTATACTGTGGTAAATGAATGTTATTCGTCCGTTGACAGGTGTGAACTAAAGGGATTAGTTCTTGGAGTACCCCTCTCTTCCGCTTGTGTCGTGCGTTTGACAGACCGCTCAGTCCCCTATCTCTAGTGTGGTCAGTTAGACACTCTAGGTTGTTCACTGCAATTCTAAGTTGGTATGTTAATAGAGTGGCCGCGCGAGACACGAAGAGAAGTATGCAGGCTGCTTTTATAGAGGAGGAAGTTTCAGTTAGAAGTGGTCATCTTGTGACTGCGAGGCTGGAGATGCTTCAGATATCAGTTCCCCAGCCATAGGTCTCGGGGTGAAGCTTGCGCGCAGTCAGAACTCGTCAGTTGTGGGACGGGCTTGGTCCGACTTTAGTCCGCAATGTCGGGTTGAGGACAACTTAAATTTCCCTATTGTGGTACCCTCTCTAAAGGCGTCATTCTTGTTGTCAGGGGAATGGAGCCCTTGTCTACTTGTCATGGTCTTATTTTATGGGAGTTCCTCTTGGGCCATAAAGAGGTTTGTAAAAACCAATATTATATTAAAGCTAGTGGTGTGCTTCGTGAACCTTCTTGCAGTCGGAGATACTCATGTCCTGTGGAAACGTTGTGCGCCTGTCTGGTTCATCTCCTAGTTAGGGGTTTCTTCTATCAAAGATATCTCATGTGGCAGAGTGTTTTCAACTGTAGTAATGATCAGTGTGGTTCGGCCCGTGTGGCGGGTCACGATGAAGGGTTCAATCGGTATTGCTTAAAGTAAACTAGGAATGCCCGCGTGGGTTTTGTGGTGTTTGGAAATTTTAAAATGGTGGGGAGACCCTGTGCGGGTCTCGCCGATGTCCCGTCTTGTGTTAGTTCTACATAGGGAACTCTGAGGGTCAAGCCACTGTTAGAGTTGTCTGGGTTTGGGAGTCATTTTGGTTTGGAGAACAAATGTTTGCCGAGAACTCTAATATGGTGGGGAGACCACCATAGGATGTACTTGTGGAAGACTCTGTCTTGAAAGTGCAGTTGGCGAAGCAACACCTTGCTTTTTCTCTGCCTGACCTCGACCATACTAATTGGATAGCTTGAGTAGTGGGTCGTTTGACAAGTGTTTTGGAAATATCGAGCAACCCCGGTGATCCCTAAGTTAGGGGTCGGTGTGTTCTATGATGTAGTTCTATTACGAGGTGAATTCCTAGTTGTTGGTCTTTTTGATCATTCTGGTTTTGATATGTTTGATGATTTTGGTCATCGACGTTTTGAATGCTTGGTTTTTCGGCAATTGAGGTTTGGTTTTAAGCATCTTCATGGTCTCGCTTGGAACCCTTGGTCGACCAGGTCTTTTGGGACTTTCTGGGGGTAAAAAGTGTCATGGTGGGGAGAATTTTCACACCCCGACCAACACTTCATTTTAATTTAATTATTTTTAGGTCTTTCTTTGAGTTGCAGTTTGAATCGATTCAAATTTAAAAGGGATTTCTGATCTTATACAGGTGTACGCCCGTACGCGCGACCGTGCGTAGCGCCCAATCATAATTGGAAAATTTTTTATGAAGAAATAGGCTATTATTTGTGTGTGAGACCTTGCACACGACCCCGTGCATGTTTCCAGACCCGACTAGAGTCTTTTCATTTTGATGATAAATGAGTGTTTTGACTCGGTAGTGACTGGCGCATTCGCACGGAACGGGAGGAGCCGCATGGCTTCATTAGATGTTCGTGTGACCTACCTGGTTCACAGGTAATCAATTAATAAAAGATTTGAATAATACATTAAACGCAAAAAAAATATGAAAATTGAATAATTAATTTAAGAGTTGTTTAATATTATTATTATTATTATTATTGGGGATTATTCTTCTTCTTATTATTTCAGCAAATATTTTTATTAGTTATATAATATTAAATTATTAAAATGGTCATAAAATTTTTAGCATGTAAGTTTTAATGTTATTGCTATTATTAATTTTGTTAATATTTAAATTAGGTTTTAATTTATCTTTATTTTAATTTCCTTTTTATTTCTTTTTCTTTCCTTTTTATTTATTTTTCTTTCTCTTCCCACTATTCTTTCTCTCCCCGTCACGCTAGACCCATTCTTCCCTGATTTTTCTTTTGCGCAGCAGCCTCTCCCCCTGGTTTGCGGCGCACTCCCCTTCTAACCCTAGCCGAATCACCCGCACACCAACCCTACAACTCGCATCCCTCCTAACCCATCGCACCCTAGCCCTAGCACCGTCCATCCTAGCCGGCGCCTTACCCTGCTTTGGCACCCTCCATCTCCCTTCAAGCCAAACGCCACACCTCCCCTCCCCTATCCAGCTGCCACCGGCTCTCCGACCACCGGCGCGATGCCCCCACCTCGGACCGCCCTCCATCTCCCTTCCAGCCGAACCAAGTCATGCCGCCTTGAACTGCCACACACCTCTCCTTCCCTTGTGCCGCTTCCCTCATTTCCGGACTGCCCAACATACCCTTCCGATGAGCCGCACCCCTCCTGCTCCTGTATGGCAGGGCCTCTCCGTGCTCCTCACCCTCACGAACAGACTCCCCTCAGCCACCTTGCACCGTACAACCACCACGCACCGGAGACCAGCATCCTCGCTACCCATTTTCCCACTTCTCACAGCCATGCACCGCCCTGTTTTCTGACGCGGCACGCCTTCGGAAACCCACCATCTTTTCTCCCCAGTTCTACTCGCGCCGGTAAGTCTTCATCCGATCTCTATAGGGTTTCTTTTTGTGTTTCCTTGGTTCAATTTTCAGTATAATTGGTCTCATGTTTTATTTGTAGGCTCAAATAAGGATATAATTGTTCTAAATTATTGAATTAGGGTAAAACTATGTTTATTTGGGGTGCGATTAATGTGCAGCGGACATTGCGCACCAATTTTGCGATTTTTGTCTATGTTGAGGTAAGTGGTTTCACGTCCAATTATTATTTGGTTAATTAATTTGCAAGGTTGATTTGTTTAGAGTGTTATTTAATTAATTTGTGTGGTGCAATGTTTATTTTCATTTATGTTTTGGAGTGAAGTTGATTTTCATTTAAGTTTGACATACCTTGAATTGTTTAGTAGGTTGTCGTTATAATACGTGTACTTGATGCTGAAATCTCATCTCTGGTTAATTGTTAGTCTCGTTTTTTTTGAATTGCAAAGGTTGTAATTGGTATTTTGGTCTAGCGTCGGTATGTGTTTGGTCTTAGAAGAGTATATGAGTAGGGTTTTGGTGTTTTAGTTGTGCGGTGTATTTTAAGAAAGGCTGTCAAGGTTTTCTGGTGGGTTGTTTAACTGTAGTGATGGTCTTTTCAACTGTGTATGTGGCTTCTTTAATTGCGTGCGTAACGCAGTTTGTGTTCCTGAGGTGACGTTGTGTGTGTATCATCATGTAAGGGGGTTTGGGTCGGCTAGGTGTGTAGAGTAGTGGTTTTTCTCTTTAAAATTTTATTTATGAAAATTTGGATTTGTTTTATTAAATAATTATTAAAGATAAAAAGAAATTGTTTTGACTACATGATGTAAAGGTTTTTGGTGTTTAAAGTCATGTGACATAGGTGGAAATTGTTTAATAAATTCTTGTGATGGTTTGTTTGACTTTTAAAGTGTTTTCTTCAGTGACACTGTTTTTTATAAGTCCTGTAAGTAGTGCTAATTTTTTTTTGAAATACTTTTAGGGTTCATTTTCTTCCAAATTGTATTTCAGAGTGAGAGTAGTGGATTTTGGCAGGTGCAGTGTCTTGTTTTATTTGGGTGCATAAATATGACATGTGACATGAACTTGAAATTGGTTTGAGCACAAACTGGGAAGCCCGGGTATCTAGGAGTGTAGACTAGACTAGTGGGCTAGTGTTCTAGAGGTGACTCGACCCGGTTTCACTAGAAGGACTGAAGAATGCAACACTAACTAAACATGTGCTATTCTGAGGTTCGTGGTCTTCTAAACCACGTTTTCTGAGGGTCGTGGCCATCTAAGCCATGTTTTCTGAGGGTCGTGGCCTTCTAAGCCACGTTTCACCGAGACATGAAGATCTAGGGACCCAAGTTAGCTAACACCCATGCGGACCCTCCCATATTAGTGCTCATTGGTTAATTTACTCTCATCGGTGTGAAACTTGGTTATTTCAAAAGTAAGTGTGTGTGTGTGTGTGTGTTTTAATTTAAGTTGTTTTTTTTAAACTTCTTTATCTAAACCTGTTTTCTATAAAGTTGTTCAAGCATTTAGTTCTTTTCTCTAATTAAAATTGCAAATGTATTTGTCATTTAATAATTGTCCGTGGAACCTTTTCTCGGTAGCATCTTACTGGGCTTTTAGCTCACACCCTACATACACCTTTGGGTGTATATAGATTCTGTTTCTTTTTCTTTCCAGGTTGAGGCATCAGGATTAGCTTTGGTGGTTCAGGTTGTCGGTGGCATCATTGTGTTGGTTTGATGGTGGTGGCTTCGGGATGTGACTCCTCATGTCGCACAGAGGTTTGTGTTGGAGTTTTGGTTTCCTATGATGAAGTCTCTCTTGGGATTTTGGTTTAAGTTGTAAACATTAAATCTGAACTTGCTATAAGAGTCTATTTGGTTGTTTTTAGTTTCAACCTTTTCAGCTTGTTGTCTGTTTTATATTTATTCATCTGGGTAAATCGTTCCCAAGATTGTATTTAATACCCAGGCACTTGTGCCAGCCCGTGGGTATCGGGAACGCCCTTCGGGCCATGTCGCAGACCGGGTCGGGCGCTGGGTCGGATGACGCACTGGCCTGGTTCGTGACAAGAGATCATTCATAGAGGGGCAGTAGGAATTGAGGGCCAAATATAAATTGGGTGTGTGAGAAGAATTTAGGGTTGCAATGGGAATTGTGGGTAGGGGGAAGGATGGAAAGCTTGGGTGAAATCGTGAAATTCATGGGGGAATTGGAAATCAAGGAAATTTTATCAAAAGTGAGATGGTATAGCCGTAAATATAACATATCATTTACTATATCAATAATATAAGATCTCAAATAATCATTATAAAAATAAAACCATATTTTTAACAAAACATTCAATAGAAACCTACTTGAGGGGGTAGGGAATATTATAAAATTCCATTAACATAACATGATGATTTTGATGTTTAGGTTCTCAAACTCTTTTAACATGGTAGGGAATAAAAGAAACTTATTTAACATAGTAATTAGGTATATAACAAAACATGATGATTTTAATGTTTAGGATCTTAGAGATTTATTATTTTTCATATGATTTGGTTAAAAATTAACATCATGTATTTAAATTTTTATTATTTTTATTGAATTTAAGTTTTTCGTGAAATTGATATATTTTCTAAAAATGTATGTATTTATTTATGTTCACATGTGCCTTAGTTGCGCTTCAATTCATGCCTTGTGACACATCCTCAGTAATCCTTTGTGCCTTATTATGCCATGTTCGTTTGAAAACACTACTGATTGGATAAATTCATATTCCATGACCATATATTGAACAACCTTAGTCCCAATGACCATATTACGAAGGACATATATCAGGGGACCAAATATAAAATTGTCTTATTAATTTTGATATTTATCCATATGTATATTCCTAAAATAATTAAACATTAACCATTTTCATTTCATTCTATCTCAATATTGAAATTTTATATGTAATCCATAGTGGTTGAGTCTATTATTGAGTGAACAAATAGAAAATTATAAATATTTTCTCCAACAAAATAAATAATCTAAAATGAAAAATCATTCAACTTTAATCTAATATTGTGTAAAAATATTAATATACTATAGGGAAAACATAATTTTTATAAAAGTGATTAAGATCCATGAAAATGTTGGAAACGAATAGAATAATTAAGATTTGGGAAATAAATATTACTTATGAAAGATCCTAACAAAATAATTTCCAAAATACAGAAAGAAATCCATCGGATGTGTGCAATGTTGACTGTGGGGACACCAAATTTTCTCAAGGTGGGAAGGGGGAGGCTGAAATCAAATGAGCAGGGGAGGGGGTGCCAAATCATCTGGTGTATTGGAGGTTGGAGCCCAAATTCAATCGAGTTGAGGGAGAAAGTGCAGATCCACAATAGCCTTTGGGTTCGAATGAGGAGGACGGGAGGAGGAGCTCGAGCGGGCCACCAATATCAAAACCTTTATACCAACAGACTAAAAAAACTGTTGGTACTTACAAACTATTAAAAATGGTTTTTTAAAACACATTGGTAAAGAATAGGGAAAAAACACTAGACCCATTGTTTTCATGTACTATAGTTATAGGGCCATGGTGATAAATGGATTTTCCAGTAGTGTCTGTTATAATGGGGAACCTCATATCCTCGCTTCTCCACATTATTTAAAAACCCTACATTGATCAATATCTTCCACTATCGCTCAAGCCCTATAGTAAACATTTCATAGAGGTCATAAAATCACCAAAATACTTGTCCTTGATGGCATAAGGAGTAACCCAAATAGAGATATCCAAAAAAATAGGTATGAGTCTTAAATAAAACCATTTTTATTTCTTCTTCAGCCTCCTTAACATTAATTCTAAACATAAAAACATATTTAAATAGGTACGTTTACATTACTGGAATGTTAATATTTTTACAAAATAAACTATTCTCTCTCACAATTTCATCTTATGTAAAATAAAAATTGCTATTGTGAATAATTGTGGAATACCACCTCTACAATGAAAAGTTCATCAATTTTTATTACATCCTCACATAGATGTTTATAATGACAAATTTAATGGTATTTTATGATTTTTATGAAATAATTATTTTTGTTTAATGATTAAAAATTATTTATCTTCTTACCCTAACATTAATTGGAAAATGGAATCATCTCTCATGCATATGTGTGGACTACCTAATTCTTAAAGTGATTTAATTAGTTTTTTCATTCTACCCCCACATGGATTATTATAAGGATGGGTTTAAAGATAAAATTTGATATTTAAGTTATTATTATGATTTTTTAATAGTAATGATTATATCCATTATTTAATTTTCAACCCTCAAAAATATGAAGATATCACTCTTGTGTACGTGAAAACCACAACCTCTATTAACAGATATGTTTCATTTTTAGGTTCACCATGAATGGAGGACTATAAAAATATATTCTATATATAAAAATGATAATTATACAACATTTATGATTTTGGAGATTATTTAAACATGAACCATTGACATTATTAAACACCCTAATGCCTTTATTATGGAACAACCTCAAAACATATGTTATAAACATAACCAATTTAGTGACTAAATAAACCATGATAATAAATGAAATAATAAATCATGAAACACTCAAATTAGACCCTCATTGCTGGTTTTAATATGAATTTGACTACCAAAATCACACCTTCAATAGGAAATGGGGTAGATAATAGCGCCAAGTAGATATATTCAAAACACAGGAGGCCTTATCCTAAGTAAATATATATAGGAACACATCTTCAATCCCTTAATATACTAAAATAGTAATATAAATTGATAACATTAATTAGGTACATCTATATAATATCGTTTTATGAAAATAATTAATAGATATCAACAAATAGCCCAAATAAAATCCTATACAAAACTACAAAATAGTCTGACCCTCCTAAAATTGTGGAGAATGTTGTCCAAGGCGACACCCTATAAACATTTTGTTCAATCTCAACCAAAAAAATATGTGAATTCCCTCAATCATCCAAGGACACTATATAATGGAATACTATCTATATAATTCATCAAATGAGGACACACCAACGTCACTAAGCATAAAGCATCACGATTAGTGAGCTCATTTCTACAATAAAATAAATCTTATAAAATCATTACTAAATCCAAGTCTAAAATAGTTATAAACCATTTCAATCTATAGGATACTATTTGAGGAATCTATGTAATTATCATTTAGGGAGAACTCACTCCATGAGCTATTATATCACTAAAGGTTCTTGTTTGAACTGTTGATCTCATCTAGTGTCATAAATAAATACTCACTAGATCTCTGAATGACACATCATCCATGTAGGTGATCAAAACCAGGTACACTATGGGACACGAAAAAACCTCATTATTTCATCCATCCAGATAGAGTATTGATGCCCAGTGAATGGTGGTCATAGTGATACCACAATCCACTACTTGAAATGCTACAGGAACCCACAATTGCCCCGTAAGTGGACACACAGAACTCCATCTCATAATGAATATATATAAAGGGTCTCAATAATATGATAAGGATATAATTACACACTCCACCCTTTTGTGAAATGATTTATGTATCTCACTCAATTATCCACATTATATGCTTAACAAAATTGAAGGCTCGAAACACAATCAATGGAAGTGCATGGCATGTACTAGGGAATACACAGTGTGTCTTGATAGCCCCCGATAAACATGTGTCTCACAGTCTCACATGTCATGTAATTACCCAAATACATGTGATATTACCCAATCCAGAACTATGTATCAGTAACAGGGGATAGTTTCAATCAGTTGCATATTTTATTCTGTTTCCCCTTTCTAAAATAACCTTTTCCTCCTATTAAGGAGTTATCAAAAATATTAAAACAAAAAAAATCTTACATCCATAGGAAAACAAGAATTTACAAGGTTATCTAATAAACAAGAGTAGATATGTCCTTGGTATGGTTTGTAAACATTATAATACCAAAAACCCCAAAGAAATCAATCCTTTTGGGTGGATACATCATGTATTATATTCCCTTACACTTGTGTGACATTACGTTCGATACAATAGTTTATGTGATTCATCTATCACAATATGATTAATTGAAATTTTATTTAACATGTTAAGATACTTTAACTTGTTTCTTCGAAACAAGTTATTGTGCTACCGTATAACAGTTCATTAATATGCCCTTCAAAACAACTACTGTCTTCCCTACCTATAAGTATGTAATAAATTACATAGAATCTATAGTAATATTTATTTTGATTCCCAGTCTGATTCTCTACTTTGATCGTTCATTCGGATAAAATAACTCTACCTTAATACCCCTAAATATTATCTGAACTAATTATATCTCATTCTAGAATCCTCGATCTAATTTCCCAGTCAAATGACCTAGTCCCTTCTGAGATAAAATTAATACAATCTTTCTTATTCTTTTTCTACAATCTAGAAACCATTCTCAAAAGTTTTCACTATAGAAACTCCTTATCTCAACAAAATTTCAGCATTCATACTCCTCTATAAACATATGAACAATAAAAGTGTCATTGAAAGTATAGTGAACCTCCCTCTATTTATAGGTATTCAAAATGTGGTTTATGTAAAATTCCAAAAAACATTCACACTTATCCAAATTTCATAATTTATAAATTTACTATAAATTTTGGGTACATCTTTGAGTTATTCAACACTTCTCAACGCTTTTCAAACCATCTCAACTATTATCACAACTTCATCTCACTTAAAACATTACTAGTAATATTTATTTTAATTCCAATTGTCATTCTGATTTTATCATTACCATGAAGTCATTAGATTATTCATTTCATTTCTATAGAAAAATTGGAAAAAATAACTATCAAAATACTTCTCTTTATGATACATGGAACCAACTGATTATGAACTTCTTATTTCGATGATCTATACCAACTAAAAAGTAATCTTCTCTATCAAATTCTTCATACCGTATTATAACTATAAAACATTTATACCATTCAAAAAAAATATTATTTCTACTTCATTAGACTTCAGTTTCATTACTTTTTCCATAAACATTATAGAAACTTCAAAATATGTCAACACTTCTCAACATCACTCCAACATTATCTTCAAACAAGAAACATTCTAGATTCTCTTTGAAAAAACTTTTTTAACTACTTTATGTAGTTTATATATTATTATTTCCTCAAACTCATTATCCTATGTACGATTATGTTATCGGGGTCAGTCACCATCTGATGGATTGGTATCTATTTTACACTATTGGATTAGTGTCACCCACGGTCTCACTATTGACACCATATATAATCTTATAAATGTAATATACTTGATAATAAAACAAATCATGGATTTTATTTTATCTTTAAATAATTAATAACAATGAAAAATTATACTTGATGAAAATGGTTGACTATATTATTGATTGACTTTTTATTTTACTTCACACATCGATTCAAAAAGCATAACTTCTATTCTTTTTAGATTAAGAAATAGATCAATTTTTTTCTCTAATTCATTATTTTATGTGGATTACTAGTATAATTGAAAACCAACATCTTTTAATTATTACATTCCGATCAAATTTCCCAAACATCAAACAAATGACCATTCGAAGATCTCAAACTGAGGAAGTGAGATCAGAAATCATTATCTTCACAAAAAATATTCTACTATAAACTTTTTCTTGTATTAGAACTATTTCATTAAATTAAATATGATTATGATTGGTGTATAATAATCTGAAATATATTGGGAATTATTGTTACATCACATCACTTTGGAAACTTCTTTTATTCCAACCAAACATCAATATGATTAGAATAACTTCTTCTCCGCATTTTTAATAAGATTTCATTATATGTTACTTAATGAAACAGTGATATTTTTGAATTAATGAACATAAAATCATTGATTGATGTTTCATAAGATCTAATAATGCTATGAAATTTGTTCACATTATGATCTCTATTTCATTTCTAACTCAAGGTGATTTTGATGAAAATGTTCTCCCAATAAACTTCTTCTTAAACCACTACAATTCATTAATATATTTGTGTTTGATCCCCTGATTATGATTATGAGTCTGATAAACAAATTTTACAAAGTGATTTTATTACATTCTTTATTGAAAAAAAGAATATTCCTCCAACACAAACTTCTTTTAACTTTCAATAAACATCCACCAACATGGTCCCATCAATCTCCCCATTTTTTTAACCATGGTTCATAAATACCTAAACTTTGTAACCTCGAGGCATGGATTTAATATCAAAAATCAAAGCCTATAAGGGAAAACTCACCATATTAAACAAGAATCATTGATATAAAATCATGTCTTCCTGAGTAGTGTATTAAAAAACCTTTTCTTATACCTTTCAAACATTCCACCTTCACAGATTCATTCTTCAAATTTCCATATTTCCACATTCATATAATTTTTATTGAAAAATCCTAAAACATATGTTTCATAAAACCACTCCAACCATTTATTATAATTTTTTCACACACATACATGTTGAATTCACAACTTACCCACAATCCCTCTTATATAAATGATTATTTAATGGTTTATCACATGTCAATGTAATTATTTAAAAAATAACTCTCACTCATGAAAACACTATCCAAATAAAATATATGATAGGTGAAAAAAAATAATACCTCATCCATGCTGAGAATGTGGTTGGACACTGATCCTCAACCTTAGTTTAAAAAAAAATCATCCTTTAGAAAATGTCTTTTTAAATATCATCAACTTTTTCTGATGTACGAACATACACTATCTTTAATTTAATCCTCTCCAAATGATCTTTGATGAAATGATATTTGATATCAATATGTTTTAAATGATAAAGTTGTACCATATTTTGGGTAAGGTTGATTTCACATTGATTATCACAACCCATGAATACGGGTAACATTGCTTCAACAAGTATGTTTTTAAATGGTGTCTTCATCAACATAAGTTTAGTAGCCTATTCAGTATCATCAACATTAACAGACATAGCCATGTTAAGTGTTTTTGAATTCTATTTAATTTTATTCTAACTAACACAACATTTTCCATGAAGGAAAACTACTGCCTATATGGATCATTTATCATCATTATTCCCTTCCCAATTAGCATCGGAATATCCAACCAGGTCAATAAAATTATAATCTATCATACCTAATGCTGAAATTTTCCATGATATATATATATCTGTGAATTATTTTTCTATCCCATAGATGTGATTATTTTTTATCACACTAAAAGCATGCATATGAGTTAATAGTATAAAAAAATTTAGGTCTTGAGGAATTCAAACATAACAAAATACTAGTAAGATTTTGAAATTATTTATGATCAAATTTCATTTCTTCTACATCTTTTGAAAACATAGTTCCCTTAGAAAACATTATTGAAAATGGTTTTTAATTTTCCATGCTGTGATTTTTAAGAAGTTTTTTAATGTACATTTCATCAGATAAATAAACATGTTTCTTCTTTTGTGTAACTTTTATCCCATGAAAATATTTCATTTCACCCAATACATACATCTCAAAAATCTTTTCCATATCTTTAAAAAATATATAACAAGTTATTTCATCATTTCTAGTAAAGATAATAGAAAAAACAGAAACAATTATGATGTGGGGGAACACCTAACGATATTTGAGATAAAAAATTAGTATCAACTATTCCTTAAAAAATATCTTCTTTAATAATCAGTTATCTACTTTGTAATAACCTAACACAAGGTTTGTAATGATTTCTTCAACTTACACACACCACTATCATTTTTACCAAAAGAAACTACATGGTTGTTCAATATTAACATCCTCATAAAGATTACATTTAAAAATTATGATTTCCCATACACATAATTTTATTTTTCAAATTTTTCATGCAGAAATGGAAGGAATGATTATTATTATTTTTAAGCATTCTACAGGAGAGAATGTTTCAATAAAATAATTTCCTTTAATCTATGAGTAACCATTTCACACTAATCTTTATTTTTTCTTATCACTTAACCATCTTCAATTATATTATTCTAAAAACCCAAATCAGTGCCAATAAAATATTTTTCATTAGTTTTTTATGAGTTCCCATGTATTGTTCTTTTATATCTAATCCACTGCTTTATTCATAGCTTGATCCTATTCTATATTCTCAAAATATTCATTCACATATTTCAATTCAACTATTGAATTTAAGGAAGTATGTGTAAGAATATTTTATGTTCTTCTTATTTGAATATTTTTATGTTAATGATTAATAATGTTTTGAGATTCCACTTGTTTCCTCAACCTGGGATGATATTTTTTATTTTTATCCTCATCACTAAAAAAATAACTAAGTCTTATTCTTATTCTTATGTAGGATTACCTCAATTATAGTCCTTATCATGATTCTCAGTACAAATTATTTTATCCTATTCATCTTCTATATGTGAATGTGTATGTTTTTCTTCCTCATATTTTTTTTAATAAATTTTACATCAATAGAATCAACTAATCTTCTTGATTCTTTTCAAAAAAAAATTTATCTTCTTTTATCAAGAACACTGATAATAAAAATTCAATCTTCACCTCTCTACTCAAATATTCCAACGTTTCAACCATTATTATTTATGATTCATGGACTCAAAAAAATCGAAATTGTTTCAAACATAGAGTTTCTTCATATGAAATTTTATATGGAATCATATCTTATCTTGGTTGATCGAAACATTAGTATTGAATATAAACAACAGTGCTCATGGTATTCCTCCAAAAGAAATGAGATTTGTCATATTCAACTAACATATTTCTCCCCATTTCCACTAAACATCTATTCTTTATTTCAGAAACACAATTTTATTGAAGTGTATTGTGTACTGAACTCCTAAATAATTCTATTATTCTCAAGATAACCTTCAAACTCTTCATTTTTTTTTTATTATTCTCCATTACCAATTCTCAACATCATTACTAAATACTCACATTCAATATCAAGTTTATTACTAAAATAGTCAATAATTTTTATAACCTCTAACTTTAGTTTCATATAAATAACACAATTAATTGAAGTAAATATATCAATAAATGTCATTAAGTACTTATCGCCACGATTTATTTGTTTTATCATTGGCTAAAATATATCAGAATGAATAAGTTCAAGAGGGAATTTTGAATAAATCATATCCCTATTATGCATACATCTGGTAATATTTTCTTTTTTGGAAAATTAAACAACACCATTATCTTCTTATTTACTAATCAAGTAATACATAGACCCTGAATATCACTAATAACATTCACATATATCTTTGGCCCATTTGTCCCAAAATTTTATGCCCCAACTGATTCACTTCTACCATGCATATGTGACATTATTTCTGAACATCACCATCAGGGAATATATATCATTTTATATGTTGTCCCATGGAAATTATCATCCCATATTCCCTTCATTTCACAAAAAGTCCCATATTTATTAAATATTAATTTGATTCATTCATAAAAAATTATTGAAACACTTATAATGTTTTATTTTATCCCATCGACAAACAAAGATTTTTTGATTTGAACTTTTATCCATAATGATAGTTCATTAGTAACCTTTGATTCTAAGAGATTCATATTTTCTAGATATTATTTTTCTTTCAATGAAGTATTTTACATTCATAAAAAATTTTATGCTCCCTATTAATGAGAAGAACACCAAACAATCCACGATACAAGGTCATTATCCTTTTATAACATTGAGAGTGGTTACAACAACAATAGATTTTTCTTTCCCTTTATTATTCTTCACATACAGTTTCTACGAATTGATAACAAACTTATTATGTGCCTATAATAATATAATAAACCCTTTTGAATTTTATGGTTATTCAAATATTTCATTAATAGTTTCCAACGGTTGGTTTCTATTTTAATATTTTACACGAACCTTCTCATATTTCATAAAAACAACCTTCTCAGAAATCTTCATTGGAGAGGATTTACTCCCACTCATTCTTTTCCTTCTATAATTTTTAGAATAATATTAATATCATTTATTGAACCAACACATGTTTTCTATATATTTGAATCCACCAAAATACAAAATGTATCTCTATAAATAATATTTTCCTCTATAACTATCAAACTATCCAGAATTGTGAGCATGTTTCTTTGAAATTTTCTAGTATTTCTTTTCTGTACTTTATGGAAAGTTAACATTTCTGTTATTAACTAGAATCATAATTTTCAACTCCTTTTTCTTTTTTTTGTTATTGGAACTTGATTTAATATATTCTTTTTTGACTCATAATTTTTATAACTTTCTGACCTCTCTACATTTTTGTTTTGTCTATTTACATAATATTCCGAGCGTTTTTATTCTTAGAAACAATCTCGATTTTCATCTCAATATTTGAATGTACTTTTTTATACTTCTTATATTTATATATTCCAAATACATCTTCAGTAATAGAAATAGTGGTTTTGAAACTAGTAACCCTCGTCTCACCAATAGATTTTTTTTAGAAATGTTCTAACTCTTCTTATTTTTCATTCATCATAACTTTTAGATGTTCCATATGGTTATTTTCTTTCTAAAGATATTTCTTCAGGTCTTAAATCCTTTGTAGCAGCTTAACATTCCCATCACAAAGTCATTCAATATTTTTTGTTAAATGTTCAACTTTTTCAAATTCCCAATTTTTTTCTCAATCCTCTTAATTTTTCTCCTAGAATTATTCAATTCTTCTTTTAGATGAAATAGTAATTGTGTTTATTCTTTTTCCAAATTTTGTTCTTCCAAACTATTTATTATTGAATGTGTAATGATTGTATTCTCTCCAACCTTTTAAGAAAACTTTATGGGTTTAGTATCAATATTTTCTTCTTCATTATATTTAGATAAGAAAATTCTTCTTTAAAATTTCAATAATTTTCTATTAGTCCCTTTATAATAAGAATTATCATTGTTATTTTATTTCTTATATGATCTTATCTACCTTCAATCTTCTCCATCATTATCCTCTTTATTCACTCTTCAAGGAAAATTAGATAAAATTTTCTCAAAAAATACAAATTTAAAAAAATTCAATTATTGTTTCAATTTATATTTTCTTAAACATATTTGCACATGTTTTGAAAACAAGGATAAAAAAATCATCAATATTTTTACATACCCTGATTTCAGAATTAGAATCACCATCTTCTTCTTATTCAATAATCTTCCTTGACTTTCCCTTCTTAGAAGACATGAAATGCATTTATCTATCATCATTGGTTTAGCCTTTCATAACTCTCTACATTATCATTTCATAATTAATAAATTTACTATGAAAAATCTTCTAGATATAGTGTTTCTAGATATCTATATTCTTGTTAAGAAACCTCTACATCAAAATTTTCAAGAATAATACTAAATATGTTTACAACAATAATAGAATCTTATAAAATCTTCCCCAGACATATGATAGTTATAAAAATAACATTTTCCCTCGTAAATATGTTACCAATAGATTAATAATCACACATGGTTATATCTTCATAAATTTACCTCAATATTTAAAACTTTTCATCCTTTAATTTTTTTATTCCCTTTATAAATGTTTTTCAGCTTGTCCCAAATACTATTGTAAGTGTAAAAAAACTTCACTCATAAAAACACACATTCATAATGCTATGAGAGTAATGATTTTTTTGCTGTTCCATCATTCTCAATATTCATCCTTTCAAAAGATATGAGTGGAATTTAATTATTAGTAATAGGAAGTCCATTTATTATAGCTTCATGAACAACATACCCAATATACATATAATAAGGGAAAAATTCTTTATTTATATGTATTATTGTTCTTACCCTCGATGTTAAGAATCCCCTTACTCTTCACCCAATTCCGATTCTACATCACAAATTATCTTTCAAAATTACCACAATGTGTAAATGAGAGGAACCATCAGCTCAAATACCAATTGAGATTACCTACCTAGGATTTAAGTATCACTAAGAGGGGGAGGTTGTCAAATCATGATATCTTTTTTTTAATGTTCTCCTTTTCGAAACAATATTCACCTCATGTTAAAGAGTTTTCACTTTAGTGAACAAAAAATAATCTGACAATGATATGAACATAAGAATTTATATGGTTCACTACTCAACATGATTATATACATTTGTGGTCTTGTTTGGAAATAATCCAATGCCTAAAAATATATTAGAAAACAATCAGTTTGGGTGGATATAACAAGTCGGAAATTCCCTTAAACATTGATGACACTTTGCTCAATACAACAGAAAATGTTATTTAAGTATTTTGAAATGATGTAATAATATGTTATGTTAACATTTAAGAAAGATTCACCGGTTTCTTTAAAACATATATCTATGGAGACTTATCAACATTAAAAAATATGACCTTCATAACCATTCTTTAATGTGCTGCCAAGAAATAAGAATTAACTTTTATAAACAAAAAAAAAATAATACTTATTCTAATTCCAAATATTATTCTATAGTGTAATTGTTTAGTCAAATAATATATCTCCTTAATAATACCACTAAAAAACCTAAACTACGACTATCTCAGTTCAGAATCCTCAATATGATTTCTCAATTTGATGACCCAATCCATTATGATAATATCTAAATATGATTGTTATTCTTATTCTTCTTTTACTTTCTAAAATACATTATCTAGAATTATTAATCCATAAACCTCTCTCTAAAAACATGCTACTCTTCAACTTCTCTCTACACCCATAAATATTACATGAGTTAGTAAAATTACAAAGTGCATCATTATATTTATAGGTTTTCAAATGAGTTTTATGAGGGATGATAAGAAACTTTCCCACATAACCAAATTTAGTGATTCCTATGTTTTCCTTGAATTTAGATACATATTTGACCTCTTCATCGCTTCTCTAATCTTATTGAACCATCTTAAAACATCTCAAAACTTCATCTCGATTCATTATTTCTTAACAATATTCAATATGATTGAGATTTTCAATAATATTTTCTCATTATGATGAAGTAATCAGAATATTCATTACATTTCTCTATGATAATTGGAACATATAAAAACAAATTTATTCTCATTATGAACCTGAGAACCAACTAAATACACACTGCACATTCTAATTCTCCATGCACACATAAAAGAAATTTTCTTGATCTGATGCTCTGTAAAAATCATAACTATAAAAAATTGATACAATTCCGGAAAAAAATAATTTTTACATTTTTAGGCTTAAATTGCCTTTATTTTTCAAAAAAAAATTGTGGAATCTTCTAAACATGTCCACACATCATGGCATCACTCCAACAACATCTTCAAATAAAAAAAATTCTTGATTCTATTTAACAAAACATTTGTATCAACTTTAAGTAGTTTTTCATTTCATTTGTTCCTCATACCGACATTCCTATATATGAAAATCATATTAGATTCAACCTACATCTGATGGATCGATCTCTACTTCCATCTCTTATATTAGTGTCACCTCTAACATGACCTACGTCCCCATATATAATTCGATAAATTTAATCCATGTGATAAGAATAAAAAACATATATTTTCTTCTCTCTTGACCCAAATGAAAAAACCCATCAATTAAACAAGATAAAAATGATTGAATATATTTTTAATCCATCTCCAAAATTCCATCACGCATTAGTTAAATAATATCTACTTATTTTTTTGATGATTATGAAACATTTAGACTTTTTTCAAGAATTTTTTTTCTTGTGGCCTACTAGTTTCACTAAAAACCACTATCATTATCTTCTATAATTTATAGGAACCTTCCCAACCTTTAAAAAAATGATCACCTCAAAATCTCACACTAATGAACTGAGATTGGAAAGCCTTTCTTCCAAATCATTCTTTTTATTGATACTTCATCCTGTATCATGATTTCTTCATGACTTTGAATACTTTTATTATTAGAAATGCATCTTCTAACATATATTGGGAATTTTTAAAACTTGTCATCCTTTCTAAAACATTATTATTTCAAAAAAGGTACTCAATCTGATTTGAATTACTTTTCCTCCCCCTTATTTTATAATATTTTATCAAAAGTTTCTCAAATTACCAATGAGATATTTTAATTAAAAAATAGAAATGCATTTCCGTATTTGTCATCAAATCTAAGAAGGAATTGAAAAACCTTCTAATTGTGATCTTTATTTCATTTTGAACATAACGTAAGTCCAATGAAATTTTTATCCTTGAAATATTCTTCTCAAACTACTGTAAATTATTGTGATTTTTTCTATCTGATCCACATAATATGATTGTGGGTATGATCATCATCTTATAAAAAGTTAGTTGATTTTTTTCCTTTTACAACAAAAGAAATTTATTACCAAGAAACATATTTCATCTTCGAAAATAACATCTATACAAATTAGTCCCAACAACATAATGTATCTTATCTAGGTACATGGTTTGTAGAGGTCAGCCAGCATACATACCATTATTTTTTCCCATGCCCATCTACACCTGGACATTCTTATTTACATTATCCTTTTTCCATGTACAATGGTTGTTCCCATGTACTTGGTCATGTTTGATTACTACGTCATTAAATTTTAAACTACCTTTTACAATATCTTAATGTGCCTATGTAATAATATAAAAAATATTGAGACATTATCCATAGGACTCACAATGTTTGATAGTTGTCATGTGATATGTAATATTTTTCTTCACGCATAAGTAGAAGAATCATAATAAGGACCCAACACAACATGTGTCACCAAACTACGCGTTGAGTAATGTGGGATTTGAATAAACCTGTAAAACCATCCTAAATCCCCCGATTAAATTTTCTCCACCATAAAATTTAATATAAAAACATGAATCATATCTCAATCAAGCCCCTTCATCATTGGTGTCTTGCATCAGAGCTTCGATATGTTCACAAAATTCCTCACCAGGCTACCCCACACCTTCATTTTGTGTCCAAATGAGAAAATAGAAACCACTAATATGTTTCCTTTTAAAATAACCAACCATCATGATCATACCATGATCAATACATCATTTATAAACCACATCAATGGTATAAAATCATTACAATGAATTATTTTCATGAAACAATCAAATACTGAGCAATCAACAAACTATAGGCCAATGAATTACCAACGATGAATGTGTGAATAAAAAAGGATGAAAAAATCCCTAATTTTAAATTTACAAAAACCATGTTCTGATTGGTCTTGTTTCAATTCGCTTAGAAAAATGAATGTAGTTTAATAATAATCAATCAAATCAATTCCACAAATCCCAAGAAAAAATTATCCTAAAGGTGGAAGCATGATCGACCTACGAATAACCCTATTAGAGGAGTTGATTCGTATTCATCATGGGATAATACATAGGGAATAAATACATATAAATAACATCCTATTATTTATTGGATAAATAGTTATTTAAGAACTATGGCATACAAACGTTGTTAGCAACATCCATAACTACTGTTTTTGAATCATTCCTTGATCACAACATCAATCCATTGTTATTTTTCATGTAAACATCTAGATCCTTATCCTAAATTCTTAGGGTAATTTGTCTAACCCTATGATTTTTTTACAATTGTATATTTATAGTGGGTTTCTAGGCCTCTACATCAACAGATAAAAAAATAAAGTAATTTATTTATTTATTTATTATTTTTTCTCCTGAATACATTATTACAATTTCCTAATGAAGATTAAGATTATATCATCCCTATGTTAAAACCTACATTTGGGATTCAGAGGTGGTTTCTAATTTCATCTCAAAGACTCCATTTATATGTTATGAGAAATTTTAAAAAAAACCTATATGCTCATGGTATTAATATATCTAATATTTTTAAAATATGAATTTTGGTCTCATCGGGCTTAGAATCACACATTGTTTTAGACCATGGCATGGAAATTAATAATATTTATTTTTCATTGATTCAAATAAAAAAAGTGACATTAAATTCTCCCCATATTAGGGATTTTCATCCATAAAGGAGAGAAATATCACTAAAAATTTTATGTGTAAAAAGCATACATTTGGATCAAACTCCACTCTGCATGAATCTAGATAATGTAAATTAATGTGGGACCATTTAGAACACTTGTTCTCTCTCCTCAGTCTCTAATGGTCCCTATTGTTAGCACTCATAAAATCTATAATCGTTCTGGGTAGTCCTCATACACTCATAGATAATCTATACCTTCCCTATCATATCTCACACCATCTTTAAGACTATATGTGCCATCACACATGGATCATTCTAATGTAGTGGTGACCAATATGCTCCCCCATACTAATCCTCGAATTGTATCATGACCATGGTGGAATAGTGGATATTATTGTTTTCAAAATCCATCAAGGGAAAGTTATCCTACAAGCTGTCGAAAAATTATAACATGAAATTCCAAATAAGGTCCTCCATAACCTAAATAGTCTTCTCATTATATCCATCATTCAAGTAGTGATACACCATGCTGAAATGAAGCTGAGTCCCAATGGCTTCCTAAAATCCTCTACATGATCATGATGTGAAGTAAGTGAAACAATATGAAATGAGTGTTGAAGAAACTCAATGGAGATAAAATATCTCTTACATTTAATGTAATCTCATTCTCTCTTCTTAAATTTTCTTTTGGATAGCTGAGAAGTCGTTTGAATTTTTGAGTCAGTGTATGATCACCCAAATTTCATAGTTTTCATCTATATTATTGTCATAACCCCATAATAATGTTTATAAATTTCCTATATCACATCTACTCTGGAAGCTAAAGGGGTCACGATGAACCTAAAGGAGCATAATTCTTAGCATTAACCTCCTAAAAATTAAGTCATTGAGAGATAAACTCTACTACACATTTCATAATGTATGACCACAAAAACTAATATCTGAGGTCCTCATACATCTTCTTCACACCTAGGTATAATTTGAAGTGGGATTTATGAAATTCCCTCATAACCATCTCTTGAAACATGAGAAGTACCATCGCATGTAATTATTAAAGGATAAAGTGATCCACAACTTCATAAAATTATTTAATAGAACATCCATTAGAAATATAACTATGTATGGGCTCACAGTAAGTATTGTTGAATTGTGTCTCCAAAAAATGATAGAGATATGGTGGGGTAACAACCACCAAACATAGATATGAAGAATAATACTTATCCACTAATTAAAACTATAAAGAGGCTAACTACTCTGAAGCCTGAGGAAACATCTATGATCATTGTCTACTACTAATAGAATCGCCTACCAAATTATCATTCTCATGATTATAGAATATCTTGAAGTCATAATCCATGTATAACATGATCCTTCTCTTCTGTTTCATGTTATATCACTCTAAGATAAGATTTACTTCAAACTCTTATGATCGGATTGGATGATGAATCGATCCCTAATAAGGTTATGTTTCTATATATTAAGAGTGAGGACTATTTATTCCAACTGAGGATTGTGGGTCACATCGTTCTTCTCATGCAATCTCAATATATGAGACCCATATGTGGTCATATCCTACCTTTTTATCAGTACACATCCAATTATATTCCCTATGTCATCACAAAACATTATTTCCTCAACACGCACCTCCAAAAATATAAAAATTGGGACTCCCATTATCCTATGCCTCAACTTCTAAAAGTCATACTTCCTCCACTCCCCCTAAATGAAATGATTCTTATTCTGGGTAAAATTTGACAAATTATATGATATCCTAGAGAAATTGGGATTGAATCTCCCTTAATAGAAAACTAATAAATGGAATATATGCACCACTATCATTCTCTTTGGTGGATCCCATTCTAACAATGTGTTGACATTATCTTAGCCACCGGTACCCCATTAAGTTGACATGTCTATGAATGTGGACCTCCAAGATATTTAAATTATATATTGAGAGATTTACATAAATCTAGGGCTCTTATGGAATATCTAGGACCATCCTCAAGTGTCTCACTTGATCCTCCCCAGATTCTAAGTACACTAGTGTATCATCAATAAATAAAACCAAAAAACGGTCTAAGAATGGTTTAATGAAATGGTTTATGAGTCCAATGAACAATGATGGGAAATTAATCACAAAAATGGATTTACCAATTACTCATGGTAACCATACAAAAATAGAACAAATTTCTTAGATATATCCTCTTTCGATACTCACATATATTGTTAGATTGATCTAAGGTCAATATTTGAGAACCATCGCATCCCTCTCCACTAATCGATGTGGTCATCAATCCTTAGTAGTGGATTATTTTTCATCATTGTCACTTATTTTAGGTAGTGATAATACACATACAACCTCATTCTACCATCATCGTTCTTGGTTAATATTATTGGGGATGCCTATGGGGTACCACTAGGACTCACAATGTCCTTCAACTACAAGACCTCCAACTGTGACCTTAGAAATTGAATTCAACAATGTCGTACAAATAATCCCCCACCATTTTTGGATACTATAATCCCATAGAAACCACTACTCCATTGAAAATAATTTCTACCTAGTGAGTAATTGTGTGTACCCTCCTATACAAGATCCAATCCTTCTTCGCATAGATCCCCTTGTCTCCCATGAAGGAAACCCTTGATCCATATCATTGGATACACTATATCATCTTCCAGAAATAGTCAATAGAAGAATGAATTTTGGATATATATTCTATACCTAAAATGAAATCATAAGACCTCATTACTACTACAATTATATCACATAAGAGTATCTCACCTCCAAACATCATTTAACACTATAGACAAATGTGTGTTATTTTTATGTCACATTCTATTAGAGTTTCCACATTCAAGGGTATATTCAACGGCTCAACTAGAGTCTCTATGTCTAGAAATAATTATTTTTAAATAATGGAATGTCTCCCACTTCTGTATATAACTAATAATGAAAATTTTTAAAATACAATGATTGTTCGTCTAGTCATCTTGGGATCCTCAGCGCCATTATCCTCAACTATATGCCTTTTTCCCTCCCCTAACCACTATCTCCCTAATCCTTCTATGGAATTATTATGGTTGGTGGTTGAAAAAAGTGAGACTACATGCCACATTAACCTACTCTTCCTTCTCATCTGTCATATCCATTACACAGAAAACCTACATGCTACAACCTTCGTCTCAGTTTAGGATATCCATCGAACATCTAACTATGTGTTTTAAGATGGTTGAAAAAATATCATGTGTGATGTCCCAGACCATTGCATGAGATATACTGCCTCCCCCTCGTCAGACTTGAGACATCCTAAGATCCATAATTTCCAATACTCTATCATGGGATTTTCTCATTAAGAATCTAGAATTATTAGATCCATGTAACTTCCACCAGCTAATATCTACTGGGGCCTCACCTCCTAGGTTCCCACTACCATCACACACTATTTATGTCTTCTCTTCAAATAATATCTCCAATACTAAATGTATGTCCAGAACTCAAGTGCATGTAGGAATATTAAGAGATACCACTCTATCACTAATATCTAAACAATATCCCCAATAATTGTCTTTTATTTTATGAATATATTCCTAACCATATCTGGAGAGTATGTCAAGAGTTTGGTAAACCTGAACAAATAATCAACCATTATCCCAAAACCATGTTGAAATTTCAAATGAACCTTGATATACATCAATTATAATATTTCATGATAAAACTCCTCCTTCAAGTGACACTCAATATTAGGCTAGGGGAGATTTGTCTCTTTGTGTGACTGAGTGACCTGACTCCACCATCTCCAAGTGGATCATTGAAAAATTATCACTATAATCGATTTTATCTGATCTTTTAGTGACCTATTGTTTTATAAAACTTAGGTAACTATCTAGATGAATTTCATGACAACATAAGAGTCTAGATCACAAGGAAAACCAAAAGGCCACTTCCTCTAAATATCAAATATTTCACTCATCCTTCATGTATCATTAGTTGTTGCTTCTAGTGATAAATAATGATCCACATATGATGGCATAACATGAAAATCACACAACGGTAACACCTCTTATGTAGGCCATGGTGTTGAATCTGATTTATGTAGAGGATCATTTACATTATCACCTAGTAGAATCAAGGCTAGTTGTCTTTGTAGAGGCATTATTATATAAATAATCCAAACCATGGTCGATGATTAAATCATGGTATCAGACTCAATATGTAAATGGAAACCAAAAATCATTTCAATATGATGCATGTGCCGATTTTTTCCCAATAACATGTGTCTCTAAGAGTTGAGTTAGCAATATGGTTATAAGTGTCTTGGTGAATATATACATCAGACACTAAAAAAAATAAAAATTACTTGGCCTAAAATACAATAATAAAATGCATTAGAATTATTTTTATAAATTTTAAACCAACCTCATAGTTAAAAAAATATACACTCTGTTCATATATTAAAACCACACTCTAATATGGCAATGTCATGACGTAACCCACTTAGACCTTCCTAGACAGTAATATGGTGGTTGTGACTATCCAAAGCCCACTTCAAGTAATATGGGTTCTAGAGAACTGTGTCAATCATGAATATCTCACACATGGGAGGCCATTTCCTATGTTTCATCACACAAAAACTCATTTCCAGGAATATAAAATGATGATCAAGTAAAAAACAGATGGAAATGTTCGAATAACATCTATCTCTCATTAGAGTACGACAATAAGTATTGTAAAGTAATTAAGGGGAGAAAAATACAACTAAAACTCCAAAGTTGTCCAACCTACTTAGTAGGAGGGGACTACTATCAAATAAAACACATGGTAAACACATTGGATTATCTAGCCCAATATAATATCATCTTTCTTATGGTCCACCTAGTATACTGTAAAATGGCCTTCCTTCTATTTGAGAAATGACATGTGTGGGAGAAGGAATGCATGGATGAGTATATAAACCAAATAGGATGACCTGAAATCACCATGAATAATGAATCAATAGTATTCATATCATAATAGTAACATAATAAAATAGATATACTCATAATAGACTGAAAGCATCAAATAGGCCTCAACCACTGCAAACTATAGGATACTATTAGTGGCATCAAGGTGATTCTTTTTCTTAGAGATGCCACACCACAAGCTAAGCAATCATCGATGTTTCTATTATGAGAAATTGTTCCTGGTGGGTGTTTCTAAGAAGTACTCATTAGATATCTAAATATATCATCATCTAAGTAGTGTATCACACCCAAGGATAGATAGGGGCGCCACAAAACCCACTATATCATCCATATATATAGGGGATCAATTTCTAGTGCAATGTTCTTACATCGATATCAAGAACCACCTATAAATGATAAAGGATACCACCCTACTCCTATTAGGGGATAACCCAAACTATAATCGATTCTGAACCCATAGAGTGAATCAAAATCCTATTGCAAGGTCACAATGTCCCATTTTACCATCATTGGAAATGAATATGGTATCACAATCAACAAAAAAGGTCTATACTATTGAAATTGAAGGCGCTAAACAACCTTAAATGGAGTAGAGTCCATGTACTACAGGTTACAATGTGTGTTATTCCAACCCCTGGTGTTCATGTGTCTCTCTATCTCATGTAACATGTAAAACTATAAATAAATTAGGTTTTCTTTATAGGTACATGATCGATAGAGGGCCTAAATAACTCAACATATTTCATTTTACAATTCCCATTTACATATGTTCATGACCATGTACATCAAATGATAATAATGTCTTGTGGTTGAACCCATCTTCCATGTTGTGTCTATGTATCGATCTTTGACCATTTACTCTACATATTCTCATGAGCCTAGCTGTATACCCTTCCATTTACTCGTAGAGTTCATGATGAGCTGTCATCAATAGTATATAGGGTGTGTGATAGGTGTCACATAGATTATGATCATTTTCTTCAAGAATTAGCAGTACAGGCACAACAAGGGCCTCACATAGTGTGTATCTCTAGAAAAAACATCTTGAAATGTTGGATTCTTCGAATCTAATAGTTCCATTATCTATCTATATATTTAGTAACAACATCAATTAATCTAACCAATAAAACTTTGTCTGGGCCTTGATCAATCCTCACCATCACTAATGGCCAGAATCCAGGAATTGATCCTCTTTTAAAACACCTCGTCGACCACACCATTGATGAACCATACTGGCATTGTGCATAAAACAATGAAAATAGAAACTACTAACCATGATACTCCTTTAGTCCATAATCCTCTTCCCCACATATCAATCATGAAGAAGACCTATAGTATCAATTGGTTGCACTGAAGAACGATCACACAGTGATATAATAATATGTATTCGTCAAACTACTGAACAAATAAATTCAGATGAGGATTGTGTTAAGAAATGAGAAAGAAATGAAAAAACCACAAAACTGGAATAAAGCTCCCCAAGTATTCATAGGCCTATATTCATTTACTTTAAAATTATGAATGTTCTGTAATAATAATAAATCTAATAAAATTCCTAAATCCCAGGAAGAAAAAATCATGAACCCTACATCATAATCATCCCACAAATAACCATGTTGGTGTAGTTGATTTGTGTTCATAAAGGGATAATAAAATGAGGATAATCTACAGAAAATAACATCCTAACTCATGTTAGATCGATCACTGATAAAGAATGGTCACATGTTGGGGTCACAGAAAATATCCACAACCTCTACTAGATAAATGATCCTCGATCATGATATTTATCTGTTATTGTTCTCCAAGTCCTCCTCTAATAGCTCCTCTCATAATCAATTGGTTATTCATCTAATCCTACGATATTTTTATCCTTATATTTATATGCGTTTTTTAGGTATCTATGTGAAAACATACTAAAATAAATAAATAAATATATTTATTTATTATTTTCACAAGTGATAACATTTTTATAAATTCCTAACACTGAAAAATATTACATCATGCCTAAGGTAAAACATACATTTTTTATTCAACAGAGGTATTAAATTTTTTATTTGAGAATCAATTCGGGATTTATACCAATATTCAATAAAACATCATTAATATGATATTATTATATTTAATATTTTTATAATATAATTTTTGGGATCACTAAGACTTAAACACTTTCACCATCTCATCTCTTGGCTTAGAAAATATAACTAGATATATTTCAAAGAATAAAAAGGTACAAATTGTGACATTACATTAAAGGATGTTTTAAAATTAAATAACTTGAAAATGGTTCTAAATAATTTTAATAGTTAATATATTTTTATTATTTAGGAACACATAATTCATATGAAGTGAGTTGGTACTCAAGGTAAGCGTTTATCATTAAGAGCCAGTTTTAAGAGTATTAATATCTTTTCTCTCAATATACATGTTATTTTAAATGTTTCATGACTATTATTATTTATATATATAATATTTTAAAATATCACTGTCAAATTATTTTTTCATTCATTTCAATGGATTAAAAATGAATCTTCTAAATGTTTACCATATGAGTAATTATAAATTCCATTGTAAAAGTGAAAAGAATAGTTATTTTAACATTTAATGTTGGATATAATTTTCCCACCCTCATGGTCTTTATTAATTATTAGAATTAATCTATCATTTTCATTATTTTCTAAAATATTATCTTATCCTCCTTGTTTTAGGATTATTATTATTTTTACTGTTTTTTTTAAAATAAAAGGATATTACAACATATTTTTAGAGATAACTAAATGTTCTTTTTATTAATAGATTAAATGAAAATTTTATATGTTTTATGATCGAAATGCGTGGTTGTTGATATTTTATCAAGTTTATGGTTCTTACACATTGTTTATGATAATTTTTTCAACTTATATATCTATCCAATGCATTATGTAATGAAATCTTCTCAAATAGGATACATAATTGAAATAAATGTGGTGGTAGTTCCTTTATAAGAGTGATTGTAATGTTAATATAAAGATGTTTCCCTAATTTACCTACATTTTCCCCTTTCAATCAGTATGATTTAATTTAATATTTTTTTTCATAACAAATGAAAATATGTTATTTATTTAATATGAATATTCTCATCATCTAATTGTGAATGTTTTGTTCATAATTTTTTCAATTTTTTAATAAAACATTATGATTTATGATTTTACCTTTATTCATGCTGTAAAATGATTTATGGAAAACAGCGGGTAATAATTTTTTATTCATGATTTAGTAAATGATTATTTGATCTCAATGTTTTTTAATAAAAAAACATCTATATAGATTTTCATGTTTTCCAAAAGTAGGAAAAAAATTACTCTATTTTTAGACACTAACCTAGATTCGTTTTACTCATACAAAAATTTCAAATGTTTTTCATAGTGTATATAGATATATAGGATTTATATAAAGGTTTAGGGTCAAATATCATGACTGAATCAAAATATTTTAAATGAAATAGAATTGTAAACATAATAACATGTTTTTTTGGAATAAATGTACACTACATCAATGTTTCCACATTGTTATTTTATGTTTTCTTAATTATAAAATAATATAATCCTATAATTTCATAAGTATCTATTAAATTATAAACCTCGTTATTAATATTTTATATATAGTTTGATTAATATATGGGGTATTATAGTTGGTTTTCAATCCATTATATAAATATTATCTTTCTTGAATTAGATTTGTGAGTTTTGTTTGCAAGGGTAATAGTTGTTATAGAAAAATGGTTTTAAATAAATTCAAGGGTTTTTATGTTGATATGAAATGTTACTTAATAGATTGTAATTTATGGATTATATTTTTTCATATAACTTTTAAGGGTTTCACTATTACTTTTTTTTAATCCATGTGTATTTTAGAATTATTTTCTACATAGGAAAGAGGGTTTCTGTGATAAGAAAATAAAAATAAGATAATACCCATCTGAAAAAAACCATCAATAGATTAAACATGAAAATAATAATTTTTTATTATGGTCACATAGTTAACATGAGAAATTAATTGTTGTTCCATTTTTTGATAGTGAAAAACTTACCTCAAGAAGAACATGCTTACAGTGGAAAATATTATGACATATCACTATCCATATATATTTTTGGTCTTTAAACACAATGGTAGATGACATATTTATTAATGATTTTTGTAATATATTCTATTTTTTGGATTTTCATAGAATCAAAATTAAGTCTTTACATTTATAATTTTAATGAAGTAACAGATTGATGGGGGTTACACATTAAGAATACCAAGGAAAATGGTGAGTCTGAGAGAATGTAATTGAAAACTTTTGAGGACATTTTCCAAAAAAATTCATTTCTATTGTTATAATGATAATGGAAATTTAATTCTCCGCATTGAAACAAATGGGAAGGATTTATTTGATTCCTATGATGACAAATTTACTAGATTTTATTGGTATGCAGATAATTTTATCCAGGACGATGATAATAGGATTACTAGATTTTACTAAGGATTGAGAACATTTTTACCATGGTCTATAGTTAGTAATGATCTTGTATGTTTTTAGAAAATTGTTTAACATGAAGAAACTATCGAGATGGTATTAATTTATATTTATATACAAATTGGAGATGAATTATTCTAATTATATTGATAGGGTTAAGTGTCTCTCTAATAAATAAGAATGTAAGAAAATAAAGATAACCAATTATGATAAATTTCATATAAAGTATTCCAGGGAATTTATAATGAATTTTTAAAATAGTTTCCAATTTGGTACGTCATGAAATTTGTCTTATGACTAAAAATAACAAAGAAACTGAAATATTTAGACTAATAATAATTATAAGATATTAAATAATTTAATTATATTGATATGAGTCATTATATTGACATGTGTCTATAGAAAATTATGTAGGATGGGGATCATAAAAATTGTATCAATAAATGTATATAAAGAAATATGTTATTACAACCAAAGATTCAGAAACTGAAAATAATATCTAAAATGTCTGAATTATTATCATTGTTTGAATAATTTTTAAAATAGGAGACATGGTCGGATTTAGATTGATGAATTTTTGAAATGGTTAATATTTTTTATTATATGAAGAAAATATTTCGAAATAATATGATAAAATTTTCTTAGTGTTATATAATGGAAGTTGAATGATTAAGTGACAATATATATGGTTTCAAGAGTTATGATAGAGTGTTAATTTATATAATTATTGATATGTGTAAGGATCATTGTATGTTTATTGGTATAAATAAATGTTAAAGGACTTATATGATTGTATTTTATAGAGATTAATGATATTTTAAGTGAATATTATTGGGTTATAAGAGATTATTATATCATATATAAACCTTAGGTTTAATATATAAATTAACATAAAGGCTATTTGGGAAGGAATATAGATATATTATTGGATCATATGTTGAAATGTATAGATAATCTTTAGGGTTAACAAATTATGTGTTGTTGAAGTAATTATGGTGATTTTGGATAAAAGGTTATCATTTTTAAAGAACATATATTTAAGATAACACATAACCATGGGTATTAAAAATTTTATTAGGTAAAGTGGTAATTAGGGTTATTTTTAAATTTGGTCACAATATCTTTGATATAATAGTATGAAAAATAATAGAAAAAATGTAATTTAATGGAAGATATTATTTGTGGAATAAATATTGAGTAACCTTTTGGAGTAATATTTATTTATGTCTAATTTCATATTGATTCAGGTTATTTTGGGAAAATAATGTGTTTTTTTGGAGAATATATGTTATTGGTATATTCGTTTTTTCTATGTTTCATTATGTCTGATTAATTTTTTTTGGTGATTAATGTTATAATGATTTATTAAGAATCTGTGATCTAATCCTTCTAATACTTTTTTTCCAAATTTTGTTATCCATGGTTGGAAGAATTGTCGGATTAGTTATTTATAGAATTATTTAAGTTTAAATTTGTTAGAATTTGCTGAGTCATTGGATATTAACATATAATTCATTCATATAATGGTTTATTCATTTTTCATTTTTCAATTACCTATACTTTTTCTAACCCTTCTTTTTATCGTAAATGTATTGAGATATGAGAAATAACACATCACCCCTTTTATAGATCTATGATAAATGTCAATTAAACTCATATTGACTTGAAAAATGCCTGGTTCTCTACTAAAACATGTATAAAGTCACTCGATTTTAATCCTTTGTGATGGTAATTAATATTTTATTCAATTTTTATAGTTTAGTTTTTTGAATTGGGGGGTGTTTATAAAGGTTAATTAAACTAATTTGAGGAAGAAGTTTGATTTAAAATTTTCACAAATATTAGGGAGATTACTTTTTTTTATGTTTATAAAATTTCTGATGTATAGAAAACATATCATTTTATTAATATCCACTTCTCATGATTATTTCAATTAGAATTAATATTTATAGCATTAATACAAGCCTCAATGTGGGTTCTAATCTTAATCAATTTTCATTTGTGGATGGTTAAATAAATCATGAAACAATGTGTATTTATAGTTCCAATAATTTTTGGTATTTAAATACCAAACAATATGTGTTAATAAAACCTAACATATATAGTTTCACATAACCAATTTTAATTTAAATAATGGTAACCATGTAAAATATATCAATCACATTACACAACTAAACTATGAATAACCCAAGTGGATTATTTGATCAATAATTTATATGGTTAGTAATCTAGTTGGTGAAATTTCACAAATTTGGTAAAATTTCATTAAAAAGGAATGATATAAGAAATATAATTGTGCACCAAATACACAAAAGTAAAGGGAGGTAAACACACACATTTTTTAAATAATTAAGTAAACGAGGAAAATATTTTTTTTCTTAATTTAAACTACTTTTAGACTACAAATATTGAAAAACATAAAGTGTATGTGATTAAAATATTATGATGATGATAAATGGATTATAATTCAAAGGAAATTGTCATTAAACATAATCGATTACAATTGAAATCAATTTAAGTACATGGAAATGAATATTGTAGGAATGGTCTCTAAAGTGAAGAATTGAGTTTTGAAAGCCATAATAGGACATTGGGAAGTGTTTATCTATTCCAATTTATCCTCCCACGTTCTTATGTTTTGACCCATTACAGGGAGAATAGGGGAGTCTATTAATAGGCAATGGTGGTGGATTTTTTTCCTTCCAAAACTACCCTTCAATTTACCTCGACACATTGAATATGAAGATGGAAAAATATAAAAAACGCATATTCATAAAATATGAATATAATGATCAGAATATTAAACTATCCAAATTTGGTGTCCATTTTCATTTTTTATCCAAATATATTGTTTCTTTTTATATCACATTCTTATGTCCAGTTTTATCAAGAATTTTTCAAATGACAAAATTTGAAGGGGGTTTAGAC
Organism: Viscum album; assembly: GCA_963277665.1. Taxonomy (NCBI): domain Eukaryota; kingdom Viridiplantae; phylum Streptophyta; class Magnoliopsida; order Santalales; family Viscaceae; genus Viscum; species Viscum album. Next base: position 878,247,586 of record OY728163.1, read on the forward strand.
CATGAAGATTCCAGAAAATCATAACCATTTTATCAAAAATAATAATAATCTATCCTTTACCTTAAATTTCTGTCAATGAAATTTAAGCTCAATTGGGAAATTTTATATGGTAAAAATTCAATAATTTTGGGTTGTTATCAAATATCGGGCATAGTTGTAGGTTATACATTCATCCATAAACTAAATCATTATTGGTTGAGATGGGAATTGATTTTTTTTCTAAGATTTATTGTAATTTTCGTGGACTCTTTATGGAAAATCATGGATTTTTTACTTCTAGTTTGAGACCAAAAAATATAACATCACAGCTGGTCCAATTTTATTGGATGATTCATTATATCTTCTTGTGTGTTTCATATTTCCCCAGAAATTGTTGATATGGTTAAAACTATACTTGAATTATTTAATGTAATTTTAATCTAAAACAATATAACATAAGTATAACACCATTTTAATTAGGATTTTGAATTATTATATCAAAATATTGAAAATTATTGTAGTTGAATGAATTATAACAATCCTCTCCATGTTTATTTTTTATAAAAACAACATTTATGATAAATTAATCATTTTTCTGAAAAAATTAAGGGAGTAATGTAAACTAATGAATTAATATGTAATATAAATCAATGATATAATAAAATTTAATTTTAGTTATTTAGGTATGAATAATTCATCATTGTTATTTATAATTTATAATAAGAGATAAAACATTGGTGGAATGTTTCGAGAATCACAAAAAAATGATGAAATTATTATTATGAAACAAGAATTTTTCAACTGATTATTTTTTATCAATCAATAGCATGATGGTAAAATAATCACTAAAATCATAAAATAATCAAATAAATCTATCGATTATTCTTTCTCATATATCAAGGTTTTTTATAAACCTCTTCACATGTATGAGTCTTAATATTATACATACATGTTTTTTATAAATATTTAATTATGAAATTATATGATTCCTAATTGGGACTTATAAATTAATTATATTGATAAAATATCATTATATATTTATTACTATGACATCATACATTGTTTTAAAAATAAATATATTTAAATTGTGAGGATGTAATCTCTTTAAGGGGGAGAATGTGGCACATTGAGATTTTAGTATGAATTACTTTACATAAATACATTGTTGAATTGAATTTGATATAACAACACTAAACTAATGTGAGTATTAAATTATAAAAAGTAAGGGTCAAAATAAATAAATTGTTAATATATATTTTATAATTAAATAAACTACCACTCATTGGTTATTAATATGAAAATTGTTAAGAATGCTTAATCTTTAAAAGGGGCATTTTTTATGAAGGAATTCATTCTATATAGTTTTAATAATAATATATAAAATAATTTTAATAATTTTTGAATTTTATTTTTATGAAATATAATTAAATATTTACATCATCATTTATAGAAATGATTAAGAAAAATAGTTGTGATTTCTTTGGAAATACATGACATTCAGGTGAATAGTGAAAAATAATGACTTTACCAATACTGTCACATATAAGACATTATAATTAAATAAATATTACATGAATTTTATTAAATTATTATTATATAAAAAATTAATTTTTATGAATTAATTTTATTCATTAAAAATTATAATATTTATCATAGAAATTTATGTGGACATTTTAGAAATCTGGGTAATGTTTTTATACTAGTAGAAACTATTTTTTTATCTTCTACTTTAATCTTGTATTCATAAGATAAATTATTTTTTCGTTTGTTTTTAAATTATAATATGGCTCATTTTATTCAACATAAAAAAATTATTTCATTTAAATCAATATTTTACATGATTTTGGTAAAAATCACCTTTATTATTCAAAAGTATTTTTTTTAAAAATGGGTTTTTTAGCATTTTGTGAACATATATAAATTTTTTTTACCACTTCAAGAAATTGAATATATAAAATGGATTACATACTTTAAATAATTATTTAAAATTTTTAAATTAATCCATGTTCATTTTTAGTCAAAATGAAATATTACCATGGTAAACAATTATCATCACGGTAAAGGTCAAAATGGTAACGGAGGGGCTTAATCTAAGAGATAATGAATAGAATCTATCTAAAAGGTATATAAATATTATTTTTTATGTTTATTTAGAAATTTACTTATCATATATTTTAATTTATATGAAATTGTATCAAAATTGAATTTAAATTAAATTTATTATATTTTAAAGGTCAAAATATTTTCAAGGCTACCACCCATCTCCTTTATAAAATTGAACCACCTTCATAACTTATTCAAACATTTTGAGAATAGAATATTGAAAAATAGATCCTCCAATTCCTCACCAACTCTCTTAATCATGTATAATAAGTATTTTTCTTCCCAAAATAGCAATCCTAAAAGAGTTCCTTTGTAATCAAAAGGAAGATATCCAAGGAGGTGGTATAAATCATAACACAATTATTTCATGTTTATTTCTTCATCTACAACTGTTATATATATTATAACCATCAAAACTTTAATTAAATAAAATATTTTTACTGTACTTAAATGTTATTATTTTTATTTAACAACCAATTTCTACCTCCTTCTTTCATGTGGAAAATGAAATTGACACTATTGTGTACATAAGTTATATTGCCTCCATTAATAGTATTGTTTCGTTTTCCATTAATACATAATATGGATATTTATAAAAATTTATATAATGGATATATATGATATTTATAAAATATTTTTTAATAATTAAAGATAAAATATTATATGCCTTCAAACCTTCTCATCCATTTCCAAATAGAAACGACGATAATGCGTACTTGTGGACTACCACCTCCACGAGGTTATGCAGATCATTATTCACACACTCATCATATGGTTGGTTATAGTGATATAGTTAACAAATAAATATGAAATTTATAATGTTATTATAATTTTATGAAGGTAAATTTATCCAATTTATTTCCATTTCATCCATTAGAGAAATGAAAACACCACTATTTTGTACATGTGGACTACTGACTCCATGAAATGTTGTATTTTATTTTTCATGGCCACCTTATATATAATTTTATAAAATCATATGGGGTGTATAAATATTATAATTATAATATTTTTAAGATTCTTTACATGATTTAACCATCACACCTTTGATATTTTTAACACACCGAAGCTGTTTTTTTACCAAAAACCCACAAAACAACTAACATAAAAATAGACTATTTAGTCAATAAGTGAAACATGATAATAATTGAACTAAATTTAATAATTATAATGGAATGAAAATGAAAAATATTATTAAAAATTCATATATTTTTTATATTTTTTATCATTCATGATATTACAATACATACACAGTGATTCAGGACTCGACTTAAGGGTTTCTCTTGAAACATAGTTTTAAATGTTTTTAACTTTTTTTGCACTATATAAATTTAATTTTAACTATTTTCACAATTTTATTATTTATAATTCTAATATTTTTATATTTTTATTTCAAATTCTTCAACCATTAATTAAAATGTTTTAAAAATGAACCTTTTAAATGTTTACCATAGGGGTTATTTTGAATTTCATTACAAATATGGAAAAATAAGGTTTAGGTTAACATTTACCACATGGATTAATTTCTTGGTAATCATAACTATTATTAATTATCAATATTATTCAAATTATTATGTATTTTTAATATAATATTCTATTGAAATTAATTTGGGAATTTTATATTTTTAATGTGTTTTTAAAAGAAAATGATATTTCTTGTCATTTTCTGAGATAACTGAAAGTGATTTTGATTATGGTAAGAAATGAAAACATTATGTTTTTATGGAAATAAAATATTTCAAGTATTTTACTCATTTTATATTTCATTTACATTATTTTTAATGATAATTGTTTATGACATAACACTCCAATACATTAGGTAATGATATGTTCACCATTATGAGACGTAATGGAATTAATTGTGAAGGCCATTCTATTATAATGGTGATTATAATAGTGATATAAAGATGATTTACAACGGTAAAAATAATTTTTTCCAACTATTTAAATGGATTTATGGAAATATAATAATTTTTTAAGATATGAAAATATGATTACGATTTAAAGGAAACATTATGACCATATAAAGGTGAAAGGATTATGTCAAGGATATAATTTCATGTTATTTCATTAAACCCTCATGAGTTATATTTTTTCCATTATCATATACCTAAATTTTTTATGAAAAATATCAGGGAAAAAATTTTATGAGTGATTAAATGATTATTTGGGATCAATGTTTGTTTTAAAAAAAGAAAATTCCTTATGAATATAAAAATATTCGAAAATGTATTATGGTATCTATTTATTTTAATATCCATTACTATGATTTTATTTTATTTTACACACTTTTTAAAAAAAAATACTGCCTACGGATTTATATGAAGACAAAAATATCAATGGTTACATATATTGAATCTTGTACAAGCTTCATGAATGAATCATGAGTGTAAACATAAGAACCTATTTTCATGTAAAAAATGTTTTTCACTTGTATATTTTCAATATTTAATATAATGGTTTTATAAGTTCTATAAAACTATAATCCTAAAAATCTTGTAAATGTATGAAATTAAATTCATCAATATAAATCATGTAATTAATGGTTTATTATGTTTTGTGGTGTTATACATAGAATCAAATCCAATATCTAAAGAATATGTTTTTATCACCTGATATGGGTGAATAGGTTTGGGGTGTTATATTTGTAAATAATATTCTCATATATTTGAAAATGAACGAATAAAATTAATAGCTTTTAAGTACTGTGTCTTAGGAATTCAAAAAAGAGAAATTATTTACCCAATTCAACAGGTTTTAATTTTCACTGCAAAAAGGTTCCTTTTTAAGTCATGTAATCACAACTGAGGGTATATTTGTTGATCCTTAAAATGTAGTTTTTATAGTGGAATTACCTATAAAAACATATATTAATGATATATAGTTTTAATAGATTGTTTGGATGTTATTGACACTTTGATACATTTTTCATGATTTTCAAATTTACTATTCTGGTTAATATTGAAGGGATTAATTTTTTATAGAACATGAATGATCATGAATGATCATTAGAGGAGGTTGGTCTTTACACCTATACTTACACTACTTTATACTGGAAAAGGGATTATAATATATTATATTAAATTAATAAATGAATGTTGATGTGTCCTTATATAATAAACACATGTGATTGAATATAGTTCACATAAATTAATGGTATATGAAAACAATTACCTGATACATGATATAATTTATAAATTATAATATTTTCAATAATTATTTTGGTTCATTTTCTCTATAGAGAGAAGTGTGATATATGTATTGATCAAAAGACCATAAATAATATATTCACATAAATGGAGAAAATTTTATTCCAAAGTACATGGTAAATGTGTATCAATGACTATGATTAAATAATATATTATCAACATAGGAATGTAAAAATAGTGTATTATTCTCTAAGAAAACAATATATCTAAATAATGTATAACTATATCATAAGGGAATTGGTGAAATCATATCTTTCCAAAATTATTTCTCATAAAACCATCTATTTTATGTTTAAACCATGATGAAATGATAATATTGATATTCAAAATTAAGTAGAAAATATTCTGATGTTTAAAAATGAAAATGTAAGATTTATATGATTTTAGGCCTAGATATGTATCCCATTATTTCAAAACATAATGAATGATATTTCCTGTTATCATATATCTTATAATTCTATATTCACCATGGAAGCATAATTTTTTAAATAATTGATATGGAGAACTTATGAAGGGAAAACATGAAGAGATAGATTATCAAGTATACATCATTATGACTAGTCTCACATAATGTTAAGGTAAAATGTCTGATATATAATAGGATGTTGTGGATATTGAATATAGACATAATTAAATGGTAGAACATTTCCATTGATTCCACAATAAAAAATTATCTAGATCAATAAATATAAAAATGTCATCTCGGTTGTGGTCGACTGAAATAGATATCTGATACACATAATTGCTAATCAAGTGGATTTCCTACTCAATCAACATTCCAATATATATGTATTATTATTGGTTAGAGTATTTTGAGTACCACATTCAATTTTATCAAATAAATATTCAAGTATGACATTAATAATTTGGGTATGTCTACAAAAATAATTCGATACATATATTATATTTACAACTTCATATTATTCTCAAACTAGTGGTTAGACTAAAAGGGAGCATTCAAGAACTAGAATAAATAAAAATATCATTATCAATTGATTTCAATAGAAATTAGAATAATGAACATCCTCTGGTGAATTTTTTACTTAATATAAGCTTTTACTCAAAAACAAAAATGGAAATATAAGAGACTCTATAATATAATAGATGAAAAAATTTGATATGATTGGATAATGTTTGATAGGGAAGGTTATTTGTACCATATCATTTCCAAAAAATGGTAAGAAGAATCAAACTATTCAATGAAATGTTAACATTACTCAAATTTTAAAGAGTATATATATAGAAAATCAATGAAAAATATAATATTTAATGTTTGAAAAGCAGTACTCCTTAAAATATCACCAAGGAAGAGGGAAATAATATTTTGAGAGAAGGTAAATTGGTTCCATAGGTACAATATCCACTTTGACATTTTTGATTATGTGGGGGTTATAGAATATCGATTAGAACTTCGTCCAAACCCATCCTAAATGCACAACATGTTTCATGTATTGCTTTTGAGGAAGTATATAATAAATCCATCACATGAATTGAAACTATAGGAGGTAAAAATAAATTATGATCTCTTATATTAGGAACAGTCAATAGAGATCATGTATCATATAGATAAAGTAATATAAAATATGACCACTCACTAGGTCAAATTGAGAAAGTAACACAGGAAACTAAAGATGTAATGAGAGAAAATTAACCAAATAATTTTTTATACAAGTAATTTAATTTCAAGGGTGATGGTTTTATAAGTTGGTGGGGTTTAGTACCCCATATTTTTAGTGTAAATTTCTCATTAATAATTTTTAATTTTATCAATATATTATTATACATAACATTTAACTAAAATGAATAATGATATATTAAATTAATATATATATATAATTAAAATTATTTATACCGTAATTAATTATATGATATATAAATTATATATAATTATTACATTTACAAAAGGAATTAATACAAATGTAAATAAAAATACAATAATAATAAATTATTCATCATCATTGTCTCATATAAAGATCATTCATTCGATGATAACTATTCAACTAATAAAATTCATTATAAACATGATAAAAACTTACATATAATATATTAAAGAATATGATAAATTGTTTTACTAAAAAATAAAAGGTAATAAATAAGAATATAAAATGGAAATGTGGTCATTATATGAGGTTTGGGAATCTATGGGCATTATATATATAAAAATATGTGGTCATTGGACATATATAGTCATATGATATTACTTTTCCATTTGAAAAAAAATATATATTATTATTTGAAATAATATTTTAATATCAATTTAATTAATCATAATTTGTAGTTGTTATAATATTGTCATTGATATGGGGGGTATGAATAGTTGTAATCATACTGTGAAATTTATTTAGAAATGGATAATTAATGGCATGAAGTCCTAGAATTTTAACTTATAGGGAAAAATTTATATGTTTTGGATGGATTTTATATCATTTGGTGTTCCCATGGAAAAAACTATTCTTAACTATAACAATATTTTCTTGAGATAAATCACTTACTAGAGAATTTCTAGCTAGTAGAAATCACAACAGGGTTCAGGTTTGATAATCAAGCACCCATGGATACCCCATCTCTTATCTCACCCTTATATATTATGAAGAGGTCCTAATTGTTTTTATAGTTATACCTTATAACTTAACTAATAAATAATAATTTTATTAAATAAATATATGTTTTTTTATTAATATTGTTTGTAATTTTATTCATTTTTCATTTTTTTAAATGTATTACATTTAATGATTTATATAAAATAATTGTCTTAATAAAAATAAAAGAATAATTTTAATAAAAACATATCTATAACATTCAATAAATAATTAGTCGATATATAATAAATTTAGAACTAATAAGAATATAATCATTTAATGTTAAAAATAGATAATTTTCAACGATTTTTACTTCTATCTATTTTTTATTTTATGTTAATGGATTAAATTTATCAATTTTGAAAGCTGATATGTATTTAATATAATACTCAATGAATTGTTTTGAAAATGAAAGGTATAATAAATAAATTATTTAATATTTAAATTATTTTTATAAACAAATTATTTATTATATGTTATTAATTTTTATATTAAAATTAAATGTTATCACACTTAGTGGATCAATATATTAAAATAGAATCCAAACTATTAATCAAGATATCTTAAATAGGTAAGGGTTGAAATATTTTAATTTCAGTAAAAATAGTAAAATGAGTGAAAAATAGTTAAATATGGTAAATGTGACATCATATATATGTAACTTTGACCAATTTAGATTAAGATAGTTATAATGGTCTCATATTTGTGAAAAATTATTTTTACTATTATATGACTTATTATAGAATTATGGGGTGTATTGTAGTACTTGCTACAACAGATAATTAAAATATTCAATTTTATATTTCAAGTATTCTACTCCTTTCCATTATAAATACCCTCTCCTTCCACCTATCTCAAAATAGACATATCCTTTAGTTTACACTCCAATTTCAACCCAATTTATCTCACTAAAAGTTCAATATCTTGTTATGTAATGTTAAACAATAATAATGAATCCAAAATAATTCATTTACATGAGGGGTTTTAAGAAAATATTTTCCTATTCAACATATGTGTTATCTTATACATATTCATTTTTCATTTTCTTCATCATCTACCTATTCATAGATACAATCTAAAAAATTAATTAAATTTAATTAATATCATTATTCTTTTAAAGAAAATGAATTTTTTTATTTGTTTAAAAATAAAAAAATGAGGAAATATATAACTATTCATTTTTTATCAACATCCAAAAATTCATTAAATATTCATTGGAACCAAAAAAAATAAAAAGTATCAAAATAAATTCCATGAACATTCTAGATGTAATTAACACATGATCAAGGAGAAAGTTCCAAAGTCACCATACCCAAGAATGAATATATCAAATAAAATAATTATCACACAATGCTTAAATTTAATTAAAAATGACTAATAAATGGGTAATAAAAATTTATAATTTCAAACTCATGTCATTACATGTTGGTGAAATCTAGGGGATGTCTCAAATTTTTTACATAATGAGGTGTATTTATAATTGGGACACAGAGTAGAATTTCAATCATTGTACATCTCATAATAATATTTTTGGAGACGATTGAGACATAGGTGGTCATTTGAGTGCAGTGGTGAGTGTTGCAGCGAGGTTCGGGTGCCCTAAATCCTTTTTTAGTTTAAGAATATAGGTTTTGGTCACACTATGACCATTATGTTGTACCTTGATAGAAATGCATTGAAAGGATTTTTTTTTCATGGTATTATGAGGTCTGTGGTACGAAATGGAGAATGGGGAATCATTTCATGATGGTGAAGTTACAACAAAATGAATGGTTGGGCACCAAGTGGTAGATTTTCCTTAAGTGTACCACATTATGACCTAGAAGGGTCACACCATGATGATTTTATGATGATGATTGGACCCCTGTTTATATTGACATCACATTTTGACCCCTAGTAACAACATGTTCATACTACTAGGTAGTTTTTTAAAATGGCTAAGTGGTCTTCTGTGAGGTTTCTGAATTAAAACCCCACTATATTTAATTCCCTTTGATACATGAGTATAGGTAGTTTCTAGACATTGCAACCTTATTCCCCTTCAATCCCTTTAATCTTGGCGATTCATTATTGTTTCTTCAAGTCGATTCAGGGTAAGATACATCACCCCATCTTTATTGGTATCTTATCTTGACTCTCCTTTGATTTCATTTTGATCAGCTCAGGTTTAGAGAAATTATTTCCCCAATGTATAGAAAAATTACCCATATGGATGGTACATTCATGTGTTTGTTCTATATGATGTCTTAATTGGAGGTAATCAGGTCATCATTCTTACTTTTCCTTGAGGTATGTTCTCAATTGGTTTATTTTGGTTTGTGGTTAATTTTCTATGAAATTGACCATCGATTTGGGTTGATGATTTGGCACTTTTCTGTAGCTTGGGTTCGGGTGAACGTAACTTAGTGGATTTTACCCCATTACATTAAGATTATATACTATAATATTTCATAGTGATTTTGGAATTTAATATATAATTTTCGATTTATATTTTAATTATTTAGTTAATTAATTTGAACGGTCTAATTGATGTGATATGTTCTCATAGACTCAAAATGATTGGTTATGATCTTAGGATATGTTTATAGATTGTTGGTTGAGGTTGGTTGCCTTGATTTTGATAATTATCTTAATCAATTGATGATTATATATTAATAATCCATAATTGTTATAATTTTTTCATTTTTCATGACTTGTGATATTACATTAATCAAACATTGGCCTAATAGTCAATATAATATCTATAGCTTCATAAACAGTTTAGTGGTGGTTCACTGGTCTGATGAGTGTTAGTGGCCATATTTATGGTTTCATTGAGGATGCAAGTTAATTTCAAAATATAATGGGATATAGTTTTTTAAGGTAGTTGACATAAATGATACCAGAAATGCTCAGCTAGAGGAAATCCTCTTCCCATTTATTAATAAATGAAAATCATAGTAGGTACAAAAAGTTCAGAATAACTACATATCATAGAGATCATACTCACCACCACTCCCTTTAGAAACTACATCCTCTGCATTATCAGTTTCCCACTATGAACATTCATATTGTTTAAGAATCTTGGAATATTTCCTTCTGAGATTCAGCTTCTCCAAGGCCAGAAATTCCTTTGAGGATTGCATAGACCAACTTTCCCTCCCCATAGAAGATCTAGTGGAAATTGGATTTGGAAGATAAGAATTATATTTCTTCACTCTACGCCGTGGTGGGGCAGTCTGAGCACCTTCATCCCCTTGCTGCTTCAACCTTGCACCCTGAACAATGTTACTGTATGAAGGTCGTACCACACCACTATTCCTTTTCTTATCATTATCCAAGATATCACCCCACTCTCCCAATATTTTCACATCTTGATAACCAACCTACAAAAATGATTCAGTCACCAACTCTGACTGCATGGAATTGCAAGCCATCTCCTGCAATCTGATCCCATGGAAAGTATGCCCCACATGCTCAACCACAGACTGCCCAGAACACACCATAACAGTAGCAGCATGGCTCAACCCCTGCAAAAGAGCTGGATCCTACTGTTCCCCCACTACTGCAATGCCAATACCATCCTCCTACTGGACTTGACTATTATCATCCACAAAGGCAAGACATTATGGCTGATCCACAAGGTCATGCACCTCTTCCTCCGCTGCTGCAAGCTGTAGGAGGCCACCTTCCTCCCTTGCACCATCCCCATTGTCATGCAGTTCTTCATCATTTTCTAGTTCCAGAAATCTATTTCTAGTAGATACTATGATTCTCCTTCCTCAAGCATCCACTTCCTTACCATCCACTTTATATGCATTTTCAATGCCAAGATAATGCTTTAAATAATCAATTACCTGCTTAATCGTCAGGTTCTGGGGCCTGTGCTCCACCGTCATCATGAAGATACCCTTAACTGTGTTCTCAATACCAGACTTGGCAACCTCAGCCGCAACAGTAACACGTTCTCCCACCTGGATGCCCGACATTTCTTTAGATGGGAAAACATGTGTCACCTTGGCACTATTCCAAGTCATCCCCTACCTTAGTAATATTGACGTTGGATCATCTACCACTACATTTCCAGCCACCGGTTCTCGAACCAGACTATTTAGGAGAGCTGATGCCACTGTATCCTCCATTTCTGCACCACCATTTGTAGGCTCGACCATCCCAGCAGCCTGCTCAGCAACAACTTCATGCACGACACACCCCACACCCTCCTCAATAGTCATCCTACCTCCCACCTCACCCCTCATGTTGTCATACCATCCCCAAAATTACCCACTCTCAAGTCATTCTCCATACCAGTAGCAGTGCACCCTCCTCTGTGATTCATCCTCGTCACTTTTGAGTAACCATTCACACTCCCATTGTGATATTTCAGTTCCAGATGACCAAACCAGTTGCAAGACACACAATAATGCATCCATGACTCAAAAATCACCTCTTGCTTCCAGCAAAACTCCTGGTCATCTGTAATCCAAATGCATTGGACCGGAAACCGTGTAGCATCAACTTCGACACAAATTCTCGGGCAGATAGGATGACAAATAGACTCAGTATGCCAATCAGAGCAAGGATACCCACCAATCATGTTCCCAATTGCACACAAAATAGAAGGATTCTGAAATGAGAGAGGCAACCCCGGAAGACTTACCCAGACAGCGAAAGTCAAAGGGTCATGCCGCATGTGAAAGTCAAAACTCCAGTGGAATAGGTACAAAGACGATCGATTTCATCTTCGAGGGGCCTGGGACCAGGCGCATATTAAATCCTCCTCCAATCTGAAGCGAATCATGAAGTGGTTTCGGTCAAGAAAACCGATGACCGCACCCTCCTGCAGCTTCCAAGACTCAGAGACGAATCTATGAAAGGATTCGATCGAAGGCCACTAGAAATGGAAGCGGGCCACCATTGTAAGATTTCAAATATCAGATGCACCATTAAGCTCCGCTGGTAGCAAAGAAAGATGGGGAGCCTCTTGGAAGAGAACGGGTTCATGTGTGTCTTGACACTTGGTAATTGTGGTTTACATGTGTGTGTGTGTCTGTCCTGTCACTAGATAGTTCATGTTAGTTTTATTATTATGTTATGTTTTATTTTGTTATAAATATTATAGGATGGAATAAAATGATTTTATAGACCCCTTGGAGTGTTTATATAAGTATGGGGATGGGTTTAATGTGTGGGGTGAGGTATCATGTGTCTAGTGACTTGGTTATCATCTGGTTCATTATTATATTAAATTCATGCATTATGTTTTTTAGTATATCCATTTTTAATGATTTGATCATTATTATAAATTGATCATTGTTTGATAGTGTGGATTTCACTACCAAGCCAAACTATGAGTGAGATGGTATTATCATGACATCCATGGGGGATATGGGGTTATATATGTGTGTGATGTCTCAACCAACATTTACTGATATGTTATGGTTTAATATTAATGTTGAATCCTCCCTTTAGTTATAAGTGTTTTCCATGGTAATTCTTTTGTGACATCACTTGAGTTAAAATTGTTGGAAAATGTACTTCTATATGAACTCCCATTAGTAAGAATGGTTGGGTGAGGACTTGAGTACAAATTACATTATTATTCAGGTAGATATCGATGTTTATTTTGACATAGTACCCAATATATTTTTATAAGTTTGTGTCTTGTTATATCACCCTAACAACATTCTTAGGGTATGGATCATAATTTGGTATGATGTGAAATTTATGATTCTTGTTTAGAGTAGAATAGGGTATAGTAAGTTTTTGTGATGCCCTATTTTGAACCTCAAAACCTGAAATACTTTCATGTATGTTCATTGGGTTTTATGATTCTAGGTGGGTGTCATTTTTGAGAATTATTTTACTTTATATATATTGTGTTCACTACACTTGGTCAAAAAAAAACTCTCAATATTGGTGAGGCATTGGGGATTCCTACAAGGTCATTGGACTCACCCCCTACCCCCTAAAATGTAATGGGTTACAATATATATAAGTAAACCATAATGTTTTCCATTATGAAATATTAATTTCTTGTATTTGGATATATGGTTTTCTTACCATCTTTTAGAAGATATAGATTCAGTAGGTAAATTTGGTGATTTGGGACATAGGGTATTATTCATTTATTTTTTTTATGAATTTTCTTTGTTTAGTGTGCCATTATTTTACAATATAATGAATCAATTTTTATCGATTTATGATGTATTTTTTATTGATGAATTATCTAGATAGTTTAATTTTCTATATTACAAATTACAAGGTCCCTCAAAGATCCATATTTTATTTCTATAGGTTTTTAGGATGTCCACTATATAGATGGATCAGATCGAATTTTTTCAAGATCTTATCATAAACCATAGTCTTTATATATCTAGAATAATATCACCAACATTTTTTATACACCACTATAGGGAGAAAAATCCTCTAGAGTATAAGGAGGTGTGTCTGATGTATCATGAAGACCTGACTCGGGTGAGGTTTTGGATATTTAATTTGGGTTATTATAAAATGGTATTAGCTAATGTTACAGGATGGTATAATATAGCTAGAGATAGTGTTAGGCTATTAAGCATTGGGAGGTAGACAAAGTGAATTCTTGACAAGCCTGAAATCAGTTGAAACTCATGTTTCCAATGGTTTTCTAGTGTCAATGCTAGGAAACCTATAATGATTATGGTGTTGTATTAGGAAAGTTCTCTAAATAAATAGTGGATGAGGTTTGGGATGAGTCCAAGAGGATGGTTATAGAGAGTAATTTTTTCATACATGATTATATTTTTATTCTTATATAATGGTATTTGCACCTATAAGGGGTGTTTTATGACATTTTACCTCATAGGGGTTCACTATTATCAAAAGAAACATTTAATATAATATATATTTTATCAATAAAATTATAAGTGATATTAATTTAACATGGAAATTGGGGGATTTTTTGAATGATTTTGACTGTGATTTTTGGGATGGTTTTTCTCATTAAAAGATATTTTGAAAATATATATTTTTAAGTTCTATGTGGTGTGAGTAAAATGATTTTTAAATTTGGATTTATTTTAAATATAACATGAAACGATGAATTTTATGTGCATTTTCATTTTAGTTTTTTGAGAATATTTGTGGAAAATGATTTTGAAAATAGTATTTTCAAGTGGATTATAAAATGTAAATTTTTGAGGTAAATAGACTATAGGGGATATGGATTTTGGTGTTTTTTTGAATGCTGGAAACACCTGGAAGCCAAGAGGGGTTTTCAAAATGGTTGTGGGTTTTGGTGTGTGTGTATGGATTTAAGATATTTTTTAAATAAGCTTCAAATACTATATGATTCTGGACTTATTGGTTTTTGTATTTTTTTCTAGGATCATCTTGGATTAATTTATAGTGTTTTGGATCATATTCTTTGTTTTTTGGAATGATAATGTTTTCATGATGAGTTTATTCCATAATTTTTCTGATTGTGGGAAAATGTAAATGGTTCCTATGTAAACTATGCATTCTGGGGTTTATGTGGTTGACTAAGGATGAATTGGGAAGTTTGTTATGAATTTGGTAGTAATAATCAGTCATTATTAGTGTATTATTATAAAGGGAAGAACCATAAGACTTGATATTAATCACTTATAGTAAATTTGGGTTTTTAGTACTGGTGGGTTAAGTTGATTACCATCAAAGTGTTTTCTAATTTGTGTTTTATGTTTTGTCATGAGTATGAGTGAGGTGGTCATGTTCAATAATTATTCATGGAAAATAATAGAAAATGGGTGGTGTAGATTAGGATTTATATTCTAGAAAGGAAATGATAAAGATACTCCTATGGTGGGGATAATCAAATTTTTCATAGATATATTATCCGTATAATAGTTAGGGTTATGGATGTGGTGGTACCGATTGGTGAATGGACTGGATGTCATAAAAACATTGGTGCATGAGTATATCTGAATTTTTATGGTCACATGGAGAAAACTAGGATTATAAATTTTTATATGGTCTAAGATATACATTTTATTTAAGAGATGTACATGACATAGTCATAGTGTGATATTGGGGTTATTCATATTGGCACTGTGGCAGTGGGTGAGGCTTATCTCTTTTGGGATAGTTGTCTAGGGAAGGATCAGCTAGTGAAGTTTTATATAGTTTGATACAATCATTGTAAACCATATAAACAGTATTTATGGAAATTTTAGAGTAAACTTAATTTATGGATGAGGTGGAGGATGCTGAAAGAGATCTAGGATTCTTGGTGACTGAGTGTCTTGACATCTAATGAATAGTGTTTGTTAATGGTGAGTTTCACATAGTAGAATTGTTTTGGGAATTAGTGGTGAAATACAGTGTTTTGTTAGTAAATTGATGACCTACAATTGTCAGGACATACTACTAAAAACATATTTCATATTCTTGATGATTATAAGAATTGTATTTTTGAGTTTTAATGACCCATGCAATTACATATTGGTGAAAACAATAGTATGTTTTCTTTTTTTATTTAGTTCTTGGGTTGTTACATGAATTAACAATTGGAAAAATATTTCGAGATTTTGAACATATCATGATGGTGTATTTTGATTAGGATTAAGACATATGTGGTGATTTTCGTTCTAGAGATGGAGTTATAGTGGGGTCAAGGTGCCCATAAGTCTTTAATAGTTTTGGGGTACATTCCCATGTTAAACCACAACCATTAGGTCATGCCACAACAATGTTTCGGTGAAGGTAATCTCTCCATGCCATTGGTATGGTATCATCATGATAGGAAGCATGAGGTTCTTCAAAATGATGATAAAGACATCGCGTTGCTATGTGTTTTCACCCTGGTTGTTTTTTTGTCTGGGGTGTGTTATGCCATGGTCTGTAGGAGTCATGCTTCCGTGATATTAGTGATATGATTCTTCTAATCATCATATGATTATTGGAATTTGATAAAAAAAAATATAGGAGGATCAATATTCCTTTAATAAATTTGTAAATATATCATAAAAATATAGTAGCTAGAATACTAGAATTGAGTCAAAATTCATTTTTTCTCCACAAAGATAATGATTGGTAAAGATCATTGAAGCCAGAAATGATTAATTCCTACCTCTATAGGGGAGAACCAATTAGTAGATCCATGATTATATTGTGAGGATACCGAAGTAGATAAGGTTATTTTCAAACCATATCAAGTGAGATAATTAGTTCTTAGAACTAGTATAATTTTATGTAAATTTTCGTTAAAATAGAGATCTTAGTTACATTAAACAAATGAGATCAAAAGCATCATCACACTTCATGTGCACCCAAAAAAGGGTGACTATATCTATTATATATCTTAATACCTATTCATATGATTCATAAGGAATCATACGCATTAGTTTCCATAGGGTATTAATCATTGAACTTATTTAAATGAATTAATACAACTATATAAGGAATCGTCGATTAGTTCATGAATTGATGTGATCGTCTTGGTTATGTTTCAAATTTCATTACATTTCATTCAACATATATATGTTTATAATTTATTTTAATATATATATATACATATTTAATATATATATATAAGTTTATATATGATACATGAATCATATTCTTAATAATATACATGCATCATACACATTTATTGAGATATACACTATATACTAAATGTATATATAGTATCATATACTTTATACACCACCTGATTGTGTAAATCCAAAACTTGCAAGTATTTTAGTGAATATCTAAGAATATACCACTTGAACTACAATCCCATAAAAATTGTATATAAAACATTAAAAAAATTTGTGATGCCCTGAAAACAATTTTGGATTTGGATTTATCACATTTTCTTGATTTAAAAAAACACTTTAGGAAAAAAATTACCCTTATATTAGGGTATATCTTAGTGATCCTATAATACTTTGATTCATTTCCAACCAATATGAAATATTTTTTTCATATATGTAAGAAAATACCATCCTCTAATAAAGAATCAGCGCTTCTCAATCTACTAAGGGGTCTATTGTGATCTCCATCAAACATACTAATATATTTATATAAAAATTTACACCAAATGATGTATCATATATATCATATTCGTATTTATATAATTTCTTATTCCATGAAATTAAGTGGCCATGAAACATGTCACATGTAAATCTATTATAGTTCAACTAACAATTTATTGATTCTTTGAAAGAGACTAACCAAGCCAAAGAATACATCAGATGTCATCCATTTTATAGTTGAGTATATCACATAAACCTAATCTATGTAAATGAAGTCATCATATTTGTTACAACTAATCATTTCTATACATATCATTTATCTAATTCAATCATGAGTAATATGTATTTACATTTCAAAAAAATAAAAAAATCACTTCTTGGTTCTACTCCAACCAACAACATGATAAGAAACATACCAAACCACCACTATATTATCATGGTTCATATTTTTAATTGTGTATGTATAGTATCAATTTATGAATTTTCTCTTTCTATTAATATCACTCTTCTTGGGTAAGAAGCATCGATAATATGAATATACCCCTATGTATATTTTTGAGTCTATCACATTCAATGAGATATACAATGGAGGTCAATTCTATTTAATATGTTCTTACTTATAACATTATGAATCCATTAATAATACCTCATATAATACTCACTATAATCAATATAATAATCAATTCAAACTAATCATAAAAAAATCATAAGAAAATTAATATATCATTATGAGCATTGATCAGCGAAAAATCACTATAAAGATTTGAGAGGATATTGTCATTTGGTTATTCATATAAAATAATTTTCCACACAATTGAATGAAAGATAAATGTAGACTTTCATTACTACAAAATAATAATAATTTAAAACCATTATAAATAATCTCTCATGTGTCTTAGAACCTAATATTTTATATGACTCTCATGTTGTTATTGGGGTATTGGTTATGTCAACAAATCTATTAAAGTATCAAATTTATCCACACAACTGATGTTTACATCGACCATTTTAGTGATCCCCCATATGTTATGGAACTTATGAATGATGTGTTTAGTAAATTGGTGAGATTGAGGTTCCTTAGAGTATGAAATATCACAATTCCTTTCTCAATATGGATTGATTTCTACCTCAATTTTGGGAAGTAAATCAAGATCAAAAATGAATTTCTAGATCCAAAAATCATTTTTCACAACATTTGATTAAATGTTGTATTCTTAATTTTTTACTAAGTCTGCTATGGATGATTTATTAGAACATTTATAACCCATATATACACTATTTAGGAAAAACATGAGTCTAAAATGAGAATTTATATAATATTTTTAATAATGTAA
The DNA here is from genome assembly GCA_963277665.1 of Viscum album. NCBI lineage: Eukaryota > Viridiplantae > Streptophyta > Magnoliopsida > Santalales > Viscaceae > Viscum > Viscum album. The sequence continues at coordinate 878,266,746 of OY728163.1, forward strand.
TCTAGAATATGTGTAAACATTCCCAAAAATTTCATCATTTCCTCTATTAACCTATAACATATCTTTAGTTTTTCTCAAGAACATTAGGATATCCATAATATAAATCAAATGATTATCACTGGGATAGGGCTGTTATCTAATTTTTTCTCAAATAATTTGATATATCAGGTTGAGTGCACTTCATGGCTTTTATTACTCATACCATGGTGGATGCATAATGAATACTAGGTTCCTGAATCATCCTACGAAATGTTCCATGAGATATTTGTTAGGACCCCTTCTTGGAGTTTTCCATGATAAAATCCTTTATGAGTTTATAAATATTTATGTTCTGGCATAATAAATTAAAATTATTACACATTTATATCTATAGATATTTATACCTAGTATGTAGGTTTCTTCACCCATGTCTTTCATTGAGAAACATTTTCCCAAACAATCCTTCATTGATTTAAGTTTGAGTGCATCATTTTTGTTAAGTATAATGTCATCTAAAAATAATAACATAAATACTATTATAAACGTAGTAACCTGATTATATAAACCATAGTCTTTTGATTTCTTGATGAATCTAAAATCAATGATTCAATAAATAACCCATATATTCAATCTTTGGAAGAATTATATATTCCATAAATGGACCTTTCGAGCAACCAAACCAAATTAAACTCATTCAGAACATAAATACCCTTGGTTTGTATCATAAAAAAATATTTGGATAAATAACCATTAAGTAATAATGTTTTTATATCCATTAAATATATTTATAAATCATAATAATTTTTTTTTAAATATTATTGGATTTATCACCAAAATAAGTGGAATGGACTATTATTCATTATTACTCAGAATATTATTAAGAACATGTCCTCTAATTATTATTTATATATACAATATATACCATCCATGTAATTTTTCATGCCCAAAAATCAGAAGTAACCTATGGGTCTTTCTCCTTTATGGGAAGCTTCAAATATCTAATTTTTTTTGGTGTAAATAGATTCCATTACATATTACATAGATCTAAACCATTTCTCATAATTTTGAACTCCCAATATCCTCTTGATAGAAATTATTTCCACATTCTATTAATTGTACTACACAGTTATTATCCATGAGAAATCCATATCACTTGGTTTCATAAAAAATCCTAATAGATCTATTTGTTTCATGTGTACAATGGGTCAGTTCTTCGTCCATAAATCATTACATAACAGGATCAAATTCCATATTAGGAACACATTTTATTTTTTTATTTTACTTTTCCTTGTTCAAAATTACTCCAACTGTATTATAAATAGATGAAATTATTTTAAAATAAAAAGAATAATTTTATGAATGAAAAGTTTTTTTGCTTAATTGGTTCATTGAAATAATATCTATTGGTTTATTTAGAAATACTGGAAAAACTATTCTTCAATTTTACTTTTGGTCATTTTTTTAAGAAATCCAATTATTTTATGAGTGCTTATCATCTGAAAAATATTCATGAAATAAAAATTTATATACCTTTCATTGAATATATTATGTAGTGTATTAATGACTTCTTTATATTTAATTTTTTTAGTAATAATACCATAGTTTCCTTTAGTAAATCTAGAATGAAATTGGAATGTCATACTAACTAATTGTCAACAAAACCATGTCTAATACTGTGTGATTCTTCCTCTCATACAAATGATTCCATTGTGGTTCACTGGGAGTGGTTAGTTTTCAACTAATTTTCATATATCCAATATGATTACTAACTTCTTACATTGATTATTCAACACCCTGATATGATCAAAGAATCTTAATACTCTAGGTCAGTATATTATATACATCATTCTAAAACTATTTAAACCATTAAAAAGTTTCATAGTAATGTTTTATTAGAAACCCATAACTATACAGACTAAATTCTTCATTAAATGTATCACTATGCCATTAATCTCCACATTCATCAGTATGTATTGGACCATTTACATCATTATATATAAGATCCAATAGTATACTAGCCATCTTACCTTATCTCAAAAAAGGTTCTTTAGTAATTTTTCCCAATAAATATGATTCCCATGGGACCAATGATTCATAATTGATAAGTTCAAAAATAAAGTATCATGTAGACCCTTTAATTCACATTATAACCCTTGGGGTCAAGGAAAAGTATAATTCATATCCTAAACAAGGTTCAAATGGCATCACATGCTCTAGTACTGATCATGCGACACCATTTGGTGTCTCATGAATGATGCCATAAAAACCAGGTAACATAATAAAATCATGTGATATAGGAGGATGGTAATGTAGAACTGATAATGGGATTGTTATTTATCAAAAGATGTGGGTAGGATGTCACATATGATGTGTTTCTTGGTCATTCGAAGTGAAAGTGACATTTCTGTCTTCTATGGATGGTGGAACCTCCAAATCAGGTCAAGGCAAGTGGACTATTCACTGTAGAAATTATAATAGATATATGGGAGTGACACATATAAAATAAACCCTTGAAAAAGGTAAAAAAAATTGATAGATACATATAGGGGAAACACACATATGTGGGAGAAAAATACAATGTGTAGAGATTGCACAATCGTAAGAGCCTTCCTAGTATGTTTATTGAGTAATTTAAATGAATTTAAATGAATTATTTATGAGACAGTATGTCTTGAGAATTCCTATTGATCATGTTATTGGTATAATATCTCAAGATGACTTACTGATCATGTAATTTCTATACAATCACAATTTATCCTTATAATAATGTGACAGACATATGATCACAATAAAACATTATGGTCAGGAAATAACCATATGATCATGAAATAGTCTATTATTTAAGGGACTATGTCATAAAATCACATGGACCCTTATCAGTGATGGGAATCTATGTCCCTCACAACCTCTCCCATTCACATGACACAAAAGGGTTCACATAAATCACATTACCTCCCTTTGATCATGCGGTGTGCATGACCCCACGACACCAATGTAACCATATGTATCATAAGAGTTCCACTAAAGATCCCTTATTTCTTCTCCTACCATAAATGATATATTACTAATAAAAATTCTATGAATCCATAACACATAGGTACAATATCTTTATAAAACCAATAATGTCTCTTATATCATCAGTGGGAAAATGAATTGTAAACTATGAGGACTATGGTTCTTGTACAAAAAGGATATGTAAGACTCCTTCCTAAGGCCTATTCTCTATATAAAACATATTTTTATCAACTATTTAAAAATATTCATGTTCCTCATGAAGACTTAAATATCCCCATACAATCCTTCGTAATAGAATTCATATAGTTAAGACTCATATATTCATATCCTTTGAGGGATTATGACCATATTCCCTTTGGTTTCCCATAGTGTGTAATCCCCTATCAAATAACTTGGTACCCACAATGTGTAATCCCAATTCAAAAATCTAGGAAATCCATATTTATAACCCCCATTAAAATATATTTGAAATCTCAGTGTGTAAGTCTCATTCAAACATTAGTAAAACCTTAGTGAGAAATATGTTAGTACCACTTAGTATGTAAAGATTGTATTTGTTGTCAATGAGTGTCAATGGATGTAAATGATGATCAAATTGAAGTATGGAACTCCCCTAACTAAAATGATGAATGGAAACTAGATATTTGTTGACCCTGATCCTTAGTTTTATATATGTGTATCAAAAGTGATATATTGGCTACAACAATTAAGGATGGGTGGTGTGTTCTTTGGAATGAGAAAAAGAAAATGAGAAGAATATGTTGTGTAAGGGGGTTTAGAATGGTGGTTTGGCATTTTATATTTGTAAACCCTTAGTTTTACACTAAGTAGTTATTTTATTTATGTTCCTTTACCAAAAAGAAAGAGGCCAACCATGAAGGCCAGAAGATCTCCTCACCTAAAGCACATGCGGGACCTGATGGGTCAACCGTGCTCGAGGGAAGCCCTCAAGGCCAATCCTACATAAGGCATGGTGTGTGCGGGATGTGTATAAGACCGCATGTGTTACACGGTGGTGAACCTACGCAGCGTGGGTGCTAGTATCATGCTAGTGGAGTAGAGTAGGCACTAGGAGCATTCCCATACAGTGAAAACGGTGCGGGGATGTACTGTGGGGGTAGGAGGATAATCCTGAGCCACTGCTGCCACAACTTGATTGATAAACTGCAAGAAAATATTGTAGTGTTTCGATATGAGATGAAATTTTAAAAACATGGACACGGTCTGTGTTGAATTTCTAATCCTGTGACTAATAACAGATGCACTCTCTATCCTACAACCTAATCACCACGTTCCATGATTAATCTGAGCTAATCCAATGACTGAGAAGAGCAACCACCATCATCTTCAACATCTGAACTCTCGAAGGGCTCTCGATGCCACAGTCTGTCGGAGACACAACCACTCATCCCTGGTCAACCATCCAGCCACCTTTTATGACTGAAACCACTATATTATGAATGTGTGGAAGATATGATATCAACCATGCAATTTCATTTTCATGCATGCAATGAAATGATTGAGTTTGACTGTGGATGAAGCAATATAATGTGTGAGGTCGCAAAGTGGAAGCTCGGCCGATAGTGTTTAATATTTACATGTGATTATCAGTGAATGCATGGGATGTTTTCATGAGAAAAAATAAGGTTATGGGAATGAAATGGAAATAATAGAGAATCTTAGTGTATCTTGTATCTGTGGTTAATGATTTTAAAATGGGGATCTTCATGGCATAGCTCAAGGAATTTGTACACGGAAAATATCTTATCCTTATATATAAAACAAGATCCACTGATTTGAGAAGGGGTTGATGTTTCCATGATTTTCAAGAGCTCCTATTCAGAGAAACAAATTTTCTCTTATCCTAAAATTTTGGATGGGGAATGCACGATCATCAAACCATTCTGGGTTCGTGACATCCTTCGTACCATTATGGTTCGTAAAGAAGATGAACTGTGAACCACTTCTAACTCGTTAATTGTAGGTCTTGTGTACCCTTCGGGTTTGTGAAGTAAAAAACCACATATCACATCGGTACGTGAGGAAGGAGAGCCATGAACTATTCTTGGTATGCAAAGGGAGTTCCCACGAACCATTCTAGGTTCGTGAGGAAAGGGTACCGCGTACCGTTTTAGATCTGTGAAGAGGAGGTCCTGTGAACCAAAAAAACCTTGTACCAATTGGTATGTGATGGAAGAGAGCTCCCACGAACCAATTGAACTATGTACCACATGGTACCTGAAGGAGGTCCTCGAATCGTGTGCAAGGGAAGCCCCCACATCCTTAGCATAAGGAGGGGATGTGAATCATCCTGGTTCATAGAGGAGAAAAGCACACTAGAGAATAAAACAACATTATACCTATGGTGTGTTAACGGAAAACAAGAAACGACATTCCATAACAAAATAAACCCAATGATGTTTAAATAAAATCACATACATATAAATCTAAGTAAATCAAAGTGAACAAGTGTGTCTTTTGGAAGGGAGAAGGAATATTTTTCATGGTGATTGGAAATACATGTATATATTCTATGCATGCTTTGAAGAAGTAAATGCATAAGGTGTAATCACATCTGAACCAAGTGGCAAGAAAATAAAATAAAGAGAGTATAATAGAAATTTCATGTATTCATGCATGCACATGCATACAATAATACTTTGAAGAGAATCTTTCTAAACCAAGGGTGCACATGTCTAAAGAAGTGAAAAGTAAGAGAACATCTATATTGCCACATACATGGTCACATTCATACATGAAATAAAAAGGGTTTATTTTGATGATTCCATGTGTGCTATAATATAGTGTTTGATTAATCACAAAATAATTTGGGATTCTGGCCAAGAAGAATAAATTTTTTAGTACATATGGTTGTTTCACTAAAGAAGAAAATTGAACGATAAAGTGCATCAAATCTGGACCTCTATTCAAACAAAGATTCTTGCTTAAATAAGACAAATACTTTAATGTCTATCAATTGAAGGGGCCTTCACATCCATAAACTGAGTGGGACCTCTCCAAGGTAGTGATCCAGGCTGAGTCAATGGAAGTTATCCTAGGGTTGTAGTGAGATATCCTTGAACTTTTGTAAAGTCATTGTACCTTGGAGAGAATGATGTACCCAGACATTGTAATCCACAAATTGTGAAGATTAGTGGAATTATGGACGATCGGAAACCTATAGTTCAATGCTCCTTGGATTTAGCCCTTAGTGGTGAGACATGTAAAAGTTTTGTGTTGTTCTTATGCATGTGAATGTTTTAATTTCTGCACATATCCATCATACAGGTTTTATTAAGTTTCTAAAAATGTGGGAACACGATCCAATAAACAATAGAAAATGTTGACACCCTAATTCACCCCTCCCCCTCCTGGTGACATAGGGTCCTACAATTAGTATAAGATGGAAAAATTTTATGTATGTAGGTTAATATTTAGTAATTATATTCCAAAAAGGATTTGAGTATTGTTTTGTGAGTCAAAAATGAACAGCAGTACTAATGAATGATTAGTTATCTCCGAGCAGAAATCTATACCCAACAAGAACATGATGAATAGGAATATGAATGTGAAGAATCAATTGAAATAGTATATCATGTACAAAAAAAATGATGTTTCTGGTTCTCCATGCCCTTTCCAATAATGAAGAAATATTAGGCATGATAAGTAAAGACCAGGAGGCTCAGGTTTCATCTAGAGAAAATGAAGAAACATCCATCTTATTTTCAAGTTACCATGAGAAATTAATAACCTATATTTGTGATATTCCTGAAGAAAATGTTTCCAATATTTTTATAATATTTCAATATATGTATATTGAGATCACCCTACTAGGAAGAGAAGCTGATAATCTGGAGTAAGTCTTGTAAAAGAATGTGTCATAATGTTATAAGCTCTCCAAAAAAAATGAATCCATTGAAGAGAAAGAGCAAGTCAGTAATACTCTAGAGGAAAATATCCATGCATTTAAGGATTATAGGAAAAGGATAACTGAAGTCAAGGTTTTATATTTGGAAGAAACTTACACTAAATTCAAGGAACATGACTCATTGTTAAAAACCAAAGTCAAGTTTCATGAAGATGGATTTGAAGGGTTGATAAGGATTGTGATGAGAAGATGATCATGATTGAGGATCATAAAATAAACCTCTATATAAAATGTCTAAAATTGGAAGGCTAGTTGAATAATAATGATTTGAAACATATTAAGACTTCAAAAAAGAAAGAAACTGTTGCTACTAGTACTCAATGTTGACTAGAGGATTCTAAATCCATAATAACTTGAAAATGAGATAAGAATATCGTGACTTCACTATTTGATCTATCACAACTTGCTAAGAATGTGAAGGTACCATCCATACCAACATGTGTTATTCTTTCTAAACATGTTTCTTATAAAAGTGTAGGTTGGAATAAAAATTATAAACAAGTACCAATAAGGAAAGGTGAGGATAAGAAACTATCAACCATGGCTAGGGTGGATAGGAAGAAGAGGCTAGAAGATGGTTCCCCTGGTAGAACACAACACATTAAAAAAAGTCCCGACAATATTTTAGCAAAGATATAAAGAAGACTTGATTTGTGGGTCAATGTAGGTGCTGCAACAGATTTGGGAATTGTTCAATGGATTGTTGGTACAATCTTTTAAACAAAAAAGAACAGAGAAAGTCTATGTCAAAAAGTAGAACATCATAGAAGAAGAAGAAACCACGACTGATCTAGAAGCATCTGTATACTTCCAACAGATTTGGAATTCTAGACAACACTTGTGATGTATGAAATGGGAGCGGTCACTAGAAAGGAGCTTGATAATCTCAACGCATATCAAGTGCTCATAATATCAGAATACCACAAAATCCATCTAATAGTGAAGATTCAACCTTGGGAAGAAATAAGAAGAATAAAGAAAAAGAAAAGTCTCCCAAGAAGACTCCAAGAAGTAAAGGTGAGAAGTACTTGGATTCAAAATCCACGAATTTTAAGTGTTGTATATCTAATAGAATTCCTAAAAATGATGACCCTCTAAAGAGTCCATGTGGAAAATATAAACTTACGACCATTACTCCAATACACATATTGGTTATCTAGCTTGAAGATTAGGAATAAATGAGAATGAAAGGAGATGCATAGGCTAAGTATAGTGATATAAGAAATAATAAGATTCCACATGATGATAGAAAAGTCATGTGTGTGAGGATCAATAAGGATGGTCACACTGTTAAGAATTACAGTGCATTTATTCCTGCCCACGAAGAATTCATCAATAAGATGAATGTTTCACAAGAAGATTCTAGTGCATTGAAATCTCTTGAATAAAAGAGAGTCACACAAAAATAAATTTAATAAATATTGAGATCCAAACTACCATATTCTGAACAAAAAATCATATGTGAATGTGTGAGTAGTGGAGAAAACAAAGTATCTTGGTGGAGAGAATAATCTCATCCTTCTAGCTCATTTTAAAGAAGCAAGGAGGATCCACTGTATTCCCTTAACACATGGTTTATTTTACTAATCTTACAACGAATTGAATGTAATGAAAACACTCATGGGGAGAACCTAATAAGTTTTCCTTTGAGGGGGAGACACATGAAGAAGTAGTCAGAGTTATTATCTCAATATGTATCAACATCAGTTGCTATTAAATTCAACTACTCTGAATATTTTCTGATGATCATGTCATTTTCATTGTTATTCCATCTCTCGGACATGGTTACTCAAAATAATATTATTTTAAAATTGGATATTAAAAATGTTAATCAGTGACATAAGAATAATGGAAGTGTCATAAGGACAATTATCCTACCCATTTAACATGAATGTTTTTGATTAATTTTTTGAAGTGATTGGAGGAGTTTCAATTTGATAATATCACATCAAATTTACTATCCTCATCCTAGAATGAATGTGGAAAGGTCCTTGAATACAATTACATGGGTTCTCATCATATAAGTTATCATGATCAGGACTTAATGGACAACTTTGTTTTCTAGATCAAATCCTCTTGTTTTCTACAGCATGCATTGCTCATGTACACTTAGAGTGAAAAAAATTGATGGCTCAATTTCTTCAATATATACGGATACCCTATTTACCATAAACATTGAATTTCTTGTCAATAAGGGGGATATGAAGTTCAATAAATGTTTAAAAGTGAAGGGAGAGAGAAGATAGAAGAATATCATTTTGACGTTGACATGCTCATTTTAGAGAATGTTAAAGTATTGACAAAAAAAGGGGAGCTTGTTGGGACTATATAGTATGTGAATATTGTATTTGTTGTAAATGAGTGTCAATGGATGTCAATGATGATCAAAATGGAGGATGTAACTATCCTAAGTAAAATGGAGAATGGAAACTATATGTTGGTTGAGCTTGATCCAAAGTTTCATATATGTGTAATAAAATTAATACATTGTCTAAAACAATTACTGATGGTTGGAGTGTTCTTTGGAAGGAGTAAAAGAAAAGGAGAAGAAGATGTTGTGGATGGGGTTTGGAATACTTGCTTCAAATATTATATTTGTAAACACATAGTTTTACAATAAGTAGTTATTTTATTTATATTCCTTCACCAATAAGAAAGGGGCCATCCATGGAGGTTAGTTGAGGTTTTCACTTCCATAACATGCGGGACCTGAGGGGTCAACCGCGCTCGAGGAAAGATCTCAAGGCCAGCCCATCATGAGGAAGGGTGTGTGTGGGACATGTATAAGCCTGCAGGTGCCACACGGTGGTGAAACCGTGCAGCGTGGGCACTAGGAGCATGACCGAGGAGTAGAGTGAGAGCTAAGAGTGTGCCCTCATGGTGAACATGGTACATGTCAGTACTATGGAGGGAGAAGAATAATTATGAGCTACAGATACTATGTCTTGATTGATAAACCTCAAGAAAACATAGCGGCATTTCATTATGGGGTGAAATTTTAAAAACACGGATACGATCCACGTTGTCCATATGATCTTATGACTGATCTCAGTTGTAAGCTCCATCTCACATCCTGGAACCTAATCACTGTCGTCCCTGATTTATCTAAGCTGAACCAATGACCAAGGAGATCCCACACCATCTTCTTCAACCTCTGATCTCTCGAAGGGATCTCGGTGCCACAGTCTTCTAGAGACACAGTTACACACCCCTAATCGACCATCCATCCATAGTTTGTGTCTGAAACCACTTTATTATGATTTTATGGAAGCTAATATATCATTCATAAAATTTCATTCCCATGAATGAAATGAAATTATTGAGTTTGAATGTGGCTAAAGAAATTGAAGGTTTGAGGCCTCATTGTGGAATCTTGATGGTTAGTGATTATGATTTTCATGCGATTATTAGTGCATGCACATGATATTTTCACAATAAAGGAGAAGGTTGTGGGAATTAAAAAGAAAAATCGATAATCTCGATGTATCTTATATCTGTGTTTTGAAGATTATAAAAATGAGATCTTAATGGAATAACTCAAGGAATTTAAATGTGGAAATGTTTGGATACCTACTTATAAAACAATATCCACCGATTCAAGTTGGCATTGCTGGTTCCAAGCTTTTCGAGAGATCTTTTTCAGAGAAACAGAGTTTCTCGTATCACAAAATTCGAGAAGGGGCATGCACGATCCGCTAACCATTCTAGATTAGTGATGTCTCATGTACCATTCTAGTTCTTAAATAAGAAGTATCACAAACCACTTATGGATCATGAAGATAATATCATGAATACCCTTCGGGTTCATGAAGTAAAGAACTACATACTACTTTGGTACACGAGGCAGGAGGGTTGTGAAATTTTCTTGGTTCACATAGAGTTTCTACTAACAATTCTGTGTTTATGAGGAAACGGTACCACCTACCATTTTGGTTCGATGAAGAGGAGGTCCTATGAACCAAATGAACTACATACCACTTGGTATACAAATAATGAGAGTTCCCATGAACCAGCAGAACCACGTACCACTTTCAATGAAAAAAATATCTACACTTCATGAGGGAGGGATGTTTGCACATCCTTAACCCAAGGAGGGGTCGTGAATCATCCTACTTCATGGAGTATACAGGCACAATTCTATATAAAACACATTTATACCTATAGTGTGTAAAATGAAAACACTAAATGCCATGCCATACAAAAATGCACACATTGATGGTTTAAAAAAATCACATACATATAAATATAAGAAAATCAAAGTGAACAAGTGTTTGTTGAGGAAGGGAGAAAGAAGATTGTGCATGATGATAGTAAATGCAACTACATATTATTATACATGATTTGAATAAGTACATATATAGGGTGTAAGTAAATCTAAAATAAGTTTCTAGAAAATAAAATAATGAGAGTATAAGAGGAATTGCATGTATTGATGCATGCACATGCAAACAAGAATACTTTGATGATAAGCATCTTAAACTGAGGGTGCACATTTCTGAAGAAGTGAAGAGGAATATCACATCTATATTGTCACATTCATGGTCACATGCATCCATTGAATAAGAAGGGTTGATTATGATGATGCCTTATGAGCTATTTTTCAGTGTTTGAATAATCACAAAAGAATTGGGGGTTTTGGCCAAGAAGAATAAGAAGTATTAGTACATCTGGTAGTTTCATTGGAGAATAATATTGAATGATAAAGAGAATCAACTATGGACCTAAATGAAAAAAAAATCTCATACTAAACAAGAGACAAATAATTTTATGTATATCCATTGAAGGGACCTTTACTTCCATAAACTGAGTGTGACGTCTCTAAGGTAGTGAGCCAGGGGGAGTCAATGGATGTGATTTGAGGGAAGAAGTGAGTTGTCCTGGAACATTTGTAACGGAAGTGTGCCTGGGACAGAGTATCTATACCCAATCCTTATAATCCACAACTTGTGAAGATTAGTGGAATTGGGTATGACAGGCAACCTATCAGTGTATGCTCCTTGGATGTAGCCCTTAGTGGTGAACCAAGTAAAAGTTTCATGTTGTCCTTTTGCATGTGAATGTTTTAATTATTGCACATATCCATCATACATGTTTAATTACATTCTTACCAAAGTGGGAACAAGATCCAATAAATTGGAGAAATAGTTGACAATGTGATTCACCCACCCGGGTGACCTGGTGTCCTTCAAAACCCCCATTCAAAACTTAGTGAAATCTTATTATGTAGGCCTCTTTCAAAAATTAGGTAATCCTTAGTGTCTAAGACTTATTCTAATAGCAAGAAAACATCTATGTGTAACCCCCATCAAAATATTATGGAATCCCCAATGATTAATCCCATCTCAAATATCAGGTCAATCTGATTGTGTATTCCCTAATAAAATATCATTAAAAGCATAGTGTGTTTGACCATTTCGATCATCAAGATGATCATAGTGTGTAAATATAAATCCACATCATGGATACCTCAGTTTTCTATCCCCACTAAAAAATCATAGAAACTATATTCTATAAACAAAAAAAGAAAATTATGTCCTACTTTATTTGTAATACACATTCAATCATCTGGGAAACCTCATTACATAATCCACATTCAAATTTCTAGTCAACATAAAGGTGTAATCCTATCTCAAACATCATAGTGACCTCAGTTTGTAAAACCAATTCAAATAAAAGGGAAACCTTGCTGTAAAAACCCTATTAAAATAGCTGGGTAACCTTAAGGACTATACCTTGCTCCAACATCATGACAAAATCAATGTGTATGACACATTCAAACATCAGGGAATCCTATGTGTGTAATCTATGATCAAACAATAGGGAAACATAATTTTGTAAGCCTCATTAAGATATGAAGAAGACCAGTATATATAGACTAGTCTCCAATTAAATGTGTCCACTATCACCCATTTCTTTTTTCTAAAATAAAAAATGACGCACATTGGATTAGATACCATCTAAGGTCATTCTATCGACGTATTAAAATTCAAAAATATTTTTTCCATTAAAATATAAGTCTTGTTGTCAATATTATTCTTTTAATGTTCTATATTCCAAGTGTAGAATCCTAAGAAATCCATATATTCATAAGTCTTAATAAAAACCACTATCAACATTCATTTTATGGTGTTGACATCCATAAAATTGGGACTAAATTGACATTGATTCTAATATAAACAAGATACATCAGACCAAACCCCAAGCCTCAACCATAGATTTAATTATTAAATTACATTTTATATGTCATGTTCAAGTGACATTAAAATTAATTATATCACCCTATATGAAATATGTGCATTTATATTTATATTTTCAAAGGAAATTTTAGACAAATAACTCCATTTCTATCCCAATTACAACACATTAATCACCTCAAAAGATAAAAATAAACTCCATATTTTCTCGTCATGTGTCCTTGAAATAAAAAACAATTACAAACCACACATTTAATGTAACAATTGGAATATAGATTGGGAACCATTGATACATACAGTTGGATTTAGAAATATGATGTGTTCTATCATGTATAGGAATTCAGAAACATTCCATTTTCATAGGGTAAAAGTGCCATACCCAGACATGGTAAGGATTCATGAACACATCTTAAATATATAATAGAGACCTAGGGTAGATAAAAATTACACCCAAAAGGGTCATATGATCCTATTCACCCATCCTATCAGTTAATGTGAGTTTCTATGTGTCATTGGTATATAATCCAATTGAACCTCTACCTTTGGAAAGCAGACATGTAGCTCATTATGGATGTGGGAGTTATTTGATGTTTTTGAGAAAAAATATTGAAATAAATGAAAATCCTTTCAATATAATATAAAACCCTTAAAAATAGATAATGACATGTTATTTCATTAAACAACGATCATCACATTATTATGAAAAGTATATATTTGGTGAAATTGTTGTGAAAATTACAATAAAAAATGGTTCCACACATCAGCCCAAATCATCATTCAAATTCCATGACCAAAATGGAAAAACTGATAATACGCATAAAAAATGATTCAACATTCATATATAAATAATGATTTTTTATATGTTCAGTGTTTTAATAATTGGGGATACTGTTTTTACTATGATTTTGATTTCAAACTCTATTCTCAAAAACACTCACCATGAACTGACACCATGGAATCATCATGAAAATATTTTGGAACCCCAAATTTTATAATAGTGTCATCTTTGTGGTGCCTTATGAATCTGGTAGAAAACATGATGGTCATGGAGTAGACCTACATGGTTCAATACCAAACCATGATGATATACACAGGGGCCTTGAGACACTAAATCATGAAAGGCCACATTACTAAACTACGGATATAATGAAACCAATGATGCTTTTCACCACTGCTAAAATATTCAGGTTTTTCCCCATGAGTGGGAAAATAAATGTCCAACTTACATTAGGAAGGTGGATAAAGGAGTTTACTATAACTACATGGTATAAAATGATCCAACTAGGAGGTCCACTTTCAAATATATCTTCAATTATCAACCTACCAATTCCCTTTAATCTCTTACTAGGGGTATTACATGATAGATAAATGCCAAGGAAACTCAAGTCTGATAACAGAAGAGATCACACCCCTGTCAAAAAGAAACAGAACAAAGGGAGGGAATCATATCCTTAATTCCACTAATGAAGTGCATTGGAAGAATCATATTGAAACCAATGAACATGCTCATAATCCTACTAGTCCAACAAAATATGCATTAATATCCTAATAACACATATGGGGGAAGAATGTATCTATTCACTCATCCATGAATCCCATCAGTATAATCTGATGAAAAATAGAGTATATGAGTGGTCATATATCCCCACTTTAATTGAAGAGGTATTTTGGTATATCATGGAGATCGAGAATTAGTTTTCTGATGTAAATATATAAACCCTTTTAAAATCCCCTCACATGATATATGTGATATGAAAACTTCATTAGAATATTCTAGTAATGATATAGAGACAGACACATATATTAATCCTAATAGTTGGAGTATAATATCATCGTGATCAATATGAATGTATGGCTACTCTGGAGAATGTGTATATTGTAACATCTATCTAAGAAGATTATAAGAATATTCATGTAACAGTTGAGGCATAGGACCATAACCATATTCCTACTCCAATTGGGGTTTATCCACCTAGATTAAACATCACCTGAGGACACGATCACATTCTTATTGAATATATCTAGCAACATTCTCCAAATATTTAGGACCATTCTCATATTCCTGATTCAATTAGGGTTCCCTATGTCGGTTTGAAAATCACCCCTGGGGTAGGCTTATATGTCTTACCAAAATAAAAGATATAACTACACATATTCTTGAATATAATATGATTTAGGAGCATATTCCTACTCTCATCAATTAAAGACTTCACCAACATCATTTAAAGGATATACTGGAGGAGTACCATATTCTTCAATCCATGATTGATTTTCATTGATATATTTTAGTGTGGAATACATATTTAAGTCAATCACATGGTCCCACTTCATCCAAGATTTATCAAAATGTTTTGAAAACATCTAAAATTTAGACTCATATTCCTATATAAAATTTATAATCTCACAAGTATACTATAGTATATTTATGAAAAAAACTCAAATTCTCATATCAATATAAAATTATCAGCATGAATCGGTGTCTTCCATACATTAGGCTCGTATTATTACTCTACCCTAAATGAGAGGTCAGCATATTCGGGCCATGATGTAAGATGAGGCTCATATTCCATGAAAGATTAATTCTATTATCATTGAGGCCATAAAACACATATTTACAACACATCAAGGGTATATTAACTCTTCAACCAAATCATAAGGTGTAAAATATAATGATAGTCCTCCTAAAGTTAATATTGAGATGCATTGTAATGGTCATACCACTAAAATCCACCATGAAGGTCCTCCATGTGGTGTTATCTCATCCTAACAAGAAAACCTTCCCTTATCAATACACCTTAATATATAGTCATGATTGAAACTATAGGGTTATTCGTATATAGTTTCCTATCAAAAACCAGTAATCCCTCACCTTTTTTAGCAGGCAACCAGGAGAAGAAACCTCTATAGTCTGTCTTGGGGGTGAAATTCACATATAAGGAATAAGGGTTTGTCATTAATATATAAAATTATTTTCTTGAAAAAAATCATCCAAACATGTTTTGTACCATCTTCACTACCAATTACAATGTCCAATATGATGTAAAGAATGACTTCATTCCTTATATAGAATAAAACATGTGGGGTACCTTTCAATGGTTAAAGGATAAACACATCCATTATCAGGGATATAAGGGTAAACTATAAGAAATAAAAACAATATACAATCATATATTCATAACCACACTCTCCATGGATTATTACCTGTGATCTGAATGGATTGGTTATCATTTACTAATTTTTTCCCTCCACTTCCCAAAGGATTTTGGATCACTAATAATTTATGCATCATTAGATATCTATATTCAAGGGAAGAAAATGTATAGAGGAAAACACTACACTCCATCCCCAAGACAAAATAAATAGAATTATATGAGGAATCATGCAACATAAAATCTATAGAAGATATCATGGAACAAAATAATTCATGCACCAGTTGGTATTACCAATGAAACTCCCCCATTTCGATAGTGAAACATTTTCATTATTATTTGAAGAGGGCCTCCAAACGGATTCTTATCCATATATATCATCAAAATTAAATTTCTAATATATATAGATAGTGAATCTAGATATAAGTAACCACTGCACTCAACTCCAGAATGTGTAAAACTACACCAAAATCCAAAGGATTATAATAGAAGCATATATTGAATCCATCTGAGAGAAAAACCATCCAATAGGGTTGGGGGTATTTCATCCACCACCTCCATACCAAGGGTCATTAAACCCCAATTAGATCTCAAATTATTTTTAGAAACCTTTAAATCAAGGACATCCCAGGGGATTGTGGAATTTTAATCTCAATTTTTATCATAGGAGTTATCAGATCCTATACAATAGGACCATAATATACCAATGATGATAGTTATTCAGCCCCATACTATAGTGATAATACCATTTTTATCATATCCCATGAGGATATCTATCACATTTCGGGTATGTAATTGATACTAATGATTTCAACTAAAATTGTTCATCCTACCACATGAAATACCCCTGATATTTAGTTCCCGCTCTATGAGCAGGGTCAAAAACTCTCCAAAGGATATATCCACAATCCGATGCTAGGAAAACATATAAAAACTAAAATCAAACCCCTCATGGGTTATAATTCAACATTTTCTTGAAAATAAATTGGAAGTTAGATGATATAAATATAACCCTCATAAGAGGAGTGAGTGGTAAATAACTCACTATAACCTTGTGTGTAATAGGGTGACCACTGTCTCCTAGTATAACTATGTGACTATCATCACCATCAATCCTTCAGATGATATGAACCAAAATGCAGACACTAAGGAGTGTAACATGGAAAAAATACCATGATAATTGAGTAGTGTTGGTTCACAAATATAGGAGGGATGTATGTTGAAGCAGATAAGAAATTAGAACTAAGAACCTATTAATGATGAGATACCACCTCATCGATGAAATTAATTCATTGGTAAAGGGAAAGGCATGGCTATATCCCACTCACTTCCTAGAAAGGAAGATGTATCCTCTATGGAATAACCACAAGAAAATTATGAGATTGAGATAAGAATCCTCAAACTGATAAAAAGGGTACTACTCAAGGTTTTATACAGAATGGTTACTGTTTTCAAATAGAAAATTATGTACCTCATCTCATACATCAGTAAAGTTTTAATCTACCATTGATGATATAACTTAAGCATCAGGCTAGCTCAGGATTCCAGAACCAATTTTACATAGACATGGGAACTATTGAACACTGTGATTTCCCTCTATTAAATTGAAATTATCCCCTTTATTGGGCTAATCATCTAACTCCTCCATGAATTTAAAATCAATGGGTGAGGAGAGAGGGTTAACCGCATCAAACCTCACTCACTTCACATGCTAAGAATGTAGTTCATACAGTGGTAACCCTAGAACTCCATAATATTTGTGAGTCTCTAGTCACTCCGATAGAAGCCGTATAGGGGTGATGCACCCCTATATGACCTGAGAGGAAGTCGAACCCATAATGGATGAATGAAAATTTTCTTCCACCTACTTTTGGAAGCCACATATTTTCATTATTTTATGATTATAGTGAATATTTATCTACATCTCACACACATTGTTTCTCAATGATGCCCTATGATGGTCCCCCAAGACTAATAAGAAGAAATAAATTGAGATATTTTGTTCATAAATTAGTGGTGCTAGCTTTAAATTTGTATATAAACCTTCGATAAGGGCACATCACTGGCCTAGAAGATCGTTCTCAAAAATTCATCAATATATTTACTTCATCGATAAGGAAAAAAACATTCAACCACATGAATTGAAAAAAAGATAGGATTTATGAATTTATTTTCTTCTGTAAAGTCCTAATGTACTAACATATCATTCTCTTTTCATATGAACAGTTTTTGTGTCTTGGAACATAAAATCATCCTGATGATCTGTAGTCATCATTTATCCCGATGAAATAACCACGATGATTTTGAGTGTTCTCTAAAAAAATATCACATTGAAGATTACATTCAGAGAACTAGGGCCTAATATCTCCCCACACATGTGGCACAATAAAAAAATTCTAGAAAAGAAAAAATTTATTTTATCACACTCAGGATAATAATGGCACATACTATAGTATCTGGGTAGTCTCTACATCACTCGATACCCCCATAAAGTGATTGCAAGATAAAAACTAGCCTCTACCTAATTCAGAGGTAGACTAGGGCCTCTCACTATTTTAGGAATTGAATATTAGATTTTATACCTTTGAAAATGAATTGGTTCTTAGGTTTTTCCTAAAAACAATGGATAGTTATCTTTTTTAGCTTTCTATGACAAAAACACTCAGTGAGTTCGACCTGAGTGAGTGATCAAACTCATTCTCAATCCATAAGAGACTGGTTTATTCCATATATCTTGTCTTCTTCTTCAAAACTTTATTCCAGGGTATGGTTTAATCAGTTTAGGTGATAGTGGGAAAATACATTATGCTAGTGACCTATGTGACCACCACCCAACTGGAATAAGAGGGTGAGTGGAAATACGATTTTTCTATGCATGAACAAAATATTTGTAAATGGATGCGCCAAATGTTATTTAACTAAGCTCACACCACCCATATATTCCAACTTCACTAACCGATCATGATTCTGAAACCATGTGAGATGTAGTTAAACCCTCGTACTAGAGGAACATGTAATTATCATAAGTGACAAATGAAACAAGAAGAATACTCTTATTCAACAACAACATTAGCTATGAAAAACGTGGTTCACATTCCTTCGTCATCTAGAGTACATTCTCTATCCCACCAATCAAACCCATCATTAGATGATGATATTATTTTTTGACCTATTAATGTTATCCAATTCAAAAAACCATTCATTGATGATGAATGTAATTATAAACATGACTTCCCCATACCTGACTTTGGAGTTGGAGGCTGAAGATGTAGAAGATGAGGAAATAGGGGAATGTTTAGTCATGTTCAAACACAATATCATATCTATATTCCTATAGAATCCATATATGTGACTAACACACATGGGTGAGAACATCAGTAATAAAAATAGAACCATGAAGATTCCATAGTGTAATTAAATGGTCACACATACCCAATTTTCTTGAATGATTGGTTACTAGGTGTACAAATTTTTGATCAGGCTCAATAAAGGGGTTGACAAGTTCAACATATACCATTAGAAATAGATTCTCCCATGACCTTTTTCCATAAATCAGGGTCATTTATGTCATGTGTCTCCTCTAATAAGATACATTTTAGGTATGAAATTCATTCTTGGGAAGCATCAACCTCTAATACAACGATATGGAGTTTTGAAATAGTTGGTTACTATTCCAATAAAACACTTAATTTTGGATTCTCTTTATCATTAAAATGATATGTTGGAGGATTTTATCAAGGCCCTCCAGATCCCCCCATGATAATGAGATGTATTTCACAAAATACATGGGTTAGCATGCATTAATTAATCCACCATAATTTCATTCCACCATCACATTCACTAAGTTTGATGAGGAGGAAGCTATTTTGGGACAAATCAGAACCCTATATGTTTCAGGAATAGTTGATAGTGTTGAAAACCTACAATATCTTGTTGAAAATGGATCCAAACTCAATCGCATCCCAGTCCAGAAACTATGATTTTTGGTATAAAACGGCGATTATTTGTCTCCAATGAAGATTTATCTTCATTGGTAATATTATATTGAGAACATTTTTCGTGGGAAGATAAAAATCAAGGACTAGTTTGGGTACCACACATATAAAACCGAGTCACTAATTTTCCAAAAAAAATCAATGCATACAATTCTTAATTGGGAGACCCAACCATAATTTTTACATAGCAGATCCATTAAAATATCATCAATGTTTGAAATACCCCATTGATGGAATGTTTTTATATTATATCACAATAATTCCCCTATTTGAACCGTTGGAATCTCGATACACTAAGGAACGTTTCTATAAGAGGGAAGGAATCCAGCCAATGAAATATGGAGATATTCATGTTTTTACCCCCAATGGCTATAAACCACCCCTATAAATCATTGTATATTTCATAGCAATGAATGTGTGCTACCTATAAATCCAATTAATGTAGTGGATCTGATCCCAACAAGATATTTAATAACACAATCTTCACTATTCTATGTATATGCGGTAACGATTTCACTAGATGAAATAGATTCATCAAAGGATTACAAGAATCATTCTCTATAGGGAACATGGAAGACAGAAGTACCATTAGTATAAATTATAAATTCACCCAAAACATTCACTATATATTTGGATGTTCACACCTCTCCTACCCCTAACACCAGCTGCGAGGGAAGAAGGTATCAACAAAAAACCCTGATGAAGTCCCAGGAAGATTGGGATGTCAATTATCATTATCATTATCTCATCCCCTTTATCAGGAACTAGGATATATCCTTCTTATCAACCATTCATGAATATTCACTATCCAATTTAAAACCATGATGTTTAATGAAATATTTTTTCAAATAACCTTAACTTCATTGATAGCTTGTGCTACATGCAATATTATGCTTTAATGGTACATATTAATCTATTAAAATAATATTAATTAATATGATAGTTATCACCTAAAAATTTTAATATAGGGTACGAATATGAATAACTAATTTATGAAAATTTATTTTTTATACATGTATATAAAAAAGTTATTTCATTGGTAAGCTATTAATTAGAAATTAAAATACTAATTTTTTAAAAAAATTAACATCTTTTCTAAAAAACATTTTTTCTATTAAAATTCATTTTTACCATGTTAAATTAAACCATTAAATATTCTATAATTAATTTTAATGAAATCTATAAATTAAATATTCAATCCAATATTTAGCATTCAACTAATGTGTTTTCCAAACAATATATAAATCTATATCAAACTTATCTCTTATAAACTGTATTTTCCTAAAAAGATTCATTGTTACACTTTGTGCACTAATTTTAAAATTAATTTTTACAATTTTATAAAATTTCTCTGGAAAATTTAATTAAATTTTTTAAATTTTATTATAAAAATTATATAAAGGTTATATTTTTAAAATTTTCTATGAATTGTTTTCAATTGATAGTGACAAATTCCAGTTATTATTATGAAATATAATTTCATATAAATAATTTAAAAAACATTTAAATTGCATTAAGAATGATTAAAATGTAAAATTAGTTGAATTATATATATATTATCCAATTTAGTCAATTTTAATACATTTCATATTTAATTTAGATATAAAAATTCTGAACATTTCCTCCTTAGAAAATCACATTCTCATCACGTCTATGGGTTTAATTTTAATTAAAATTTTCCACTTCTATGAGTAGAATTTCAAAACAATACAATCAATATATCTAATAATTATATTTTACTTTATATAACAATTCCAATATATTTTTTTGTTAAATATGAATAGTACAAATAAAAAATATTTACTAAAGTAGTTATTATTAAAACAGGATTATATGAGAGTTAAACGAAAGGTGTAAGCAGTAAAATAGAATATATACTTGTCAAAAAACCATTTATTTACCATTCATATTCCTTATAAAATCTAATATTATATAATTACCTATTTTGTAGATTTTTTCATATAAAAAATGAGGGCACACTTTATTTGTTTTCATAACATCTTTATATGTCCTCCCCCTGCATATAAATAGTAACCCCTCTCCTATCCTATTAACAGAGAAAAAACCTTTGTTTTTTATAATAATATTCCAAGAATAATCCATAAATCCATTACCACATCATATATTCCTTTTTTTATTTACAAATCCAGTCTAGAAAGGATTTCATACAATCCTTGAGAGGGTTTATGATGAAGATGTATAATTAAAAAAGAACATTTTGATTTAACATCTACTATTAAATCCTTCAAATATTATTGAATTATTATTATAAAATAGGAATAGTATAATCTATATACTAATATTTTATGATATTAATTATATATTATATATCCATCTCTTCTTCAATAAAATGGGAAATGAAACTATCAAACTTGTGTGTGGTGGACTATCATTTCGCTAGATGATGTTATTCATTTTCCCTCACCACCTGTAATGGTTGGATATGATAATCGATATAATGTTTGTATATTATATTATGTAAATTATAAACATATTTAATTTTAATAACATGTCTAACTTATTTCCTCTAACCGATTGTAAAACAACAATGTCACACATGTCAATGGTAAACTACCGCCTCATGAACTGATGTGGTGCATTTTTTCATATCCATTTCACATGGATTTTAATAAAGATAGACCAAATAAATATGGATTATATTTTTAAAATAATTATTAATCTAAAATTATTATATCACATATGCCTTCTTACTTTTTGTTTAGTAGTGGATACGGTAACATCACTCATGTGTACGGAGGACTACCGTCTTGAAAATTACTGAAATTTTTTAACTAACTATATATATGGAAGGAAGTAAGGGTAGATTTAATTTATATATGTGATATATATGAAATAATTTTTTTTCTGGAATGGTCATATATTATATTACCTTATTTTGTTTCATCTATTGATAAAATTGATATAGTGTTCATGTGTACGTATAACTAACCTTCTCTAGGAATGATTTATTTCATTTTCGATCTGTAAATTTTATTGATTAATATAAATTAATATATATGGTACTTATTTCATGTTTAAAATTATATAGATTATGGAACCATGATAAAATTAAGAATATTTAGAATACCAAACCAAAACATATATGAAAAAGAATAGTTATTACTGGAAACATGATTTCAATAATAAATTTTTAGTATACATGTAATAAAATGTAACAAGTATATCATATGTAGTTTGATACCTAAATTATTTTTTTATATTGATAATAAACTTATATTTAATTTATATAATTTTAAAACATGTATGTATGAATTAGATACTTAAGGTAAAGCATTTCTAGTCTCTCATGTATTTCTGGGACAATTATTCCATATTCACAACACAATTAATTTTTGTGGTGTATATAATTACTATTCAATATGTTATATCATGAATATACATATCTTCATAATATTTATAGTTTCATTTAATTTTAAAGTGTCTTATGATTCAATATATTACAAAATCGGTTAGGTATTTTTATCTCAATATGTCTATATTAAGAAATAAGTTATGTTATGCACCTACATTATTTTCTGAGGTATATATACATACCTTATGAAATATAATATCATGAATTTATTTACCCTCATTTGATTTTAAATTTCAATTATTTTTATTCCTTCATGGGTCTTAGGATTCAATGTTACCAAACATTTATGAGTCTTTATAATGGCCAAAAAAATTTATACATAGGTATTAAATATAAATATAAAAATATTCATTTCATAACCTAAAAATATATGCCAGAATGAAATAGTTTTACTGTCTTCGTAAACATTGAAATATAAATAATAAACTCATAAAATATCTATATCATCTATCGCTTATTCCTTCATAACTAAAAACATTTTTTTGATACATCTTATCTTTATTCATATGTTGGGGAAAAGGAACATAAGAAAGGCTGAGCTAAGATGCTCATTAAGGTTAATCAAAGGATATAATGTAAGAATAATGGTATAATAGCATGATAAAAATTTCTGAAGATTATATCCTTCATATCAAGGATCATGATATTGAGTTATAGAATAAATCATGTATGTTTATAAGAAAATAATTAAACATAATTAAATAAAGTAAATAATGAGCCATGTAATTTTACAATTCACATTATCATTAAAGATAATTTTCATATTAGTCAAGGATCATATCCATGACAATCACAGAAGAAAAGGTACCTTGCTTAACTAAGTCCACTGTTCATTCCAACCTTATATTACTCAATTAGGTTCACTTCCCATTTCAATATTTTCAATCTCTTAATACATAAATATTTACCCAAAGCATTGGACAATGATATATTTCTAACCTATCACATAATGAAAAAAATAAGTTTTTGTTCTATAAGAAAATATGTCATTCATCGTATCAAAACCCATTAAAATGGTTTTTATGAACATGTCATCACATTAATGAAAAATAAACAGCATTCATAAACAATATTCCATTAAAAACATAAAACACTTAGAGAAATGATAAGAATGATATCATGGGATCATATCCATATAATAACAAATATAACATCAAATAAAATTTTCATAGATGAAAAAAGATTCTTAAAGACCACATGAAATAATTATTGGGTAATATATCTTTTCGATTTTGAAAACATTTTTATAACCATACAATTAAAAAGGAAATAATTTTGTTGTAAATGAACATCATAATATTGTAAATGAAGCTTCAATACATCTAGTATTAATGAATGAGGAAAAATCCATTCATTTTTTGTATGTTAAAATTACAATATTTTCATATTTTTTTTTAGAAAATCCACCATGAATGTCATTTACCAAATAAAAAATGATTCCTTTAATAACTTTAACTAAAAATTCATACACATGTGAAAATGATATTAATTTTTTTCAAATAATAGTAAAACTATTTCCAGAATTGTTTTTATGGAACATTTACATTAAATATTAATATTCTCTAGCATATAATTACATATAAATAATCTCGAATGATAAGAAGATTGTAAAATTTACCCCTACTATGGGTCTGATTTACATCATATGTATCTAAAACACCATTACATGGGTTTAAATATTGATTTAAATTTATTCCAGAACTATGTTTATATTTATGATATCATATATTATTCTATAATATCATTGTATCGCCTATTTTTTAATAATATTTCATAACTACCCTTCTTTCAATTATTATCTACTTCATTTTCATATGTATGTTTTGTTGTGTAAGTACCAATATTTGTTAATAGGATATAGATACATCATATAAAAAAGTTATATTAAGGTAATATATATCATAATTATTCTTTAAATACATTTATATAATGATTTATAAATGGTGAACATAGAAGATGAACTGCATCATGTAGTGGAGATGGTAGGCTGTATGCACGCACGAGCACTATTATGATTCCCTTAATGGTGAAAGGGTAAGGTAGTTGATGGTATTTTGATATATGATAATAATTATCATATATATGTATATATATTATTTCCATAATGATACCCGCATAAGTAAAGTGGTGATAAAAAACTCATTACACCATGGTATGGAAACAAAGAGTTGTATATACACATGCACAATGCTTTTGTTGTTCATTTGAAGGATAAAAGGTTGAATTTTGATGTGCCTATAACAACACTTCTATTTATTACACATTAAATCATGATTTATAATATAATATTAAACATAATACATCTATGATGATTGATATGTATAGTGTATTTGGGAATTAGTTACATTACATAACAATTTCAAACCAGAAAGACATTCTCCTTATTGAATACTTCTTTAAAATGATTGCATTTAAAACTGCATGGGGTAACTTAGGGATATACATAAAAATGGGTGAGCTATAAATACCAATAAGGTAATAAAAATTGAATAAGGTGATACATGTCAGATGATAGGAATATCGAAGAGGCATAGAAAGAGTAGGAATCAAACAAATGAATAATGAGATATGATGTAGCCTGATAATCATAACATGGGAAATGTGGAAACAAATTAAAAAATTTCATCATAAACAATAGTCAGGGATAAAATTCAACATATAATAATTTTCACAATCCAATAAATTAATTAGTTTCACTATTTTATTGATCATAAAGTATCAGGATACAAAATATTACCAAATACACTAGAGTGTTATATAATTTCAGGAAGACCTATATCATTCATTTAATCTCAAGCATAAGTGGGCAACATAGACCATAAAACATGGATTCACCCATAATCATAATTTATCCAATGATAAAGGAGTATAGAATACACATATTTTATTCCCTAATAAAATGGTATATGTTCATATATGTGAACACCCTTGATATGAAATATGTATTGTATTCACTATACAATTGTTTAGGCAAGAAAAATCCCAGTGAAATATTGATAGCATGACAGCATCACATAAAGATTCATAAAAATTATTTAATAATATAGAAGGGGGTTTCTCATCCCATATACATAAAATGTTCAGTATATAAAACATAGAAAAAAAATTCCCTACAATAGAAATTGGAAGTAGAAGGCATTAGTTAATAAAGAAACACGAATAATGAAAAAATACTAAGTATATTTCAACATCGTAATAGGTGTAAATAAAGGATAATGGGAGGATTAATGGGATTTTAAGGTGGATATAATCATTTATAAATTAATTATACAGTAATGTTAATATTTAATAATATATCCCAGCATAATAAAATTGAATTTGACAGGCATAACATAAAACAACCGCATGAATTTAAATGAGAAGAGAGAAATCCCTTACTTGTGTGTGTGACTCCAAATTCTTTCAAGGGGCTTATTAAGAGATTGGGGTTACTTGGAAGGTCACTAGAGAGTGTATGGAACAATATAAATGTGGTTTAATTAGTTTCAGTGATGAAATGGGATCTTGGGTGGGTTTATATAAGGAAAGACGATGACTTCATTATTATTTATGTTTTGGGATCTAAAAAATAAAATAATAAAAACCATAAATCATCCCATGATTTTTGTCCATTTTTTATAAAACATAAGACTGTTTATAATTATATTAATTACATTTTCATGTCATAATAAAATAATTCCACTTCTTATGTGGATATTAGTAACACTCTTAAAAAATTATTTTAAAACATTAAAATATATAAATGGGTTTGGCTGATTCCTATGGGATTTATAAAATTAATAAAATAAACATAGAAGAAATTTATTTTAAAGAAAAAACAAATATTTGGTCAATTTTACACTTTATAGTATTTCTAAAATAATCTTCGTATTATTATGAAGTCATATTATAGAAAGTATATTTATACGGTATTTAATTTTTACCTGAAAATTCAACTATCTCTGGAAATTATAAAAAAAGTGACTATTGGATATATTTTGATGCTATAATTCCAAAAATAATATTCATTTTCTCTAAATAATTTTCCAAATTTGTGAATTTTCACTTTTAAGATGATAATCGTCATTTACATAAATGATGGTTTTTTGACATTAACTATTTTTGAACCGTTATAAAAATTACATTTGTCTTCATAAAAATTAGATGATCATTTTTATTTAATAAAAATTATTTTATAATAATATTTTTATAAAATATTATTTTTTATTTCAAAGATCCACTAATTAATCAAAATAAATCTATTAATTGAATGTCAACATTACCCAAATATATTATTTATATATTAATGTATCAAAATGAAATAATTTATAATGTATAATTACATGATGAAAATATATTACATATTCTAATAAAACTAATTTACTTACTAATAATTATAGGGTCTTGATAAAAAAAAATTCATACACAATAAAACTCTTTTGAGAAAGGTGTTTTATGGTGAAACATTTATGGGTTGGTTTGGTATACATGGTTTGGGTTGTGATCATGATGATCTTGAACACCTCCCATAAATAGTTTTTCTAATGCATCAGTTATTGGATATCATCGTGATCTTGGTCAAGGGAAAATCCCATTTATTTAATATTCCTCTGAATCACTGATAAATGGGCTTCATAGGGTACAATCCTACTGGTTGAGGCCATCGCATCCTTTTTTTGTTTCAATTGGATTTGTGAAAACCCTATATTTATACTAATAATAAGATCACAATTAAATGGATATATTTTAAATGGTATCTAAAATCTAAATTGATATAATATAAAAATTGAATGGGTTTTCTATAATCATGTTACATAAAATGAAATTTAATTAAATCAATTGTGGAATTTTATTTATAACACTTTGGGTCATTACAACCCCCCCAAGAAATTGTACCATCAATATTTTCATTTTACACACTAAAATATATGAGGGTTACTTTTCTTAATCACTTCCTCTGGTCCACATAATTATTCTTCAAACTTTCCGTTCCTCCAAATCACTTTGACCATGTGCATTGACTTATTTCATTGAACATTATCTCTATGATCAACAAACTTCACTAACTACTGCTGATATGAGATATAATTCTTGAATTGTACCACCTATATATTGAGTAAATGGCTGGGATCTTGTATGTAATTTATCAAGAGGTATACATGGAATACGTCATGTACATGAGATAGGTTATGTGGTAGTGCAATTTGATTGGCCACAACACTCATTTGATCAAGTATCTCAAAGGGATCGATGTATCTTGGACTAAGATTCCCCTTCATCCCTAATCTCATCACATTATTCCATTGTGATTTGGAGAGGAATATCATGTCTCAGACATCAAACTCTAGGTATCATTGATTATTGTAAACATAGGTATTTTTTTAACTCTATGTAACCATGAGGTGTTGTTTAATGGTCTTAACCTTTTCCACCATTTCCATCACAATTTCAGGACATATCAGTTTTTCTTCTCCATCTTCATCTCGACATTAATGTGATCTTCACCTATCCAAATAAATGACTTCATAGGGGGATATTTGGATACTTTATTGGAAACTATTGTTGTGTGAGAACTCTACCAATGGAAAATTTTGGTCTCATCCTCCTTTGACATCCATAGAATATTTTGTCAAAATGTCTTCTTGTTTTTAAATTTTCCACTCATAATAGCCATTAGTCTTAGGATAATAGGCCATATATATTTTTATCTCAGTTTTTAGAGCATGTTGGAGACTTTTCCGAAACATTTAGGTGAATCTCATATCTCAATTGGATACAATCAATAGTGGTTCTCCATGAATCCTTACAACTTCTCTAATTTATATCTATGACTATCGATCTGGGGAGAAGTCCCCATAGAATTATGATAAAGTGACTTATCATTGTAAGATGATCCACAACAACTCATATAGTATTATTTCCTTTGGCTGTTCTCAGAAATCCGGTGACAATGTCGTAGGTGATATTTCCTCATTTCCATGATGGTATGGGTAATGTTTTTATTATCCCCATAGACTTCTTCCTTTTATCCTTCACTTTTTGACATACCAATCACATTATTGTATATTCAGATATATCCTTCTTCAAATTTTCCCACCAATTGAGCTAATAGAGATCATTTATCCATCTTTGTGCTTCCCGAGAGAATGTAGAATGCCAATCTAGTTGCATCATCCAACAGTTCTGTCGTTAACATATTATTTGATGTAAGACATAGTCTTTACCCAAATCTCACAACTTCTTCTTTATTGACATTGAACTATGAGGATTTCCCTGTCTTTATAGTTTCTAATTTCTTTTAAATTTCCTCATCATCTCTTTTATCAACCTTTAAAATATCTATAAGGAATGATTGAGCCATAATGTGTGATATGATTAATGGTGTTCATTCATTTATTATTCCTATCTTTAACCTTTAAAAATATAAGTAGACTAGATCCTTATAAATTTTCATCAATGATATAATTGATCGATCCAATATAATTCATAAATCCTCCACTTTATCCACCTTTCTAGGATCAAATTGGTTTGATTATTAATAGTCCTTAATTAAATCTGACCATCATCATTGTTGTGTATTTATATCATTCTATGTGAATATATACTTGAGGATTTTATTCTTTATATATGTTACCCACTTCTACTGAAAGAGATAATTCCGCCATAGTTTCCAAGAAAATATCTCTTTAGCCAACACCATATCATGTGCTTGGTAGTTTTATTCATGAAAATTAAACAACATTTAAGCATGGGCTATTACATTGTCATTATAAATTAACACACATCCAAATTATTTCTTCAATGAATCCCTAATTACTATGAATTGTTCTATACTTTTGGGTAGTGTGAGAACATGAGTATTGATAATCATCATTTTCAGTTCTAGGAAGATTTTTTCACATTCACCATTATATGAAAAATTGACTCACTTCTGATTTATCTTGGTTATATGGTTTGAAAATCACGAGAAGTTTTGCCCAAATTATTGATAATAACCATCTAATCCAAGGAAACAAAAGATATATTTTATAGATGTTATGTCACATCCATATGCAAATTTTTTCTATATTTGAATGAAACATACATAGCACAACACTTGAGATTATATTTTATAAGAATAAGACTTCCCTTAACAAGAACTAAATGTTTTTGTACTTTGAAATAAATTCTCCTTTCACAAGGTCTTTTGTAAAGTATTAAGATACACCTCATTCTCCTCTTTCTTTTGAAATAAATTATAATATCATCTATAAATACTTTAACAAAACTTTCAAGGTAATATATAAATTTTCTATTCCACATGTCCATAAATATTTATGGAGAATTAGTGATTCTAAATTAAATTACTACGATCTCATAGATCTCATACCTTGTATGAAAAGAAGTTTTGGGGATATCTTCCTCCTTCGCCCTGACTTTATAATATTCCCACAACAAATCCAAATTGGATAAGTATTGTGAACCACATATATTGTTGAACAAGTCATCAATCTATGATAGAGGATAATTTTTCTTTCTCATGATCTTATTGATCTCATGGTAGTCAATTTAATGATTCTTTGACCCATACATCTTCTTGATGAAGATGACTAGTGCACCCCATGGGGAAGCACTTGGGCAGATGAACACATTATCTAAATTCTCCAATAGTTTTTTATGCATCCCCTCAAGTTAAATTATATAATTTATATATATATTATTCAATAATGTTAACACCTCAGGTATAATATTTACTGAAAATCAATATCTTGGCTAGGAGGAAGATTAGGAAATTCCTTGGGAAACAAATTTGAATATTCTCTAAAACAAAGAATGACATCATGGATGGTTCCATACTTAGAATAAATCATTTGATCTATAGATTATTTCTAGTGGGGAAATAATATAAATGCTAGAGATATTGGTACTAAAGAATATTAATCCTCTTCCTTGAATTTGTAATGATTCGGCAGTCGATTCATAATATTTAGAGTTATTTCCTTCCCACAACAATTTATGTTGGCCTTATATAGGTAAATATTATGGATACCCAAAATTGAATAAAATTCCACAAAAGGAAGTATGATAAGGTTCCCCATAAGGTTCATCCCACAAATCGTGATTGGGGAGGAGTTATATAATTGGGATGAAATAATTCTCCCACTTCTCATTTTCACTGACAACTCTAATACTATTATTTGTGGTGGTGATTGAATATTTATACTAAATTTTCTTTGTATAGAATAATTAGTAATACCAGAATGAAAATGTATAATCGGTATTCTTATATTAATAACTAGAGTAACTATCATCACATTTTTTTCAGGATCCACCTTAGTAGTTGTGATATAAAAATCGCTATTGTTCTACTCTTGAGGTTTTTTGTTGTCTTCGAACACCCTTGGAATATAGAATTTATTTAAAACATGCACTAGTTCCTTACTGTTGAAGCAATGAACAATGCATTCATGTTTGACCATATTATTTTATTCCTCTATTGCATTGGCATGTTTCTCATATCGGAAGTCAATATCTTGTATTCCTTCCATACAAAACCTAATTAATTTCATTACTCCTCTTAGTTAATTTATGTGATGCTACATTCTACACTTTTGATAACTGTATTTTGGAATTTTCGGGCACTGTTATAAATTTCCACTAGTTTGAAAGAACTAAACTCAATTTTTTGCTTCTTATCCCTATGATAGGCTTGAAAATCAGAGATATCCATCTCATATTTAAGGAAAGATCTAGAAATTTACACATAGCTATCAATGTATATGATCTCTATAACTATTTGTAGTCGAGGTTGTATCCCCCCCACTGATGATGTATACATCCTTCATTTAATGGTAATGAAAAATATGGAGGATTATCATGAATGTCTTAAAAATATGTCCTCATATTCCCTAATAGAATAATCATATTTCTACATGAGGTCAAAGAAAATCCTATTCCATTTAAGATGGTGATTGTGAGGAAAATATTTACCAAAAAACATTTTCTTGAATTCATTCAGCCCCATCACTTTGATATCTTCTTTAGGATTTATATTCATGATCAATTTCCACCACTGATCACATTATCCATCCCTGCGATAAACAACCAGTAGAACCCTTTATTTTTTGTGACATTAAATGATTGATAAGATATTCTCAATGGACATGATCCATTATTCTACGATTAAGGGATTAGATGATCCCATGCCTTTTTCATATAAAGGTATCAATAGCAACATTTTCTATCTTAGGTGATTTGGAATTTTCTCCTTATTTAGGTTTCTATTCCGAACCTGAGTGTTCTAATAGAGAATTGTCACAATGATCATGATTCTTACTCCAATCAAGTTGGGAATCTCATTGGGGGACGTCATCAAATTTCTGGTTGCACTGATTATTTACTAGATTCCTCATATTACCGACCAAATGATGGAATAAGGAGAAAATTTTGGATAATTATTTTTATTTTAATAAAGACATGAAGTAGAATCCAATAAAATTTATGGGATAACTTCTAAATAACAATTATTTCCATAACATACAAATTTATAGGCTTCTATATTTGTTATTCGTGATATATTTTCTAAAATATTTTGTTATGTAATTTTTCTATTCTCGTAAAAATGGTTCATAATTATCTTATGAATTTACAAATGCATACTGATTCTGTCCTGGAACACCATGTCAGAGTTGTTACACATAGGTACATAGGTTCCAGATCCATTCCCACTTGTTGTATATAGATAGGGATGTATTTTCATGAAAAACAACTTACTCCTTACTTATCAGTATTTAGGGATTTTTTCATAGGCTTCGACTTATGCCTACGGATTTCTCTATAGTTTATAATCTTATTACAAGAAGTTATTAAACTTATCCTTTGATACATACTACAAAAACCCTTATTATTATTGCTTATTAATTAATGATTTATTACATAAGATTACACTTAATATGAACCAGATTATCGATAAGTATACGTTATTTATTAGTAAGGTACATTACAATAAAAATTTAAAATAGGAAAGACATCATATTTGTTGAAAACTTATATAATATGATCACACTTAAAATTGCATTGGATAACCTGGGGAGCGACATAATAAATCGGTGAGATATAAGTCCTGGTAAGGGAATAAAAATGGAATAAGGTGTTATATGTTAGACAATTACAAAATAAATGGGGCTTAAATTGATTAGGGGTCAAAAACCAGAAAAATTAGAAATTATATAGGATGATAATGAAAACATAGGAAATATGGAAACAGAGTAAAACACTATATCATAAACCTACATCAAGGATAACTTCCAAGATAACATAATTTAAAAATTCACATAAATTAATAAGTTTCAATCACTATCCTAATATGATGTACCATTATACTAATCATTACCCAATGCATTGGGGAACAATATAATTCCAAGCATACCCGTCACATTAATTTCATTCTCATGCCTAAGTGTGCCACACAGCTCATACGACATGGATTCATTCATCATCATAGTTTTTTCCATAATCAAAGAGTATATAATATATATATATATATATATTAGTCCCAAATAAAAATGTATCTTTTCATAAATGTTAACACCCTTTATATGAAACGGGTATGGTATTCACTACACAATTATTTTTTTATTAAAAAGTATGGTGAAATTTCAACACCATAATGAAATCAAATAAAGATTCATAAAAACATTTATGAGAGATAAGGGGATATCTAATCACATATAAAAACAATAGGAAGTTATAGGGACATGTAAAAACATATCCCAAAATTATAATTATAAATATAAGATATATGTTAACGAAGAAACTTTAATAAATAAAAGGTACCTAACTATATTTTGGCATGGTAGCAGGTGTACATAAAGAATAAATTGGGGAATTAATGAGTGTTAAACCAGGATATCATCAATTATAAATTTAATTTAATGTATTGGGGAATATGGATGAACATATTCCAATATCATAAAATGGACTTTAAGATACATAACAAACAGGTAGTGCTTGAATGGAAATGAGAAGAGAGAAATCCCTAATTTGAGTGTGGGACACCAAATGCATGGGATGAAATTCTTGAGAGATTGGGGAACCCTAAAAGGAATTTATAGAGTGGAGGTAAAATTATTATGTTGATCTAAGGAGTTTGAGTGAAGAGAAATGGGAGATTTGGTGGGTTTATATTTGAAAAGAGGTGGATTTATTTATTATTTAGGTTTTGGACTCTATATAATAAAATATCCAAAACCATAGACCATAATGTGGCTTTTTCCCATGGTTTCTAAAAAAGGGGAGTAGTTCTAATTATTTTATATTTTCAATAGCCTAACATAATAAAATAATTCCCATTATTATTTAGAGGTGAGTCACACTCTTAACTAAACGATTATAAAAACATAAAATATATTAATGGTTTTTGGAGATTCATTTTGGATTTGTAATATTAATAAAATAAACATAAAATCACATTATTTTAATGTAAAAATATATATATTGTCTTATGTCCCCATTATATTATTTATTACACTACTTTTAGAATATTTAAATTCCATAATACAGAAAGTATGTTTATACGGTATTTAATTTTTACCTGAATATTTGAGTAGCTTAAAAAATTCTGAAAAATTCACCATTATATAATTTTAATATTATATTTCCAAAAAATATATTCATTTTATATAAATAATGTTTTATATAATTTTATTTTAAATTTTAAAATAATAACTGAAATTTATTGAAAATGAGGGGTTTTTGACAACAACAGTTTTTGAAACCTTATAAAAATTAGGTTTTTCGTTATTAAAATTATTTTATTATTTATATTAAATAAAAAATATTTAATAATAATATTTTTTCAAAATAATAATTATTCCAAAAATCCATTAATTCATCAAAATAAATTCCTTAATTGAATTTAAATACCAAACAAAAAATACTATTTGAGTTTTATTGTGTCAAAATAAAATTCTTAATAATATAAAAATAATGGGATGAAAATATATTCATTATTTTATAAAATGGATGTACATACTCATATTTATACAGCCTTGATACATGTCACTTTAATACACCAGCAAACACCTTAACAGTAATGTCCTAAATAGTGAGACTTTCATGGGGTGGTTCGGTGTACGTGGTTAGGCTCATAATATCAATGATCTTGAACATTTCTCATAAATAGTTTCACCCATACTTATGTTTTTGGATATAATGTTGGGATTTGTCAAGTGAAAATTCTAGGGATGCTATCTCCTTCAGATGTTCTGATAAATGGGATTTAAAGGATATGATCTAACAGGGTGAGGACATTACTTCCTTTATCTGTGTCAATTGGATTTGTTAAAACCCCTATATTTATACTAATAATGTGATATATTTTAGATTAATATATTATCATTTATCATTTAACTAAAATTTCATGAAAAAAACCAAATAACTTTATGTTTTTTTGATAAATGTAATACATTATAATACAAATAATAAAATCAAATTAAGAATTTTATTTATAGTAGTTTGGGTCATTAAATTACCCTAATCATAATTAATTTCTTCATATAAATGATATTAAGGTTATTAATATTTAATTGAAACATAAAATTAAATGCAAGTGTAATAAGAAATAAAATTGAAAGAGTCTGTAAATAGTATTACCTCTTCGTCAGTGAACAAACTTTAGATATCCTCTTAGAGATATTAGGGTTGGTCTTTAGACAATAAAATAGCCTCTATAATGTGGATAGATAAGTTTAGAGGATAATTTTTTAGGGAATGGTTGATCTTGAAGGCTCAACATGATGTAAAGAAGTGGGGGAGGAGGATTTCTTTTATAATTGAGGTTAAGGAACATTTGAAATTTCATAGAGTATTAATTTATAATAAATTCAATATGAATATGAAGTCCCCAAAAATACCAAGTATTATAATATATGATGATATTAGGTTATAATCACATAAAATTGTATATTTTATATATGTTTTGGTTTTATTATAAACCTTTTCATTTTGATTAATCCTTAGTTGACCTATTTTAATGTTAACTATGTTACAAAATTTTCAATATTAAAAGAATGTAATTTTTACATATGTGATGTAAATAGGTCATAAATATACAAAGAATAGTAATTAAAACCATTTTATAACTAATTTTTACTTTTAAAATATTTTAAATTATTTTTATGTAATTTAATATAATTTTTTTTATAAAATATCATTATTGTCAATTTTGATACTATTCATTACATGGAATTTTAATAATATTAATATAAAAATGTAAATTAGATAAAAATATTTTAATATATCCCTAAGAGGTCATGGTAATATATAAATTCCGTTTATCACATTAATTACCTCAAATTTTCTTTACATTAATATTTTTAATTGAAGTTATTTTATATTTCTATTAACCAAATAATTAATGCATTAGAGTTGTGTAATTGTTTCATATACATATTACTTTACTATAAAATAAAAATTAAATACCATGATGAATATAGTACTGTTTTATTTTATAAAAATATTTATTGTCAAATATATCTTTTGGGAAACCATATATTAGGAATAATATATTATTTAAAACACAATTGTGAAATCTTGTAATTTTTTTTTAAATTAAATACTATAAATATCATAATCAATCTAAGTGGACCAAAAATAAAAAAATAAATTTGTATCACAAATTGATGTTTATTAAGTTAAAATTTTATATTTATTAATGTCCATAACCTATCCTTTTTCCCGTGTAGACACATAAAGTCTATTTAAGACAAACAAAGTGACATTCTGTGACTTTCATTGATTTAAAAATTATAAAACTAATTTTCATAGAAATTATTCCATTAAACAACTTAATTTAGGTCAGTATGTATTAATGGTAGAATTATATTTATCAAAATTAATATGATCATGTGTTAGGGTCATTTTATAGTCTTTATCATTTTATTTTTAACCTAAATTATGGAATTTAACATTTACCATGGTAACAAAATTTAACAAGGATATTATTCCTTATCGCCAAAAAAATAAAAGTGACTTATTCACTAAATGATGAAATTTTTAATAAAAAATTAGTATCCATTTTTAAAAATTCAAAGTACTGATGTTTCATAATTTAATTTAAAATAAAAAATAATAATATTCCATGGAAAACAATTTTTTGAAATAATTCCCTTTTAAAACATAAAATGTTTATATAATAAATTTTTCCATGAAATACTTTTAAAACCCATAATTTTATTATAAAATTTTATTAATAAAAAATTAAAACTAATAAAAAACATAATTTTACCTTCTAAATACTTTAATGAAAATATAGTTTTCAATAAAGATTAGTATTTTCAAAGTTCCTTAAGAAATACATGTTTTCAAAAAATAATAAAATAATAAATTTAAGATAATTTGGAAAATTCGAATTACAAACAATTTTTTTTTCAAAAAACAATTTATATATTTAAAAAAATTATTAATACGAAAAATAAAAATACATTTTTGAATAAAACAAAATTTTTTGAAAGAAATTACATTACTAAAAATTGTGTAATTATTTTCATCGAAATTAAAAATAAATTCATTTTGATTTAGGCCTTTATATTTATTTCTTAAATTTTTTATTCAAATTTATTCCCTCTAGTTTAACATCTATGTTATAACGGGCATATAATATTACAGTATTCTTTTACACGCATGGTTACGTGAAACGAAAGCTCTTGAAGAATTTAATATTATATAATGAGAAATATTTTTTTTAAATATCATCGTGTCACATTATAACACCCTTAAAATAAGTTTTTCCCAAAAATAATGCACTCTGATTCAAATAAATTAGTGTATATCTACCATATCACATCTTCAGGTTTTCACATACCCTCTTAAAATTGTTGGCTTCTCCACAAAACATTAACCAAGTGAGTTATCTTGTTTCATATAAATTTCTCTCTACAATCCAGAATCTCTATTAGTTGTTTCTAATAAGATATATTTTTCACTAATAATATGAATTCAGAGTTTAGTTTATGTGAAGGATCATGTTACTAATTCTTTCGAAATGATTTAGGGAATGCATTATGGACTTGAGATAGTTTTTGTGGAAGTGATAATTTATAAGTTACCTTCCGAACAGGATCAACAATTTCAAAAGGACTAGTAAACATAGGGACTAGATTTACCTTCTTTCCAAATTTCTTTACTCTCTTCCATGGAGATATTCTTAGATAGAACTTTTTACCTACTTTAAAATATACGCCTTTTTATTGATTGTTAGCATAATATTTTTGAAATAAATGAGATTCTACTATGATTTCTTGAATATATCTATCCTTATATTCCATTTCCTCAACTATATCAGCCTCTAATAGCTTTATTTCCACAAACTCATTAATTTATGTAGTATTTTAACACTTATTATCATAGAGGGAATGAAAAGGATCTAACCTAAAACTGGAGATAAAGCTAATGTTGTAAGAAAATTATACCAATGTTTGGTGTTGATCTAAAAAACATTTGAAATCTATATAGTAAAATTTAAAAATTTATATAATATTGTGAATTATTCTCTCGAACATACCTTTTATCCAAGGATGATAAGATGTGACGAATAATAACTCTTAATCTAGATCTAAATTAAGACATCTCAAAAAAAATCATGTTTTATCCTCAAGCTCTGATCTGATATATTGGAAAGTGGTATACCATGAAATCTCAGAACATAGTTAATATATATTATAGAAATTCCATAAAGATAAAAATCTTCTCTGATTAAAATTAATTGTGATGAAATCATATGGAAATAAACTATAAACCATATAAATTTTTTTTATATGTTTTAAGAAGATTGATAACCAAATCCAGGTGATTTTTCCCATTTCTATTCTGGTATAGGTATTGGTTATAATATCTGCTTAGTATTTTATATTTCGGCCTTAATATTATGGAAAATAATGCACAAAGAAAGATATTATACAATATCATTCTTCACTCCAACTACCAAAAATACTATTTGAAGTCTTTATAAATCTTTTTTCTTTCGGTATGAATACACAATGATAAACTATGATCCTTATCCAACATATCAATTAATTATGGTATGGGAGGGATGAAAACCTGGTTCTGAAACCATGTTATTCCATCAAAATCAAGTTTGAACTGAAGAATGTTTCTTTGATTCTTTTCTATATCTATATCACAATTCTTTGCTTTCTTAATATTTACTTGTATATTTGTTGAAAAATGCATTTGGACAAGATAATATTTCTCCCC
This sequence comes from Viscum album, assembly GCA_963277665.1. Classification (NCBI taxonomy): domain Eukaryota; kingdom Viridiplantae; phylum Streptophyta; class Magnoliopsida; order Santalales; family Viscaceae; genus Viscum; species Viscum album. The sequence goes on from OY728163.1 coordinate 878,306,591, forward strand.
ATCCATTAAAATTTCCATACCCATCCTTTTAAAATCCCTAAATATTGGTTCTCTTTTTATCCTCACTATATATTGGTTGTCATTTTCCTATCGACTCAAATCATTTTCCACCTAATTCACATTATCATGTGGGTAATGTATTGAGTAATAATAATATTTAATCAACTACAACCATCTTCTCTAGAGAAAATCCATCTCATCTTGAGTGAAATTCAACATTTAAATTTTATGATCAGTATATATGTCACACCTTTCCCCATAAAGATAACACATATATATTTTTAATGTTAAAAATTACCACAACTAACTCTAAATCATCATTCGGGTAGTTTTTCTCAGGGATTTTAAATTTTCATGATGAATAAGAAATAACCATAAAATTTCTTATGAGAACCCATCCCAAAAACTTCTTTGATGCAACACTATAAATCAAAAACATTTCTCCACTATAGAGTATTCTGGGAATTGGGGCACTGACTTTTCTTCTTTTCAAATCCTTCAAATTCAATTCACATTCCTCCATCCATATGGACATAACTTCATTTCAATTCAACTTCATGAGTGGATTACATAATTTTGAGAAATATTGCACAAAACATCAATAATATCCAACAAACCCAAGAAAACATCATTTCTGAATTACCTTTTTTTGTCTCAGACAATATTCAATTACATTCCTCTTTACTGGATCCACAGATGTCTCATAAAATGTTATTATGTGACCAAAAAATGAAACTATCGAAAAAATATTAACACTTGGTAAATTTTTCATAAATATTTTCTTTTCTTAGTTTTATTATTAATGTAATCATGTGGTATTCATATTATTCCTTGCTATTTTAATATATAATAACATCATCTAAAAATAGTACCACAAACTGATCAAGGTAGTCTCTAAAGAATATACTCATTAAATCCATGATGAAAACTGGGGAATTAGCAAAACAACAAGACATCACTATAGAATCAAAGTTTCCATACCTTTTATGAAATTTCCACATAGTTATGTCCTCCTTATTTACCCTCAATTGATGATATCTCAATGAATATAAATCTAAGAGAAGTATTGAGTATGGAATATTTGATCAAATTAGGCATCAATATGGGATAGAGGATATTTTTTTTTAATCTTGATATTATTATATTCTCGATAATCAAGACAGAGTTTAATTGTTACATATCTATTCTTAAAAAATAGAATAGATGATTACCATGGTGATTTACTTGGGAATATTAATCCCTTAACATGATTCTCTCGGAGTTTATTCCTAAATTATTGCAACTAAATTAGTTTCATTCTATAAGTAGTCATTGAAATATTTATATAACCCGGTATGATATCTATTAAAAAACAACATCAAAATCCACTAGAAGACCTATAAATTATTCTGAAAAGGAATCATCATACTCCTATACAATTGGCGTAACCATAATGTTGATTTTCTCCCCAACCATCTAAGATAGATAACCTTTATTTATTGGATTTATGACCTACATGATAGAAGTAATTTCCATCGGAAGTTCATAATCATCTTTGTATAAAAATGTGATTGTAGATTCATTTAAAATATGAAATGTGGCCTCAATTACTCATAAATAAATATGATATCAATACATTTTATTTGAATCCATTCCAATAATCACATTGATTTCAACTAAAGGAAGGATCACATGATTTTCATGAAACATTTTTCCATAAACCTCAAACAAAGATGAATTTTAACCTTCTGATGTGACAATTTTTTCCATTTAGAGCATTCACACCTAACTCAATATCTAATTATTGAGATAATGTGAAGATACTATTTTAAAAATATTTCTAAACAAAAGAGTGGGTGGATCTATAATTAAAAAAGGATTAGCTTCTTTGGAATTGATTATAATTGTACCTTTCAATACTTCATTATCATACTCAATATCACTAAAAGTGATCGAATGAAATTATCCATTGATTTTATAATTAATAGGTTTCTAACATCGATCATAATTTATTACCATTTTATTTTGGCACTTGTTAGCATAGATCCAATTTTTCCTACACATGAATCGCTGAGTCATTGAAGTGTGTGAGGTGTTTTCTATGTATCCTTTCCTCAATTCAAATTGTTAGATATCTTCTTCCAATAACTTTGGAAATAAATTTACTGATGAAATTATTTAATACACAAAAAACATTTACTATCCCCCTTTAGATAGTTTACTCTATATTTCCTTCCACACATTGAGCATAAAAAAATATGATCATATTTTCCCTGTAGTTTTTAGATTTTACCTTGAATTCCAATTTTCTCTTTTTATCGAACCGATAAGACTTATGAGTAACTCAAATCTCTAAATCATCCTTGAGATAACATTGATTGATTTACTCATAGATACTAATCTACCACATGTATAACTCCCTTTTAAACATGATATTAAGACGTTAAACAATCGATCTACCTTACTTTCAGGTTCGATGATAATTATATAAGTGCACCATATTAGTGTGGTAATTTTTTCCTCGTAGGTACCTACAGATTCATAATCCTTTTTATTAAGGAAAATAAACACTTTATCCATATTTTTTCAAGGAAAATGATGAAATTACTTATTTATCAATAAAATAATGAACTCATCCCCTTATATATAGTAAATTTCATCTCATTACATCATATTATGGATGTGATTCCACCATTGATCTGCTTCACCTTCCAAACAATATATTACCATAATTAATTTCTCATGTTCTTAACATTTAAGAATAAAAAATATTTTTTTAGTGGTACAATTCTAATTTTCAGACACTACTAGACTAGAAGACCCACTAAAAGGAGGAGGATGTTTATCGAGAATAAGATAACATAATTTTGTTCCCTACTTTTCTCATATAGATTTCATAAATGATTTATATATTGATAAAGTTATGTGAGAATATAAAAAAGATTTTTCATTGTATATAACATAGAATTTGGTTTCTCAATAAGAAAATCATTGAATTTCCCATCGGATTCACCCTTAATGCAGTTCCTTCGGGTCATATCCATTGTCTAAGACAAAAAATAATAGTGTGAACGACACTAATCATTGTTAGAAAGCCACATCACAATTTAATATTACTTTTAAAAATTAAATATAAGAAAAATATTATTTATCCATGTTTATTTAAGATAATCCCCAAAACTATAGTATGATATAATATACCTATACTTATCTTTAGGGTTCTTACAAATGTTTTGTCATCCACTTTTCTAAAGGTTAACTAGTCTTTTCTCTAATACCAACTATGATGGCCAATAACTTTCATACATAGATATTAAATCTAAATAGAAGAAAATTTAATAAGAAACATAAATAACTGGGCCTTAATTTTATTGGTTTATTTTATTTAGAAACATGGGAACATAAACAACTGATTCATAAAACATTTACATCATCTCAGGCTTATTATTTCATAACTAGAACCCTTTCTAACACATCATAACTTTATTTCTATCCTTGGGGGAAAAAGGGTGATCATAAATTATTGTTAAGGGAAATAAATGGATATAACATAACCATAAGGGTATAAAAAAACAAAAATGACTCTTTAAAATTATATCTTTAATATTATGGATAATGATATTGAGTTATGTAATAAATCATATAAGTTCAAAATACATGAATAATATATAATTCAGAAGAGTATAACATAGCTTGAAATTTTTTGGCATATATATAAAATTAAAAAATTATTATCATGTTAGTCAAGGAACACTGGAAAGACCATCATAGAGGACAAATTCCTTTACTGAAGTGATCTTACTCCTCATTCATTTACTATATTACTAATAGAGTTCACTTCCCATTCCATTCTTATCTATATCATAAGATATATATTTTAAATGAATATATTAAAGAGATATATAGTTCCCACAAGTAAAATAATTAAAACGAGACATATTTGTTCCATAAGAAAGTAAATCATTCATAATATCATAACCCATAAAAAATGGGTTTCATAAATATTTCATCATAACTCATTCAAAAGAAACAGTATTCATAAAAATAATTCCATTATAAAAGACATTCAAAAAAGTAGTAAGAATTGAATCATTCTTTCACATCCCTAATAAAACATAAGTAATATAAAATAACATTTTCTTAGATGCAATTTTTTTATAAATATCTCTTGAAATAATTCTTGGGAAAAATATATTTTTTATTTTGAACCCATATTTTATAACCGCCCAATTAGAAATGAAAATTTTTTATTTAAAAAATTATTTGTAACATTTTTATAAATGAATAATGAAATTATGTAATAATTAATGATGAATAATTCATTTATGTTTTATAAGTTAAGAAACAGTCTTTTTATATTTTTTACGTAAAAGTCACAATATACTTTGTTTGGAAAACTATAAAAAGAGTTTGTTGAAACCATTATGTAAAAAATCAAACTTGTGTAAAAATGAAATTAAAAAAATTTATAATAATAATAGAACAAAAATTCAAAAAAAAAATGGAATCATTTACATGGAAACAAAATATTTTCTTGTATATACTTATATATAAATATCCTCGAATGATAATGAGATTGTAAAATTAACCCTTATCTTAGGTATTCATTCCAACATACATATCTGAAACTCTTATATAATGTATTAATTAAATTAATAAATTTATAATAGAACCATATTTATATTTATTATATCATAAAATATCCTCCAAATATAATCTTATCGCCCATTTGTGAATAATATTTCATTATTACCCTTTTTTTGGGTGATTACTACAAATTTTTTCTGTGGTTGTTTTGTCATATAAGTCACTATTAGTGTTTGTATGATATAGCTCCATAATATCCGTAATTATGATAAGGTATTTTATGTCATTATTATTTTTTGTAAACATTTATATATTCATTGTTGAATGGTGAACATGGAAAATGAAATGCCTCTGTCCGTGGAGTTGGTAGGTCATACATACGCATGAGTGATCGTATCATTCCTTTAATGGTAAAATGTTAAATAAGTTGATGGTATGTTAAAATATTATTATTTTTATCATATATATATATATATATATATTATTTCAATCATTACACCTATCCAAGTAAAGTGGTGATCAAAAAATAGATTACACAATGACAGGGAGACGGTAAGTTGTACGTACACACGCGTCGTGCTTTGATTTTTCATAAGATGGATAAAAGGTAGAATATGCATGTAAAATATCATAATAACATCTCAGAATATAAATAATTTTATATTATAACATTATAATTGAGAAAAAGATGAATAAGAAGTAGAAAAATATGAATAAGAAGTAGAAAACGAAATAAACTTGAATGAGTCAATAAAGATGATTACTTCTTCTTCGGTTAACATTCTTTAGATATCCTCTTAAGGAAAATAGGGTTGGTATTTTAAGAATAAATGAACCCATTTAATGTGTCAATATAGGTTGGAAAGATACATTAGTAGGTTATGGAAAAATTTGAAGGCTCAATGTGATGTGAATAAGTGAGGGAGGAGGTTCCCATTATATTTGAAGTGAGGGGCACTTTTGGAATTCATTAAAATTTTGATTTATAATAAATTGAATATAAATCCAAATAGAACCAAAAATTCCATTTAAAAGAATTTAATATGTGATAAGGTTTTAGTATCATCATACAATATATTTTAGATAATTATTTTATTATTAAATACCTTATCATTTTAAATAACCCTTAATTAACCTATTGGAATTTTAACTAAGATAACGGAATTTTCAACATAAAAAAATTATAATTTGTACTTATGTGATGTAAATCGGACCATAAATGGACAATTTAAAACATTTTATTGCATATTCTAAATATTTTTTATTTTTAAATATTCTTTATTATTTTTATATAATTTCAAAAAAAAATCTTTTTCTTAAAATATCATTGATATTATTTTTGACAATATTCATTACTTAGACATTTAAAAATATCAATAAAACAAGTAAACATCAATAAAAGAATTTATTATAACCCTAAAAGGTCAAGGTCATCTATAAAATTAGTTCATGATATTAAATATCTCAAATTATATTCATTTTCAAATTTTAAATAACTTTTATTTAATATTTCCATTAATAAAATAATTCTCATTCGAGCAATGTGTAATTAATTAATATACATATTTCTTAATAAAAATTTATAATTAAATAACTTGATGAATATAATTCCTCTATAATTTATAAGAATATTTATTATGAAATATATAATTTCAGTGACACTATATAAAAAATTATATATTATTAAAAAACAAGAAATCGGAGATCTTTTAATTTATATTAAATTAAATATTATAAATATCACAATCTCATGTAAAAAGATCAAAAATTCCAAAATTAATTTATATCATAAAAATATGACAATTAATTTAAGAATATTCATTTAAATTCATTCATAACAATCCTTTGTTCCCATGTAGACACATAAGGGATATTTAAGACAATGAAAGTGAAAATTTTTGCCTTTCTTTAATTTAAATAATTTATAAGTCATTTCAATGGACAAGTGTCGATTAAAAAATTTAATTGGATCCTTGGGTATCTTACGTAATATTTAATTCATCCAATAAAATTTATAAATGTGTTAGTTTCATTACATAGTCTTTAACATTTTATTATTATATTAAACTACCCAATTTACCCTATATCGTGGTAATAAAATTTTCCAAGTGTACTATTTAGATTTTCCAAAAAATAAATGGAATAGTTTAGTAAATTTGGGCCTTGTGAATATAAATATGGTATTATTTTATAATAAGTAAATATATATTTGTTTGAAAATTTAATTTAAAATAAAAGGGAAAAAATTCCATAGAAAACTATTTATCCAAAAAATGTCCATTTAAATCATTAAATGTTTTTATAATAAATTCATGTGGGAAATCCTTTTCAAAAACCATAATTGGGATATAAAAATTAACTAATTAAAATTTAAAACATATCAAAAAAATAATTTGACCATGTAAATACATTAAAATAAAATACATTTTTATAAAAATTAGTATTTTTATTATTCCTTAATAAATAAATGTTCTCAAAAAATTATGACATAATAGTATTAAAATATTTTTTACAAAATGAATTCAAAAATGAAATTAATTTCATCAAATCCATTTTATATAAATTGTATTAATTAATATTCAAAAAAATGGAAAATTTATCTTCGAAGAAAACATTTTTTTTAAAATAAAGTGATTTTACTAAAAATTGTGCACTCATTTTCAAGGAACCTACCAATAAATTCATATTCAGTTAGAAATTTATATTTATTTAATAAATTAGTAATTTTTATTTATTTCTGTCAATTTTATGGCTATGTTATAACATACATATAATGTTTTGAAGTATGTTTAAACACAGAGATGTGTTCAACATAAGAAATTGAGGAATTAAAAATTATTTAAAGAGGAAGGTTTTAATTAAAATATCATAGTGTTGTACTTTGAAGTAAAAATCTCATTGATTATAGGGATTGATTATGTTTAAGATTCTAACAGAGAAATATTATTATCTATCTAACAATGTCCTCCTGAATTTTATTCTCGTTTGTTTATTTATTGATAATACATGTTTTGCCTATATTTGTTATCCCTTTATTTACACTTGATTCCAAAATAATGATTTTAAAGAAAATTGACTATATTTATCTCTTTAGTAGAAACCCCATTTTTCTTCTGTACCCATGTTTTATAAAATTGTTCTAATAATTGTTTTAATGTATCTTTATGATTTTATAGTTATTTTTACCCTATTTTTAATTTTCAGATTAAATTTTAATGTAATATTTATGTCATTTTCTAAACAAGACTCATTTTTCTTTTATTAAAAATTTGAAAATAATCTTTGTTTTAACATGTACGGTGTCTTCCACCATCATTAACATTCAATGTTTTAATTTTTCCATAATTTTTATTTAATATTATTTGTAATTAAAATGATTATGAATATTTTTTATGCTTTATGCTTTATGAATTGTTTTTCTATATGAAAGGATAATTTTTATCAAGAAATTTTTTATGTGATAATTCAATTTTTCCTTAATGAGTTTTAATTTTTATTTTCAAATACAATGATTTGGGAAATTTTTTATGTTTTAAAAATAGTTTTCGAGTGGAAACAATACTTCCAAAAAAATATTTTAATTGATCTTTTAAAACCTCTTTTGTAATTAATATTTTTATTTTTCAATGAAAATTATTTCCACAACACTTTATGAATTCTGAGTTTTATAAATCGGATTTATAAAGAAAGGATATTTTCCACATCTAATGTTCCATGTGATATAAATATCAATATCATTTTCCATTTAACATTAAATCCTTTGATATTAGATAATATTTACTCAGGATATGATCCTGTGATACCAATGTTTTTTATTCACTATGTAACACCTGAATGTTTTTATGAAATATTTTCAATAAATAATTCAAATTCTTAATTAGCTTACATTTCATGTAATCATGAGATTAAATGAACTGTGATATGACCTTATTATAACATGATCATTTTAAACTATATTTTAGGTTAGTGGTAATAAATATTACTAACTTATCAAAATGTTTGGTGAGTTCATTAGCTACCAATTATTTATGAAAAAAATATAAATAAATTATATATATGAATTTTTTTATTAGTAAATTGGATGAATTTCTATTAGTAAATTAAAATAATTAAATATATATATATACATTATTTACTTAATAAATTGTTTTTTAAATTTATCCAATAAGTAGTTTTGTCATAGGGTATGAATAAACTCTATTTGATGTGTAAAAACCAATACATTTCACATGGGTAATTTTTTGTTTTTTAATGGAGAACCTACTTTAAATTAATAATTTGACTCATTAATAATTTCTATATTATAAAATAAACATTTTTGTTGGAAGCAGGATATAAAAATTTAATCTGGTAGAATTTTTGAAATTTTTTGGTCAGCTTTCATGAATTGATGAATAGTAAAAATACACAAAATTTTAATTGAAAAATTTTTTTTCATCAATGTAATTTATATATTTAAATAATAATATTTAATGGTTTTAAAGTATTAATAGAATATATTTTTATCATTCAGTAAGATGTATGTAATTAGAAAAAAATTTACATTGAATTGCGATGTAAAAACATTTCAATATTTTGTAATGTATTGACTTTTAAAACTCGTTCTCTCATTCGATAATGGGATAAATTTTTAATTAATTACTTAAACATGTTTTCAATTAATTTTGAAAAAGAGATCCCATATTTTTAATTTGTAAATCCAACTTATATAAACATCTTACTTTTATTTTTGGGCATTATAAATAGTAATTTCTGTAATTTTTATTAATATGGTAAAAGGGTAAATCTAGTAATTAAGGTTAAAAATATTTTTAAGAAATTTCAAGAACACTTTTCCTAATATAATTGTATAAGTTTTTTTCAAGATAAATCATCCTTGGGTCGAAATTGTGTCCTTTGGAAGCGACATTTATGATATTATGACCTTTAGTTTATTTTATTTAAAGAGAAGAGAAATATGTCTTACTCAAATTTTATTAACTATAACATTTTTAATATAAGGATATACAGAAGATAACTTAGAATAGAAATATTCATTTGATAGATAATTTTTTTATTTATCATGATACTTTTTTTTTAAATTTTTATGAAATATATAATTACCTTAAAGTTTTATACATTAAAGATGAAAAATTATTTAACTAATAAGAAATCAAAAAAATAATTTTTATTAAAATGATAATAACCATTAAAAGACAACAAAACAAGAAATAATATTATATATCAATTATATCTAAGACATAAAACTACAAAGGGTGAGTAATTTACCGTTTGGACCCTTATAGAATAGATTATAACACTTGTAATATTTTATTTAAAGTGATGCTAAATTTTTCACATTCATGTTTTAATAAATATAAAAACTTTAAAGTACAATTTAACATTATATATATTTTATCATAAGTATTATTAAAAAATATAGAAGATTTACCTTTCTCATAGTATTTTTTTATAATTTTTATTCAATAAATAAGTAGATTAATTAATTACAAAAAACTGTTATAGTAGTTATTTCAATAAGGGAAATATCAAATAAATAAAATTAAAAATATTCAAATAAATATAATTTAGGTTAATTAATATGACCAATGATTTTTATAGATAACATTAAACTCTTATAAATATTAAAAAATATATTTGTTTCAAATTTAACTTTTTAACGTAATATTTTTTAAAAATCAATGAATTGAATAGTCTCAAAATTGACACAATTGATTGTTTTATCAAAATAATTTATTATTATATTATTAAAAAATCATAAAAATTTAAAAAATATATATATAATAATTATTATATGGTTTAAAATCTTCTAAGGTAGTTATTTGTTTTCAAATTGTCTTTAAATATCTAAAAAATCACCCATTTAATATTGAAATATTTATTACCTATGTTAAAAAATAAATAGAACAACTATGTGTTAATTAAAATGATAAGATTTAAATTGAAAGAAAAACATGTATAAATATAATTTTTTATGATAATATAATCACATATCATCTAATATTATGAATTGGTACATTTTGGAGGTTTTTTTAAGGGTTTTGATTTTATTATAAATTAATATTTTTGAAGATCCCAAAAATACCCCTCGCATCAATTGTAAAAGGGAACCACATCCATCACCACTTCACTTCACATTTTTTCCTCAAGATCAGGAATTCCATAAATATTTACCACATAAAATTCAATAGTCACATTCTATCAATTCTAGTATTATTCAAAGACCAACTATAGTCCATTAAGAGGATATTTAGAGGGATCACGTCGAAAGAAGATGTAATCTCTTCTACCGATTCATTCAAACATCATTCGTCATCTACATTATCTTCATGAGTTTTTCATTATAAAGTAATAACACTAGTTTCACTTATATACTGATATTTTATCATAATTATAAAGAAACCATATTCCATCTTCTATCCATCCTATGAAAAACAAAATCACGATTCGTGTGTACATACGGCTTACTGTCTCCACATCATGGTGTAATCTATTTTTTACCACTACATTACATGGATGGGTATAATTATGGAAGTAATAAATATTAATGACTATAATATCATGATATTGATTCCAAAATATTAAACATCATCCACTTTAATACCATTCAACAATTATGGGAATGATATTGTCGCTCAGGGTTATGTACAAATTACCGTCAACCTGATGTGATGTGATTCATTCTTCATGATCTTCATTAAATAAATATTATATAAATGGATGGAATTAATAAATATGATATTTATTATACTAATATATTGTTTTAAATTATAAAACTATAACCAAATAATATGAATAATAACTTTTTTGGAAAAACATGCGTAAGAAAAGAAAGAAGTCAACACCCGATGGATGAGTAATAATGTTACTAAAAATTGATGATAATATGATAATATATGAAATGTAAAAATTAATATTATTCTTAAATGAGTCATTGAAATTATTTTAATTATTATACAAGATTTTTGTATACATAGAATGAAAATTAGACCAATGGTAATGCATAATTTCACTATCTCATTATTATTCGAGATCGTTTATACCTTTGTATTTTCTGGGGAATAATTATCATACATGTCCCTATTTCTTAATAATGTATTCCAAAATATAATTTCTATTCTTCTATAATTGTTTAGAGTCAATTTTACCCATTGGTTAATTTATATTAAATGGAATGAAATTAATCTTTTATCGTTTTTATACGAGGTGATATTTGACTTTTCCATAAAAGTATGAGGAGAATGTTTTATTATCTTATATGGAATAAATGAATTTTTACATATTCATAATTCCTAATTTAAATTAATATTTCTTTATATGATTTCAAGATTATTTTCAAATGAATTCGTTTATTTTAAAAAACTATAATGTTTTTATAAAAGAATTTTTTTTTGAATAAGGGATATTTTATTCTAGAATTAATTTCAAGTGCTCTATCAAAATTATTTTTCATCTAAAATGGAATTATTTAATAGGTTTATGTTTCAATTATAATATATTTATTATTACTAGGTTTTGATTTTATTTTTTATGGAATTATATTTATGAAATCCATTTTTTTACATGGATTTGTTATTGTGAAATGATGTTTAAAAAAACCCATTTACTTCCTTCAGTTATGCTAAATGATTTATGGTATTGTGGAACACATAAGAATGATTTAACTATGAGATGGGTGATACTTATATAATCCTCCAATTAATTGGGTAATTATTTATATATGTAGAGATAGACATGTTTGTATAGGGATTTGATCTTGGTTTAGTTGTATAGGGCTAGAATGAGGAGTGAAATTGGTTCAATAATGGACTTTATCATCTATGATGGTTTGGGAAATGAGCCTTGACTAATATTTAATTATTTTATATGATTATTTGAATGCAAAAAAATCAGGTCGTATGTTATCACTTTTGGGATTATGTTCATTGATATTTATAAACTTGTATGATTTATCCCATGGCATGATATCATAATCTTTCATATGCAACATAAGATTTTAAAATGTTATGCTCTTATGTCTTTTGATTATGATATGGTTGATGTCTCCCTTATTACCATTAATGGGAATTTGATTTCACCATTTCATATATTTATTTTCCCCAGGTCATGGAGAATGGTATTAAGTAAGATATGTCAAAAGGGGGTCTAGTTATGACGAAATCAGTGGGAGACTATAAAGATGTCTTATAAACCAGATGTTTATGTTTTACAATTTCTAAATACACTATACATATATGGTATTATCAGGGATTTGTTATATTTTGTAATAGATATTATTTAATTTTGATGAAATATCTATCTATGTAATGTATGAATTATTATAGTTGATATTAGAGGAAAGGTATAGTTATCCTTTGGAAACTAGGATGAGAAACCCCTAGGAAGAACCCTAAGTATATACCAAAGTATAGGATACAATCCAATTAGTGTAGATATGATTATGAATTACCATGGAAAAAATATATTGTACCCTAAACTGAAATTTTATTCTTGGTTATATATTTTTTTCTTTTGTGATTAGTGTTTATCATTTTATTGTTCTTTGTTTTAGTTAATGGTTGGAACCCAGAGGAGTCAGATTAATAATGAATATGATGGGAAATTCAGTGATTGTGGAGTTGAGCAACCAAATGTTATAGAATATAGAATGAAAATTATTTAAGCTATTATCATGAAAATTTATCAAGGTATGAATCATACAAAACATTCATAATAGTAAAAGAGGAAACATTATTCTATTGGGTTCTTCATAAGGCATTGTCCAGCTTATTTTGGCAGGTCTTCTAGTCCATAAGTGGCTGATGAATAGATCAGTACCACTAAAAAGATATTTTCAGTTCTCTAATATTCATAACATGATAAGTTCTTCCAATCAATCTATAATTTATAAGGTGAAAGTTATAAATGGTGTTACCTTATCTAAAATACTAGGAAAATGGATAAAATTGAAATCATGTAGTGGAAAGAGAGTATGGACTTATTTTTGAATAAGTACATTCATCGTATACTTCACAAAAAGATAGATAAGGAGTTCCATGAGCATAAAAAAAAGATGATGAATCTATTAGTACCTATGAAAAATATATTATAATACTTTCTAAGAATGATTATGGGATTATTATCCAGCCTGATAATAAAATTGATCCATTCATTAGTTGCTTAAAAAATATATGAAGGGAATTAGCTATAAGGGAATTCAATATCTAAGAAAAAATCATTCGATGTTTTCTCAATATTGAGATAGATACTAGAGTAACCAATCAGTTCAATTGGTTTGATAAGAATATAAAAAAAGGAATTCAAGGAAAAATCTATAGACCACACAAAAAATAAGTTGAGTTCTCCCTTATCCTCAATGTGTGGAAAGAAACATGGAGGTTTTTTTAAAAGGGCCTGAAAAATTATTTAAGTTCATGTGTGAAGGTCATCGAGCAGTTGAATGCCCAAGTGATATGAGAGAGAAGTCTAATGATGATAATAGATAAAAGGATACATAGAATGCACCTCCTATACATCAATGTTACAAGTGAAAGGAAATGGGGAATTATGCCAATAAATATCCTAACCCATGTGTTATTGATGATGATAGACATTAGAAAACTCTTATGTCCAAATAAAATGACAAGTCACATGAAATCACTATTAGCGGTGTGGAGTACTATCCTAAAGTAGTGAAAGGTACACATAAAGTCCACATTAATGTAGAAAATGTTCTATTTGTTTTTGGATCCACCCAATAATCTATTTCTAAATAATTTCCTATGGGTATCACTATATTACCTCAACAATTAAATGTTGAGGGAGATGCGACAACTCTAAATGGCACAATGGTCATATTAAAAAAATTTAAATCCTCTTCTATTGATGTTTGTGGGAAATTGATTCCTGTAAATATATTTATCCTTCGTATATTGTTTTTTTGTGACTCATTGCATATATTATCATTCCCTATATGGATCTCATATCAATTTCCATGAAAGGGGTGTCACATATAATATTTTGGATCAATCTTCAATAATCTATCAATGGAATATGAATACAACCTTCCTGTTGAAATTTATTCTATCTTATAGGTCTAGATTTATATAAATTTAGGTACTTTATCTCTTATGGCTGGGGATAAGTCATCATTAAGTATAAAATTTTTTTACAAGAGTTTAATAATGTATTTTGAGAAGTAATTTTAAGTCTTCCACTGAATCATGAGGTTGTGTTTTCTTTAGAACTCATACAGGTTGCTATGTATTTTTAAATGAAACCATATAGAATATACCCAATTTTGTAGGAGGAAATGAAAAATAAACAACAAGAGAATATTGAAAATGGATTGATATTCCCCAGTGCATCAACTTGGGGTTCACCTGTTATGTTTGTTAAGAAGAAATATGGATTAATGAGACTCTTCATTGTTTATCTAGAACTTAATAATATCTCTATCATTAAAAAAATACCCTCATACTCGTATTGATGACTTATTTGACCAAATATGTGGAGATTGATACTTTTCCAAGATCGATCTTCATTTAGTATATCATAAACTAAGGGTCAAGAATGAGGATATACCAAACATAGAATTCCATACATGGTATGGACACTATAAATTTATAGTGATTCTTTTTAGTCTTAAAAATTCCCCTATTATCATCATGTATCTAATGAACAGTGTATTTAGAGACTATCCTGATCAATTTATGTTCATATTTCTAGATGATGTTCTATTTATTAAATGTTATAGGAAGAACTTGAGGATCACTTGATAATTGTATTTAATAACTAGAGAAAGGATAGTATTTATTTAAAATTTACTAAGTGTGAATTTTGTCTTCAGAAAATTTAATATTTTGGTCACATAATCTTAATAGGTGGGAAATCTATTGATCTAACAAAAACACAAGTTATTAAAATTTGGTCGATATCAACAACAATAACTAAGATCTAATGTTTTCTTGGTTTTGCTAGATATTATCGACATTTTGTGAATGGATTTTCATTATTATCAAACACATTCTCCAAGTTGACTATAAAAAGATTTAATTCCATCTAGATAGAGGAACATGATGATAATTTCAAAGAGCTGAAAATAAGGTTATCCAGTACACATGTAATCACACTACCTTATAGTGGAGAAAGGTTTTGGATCTATATTGATTTATCCAAGAAGGGGTTGGGATGTGTTCCTTTGAAAAATGATATGGTGATAGATTTTGCCTGGTGAAAATTAAAAATCCATGAGAAAAGATACCAACTCTTGATTTGGGGATTCCTTCATTAATATTTTAATTAATGATATGGGGGTATTAACATTATCTTTAAAGGTGTGATATTTATACTTATAATAAAATATTAATGATTATTTTCAGAAAAAGGTGGATAAATATAGAAAAATGAAGATGGTTGGATATGATTAAATATTTTTACTACTCAATACACTACTAGCCTGGGAAATAAAAAAGCTGGAAGATTCTTTGAGTTGAAATAACTATGCTATCATATCAATGATGGGGATAACAAAAGATCCAATAATTATGGATTAACAAAGGATGGATATAGATACTTTAGTGGATGGGGATAATTCATTTCATTCTCAAATTAATGTTCACCCATATGTAAAATTGAATGTTAAGGAGGTTCTAAAAGAATGTGTAGAGCTACAAATGATGGTGAGAAATATTCATGAATTTAACCTTGATAGTGATTGAATAATAAGGTTTAGGAACCGGTTTTGTATTCCAACCATAAAAAAATTAAAAAAGGATCTATTAGATGAGCCTCATAGTTCTTCATTTTCTATTCATCCTAGAAGCACAAATATGTAAATGAGTATGAAAGAGAATTTTTTGTGGGAAGGTATGAAAGGTAATGTTTCTGGATATGACTTTTGTGGCATGGGTTGTCAGTAAGTTCAGGCTGAGAGAAAGATGTCTAAAGCTATGTTAAAACCATTACCCATACTAGAATAGAAATGATAAAATGTCACAATGGATTTTGTCATCGTAATTCCCAAAACATATAAAGACCATAGTGATATAAGGTTTATAGTTGATCACCTTATAAAGTTATCACACATCAAATATATTACAGAGGGTTTCAATATTGATATGTTCTCTAAGATATATATAATGGAAGTTGTAATATTTAATAGAGTACCACATTCCATTATATCTGGTTAGGATTTAAGGATTACCTATATATTCTATAAAAGTCTTCGGCAAGCTATAAATACTGAGTTATGTTTTAGCACTGCTTATAATCCTCTGATATATATTCATTCTATGAGGAAAATTAAAACTCTATGAGAAATATTGAGAGATTTCTCTATGGATTACGAAGGTTGTTGGGATCAACACCTTCCATTGGTAGAATTTTCTAACAATAATAGTTTTTACTATTGTATTCAGATGTATACTTATGAATCCATCTTTGGAAATAATTAAAAAACTCCAACATGATGGGAAAAATTTGGGGGGAGAAAGCTATTTGGACCAGTTATTATTGATGAAATTTTAACACCCTGAGATTTAGAGAATTATTTGTTTCCGCCAATTAATTTTACTATTAAATATTTTCATTTCACATGAAAAAAGAAATATATATATATATATATAATAAAAGAATATTTCAAACATTCCTTTCACATTTAATTCTATCCTGGCATGTGCTACATGCAATACCAACTTGGATTGCTCTATAAGCAATGCCAACATGGTGTATCACGCATGCAACACTATGTTTCTACAAAATATCTATTTTTATTGTTTTAATTATTTAAATAAGATAATTATAACCTAGAGGATAAACATAGTAATATGAAAAGTAATAACATCTTTTAAAATACTATTTATAATTTTTTTATATAAATAAAACATATTACAGAAAAAGATATGTTGTTTGGTAAAGTCCTTTTTATGTTTAAGAAAATATTTTTCTCGAACGAACCCATATTAATAATAATAGTTATATTAGACACATATAGAAAATTAATTTGATATAATAAAAATCATTTTTTAATAAGAATTACAAAATTATCTGAGGGTGAATTTTTGGGATTTTTCTGAGAAACATCAATTTTTTATAAATAGTGAAAATACTGCTTTTTAGTTAAAAAATCTTTTTTTCTAATTAATTATTCCTTAGAAATGATATTATAAATATTTTTTTATTTCACATTACATTAATGTTACATATGTTAATACAATTTAATAAATTATAATAAATTTCACATTAAAAATCAATATAAAATCTAAACAATCATTTAAACTATTTCCTACATTAAAACCATGTAATTTCATCTCGCTAGTGGGATTAGACATAATATTAACATTTCTTATTTTGTGATTTGAATTTAAAAAATTTTACATACATGAATTTTATTCACTTTAATATTTAGATTCTATTAATACCATGATAATTTTTGACAATAATGATTAGTAAATGTGATTAAAATTATTCAATGCAATTAAGGACAAATTAAGCTTAATTAGGGACTGAACCTTAATATTAAGGCCCTAAAAGACCTACTCAATTGTCCAACACACAGTTTCTATCCATATATCATCCATAAACCTTCCATTAATTTTTTTGGTTTAGTAATTCATTTTTATGTAAGAAGGTGTGCACACCCAATTTGATTCTAAATATTTCTTGTGAGTCTTTTTTGTTCCCTATAAAAGGTCACAATGTATACCCATTCATCACACATCTCAAGCCTAATAATTTGGTAAAATTTATTACCACATAGACTCCCAAAAAAATCCCTTATACATTTAAGCCTCCCATTGGGTAGAAACCCTCTCAAAGAAAACTTTTTGGCACAAACCCAAAGGAGTTACTCGATTTAGATGTAACGTATTCTCTCAAGGTACTCTCCTTTATTTTTTATATACACCCCCTACACTGTTTTTATTTCCTAATTGTGTGATAAAAAAACTATATTACTTATTCTCATTTGTTTTTATGAAAACGTTCTTACACATACACCAACCTCCAACCAATGGATGTTGAACATACTGTTTATGTGTATGACGAACTACTGCCTCATGAAATTATTATTGACCATTTCTCTATTACCACCAATCATGAAGACCATTATTATGGAAACACTATTTATATATGTAATATATTATAAATATTATTTATTTAATCTTATTTATTCATTTTTTAACAGAGTTATTTTTATCTTCCATTTGGTGTTAGTATGATAATATTTTTTGAAGAAGGGTGGACTACTGCCACCTCAAAGCAATGTGATTCTGTCACACACCACAAGGAATGTATTAAGAATAAATTTAATGAAATTTTATTATATATATGATATATTAATTATACTTTATAATTTATGTATATACATATACATATTTCATTGACATACATTCTTTCAAAATAATAATAAAATCGGAAACAACATTCATGCGTAAGAACAGCTTACCGTCTCCATGAACGGTGTATTCCATTTCATACTTCATTATGAGATAAATTATTATAATTCGAATACAATGTATATACCTGATATTTATATCATTTTCTACATTATTTAATCACTATATAAGTATAAGTACTAACACTATAACAAATTAAGACACATGTGAAAGACAAAGCAAATATTTCCCAAAGTGAAACCTTGACATAGGATCATTAACAAGTGGTTAATATAAAGTCATAATTAAACCATATATAGTAATAGATATAATAATATGGTTCTTTAAAATATTTATAATAATATTATATTTATTTTACAGAATTCTTTTCTGAGTACGAAGAGATTCATGACACAAGCTAATGGATTTTCATCTAACTTTTAATTTATGTGAGATACAAGCTATGTTCGACACTATTTCCATTTGAGTAGTGCATGTACTAATCATGATTGTATTATAAGTATAATGTACACAAATTTATGATTATTAACATTCCCATTTGATGATCCTTTTTTCATGGGGATTATGATTCAATAGTTTTCAAATTGGTAAACATGTTTTCTCTCAATTGTCCTTTGATACTCATGCATTATTATGAACCTAAAATATTTTTTAAGGTGTATATAATTCCATTTTACATGAAATATCATGAATATAAGTATTTTAATGATATTATATAATTAATTTAATTTAATTTCCTTACATTTTAGTGCATCATCCCAAGATACAAGGTTATAAGAGTTTCTTGAGATAGTCTCATTTGTTTTAAAGATTGTTTATTTTTATAATTCCTTTGTTGAAATATTATGATACATATCTCCATAATATTATTGAGTTTACTTATACTCTATTATTTTATTATATAATCATGTGTTGGTTCCATTTTCTTTACTTTTTTTCAAGTATTTTAAATTAAACTATTTTTTAAAATGTTTTGAAGATTATTTTATGTGATTTAATAGAAAATGGTTTTCAAAATAATTTCATCTATTCTTTAAAAAATTTAAAGGTATTTCCAATGAAATTGATTTTAAAATGATTTTATGTATTAAAAATCCTTTTTCATACAAGAATGTATACTTTCTTCAAAAAAAACGTATTTAGAGTATATTTAACAATTATTTTCCATAAAAGATGACATCTATTGATGTTACTCCTAACTTTATAGGAAATTATCTAAATATAAAATTAATATACTTTCTATGAATGAGTTATTATTAATTCCATGTTTGTTATGAAACCTATTTCTCTTTCAGGGGTAATATGTTTATGAAACCCACTTCTCCTTCACGAGTTTAATGCTTTTGCAACACACTTCTTTTCACAGGTTATGTTTATGATTAAATAATGTTGAAACCTATCACTTTCCACAAGTTACGATATGTTTACATGTTTATGATACCAATTTCATTTCATTGGTCATGATATGACTATTTATAATCTCATGGAAAATGTAAGTATGATCTTATTATATTAATAGTGGGACCTATATCTCCCTCAAATGCATTGGATAATGATTTATATCTCATTAGATGGAAAAGTAATTAATGATAGTTTACTCAGTTCAAAAATAAAGGGCTAGAAAAAGGGTTTAATCAGGTTAGTAAAATAGGGATATAACAAGGGTGTACTTGGTTTCGTAATACAATACTGGAATGAGAGTTTACTCAGTTCATTAATATTTGGATGGAACGAGTTCTCAGTTATCTCGGTAATACATGGATGGAATGGGGGTTCACCTGTTTTAGTAATGGACTTTTTCCACTAAGACGGTCATGGCATTGATGCCTTAGCTACAACAGAAATCTTTAGAGGCTTCTATGTTGCCACAATTCAATGTATTATTCCTATCTTATTCTTTCATGTTGTGTTCTCTTTATTTCATATGATTCATTTCTTATGAACTCCCAATAATTATATCATGTTCTATGTTTTGATATTTTATATAAAGGGTATGATATTTTATTTATATTATCAAATTCTCATACCCATATAATCAAGATTATGCTTCCATGTCTCCCTTGTTTACCCTTATTAATCATTTGGGCTCACCCCTGTTCATGTTTCCTTTCTCCAGGTTATGAAGAAATGTTTTAGGTTTAAGTACTAAATGTGGTAATATTTATGGGAGATGTTTAATATATTTCACTAGGATATAATATTTTGTTTCAATGATTCCAAAGGAACTAACAAAATTTGGTCCTCTACAATGTATTTTTTTAATTTACTATATATTCATATAAAATAAGGTTATATCCATGTATGTTAAGAATGGGTCGCTATATTTGATATCAAAGGAAAGGATTATTCAACCATTATAAACTATGATTAGAAAACTTTATTAATATTTTTGGTATATTTATAATGATAGGTCTAGGGATGTCACTATGGATAAGTATAAGAATGATATATTGTTTAGGAAAATGTCTTTGAATATTGGTAAAGGATAGTGTGAGTGGTTTCTAATAAATATTTCTTATTCTTGATACTACAAGTGGATTTCGTTCATGAATACATGTACCTAGGGGTAGAAACACTGAAAATATCTTCCGAGCTTGACTGAGGGTAATCTAGTACACAAAAAGGGGCCTTCATGCACATTTGGTTTGACACTCTTAGGGTAAATGATTTGGGAATCCACAAACACTTCTTGAATAATCATGAAGGATTTAGCTGTAGGTTTGCTATGAATTACCAAGGATAAATACTACATTTCATAGATTATTGATGGTGTCATGATTTAGACATCCTATAAGTAATTGTGTTCATTAATTTGTAGTATTTTTCTATGATATGTAATTCCCATACTATGATTTTGGTTTTATTCTATGTAGGGAAACATACCGAACATGATTAATGTTTAATGTGATGGTATATTTTATTTTATGAGTAGTCAAGAGAGATGATCACTTGAGTGAAATATGTCATGATCATGCCTTATCAATTTTTACAGAATATGATTAATATTGTTTTCTTTATCAAACTCTAAGACTATCCAAGGAATATAAAGAAGGATTTCTCTAACAGTTCAGGTATTGGAGACCATGGAAGATATAAGATTAGGATTCCATTGTGTCGGGAATGTGGAAATAATCACCTAAGTGAATGTCCAACTAGAACAAGAATCTGTTTTGACTATAGAAAATAAGGACAAAAATAAAGCGAATGAAAGATAAAATGAAGAGTTTGGTTAAATAAATGTATGGTAATTTTGATCTCCATATGTTATCATTGAAGGTTATGTGTTTTACGTAATTAATAAACGGTCATTATGCAATATAATGTCCCAAGAAGAATATTCCTATAGACAATCAACAAGGTAGTGCATGTAATGGTTACATTGCTGATGATGAAGAGACTACAGATGAAATGTGAAGGTAAAATAGTATTGTGTAATAGGATGAGGTAGCATTGTTAATGGATTAAAGATGAAGTAATCAAAGTATTTATGTATTTGGATTCCCAGATTATGAATGTTAGATTATGTATGGATTTTTCAGTTTATGTTTTTGCTATGGATTTACAAGAATATATTGAATGGCCACGATACACTAGAAAGGATATCTCATCAATGTTAACATTTTGACTAAGGTTAGGTGACCCTTAACATGTTCTTTATGTGAAGACTATTTGTTTTGTATAATTATACGTGGGATATGAATATGTAAATCAAAATATAATGATTAACTTAGAACTAAGTAAGGATTATTTTATAGTGTTTTTCTACTACCACTAATGATATTTACATCATTTTAGGATTTACGGAGTAAATCCAATATATTTCTAAATGAGGAAACATGTATGTTTTTTGAAAAAAAATTATCGTAATTCTAGTAATTAACATGTTTATGGACAATAAATTATGTGGTTATTCATATTTTTGGAATGTGAAAACCAATAGCTACTTGGTGATATAAAAGGAAATCAATGTTAAGTATATTTTGTGACACTATTTATAATGTTTTGTATTTTCACCCTTGATAAGGGTTATAAGGTTAATCATTCATGAAATGTTTAAGATATACTTTGGAGGATGTATTTGTGCACTGAGATTATGATTATAATCATGGTTAAAAGTCTATTAAGTGATTAACTTATTTCAGGGATGTTTATCTTTTATATTTTTTTGTGAAAAGGACATCATGTATGTTTTGTGGCAAAAAATAATGTTGGGCAAAGTCATGGGTCATAAACCTATGAATAAAGGATGATAGGGGTGTCATGCCTACCAATAGCCTATGTGATGTCCTGTTTAATGTATAATCATTTTTTCTGAATAAATATTTATGGTGAATCCATAGTGTAACTTTTTATTTTTAGTGCATATTGATTTTTTTAAGAGATAAATAGTTAACCTTGTTATTCTTTTATGGGCCTTATGATCAATTAGAAGTATATTTTAGTGATTTATTCATCAAAGGTAATTTTTGAACATACATTCTATATATTAATGGATGTATTATAAATTTTTTAAAGAACAACCCAATAATGACATTTTTTTAAAGAAATATATCAAAAATTAATCAACATTATGAAAGTGATAAATAAAAAAAATTCCAATACATTAAATTCCCTCGAACCAATGGATTCTGGAATTATCACTTTTTTATGATTTTGGGGCCCTAAACATTAATTTGATCATTCACTTGTTTTTTATTGATGACCTCAATCCTTCTCTATAAATTTTTATGTATTCCCTCCATGTCCAATCTTCCCTCCCATCTAAGGTTCTCCCATGTGGAACAACAGTTATATGTTACTTTGTGTAAATGTTATGGTTCCAAATTTTCCTTTTTAAGGGAAGTTTTAGTTTCTATTTTTATGACGTGGTTTTCTATAAATGAAACATTAATGTATTAAACCTTTGATAAACCAGATGAATTTGGAGGGTGAAATTAATTTTAAGGGGAGTAGAGTGTTACTTAATGAGATTTTGAGAATTATTTATTTCACGAATTAATTTAACATTTCAATTTTTTCTATTTCATATGAAACTATAAAATATTTCTTTATATATTTATATATATATATATATTTTAAAATACTAAATCATACATTACATTAACATGCAAAACCAACATGTCTTGTTCTACACACAACACAATCATGGCTTGCACTACAAGCAACACCAACTTGGCGTACGATGCACGGAACAATGAGTTTCTATAAAACATCTATTTTTATTATTTTAATTATTAAAATAAGATTTTTATATCATAGAGTTTAAACAAAGTAATATTATTAGTAATAAATACTTTTCAAATATTTTTTAATTTTTTTATATAAATAAAACATATTGACAATAAAAGATATGATTTTTGGTAAAGTCCTTTTTATCATTAAAATAATTATTTTCTAAAATTAATAGCTATTATTAATTTAAAAAAATTATACACATTGATAAAATAGGCTTAATTTCTTTATTTATAACCTAGAAATTTTCTTAGGGTTAATTTTGGGTATTTTTCTGATAATCTTCAATTTTTTGATGAATATTGGAAAATACTGCTATTTAGTTAAAAACTACCTTTTGGTCTAATTAATTAGTAACGCTAAATTTTATTATAAATATTTTTTATGGTCACATTAATCGAATATTAAATATATTATTTTAATTTAATTCATTAGAATAAATTAAATTTTAAAACTAAATATAAAATATTAAAAACAATTAGAACATTTCCTACTTTAAAACCTCATCATTTTGTCCCATATACGGGATTAGCACTAATGCATATTTTGATTCTTATATTATTGTAAATTAAAAAATCTGACATAAAACGTATAATTATGTTTAATATTTATATTCTAACAATACCATGAAATTTTTTGACCAAAATGATAATTAACAGTGACTAAAATTAATAACAGAAGTTAAGGCCAAATTAAGCATAGTTGGGGATTGAAAATTAACATTTAGAGCCCAAATGACATAGAAACTTGTCCAAAACCCATTTTATATGAATATTTAGGCCATAAACCTTATATTTCTGAGTTTAGATTATTTGTTAATAATTTTTGTAGGTATGAACATGTGCACAACAAATTTGTTTCTAAAAATTCTATTTGATTCATTTTCCTTATGTATAAAGGAAACCACATATATCCATACCTGACTCCTCTCTAGCCTCTTATATTTTTCCATGATCTCCGATGTAGACTAAAAAAATCCCCCCTTATACTTTTTAGCCTCTGTTTGGGCAGAAACCCTATCAAGGAAACCTTTTAGCACAAACCAAACAGAGTTACCCGATTTAGAGGTAACGTGTTCTCTGAAGCTCCACTCCTTAATTTTACCTCTTCACCCCTTAAACTATAATTATTTACTTATTTTGTTAAAAACATTATCTACCAAATATAGTAATTTTTTATGAAAAGTGTATGAACTATTCTTACAAACACCTCTATCAAATGGATGTCAAACATATTGTTTCTGTCTACTGTGAACTACTGCCTCACGAAACCATGATTGATTATTTATCTATTAACACCAATAATAGAATCCATTATGATGTAAAATATATTTATATAAGTAATATATTATATTTATTATGTATTTAATATTATTTTCTCTTTTTTTATCACACATATTTTTATATTCCATTTTGTGTTACTACGATAATCTCATTTGGGGAAGTGCAGAATGTTTCCCCCTCGAAGAGATGTCATTCGTGCACACACCACATCGAATGTATTGTGGAAGGGTTTAATAAACATATATTTTAAATATTATATATTCATGATACTGAAATAATGATATATATATATACATATATACATATGCCATTGACATACTTTCTTTCAATATGATAATAAAAATGGAAACAACGTTCATTAGTACAAATGGCTTACCATATCCATGACTAGTGTATCGTCTTTCATAATTAATTATTAAATAAATATGTATAATAAACATATACTATATATACCTAGTATTTATATCATGTTTTTATTCTCTAATCATGATATAATTATAAGGACCATCACTATTCCAAATTAAGACACTTTTGAAGAACAAAGCGAATATTACCCAATGTGAAACCATGAAATTGGTTCATTAATAAGCTGGTAATATAGAATCAGAATCAAATAATATATAGTAATAGATATAAGAATATTATACTGTATAATATGTATAATAAACTTATATTTATTATACAACAATCTTGTACGAATATAGAGAGATTCAAGACACATGGTAAGGGGATTTCATCTCAAATTAATTTTTTGTGAGATACAAGCTAAGTTCACCACTCTTTCATTTTTAGTTTTATATGTATTGATTGTGATTATATTATAATTATATTTTACTTATGTTTTTGATTATTAAAATTTCCATTTTATGTTCCTTCTTTCATGGGGTTTGTGTTTCAAAATATACCAAATCGGTAAAAATGTTTTGTCTCAATTTGCCTTTGAGAATCATGTTTCATTATGCACCAAAACACTTTTTTGAGGTTCATATACTTCCATTTTTCATTCCATATCATGAATCTTGTTTTATTCATGATATTATATTCTTCATATTATTTCCATTTCTTTTATTGAGAGTATGATCCAACGATACAAAATGATAAGTGTTTATTGATACAATATCATTGTTTTTTGAGATTGTTTTTGTTTATGCTTCCATTGATGAAATAATACAACCAATCTGTTAATAATATTCATGATTTTACTTCTACTCTATTATTTCATGATATACTCATTTATTTTTACAATTTTTTACTCTTTGATATATATGTATGTTAGGTAATTATTTTTAGGAAAATCCGACTTTACCCTCTCTTTGGTCAGAAAACTATGTTTTCTAAAAAGTCCTTCCATGAATATTATACAATTACCCAATAATATCTAAAAGGAATTTTCCCCTTTTTTGTCCTTTACCAATCTCTTCAGTGTAATGTTTTTGTTTCTTTCCAAACAAGCATCTTTTTTATCGTTTTTACCATAGAAGAGGAATGTTCTTTTATCCTCATACAACATGTATGGATTTACCCTTAGTTATTCCTTAAAGATTCCTTTTCAATTTTAAAAAGGATAAACTTTAATAAAATGTTTTTAAATGTATTTTTCATGATGATATGTTTTAAAAATGGTTTCAAACTTATTTTATAATGTTGAATGAAAAATTATTTTCAAAAAAGTTTCAATATTTCTTTATAAGATTTCATAGTATTTTCAAAGAAATTGTTTAAAAATGTTTTCAAGCTCTATTTTAATTTTTTCAAAGTGATTTAAATGAAATAATTTTTCAAACGTTTTCAATCATCTTTATATGTTTTCAAGAAAAATTATTTTCATAATATTTTAAATATTTCTTTATGTGTTTTCAATGTATTTTCAATGAAATGGTTTTCAAAACAGTTTCATGTTTTCAATAAAAGATTTCATGTTTTTTCAAATAAAATGTTTTATAAAATGTTTTGACACTTATTTTATGTGTTTTCAAAGAAAAATGTTTTTAAAAATGATTTAATGAATTTTTTATAAATATTAAAGTTATTTACTAATAATATTATTCTCAAATGGTTTTATATATTAAAATGACCATTTCAAAAAGGAAAGGATATCTTCGTAATAAACATTTTTAGAGAATATTTCAAAATTATTTTCTATCTATGGTGAAATCTATTAATGTTACTCATTTATTTCTCAGAAATGATTTAAAGGATCCATTCATATACTTCTTATGAATGAGTTATGCCTAATGTCATGGTAATTATGAAACCCATTTCTCCTTCCTAGATAATATGTTTATAAAACTCATTTCTATTTCGAGAGTTATATTATTTTGAAATCTACTTCTTTTTACAGGTTATGTTTATGATTAAATGATGATGAACCCTATCTCTTTCCACATGTAATGATATGTATAAATATATATGATACCCATTTCATTTCATGGGATAAAATATGATTATTTATGATATTGTTCAAATTTTATTTATGATTTCATCATGTGGGGGCGAGACTTATATTGCCCTCTAATTTATTGGGTAATGATTTATATCTCATGCGACAGACATGACTGGAATGAGGTTACCTCGGTTAAGTAATATATTGTTTCAATGAGGGTTTTATCGGTTCTGTAATATAGGTTTTGAAAGAGGGTTTACTCAGTTCCATAATACATGGTTGGATTGAGAGATTTCTCGGTTTAGTAATATAATGCTATAAAAGGGTTCACTTAGTTCAGTAATACACAGCTAGAACAGGGGTTAACCTGGTTTAGTAAGGGGCATTGTCTACTAAGATGGTCTTGGAATTCATGTAGTGGCAACAAAAGAAATCATTATATTCAAATGTGTTTGTATAATTCCATGTCTCATTCATATTTTATTCTTTCAAGGATTATTCTCTTTATTTAATATGAT
This sequence comes from Viscum album, assembly GCA_963277665.1. Classification (NCBI taxonomy): domain Eukaryota; kingdom Viridiplantae; phylum Streptophyta; class Magnoliopsida; order Santalales; family Viscaceae; genus Viscum; species Viscum album. The sequence continues at coordinate 878,334,948 of OY728163.1, forward strand.
TCATAACTTATTAACTTCCAATATTTATACCATCATCCTTTGGGGTGTTTCTCAGCGGTTGAGGTCTACGCTCATGTTTCGGTGTTTTGGGGGCTCCAACTCTTCTCAGGTGAGTTAGGGGGGGCTCTGTTGTGTCTGATGCGGTCGATCTAGTCGGTGGCGGCGAGGTTCCCGTTTTAGGGTTTTGTCTTTTCCCTGATGGATTTGAGGTTCTTCATTCTGTGTGGCGGTGTGGTTGTTTGGTTTGGTGGTTTTTCTTTGTGGGTTTGCGAATGGATGATTTTATGAGTGATGACAGCGGTGATGACGGTGTCGGATTGGGTTTTTCTGGCGACCAGTGGGATGTTGGGAAGGTGACAACGACGATGATGACGGCGAGGTGCTCTGGTGATGGTGCTCCAGCGACAACGGTGAGGTACCCCGGCGACGATGATAGTGGTAGTTATGAGATATTGTTGATGATGTTGAGTGGTTGGCGACTGGATGGGGATTTCGACGTCGACTTGATTTGCGGTGGGTGACGATTTCCATGCTCGCATCTCGAGGTGGCTCTTGTAAATGATGAAGGGGGACACACGGTCAAGAAAAATGGAAAGCGGTTTGGGTTTTGTGAATTTGAATTTTTTCGTTCTGGTTTTTGAAATGTATGGCGCGAGGATGTTTTGTAATGGGTACCGGCCACCGTTAAACCGGTTTTCTTTCTCTTTTTAATAAATGGTCAGAGGGTTATCCTTTGATGGCTTTTCTGGTATTCCACAACACACAAGAGCATCTCAAAGTTGAGAAAAATGTTATGTTGGCAACCAATGAAATAACATAGTGTTTGATGTGGTTGATAAGGATATTCTGTAAATATATCATAGGAAGAGTGTAATGAGATTTGTAATAAATGGAATGTTGAGCCCTCAGTATATCGGTCCTTTTGAAATTTTGGACCATATTGGGATGGTAGTTTACCGATTGGAACTTCCACAAAATCTCACTCAAGTTCATGACGTGTTCCAAGTATATCTCTTGATAATGTACTTAACTGATCCATCACATGTACTAATCTCAGAAGTTTTTCCACTATAGGATGACCTTTCTTATGAAGAACAAACATTATAAATTATAGATTATAGTGAAAAAGTTCTAAGCAACAAGATAACTTTCTTGGTTATTTTTTATTGTGGAACCACTAATTTGAGGAATCTGTGTGGGATGTTGAGGATGTGATGACGTATAATTAACCTCATCTATTTTTTCCAAATGAATAATTTTAAGGGAAAATTCAGTTTAAGGGGGTAGAATGTAACACCTGTAATATTTTTTGAAATATTTTCTTTAAATAATTTAAATTATTTAATAGCTTTCATTACACCTAATCTTGAATTTAAATGAACCGTGAGATTCCCTAAGTATAAGATGGCCATTTTTACCTATCCAATATGTTAGTGGGAATAAATATGACTAACTTGTGAAAATTTATTGTCAATTCATTGGATACCAATTATTTATGAAAATAAATATAAATCAATTATTTATATATATTTTTTATTAATAAATATAGGGAATTACTGTTAGTAAATTAAATTAATAAACTATATATGTTATATACTTAATGAAATATTTTTTTATATTCATCCAATAGATATTTTTGTCTTAGGGTGTGAGTAAACCCTATTAGATATATAAAACCATATATTTTTAAAAGGGTTATTTCCAACTATTAATAGAGAATCCCTATAAAGATGAAGATTTTGAAACATAAATAACTTTTAATTGAATAAAGGAACATGTTCATTGTATGCGGGACAGAAAAATTTGATTTGGTTAAATTTTAAATAACATTCTGATATCTTTTATGTTTTTATGAATTTTAAAAATACACTAAATTTGAATTGAAAAAACTTTTTTCATCAAAATAATTTATATGGTTAAATTATAATGTATAATGGTTTTAGTGTATAAATATAATATATTTTTATCAGTTCATATAATTTATTTCTTTCACATAAATTTTAAATTGAATTCAGATATAAAAATATTTAAATATTTTGCAATGATTATACTTTTAAACACTATTCACTCTTTCGGATAATGAGATTATTTTTAAATTAATTATTAAAAATTATGTGCTTTAGTATTTTTAAAATGGATTTCATATTTGGAATCATTAAATACAAATTATTTAAATATCTTAGTTTTATATTTGGGAAATATGAATAATAACTTCAATAAGTTTTTTTAATACAATAAATGGGTAAATTTGGTAATTAACGGTAAAAATAATATTATGCAATTACCCTAACACATTTTCTAATATCATTTTTTTCTTTGTTTTGAACAAAATCATCCATGGGTTGATATTATGTCCTTTGTTACCCACTTGGATGATATTAGGACGTTTAATTTATTTTCTTTAAAGAAAAGTTATATATTCTTTACTCAAATTTTATTAACTATACCATTTTTAATTTTTGGAGCATACATATGGAAAATGTTATTACAAATTCTCATTTAAAATTTTAATGTTTCTCTTTCTTATGACATTTTATTTTTGATTTTTACTAATTGAATAATTACCTTAACGACTTATACTTTAACAATGCTGAAATTATTTAATTGATGATAAATTAATTAAATAAATTATATTAAAATGATAATAACCATTAAAAACTCAAACACTTGAGAAAATCATATTTGATGAGTATATCATGACCAAAACCATCCAAGGGATGATTTATTGACCATTTAGAGGCTTATAGAGGAGATTATGGCCATTATAATATTTTATATAAAGTGATGTTAATGTTGTCCAATTCATGTTTTAATTAATATAACATTTTTAATATAACATTTTAGAGATGATATATTTGACTATAAGTATTATTCTAAAATCTAAAATATTTACATTTTTATAGTATTTTATTTATAATCTTTATTGAACAAATAATCATATTAAATAATTACACAAAACTATTGTAGTAGTTATTTTATTAAGGGAAATATCAAATAAATTTGATTAAAAATATTAAATAAATATTATTTAGATAATTAATATGCCCAATTAATTTTCAAGATGACCTTAACCCCATAGTAATATAATAAAATAGTCGGTTCCACATTAACTAGTTATTTTAAAATATTTTTTAAAATTATTAAATTGAATATTGTCCAAATTGACACTATAGATTGTTTATCAAGAAAATGTTTTATTAAAAAAATTAAATTCATAAAAAATTTAAGAAAAATAAAATTATTATTATTTGGTATAAAATGTTCTATCATATTTAGTTATTGTATAATTGACATTAAATAAGTATATTTTTCACCCTTTTAATATTTAAATATTTGTTACCCTAGATACAAATTAAATATAATAACTAACTAGAATTAATATGATAATGTTTAAATTGATAGAAAAAATTTCATACAATTTTTTGGTTTTTGAGATTATGATCCTGTGTCTTCTTATCTTTTAAATTTGGAAATTTTTTAGGTTTTTTGACTGGTTTTGATTATATAATAAATTAAAATTTTTGGAGATCCCAAAAGTTCCCCTCACCTAACTTATAAAAGGGATCCACCACTTCACAATACATTGAGCCTTTAATCGTGGCCATACCCTACCAACTTCTCTTCTCAACTTCATTAGTAACATTCTAGAGGATCTGTTCCTCGTGAAAGACCAACTGTAATCCATTAAGATGAGATTTAGTGGGATAATGCCAAAGAAGAGGTAATCTCCTCTATTGATTCTTTCAAACATATTTCTTCTTCTAATTCCTCTTCATGATTTTTTTCATTATAAAGTAATAAATAAAATATCACTTATATACTTAGATGTTATTATTATTATTAAAACTACCATATTTCATCTTATATCTATCATAAAAATAATGAAATAACCATGTGTGTGTGCGTACAACACACCATCTCGATGTCGTGGTTTAATTTGTTTTTCACTACCACCTTACTCGAACGGGTGTAATGATGGAAGTAATAAATATATATAATTACTTTAAAATTATATTTATTCAGAACTATTATACTCTATCCACTTAAATACCATTCAACAATTATGTGAATGATATTGTCGATCGTGTTAACATGTGTCATATCATCTCCATGATGCGATGCGATTTATTCTAAATGATCTTAATTAAAAAATACTTATATAAATTAATGTAATGAATAAATATGATATGTATAACACTATTATCATTCTATAAATTATGTAATTATATCTTAAGAATATAAATAAGAATGTATCCAACAATACATGCATTATAAAATAAAGATGTTAATACCCGATTGATGGGTAATAATGTTACTAACAGACATATGATAATATTATCATATATGATATAATAAAAATGAATATGATTTTGAAATGATTATATGTAATTAATTTAATCATTATCCCTGATTTTTGGATACATAAAAATGATATCAGACATATGGTAAGGGATTATTTGGTAGTCTCATTATTATTTGATATTGTTTATATGAATGTATTTATTGGGGTATATTTACCATTCATGTCCATATTTCCCAATTATGTATTCAAAATTATTCTTCCTATTATTATAAAATTTTCTAGATTAAATTTTAAACTTTTCTGAATTTTTATTAAACAATATTAAAGGAATCTCTGTTTATTTTTGATATGGGGTACTTTTTTACATTTCCAGAAATTGTATGAGGAATTTTTTTTAAAATTTATACAGTTTGAATGGAATTTTACATTCTCAAAACAACATATTTCCATGAAACATAATTTAAATTATTTCAATTTTATCTTCAAATAATTTATTTTCTTTTAAAATTGTGTGACATTTTGAGAAAAGAAAGTGTTTTTATGAATAAAATAAATTTTCCTTAGGAAATAATTTCAACTGTTATAAAAAAAAAATTTATATTGAAGTTAGAATTCATTAATAGGTTTATATTTAAAGTATAATATTTTTACTATTCCTATGGTTTTATTTTGTTTATAATGAATAGTTATTTATGAAATCCATTTGTTTTACATTGATTATGTTATAGTGAAATTATGTTTAAAGAAACCCATTTTATTCCTTGGGTTATGATGCATTATTTATATTATAGTGGCACATGTAAAATTGATTTAATTAGGAAATGTTTGGTACCTATATCTCCCTCAAATTAAATTAGTAAATATTTATATCTCATTATATTGACATAGTTGAAATTTGAAATGGTCTTGGTTCAGTAGTATTGCGCTGGAATGAGGAGTGAAATATGTTCAGTATTGGACTTTTTCTATTATGATGGTCATGGATATGAGACTTAAAAAATATCAAATGATTTTATTTTCTTATGTATATTCCAAAAAAAATGTATTTCTTTTGTTATAAATTTTGGGATTATGTTTGTTGATTTTTATGAACTGTAAGGATTTATCCCATGGAATGATATCATGATCTTTCATATGAAGGATAAGTTTTCCCAATGTTATGATCTTATATATTATGATTATTATATGATTCAGATCTACCTTTTTTACCATTACTAATTATTCTATCTCACCCTTTCTCATGTTTTTTCCCATGTCATGAATAATGTTTTTAAATAAGATATGACAAAAAGAGATCTTGTTATGATGAAATAAGTTGGGGAAAATAAAGATGTATTATGACCCTTTTTTTATGTTTCCCAGTTTCTAAATACACTATATCTATATTTTCCTATTTTGTATTTATTATATTTTTAATTCATATTCTTCAATTTTTATGTAATATCAATGTATTTAAAGTATGGGTCATTATACTCTTGAATGTTTATATTTATAATGAATGTTTTTTTATGGAACACGTTCCACTTCCATGGGTTATACCATGATAATATGATAATGAAACCCTCTTTTTACATGGGTTATAATGAAATGATATAATGATTATTAAAACTATTTAATTTACAAATGTTATTCTATAATGAGTTTTTTATGAAAATCATCTATTTTCATAGGTTTTGATGGGATTAATGTTTTATAACCTTGTGGCCCACCTATGTATTATTTTCTATATATGATGGGTGGGAACTTTATCTCCCTATAATTAATTGGGTAATGATTAATTTTATACGTTTGCAATAGTTACATGGGAGGTTATCCAAATTTTGAATTTGGTCACATGAGATATTATTTGAATCCCAACATATGGTACACGAGTGATTATTCATTTCCTAATGTAGGTACATGGGTGGTTCTCCCAAGACAAACGTGTTATAAATGACTTGGTGGATGGACAGAAAATAAAAGTTTTTATACTTATATATTAGTCACAACTCTATGTATTATGTTAATTTTATTTTCTCATTTCTCATGTTCTTTTATTTTGTTATGATTTATAGTATATGAAAAAGCCATCATTATGCCATGAATCAATACTATTATCTTTTAAATGAAGTGTATGAATTTCATATGTTCTTATCATGTGATCATAGACTTATGATCACGTTATTTTTATATATTTCCCTTTTTAAAAAATACTTAGCATGTGATCTAACGGTTATTATATTTATTTTATATAGATCATGATGACAGTTATTATATGGGATATGTCTAAGAAGGGTTATATTTATGAGGAAAAATTATGGAGATGATGTAGAACAATTATAAACAAATTTGTATATGTTTCAAAAATTTCGAAGGAACTATACCTTAATAATCTATAAGAATGAATCGTTGTAATATAATGAATCTTCTTCTAAAAAATGAAATATCTATATATTAAAAGATAGGGATTCTTTACATTATTTCAGAGGAATGTTTCTATTAATTATTGGATGCAATGATGAGAAAACTATTGTGAGATTAGTAGGGATATGTGTAAAAATATTCTGAAGATAATTTTAATTATAGAAAAATATAATTTGATTTACAACATGCACCTTAACAAACTATCAGAAACACCAAAGAAGAAAATGATGTTGTTTATTGAGAGTTTTGGTGGTTGAGACCTGAGGAATCAGGTTTTTTATATTGAGAATGTGGGGATAAGAAAGCTAGTGAATTTCATAGAGGAATAATAAGATGTTTTATTTGGGGATTATAAGGGAACATTGTGACTAATTGATCAGGGAAAATGAAAAATTCAGTTAATGCATTGGATGATAATAATGGTCTCCCTAAGGTATTATTGATATTTAAATGTTTTATATTTGGCTAAGATAAAAAATATGATAATGGATGTACTATAGAGAATTATCATGATAAAAATCATAATTTTTGTATGTGTAATGGTCATACTACAATTGATGAAGAGACTATTAATGTAATATAAATGTTATGGGTTCTTCTAATAGTATTATTTATGTCAAAACTATGAATAAGGATTATATTTAGGTCGATGAATATTAAAATATGATTACTATATCATAATATAGGAATGTGGTGATGGGGAATAAGAAGATGAATAATTGTTAATGGTTTGTGAATGAATTTTTATGATAGGAGTGTTTATGTATTATAATTGAATAATTATGATACATGAACCATGAAATTTAGAATTATTGTTCATTGTATGATTTTCATTGAGTATTTAAAAGAATATATTTAATAATATTCATTAACTATAAAATATATTTATTGGCAAGGTGATATATTATAGAAAACACATGATTAAGGGAAGATAACCGTTTATTTGTTCCTTATATTTAGATAATTATATTCTAATAAAGAGATGATGGATATGAATAAAGTAAACTAGATAGTATCGATGTCCTTTAAAGAGATTAATGATTTGTATAAAAAGTGGTTTGTGTTATAATTGATGGATTTAATAACATTATTTGATTTATGGAATATATTAAATAATATCCGTTCTTATTCAAGGAATGAGAAAGCATGAATGTTTTAATCCTAGTTTTATGGTAATTCAGGTTATTTCAATGTTTTAGGATAATATATAACCAATTTGTTGACATATTTGGTATGACAAAATTGGGTTATAACTTATGGTATTTGGTTTATTATTGTAATGTTTAATTTTATAATTCTAATGTTCTCTATTATAAATTTTGAATTTTTGAAGCTTCATAAGGATAACCATGTTTTAAATGGGGTATGTTATACATCAGATGAGGTTTTAGAGATTACGGTATTTTTTCACTATGTGATGATTTATGACTATTGGATAACCTAAGGTGACAATTTTTTGGAAATAACTAGATATATAAGGAATTAATTATCAATATTTTATAGATATTATTATCTGGTTGTTCGTAGTCATGAATAATCCATCTCTTAGAGTAAGAGATTAAGTGTAAAATTGATCAAAGAACAAAGGAAATATGAGAATGTGGATAAGAAGTGGAATGAAATCAAAAAAGTATTTCTTATCAGAAAAATTATTCAGCCTTAGTAAAAATGACGATCAATTGTTTTCCCCGGTACACTAATTTACTTGGAACTATTTTTATTTTAAATCATCTCATATTTATGGATTAATGGTCATAAACATTTTTTTCATTAACTTAATTATGATCAATATTCTATATTACTCCTTATAATTATTTACACTTTTATACATGTACATATCATCACTTTCCCAAAATGTTATCATATTTGATAACCTAGTTATGTTTTATTCATTATGACCCTCATAATTTCTTTTTCCTCTAATCAATATGAAGTTTTATTGTCACTTTTTATGGTGATGTTTTTCCACAAATGTATTTTCAAATGACAAACCTAGTGAGCACCAATTCATATTAAAAGGATGATGTTTTTGTAAGGGTGGTAAAATGTAACACATATATATTCTATTAATTATTTTTTCATCTAATTTTAACTTCATTGATATATTCCTCCACATGCAATAATGTGTTTTAATGAAACAGATCATACTAATAAATTATTATTATTTTATGTGATAGTTATCTCATAGATATTGCAATTATTTTCATGAATAGAACTAACTAGTTAATGAAAATATATAGTTAATTAATTTATATAAAAAATGAAATCTTTTGGGACCAATTAACTTGAAATGAAAAAAAGACCATTTCAAAATAAATGAAATTATTTTCTGGAAAACTATTTTTCTTTGCGCCAACATGTATTAACACTATTTATTAAAAAATCATTTTGTTAATTAATTTAACGGAATTTTTCTATTATATTTTAAATACAATTTTTATAATTATTCTTATTTCAATTATAGACATGAGATAAGAATAATAAAATTCTTATAAACAATATTTTTCTAAAAATAAATTTTTTTTAATTTTCTCTATTATTTTAAAATACATTTTTTCTAATTTATAGAATTTGTTTAAAAAAATAAATTACCTTTTAAAATCATAATTTTAATATCATATTAGGGTTATTCTTTGATAATTTTATGAGATTATAAATTTTTAAATGAGTAGTGGGGAATACTTTTTTTTATTAACAATTGTCTTTTATTTTAAAGAATTTAAAAACAAAAAATTGATATAATTTATTTTAAAAAGTAAAATTTGTAAAAATATATATCTATTAATTCAACTTTTTTCCATTAAAACAATTTTATATTTAAATTTAATATAAAATGTTTTTAATCTTATGAATATGTTCACTTTTGATAATCATTTTTCCATCACATATGCATGTTTAATTATAAACAAAATTCTACCAATTATGTGAATGATATTTAGAAAAAGATATAACATATTTGAAATATGAATAATTTATTTTTTATATTATTTAAAACTTAATTTCTTGTCAAAATGGGTACTAAAATCAGGAAAAAAATATTTACTATCATTAGGATAAAAACGGGTTTACTAGGAGATAAACTAAAAAGTTAAGGTGTTAAATTAACTAGAGACAAGTGAAAATATATTTTACAAACATATTTTGAAATTTTAACCTAAAATTTTTGATAATGACTCAGTTTTTATCCTTTTATCATGTGAAAAATGTGGGTTCCCATTTATCATATCATAAATTGAATGTTTTCCACTCTCTAGCTTACAAAATCCACCCAATATCCACTTCACACTCCCATTACAATTATTACTGTATAATAACCACACCAATATCCTCTTAAAATCTATACCCACATCCTATAGTCCTTTTATAATATCATAAATCCAATTTAGGATTGAATTAATTCAAACCTAAAAAGGTTTTCTGAAGAAGAGATCAATTATTAAACTATGTTTTTTTATATTACTTCTTCTTATAACTCAATAAAATATTATTAAATTATGATAATATAATATCACCAGTATATCCAAAATAATAATATGTAATTATGTTTATATCATATCTTAAATTAATCTCCTCTTCCATAAAATTGGAAATGAACTCGTTGATTGTGTGTACGATGCACTACTGCCTCACAAGCCATTGTTATTCATTTTCCATCACTACCAATCAAAGATATATATAATTTTGGATTTAATGTTTATATATTATATATATCATATTATTATAAAAATAAAATTATATTACCACATAAAAATCCATAACACCCATCCCAATGGAAAGTAATAACATCACTCGTGTATACAGCGTACTACTGCCTCACAAACTGATGTGATGTGTTTTTCCATTTCCATTTAAATTGGGTTGTAATTAGTATATGTATAATGAATATTTATTATATGTGTAACATAATTATACCTCTGTAATTAATATACCACTTATAAATTATTACATTAAATTCCATGGGGATATGATAACGTCGTTCGTGTGTACATGAAACTGCCGCCTCCTGAGCAATGTGATTCATGTTTCAAAAATTCATTGAATGGAATGTAAATAGGGTAACATTAGTTAATATATGGGATATATATGAGATAAAAATTATTATTATTAATTATTATTTTATTTATATTTCTTTTTTTAATCTATTAAAAAAATTGAATCAATATTCATGTGTACGTACGACCTACCATCATCATGAACTGTGTAATTAATTTTCAATATCTAAATTATATGGATTACTCTAAATACAAAAAATATATAGATTTGTTTATTTAATTCATGGATTACAATATATATTGTGGAACCATTATTAATGAAATAAGACAAAAAATATCAAACCAAAACATTTATGAAAAATGAAAGAGTTATTACCCAAAACATGATTTTAACAATGAATTGTTAATAAACAAATAATAAAATGTCATAAATAACCATAAATGGAATGAAAATTATTTTTATATTTCTATAATATATGTAATATAAAATATTATTTATTTTAATGTAGGTTCAAAGAAGTATGACAGAATTTGAAACATAAGGTGTAAGATTTCTAGTCTCCCTTTTTTTTCTAGGAGGCTTATTATATATTCAACACTCGTTTATTTTGAGTGGTGTATATACTAACCCTTTGGAATGTTATATCATTAATATAATTATTTAAGATTTATTTAAAGTATTATATTATTTTATTCCTTAATGTAGATAAAAATTCAACAGACTACCAAAGGAGTATGGTATTTTTGTCTAAATTTTTTTTCTTTGGGAAATATGTTATGTTATGAAAATATATTAATTTATAAACTGTATATACAGACCCTATGACATTTAATATCATTAATTTATTTATTTTAATGATATTTTAACATTAATTTTATTTTATTTTTTCATGGGCCCCATGATTCAATGTTACCAAAGTGATCAGGGTTTTTCAATACAATCTCATCATTTACCAGGATTGTATATTTTTATTCTTCTGATGATATAAGCTTATGATCTATCTCTCAGGAAACTCAAGAATTTTATTATAATCAAAATATTTCTTGAGAATGCATTTTTACATTAATTTTTTTCTCTACTAATTTACACATTATTTCAAAATAATTTTTTTTAAATAAAACCAACATTATTTCTCTCTTTTTTCCAAGATCATTTTTTCATATTTATCATTGTTGTATAAAAATTTATTGAAAACATTTTTAAAGATATTATAAGAATCATTAATATCATTTTTACACTATTTATAAATTTTAATAAATATTTTAAATTGGATCTTAATTTCAATTTCAAAAATACTAACATTTGGTGTTTATCAAAAATGTTAAATGAATATTTATTATTACGTGTACTGCATTTCATATCATCATAACTACTCAATGTTTCAATGAAGAATTTATATGTTATCGATATTATTTTAAAAGAAATATATTTTCAAAAAAATTATGTTTTAAAGAGTTATTTCAAGTGGAAAGGATATATTCCTCATGAAAAAGTTTAAATATTATTTTAAATATTCTGGTATATGTTTTCAGGTTTATTTTCAATGTAAAGGATGTTGAAAATGTTTTATGTATTAAATTTTATTTCGTCAAGTGGAAATTATATTTTCCTTAGAAAATTATTTCTATTATAATTTAACTATTCTTTTATAAATTTTCATTGTAAAATTCAATGAAAATTGTCTTAGTAATACTTTATAAATTTCTAGTTTTCAAATTTTTATTTTAAAATAATGGTAATTTTCCTCAAGAAAATTTCCACGTGATTTTTCATTAAAAATAATTTTATATTTAGTATGACATTATTTTATGTTACATAATATTTAAAAGGGATATGATCCAATTATACCATATTTATTCTTTTCCTACATGTTTTATGATTATAAAGAAAAAAAAATTATGAATCTTCTTCCTCTTCCATGGGTTATACCATGATAAAATGACTATTTAGGCTGCTTCTTTTCGATGGGTTTTGTTGAAATGAGGAAATTATTATGAACCCTGTTTCTTTTATATAGGTTATTCTATGATCAAATGTTTCGAAACCCATTTATTTTCGTGGATTCTGATATATTGAATTTTTTTTGATCATGTGGTATAAGTAGGTAATATTTTTACTATATGATGGATGGGACATATATCACCCTCCCATGCATTGGGAAATGATTAAGGTTATATGATTACAAAGGGTACAAAGGAGCTTATCTAAATCTCATAATAGGGTATATGGTTGGTTATACATTCCCAAATGTGGATACATGATATGTTATCCCAATCCTAAAGAAGTTACATGGGTGGCTATCCAAATCATAATATGTTATAAATGTTTTAGTTTATAACCTTGACATAATATCTTCTATGCTTATTTGTATTCCACAACTCTATGTATTATGATAATTTTAATCTCTCATGGGTTAGGTTTTATTTATTTATTTATGATTCATTTCATATGAACATACAATCATTATTCCATAACTCAACAATTTTATCTTTGATATGTTGTGAATTATTTTAATATGTTATGATCATGTTCTAATACCCATATTCTCATGTTATGTTTAGATATTTACCTAGTTTACCCATACTGACCATCTGGGATCACCTACCTTATGTTAATTTTCACCAATTTATGATTAAATGTATTACATGTGATATGACTATGAAGGGTTCAGTTATGGGGTCAAAGGGTGAAATGATGTATAACTATTTTGAACAAATCTTTTATGTTTACATGCTTCCAAATTCACTATAAGTTTTTGATCTTCATGTGTGATTCTGTATAATGTAATGAATATCCATCTCAAATAATGTAATATATATTTATGAAAACCTATGGAAGTTATTTCGAACACTGAGATAGAAGGGGAAGATGATTGACTCAGGGATTCCCCTATAGGTGATGAGTAGCTACATCAGGATCTGACTCAACTATCTCCATGTTATTCCTAGCGGATATAGATAAATGATTCATCAAAAATGAAATATATATAATATACTCTTTTAAATTCATGATGTTAAAATTCAAGGAATATTTCCATATGTCATTAAATATAACAGCACATAAGATTTCCATAGAACATGATATCAATCTTTATAAAAGATTCTCTTACCACATAACATTAAACTACATCGAATAAATCATAGACACATGACATTATATTTTATAGAATACCTATTTATTGTATGATGTTAAACTATACACAATATTTCCATACCATTTGATATTAAACTGCATGGGATAATTCCTTACCACATGAAGTTAAATTGCATGGAACCCATCCTTGTCACATAACATGAAACTGTAAAATCTCATAGGTTCTTTCTACATGATTGTGAACTATATAGTGGTCCTTATGTCAAGATCGTAAATTACCCAACATGTTTTTACCTTGTGGTACCTACCTCAAGTTTTACATATGATCCATATCTATGAAATACATTTCTTATATATTGGTTTAGCTGCTCATGTTTCTTTTCTCTCATAACACTTCATGAGAAAAGAGTAGTCCCCCCTTTATCTTGTCACTGAAACCTCACCCAAATCATGATTCCATATTTTTTAGTATATATATCTCTTCCATAGAAATTGACACTCCATGGGCTTTATCTCCGTAGAAATAAGATGTCCACATCCTTATATGAGATCCATATCTGCATACGGGATCATATAGTAAAAATAATTTTTAATTCTATCTAGTTTCCACAGGATAAATAGTGACACCTAGATCGCAAATTTTGGGCCCATCCACAATGTCGAAAAAATTCCATATACCAATGTATGGGTCCAACATGTGTTTTTAATTTTCTATAAATGATAAATGTGTGGATTTATTCCTATTATCACATGATGCGTAGTTCTAATCAGGCCCTCTAATATTAGTCCCATCAGTAACTCTATGGGAAAATTATATTTTCCATCACTATATAAGAGACATATTTACTTGGGGACTATATATAGGCACAATATGTGGATTGATTCAAGCCTTACTATGATATGTAGTGATGTGTGGGTTGGATCAAAATGAATATGAGATGGAACAAATAAATGAGCGGTGAATTTTATATTAAAGAAATTCTATTAAATACTTTAAGGAAGTTTTTTAGTCTAATATAACATAAACTAAAACAATTCACAAACCCTCTTATAAAACAAATGATCGGACAGACACTCAATACGATGAGACTCTCAATATGATGAAATTGTTATGATACCACATGTTATGAAACAATTATATTCCGATTGAATAAAAATATTTGATTAATAAAAATTGTAAATGATTCTACCATATAGCTTATAATATCAATACTAAATGTTTAAGTCTTAATTAAAAAAAGTCAGGATAATTCAAATAGAAATAAGAAATAAAATTAATTCCACTCTATTACAATAAGTAGTGGAAAAGTAAATGATATTAAAATTCCTTTATCCTAAAGAGCATAATATCCATTCACCTAGGATAATTGGTTTGTCTCACCAACACCAGTATGTCTACAATACGACGATTGGCACATCCTTCTTTCTATCCTTACAGGCCCTCATTTTTATAGGTAATCAGAATATCTATCTTTGAATACTTGAAATCCCTTGATATGAAGATCGGTTGCAACATTTTCATATCCCCTGTAGCCCTTGATCGTAATCACATGATTGGACACACAAATAAAAACAAAGAACTTATCGAAATTCAAAATCTATGAATGAGCCGTTCACGTTTTGTAATTTAAAGGCTTTTAAAAGAATCATAGAGAAGTTACACAATCTCTCTCTAAAACATGGATGAGGATGAAGTTGATCAAATTAGTTTATCTCTACTTCAAAAGTCCTCATATTTATAGGCATCAGGTTCAAATGGTCATAGTTTCTACAATAGTCATAAATCAATGAAAACTCAGAGGGACTTGGACACCTAGCATTGTAATGGTCATATTGAAGAAGAGAACATGACATCATTTTTATTAGTTTATAACTAACTCCATCAAATCATTGGGGTAAAACAACAGGTGTATGAAAATAATAACATCTGTATGATTGATATATAACATGTTCTTTGATGAATGAATAAAACATGTATGTGATAAAAGTAAAACATGAATATGTAATGTACTGATATGATGAAAAGTGAGTATGATGAACAATGGGAATACAATTAACATTGTTATTACAATAAATTAAGTATGTACGATAGACAGTATCATTATGATAGACAGTGCCATTATGATAGATTGAGTCATTACAATAAACAGAGTCATTAGGATAGATATAGTCATTACGATAGACAGAGTCATTACATTCAAAGTAATTCCTTTATTTGAGAAATGAGTATAAAAATTTATATGATTTCGAAAACAAAAGACATAAAATTCAAAATAAGTCTTTTGACATAACATTGTGAAACATCTATTTTAGGCCCATCCGTATATTTTCGATACTTTTAACTATGAGATCCAAATTTGTGTGGGGATTCATTCTCATATCATGATGTGATTTCTACTACATATTTTGTATCATGCACTATCATGTAACTCAATTGAATTCCTAATCATATCTTTTTCTCATTTTGATCATGACTCATTTGAGCTCAGCTAACATGGTACTATTCTCTAACTAAAACGATAAAAAGGTATTTTATTCAAGGACGATGAACCATGTACTTGTAACCTAATGTTAGAATTCAAAACATGGGGTCTTCACATTGGCCAGATCATCCCTCCTAATGATTTTTTATTCAGCATTTCATGTTTTATCCCTTATCCATTAAAATGTGATCAATATAGGTTTTTGTAACATTTATGGTGATCGAACCCTTCGTAAATATTATATTCTCTATGATCCAACGTCGTTCCTTTGATATTTTTTCCATCAAACTGATGCATTATGTTCATATTTACTAAAAATTACATAGCCCTTGAGCCGATACACTAATAGTAATCCAATGTATCTAATTCATAATATAGACCTCTGATTAAGAAGGCAACATGCTATGTTTCTATGGTGGATAAAAAAACACCTTAGTGATTGTTCCTAGGTGGTGTTTCGGTGATATATGAAATTTCCCCCATAAACCCAAAATGTATTTAACTATCTGTGGGTGATATGAGCATATTATATTACTAATGTTCTACCTATACCCACCATCCTCCAATTCCCATTGACTCGGATATTCTTATTTTATGATTTATACTCCCCATAACACATCTATTAAAGTGGATTCATATACCCCCAATGTTACATAGCTACGAATTTTACACATTTTCAAAGAATGATTATAACATCATATTATTTTACAATTACATTTCAATGTATGCATCTCCCATGAAAACAGAAATTCCTTTAGTTAGCCATTTTTCTTTTTAATCTCTTTGGTTTCATTCAACAAGACCTAAAATAACTTAGAAAGGTCATCTTATAAAACCTGATATCTATATGAGATATAGATAAAAAAAGATGATATGTATCCCCTTATACATAATATTATTATAGGTTTAAATGTTTCATCCTCATCCTAGGATAGAACATGGAGATGTAATTTCCTTTTGTGTGACACTGATCTATGCAAATGACCAATTATCTGATATGATTTCAAGGTTCACCAACGAAAGATTAAAACTTCCCCCTTTCTAATGAGTTAGATCTATTCATTTATTCCTCTTAAAAAATAAATTTGGGCTTATTCATGTTACCATAGGATATATACTGAGGTCGAGATTCAATAATCGTGGGCCAAACTGTAATGCCAAGAGGGAATAGAATTCATATTTTCCTGTGTAAGATTCATATCTATGTGAGGGACTATTTAATTTAGAATAACATGAGGAATGATTCTTGAAATTTTAGGATATATAACAATGGCCAGGTCCTTTAATCTTAAACCCATTCAAAATATTTAAAACAATAATTCCCCCTTCCCTTATTCATGAGGTTGGTCAATGAAGGGAACCATTTCTTATAAGAAGAAAATAAAAATTGATTTCTATTAGAATAAGATAAATAGTGATTCTTGGGAACCCAAATCCTTGTCACATAGGCTAAACCTATGAATTATTATATACCTTATTCATTCCCCTATATACAACTAAGGGGATCACAACTTGTAACGCTAAATGTCATCATCAGAAGAATAAATCACGAGGATGAATCTTTCACCTTTATTTATTATCCCTCAAAACCTTACTAAATGTATATATAAAAATGTGAATCCCCTTTTTATCTCTTCTACAAAATATCTAGATATTTGTATGAGATATTTATATTCTAAAGCTATGAAAGAATTGATTTATATCCCTATAGGTTATGTAGTAACAATTGTATCACCTATCAATATGCCTAGACCTATATCTATAATAAAACATTACCCTCCATCATTAGTCCTTTAACTATAACATTGATACTCTACTTCCTCACTGTCTATACACAAAGGCAGGAATTAATTTTTCTTACCTACTTTTTGGAAAGATTTATATAGGGGAAGCCCCTAAAAATAGTTTATATGGCATCAAAAAAATTCCCTGAATCTCCACATATTGGTTTGTTCAATGTGGTATACATATTAAAACTATATGTGTCTTTGTTATTATTTCCAAAGATTTATAGTGACACCATGACAATTAAATCCTAGGCCAAGCCACAAAATTGTAACAAAATTCCCTCCCCCAACTAAAAAATGAAACATATCAACACAAGAGGAAATATTTGAAGGGGATATTTGTTGCCTAATTCTATCCGTTATGAGATGCATAGAAAAACCTAGGGGAATCACAACCACATGAATTGAATATTCCAACACTCTTTACTTCCAATAGTCCTTGTCTATTCTCAAAACAACAACCAACTAATTTTATTTGCCATGAAACCCTAGTAAACAATGTATATGTGTAATTACTCATTATGCATTTATTTATATCACCATGATAGACTCATGTGAACCTGAAAAATTAAACTAAACCATTTCCTAGGGCTATGAGTATCATGGCCAATGGAGGGTGGAATCGATGATCCACCCTGAAAGAAAATAAACTACATAAGTTTGGATTGGATTTATAATCCCCTTTATGCAACGTATGAGTTAGATATATTCATATAATTATTTTTTAGGAGTCAGATTATCTCAAAAGGGGAACATTACATATAACTATATATATGTGATCCTATGAACGGAAAAAAAATTTACCTATTTTATTTAATACCCCATACCAATGCATTGTGAATCAAAATATTTTTTCATTACTTCACATAGGATCACAATGTCACACCTGCATTATATTAAACAATAGGAATATTATGTCATTATATCCTAATGTTACACTGCATATATGTTGTTATTGTTGCATGATGTCCAACTACATGAAAATTATGTTTTATTTTCCTGATGTTAAACAAATCAACAATTATGTCTTTACCGTATGGAATTAAAGTATGTGGTATATGTCTGTGTCCCAAGATGTTAAATTTATTGAAAATTAAGACCTATCACGTGAAATTAATGGACATGAATGGAATTTCCAATCTACACAAAGTTAGATTGTGTATACCATCATCCATTACCCCTCCTTATTAAAAGAACGCAAGATCTAAACACTGGTAAAACAATATTTTGGGTGCTTCTTTGAAATTTATATGCACCACAATCAATAAATTACCCTTCACGTCTTGAGAATCCTAGTTTTCCAAAAACCTACCATGACCCTTGGAATGGGTTTCATGATCATCCTCAGCATGACTGTCCACATTCACTCATGATATGAGTTCCATAATTTGAAATTTCCAGACATTCATCCTCTTCCTGAAATAGAATTGGAGTAATCGTGGCCTTGGGAATCCTAAGCTTTCTTTTGTTTGAAAATCACATAATACTATGTCTATGTACCAGGACCCTAAGCTATTTGTATATTATTCTAACAAATGTGACCATAATATCTTGTCCCCAATGGTTCAATGTGAAAAACCATAAACCGCAAGTGAAATAGTCCCAAAATATTCCTGGGTAAAAAACAGTAGGGTAATATGAGATAAATTAAAATCACTACTCATAATTATATTAATCTCTAGAGTTTATGGAAAATATAGTTCATAAAAGAAATAGGCACAAACCTCATGAGGCCTATCCTCTAAACCCATTAAAATATGATCCATTATTAATAGTTTCATATGGACTAATAAAAAGTTATAAAAATGATTTATCGCATCCCCTCATCATCATAACATGTTAAGGATATATAAAAATTACTTTTATTGTTCTCAAACCCTTATTGAATAATAGGTCTTCCATAACCCAACATTATATATTTGAATCCTATCTCTATACCCTCAAATTTATTGATTTGATATACTTCTCTTGGAATCTAATAGACTGAACTCTTTTCTCTTGGTCCTCCCTAAAAACCTATTAGTGAAACGCACTAAAAAATCTAAAGGGACCCCTGTTGGATTATATTGTGAATAAAAAAAATTTCTCAATGCTTATTCCTAGGAGATTTTTTGGTATAACAGGAATGGTCCACATGAGATATATGAGCTGTTATCCTAACTGTGTGTGCTAATAGTTCATTCATGTAAAAATTGGTGACTTATTCGCACAATTATCCATGTTTAAATTTATGTATTCCCATATCTTGATTTACAAGTCCTATAACCTAACTATTAATGTGGATTAAGTATCATCGATGTTGTCACACTAGGTATTGTTCCCATTCTCAAATAAATAATTTAGTACTCCATTATATTAACTATTAGTGGTACTCAACATGAAATCCTAAACAATTTTATATGGGTACCAAGCTTCATATTTATAAAAAACTATCATTACGTACGAGAACCCTCTATGTATGGACTTATCTCTATGACACACTTCATTTCATAACTGTTTGAATCAGTGTGAATATTTCAAAGACAATGGAAAGGAATGGGGACCCCTCATTTAAAATATTAAGGTAATCCAATATTTTTTCATGAATAAGGTGCCTTGATCTATAAAAAAAAATTCCCATAAATTTAATAAAGGACCTCTGATCCTTTCGATTCCAAGAAACATTGCGGTAAAACTCGGCACCTAAATGTGTTTTATGGTCATCCTCAGCATGTATAACCCTTCTCATTATATTTTATTTAAACTCTATGGTATGTTATCTTTACAACCCATATAATAAAAATCAATGTGGGTTTGACATCATTGACAGTATGTCATTATCAACCAAGGACCATAGAAGTATGGATACCAAGTGGCCGAACCCTTCATGAATATTCATACATGAAAAATTTAATAAGGATAGAGGGTTTCGAAAACCATCATAAAATTTAATTCATCACAATATCATCAAGGAGGTAGGGTGTGAGAACCCTTAATGAAAATTCATTCTTCATAATCTCATCAAGTATGCAGTGTGTCATATCCCTTCATGAATATTCATCCTTCATAACATTTAGTAAGGATGAAGAGTTTCAGGACCATTCCTCAATATTCTTCCTCCATGTCATAGATTTATAAATTATATAAGTTATGATATATATGACCCAAAAATACAATAAATGAAGGTCCAACATATATGACCCTAGACTACTGTGAAATATTTTCTAATATATATGACCTAAAACTATTTAAATATGATGTCAAAGATATATAATCATAAACTACAACAACCTATGGTCCACACTATTCAAAATAAAAATTAACACCACATCTGTTTGATTCAAAATAATATACACCACCAATTGATATATGAATAGTTCTCGTTAGACTAAAAACATTCAAAGGGTGGTATGTGAAAAATATTCATCTTTTCTTGTGGGAAACCATTTTATGAAATAATAATAATTGATCATTTAAAAAAATTGAAGGAGACCTAAAACTTGGTAGGGTGAAAACTGGAAAAGGGATAACTAATAAAAATTCTTCTATGTACAAGAAATATCTCTTTATTATAATATTAGGAAAAAAATTACAGAAATAAAAAAATTGTGGAAGAGATATAAATGATTTTATATCCCATCATAAGGCCCCATCAATTCTCAAGTTATGCCTACTAGGCCTCTAGTCTTTAAAAATGATAGATCCCTCTCTTTTTATGTGTTACATTCACCTGGGTATGTCCCTTTGAAAAAAAATATTTAGAATGGTTTAACCTTAAGAATAAATAATGGGTTTTATTATGATTTTCATCGATAAGTAATTTTCATGAGAAATTTATTATGATTCTACCATTTGAGTTCAGATTTAGGTTTTCTCAACATGATGTAAGGCTTTATGTGTTTGGTGATCAAAATGATATTAATTCATCAAGATGACATGAATATGGTTAGAGAATATATGTATTGGCAGTAAAAATAAGGATATCAAGAAATTCCTTTCATTGATAGAGTATAAATGAAATATGTAATCTCCACAACCTGATGTCTATCCCATGAACCCCAAATAGATGAGGTGCTTAATAGTATTGTCCCATCACAATAACTTTTTCATAGGATTACTTGAGTTATGTTGAGTTCTTCTCTAGAGAAGAAATGGATTACAATAATTGATTAATTTATTTATCCTCCACCACTATAGCCTATCATAATTTCACTACCACGGACACCACATCAATTATTGCTTTACCCAACATTCCAATGAGCCTTTTTTGACCTCTTATTATATTCTCAATGTATTTTTGCACATATTTCTGATGATATAGATAGGATAGAACCTTTCAAACATGAAATTAATATAATTGAAAAAATATGGGTGACCTGATATATTTTATCATTGGGAAGTCTCATTCGATTACTTATCTAAAAATTCATTGGATGAAGATGAGGGTCCAACTCTGACACCCTCAGATCAAGGGTTCTAATATTCTCCCTTAAAGAAACCAATTCCTTTACCCTAACATAAAGGGGTTGATAGTAAAAACCCCCTATAGATGAGGTGGTGAACATACACATGAGGTGGTGAAAAATTTCCTCCATATATTCAATGTGTCTTTAATGAATTCATCAAAACATTTCCCCCCATACATGTTTCTAAAGTTGCTCATAAAATGTCACATTCTTCGAGCCTTGACTCAAGCTCAATCTATGAACAATGATATATTTGGGAAAAAATAACTAATTTAAGACCTTATAATTATATCCCATGATAGGATTGATGTAGATATGATGTCCATTATTGTCATTCTTGTTTTGGGGGTCATGATATAGGATTATCCGGGGCCCTTGATCTCTATAGAATGTCTACAATGAAAAAGAAAATAAGATATGGTTAACTTGTAGATAAGTAATTAAATGTCTCCATAAAATCAAATATACTGATTATCAGTGAAAGCATACCCTTATCATCTATGTTACCAATGTCATTAGTCATCCATGTTCCAGCATTAGGGTATGTACCAATGCCTTCTTGAATCAAATGACGAGGATGAATCACTGCAGGATTTTATAATAGAAAATTATTCCTGAAACCTTAAAGATATATATGCATAAAGAAATATTAGAGAATACTACAAAAACAATAATTAACAATTCTTTCTTTGCATTAACAACATTTTAAAATTTCACTAATTCATATAACAAAATTTTGGAAAAACCTTTCTAAATTCGGTGTTGCTAATATAGTGATGTTTAAAAATGTCACTAATTCGTGAAGTTTGTAAACGTCACTATTTAGTGACATCCAATTTTCCAATTTTTTTTGAATTGTCGACAAATAAATGTCACCACATTAGCAAATTTTATAAATGTATTTATTTAGTAACACATCATTTATCGATGTTTTTTACAAACCTTAGCAAATAATGTTTGCTAAATCGGTGACGTCTATAAACATCCCTATTTATAGACACCTCATTTACCGACATTTTTTAGAAATGTTAGTAAATAAAAATCTCAAAATTAATGAAATTTCTAAACATCCCTATTTAGTTACACATCGTTTACTAATGTTTTTTATAAATGTTAGTAAATAAATGTCGCTAAAAATCGCTAATTTAGTGATGTTTGTAAACAACACTATTTAGAGACACCTCATTTACTGACATTTTCTAAAATCATCTATATTTGAATGTTATTTACTGATATTTCTAGAAAACACAGTTAAATATAATTTTGAAATAAAAAATATTAAAATATATAGTTTTTTAAACATGTAAAAATATATATTTACTATCATTTCTAGAAAACGTCATTAAATTTTTTATAATTTAAAATATATTAAAATAAGAAATTTTTATTTAAAAAAATATAATATCCCCCACCATCACTCCATGCTCATCCCAAACCCCCCCCCCACTATAAACTGTAGGTCCCTGCATACTCCCCAAGCCACCTGTCTCACCCCCCCCCCACACACACACACACAAACCCCCCTCCCCTACACGCCCCACATGAACCCCCACCCTCGCCTCTATGTCCACGTACACTTTATCACCCACCCGACTCACCCCCCCCCCCCCACACACACAAACAGACCCCCCCCCCCACCCATCCCTGCCTCAAGTGCCAATGACAAATTCTATATTCAAAAGAACTTAAACCATTAAAATTTAATATTATTCCCAAATTCCTGACTAAATCACATGTTCCAATTATTAACAGAACATTATATTATATTATACTTATATATATAAATCGATTTCAGTATTTGATAAATTAATATATATATATATATATATATTAAAATACATATATCAATATATATATCTATGTTGATATTTTAAATTCTATGTTTATATATGTTACTGTATATAATATTATATGTGTGTGTCTGTTTATAGTTTACATATCTGTTTATATTTCATATTCTATATAAATATATATTTGTTTGTGTGTGTGTGTGTTTATATATATATAATTGTAGTTATAATTTTATTTATATATATATATAATTCTCCATGTTTAAAAATACTATAAAAAATTTCATTAAAATAGAGACAATTTTTTAAAACGTGAATATATTTTAAATATATAATAGTTTTTATATATAAATATATATGTGTATTTATATATTTAATTTTTTATTTATGTTTTTGTTTATATTTATATAAATTTATATATTAATATATATATATATATTATGAATCATTTCCAAATTAATGTCTTTTACTACATAATGTATCTATATTAGCATCATTTCTAAGAAACATTGTGATTTTTAATTCAAAGTTAAAATTAATTAAGCTGGAAAAAAATTCACCTCCCAAAATAAGGGTACAAACGACCTATAATTTTTTAGAATAAATCCATGCATAATGGCTCACTTTTTAGTAAAAAACATATTTCATCAGCTAAAATTCATCAAAAATCCACTTTGAACCCTTTCGAGTACTTAATCAATAGTAGAATCCCCTCACGAAACTCTATTATAAATTAAAAATAATGACTAAAATTGTATACTAACACTTATAAATGAAAATAATAAATAAGTACTAAAATTTTATACCATCACTAAAAAATTCATATGTTCTAGGATTAAATTCCTAAATTTTCGTTCTAATAAAGTTGAACGAGCATCATTTTCATCCTCATTAATATATGGAACTGTTTTCCTAATTTCTAGATCATCTATCTTCAAAATGAAAAATACAACAATGTACATCAAAACCTAAATATTGTATAACATGGAAACATTATATTTAGTTCATCATTGTAATACCGATGTCTAAAATATGGGGAAATATGATGGAACCAAACCCTAGTTATTCTTCATTAAAAACTGCATCATCTCATTCACTTTTGTCTTCAATTTAACAACTTAAACCTCATGATTCCTATTAGATACATATGATGATATCATATCTCCAAAACAATGAGGGGGAAAACAATACACTTGAGAAGGTGAGGGACCCAAGCCCTAACCTTGAACATATCCAAGGCTTTCATCACCACTAAAATCTTTTCCCGGTGAATCATCATTGGAAATCTCTTATGAAATAGTTATATATTCATATTCTTTAATTTTTCCTATAATAAATAAAAATAAAAATAAATTGTATGTTTTTGAAACAATATAACTAAAAAACATTGAAATATCAAAAATAATTATACAACTTACACATATGTCCCTAGAATTGTCCTTAACAAAGCTTTTATCACAACGGTTATGAGTAACGGTTCACACTTCAACTATGATAACATTTCAATGTCACTCTTCTTCCAAAAAATTAAAAGAATATTATAAAAAATAACATAAAAAATTTTGAATGTTATTATTAATAATTTAAACATTACATTTATGCCCTCTATCGTGCTATTATTTTAGATCCTCTATTATGTGGAAGAAAATTTAAATTTCGAAATCCTCTATTTTTTTACCTTAATCCTTTATAATGCATAAATAAATAAAATTATAATTATAATTTATAAAATAACCAATATAATGAAATGGAAATAAAAAAATATCTAGCCTAAAATGATGGTCAAAAAAACTTCTCAATAATCAGTAATACAACTATTTGTAACCATGTTGATCAACTCATCCCATGTTTGAATGCCATCATAGAAAGATTTCCACCTATCAAACTAGAAATCATTTTATTTTTTTGAATTCATTTAAAAATAATAAACTTATGAAGATAAATCTCAACTACTAAATTATCAAAAAAAATTGAGGGTTAAAAAAATATAAAGAATTGAAATATAATCACACATAGGGGAAAACTAGCTTAACAATTTTACCTGGATGATACTTCTATTAATATCATCTTTATATGTAGTTTTAACTTTTATGCAATGCTCGTAACATCTGGGGAATAGTATAAAGTCTTTACCCAAAAACCATAGAACACATTCAATAAGAAAGAACGCTCTCTAATGGGTTGTCCTATATTAATTCACTCAAGTAAAATCTTCTCATCATTTAGAAACCATACATCTTTTTATGGGATACATTTATTCTTTTTCATGTCATTAATTTCTTTAAAAAACATAAAGGGCTATTTTTTTTCTAAATATAGTATTACTATTTTTTAATTCATTCTAATAACATCAATATCTCTAGATCTTTTCATTATAGAATACATTATAGGTTGTGTAGGGTCTCTATAAAGTACATTTTGTTCATGATCCTCCTCTAGGTGGTTGAACTCATATCGGGATCGGTGGCATTGCTTAAGTATTTTTTTAATTAAAGAGCCCCTAGTAGTATTAAAAGACATATGGGACAGATGCTTTCTATCTTCATGGTACCTGAAAATAAATGACAAACTATAAAATTCTATATTAAAAATGATATAAGAAAACAAGAATGTTGAATTATTAAGAAAATATAATACATTGAAAAAAATATATTCTCATTCCCGATAGAAAATAAATTTTCCACATTATGTCGTTGATATGGTTTACAATAATGAGAATACTCTTTACCTCATAGTCCATTTTAAAATGGACATGAGGCTTTAAATGCATAGGGATGCTCTAGTTTTTATCCAACTAGTCTTAAACATAATATACCATCTATTTCATAGATGTCGGGATGTATGGCTCATCACTATGATCATCCCAAGTGTCTATTAACTATTGAAAATTTACCAAATTAAAACCTAGGTAATCAATTAAAATTCCTCTATTATTATTTTTCTCCACCGACATTCATTTTAATAAACATCAATGTGTCTATGATTTCGTGCCTCAAAAATATCTTCAAGGTTTACATAGTTAGGAATACTTCATAATTACATTTGATCATCACATCAACTTGCATATCTCATTTTTTCAAATGTCCCAAACAGACCAATATTTTAAGAAAGAATGACATGATCATGTTCCATATCAAGAAACCTAAATCCATTAACATAATATGAAGTATATCTTTTTTCATAATTAATAGGACCCATATCTATATATCTCAACTTAACTGAATGATCATCACGTGGACCTCTAATCTGTAAGAAAAAAGTTATAAAAAACAATAATACCAACAATATAAAAACCATTAAAATGAATAAAAGTCTTTAAATGTCAAAAAAACCATTCAAAAAATTCTTTTTGAGCCTTTTTATCTATCTTTGTTGAAGATCATGTATGACTTCTTAATTTTCACAACACAATATCTCTAAATTTCCCAATTAATTTATAAAAGTGAATATGATGTTCAAATTTGTAAAAAAGTGACATACTCGCATTGATTACTATAATAATATATCTATAACTATAAAAATTTTCAATGCATGGAAATTTTCTTGTATATTTTTCCTTGGGGAAAGTGTAAAATAATTAAAACTACCAAATGAAACATCTAATTAGGGAGAATGAATTGTGATCATAAGAACCCTAATCAGGTAGATCATTGATACATCCATCTATATTGAACACATTATCAGTTTCATCTAAATACCAAGAGAACAATGTTAGAGTCTCTTAGTTGTTGTAACCCTTGGCTATTGAGCCTTCTGGTTGAGCCTTATTACATAGATAAGACTTTAGTCTCCCCAGTTACGTAAATAGAAAACAATGCATAAAAATAAAAATTATATAAATAATTGAAGATAATACATATGGAAAAACACAGTTATTCATTTACTTCTCTATGGGATACATCCATCGATATTGAATGGGCCCTCCTGATTTAACTTCATCGACCAAGTGTATGATTTAATTATCTATAGCTGTGAAAAATGAAGGTTGAAATAACTTTTTTAAATGGAACAAAAAAAGAAAAACTCAAGTCTGGAGAAGATAAAGTTATTTGAAATTTATCACCTTATTACATATTTTTTTAAAGAATGAACATAATTCAATTAAAGGTGGATACACATTCATAGGTAGTTTCATCGTCATGGATAAAGTTAAAAGTTGTTCCATCAAAATGTGTGAGTTGTCACTTTTAAGCCCTCAAATATTACATTAACTCACATTAATATATCTGGTAATGTTACTTGAATATCCATTTGCAATTGGTAAATTTTTGAATTCCTTCATAAGAATATCCTTATTTTCATTTTTAAGGTAATCATGGGAGTGACAAATCTAACATTTTCATCAGGGAAACTAACAAGACTAATTCCCATTTATCGTAATTCCCTTCAAGAGTTTATGTAATCTTTTCATTTGATAAATTTTTTTAGCAATGTAAACATATCATTTTCACAAACATTTTTTTCAATATGCATCAAATCTAAATTATGGCTCAATAAATTGTTCACCCTATATAGAAGTTGAAAAAAAATATACTCTTTTTTCACCACTATCGTGTTTCATGTTGAATATCATTATCTCTTCATGATCTTTTGGCCCCGTTGTCAATAACCAATTGTTTCCCAAGTATAGTATTAACATTCTCAACATGGCAAAAGATTTATTCATGCGTTAATGGAATAGGAAAACATCTACAATTTATTGTTCCATTAAATCCGTTTAGGGTTCACCTGAATTTGTGTTCATGGTTCAAAAATCGACGATGACCCATGAAGAACGACATTTTACTATAGAGATTCCATGAGGAAGTTAAGTCAAAATTTCACGATGGAAAATCTAATCCATTATTTTTTTTCTTTCAGATAAAATTACAAGCCTAGTAAAATCACTAATAGTTTACAAAAAATCTTCACACATGTTAAAAACCTCATTACTAAAAGAATCAAATATTTTGAAGTATGTATCCCCCAACTCATTCAATTCATCTATTAATGGATGAATATATGTGTCAATATCATTTCACGGATCTCATTTATGAGTAATTTTCATCAAAATAATGAATATTATTGGTTTCATACACATCAAGGGAGAGATATTATAGTTAATTATAATAATAGGACAAATGCGATAACTCGTACCTAAACTTCCAGATGGATTAAATCCATCATTCTATTACTCAAGATTTACATTTCTAGGGTCTAAATAAAATTCAGGGTTCATATTATCCAATTCATTTCATGATTAAGATTCTTGTGTATGTCTTACTACACCATCATCATTCCTTTCAAATTCACGACATTGCATTTGCTTAGCTGTTTTTTATGACAGAAACCATCTTTGCAATCTTGAAATCAAAGGAAAATATCTCAAAACATTCATAGGTGATTTCTTCCTTTTTTAATTTTAATAAATTCCATTACCCATTAGTTTCCATATACACATATTTCACTTCTTACAAGTTTATCTATCTGCATAATCTCTAAAATATAACATGAAATCATTAGAACATGCAGTGATTTTAGTATAATTATGTCCAATTTTTATAATGATTCTCATAGCTTCATAAAAAATGGGGAATATCAGCACATGCTAAAGCATCTTACAATAATTACAATATCATAGAAATTCCCTTATCACTTACGCTACATCGAAATGTTATATGATATAATTTAACCTAGAAAGAAATTTTAGAATATTTTTATACCCTTTATATATAAATTGTTGTCCATCATTCAATATTTCCAAATTGTCATCGAAATCATCAACCATAATTTGAAAAAATATCTTCTTCCTCGACATCCACATGACATTCATTAATAGAACAATGACAAAATTCATCATTAATCATATCAAACATAGAGCCGATATCAATATTTATATCTTCAGTCTCATGTTGTGTTGAAGGTATTTCAGCTACAAAATTTTCAGAACTCATCTCAACGTGCCTAATCCATACAATATAACGAATTAGAAATGGCTTAACTATCAAGTGATAATATATAATTTATCTAATTTCCCATTTTTTATACTTTCATTTGAGACATGAAAAAATTATCTTATCCACACCACCTAGTTTGTAATATCCAATTTCAAAAAATTCATTTTATCATTTTCCATACTCAATAGTTTAATGGGGAATCTAAATCCATGAAGTATCGATTCTTTTTAAAAAAATAATGAACATGTAAAAAATAAAATATTTATAATAGTCAATGCTTTATATTTTTATCAACATGTATAATGTTAAAAAAATAATGAGAAATAGAACCAAAATATATTATTTTAAGACAAAATTAAATAATAAATAAATGTGTTTACCATTTGATGAAATTATTTTTAATGCAAAATCAATCAAAATAAAAATCATTTAATGATAAAAAATGGATTTATTAGTTACAGAATAGATCTTTACTTTTAACTAAAGTTATATATTTTTTAAAATATAAGACATAAAAAATGTTTACAAATTAAATCAACATTCCCCAATATTGTTCAAATAATAGAATATAAAATATTAGAAATAAAATTATATAATGATAATTGATAAAAGTCTTAAAAGGAAATGGATAATTGGGATGACTGGTTTGAAAAAAATCAAAATATAAATAATTGTAGAAACTCAGAGAAATCAAAGATTAAAATAACGTAAAACAATCAGTCAATTCATAAGTCTGAAATTAGAATCCCCAGAAATGATCAAACGGACCTCAATTAGCTGGAAACTTAGCATAAACATCCAATAGAGAATCAACCCAACATGAATAACGGGCATACACCCTATGAATCAATAAAATTGACCAATCTCCAACCTATGGTTCTTCCAAATCATGTGGCGGGAAAGGAGGGAGAATTAAATTTGAGTTGTTATCGAACTAGACTGGGGGAGGGGGAGGTGCACCATTGGGGTCAGTCGTGATTGCATCACCTGACATGGAGGGTGCATGTTCACCATAGGAGGAGGTTGGGGCCTTAGATAGCTTATTGGTGAAAAGGCGGGTGTGGATTATGGACTGTGGATGACAGATGAGAGTAGATGAGAGCAGACTATGGATAGGAGGGTTGTGGTCAATCACAGATGGTGGTAGATAGCATATGGCTATCAGCGTGCACCGTATAAGGGAGGACAGCTGAGGGAGTACATCCTATAGTGAGGATGGTTGGGGTTGGGGCGGGGTGGGTGTTTAATAAAGGACAACCATTTCATTTATTATACTCATTATTATTATTGTTCTTATTTCATTAATTATTAGTATTATTTTGACTTCTATTAAAAATATATACTAGTTTTTATAATTATCATTATTTAAAGTGATGATTTTGAAACTCATGACCAAAACTATATAAAACCTAAAAAAGTATTAAATTGTCAATTTAATTGAACATAGGGCTAATTTAGTGATGTTTTGTTAAAAACATTGCTATATGTGTGTGTGTGTGTCATTATATATAAATATATATTTTTATGTGTATATATATAGATATAATTATATTTATTTATATATATATACATTAAATGAATTATAATTATAAATATATATATGTTTATATATGAGTGATTGTGTGTTAACTTTTATGTGTGTGTGTGTTTATATATATGTGTTTGTGTTTGTGTTTATATAGAAATACATATGTGTATGTATATATATATAGTTAAAATTAAAAATAATAATTTTTATGTATAAGTTCATTAATTGATTTATAATTATATACATAAACACACACATATATAAATAGAAATGTTTTCTTAAAAATGTGAATAAAATTAACATATGTGTGTGGTTTTTATATATGTATATATGTGTGTATTTATGTGTGTGTGTGTGTTTATATATATTTATAAATATATATCAATATCTATATATGTTTCTGTGTGTGTGTGTGTCTATATATATATAAATCAAAATATATACATACATCTACCCATGAAAATGGACTATATATATATATATATTCTAGACACCATCATGAAATTTTTATAAATTATCATTATTTTGCAAGAAGTGTTGGTAAGTTATATGTTTATACATATGTGTGTGTGTGTGTGTGTTTATATATATATATGTATAACAGTCTCTGTGTGTGTGTGTGTGTATTTATATATGTGTGTATGTGTAAAAATATATGTGTAAATATATATAGTTTTCATGTTTTAAAATACTAGAAAAATTTCTTTAAATTAACCACATTTTCTTAAAAATGAGTAAATGTAAAATATATATGTGTGTTTTTATATATAAGTGTGTGTGTGTGTGAGTTTGTGTGTATATCTATGTGTGCATGCATTTTTTTATATATATAGATATATATGTGTGTATTTGTTTATATATATGTGTTTGTGTTTATATAAGTTCAGTACTACTGCAAGTGTGGCACTCGATGCTGTAAAGAAAACTACAAATAAATTGTTGGCCCGGTGACTAAACCATGTAAAGAAGCCCAAAACACCAATCTATCCCCACCACCATAGCAGACTATAGGGGAATGTGTATGTGTTTATATATATATATATGTATATCTATAAATATATATTTATATCAATGTGGGGAAATTAGGTATATAAATATATATAGATATAGATATAGATATATTATAGCGATTCCTAATGAAAAATGTCTCTATTTTTGTGATGTTTCATAAAAACGTCACCAATTCCGTGACATTTCTTAAAAACATCACAAATTTAGAGATGTTTTTGTTGAAACGTCCCTATATTAGAGACATTTTGTGGAAATTTCTATAAATTAGTGAATTTGTTGAGGAAACGTCACTAATTTAGCAATGGATTCTAGAAACAATGTTAATATAGCAAAATTTCTTAGGAAATGTTTGCAAAATATTAAAATTAGTGATACATTAAAAAAATCGATAAAAAACACAAAATTATTTTTTTATAATACATTATACATATTTGATTATTCATTAACCCTATAATTATTTTCTTATCCTCACCCAGTGTTGACATCATCAGAACCAAGATCGTAGAGTAATTGTTTTTGGTTTCATCCATTTCATAGAGTTCACTCACCCACATTAGGTCAAATTGAATGACCACTAGCACATCATTAGTAAATTCCATGTCTAACATTTTTAGGACCATAGTCACCTATACCACTCTATGAACCATGTCTGGTGACGAAGGATCCAATAGAAGAATAGATATCACATATTTCTCCCAAGAACTAGGTGCTTTCACTTTCACGAGAAATCATTGAGGGAATGCTCAATCAGGAAACTTAGAAAAGGCTTCTAAAGATTCCCACAGATAAATAAAATAAAATGAATCTGAAATGTTAATCTCTAACCTTTTTATTATTTTTGGGAGTTGTTTGGTGACATGGATGACTTCCTTTTCCTTTTCCTCTCAAATGAAGGTTCTATAGAAGGGGGAGACACTGAAGGTGATGAGTATGGAACTGAAGGATACCTAGACCTTCTTTCCTAAGGGATATAATTCACTACTTTTATTAGCTCCATATGACTTGGGGAGACCTTTTCCACAGTCACTTTATTATTACCTAAGTTGGCCCTAACTGATTTACCCCTAGGAGAATGCACCAGTGATGTGAGGGGTGACTCGACCTCCCTAGCTTACTGTAATACCTATTGTAATTTAAAATGATGAACAACATTTTGAAAACACTTTAAGCACATCCTTTGGATAATAAATGTTATATTTTCCTATTCTTAAAAATCATATTGGTCTCCCTAATCATTATTAACCACCACCATTCTTGGAATCGTCATTTTTTACACCCATGGTGGTTAATAGATTTGGACATTCACACTATATATTATTGTACATAGGTCCCATAAAACATCCTTGACCGTATGAGGTTTCTATTTTAATGAAATTCATTGTAGAGAGGTAAAATTTTAAAATCCTTCTAACTATAGTCTTTATTGGCTCATTTAATTCCATCGATATGTATCTTATTTTTATTTCCTCATGCCATCCCAATTCAAACATGCAATGGTAAATTCCAATATAGTCAATGATTTACCCATATGTGTTGTGCTCATCATTTATGTGTTAGTTGGAATATTTTCATGTGATGAAGCTATCTCAAGTTGCATCACATTCTCTATGGTATTCTACAGATATTTTGGTTTCCTAGAAGAAGTATTATTGTCAGGTCTTGGATTATTTTCACATCCAATCATTTTTGTAGCACCTTGGACTTTGTTACCGATATGGCCAGTTTCATGTTTGGTTATGATCAAATCCAAAAATAATTATATTATTTGGAGATTCCGACATCACAACTACTTGGAGGAAAATTTACATGGGTATTAGTCTCCTCTATAAAAAAATATTAACTAAAATTAAAGAACCATTGTTTGGTTTCATTTTGACAAGACCTATAGATTATTAGGGTGTGTGATTTTAATAAATTGAAACTAATGCCAAAAACAATAGGGAACCTCATACATCATGAGGGTGAAATGATCATGGAAAATCATGCTACTCATGAATTATCATTTCTTTAATGATTTGGGCTTGAATCCACTGATACATTTCAAAAAAATGAATTGGGATTTAGGGATATTTTTTGTTCTCGAACACTCATATCAAATAATGTTGTCCCTCATCCAAACCCATACCACTTATAAGGGTCTGAATATACTGTATGGGGTGTTTCCCTTGTAGATATGGCATAGAAGGTGTTATATCTTGGTCAATACATGAATGTTATAAACCCAAAATTCATTTTTCAACCGTGTCCACTGCCATCTCAACGGTGGAGACCCTAACTATAAAGACTCATATTGTAAAGAATTTATTTTTTGAATTTATTTGCTATCAATTCCTAGACTATGCACTGAGACAACATGCAATTCTGAGGCCCGATGTTCCCAAAAAAGTTTGTTGATAATTTTTATTTTTTAAATAGAATGTGCATGCAGTTTTCTTGAAAAAGTACAATATCTCTAAAATAGAGACACATATCAGAAATATGAGGGCAGTATTGTGTTAATAGTAGTAGATTTACCATAGGCAAGGCCAAACATCTAATTTCATGGGCCGGATCTAAAAATATGTCTTAAGAAGTAATCCTAAATAAAATAATTAAATTATTATTTTTTAAATCCTAACAACACATTAATGGAGACATGGATTGGAAATATGAGACCATATTTGATTTTGTAATGTGGTTTTTTCTCTAGGTGAGAATTAACTTTCGTCGGTGCATCTCTTATGTGTAAAACCCTAAAAGGGATGTAATCGTCATTAAATAATTTATAGATAAAATATTTTTTTGACAAAAAAATGATTTTATTTAAAAAATACTTATGGATAAATCCCAGGGTTAGCCACATAACCCTGGTAACTATAGAGAATTGATATAGAGAGCTTGTAAAAGAATATTCTCGAGCGGACAATGATATATTAGAGATCAGATCATGGATCATCATGCCAACGGAGTTGGAGGATCTCATCAATGACAACAATGTCCCCTAGTGCGACTTATCTTCAGTTGGTGCAGGTCTTCTTTTGAAAAACCAAAAAAGGTTGTAATCGTAATTGAAAATTTTAAAGGTAAAATATTTGGTTTACTCAATAATGATTTCCTTTAAAAAAATTCTTATGCTGAAATTATAGGGTTAGCAGCATGACCCTAGGAGCACCGTAGAATTGTAAGGGAGATATTGGAGAAAGAATCCTATCAAGAGAATGATGACAGATCAGAGATTAGATCATGGATCATCATTCCAACGGAGTTGGAGGATCTTGTCAATAGTGAAAAAACAACAATTCCTCGTCAACAACTGATCGAAACTCAAGGAAGGGTGTTTCCACCTTCTGATTCATTCCTTTTTATTAAATTTTTCAATGAACATAGAACAATCCACGAACACGATTATCTATGATTCGATCACTTGTGGGATGAGAATTTATGATTGTTGGGATTTAAATCAGTCTGTGTGATTTCTTTGTTCTTCAGGAACCCTACAACAAGATAGAATTGTAGCCAACATGAACAAAGTCTGTGGTCCAACCTTTTAGTGTTTTCCTTCTTTATTTTCTCCAATCAATCTCTCATATTCTTCTCATGTTCTTCTCCTTTGAAATCCCTATGGGAGAGAGTGGTCGTTGCGCCTGTGATCCATGGAACAACGATCCAAGATAGATGATCTGAACCCTCGATGACACAATGAATGTGCAACCGCAGGTGCAATGTGATTTGGATAGAACAGAGGTGCATTGTATTAGAATTGCTCAGTTTATGAGAGGCAGCATGGGTCTAGGGGGCCGATTTAGTTGGTTGGTGAACCAGAAGGGCGAGGCCGCCAGTGGGGTGGGTAGTGGAGGTGGAACATTATAGAAGGCCACATTAGGGTCAGCGTGGCCAGCAGCCATGGTGTAGACTAGAGGACGTGGATGGGGGGCTGGGGGATGTTGTGGCATGCTAAAATGTGCTTTAGTATTGCGTAGGAGGCACCCATGGCGGAGAGGGAGTGGTGAAGATGGAAGCATGGGCCATCCACATTGAATGATGTGATTCCATATTGAATGGAGGCATGCTGTCCAACGGACCGCATACGTCTCATCAAGACTAGACCCCATGTGCTTGCTAGAGTAGAGGGGCCAGTCCACTCCTGTGGACTAGTGGGCTAGTCATGTGATTCAGTAGGCCATGCTGGTTCGGTCAGGTCGATCCCATTCCGGTTGGACCTGAGGCATACTGTTTCACTAAAATGACCATAACATTTAAATGGAAGGTCCATTTGGTGAACTATTTGTGGCGTTTGGACCCTTACAAAGAAGCGATCCTTTTGGTACAGCTCAGTGTGTTCTTATCGTAGAACAGTATATGTGGAGAGTTTCTAGTGGTTCTTTCCTTGAGGGTTCAGTATGATATTATATCCACCCCACTAGAGAGTAACCCCCTCTAGAGGCTACATCTCAAATAAAGTTATGGTATCCATACATGGGACTGGAGTAGTCCTCTATCACCCCTTATTAATTTCTCTGGGAATTGATGTGACCTCTAAGCGCATGGTATTTTTCCTCCATCTAGTGGGCTGTATCGATATGGTTTTTGGTATTCTCTGAGAATGATCCCATATGTTATGATCCACATCGGTACGGTCGTTATTCTTCTCTAAGAAGGATCAACTACATTAGGGTCTAATACAGGTTGGGTTATTGGTATTCTATGAAAAGTATCACCTCAATGTATGTTATGATCTTTGGTGGGATGACCCAAAACTAATCTCTCATTTAACAGTAATATTATGGTTTTATTTTCATGTTATCTGAACAAATTTTCATACTATAAATACCAAAAATTTCATTTAAATAAATCACTAAAGAGTTTATATAACAACAATTTCAAAGGGAAACTATACTAACCGAAAACACCTACTAAAAACCATATCAAAGCCACAGGGAGACCGCATAACATAATGGTGAGACCTAGTAAATAAAGAAGATCCTTCAGGTCAGTCACAATGAAGAACATCACAACCAGAATCATGAAAACCATACTGAGCATCAGTGGTATATCAAGCATCATCTTCTTCAATTGTATTGAAGTTAGGGACCCTAATGTTTGTAATTATAAGGCATCTACCCCACCATTACCCATGGGTGACTGTTGGGGATGCTTGTGACCATTGAGATCTAACATCTATAATTATAGTTGTTGATATTATCAATGGTTTAATCAAAGATATCTAATTTATTTTATTCAAAAAATTTATTTTATGAATTGAATTTATATTAAAACCTATTGTTGTGATCTTTAAAAGGGAAATGGTTTAATATTTTCAGCTACACATACTGTGATTTTAAAATGAGACGAGGATTTCAAACACTTTCCAATTATTTTAAATATCTTGTAAATTTTTTCATTCGTAATGATTGAACAAGGTCTCTGACCATACTATATTAGTTTTCTTATAGATATATTAATTTTTTAGTTATGACCTTATGCTTAAAGGGAGCTATGCTCTTTATCTCCGATTTTGGAAACGTGTTTATAAATAATTTTAGTAATAATCTCAGTAAAGGAAAAGAATAATTTAAGAGGTGGACCTTAATCATTTTATGTTTAAAATAAAAATCAGGTATTACAAAAGATAAGATATTATCTTTATAGTTAATATGAATATTTTGGTTTTTCTATGATTTTATGGTTAGTATTGTGAGTTGGTTGTTTATAAAAAAAATATACCCACTAGGGGCTATCCCTCTAGCTGGGTTGAGGGAGGTAGCACACGCTAGGCGGCTGACCCTAGCCCTCAGCCTCAGTACAGGCCGGCCCAAGTGGGGGGTATAGCTACCCTAATGTTAACATAGAAGTGCATGAGGGAACTAGAGGAAACGCAGGGCGGGCTGGCACAGAGGTGTGGGTGGGCACAAGAGCGCGCCTATAGAACCTATTCTGGGGGAATACCAGGAGGGGAGAGAGGAGATTTATGAGCTGTTGATCACAGTCTCATGCCTATAAAAAAGTTGAAAAGGTGTCTCCATTTCAATGTGTGTAACACCCCATGATTTCATAGTACGTTATTTCTTCAAAGTAATGCAATAACTTGCACTACACGCAACACAGAGTTCAAGCGCATCACAACTTAACAAACTAACCGTTCAAAAGCGGGTATTAATAGTATTAACAAAATTTTGAACATTATATAAATCTAGAATCCATATTATGAGATTCTTAGACATAATGTAAGTTCTAATACATTTTTTTCAGATAAAATAATTATTTTTTAAATAATGCAATTTTACCTCCTTTTAATGAAAAACACTTTTTAAATATAATATTTGATACTTTTATATATTCATTTTGAAAAAATAAACTTCTTCTTTAGAATCAAGACATAAGAATTTAGTTTCAATATATTTTTGGTGTTTTTCTGATAACTTTCATATTTGGGTGAATAGTAAAAAATACTATATTTTAACTAAAAAAAACTTTTTTAATCAACATAATTTATAGTGTTTAATTATAAATTTTATTGTTTTGGAAGTATAATTAGATTATATTTTTACCCATTAATCCAATTTTGGTCATTGGAATTAATTTCACATTGACATTATACATAAACAAGTGTTAAATTTTTTATGGTTATTGTTTCTTAAAAACACGCTATTTGTTTGGATGACGAGAATTAATTTTAAATTAATAAATAAAACTTCTATGTTTTTAATTTGGTAAAATAGGCTTCATTTTTGGAATCATAATATTGAAATTAGCCTAGGGTGAATTTTTGGTATTTTTCTGAAAACGTTCAATTTTTTATGAATAGTGAAAAACACTAAGTTATCGTTTAAAGTTGAATTTTTATTTAAATAATTGTTTATTTTATTTAAATTTATTTTCGGTCAAAAATAGATACATAATATCTATATAAGATCAATTTAATTCATTGGAATCAATTTATAATAATTTTAGAAATATAAAAATTTTATAGAACTTCTCACCGTTCCTTACCCACCTCTTAGGAGAATTTGTGAATTCACATAATACATAATTTTACCACTTCTGTGAATGGAATTTCAAAAATCTGATATAGACAGTTGATATTCATAAGTAAAATGTGGTTCAATAAGATAAAAATAATTTTTGGTGAATAGTAACGTTTTAATTTTATTTACCACGGTTTAAAGTAAATAAGTTAATTATCGGTAGAAATGATATTATTATTACCCTAACACATGTCCTAATTCTGTTGGATAAGTGTAATTCGACAAAAACAACCTTAAGAATAAAATATGATCCTTTAGGTCCACTTGGATTAGATTAAGACATTTATTATTATTTTATTTAAAGAAGAGTTAAAAGAGTTAAAATCAATGTTTAATAACTAAACCATTTTTAATATAAAGTTATACATAAGATAAATTCAACAATAAATATTAAGTAGAAAGATAAAATGTTTTCCAACATAAATTATTTTATTTTTATTATTTAGATATTAAAAAATAGAAATTATTAATGACACAATGATGATGCAGTAATTACCTTATTTTTTAATGAATCAAATAAATGGTATTATAAATATTAAAATAAATATAATTTCAAATTTTTTATGACTTCCACGAATTTTCTAGGTGAATATGACATGTTATTATTGATTAAATGTATTTTTTTGAAGTAATCATTCTGTTATTTTTTTAACAATAAACAAATACCAAATAATGTCAAAATTGACATAAAATAGTTTTGAAAACAACTATTATATTATTAATTGATATAATGGTCTTAAAAATCTACGGTTTGGGAAAAAGACTTATATAATAATATATATGACATTAAATAACCAATTGGGGTTTCATTGGAAGTATATAGTAATTTTATTAACCATATAGTGTAAGAATACAAGAAGACACGGTAAAAGTTAAATTATTTAAGATAGTTTTAAATCTAAATGATAAGGTTAAAATGGTAACCTAAACTTGTCTAAAGCCTATTAGATGAAAGGATTTAGACCCATACCCACCCTATCCTCGAAATAAGTTACTTTGGAGCCATTATAAACTGAATATGAATTTATTATAAAATAATATTTTAAGTTTTTCCAAAGGTGCCCCTCACCCCTCTTATAAAATGGAACATCCCATTATCTCAAATTCAGAAATACAAAGCCATTTGGATTGGCAAATACCTACAAAAATATCCTCCCAAATTTCCTAAGTTCATCTTAGAGTCCTTACTTTTGTCAGAAATCCAACCTAAGGATCCCATTTGATCAAATCAAAAGAAGGAACCCAAATAAAAGGTAATGATTTCACCACCCTCTTTCAAGTTCTCTTATTCTTCCAC
Source organism: Viscum album (assembly GCA_963277665.1). NCBI lineage: Eukaryota > Viridiplantae > Streptophyta > Magnoliopsida > Santalales > Viscaceae > Viscum > Viscum album. The sequence goes on from OY728163.1 coordinate 878,376,021, forward strand.
TTACTCTTTATTTGTTGATTTCATTCTAAAATAATAACTCCAGTATCATATATATACTGTGATGTTATTATAAATATTTAATAACTATATTCATTATTCTATCCATCTTATGAATGATAATGTCACCATGCGTGTGTATGTACGGCTTACCGTCTCCACACCGTGGTGTAATTTGTTATTCAACACTATGTTATTTGGATGGATATAATGATGAGTAATATGTATATAAATAATAAAAATAACATGATAATGTCTCTATAAAATTAATATACCATCCAATTTCACACTTTTAATGAAATTATATTTTCATTCGTACGTACGTACGTACGTACGGATTATCGTCTCCACGTCGCGATTAGATTCATTTCCACTTTCACCATTCATCGACGATTATAAAAATATATATTACTTATAAGTATTTAATATATGAAATAATAATTATAATGGAGATATATATATGTGTGTGTGTGTACTTACATATATATTATTCACTTAGCTTCGATCAATATGATATGAAAATGGAAACAACATTTATACGTACGTACGGTCTACCGTCTCCATAAATGGTGTTTTTTTATTTCATATATATGTATATTATATATTTTTATATTCTGAATATATATGATATATAAATCATGTTTTATAGTCTAGAAGTATTTAAATCTTGATCTTAGTGATACAATCAAGAGTAACAAGTTAAAACACGTACGATAAAGAAAGTGATTATTACCCGAAATGTTAATTTAACATGAAAATTGTTATTAAATGGGTAGTATAAAGTCATAAATGAATAATTTATGATATCATAAATATTAATATGGTTATGTTATAATTTAATAACATACTACTATATTCAAACAAGAGTTTAAACATTCCCTCGAATAAAGGAATGTTCAAGGTTAGGGTTAATTCCCCAATCTCATTATTATCCGAGATTGTTTAGGTGTATGTATATACTATGAAATTTTTATCATCCATGTACATTTTTCATAAAAATGATTTCAAAATGAATATTTTAAGGATTTTTGAAAGGTAATATATATCAAGATAAGAATTTTAAATGTTTTATGGATTTATCTTTCTAAATATTTTTAATTAATGTCCATGTTTTAAAAGTGATTTTATGGATTTATATATATGGACATGAATGATTTGAAATGATAATTATTTTCAAAAGATTCAAAGTGGTATGGGAAAATTTTATTCAAAAATATCATTTAAATTACTTCCTTTATATATTTGTTACTTTTAAATGATTTTACAAAAAGGATATTTCTCTCATAATGTTTTACTCATTATTTTCAACTATGTCAGCATCCTTTACTGGGTATTATTTTTGATTGAGGTTGATTTATTATAATAAAATCTTCCATATTGTATTGAATTAGTTATGATATGTTGGCTGTGGATGTTCTATTTTTATACCCCTTTCTTATGTTTTATTTTCCTAGGATTCAAAGAAGTGTATTATGATTGATAATAAGGGTTAAACATGGGGATTAATGGCATTATAAAATGATAATTTATGTTGTGTTTTATTTTCTAATGTATAATGTAATTTTCATGTACGTAATCTATTTTTCACGAATGCTAAACTGATCGGTCATTCGGGACTTTATTCCTTGTAATCATGCCAAAGTATTAAAATAATGCACCAACTTTGGGTAACTGGGGTCAGGGAGTTACAATTGGTATTATAGGAAGTTTAGAAATAACATTGGAAACTATATTTAGATAAGATCTGATTAGAGCAGATAGACCAAAGATATACTTTGAGGATTAGTATAGAATGACTTACTAGAATTTTGATAATGTAGAGATTTTGTGAGTTTTCCAAGAAAATACATCCATGTCTGGATACGAGTATGTAGAGGCGGCTCTGGCACAGATGTACCTAGGGGTAAAACCCAAAAACAACACTTTGAGCTAGACTCGAACAAGAACTGGTGCACGACAACGGGCCTTGTTGCACTCTTGGTTACGACACTCCCGGGGGATATGCTTAGGATAATTCTCATTTTCTATAAAAACCACTATGAAGGGTTTATGACTATATACCTCCTCAAAGAAAACCATTTTTTGATTATGGATTATATCCATAAACTATTCAATTTATGGAAGGTATTTTTCATGTTTGGAATTATGAATTGTGATTCATAAACTGACCTAGTGTATGCCATTGTTTAGAAATGGAGCCCAGTAGAAGGAATGAGAACTCCAGCAATACGTATGATCCGAAGAGTACAAAGGGCCATATAATTCATTGAATTAAGCCAACATTTATAAAGGAAATGGTCTCCTACTTATTATCATTATATGAATAAATATTATCATGTGTTAATAAGATCAGTAATGAATTCTCTAAATCCTATGGCTTTGAAGGAGAGCCAAAGAAGAAAAGGATGGTTGAAAGAAAGATTGATAAAGGGAATAAGGGAAAGAAGGATTTTCCAATATGTGATAAATGTGGAATGAATATCCTTGGTAAATTCTTGAAGGAAATGGGAGTTTGTTATAACTGTGGAGAAAAAGGACACCATGTACATGATTTCAAGGGTATGAAAAAGTTTTCAAATGTAATGTCACAACCCGCCCTCGGGGTCCGTGCCGTGACTACCCCAAGCCCGCCTTCCATAGGCCAAAAGACCAAAATCGCCTCGAAAACGGGGGGTCCGGGTCCGGGCCGACCCGGCCCGACCCCCCCATGGGTCGGCCCAAACCGGGTCGACCCGACCCGGCGAGGCGGCGCGGCCCGGCCTGGTGCCGCTGGGTGCCACGCGCAGGGGGCATGGCCCCCGCTTCCAGCTGGCGGCGCGGCTAAAAGCCGCACCTTTTTGGAGAAACCGGCCCCCCTCGTGGGGGCCTGCTTTGAAGAAAACCGGGGGGCCGCCTGCCCCCCTTAACGAAACCGCCCCCCCTCATAAATGTGGGGGAATTAGTGTTGGCCGGGGGAATTAAATTCCCCCGGATTTTCCTTTCCGGCCGGCCCACCTGGCCGGCCGGTTCTTCTTCAACGGACCGGCAAAGCCGGTCCCCTTCCGGCTTCCGACACCGGCGGCCCGGCGAGCCGCCGGTCTTCCCGTCTCATCGTGGCCCGGAACCGGACGCGGTGTTCATCGTCCGGCGCGGTGCGACGGCACCGCGCCCCTCCGCCGTGGCCCCGCTCTGGCCGCGGCGCCTTCGGTTCCCTTTGACGCGGTGCGACGGCGTCGCGTTCATGATAATCCTTCCACGGCGCGACGCGACGGCGTCGCGTAAATAAGCCGGGCGATTCCCGTGTGGTGCGACGACACCACGCCTTCTCGTTCATCCACAAGATTATATAAATAACCAAGAACAAAGGAGGGGGAATTCAGCCATGTTTGTGCGGTCCGACCCCCCTCTCGTTAGATGATAACTCTTAAATATTTAATCACAAGATTATAATTCTAGAACCAAGAACGAGAGTAAAGAAATAAACCACAACAAACCCCTACCTTGGTTTCAAGATCGAAGATCGTCAAAGACCCGCGGAAGACAACGTCGCGGAGGTCGGGCGTCGCGGTAATCGTTCGTCAAATCCGTTGACGAAGAGGTACGTCTGAAGAGGTACGTCGATGGAGAATCCTCGTAAGTCGACTAAGGGAGTCCGAGGAGGAAGCGGCGTTCCCTTTGTTGACACGGAAGGTGTCGTCAATCTTCGGAAACAACCGGCTACGAAGAAGAGAGGAGCGGCGTTCTTCGTCAGAGCTCGAAGGTTCTTCGCGTTCTTCGTCAAATTTGAAGAAGAAGAAGGAGTTCCCAAAATCCTCTCAAGAAGGCTAGAGAAATCTAACCAAATAAAATAAGCTAAGAGCTTATTTTATTTACTCAACCAAACCTTTTGAAATTCAAAGGTTTGAAAAAAGGATTAAACAACTCAACCCCATTAATAAGCTAAGTTGTCAAGTTCATTTAAAAGGGGAGTTAAGGGAGTTTTGAGGGGAGATGAAAAGTTGGGGTTCGTGTGGGCCCCACCACACTTAATCCTCTCAAGGGAGGTTAAGTGGGTGTGGGTCCCACCCCTAACTTCCTTTGAGAGGAGTTAACCAACAAGTAAGAAAAATAAAACGTGTTTCACATTTTTATTTAACTTCTTATAATTCTCCCAAAAACTAACTTTCGTCCCGCAATAAACACAACTTCGAAAAAGGTATCCTTAAGAGAATATTGGCGCTGCGAGTTCATCGGTGTCCTCGGATTTCAATTCCGAGCACCGGATAAAATGTTAGAAATTCTCGCTCTTTCGTTCACTGAACGTACCCGAGCCGAACTTCGTAAATTGATTCCGGGCACTCCGGGCCTCGGAATCAGGTGCCGTCAGAAACCGCGCTCTTGTAAAATTCCAATGAAAATTAAGAAAAAATTTCCCTTGAAATTTACGGGTCTTTACATTACTCCCACCTCAAGGCTTTACGTCCCCGTAAAGATACATCAAAACTAGGGAAACAAATGAGGGTACTGAGCACGCATCTGAGCCTCCCGCTCCCAGGTGCTCTCTTGGAGGTCCCCGTGCTGCCATCTGATGCGCACAAGAGGAATCGATCGCCCACGTAGGACCCGCTTCTGTCGATCCTCTATCTCCACCGGGACCTCCATAAATGTCTCCCCATCGTCGATGTCAAGATCCCCATGGTCAATGATGTGTGTCGGGTCATGCACGTATCTCCTTAGCTGAGATACGTGGAAGACGTCGTGCACCCGGTGCAACTGAGGTGGTAGAGCCAGGCGATAAGCCACCTCGCCAACCCTGCTGAGGACCTGAAAGGGTCCGATGAAGCGCGGAGATAACTTGACACCACGGCCAAATCTCTATATATCACGTCAAGGTGAGACCCACAAGAAGACATGGTCGCCATCCTCGAACTCCAGTGGACTCCGCCTCCTGTCAGCATATGACTTCTGCCGCCTCTGTGTTGTCCTCATCCGCTCTTGGATGACCTGGACCTTCTCTGTCGTGGCCTGGATCATCTCCGGTCCCACAAGTGCTGACTCCCCAGGGTCTGTCCAGCACAAAGGAGATCTACAAGGTCGGCCGTACAACGCCTCGTACGGTGCCATCCCAATGGTGGAGTGGTAGCTGTTGTTGTACGCAAACTCCACCAAGGGTAGGTGGTCCTCCCAACTTCGACCAAAGTAGAGGACACATGCTCGGAGCATGTCCTCGAGAGTATGAATGGTCCTCTCCGTCTGACCATCTGTCTGAGGGTGAAAGGTTGTGCTCAGACGTAGTTGCGTCCTGAACGCCCATGTAACCCCTTCCAAAGCCGGGAAGTAAAGCGAGCATCTCGATCGGAGACAATAGATGATGGAACACCGTGGAGCCGCACAATCTCTTGAATGTAGAGACGTCCCAAGCTCTCCACTGAGCCCTGCTCTCTGATGGGTAAGAAGTGTGCCGACATGGTGAGTCGGTCAACAATCACCCAGATGGAGTTGTGACCTCTGGAAGTGCGTGGAAGTCCAGTCACGAAGTCCATAGATATGTTGTCCCACTTCCACTCCGGAACCTCCAAGGGCTGTACCAAGCCTACTGGTACCTGATGCTCTGCCTTCACCTGCTGGCAGGTGAGGCATCGAGAAACGAACTCTGCTACTGCCTTCTTCATGCCCGGCCACCAGTGCTGTCGTCTATGGTCCTGGTACATCTTCACCACTCCAGGATGTACCGCCAAAGGAGAAGTGTGAAACTCTCTCATCACTTCCTCTCGCAAAGCGACTGGTACCATGGTACGTCCTCTGAAAAGGATGTCGTGCTCTGCTCTAAGGGAGAAACCATCAGGTGCCTGTCCCGAGGATATCAATACACGCCGTGTCTCACAGTCAGCGTCCTCACGCTGTGCCTCTCTGACCCACTGCAGTAGTGGAGGGGTGAATATGAGATACTGGAGGAAGGCTGCTCCATCTCTATCCACGAAGGATATCTGCAAAGAGGCTAGCTGCTCTGTCGCCTCCTCATGTAGGTGAATGCCCGTCCTCCTGCTGAGGGCATCAGCTACTACGTTCCCCTTCCCAGGAGTATAGACTATCTCAAAGTCATATTCCTGGAGGAACTCGAGCCATAGTCGCTATCTCAGGTTTAGTTCCTTCTACGAGAAGATATACCTGAGACTCTGATGGTCGGAAAAGACTGTAAAGCGCTCGCCCATCAGATAGTGTCACCATGTCTTCAGAGCGAAGACCACTGCTGCTAACTCCAGGTCATGGGTAGCATAGTTCTGCTCATGCGGCCTCAACTGACGTGATCCATAGGCGATCAAGGCCCGCTCCTTCATCATAACACATCCGAGTCCGGTCCCTGATGCATCGCAGTAGACTAGGTACCCTACTCCCTCCTCAGGCAACCTCAAGATAGGTGCACTGGTCAATCTCTGTCTCAGCTCCTGGAAGCTCTGCTGACATCTGTCTGACCACACGAAGGGTTTCCCCTTCTTCGCCAAAGCTGTGAGTGGTGCCTCAACTCTAGAGATGTCCGGCATGAATCTCCGATAGTACCCAGCTAATCCCAAGAAACTCCGAACCTCAGTCACGCTCCTGGGTGGCTCCCATGCTAACACAGCCTCGATCTTCGCAGGATCCACTGCAACTCCCGCCTCAGAGATAACGTGTCCCAAGAATTGGACCTCACGTATCCAGAACTGGAACTTCGAGAGCTTACCATAAATATGGTTCTCTCGGAGTGTGTCTAGTACAACTCGCAAGTGATAGGCATGCTCCTCCTCAGTCGTAGAGTAAATCAGAATGTCGTCGATGAAGACTACGACAAATCGATCGAGGTATGGCTGAAAGATCCTGTTCATGAGGGCCATGAACACTGCTGGAGTATTGGTTACGCCGAAAGGCATAACCAAGAATTCATAATGGCCATACCGACATCTGAAGGACGTCTTCTGCACGTCCTCGTCTCTGACTCTGAGCTGATGATAGCCTGACCTGAGGTCTATCTTCGAGAACCACCGTGCTCCCTTGAGCTGATCAAAGAGGTCATCAATCCTCGGTAGTGGATACTTGTTCCTCATTGTCACCTGGTTCAGGCGACGATAGTCAACACAAAGTCGCAGGCTCCCTTCCGCCTTCTTGACGAACAATATCGGGGAAGCCCAGGGTGAAACACTGGGTCGGATGAACCCCTTGCCCTGCAAGTCCTCCAACTGTAACCGTAGCTCTCGAAGCTCGGCGGGGGCCATCCGATATGCTTGAGTGGATATCGGGGCTGTCCTGGGGTACAAGTCAATATAAAAGTCTACCTCTCTGTGAGGAGGTAGCCCTGTAACGTCGTCGGGAAAAACGTCCGCAAACTGATCCACCACTGCAGGAAAACCAGGACTCCGCACGTCAACTGCTCCAAGGATGAGGCTAGACAACTGATGAGTAATGGGCTGTCCTCTCCTCCGTGGAAGTCCATCATGTGATGCAAAGGATCCCTTCTCGCCGGTGAAGGTGAACCTGCTCCCGTTGGTGCGTACACATCGCACCTTGCGCCTAAAACAGTCAATCTGCGCATGGACCGTAGATAGCCAATCCATGCCCAAGATGACGTCGTAAGGCCTCGAAGTTGCTACAAGAAGATCCCAGCCAAAGCTCTCGCCTCCTAGAGTGAGCTCACACTGCCGGCACCAATGCGTAATCGTCGAGTCTGCTCCCGAAGGAGTCTCTAGCCGTAAGGATCAAGCCAACGGCTCTGTCGGAATCTCCGAGCTCCGAACAAGGGCAGCGGCTATGAAAGAGTGACTCACTCCTCTGTCTATAAGAACTGTTGCAAGGGTGGAATAGACACAGATAGTACCTCGAATCATCTCGGGTGCGCCGTGGTCGTAGGCCTCTGCTGCCTGGAGTTGTGCCTGTCTCTGCCCGCCAGCTCCCTGTGGTCGGGGTGGACCTCCTGGTGGTGGTGGTGGCAGAGCCTCAAAGCGTCGCCCACCACCAGCTGCTAGGCCAGCTCCTCTGCCTCGTCTGCCTCCTCCCTGCGGACCACCACGGTCGACCCTCTGCCTCTGCCTCGGTGGTCCCTCAACTGTCTGCTGCTCCTCGGCACGGCGGGTCGGGCAGTCACGAGCCATGTTGCCCTGCCCGCCGCACGAGTAGCACTGCCTGCTTCTCGAAAGACTGGCTCCTCGCTGTGTGCCCCTCACTGCTGAGCCAGTGTCCTGAGATCGTCTGCCTGAGGGTCTGGTCTATCTAGACCCCTGAGTCATCCGTCGACTACATACTGCAGATGACTCTGCCACGTGCCGCCCTGCGGTGGGTCTCGGTGCTGGTGTAGACTCAGCAAGGAAGCTCTCGATCAAAAGGGCCCGCTCTAGTACTCATGTCTGAGTCGGTATGCTGAGGGAGATCAGCGATGCCCTGATCTCGTGTCTCAAACCCTGCTCGAAGTTCCGGGCCCGAAAGAATGGGTCCCGTACCATGTCGGTCGAGTAGTGCGAGAGATCGGTAAATCTCGTCGAGTACTGAAAGACCGTCATGCTGCCCAGCCGTAGCTGGAGAAGCTCCTGGATACGCACCGCACGAAGGGTGGCTGGGACGAACTCCGAGCGGAAGAGGCTCTCAAAGTCCATCCAGAGAAGAGATGCCTCATCGTGCACCTGGAGCATCAAGCTCCACCATCGTCCTGCTGCTGTGTGTAGTAGGCTCGCAGCGAGGATCACCTGTCCTCACTAGCCTAAACACACGTACTACTGCCTCCAGCCAGTCCTCTGCTGCCTGGGGGTCCGTCTCCCCGCGAAACCTGGGTGTTCGCTGGCGCTGAAACTCATGCAGTGCGCTGAGGTGACGTGCATCGTCAGCGGCTGGTGCTGGAAGCATCGTTGGCTCGACGGGTAGAGCTACCGCCGGTGCCACTGCTGACAAAGGGCCCTGCACCGAGGCCTCGTCGCTCGGTGGGCTGTCGTCACACTCGACTCTCGAAACCCTAGCTGGCTGCCGTCGTGGGGCCATCCTGAAAAGGAAACACGTGCACCATGGTAAGAACAGTATACCTGGTGAGGTGATATAAGTAATCACAAAGAAAACATTGAATCACACACGCAATCAATGTTTTTGTGCATTAAGTCGGAAATCAGAAGTCAGGGTCCTGGTGTACGGATACGTCGGCCGCCACACCAACACTAGACTCCCTGGACTGAGAACCACACTCAATACGCTAATCATTATTGCTTCACATAGAAAAGATCAGAGTTCGCGGTAGAACCGAACTCCTCTGATACCAATTTTTCAAGACCCGCCCTCGGGGTCCGTGTCGTGACTACCCCATGCCCGCCTTTCATAGGCCAAAAGACCGAAATCGTCTCGAAAACGGGGGGTCCGGGTCCAGGCCGACCCGGCCCGACCCCCCCTGGGTCGGCCCGAACCGGGTCGACCCCACCCGGCCCGACCGGCGGCGGTCCGGCGCAGCGGCGCGGGTCGGCGCAGCGGTGCTGTCCGGCGCGGCGGCGAGGCCCGGCCGGCGGCGGCGCGGCCTGGCGCCGCTGGGTTCCACGCACGGGGGGCATGGCCCCCGCTTCCAGCTGGCGGCGCGGCTAAAAGCCGCGCCTTTTTGGAGAAACCGGCCCCCCTCGTGGGGGCCTGCTTTGAGGAAAAACGGGGGGCCTCCTTCCCCCCTTAACGAACCCCGCCCCCCCTCATAAATGGGGGGCATTAGTGTTGGCCGGGGGAATTAAATTCCCCCGGTTTTTCCTTTCCGGCCGGCCCACCTGGCCGGCCAGTTCTTCTTCAACGGACCGGCAAAGCCGGTCCCCTTCCGGCTTCCGACACCGGCGGCCCGGCGAGCCGCTGGTCTTCCCGTCTCGCCGCGGCCCGGAACCGGCCGCAGTGTTCGTCGTCCGGCGCGGTGCGACGGCACCGCCCCCCTCCGCCGCGGCCCCGCTCCGGTCGCGGCGCCTTCGGTTCCCTTCGACGCGGCGCGACGGCATCGCGTTCATGATAATCCTTCCACGGCACGATGCGATGGTGTCGCGTAAATAAGACGGGCGTTTCCCGTGTGTTCCGATGGCACCACGCCTTCTCGTTCATCCACAAGATTATATAAATAACCAAGAACAAAGGAGGGGGAATTCAGACGTGTTTGTGCTGTCCGACCCCCCTCTCGTTAGATGATAACTCTTAAATATTTAATCACAAGATTATCATTCTAGAACCAAGAAGGAGAGTAAAGAAATAAACCACAACAAACCCTTACCTTGGTTTCAAGATCGAAGATCGTCAAAGACCCGCGGAAGACAACGTCGCGGAGGTCGGGCATCACGGTAATCGTTCGTCAAATCCATTGACGAAGAGGTACGTCCGAAGAGGTACGTCGATGGAGAATCCTCGTAAGTCGACGAAGGGAGTCCGAAGAGGAAGCGGTGTTCCCTTTATTGACACGGAAGGCGTTGTCGATCTTTGGAAACAACCGGCTACGAAGAAGAGAGGAGCGACGTTCTTCGTCGGTGCCCGAAGGTTCTTCGCGTTCTTCGTCAAAGTTGAAGAAGAAGAAGGAGTTCCCAAAATCCTCTCAAGAAGGCTAGAGAAATCTAACCAAATAAAATAAGCTAAGAGCTTATTTTATTTACTCAACCAAACCTTTTGAAATTCAATGGTTTGAAAAAAGGATTAAACAACTCAACCCCATTAATAAGCTAAGTTGTCAAGTTCATTTAAAAGGGGAGTTAAGGGAGTTTTGAGAGGAGATGAAAAGTTGGGGTTCGTGTGGGCCCCACCACACTTAATCCTCTCAAGGGAGGTTAAGTGGGTGTGGGTCCCACCCCTAACTTCCTTTGAGAGGAGTTAACCAACAAGTAAGAAAAATAAAAAGTGTTTCACATTTTTATTTAACTTCTTTTAATTCTCCCAAAAACTAACTTTCTTCCCGCAATAAACGCAACTTCGGAAAAGGTCTCCTTAAGAGAATATCGGCGCTGCGAGTTCATTGGTGTCCTCGTATTTCAATTCCGAGCACCGGATCAAAAGTTAGAAATTCCCGCTCGTTCGTTCACTGAACGTACACGAGCCGAACTTCGGAAATTGATTCTGGGCACTCCGGGCCTCGGAATCAGGTGCCGTCAGAAACCGCGCTCTTGTAAAATTCCAAAGAAAATTAAGAAAAAAATTCCCTTGAAATTTACGGGTCTTTACATGTAAAATGCTTCATCTGCAAGGCGTTGAGACACTACGTGAATCAATGTCCCATTCATAAAAGTGTACCACAAATGATGTTATTGGATAATAATTATCTTATGATACTACCTCAGATGAAAAGGAATTACTAGTGTTCATATATTTTTATTACAGAATTATTTCTTTTGAGTGTTGTATCAACATTATACTGGTTACATGGATTATGGAGATAAATAACGATTGTACTACAGTACGGTTTTATTGAGGATTTGTGATTATATGGTTCTGCGAGAAGTGACTTAATAGTAAGCTACATTTTTTGGAAAAAAATTATTAATGGAAATTTAATCCTTAATATGGTCGTGATAATGAGGTAGTGATTTTGGAATAACATATGGTTGATTTTGGTAATTCAGGATGTTGCGGTGTTGTAATAGAATACACGATGAAGGAAAAAATGATCCTCATTATGTTTAACTTCCTTATAAACATTGAACTAAGAGTTTTGATATAAGTATTTTGGATAATTCTAAAGTTTGGAATGGATTATGTTTGAAATTGCATACTATAGTTATGGTTATTTTGGGATTTCCATAAAAAGGACAACCTGGAGGTCGGGCGGCAACCCGTCACATCTGGTAAGGTCGTGAGACTTGAACCCGCAATCGAAGGGAGGCAAGGGTATACCACCTATCACTGACTCGCGTGATGTCCTGGATTGAATAATGTAGTTTTTTTAAAGGTTCTGATATGTGAATTATAAATTCATTATTTCAAGAACCCAATACGATTAAAATAAATTGAATATATTTTTTTAAAATATTTTTGAGTGAAAGATGAGTTTGTGGTAGGAATTAGTTGAATGATGAAACTCTACTTGTAATGTATATATATACATATATATATATATATATATATATATATTTCCCTTTTATTTTATAGATATATTAATTATTAAACATTATGGAAGGGATCTTAAAACCAAAAATGTGTTATCCTAATACTTTATGTTTTGTTGAACCGATGGTATTTTACATCATCATAGATTGGTGGCTTTGAGGCCCACAATTCTACAATTTTTTTGTGATTTATGAACTCAATAACTCCCTATAAATATTTACATTTTCCTCTAATTATGTGTCTCTAATTTCCACCAATTTTCTCATAATCGAGATCATAATTTGGCAGTGCCTTTTTCATTCCCCTTTTCCTTTTATTAGGACTCAATTTTGTTAACCCAATTTCAGATGTGGGTTTTGCAACAAAGGTATTTTATATTTTCAACCTTTTATTTTCAAAGAACAGTTTCAAATTGTGAGGATGCAATTTATTGAAGGAGGGAAGAATGTAACACCCAAAGTTTTCATAGTACATTATTTCTTCAATGTCATGCAACAACTTGCACTACACACAGTATAGAGTTCAGGCGCATCACGACTAACCAAACAATCTGTTCAAAAGTGGTTATGAATAGTATTAACAAAAGTTTTAACATTATATAATTTTAGAATCCATATTATGAGTTTCTTAGACATAATATAAGAACTAATTCATTTTTTTCAGATAAAAGAATTATTTTTCAAAAAATGCAATTTTATCGCCTTTTAATGGAGAATCCTTTTTAAATCCAATATTTGAAAATTTTATATATTTATTTTTTTAAAAATAAACTTCTTCTTTAGAATCGGGACATAAGAATTTAGATTCAATAAATTTTTGGTGTTTTTCAAATAACTTTTATATTTTGGTGAATAGTGAAAAATACTATATTTTAATTTAAAACATATTTTTTAATCAAAATAATTTATAGTGTTGAATTATAAATTTTAATTTTTTGGAAGTATAATTAGATTATATTTTTACCCTTTAATCCAATTTTAGTCATTGTAATAAATTTCACATTGAAGTTATACATAAAAAGGTGTCAATCTTTTGATAGTAATTATTTCTTAAAAACATGTTATTTGTTTGGACAATGAGAATTAATTTTAAATTAATAAATTCAACTTCTATACTTTTAATTTGGTAAAATAGACTTCATTTTTGGATTCAGAATATTAAAATTAGCCTAGGGTGAATTTTTGTCATTTTTCTAAACACGTTCAATTTTTGATGAATAATTAAAAAACACTAAGTTATCGTTTAAAACCGAATTTTTTTTTAAATAATTATTTATTTTATTTAAATTTTTTTAGGTCAAAATAGATATATAATATCTATATAAGTTCAATGTAATTAATTGGTGTCAATTTATAATAATTTTAGATATATAAAAAATTTTATAGAACTTTTCATCGTCTTTTACCCACCTCCTAGGAGAATTTCCGAATTCACATAAAACGTAATTTTACCACTTCTTTGAAAGGAATTTCAAAAATCCGGGAGATACAATTGATATAAGTAAGTAAAATTTGGTTCAATAAGATAAAAATAAATTTTGGTGAATAGTAACTTTTTACTTTTATTTACCACGGTTAAAAGTAAATAGTATAATTAAGGGTAAAATGATATTATTATTACCCTAAAACATGTTTTAATTCTATTGGATTAGTTTAATTCGACAAAAAACAACCTTAAGAAAAAAAATATGATCCTTTAGGTCCACTTGGATTAGATTAAGACATTTATTGTTATTTTATTTAAAGAAGAGTTAAAAGAGTTAAAATCAAAGATTAATAACTAAACCATTTTTAATATAGGGTTCTACATGAGATAAATTAGACTATAAATATTAATTTAAAATTTAAAAGGACTTCCTACATAATGGTATTTTATTTATAATTTTTAGAGATTAAATAATTAAATTTAGTAATGACATAATGAAGATACAGTAATTACCTTATTTTTGAAGGATTCAAATAAATGGTATTATAAATATTAAAATAAATATAATTTCAATGTTTTTATGACATCAAAGAATTTTCTAGGTTAATATGACATTTTAGGATTTATGAGATTTATTTTTTTGATGTAATCATGCTGTTATTATTTTAACAACAAACAAATATCAAATAGTGTCAAAAATTGAAAAAAATAGTTTTTAAAACAAATATTATATTATTAATTTATATAATGGTCCTAAAAATATAAGGTTCAGCCAAAAGACTTATATAATAATATATATGACATTAATGAACCAATTTGGTTTCGATTGGTAGAATATAGTAAGTTTATTAACCATATAGTGTAAGAATACAAGAAGACACGGTAAAAGATAAATTATTTAACTTAGAGTTAAATCTAAATGTTATGGTTAAAATGGAAACCTAAACATGTATAAAACTTATTGGTTGAAAGGATTTAGACCCAAACCCACCCTATCCTCTAAATATGTCACTTTGGAGCCATTATAAACCGAATATGAATTTATTATAAATAAATATTTTATGTTTTTCCAAAGGTGCCCCTCACCCCTCTTATAAAAGGACACTTCCCCTTCTCTCAAATTCACACCTACAAAGACATTTGGCTTGTCCAAACCCAATCCAAACATCCTTAAAACTATCCTAAGTTCATCCTAGAGTCCTTCTTTTGGTCAGAAAGCCAACCTAAGGATCCCTTTTGATCAAATCAAAAGGAAGAACCCGAAGAAGAGGTAATGATTTCACCACCCTCTTTCAAGTTCTCTTACTCTTCCACTTAATCACTATTTGTTGTTTCCATTCTAAAATAATAACTCTAGTATCTTATATATATTGTGATGTTATTATAAATATGTAACAACTATATTCATTATTCTATCCATCTTATTAAGGATAATGTCACCATGTGTGAGTACGTATGGCTTACCGTGTCCACGCCGTGGTGCAATTTGATATTCAACACTATGTTATTTGGATGGATATAATGACGAGTAATGTGTTTATAAATAATGAAAATAACATGATAATGTCTCTATAAAATGAATATACTATCCAATTTCACACTTTTAAGGAAATGATATTGTCGCTCGTGCGTACGTACGGATTACCGTCTACACGACGCGATGAGATTCATGTCCACGTTCACCATTCATCGACGATTATAAAAATATATATAACTAATAAGTAAGTAATATATGAAATAATAATTTACTGGATATATATATATATATATATGTATGTACTTACATATATCTTATTCACTTATTTTCGTTCAATACGATATAAAAACAGAAACAATGTTTATGCGTGCGTACGGACTACCGTCTCCATAAACTATGTTTTTCATTTCATATATATGTCTATTTTACATATTTATATTCTAAATATATATGATATATAAATCATTTTTTATATTCTGGAAGTATTTAAATCTTGATCTATGTGATACAATCCAGAGTAACATGTTAAAACACGTAGGATAAAGAAAGCGATTATTACTCAAAATGATAATTTAACATGGAAATTATTATTAAATGGGTATTATAAGGTCATAAACTAATCATGTATGATATAATAAATATTAATATGGTTCTGTTATAATTTAATAACATACTATGATCTTCATACAAGAGGTTAAACGTACCCTCGACTAAAGGAATGTTCAAGGTAAGGGTTAATTACCCAATCTCATTATTATCTGAGATTGTTTATGTGTAAGAATATACTGGGACATTTTTATCATCCATGTCCATTTATCATAAAAATGATTTCAAATTGAATAATTTATGGATTTTTTTATGGTAATATTTATCAAGATCATAATTATAATTTTTTAAAGATTTATCTTTCTAAATCATTTTAATTAATGTCCATGTTTTCAAAATGATTTTAAGGATTTATTTATATGGACATGAATGATTTGAAATGATAATTATTTTCAAAAGTTTCAAAGTGGTATGGGACACTTTGATTCAAAAATCTCTTTTAAATTACTTCCTTTATAAATGTTTCAATTTTATTTGATTTTACAAAAAGTATATTTCTCTCAAAATGTTTTACTTACATTTTCAACTATGTCAGCATCCTTTAATGGATATTATTTTTGATTGAGGTTGTTTATTATAATAAAATATTACATATTGTATTGAATGATTTTTGATTTTTTTTGTCTATGGATGTTCTATTTCTATACCATTCATGGTTTATGGATAATGTGTTGACATTTCATTTGCTAGTTTTAATACGAATGTTTATGTTATGTTTCAACTATTCATATGAGGAATGCAGTGGACTTAGTAAGTGATGGATGGAGCCCTCTATAGCTCTCGATGCATCGGTAGGTCTCATTAGACTAACTAGTGTCTTGGTACAAGGCCTTGACAAAAATTTTATTTATAGTCTTGGCACGAGGCCTTGACAATGTGGTAATGATGGCTGGCATTAGGAATTCCCTCATTATGAAATTAGTTATTGCATGTGATTATTCGATTAGTAGAATATCCATGTGAATGTTTACATGGTAATGTTTAATTTATTTTTTCCATATTATGTTCATGTTTATGTTTAAAATGTCTGTTGTTTTTATTACAAATCATGTCTTAAAAGTTTATAGCTTCCGCTATATTATTTACCCCTACTGAGCATCTGAGTTCACCCCTTTCTTAAGTTTTATTTTCCCAGGATTCCAAGAAGTGTATTATGATTGATATGAACAGTGAAGCCTGGGGATTAATGGAATTATAAAAGGATCATTTATGTTGTGTTTTATTTTCTAATGTGTAATGTAATGTTCATATATGTAGTCTATTTTCCAAGACAGCTAAACTGATCAGTCATTTGTGACATGATTCCTTGTAATCGTGCCAATGTAATAAAATAATGAACCAACTCTGGGTAACTGGGGTCAGGGTGTTACAATGTGGGATGACAAAAAATCATATGGGCTTGAATCAAGGCCATCAGATCATAGTGTGAGTGATCTAGGTCATCCGATTCGGTTCCGTCCTCAAACCTCAGTGGCCGCGGTGTATTCCAGCATTTTGTGCGATGTCAGATCCATAGTGTATCTAATCCCAGTCATCCGAGACATTTTAAAACACTTCATGACCCTGAGTTGTTAAATCTCACACGTTTCAATTTCATTTTTTTCGTGTTTTTTTAAACACAATGTTGATCTAAGCCGTTCGATAATCTCTTCCTCTAATCGGGATCATCCATCTTTTTTTTAATCACCGCATCATGGTGGTCGCAAGATCTTCTCCACATTTAATCACCATAATCCAATATTTCTCTGTATTTTCTCCCCCACACCATCTTCTTACTCTCCTGCCTACGCCAGATCAGTAACCCTATCTCCCATTCTCTTCATTTTCCACACCAGTGACCCCACTGGACCCCTCCATTCACGTGTTTTCAACAAGGACATTCCCTCTGTATTTTAATAAACCATATAGGGATTGATTTTTAAAATAGTAGCATTAAATTATTAATTATATTTTATACATATTATAGTTTATAAATAACCCGGTTTCACCCATTCCCTCGGATGTCCATCCTTCTCCTCAAAACTCACTAAACCTCCTTAAATGATTTCTCGAGCCACTCCTCCTCAAACCAAGGTAAGGGAATTATTTTTTCCTTGTTGTTTTGAAGTAATATACAATTATATATATATATATATATTTACTCATATACTTAACTATACAGCCTTGTGGTTTGAACATAAACCATCCTATACATGATTCAGAACTTCTGGATTACAAGTTTATATGGTATTATTAGACCCGAAGCATAATTTATCCCATGAAAAACTTGTCTAAATACCTTATATATATTCAGTTACACACACACACACACATATATATATATATATACAACCATACAGTTTTACATAAATCATTATTATATCCAGTATTAATACATTTCATCATCGAGTCTCATGTTTAAGTATAGTTTTAAAACATAAGGAATTACGTGTTGTACAAAACATATATATATATATATATATATATTTGTACACACAGTTGTATATAATTATATAGTTTTTATAACTCACCTTCTAGACCTATTTTGAGTCTCTCAACATTGTAATTCAATGATTTATTGACATTTTTATACGCATTTGTGTGTCGATTGATTTTTGTGTAAGACCCTTAGGTACACTTGATTATTAATATAAATTATTTATGTGATCTAGGATTACATTTTTTATAATTTTTTTTAACAAATAAAGCTTTTAAATTTTATATTATGATTTAAAAATTAGGTTCTTTGTTAATTAATGATAATAAAATATCAAAGTCATATTCGTGTCAATGAATTTTTGGTTTAAACCCTTTAAAACATAATGTGTATTTGGATATGTGAAAATTTGTGTATAAAGATAATCTTTGATACTCAATTTTACTTAGAATTTTTCATGGATTTCTATAAAAGAATAAAACATGTGTTTTCAATATATGTTTTCATTTAAAACACCACTCTTTATATACATCCTATTATATAAACAATTTACACAGTCCATAATTATGGATATTCCAAATATTATACTTATGATGTGTTTAATAATTGTAGGGAGTTCATGAGTATAATATTTGGGGATTAAAACTTATATATCATGTTGTATGAATTACTTATCTATATATATATATATTAAATGGTGTTAGTTATGGTCGAATCTCATGCTTTCAATTTTTTTCATTATGTATACCCTTGTGATGTGTTATACCAAAACATTTCAGTAATAAATGTAGGAGAATCTATCAGTTTAACACCCTACCTTAAAGGTTTTCTTTATTCTTTTTAATGGATTATGCATCCAAGTGAAATTCCAATATGTATTGATTAATAAAGTATTATAATTATATGGTTATCATTTTATGTTACAAAACATGTATTTATTTTAGTGCATTAGTTGTCATCACATATTCCATAACCTGCTTATCATACTCACCAGTCAATGATATAGCCATGTAGTTGATAGTTCTACAATTAATACTTATATTCCTGATTCACTATATATATGTAAATTCTAATGAATGTAATTAAAACTCTTATGAAATTTTATAAATTTATGAATTAAATTATTCAAAGTGGTGTGTGACACCTTCAATAATATGAAATGAGAAAATTAAATATTCAAAGTGGTATGAGACACCTTGAATAATATGAAATGTGAAAATTAAATTTTTAAAGTGGTATGGGATATTTTGAATATACGACTCTTTTTGGAATATGAGAAATGTAATAAACTTGTTATAATAGGTTGGAGACCGGTTAATGAAATCTCCTCGATGCATCGATAGTTCTCATGAGACAATAAGGTTACAGAATGAGGACATTGGCATTTCAGAGTATTGACACGAGGTCTCGACATGGTCTGATATTATACACTCCCTAATTTTGTTTATGATAATTAATTAACCAAGTGGATATTAGACTAGTATAATATCTATGGTTAAGATCCAGTACTTATGATTATTAGAAAAAAAGTAAATTCTTATGGCATGACTTTTTTTCACTCTGCAATTTAGTAACAAGTATATGAAATTGAAGCTATTACCTTTATGCGCAACGTTGATTATGTTTTACTCTTATTTGTTAAATTTTTACGCCCATATTCATATGTCGTATATATTTAGAATGTATTTTATGTATTTCTTTAAATATGATTTCCTATAATCGAATCATGTTCCCTTGTAATTATGTTAGTATGCTTTTAATTGTGTGCTTTTTGTGATATGTTACATGTGTTATAGCTTTCCTTAAGAAAATTGTTTTATGGAAGGTTTTAAATAACGTTTTCAAAGGATATAACTGGTATATTGTGTTCTTAAACCCCCTTACTCTGCATTCATATGCTCACCCTACATTTTTTAAATGAATTTTTTATGTATCAGTTTTTAGGAAAAGAACCATGTCAGAAGCATCAGGTTTCCCAGATCCTGAATTGAATTGATCCTCTGTATGGGACAAGATGTGTGAAATATCTGTGAATAGTTTTTGTAAAAACTCACACATCATATTTCAAGGCACCAGCTCTGGGTATTTTGGAGTTGGCTTGTCACAGTTGGAATTAGAGGATTCGGTTTAGATAACTTTGAAAAACAAAAACATAAAAAAAATCAAGCATTACCAAGAATGATTTTTTTTTAAATTTTCAGATAAAAAAAGAAAATACTTGTCTTTTATCTCTTGAAACATAAGTATTAGAGACCATAGTGGTAAAATCATATGTATAAAACATTGAGACTTTTGAAAATATTTCTTTATCATGCAAACCCTCTACCATGTATCTAATTCTCCTCGTATACTCCAACTACACCGAGGAGGAGGCTTCATCTATTATCTCATGATGAATGCTCAATTTTTATTGTATGCACGACAAGGGAAATAATTTGAGTGTATATTTAAATGTTTAAACCTTGCCACTAATTTCTTTTCTCTTAAGGACATTGAGTTAGATGCCCAAGGGGGTGACCTTGGGGCAACATATCTATGTCAAATTTTGACCTACGGTATTCGTGGTCAAGTTATGTACTTTGAAGCCCTTGAGAACAAGACAACCCATTTACATTTCCGACATTATGTTGAAACTGATGTCCCTCAACATGATACCTGACATGATTCTCTCAATATAAACTTTATATGTCCACATGCGGTTAATCCTAGTTGCACACATTGCTTCTAGACCAAGGAGATTGAAGAATCTATAACCACCTTGGGGATTCGTCTGTCTAGGAATTGGGGAAATCCCCATCATCGGTAGTATATGTGAGGAGTCATCTAAGAGGACATCATAAAATCCATTCTAGTGTTTTGTGAGAGGGAACAAGTGAATATATAATATCATGAGTTTTATAAATAGGAAATATGGTATTTTCTATTTTGATATGACATTATAGAAAATAATGACTTTGTTTTAAAATAGTTTTTTCATACTGAAAGAATATTTCTTAAAAATTTTAATATAGAAGATTTGTGTTCACCAGCCAATATTTTATCACTACCTACCAGACTTTTAGAGACTATAATTGTCAAGACATGCTTTGTAGAGTACCGGATCTATGCCAGCATACATCTGACTTGTAGAAAACTCCATTGGGTGTCGAACCGCCCAAACATCCTCCATCATTACCAAGGAAGCAATCTGGTCTCTTACCGTATTGCAATTCCACAATTTGTAGCACATAGGAAATGTTGAAAGTATCATGAAGCACTTTTTCTATGTTCAATTTGGCTGATAACTACCAACCTGTAGGTAAATTTATAGAATTTTCTTTGGATGGGGACCATTGAGCAACCTACCTATTCTAGGCCCTAAGTTTTAGAATATAAGAGGAACTCTCAGACATCAATATTTTCAAGCACGACGTGGTGCGTGGGACTTATAGGGATTTAGTCCACTCTGAAATTTCCGACCTCCACACTTCTTGTGACTCTCTATGGAAAGTCATGTGCTTTAGACACAGGTTCGACCCTAGCGGTTTACAATGTGTCGGGGCCACAAAAATTGAGCAGTTGAACACTAACTTAGGAATCCACGTAAGGTCGTCTACACCGTACCATCAGTGGTGTTCGTAGTAAAGGGACCTCGGGAGTGACGTGTGTCTGGTGTTGTTGTCATTTTGTACATGAATTTTAGAATTGTGAGGATGCTATTCTTTTTAGAGGGGAATATTGTGACACCCCAAAACTAATCTCTCATTTAATATTAATATTATGGTTTTATTTGAATGGTATCCGAATTTTTTTTTCAAACTGTAAATACCAAACATTTCATTTAAATAAAACACAGAAGTGTTTACATTACAACAACGTCAAAGGAAAACCATAGTAACTGAAAAAACCTACTAAAAACGCTTTCAAAGCCACAGGGAGACCACCCAACATAATGGTGAGACCCATTAAATAAATAAGATCTTTTGGGCCGATCACAATGAATAACATCACAACCATAATCATGAAAAACGTACTGAGCATCAGTGGTATAGAAAGAACCATCTTCTTCAATTGTATTGGGGTTAGGACACCCTAATGTTTGGTTTTATAAGGCATCTACCCAACCGTTACCCTTGTGTGACCATTGGGGATGCTTGTGACCGTTGATATCTAACAGATATAATTATAGCCATTTGCCTTTTTGGTGGTTTAATCAAAGTTATCTATTTTCTTTTTTTCAAAAAATTGATGTTATGAAATGAAATTATAATAAAACCTCTTATTATGATCTTTAAAATCAAAATGGTTTAATATTTTGAGCTACACATAGTGTGATTTTAAAATGAGGGGAGGATTTCAAGCACTTTTCAAATATTTCAAATACCTTGTAAATGTTTTCATTTTTAATGTTTAAACAAGATTGCTGAAAATAGTAGAATAGTTTTTGTATAGATATATTAAATTTTATGTTATAAATTTATGTTTAATGGGAGGTATGATTTTGATCTCTAATTTTAGAAACATGTTTATAAATAATTTTAGTAACACTCTTAGTCAAGGAAACATATAATTTAATTGGTGTACCATAATATTTTAAAGTATAAAATAGAAATCATGTTTAATTAAAGGCATGATATTCAATTTATAGTTAAAATGAATATTTTTATTTTTCTATGATTTTATGGTTAGAATTGTGAGTTGGATGTTTATAAAAAAATACTAACTAGGGGCCAGCCCTCAAGCCAGACTAAGGGAGGCATCATGCACTAGGCGGCTGAGCTTAGCCCTCATCCTCAGCACAGGCCAACCCGAGTGAGGGACATAGCTACACCAAAGGTCACACAAGAGTGCATGAGGGAACAAGAGGCACCACCATGCCGTGTGGCACAGAGGCATGGGTGAGCGCAATAGCACGCCCGCAGAACCCAGTATGGGTTGGTACCGGGAGGGGAGGGAGGAGATTTCTAAGCGGTTGATCAGAGCCTCACACTTATAAAGATGTCACATGGGTCTCTCACTACAGGAGAAGTATCTTTTTGTGACAGGGTCTTTGCAACGAGATTAATTCCTGTCGCAAATAGTCCTCCCCAGAGGTTATTTGTGATGGGGGGTTTGACCTGTCGCAAATAACTGGTTATGTGCGATGGGATTTGGGGTCCTGTTGCAAAATGTAAGCCACAGTTTGGCCCAGTCTGCGTGCTAAAGCATGTCAAAGTTATTTGCGACTGAATGATTCCCTCGTCATAAATAGTGCATTGGTCGGAGGGTATTTGCGACGAGCCCCGTCAAAAATACTAGCTGTTGTAAATAGGTTTTTGTGATGGGGTGTTTTCCCATCACAAAAAGTGTGTCGTTAGAAAACTACTTGTGATGGGACCTGTCACAAATACCCTTTTAACTGCTGACAGTAATTAATGTGGGCAAAGGTATTTGTGATGGGTCCCGTTGCAAATAGTACCGTCGCAACTAATCAAATCTATATATACCCCCATAAAATTTTTCTTCCTCTTCCCCTCAATTCTCACTTCCTCTCTCTCTCTAAACTCTATTTTTAAAGTGAAAATTTCTCAAAGTTATTTTTTTTGAAGAAGTTGTGATGTCGTCTACATCAATAGGAAATATAGATCAAAGGTATTTATATTTTATTTAATTAAGTATTTATTTCATTTTTTATGTTAATTTTTATTATTGTGGATTAGTTGTAATTAAATTAGATTTAAATTGTTTTGTTATCAGTATTTATTTGTAATAACAAATTGAAATTAATAGTACCAATTCTTAATAATTATTAATAAATAATAATTATTAAAGAAATTTAGTATTGTATATAAATAATTAACGGTAATTAGTAATTAGTAGTTATAAATTGTAGTTATTAATAGTAATTAACGCTAATTAGTAGTAATTACGGGTAATTAGTAATAATTACGGTTAATTAGTAGTAATTAGGGGTAATTAGTAATACTTATGGGTAATTAGTAACAATTAGGGGTAATTAGTAACAATTAGGGGTAATTACTAATAATTAGGGGGAATTAGAAATAATTAGGGGTAATTAGTAATAATTAGGGGTAATTAGTAATAAATAGTCATAAGTAGTAATAAGTAGTCATAAGTAGTAATAAATAGTAATATGTAATAATAAATAGGAATAAATAGGAATACATAGTAATAAATAGGAATAAATAGGAATAAATAGGAATAAATATGAATAAATAGTAGTAAATAAAAATAAATAGGAAAAAATAGTAATAATTAGTTATAAAAAGAAATAATTAGGATTAATTAGTAATAAATAACAATAAATACTAATAATTAGTAATAATTAATAATAAGTAGTAATAAGTAGTAATAAGTAGTAATAATAAGTAATAATAAGTAATAATTTGTAATAATTTGTAATAAGTTCTAATAATTAGTAACAAATACAAATAATTAGTAATAAATACTAATAATTAGTAATAAATACTAATAATTACTAATAATTAGTAATAATTAGTAATAATTCCTAATAATTAGTATTAGTTAGTAATAATTAGTAATAAATACTAATAAATAGTAATAAATAGTAATAAATACTAATAAATAGTAATAATTAGTAATAATTAGTAATGATTAAAAATAATTAGTATCAATTAGTAATAATTATTAATAATTAGTAATAATTAGTAATAATTAGTAATAATTAGTAATAAGTAGTAATAACTAGTAATAAATAGTAATAAATAGTTATAAATAGTAATAAATAGTAATAATTAATAATAATTAGTAATAATTAGTAATAATTAGTAATAAATAGTAAAAATTAGTAATAATTCATAATAATTAGTAATAAATAGTAATAAATATTAATACGTTGTAATAAATAGTAGTAAATAGAAATAAATAGTAATAATTAGTAATAATTAGTAATAAATAGTAATAAATAGTAATAAATATTAATAATTAGTAATAATTAGTAATAGATAGTAATAATTAGTAATAATTAGTAATAATTAGTTATAATTATTCATAATTAGTATTAATTACAAATAAATCCGAATAAATTTCAATTAGAATAAATAGTAATAAATAGGAATTAGAATAAATAGGAATAAAAACAAATCGGAAGAACTATGACTAAATAGTAATCAGAATAAATAGGAATAAAGAGAAATCATAGTAAATAAAAATAAATAGCAATAACTTTTAATTACTTGGCACACTTTCCAGTGGGTTGGCAGTACCCCTTTTACTCAATGACTCTTCTCCTTCCAAATTTCATCGACTAAAAACATTATGAAAAGTATGCTTCCATGTATGCATATCCAATATCGTTTTCACGAGTTTGAATATTTATTCATAGGACCATATTTTTTATAATGTTTTCAAGTAGTGACAGTTGTATAAGATGATTCATCGATGAAAAGGGGGCTCTTTTCTCTGATGGCTCATTTACTTGGAACTTTCTCACACTAAAATCATAATGAAAGATCTCCTTTGTGGTACGCTTATACATTATCATATGCACGAGAATAAATATGTGTACCTCCAAGTAGATTCCTCATTACGATTTTAGTGTGAGAATGTATCAAGTAAATGAGCCATCAGACAACAGAGTTGTCATCAATCCACTGGAAATTGTGTCACCCGTAAATAAAGGTAATTATTAAGAAGTAGTTGTAATTATTTATCTTTTTTTATAGTGTTTTTGTAATATAAAATTACTCAAAAATAGTAAATATTTTATATTTTGTAGAAAAATATAGAATAAGGAAGTCGAAAAAATTCATTATTAGTTTATCTCACTTGGATAAATCAGCGCAAAAATCCAAACAGTTCTAATTTAAATCATGTATATATTGAGGGTGTTGAAACTTTCTCCTCATTTGCATCATCAAAACTAGAATACGTTTATGAAGGAACAATAAATTTTCCTTGTGAAAAACATGCTCTGATAACTTTTGAGACATTTGACAAAGTTGGGGGACATCTATTGCTGTTTTATTTTCAACCATATTATTTTTCTTGGTATCAACACAGTGAACGTGGTTCAATAGAAGATAATAATAACATGATTCCAGATCCATCACAGTTTCAAAATTTAGTACATGATGTTGTAGGTCCATATGTTCAAAAAAACTGAAACTCAAGATGATATTTATTTAAATCCTGAGTTGGCACCATCTGAATTTTATGAGTTGTTGAGTTTTTCTATGGATTCATTTTATCCTAGTTGCAAGATAAGAAAATTAGAAGTGGTTGAAAAATTTATGGTTATTAAATCAGATAATGTAATTTCAAACGATTGTTTTGATCAAATTTTTTATTTGGTTAAAACACTGTTAACTGAATGAAATGTGTTTCCTACAAATTACTATGATAGCAAGAGGCTAGTTCGTAATATGGGCCTTAGTTATTGGAATATTCATGCATGTACAAATGATTACATCTTATATTCTTATGAAAATGAGTCGTTGGATAGTTGTCCCACATGTGGTCAATCGAGGTAAAACGATGATCATCCAGGGAAGTCTGCACTGATTCCTGTAAAACAGTTGAGATATTTCCCCCTTACACCTTGGTTGCAACATTGATTTATGACTCAGAACACAATGTCCAGGATGTCATGGAACAAAACCAAGATTTCAATTGATAAAAGCTTGAATCATCCATCTGATGGTGATTCATGGAAACATTTTGACTGTCTTCATCTGTCTTTTTCTTTTGAAGCCCAAAATGTGTGATTGAGTCTTTCTACTGACAGTATTTTTCTGTTTAGTTCTTATGCTAGTTAGTATTCAAGTTGTTCTGTCTTTATAACTCCATACAATTTTCCTAAATGGCTATTGATAAAGTATCCCTATATCTTTGTGAACTTATTAATCCGAGGACATCTGAAAAATAATATTTTTGTTTATTTGAAACAATTGATTGATGAGTAAAATGAATTGTAGAGTAATGGTGTTAGTACATATGATGTTTCTATGAAACAAAATTTTATATTAAAAGATTAATTGATGAGGAAGACTTGTAAACTTCTGAAATATGGCATGTTATCTGGAAGGTGTAAACATGGTCTGATATCATGACCTTACTATATGAAAGGCAAAAAAGCCTTTTTTTCTCGTCAATGGTAAATAACCTTGCTATTTTGACTATCATCACATATTTCTTCCAACCAATCATCCTTTTCGTAGGAAAAAATTTTATTTATAAGAGGTACAATTGAAAGGGATGAACCTCCAAAAATGATCTCTGATACAGAGTTAAAATATGTTGTATTTTCATTACCTCCCATCACATTTGGGCTAACAGTAAAGCAATAGAAAATTCGTAGCTTTGGGAAAGAACATAATTGGATAAAATGAAGCATTTTTGGGGATCTTCCATATTGGTCTGATTTGTTGGTCCGTCATAAGTTGGATGTAAGGTATATTGGGAATAACTATTTTGATAATTTATTTCATATAGTTTTGGATACACCAGGTAAGACCAAATATACTCTAAAGGAATGATTAGATCTTTCCCAAATTTGTAGGCGACCAGAACATAGACTATTTGAAAATGTTAGATTACAGAGGTTAATGAATCCAAAATCATATTATACACTATCCAATGAGAGTCTGTTATTACTTTGTTAGTAGATTTCATATTTGATACTTCCAGATGGCTATGCTTCCAATTAGGGCAGATGTATTAAAAATGGTTATATTACTTGATTAAGAAGTCGTGATTTTCATGTTATAATGTAAAGACTTATTTTGATTGGATTAAGATGTTTATTGAATATTATGATTTGGGATTTGATAACCGACATATCATTTTTTTTTCAAGACATCTGTGCAATGAAAATATACTACGATGCACTAAGAAAACTAGAAGAAGATGTTGTTGTAATTATATGTAAAGAAGAAAAAATAATTCTTCCGGCTTTCTTTGGCTCAATAGTACATCTGATATTAAATTAACCACTAGAAACTAAATGTGGAGGTCCAGTACAGTTTCAATGGATGTACCCCTTCGAGAGATGTATGTATAAATTGAATAAAAAATTACGTAACAAATCATCAGTTGAAGGCTCAATTGCTGAAGCTTATTTTCATGAGGAAATTTGATTTTTCCGGTCTCATTATTTTGAATATGAATATCCCTCAAAACACAAGCACATGGGATGGAACCAGGGTATTTTTAATGGTAAAATAGAAAATAAATTATCAGTATTTAATAATAAAAATCATAGATTCAGTGGAGTTCATGAATGATGGATTTCAGATGATGAACATCACAATGCTAATACATATGTTTTTCTCAACTGTGAAGAAATGAAATCATTTGTACTATGTGTGCTTTTATCACTTATTCTATAATTTATGTTACTGTATGCAAACATATATATTTGTATATTATATTATAATCATATCGAGAAACAAAATTCCACAAATTATAGTAGCTGCTCTTGAAGAATGCCGACAAAAAAATATCTCATTGATTTCAAAAATAGGTATCATAAATTATAGAGGGTTTAATATCAAATTATTTTATTATTTATTGTATTAATAATTATTTTACAAATTTTCAGGTGTCTCAACTTGCTGTTAAAATTGATAAAAGACTATGTATATTGAGTAACCCACCATCCAAAATCGTTAAATATTATAATACTTATGTGGTGAATTGTTTTTGATTTCATACATGTGCATATGGGGAATACAAAACAATGAAAACCCGGGTTTTCTTGAGAGGATCAGATCACAGAGAAACTAATGTTGACTTTTATGGCATTATGGATGAAATTATTGAGCTATGTTATCTAGGATAGAAATATATAATGATGTTTAAATGTCGGTGGTTGGATACTGAGAGAGGATTGCTTGTTCATCAGAATCATGGAATCGTTGATATTAAATATAAAAGTCTTCTTGAATTAAATGAACGAATTTTACTGGCCCAACATACACATAAAATTTATCACACAAAGTACTGTTCTACTTCAAGAGACTTGAGAGATTGGTGGAACATAATAAAAATAAAATCATAGGAAAATAAATTTACTAAAACTAAATGTGGTTCCGCTGAAGTTTAAGGAATTAAATTTTTTCAAGAGACTACTCAAAATTTATCTTTTTCATAAAGAGAAGTGGATATCGATGATGACAACCCCCTCATTAAGGTTCAATGGTGACGAAGATGTTAATGATGTTACAAATGAATTTGAAAGGAAAAGAGATGATGAAACTGAAACTCATCTGGATATTGATGATGCCGAGGAGGAATATGAAGACATTAACATTGTCAGATATGAAGATGATGATGAAGGTGAACATTGACAGAGTTAAATGTCATTTATAATCATAAATAATATATATATATCTATATATAATACTTATTTTCAACTACCTAGTAAAAAAAATCATTTTTTGTTTCAGATGGACCCTGATCTATTTCACGAGTTGCAGGAGGATGATCTTCCTTTGAATGAGGGGGATTTTGGATCATCTGACCTCTATCCTACTAGCAGTTTAGGGGGTATGCGAAGGGGGCACATTCTTGCATAATTGATGATTCCTGACCCTATCACCGAGTGACGTCCACATCTGGGATTCGATCCATGCACATAGAGGTATAGTAACCTGTATATTTTATTTAGCTTTCACTAATTTATTTATATATATACTAATTGTTTTATTTTTTATTTCTTTTTTCACATTTTTGTGCATGTAGTGATAGTACAAGGGAGTTTTATCTTAAGCAATTATTTTTCTCAGCCATAGATCACGTGGGAACAGATTCCCATTGATATGCGGCTCGACAGGTTTAATTATTAATTGGTATGTAAATAAATAAAATTTATTTTGAAATTTATATTATTAATAACATGATATTATAAATTATTTCTAGGGTTTATGGTATTTCATCGATGATATCATGTGTGAATCTATTCCCTTTGAATTACATGTGTCTATGCGTGACCGTTTCCGTCAGTTTTTACACAATTTGAGAAGGATGGCCATTAAGAAAGCAGGAGTGACAGAATTTGATGATTCGTGTAAAGCCCACAAATCAGAGTAGATTTCACCTCATGTTTTGGATGGATTATGCTTACACTGGTTGGGTGGTGGATTTTAGAGGAGATCTTCTGTGGGTTGGCAGAACTAGTGGAGAATGTAGGTGACACATCGAGCTGGTTTTTGTACATTCAGTACGCATAGAGAGCATCTGGTATTTATCTTTTTTAAATATATTAAATAAAATTAAATATAAACAATTTATTTTATATTTCTATAGGATGTTGAGCATCCTGATATTATAGAGTACGATGTTTATGGGAGGATGTACAGTGATTTAACCATTGGAGAGATTAGAGGTTATTTCTAACATCAGATTAGGGTCAGTATTATTTTTTTTAGTTTGAAAATTAACATCATGTTATATTTTCACTATTTTAATTTCAAATTGGAATTAAAGGAGTCATATGAGGTTGCGACCCATCAGACACAGGCTGAGAGTCATGACGATATGACTGATAAGACCAGTGACCACCATTTTGACGAGGTTCCATGGATGTAGGTGACTCAGAATGGCTTTGAGAAGGGCTAAGTTGTTGTCAACCGCTCTCATTTGACTCTTGGTACTTATTATGGTACTACTGAAAAGTTGGTGTCCAACTCAAGAGGAGCTCGTGGAGAGACATCATCTTCTACATCACAATATTAAGAGCTATTACGAACTCAGACTGAGTTTATAGAGAGTTTGCAGAAGCAGCATAAAGAGATGTGTCTGCAGCTGCAACAGCAGTAACAACAACACGAGGAGGATATGCATCAATGGTAGCTGCAACAGCACCATCATCACAAGCATATGGAGTACATGCGTCATCTGACTCATAGTTTAGGTATGAAGTTTCCTCAAACATCTCCTACAACTCATCCACCTCATCCAGAAGATAACCCAGAATGATTTTTTTATGTTAAAAACAATTGAAATCAAAATTTGTTGTAATATGAACTATTTACAGTTTTAGTGTGCGAATATTACAAAATTTAATTTTTTTAATATTTTAATATTTATTATTAGTATTATATTTTTTAATATTTTTTTTTGTTTTACTAGTAATAATATTATTATTATTTTATGATTTGGTTAATATTTTTTTGTGAATATTGAGAATATTAATATTTTTTTATTTTTTTTATTATTTTAATAATATTAATAATTTTAATATTATTTTTTAATATATCATAATTTTATAAAATATATATTTTTTGTATTATATTTTTTAATTTTTTGTATTTTACTAATAATAATAATAATAACTGATGTTTTTTTCATATTTTTTGAGAATATTGAGAATTTTAATATTTTTTATTTTTTTTAATATTATAATAATATTAATATTATTTTTTCATTTTTCATAATTTTATTAAACATATTTATTAACTTTGTTTAATATTTGTGATGGGACTTGTTGGGACGGTAGCCCGTTGCAAATAGTTTAAATATCTATTTTTAAAAAATGTATTTGCGATAGGATGATGGGATCATCACAAAAACATTATTTACATATAATGTATATAATCAGAGATTTATTTTCAACGGGGAGCTTTCCCATTACAAATACTATTTTTTGCAATGGGCCCACCGTGAATACTTTTTTTATGACGTCGTTTTCAACAGTGAGATATTTTCGACGAGTCCCCATCCCTAAAGCCTATTAGAAACGAGATCCTATCACAAATACCTCTAATTCCAGTAGTGTCTCTGTTTTGATTTGGGATGGGAAAAAATCCTACAGGACTGAATCCAGGCCATCAGATCACATAGTGTGTGATATGGGCCATCCAATTCGGTTCGGTCCTCACACCACAGCGGCTACTGTTTATTCCCATTTTTTTCACCGTATGATCCATCAGAAATCTAATAATGGTCGTCCAAGACATTTTAAAGCAATGCATCACCCTGAGATGTTAGATCTCACAAGTTTTAATTGCAACCATTTGTTTTTTTAGACACCGCTTTGAGCTAAGTTGTTCAATCATCTCCTCCTCCAATGAAGACTGTCAATTTTTTTAGTTGTTGCATCACTGTGGGAATCCGATCTTCTCCAAATTTAATCCCTTTCATCCAATATATCTTCAGTTTTCTTCTCCTACACTATCTTCTTCCTCTCCCACCTACACCAAATAAGTATCCCTATCTACTTTTCTGTTTATTTTCCACACCTGTGACCCCGCTGGCCCACTCCTTTCACGAGTTTTCCACAAGGACATTCCTCGGTCATTTAATAAACCATATAGGGATCAGTTTTTTTGAGTAGTAGAACTAAATTATTTATCATATTTTATACATAATATAGTTTATAAACAACCGAGTTGCACACATTCCCTTGGTTGTCCCTCCTTCTCCTCAAACATCAGTAAGCCTCCTTCCACAATTTCCCGAGCCACTCCTCCTCAATCCAATGTAAGGGAATTGTTATTTCCTTGTTGTGTTGAAGGTATATACATAAAAACATGCATATATATATACTCAAATACATAAGTATAAATCATTACGGTTTGGACATAAACCATCCTATACCTGATTCAGGACATCTAGATTTTGGGTTTATGTCGTATTATTAGATCTGAAGCATAATTTATCCCATACAAAACTTTTATACATACCATATATATATTTGGTTACATATATATATACACACAACCATATAGGTTTACATAAATCTTTATTATATTCAGTTTTAAGACTTTTAAACATTGAGTTTCATGTTTAAATAGAGTTTTAAATCATAAGTAATTATGTGTTGTACACAACATAAATATATATATATATATATATGTATGTATATGTATACATAGTTGTATATTATTATATAGTTTGTATAACTCTTCTTCTGACAAATTTTTAGTCTCTCAACATCTGAATTCAATTATTTATTGACATTTTTATAAACATGTGTCTGTCGATTGATTTTGGTGAAATACCCTTAGGTATAGTCGATTATTCATATAAATTAGTTGTGTGATCGAGGATTAATGTTTTAAAAAAAATTAATAAATAACCCTTTCAATATTTATATTATTATTTAAAATTTACAGAATTATTTAATTAATGTGACTAAAATATCAAAGTCATATGGGTGTCATCATATTTTTTTAAAACCCTTTAATATATAATGTGTATTTAGATATGTGAAAATATGTGTATTCAGATAAACATTAATCATCAATTTTACTTAGAATTTTCCAAGGATTACTAAGAAAGAATAAAACATGTGTTTTCATATATGTTTTCATTTAAAAGACTACTGTTTATATACACCCTATAGTATAAACAATTTACACAAACCCTAATTGTGGATATTTTAAATATTATAATTATGATTTGTTTAGTAATTTTGGAGAGTACATGAGTATAATATTTGTGGATTGTAACTCCTATATCCATTTGTATTAATTACTTATATATATTAAATGGTGTTAGTTATGGTTTAATCTCATGCCTTCCATTTTAAGCATTATTTATACCCTTGTTATGTGTTATAACAAAACATTTCAGTAACAAATGTATGAGCATCAATCAGTTTGACATCCTACCTGAAATATTTACTTTATTCTTTTTAATTTATTATGCATCCAGGTGAAATTCCAATATGTATTAATTATTAAATTCTTTTAATTTTAGGGTTATCATTTTATGTAACAAAACATGTATTTCTTTTAGTGCATTAGCTATCATCACATATGCCATAATCTTCTTATCATACTCACCAGTCAATGACATAGAATTGTAGTTGATAGTTCTGTAATTTATAATTATATGTTTGATTCACTATATATAAATATAAATTTTTATTAATTTAATTAAAACACTTTTGAACCTTTATGGAATTATGAATTAAATTATTCAAAGTGGTATGGTACACCTTGAATAATATGTACTGATAAAATTAAATATTCAAAGTGGTATGGGACACCATGAATAATATGAAATGAGAAAATAAAATATTCAAAGTGGTATGGGAAATTTTGAATATACGACCCTTAGTAGAATATTACGAATGTAATAGACTCGGTATAATGGGTTGGGGACTGGTTAATAAAATCCACTCAATGCATCGATAGTGATCATGAGACAATCAGATCGTGGCATGTTGCCATTGACATTTTAGAGTCTTGACATGAGGTCTTGACAAGGAATGATATTATACATTCCCTCATTATGTGTATGATAATTAATTAACCATGTGGATAATCGACTAGTAGAATATCCATTGTTAAGAGAGATTACTTATGAGTATCAGAAAAAATGTAAATGCTTATGGAATGACGTTTTTTTTTCACTCAGTGATTTAGTATCCTATTTATGAAATTGATGTTATTACCTTTATACAAAAATATGATTATGTATTACACTTATTTGTTAAATTGTTACTTGTATATTCATATGTCATACATATTTAGAATATCGATTACTTATTGCTCTAAATAAGTATGCCTATAATCGAATCATATTCCCTAATAATTCTGTTATAATTCTTTTAATTGTGCACTTCTTATGATATGTTACATCTGTTACAAATTTTCTTAAAGAAAAAGCGTTTATGGAAAGTTTTAAATAATTTTTTCAAAGTTTACAAATGGAATATTGTGTTATTTTAAAACCCCTTACTTGGCATTCGTATTCTCACGCTTCATTTTTTAAATGAAATTTTCAAGCACCTTTTTTTTGCCAAAGAAGCATGTCAAAAGAAGCTGGATTCCCAGAACCCGAACCAAATCGATCCTCTGTATGGTACATGATGTGTGAAATATCATTGCATAGTTTTTGTAAAAACCCACAAGTCATGATTCAAGGCACTGACTCTGGGTATTCTGGAGTCAAGTTGTCACATTTGTAAAGTGTATTTCTCTTTCCACAGGGCCCAAATTAGTGGGACCACTTCATGAGAGTCACTGATGATATTGTGTCTCGAGGAGTGAGTAAACCCAAAAAGAGAGCACCATGAGCAGAATACTAGGTCAGTGATTGGTTGTGACTTACCTCTTTACCTTTTAGCTGGTTATGAGTATACCTACTTTCCATGGTATATGTGTTACAAACATATAACTATGTAGAGCTAATGTTACAATTTCTATGTAGTATACTTCATGTATTACAATGTGGCATAATTCGTGAATTTCTATGTTGTACACATTACGTATTTCTATGTCATGTTCTTTCATGGTATTACTTCATGGTGTTCCTTCATTGTGTTCTATAGTTTTGTTCCATCTTGGTATTCCTTATTAGTTTTACTTCATGGTGATCTTTCATGGTGTTCCTTCATGGTGTTCCTCACTGGTGTTCCTTCATGGTGTTCCTTCATTGTGTTCCTTCATAGTGTTACTTGTGGTCTTCCTTCATGGTTTTCCTTTGTGGTGTTATTTTGTGGTGTTCCATTGTGGTGATCCTTAGTAATGTTCCTTCATGTTTTTCCTTATCGGGTTTCCTTCATGGTCTTCCTTCATAGTGTTCTTTCGTAGTGTTCCTTTAGGGTGTTCCTTCATGGTGTTCCTTCATGGCGTTCCTTAGTGGTGTTCCTTCATGGTGTTCATTTATGGTGTCATTTATTTTTCTTACATTAGGGTCTTCCATCATGGTATTATTTTGTAAATTCCTATTTAGTACATTTCCTTTGTGGGTTTGGGGTGTCCTACTGAGTATTATTTTACTCACTCCTGCATAGGCTTCGCCCACAAGTGTCATGTCTTGTACACATGATCGATACTTTGACGGAGTTCTATGTGGATAGATACTAGGTTGTTCTTATAGAGATCATAAAGATTAGGTGTTCTCTAATGTATTCAAATAGTTACCCAACACCTATCCTTTAGGTAGTGTTTCTAAAGTTGAGTTTGAGGAACTTCTGCATTCACTTTTATAGACTCTTTGTTTTAGTGGGCTTGTATTCTTTCCTTGTTTATATTCCAGTTTCCTAATATTTTACTATGTGGTTGGTATCTAAGTGTATGTATTCATTTTTTACTTGGTGTTTTTATATTTCATAATTTTCATCTTGGAGATGTGTGTGTGTGTGTGTGTGTGTGTGTGTGTGTGTGTGTGTATGTGAGTTTAGGTACATATAAAATCCCTCACATTTGTGGGATATGACAACTTGGAGCTAGTAATCATCCCCTAGACCATCAGATGTGAGATTGGGGTATTCATTACACAGGCCCCTTCGAGACAGTTCATGACACTAACTCTACTCATATCATGCACCGGCTATAGGTACCTTCTCAGGTATATCCCTAAATAGTCATCGACCTAACCGCATTGGTGGAATTCAGAAATAATCTCCCACCACAAACTATTGAATGGTCTTCCATCATCATCATCATCTATTAGGAATATTCAATCCCCTAAGAATATCATGATATATAGGACATGATCTCATTGATCATGTGTTTGAAACTATTCTCATTGATGAATAATTTATCCCATTTCTTTCCAGGATGTCCACCTCTAGAAAAGAGGCCTTTCTAGGATCCTTTTCCACTAACTTGATCAACTCCATTACAATAGGTTGGAATAATCTACAATTTTCTAAGAAGAAATAGGAGTAAGAAACTCATCATACATATATCCCAATATTGGTGATCTATAGATTCTATCAATATCCATCTATTGATTTCGACCTAACCATGCATCTGATGAGATGAGTTTGTATATGGACTCTATCGACTAAACAAGTCAGTCTTAATTCCATTGTTGTAGTAGGTGAGGGTTTGAGAAATATATATATATTCATACATTCCAATATATTTCATCTTATATGTGAACTATTTTTTGGTACATTTAACATAGAAGTTCCAACTCCAAGACATCTAAAAGACTCTCCTTGATTGTCTATCCTTCTAGGGAAATAAACCTAATTACTAATTCAAGATAGACTTTTTAATAAATTTCTAGTTTATATGGATGTTGGGATTAGACTCATGAAAACACCATTATAAATGTATCATAATAAACTTCAAAAAATACCCTTCAGTGAATTTATCCTAAGATGTAAATTTTTCATGTATGAGAGGAATTTTCTATAAATGAAATGGGGGACATTATGATCCAGTAATGAAGTAAAATCCATAGTCATGGTTCCATAATGGAAACATCATTGTGTAGGGTGAATTAATAAAAAAAATCCATCATGAAAATTGATACTCTAATAGTTTATTCCTCATTAATATTGCTAGATTCTTTTGAGAAGACTCAATAAATAAAGCACTGTTCGACCACCACATTGGAAGGAATTCCATTATAATGAGACACTACTACAAGAAAATCATTTCACAAAGACATCTAAAATAGGGGAAATTTGAAATTCAATATTAGTATGATGTTTAGGGATATTTAAAAACATTGTACTAATTGAAATAAGATCATCACATGGATAGCACCACATAGAGTATGTGTTCTATTCTAAGTCACACTATCTTATAACCATTTTAAGGTCATGAAAATCACATGAAACATTATGAAATATGGTGAAACAAAATTAAATAACTAGATCAATCATGTGGTGAATAATTCAGGACATGGTTTAATTGAGTCACTTTTAATTGGTATCATCTCAATTATGTGATTTTTCCAGATAATGTGTTTATGCACCCAGTTCTCATGATTGGTTATAATGATCAAATTATTGATTGGTTCCCTCTATGTATTCTTACAAAATGATCAATTGAAATATGAATAAATTTGAGATATATCCAAAACATCAATGTCTTTGGTGAAATGGGTGGCCCATTTCCCTTTTATTTATAATACATATCAAAAAATACCAAAGGTCTCTTGGAAGAAAAAAAGTTACCTAAAAATAGATAAGCGGAATCCCAAGGGGCTAGAGAGGGCATTTATGTCCTCAGAACTAAATCATTTCTTTTTTTAGTCATTGATTATGTTAGGGGGATATGTGGATTATATCCAAATGATCAGGTTACAAACACCTGAATCACAAGTATAATTTTAGAAAAAAGGTAAATAAAGAATCATGGATACTCAGTGATTAAGTGTTATGGTTATGATATCATGTAACCCTTAGTAAGATATGTCATTCTTTAACCCATGAGAATATTATATGATGCACCAAGGAAAAGTGCATAATTTATTCATGATAAGGTTTTTACACCATCATATGATCCAAAATTTATCATTTGGTTCCCCTTTGGAATCCAGTAATCTATTCCCTCATAATTAAGTCATAAAAAGTATACACTTGTTTCTCAAGATATTTTTATATATCCATTAATTACTTTGTGATCAATTAGTGAACATGCTTCTTGGGATTCATGCAATTAAGGTTGTAAAAGAATAATATTTATTTAATGGGTGTTATACAGTTCTTTACATGAAGAGATTATTCTTTTCACATGATCATTTCATTGAAAATTACAAAGTCCTTATACATGTTTTTTGGATCATGTGAAATCCTTTTACATTTAAAATTGATAATATGAAATACCTTTGACATTTCATCCTTGAACATCATGTGTTTCCAACATGTGTCCTTGTACAGGAAACTAATACCCATGGTCATGGTCCATTATTCATACATGAATACTCAAATATGTCTTGGGTTCAAGGAATAGTGTAATGAAGGAAGGATCACATTGTTTTTTTCATTCATTTGATGCCACTTGGGGCCATGAACAAGCTTAGTGGTTTTCCATTACAAGGTGCGTATATTGGCGCATGATCCAAAACATATCATGTGATTCCCCTTAAAGATTGGTGATCAATATCATGACAATTATTTTAGGAGAAATTATTATAAAATAGAGGATTTTGGTATTGAAAGACTCATAAAGAAATCCTTTTCATCATAATATGTGGTGAGGATGTCACTGACAATGTGTATCTCGATCACACGATGCACATGAGATGTTTCTTCCTTATGTGGATTGTCCTTCCAAGGACTCAAGCCAAGGTACCTTTCTTTTTCACCTTAAAAGGAGGCATAGGTATATGAGTATGGTTTCTTATATAATCCCACAACCTCTCGGTAAGGAAATAATAGGTAGATACATAGATATAACACACATAGATGTGAGAAATCATTATATAGTTCAGGGATCATTCGATCACAAGAGTCTTCCGAAGATGTTAGGAGAGTAACATAAGAGAAAGAAATATACTGAGTTTTTTTAGGGTTGATTATAATATAGTATTTGTATAATCTGGAAGGAATATGATCACCAAATAGTCTGTTGACCATTAGATGAGCATACAATTTTGAGATCCTCTCCTGATCAGTCAACATTAATGTTGTCATGATAAAAATCCGTGGTCACATAATAACCATATGATAATGAGATAAACTATTGCTGATGAGACCCAACCATTTGATCACGTAGGACGTCATCAGTCTCACAAATGAATATCCATAGGACCATTTCCCATTCATGT
This sequence comes from Viscum album, assembly GCA_963277665.1. Lineage (NCBI taxonomy): Eukaryota > Viridiplantae > Streptophyta > Magnoliopsida > Santalales > Viscaceae > Viscum > Viscum album. The sequence continues at coordinate 878,415,362 of OY728163.1, forward strand.
AACTCCATAGGAGTCATGCATAGTGCATGACCATCCTTCATGCATTTTTCACAACCCCATAGCACCAACATGACCATATGTCTCCTAATACTATCACTCATGATCCTCCAAGACCTTATCATCTCTTAAAGTTCATATTCCATTATAAATTCTCCAAAATTATATGACTCATAGGGAAAATATATTTGTGAACCTAACCACGACACCCCTATCATTAGAGGGAATTGGAATTTTGAAGTATGAGTACTGTGATTATTATCCAATCATGATATGTTGGCAACCTTCCTCTAGATTGAGATCTATATAAAATATATTATACTATACTATTTCAATATATCTATGTTCTTCGTGAGTACTTCAATATCCCCACATAATCTTACACATTACAATGCCCCTGGAAAAGATTCAGAGAGCCATATTCTTTACGGGATTATGTCCATGTTCTCTTAGGGAGACCATAGTGTGTATTCGTCATTACAATATCATTGAAACCTCCAGGTGTATTCCCCATTAAAACATCCAGAAGACATTAGTTTGCATTCATTTTTTGAATATTAGTGCAACCCTAATGTGTAACCACCACTCAATCATTAGGGAAACATTTATCTGTAATCCCCACTCTAACATTAGGGAATACTCTATGTGTATTCCCCATCCAAACATTAGAGAGATCTCAAAGTGAAATCATCATTCAAGTATCTGGGAAAACTAAGTGTTTAGGCCTCATTACAACATTAAGAAAATATTAATGTGTAACCCCTATAAATTATTCAAGGAAACCATATTTTGTAATCCCCATTCAAAAATCAGTGAATATTTTTTGGGTAATACATGCTCAAACATTAGGGTGACCTCATTATGAAATTTTCATTTAAACATAAGGGTGAACTAAGTGTGCAATCCCCATCCAAACATCAAGGAATCCTCAATTTATATGCCATGATCATACATCATTAAAACCTCACTGTTTAATGCATTTTCATGCATTAGGGGTATCACTATGTGTAAGCCCCATTAAAATAACCTAGAAACCTTAATGTGTAATCCCTTTCAAACATTAGGGATACGTTAGTGTGTAAGACCTACTAAAACATTAGAAATACCTTAGTGTGAAATACCCACTCAATAATTAGGACGACATCATTGTGTAAGCTGTTGAGCAATGTATTGTTTTCAAACAATTCAAAATAATGTTTTTTAAAGGGGGTGATTATTTCAAATAATACTCTGTCTCTTTATGATGATTTTGATGCTCACAAATACCCTTAATTATTTACTAATTATTTCATTGAGTATTTTGCAGGAATCTATTTTATTTATTTATTTCATACAATGAGATTTCATACTTCATTTATTCCAAGATCAATTTTAGCGTGTTCTGGAATCACTGTAGAGTAAGATCAATTTTAGCGTGTTCTGGAATCACTGTAGCGCGAGATCAATTTTAGCGCGTACTGGAATCACTGTTCATACCCTACATTGATGAACGTAACGTATGGATGAAAAGTTTACTTTTTATGTTAAAAGAAACGTATGGTTAAGGAACCTTACGTTATTTTGAAACGTATGGTTAATGAATCTTACGTTGTTGAAAAGTATGGAAGAAGAACATTACGTTTGGAAGGAACCTTACGTTTTCGTTGTTGGACAAGTATGGAAGAGAAACCGTACGTTAGTTTTCAATGTTGAGTTTGTTTCTCAAAAGTATGGATCATCAACCTTACTTTTATAATCAACCGTACGTTCTTTGAAGAGTTGAATCAAGACAAAGTATGGATGATCAACCCTACGTTTGAATGGTGAAGAGAAAGTATGTATGTTCAACCTTATGTTTGTGAACCTTACGTTTGTGAACCCTACGTTTGGAGCCACGTCATCAACCCTACGTTTGGCGTCGGGATATTTTTGACAGACGATATTTCCTTTTGCATTGGTCAAACAAGCGGATTATTAGGCGGATTTCGAGCCGATTCTTAAGTACGACTTTGACTGAATCAAAGGCGATTTACAACGGATTACTGATTGATTTAAACGGAGCTTTTTATGTCGATTCTTCAGGAGAGTTACAACGGCTCTGTTATTTCATTTAATATCGCGAATCTAAAGGAGATTTTTATGGATCTATTTATGCGGAAGAATTTCTCAGATTTGAATATATATGTTCTATCTTGGAAACTTCGGATATATATATATATACACAGAAAAGTGTGTGAAATATATATAGATTAATCTTTTAACGAGCAAAAAAAACAGAGACTGAAAAAAGGCGTTCTTTTCTGGTGATCGAGAAGAAGTGTAAAACCTTTATTTCCGAAGGAAGATCTTGATAGCAGATTCATGTGTTCTACATCGACTATCTGTTGTGAATCTACTGCTGCTGAAGTTGTGAAGTTTCTGGTAATATCTATTGCAACTGGATCGACTCAGAACTGTTTTGATTACAGATCTTTATTTTCTGAAGACAACGATCTATCTACTGTCAATTGCTTTCTGTTGCAATTGTGAAGAACAACTAGAGAAGTGTTTTCTTTATCGAAATCCTTTTTTATTTTTGAGTGTTCAGCTTCTCATTCTAAGCTGTGTGGGTTCGTGTTTGAACCAGGAAGGCTGTGTTTGCCTGAATCTTGTAAAGGTGTCAACTGCCTGTACTCAGTTGTGAACAGGTCTGTGGAAACGAGGACCAGATAGTGAAAATCGCCAAGCTCGTGGATTTGAGCATTCGTGGAGTGGACTAGGGGCCTTCTGTTCCCCGAATCACTATACATCCGTGTGTTCATGCTTTTATTTTTTCCGCTGCATATTTAATCGAGCAAAAGCATAGTGGACAGAATTTGTCTAAATTGAAGAGATTGTAATAATTTTGAAAAGACACAATTCCCCCCCCCCCCTCTTGTGTGTAATCCGTAGATTCAGATCCAACAATTGGTATCAGAGGAGGAGCTTCTTATTTTTAAAGTCTTATCAAGCTAGAAGTATTTAAAGATTATACATAGTATATCATGGCTGATATGAGAGAGGGAATGTCAATGGTCAGAGCACCTTACTTTAATGGAGATAATTATGGCTGCTGGAAATCACGTATGATTATTTATCTGAAAAATCTTGGTTACAAAGTCTATTCAAAGATTCTGACTCCCTATGAAATTCCTGAAAACCCCGATACATGGAGTGCTGCTACAGAGGCTGAGTATGACATAAATTCAAAAGCTATGAATGAAATCATCTGTGGTCTAGGACCAGATGAATTTAACAGAGTATCTCAATGCCCGACTGCATATGAAATGTGGCAAACAATAGCTGTTGCTTATGAAGGAACAGACAATGTAAGACAGATGAGATATGCAACTGTTAAGTTAAAATTCGATACTTTCAGAATGATTGAAGGAGAGAGCATCACTCAGATGAATGGAAGATTGACAGAAATTGTCAATAATATAACAGCTCTAGGAGAACCAATCAAGCAGGCTGATCAAGCGTTGAAGGTACTGAGAGTACTTCCTACTCGATGGAATGGAATCTCTGCAGCAATCAGACAATCAACTTCTGTTAAAGATCTAACTATGAGAGAACTGATTGGTACATTGATGATGTACGAAGCTGAAATGCAAGATGAGGTAAATGAGCATAAAGTCTACATAAAAAGGGAAAATACTGCTTTGAAAGTGACTTCTCAAAAAAAGGATAGAAAGATGAAGAACAGATAAGTAAGTGCTAAATCAGAAAGCTCTGATTCTTCAAATTCGGATGAAGAACTGGCTCAGCTAGCCAGAAAATTTAGAAAGTTCTACAGTAAGAAGAATGACTTCAAGAAATCCTTCAAAAAGGATAGCAAGGAAGTGAGATGTTATGAATGCAAAAAGATGGGACATATCAGACCGGATTGCCCAAAATTGAAAGATGCAAAGAAGAAGAAATTAATCAAAAGAGATGATTATGAGCAGAAAGACAAGAAAGCTATGAAAGCTACTTGGAGTGTTTCTGAAGACTCAAGTAATTCTTCTGAATCAAGCTCAGAGAAGGAGGAAGCCAATTTAAAAGCAAATATGTGTTTCATGGCTGAAACTGATGAGGTACACTCATACTACTCCTCTGACTCAAATAATGAATCAAACTCTGAAACAAGCTTCTCAAATAAAAAACTTGCAGCTTACTGCAATATGCTTGAAGAAAGGTATGACTCATTATTTAAAAAATATAAATCTATAAAGAACTTGCACAAAGCTATTTCAGATGAGAGAAATACTTTGCTAAAACAACATAAGGAATTAATTGACAAATACAACTCTGCTGACTCAAATAAAATTAATTTTGAATCAAAAATAAAAAATCTACAGGATGAAGTAGAATCTTATAAAAAGGCTGCATTAGTTTTTACAAAAGGAGAAAACACCTTAAATGAGATACTTGGAAAAACTGTAATTAAAAAGGAAAGGTTTGGAATTGGAAGTAAAGGAGAAAAACCTAAGTTATACAAAAATTATTTTGTTCCTAGCTCTAAACAGGTTATTTGTAACTTCTGTGGAACAAAAGGTCATATAGCTAAAAACTGTTTTCTAAGAAAACCTCAAATATGTGGAATTAAGAAAGCTTATATTTCCAACGATCTATATGATTCAATCAATTTTAAGAAAACAAAGCAAATCTGGATACCCAGATCACTGCTTGCTAACACTCCTGGACCCAACAAAATATGGGTACCAAAGCAATTTGTTTAAATGTCTTTGCAGGTAGCAGGTCACCAAAGAAAGAAAGAAATATGGTATATGGACAGTGGCTGCTCAAGACACATGAGTGGAACTTCAGCTAATTTCTCTTCTCTTACTCGAAAGGAAGGAGGACTTGTCACCTTTGGTGACAATGCCAAAGGAAAGATTATTGGTATTGGAACAGTTGGAGATCCAGAGACAGTCTCAATCAACAAAGTACTTTATGTACAAGGGTTAAAACACAATCTGATAAGTATCTCTCAACTCTGTGATGATGGATACACTGTTGATTTTACTAACAATAGTTGTACTGTTTCTAAAGATAAACTGTTTAAGTTTAGAGCACCCAGAACTGATAATGTTTATACCTTGGATTTGTATTCCTTGTGTAAACAACAAGTAAACTGCTTAACTGCTAATATAAGTGAATCCTGGATCTGGCATAGAAGACTTGGTCATTGCAATATATATGATTTACATAAATTATCTAAGAAACATCTAGTTTCTGATTTGCCTAGTCTCAAATTTGAAAATGACAGATTCTGTGATGCATGTCATCTTGGCAAGCAACACAAATCATCATTCAAATCTGTTAATAAAGTTGCTACAACTAAACCTCTAGAACTTATCCATATGGATTTTTTTGGACCTTCAAGAGTAGAAAGTTTAGCTGGTAAATTATATGTTTATGTATTAGTTGATGATTATTCTAGATTTACTTGGATTTTCTTTTTGAAATATAAAAGTGAAGCTTTTAGTTTATTTGAAGGTTTTTGTAAATCTATTCAAAATGAAAAAGGTTTTAATATAATCTCATTGAGAAGTGATCATGGTGGACAATTTTAGAACTAGGAATTTAATTCCTTTTGCTCAAACATGGGTATTAAACACACCTTCTCTGCTCCAAGAACACCTCAACAAAATGGGATTGTAGAAAGAAGAAATAGAACTATTCAAGAAATGGCTAGAACTATGTTAAATGAATATAGCCTACCTATATATTTCTGGGCAGAAGCTGTTAATACAGCTTGTTATATAATGAATATAATTTTAATAAGACCTATTTTGAAAAAGACACCCTACGAACTATGGAATAACAGAAAACCTAAAGTAAATTACTTTAAAGTTTTTGGATGCAAGGTTTACATCTTGAATACCAAAGACAATCTTGGTAAATTTGATCCAAAATCTGATAAAGGTATTTTCATAGGATATTCTGCAACCTCCAAAGCTTATAGAGTCTATAATAAAAAGTCAAGGATTGTTGAAGAATCAGTTCATGTGAAATTTGATGAATCTGATCCTTTTGAGAAAAGGATAGAACAAATAGATGAACCTGATTCTAATGAAAACATGAGACCTGAGAATTTAAAGAATGATTTTGAAAATGATATAAAAGAAATTCAGTCCAGTTCAGAAGAACATGATACTGAAGAGCCTTTGAATATAATGCCTAGACAGTCTAGAACCTTAAAGAATCACCCTTTAGAATCTGTGATAGGTGACTTAGAGACTGGTATTCAAACTAGATGAAACTTTGGAAACATAGTTGAATTCTCTACTTTCCTATCCCAACAAGAACCTAAGACCATAGAAGAAGCCTTAGATGATGAGAGCTGGGTAATAGCAATGCAGGATGAATTGAACCAGTTCAAGAGAAATAAGGTTTGGGAATTAGTTGAAAGACCACATGATTATCCAGTAATAGGAACTAAATGGGTCTTTAGGAATAAACAGGATGATCAAGGGATAATAACTAGAAATAAAGCAAGATTAGTAGCTAAAGGATATAATCAAGAAGAAGGAATAGATTATGATGAGACCTTTGCACCTGTAGCCAGGTTAGAAGCCATTAGAATTCTTTTAGCCTATGCATCTTATATGAATTTTAAATTATTTCAGATGGATGTTAAATCTGCCTTTTTAAATGGTTATTTAATGGAGGAAGTTTATGTTGAGCAACCTCCTGGTTTTGAAAATTCTCAAAAACCAGATTCTGTTTTCAAACTTACTAAAGCTCTTTATGGCCTTAAACAAGCACCTAGAGCTTGGTATGAAAGACTAAGTTCTTTTCTTTTGAAAAATGATTTTACTGTTAGACTAGCAGATCCAACACTCTTTAAGAAAACTGTGAAAAATAATGTTTTGTTGGTTCAAATTAATGTTGATGATGTAATTTTTGGATCGACCAATAAAATTCTTTGTCATGAATTTTCAGAATTAATGCAAAAAGAATTTGAAATGAGTATGATGGGAGAATTAAATTTCTTTTTGGGTCTTCAAATATTTCAAAAAGATTTTGGAAATGTTTTAAATCAATGCAAATACATTACTGATTTACTTAAGAAATTTGGACTTGAAAACAGCAAGACATTTACAACTCCTATGTGTACTAATATAAAACTTGATTTGGATGAAACTGGAAAATTAGTGGACAACAAGTTATATAGAGGTATGATTGGTAGTTTGTTATATCTTACTGCTAGTAGACCAGATATAATGTATTCAGTATGTCTTTGTGCTCGATTTCAATCAAATCCCAAAGAATCCCATTTAACTGCTGTTAAAAGAATTTTTAGATATTTAAAAGGTACTATTTATCAATCTCTGCTTTATCCAAAACCTCTGATTTTAATTTAATTTCATATTCAGATGCTGACTTTGGAAGCTGTAGATTATATAGGAAGAGTACTTCAGGAACTTGTCACTTTTTAGGAAAGTCTTTAGTATCATGGTCTAGTAAGAAACAACACTTAGTTGCCCTGTCAACAGCCAAGGCAGAATATGTGTCTGCAGGTAGTTGCTGTGCACAGGTGTTGTGGATGAAAAACACTCTTATAGACTTTGGATTAAATTTCAATAATACACCTATTTTATGTGATAATACTAGTGCAATTAATATTTCAAAAAATCCTATTAGTCATTCTAGAACTAAGCACATTGATATAAGACATCACTTTTTAAGAGATCATGTGTTTAAAAAGGATATATTTTTAGAATTTGTAAATACAGAAAATCAATTAGCAGATATTTTTACTAAACCACTTCCCACAGCAAGGTTTGAATTTATTAAGGGGGAGTTAGGTTTATTTAATTTTAAATAATTTTTTTTAAATCTTATTCTGTTTTCGAATTCTGCTTAATTTCTGTTTCCCGCTATAAGTAATTTTATTTTGTTTTAAATAAAAGTAATGATTAGTGATTACACGGGAATCAAGGCTGTCAGAACCGTTTCACCTTCTAAACTATTTCACCTTTTTCGGAAACCCATTCGAAAACCTAGAACCGCACATCTGCTTCAAAACCCTTTTCTGAATCTTCAAACCCTAAACTTTCGAACCTTCAGAAATCGTTGTGGAAATGGCAAAGACTAAGTGTCCAGATGAAGCTGAGAGCAGTGCTGCAAAGAAACCTAAAGTAGTTGGTCGGAAAATACTGCAAGGTAAAGTCATCGATTTAGAATGGCTGTTTGAAACTAATTTACTGTTGAAGCAAGCGTTGTCGTTTCAAAGCCTTGAGCAAGCTTTTAATAGTGAAAATTCTGAGTTTCTTTATGAGGCAGAAATGAGACATTTCTTTAGAACTGTTCAGTTTAGCCTTGGAGATACGGAGGATAGTTTATTGGCTCAAATAGAGGATAAGGACTTTTCCATATCATCTGTAGAGATAAGTCAAATTCTTAACTGCCCTCATGAAGGAGTTTTTCATTTCAATTTACGGAATATTGGAGATTCTGTACATAAGTCTGAAGACATTATGTCTTTTCTATTTGGAACCAGAGTGATAAAGAAAATGTTTATTAAAGATTTGGAGCCCGATCAGAAAATCTTGGTAAAATTTGTTCAGACTGGTTTAGCACCAAGGATGGCTGAGATAGAGAAAATCCTATACCCTGACATGTACATAATGTATCTTCTGATGTGTGATATTAAGTTTAATTTTCCTCGGTTTATGATAAGATATCTGAGATACTGCTGTCAGAGTGAAGCAAGAATGACCTTTTTCCCTTATGGAAGGTTCATTTCTTTGTTTTTGTTTAAAAGAGGAATGATCAGATTGGTAGATGCTGGGGTGAAATGTCACCACAGTAATGTTTTTAATGCTGGAACATTAAGGAAAGTAGGATACTTCTGGAGCACAATTAATGGAAAACTCTTACCTGTTGGAGCTGAGGAAGACTCGGAGAGTGCTCAGGCTCAACCGGTTAAGTCCAAGGAGGGACAAGCAGAATCAAGGGTTAGTACAGTGGCAAGGAGAATTCGTTTTGAGATGGAGGAAGTTGAGGAAGAGAGAAGTCAAGAAGGACTTCAATCTAGAAGGAAGAGGTCAATTGATGAAGAAATTATCTCTCCTGCCTTGAAATCCTCTGAAACGGTAATTTCTTATTCATTTTTGAGAGAAGCTGTTGTGGAGCAGACTGCACCGATAGAGGAACCAACAGCTCAACCGGAAATCCAAAAAGAACCTCAATCTGCTGTTGTGGCTGTTGAAAATGTAATACAACAAGAACAACCTATGGAGGCAGTGCCTGGTGAAGAAGTGGCCCGACCTCAAGATTTACAAGAAAATATTGTTCTTGACCATTCAGTAGAAGTCAGAGAGACTACTGTTCGTGATGAACATACTTCTGAAGCTAATATAGAGGTACTTCAGGAAGATTTTTCAGTGGAAGAGTTTCAGGCTTCAAAAGCTAGTTCAGTGGATCAACCGTGTCAGGACAAGGACAAAGAACAGTCTGATGCAGATTCTTTACCACTTGCCCTGCCTCATCAACCTATTTCTGGACATGAGAATAGAGCACAGGATGCCCCTGATTCGAGAAAAGATGAAGTTGTTGAGCTGTGCAAGCGTATCTCTCAATTAGAATCTGAGAATGTTAGTCTTAGAATTTCTCTGAACTTAGAGCAGTTGAAGTTTCAAAAGCTGAAAGAATGTACTGTTTCAAGATAGGAAGTAGATTTGTTTAAGACTGATATGTTGCATGCTGTTGATCAGTTAAAATCAGAGATGGTAAAGAAAGATGATTTGTCTGAGATGAAGATTTACATGGAGAATAAATTTGAGTCTATTGCAAACAATGCTGTGAGTGGATCAGGCTCTTCACCTGATTTGATTCGGAGATTTCAAGCAATTACAGGAGCACTAAGCAATATGAGTGACAGATTACATGATCTTCAGTGTAATAGTGCCCCTTTGTCAGTTTTGCTAGATAATCAGAAATTTTTAGTGGATCAGTTGACATTTGGAGAGCAACCGATTAGGATTCTTTTGAATCAGTTATCAGAGAAACTGGCTCTTTTTGTTGAAAAAGAAGAAAGAATGCATGAGTTTTTCAGAGTTAATTTGATTGAAGATATTCATATGACTCAATAGAATAGAGATCTTATCATCAAGTTAGGAGATGGGATGATGAAGAGGCTCAGAGAACAGTTTACAGTGATGAAGACCGTGATTCAAAGGAGATAGACACTTTTTTTTTCTTTTTCCCTGTCTTATCCATGAACCTTGATTCCTCTGTATATCACAATCGTTTATATCTATAACAGCTTTTGAATGAAAATTCTTTTCTTATTTCTTTTTGTTTTGTTGTTTATTGATTTATGACTAAGTTAGCCAGTATAACAAATTCACTTATTCATACACAGTTAATTATAGCATTTACTTATAGTTCAGTGCAATATTGAATGTGTTCAAATCCGTAATTTTTCATTCTTTTTGATATCACAAAAAGGGGGAGAATTTGGATAAACACAACATTTAAATTCATTTGTTTCCTATGAAGAAATTTGGATAGCTGAAAATTTATTTTTATGGGGGAGAAATTTTATTATAGTTAAATACTGTTTTAATCCTTTCAGAATTCTAAAATTTTATAAAACTAATTTTTTCATTAAAGATTGCAATTAAATTAGTTCTATTATTTTATGGGTTTTGTGATCATCAAAAAGGGGGAGATTGTTGAGCAATGTATTGTTTTCAAACAATTCAAAATAATGGTTTTTAAAGGGGGAGATTATTTCAAATAATACTCTGTCTCTTTATGATGATTTTGATGCTCACAAATACCCTTAATTATTTACTAATTATTTCGTTGAGTATTTTGCAGGAATCTATTTTATTTATTTATTTCATACAACGAGATTTCATACTTCATTTATTCCAAGATCAATTTTAGCGTGTTCTGGAATCACTGTAGCGCAAGATCAATTTTAGCGTGTTCTGGAATCACTGTAGCGCGAGATCAATTTTAGCGCGTACTGGAATCACTGTTCATACCCTACGTTGATGAACGTAACGTATGGATGAAAAGTTTACTTTTTATGTTAAAAGAAACGTATGGTTAAGGAACCTTACGTTATTTTGAAACGTATGGTTAATGAATCTTACGTTGTTGAAAAGTATGGAAGAAGAACTTTACGTTTGGAAGGAACCTTACGTTTTCGTTGTTGGACAAGTATGGAAGAGAAACCGTACGTTAGTTTTCAATGTTGAGTTTGTTTCTCAAAAGTATGGATCATCAACCTTACTTTTATAATCAACCGTACGTTCTTTGAAGAGTTGAAGCAAGACAAAGTATGGATGATCAACCCTACGTTTGAATGCTGAAGAGAAAGTATGTATGTTCAACCTTATGTTTGTGAACCTTACGTTTGTGAACCCTACGTTTGGAGCCATGTCATCAACCCTACGTTTGGCGTCGGGATATTTTTGACAGACGATATTTCCTTTTGCATTGGTCAAACAAGCGGATTATTAGGCGGATTTCGAGCTGATTCTTAAGTACGACTTTGACTGAATCAAATACGATTTACAAAGGATTACTGATTGATTTAAACGGATCTTTTTATGCCGATTCTTCAGGGGAGTTACAACGGCTCTGTTATTTCATTTAATATCGCGAATCTAAAGGAGATTTTTATGGATCTATTTATGCGGAAGAATTTTCAGATTTGAATATATATGTTCTATATTGGAAACTTCGGATATATATATATACACAGAAAAGTGTGTGAAATATATATAGATTGATCTTTTAACGAGCAAAAAAAACATAGACTGAAAAAAGGCGTTCTTTTCTGGTGATCGAGAAGAAGTGTAAAACCTTTATTGCCGAAGGAAGATCTTGATAGCAGATTCACGTGTTCTACATCGACTATCTGTTGTGAATCTACTGCTGCTGAAGTTGTGAAGTTTCTAGTAATATCTATTGCAACTGGATCGACTCAGAACTGTTTTGATTACAGATATTTATTTTCTGAAGACAACGATCTATCTACTGTCAATTGCTTTCTGTTGCAATTGTGAAGAACAACTGGAGAAGTGTTTTCTTTATCGAAACCCTTTTTTATTTTTGAGTGATCAGCTTCTCGTTCTAAGCTGTGTGGGTTCGTGTTTGAACCAGGAAGGCTGTGTTTGCCTGAATCTTGTAAAGGTGTCAACTGCCTGTACTCAGTTGTGAACAGGTCTGTGGAAACGAGGACCAGATAGTGAAAATCGCCAAGCTCGTGGATTTGAGCGTTGGTGGAGTGGACTAGGGGCCTTCTGTTCCCCAAACCACTATACATCTGTGTGTTCATGCTTTTACTTTTTCCGCTGCATATTTAATCGAGCAAAAGCATAGTGGACAGAATTTGTCTAAATTGAAGAGATTGTAATAATTTTGAAAAGACACAATCCCCCCCCCCTCTTGTGTGTAATCCGTAGATTCAGATCCAACATAAGCCCCATTCAAATATTTGATAAACCTTATTGTTTAATCCCCATTGAAGCATTATGGAATGCTCAATGTGTAGATCCCACTCAAACATTAGGTAGACCTCAATTTATAAACCCCATTCAGACATCAAGGTGACCTCAGTGTGTAAGCCTCACTCAAACATTTGGAAACATCATTATGTATGCCCCATTAAAACATTGGGGATTCCTCACTGTGTAGGCCCCTCTCTCATACAGTCTGTGCAATCTTATCTTACCTCTTGTTTCTCATAATGTGTATGATTCATGTATGTAATGATTTTATCTACGTTTGTGCCATCATAATGATGAAAATTCCATAATATGGGACTCGATTTATCTGTATGTTTAAGTACATATATTCTTAATTCATTTGGCCATATTCCTAATAAAGAAGCTCAAGTTATCCTTTCACAAATAATTCATTATCAAAATCACTTTTATCTTAATAATTGTGAAATATACCCCTCAAAATATCCAAATTACATATACTATAATTCATTTTTTAACATTATATGCATAATCCCTCTCCATGGATCGAGCCCCATATTTAATACTTAAATTCCCTTTTATACATATTTCACATATAATTTTGAACTACATACTGTGATAATTTATGAATTACAGGGGTTTTAATTATTATTATTTTGTGTATGATATGGAGGAAACCCAGTGGAGGTTAAATCCCAATTCCAGATCATAAATTGCCTCCAAGGATGGAGAAAAGTCCAAAATTCCTAGTTTCATGTTTTTTAAATACAGAAATCCCATAAACCATTATCACCAAGTAATAATTGGTCACATGAGGGAGAACATCATATACATATAAATGGTATCACTTATATAATTCCACCATTCTTGTATATGGATTCAAATACTAATAATATTTTAGGGTAATCGGTCCAACACTGGGATTCGGGGAGGATTAATGAACATATCATAAATATATAAGACAACCATGGAATGGAAAACAAGTCCCCCAATAGGGTGCATTGAGTTTTACCTCCAGTCCTCTTAGCCAATTTTAGTTTCTAATTGTTGTTAGAAATTAATCTGAATGATCTTCTACCATTTCAAAGTATACCTGTGTCAGTTTATAAATGTGGGAGATATTGTAAGTTTATTAAAAATTGTTAAATAAATGTGAAGCCTTTAAAAATATTCTAATATCTTGGAATATATGGAAGGGAAAATTTTTCATTAAACACCGATCAACACATATTATCTTCCTAAAATGATGCCTGAGGCTATAATTCCAAAGGAAGTTTGGATTATAATCAAAAATAACCTACTTATTTAAAATTTTTAAAACAAGATTATCCTTGTATATAATATATAAATAATTATATATAATCATACCACAAAAAAATTCATTTTAATTCATATATATATAGAAAACATCATGTTTTTTAAAATGAATGAAAAAACCATCTTGTCCAAACATGGTACAGAAATCAAATCCATATTTCTAATAGAAACATAAAAATAATTTTTTTTATTTCAATAAAAAATATAATCAGTTGACATAGATCATATGTGGTGACCTTAAATGCAACAAATTTTTCTTTGTTACTCAAAAAAATATCTATTTCACCCTTTATCAATTACGTCTTATATCTGTGTTAGTGTTTTTCCTCACAATTGTGTGAAATACACTAGGTATGTAATACCAATGGGTAAGATCTAGTGGAATTAATTTCTACAATGTTAATATTCTATTAATCTAAATGTTTCTCCTCGAGAACAGTTCGCAATCCTATATACTAATATTTAATTTTATTATAGGTCATAACTTTAATCATCTCAATATGATTGTGATTTATTATTCCATAATGCATATAAAGAAAATATCATTGGATGAGTGTAATGTCTTATATCTTTTCATTAAGGACATTCAATGAAATTTCTCTAACTAAACCTAATTACCACAAAAATCATATACATTTAGAAAGCTATGATTCAAATTTCACTATGAAAAGAGTCTCTTATGTTGTTTCTCTCACCATTTAATTTTTAGGAATGGAATCATCCCAATCACAGTATTTGGGACTCATAGATAGTTGAGTGGTTGAGTAATTATCCAAATCCACAAAATGGAATCTATCGAATTTAATTTTTTAGTAACCTAATCCTATTAAGGTCTCTCATGAAGTGTAACCCATAAAAATGTCCAAAAATAGGCTACCATATGAAACTCCTAGAGAAAAAATTTATTTAATGAATTACTCAATGATGATTCAGTGTCACCCATTTCCTAATTTTGTTACATGATATAATTCATGGGTGAATATCCATGTCATGGGATACCAAGTTTTATAATTGAGGACTTGAAAAGTGTAACTTTAGAATGAATATAAAACTTAATATCACGGGGTTGTTCAGTATCTCCAATTTTATATACATCTTATATATATTAAAATATTAATTATTAAATATTATATTATCCTTATCTTCCCATGTTTTACTCATTTTTGGAATCTATTTGTATGATGTTTTAGTTTTATAGTACCTATTTGAACCACCATGTTAATGTGTTAAAAGCACATTAATGTGTAACTATTCTCACAACCTATATGATTATGTTACCAAAAAAATTAAATCCAAATTTTTTACTATGAATATGAATACATCATATACATAATGTAGATGAACATTTAATGTAAAGGTTTAGAATAATATACTATTATATCTCCCTATATATTATTTCCATGGTGATATATAGTCACCCCCATTAACATTTATGGATAAAGCATAAACTCTGGGTTGTTAGTTAGTCTGACACCTCAGTCCATCTTCACAAGAATAGTTTACTCAATATATAATTAAATTCATGTTATCTATAAAAAAATTTATACCCATCTCTCTCATGTTATATTCACGTTTACAAACCATAAACTATATACTTATCTTTTTCATTTGTGTTTTTTCAATGACATAATTATTTCTTAAATTCATGTCTATTGGAAAAGTTGAAAAAATTAATGTATTTTAATTATGGAATGATGATCTTGATGGAGGTGTGGACATGTATTATATTATGTCCCAATACCTTGGAAACTAGTTTTATGATCAACTTAAGGCATTTATAGGAGGTGGAAATATACGTTATTTGAAGTTGGACTGCATAAGGCTACACTATCTACCTAGTGTAGGTAACTTTATAGTAAAAGATAATTCCAAAAGGATACATTTAGGTAGGCTATCGACTACTATATGGAGGATACCAGTTATCTTGTTGAATTGAGAAATACTCTTCAAGATTGCATTTAATATATTCAACCTCCATAGAAGAAGATATTTTTCATATTTATTACTACTAAAGAATTATAGAATGTTACTGGTCCCCTTGGATCTTATAGAATAATTCCCTTGACCCATAGAAGAAACACCTTTCATACTAAATACTATCTTAAGATCAAATATACAGCGACATTTATTTTAAAAAAAATATCTGAAATATAAAATTCCATCTCTAAATATCTAAAAGGATCTCATCCATTCTCTCAAATCTCTCATCATTTTCATAGTAACTTATCGAACAGATTTGTGAGTGACTTATAACTGGTTTTCAAAAATAAAACCCATCACTTCTCACATCACATTTCTCCAATGGGATGTCACTTCACAAAAGTGAGTGGACGATATTATTGGCTATTAGTGATGCTCCAGAGGGTGTTAACAAACCAAAATTCAGAGGAAAAGGTTTCTTGATCACCAATGAGGTCATGGTATTAATACTATTAACCTCCCGATGTTAGTATTTTGGATTTAGGTGATCTTATCGAGATTTATATGAATTCCTTATCAATCATGTTTTATGTATCTTTACATTCCTCCATTGAATCATTTATTATCAAATCACATACATGCATAAATATAATTATACTTTTTCATATATAATTTACTTTGATACTATCCTTATAACTTGGATTGAATTTCTCAGCTATCACTTAATCCATTTAACACTTCATTATTTCATAATTGATTAATTTGGATATTAAATATATCATTCACGGTTTTTTTAATGGAAAATTCACCCCAACCATATTTCACTGACGAAAAATTGTTATCAAATGGGTACTTTTTTATAAAAAAATAATTATTTTCAAAGAATATTATTTCCAGAAAAAAAATTCAACTAATAATCAATTTATAATCATGATCTATTTATTGTGGAATCTAAATTGTATTCTCATTATATTTTTTTAATGGCTCGAACTTTTCCTATTAGAAAAATTGGATGTCAAATTCTCTCGATAATATTAGTTACCCTTTTCGGAAATGGTAATGAATGAGTATGTTTAAAGTAAAGAATATAAATAAAAACAGACTACTGAAGATGTTATGGATGCTTAACATAATAGAATAGATATGAATAACATAACATATGCTCTTGAAATAAATTAGGTTAATCAGTTTTATATATGTAAAATGGATTATGAAATATATAAATTATTAGAAGTCACGTGGAATATAGGAAGAATAAAAAATACACTAGATTGGATATGTATCTTCAGGATTATAAATGTTTCTCTATAGAACATGATGAATCTATAAGTAGAATTTTTATAATATTTGTGATTATTTTCTATGGTAGAAAGTCCCTTAGTGATGATTTATCTATCTAAATTATCATGAAGAAAACACAATATATTTTATCATGCTTCTTGATGCCCATGATAACATCCATTAAAGAAGAAGAAGCTATATAGAACATGGTCATTGTGGAACTCATTGCATCCTAATTGACATAAGAAATAAAAACGAAAAGAAAATAAAATACGGAGGATAATAAATTAAATTATTAAAAGAATCAAATCACCATAAAATCTATCAATGATGATATATCCAATGGTGAAGTTCTAGAAAATTCCTAACTTCCCAATAACATCAATAATTTCAAAAAAAATTCAACCACAAATCAAAGAAGGAAATTAAAAAAGAATAACCATACATGGAATTATATTTATGTAAAAATAAAGGTCACATCATGATTGAATATCCTATATACAAAATAAATCCTAAATAAAATAACCATGCAAAAAGACTGTTAATCTCACAACATGGTATGTAAGTGATGAGCCTGATGACTCATCACCCTCAACGTATTCAAGTGAATCAAGTCATATGTTCCTTATAGAACATGTTAGTGAATAAATATATGTTAGTACCACCTCTTTTATATCATCCACCTCTTCTCCTTCTCCAAAATCTTCTTTCTACTCTTCTCACTCGTCTAGTCACATTATTTATCAAGACAAATAGTAAACTTTTGATCTACTAAAAAATGTTTTTTATGAATTTACTTCTTTATATAAATATCTTTATAAGAAATAAAAGATGGTAATCTAGGAAAATAATCATCATTTAAAATATAAGGATAATATTTTCATGAAAATAGAATACCTCTACATGAAAATTAATAATCATTTAGATATCAATAAAAAATATTCAACCATTAACATCATCAAAATTTCTCTTTCCAGATTTACCCATGAGGAACATAATTTAAATGGAATATTGCGATCTAGAATTAAATGAAATGAATGTTTCGGTATTGGTTTCTCCATTATGAAATAACCACAAGAAATCCATCGAAATTTACATTTATAAAAGACTACTTGTAAGATAAATTATGAAATCTTTTTCAAATAATTTATCATTAGATCTATGAATGTGACTCCCATAATGCATAATATGGGATATCAAATTCAATCATTCTTTAGTCAATTGTGTCTAAAATAAAACCTCGTACTAAATAAATATGGATACTCAGATCTTTACCAGATAACATAAAAAACCAATATTTGTTTGTACACAAAAATAATTAGTCCTTTGATGTTATAAGAAAAATATATTTTGTAAAATGCCCATGAATCATAGTAATACCTAAATTGTGTTTTATCAAGACACATGTGTCGTGACCTCTCTGAATTCAATAAAATCGATAAAATATATTGAGGGAATGTATCATTGTGTAAAAATTGTAATGTTAAGATTATTGGTGAATGTCCAATCGGTTTTTATAAATATTATTTTATTAAAAATAATTTATTTATTAATGTCTTGAATCAAAATTTACTAATATTGAGTCACTTTTACAATATCAAATTTAAAATATCTCTAAAAAAATTAATGTTTTTAACTCAAAAGTAAAACGCTTATTTACCACATAACATTTTCAAAATGTTTATAAAATCAATTTATAATCAATTTATATCTAAATGTCAAATGTTTTGGTGAAAATGTTATTGAGTTATGCATTTGGTATAGATTCTTTACTAATTATAGAACACCATAGTAATAAAAACACCATTAAATCAGAAAAAATATTGCACCAATACAAAATTAAAATGAAATAATACTTACAACCTAAAAAAAAGAAAAAAACGCTATATTTTAGAAATTTAAAACATGGTTCGATAAAGTTCCATAAGTGAAAATTATTAAATACATTAAAAAGCATCAATGATCCTTTTACATCTGATCCTAACCCCTGCATGAAGGGGGGAAACCTTTATAATAAAAAATATTATTTTATTAAAAATATTATGAAATAAAAAAACAAAATCTATTAATTATAAACTAAACATTGAGGCATATTAGGAACATTGTGTATCAGATTGAGTTATGGTTGATTCTTCCATGTCACAAAATTTTTTGTTAGTCTTTAAGTATTATCACTGATAAAATTAAGTAAATATGTATAATATCCAAATGATAAGAAAAATAATTAAAAAACTGAATATAGAATGTTGAGAAAACAATCTAGGATCATTTTATTTGTTGTAGAAATGTTATTCAAATTTTAAACTAAACTGACACTTATGTATTGAAAATACACACTTGGAGTCATATCGGTCACGCTGTGGATTATATTAAGGTTTGGTTGATTCTTATGTGTCTACATTGACTTATGGATCATTTTAATAACGTATTAAAATAATATGAATATGTTTACCCAATTTTGAGTATGTCACATGTTTTTTCACTAAAATTTCATTTTAATCTTTAATCACCCACTTTGAATCATACTGGTCACATCATGTATTGGTTTTATGTGATATTTATTTCTAGACATCAAATGAATTTTGAATCATTTTACTAAATTAACAATACAATCCATGCCCATTTTTTTGGTTTTCTGTGATTGACAGATTTTGAACTAAAATGTAAATTTTAAACTAATAATAGACACATTGAGTCATAACAGGATAAAAATGCATCAAATTGAGGTGTGGATTATTCCTACATGTCAAAAATTAATTATTGATATTTTTACTAAAGTATAATAACAATAAAAATGTGTTTTCTTAGTTTTCAATTGGTTAGTTGTCATTTTTAGTAAAATTGATGGAAATTGTAAATAAAAATACAGACTTGGGGTTATACCGCTCACACTCTGTGTCATATTGAAGATATTATAATTATTACACATCTAATATGGTGTATGGATAATTTTTAGAAATTCTAAAAACAATATGATTGTATTTAATTTATTTTGAATACATCACGTGTTTTTTAACAAAAATGTCAGTTTAAATTAGAAACATTCACTTTGACTCATACAGATCACATTGTGTATCAGTTTTATGTGGGAATAATTCCTACACATAAAAAATTATAAATTAATAAATTTACTAAATTATAAGTAAAATAATAGAACGCTTTTTTAGCTTTTAATGAGTTACAGTGATTGAACTAAAATGTCTGTTTTAGATAGATTGAGGAGACATTGAGTCATACTGATCTCATCATGTATTGAATTGAGGTGTGGTTGATTATAATGTATTAAAATTTATATATGGATAATTTTATTAGTTTATGAGAAAATATTAATGTGTTTTATTGTTTTTGAGTAGGTCAGTTGTCCTTTTAACTAAAATTTATATCATTCTTTAAGAAAAGGATGCATTTGGAGTTGTACTGGTCACATCATTAATAGGATTTAGGTGTGGATGATTCCTACATGTATCAAATTTATTGTAGATAATTTTAAAATAGTTTTAAAAAAATTTATTTGTTTATTTGGTTTTGATTATGCCACTTTTCATTTTAACTAAAATGTCATTTTAAATAGAAAACATAGACTTCGACTCGTAGCGGTCATATCATGTGTCGTTTTTATATGATACAAATTCATATGAATAAAAAATGAAGTTATAATCATATTATCAAATTATCAATGACTGTTTTATTGGTTTTGGGTGTGTGACACTTTTTGAACTAAAATACCGATTTCAAACAAATGACGGACACATTGAGTAATACCCTACACATCTTGTATCTTATTTAATTGAGGTTTATTCCTACACATCTAAAATGTCCTATGGGTCATTTTATTAATGTATCAAAACAATATGAAAGTATTTTATCAATTTTTAGTAGCTAATTTTTCCTTTTTACTAAAATAGATGCAATTTTAAAGAAAAAGTACTTTGAGTCATATCGGTCACACCATGTGTCTGATTGTGGTGTGGCTGATTCCTATACATCTCAAAGGAATTATTCTTCTTCTTTTTCAAATGTATCAAAATAATATGAATGTGTTTACATGATTATTTGTGTTCCATGTTTCTTTTTAACAAAAAATTTGTTTTCAACTGGAGATGTGCACGTTTACTCATACTAGTCACATCATGTATCGGTTTTAAGTGAGACTGATTCCCACACATGTAAAATAATTTATGAATAAATTATCTCAAATATCTATAAACTGTGAGATCATTTTCTTGTTTCTCATTGTGTGAAACATATTGAATGAAAATTTCAATTTTAAACTGATAATAGGCACTTTGAGTCAAATCAGGAAAATCAAGTATCTGATTGAGGTGTTGATGATTCCTTCATATCATAAATGAATTATGGATCCTTATCATAAATTAGCAAAATAAGTTTTATATATTTTATCAGGTTTGAGTATGTAATTTGACTTTTTTTACAAAAATTAATGTCAATTATAAATAAAAAGAATCACCTAGAGTCATAATGGTCACATCATGTGCCAGATTGAGGTTCTGTTGATTCTAATACATCATAAAGTCTCAAAATAATCAAAAATAATGATGTTTCCATGATTTCAATTCCATTTCATTATTTACCTTCCAACACTGCAAATTGAGTCTATGTTCTTATCCGAAAACGGTTTCTCATTGTTGAGATCTAAAAGAGTAGAGGAAGTTCATGTTCCTATTATATCACGTGAAGTCACCATAATGGGAACATGATATTCCACAACTCTTCTAGATTTTGACAACGGCAAAGGATTTTCATCTAAGGAAATCGACTCAATATTAAATGTTGTTCGGTCCACAAATAAAGATAATATAAATGGAAATAGGTGTAACATTTTTAGAAAAAAAAATTACCTATTTTGTGGATTGTCTTACATAGTTGAAAGAAAAATATGACTTCGTAAAAGATTTGTGAAAGAAACTAAATAAATATTGGATTAAAATGAAAATAGAATTTACTAACAAATTATAGATAAAATGATGATAAAATTAAGTAAATAAGTAGTAGGAATTCACATTTTTATAATGGTTGTACAAATTACTGATGAATTTCCTTGTTTATATTAGGTAAGTTATAGGTTTAAATACTAATATATAATGAACATGAGTATCTTTGAACAAAAAAACCCAACACAAAAAAAAAATCCACCTGTATTGGTAAATAATTATTATACGAGTAATAAAAAAAGAAATAAATTGAACATAAATATGAAAAAAAGATATTAATTCTATGGAATATGATTTTATAATGAAAAAATCAATATTACCTCTATGATTGATCAGTAGAGGGAACATGATAAGAAGTGATAAATGAAAACACTGCCAGTGTGAAATGGTTTTGATGGAGAATAAGTCTATATATATATTTGTGTATAAAGGCATGAATGATTGGTATACCACCACATCATGATCAATACAATGTACCTGAATAAAAAAATTATTATGTGAGTAACAATAAAAATAAATAAATTAAAAAAATGAAATAGTACATTAATTCTATGGAAAATTATTTTTCTTGGAAAACATCAAGTTTTCCTCTCTAATTGAGAAGTGGTAGACACATGAAAGAAAGTGATAAATTCCATCAACATATGGATGAAATGGTTTTGAAATAGATTATGCCTATGGATTTTTTGAAATGGAATGGAATGCATGATATATAGACTACACCAACTCTAACAAAAGGTTCCACCAGTATAAGAAAGCAATTATTATGTGAGTTATACTGAAAATAAATAAATTAAATATAAATATGAAAAAATAAATTAATTCTATAGATAATTATTTTACTATGGACACTTCAGGATTACCATTACATTTACCTAAAGGGTTTCTTTCATTATAGTTTTTTACTATAAGGGGTTGATAACATCATCATGTGCAGAAGGCATTGCCAAAATGATTTGTTAGACATTTAATTTAGAGTTTATTAATGTAGTAGAGAAGTACAAGATTCATTTTTTTGTGTATCAATATACCCCACATGTAGGAAATTTTATGAGGGATTCATAGTCCTCCTGAAAAGATATGCCATCATTTGGACAATCATGTATTTTTTAGAGATCATTTCCATTCCATGAAGAATTCATTTAGAATCATATTTTTGACATGGTAGTTAATATTATTATATTATAATATCATTCTGGATACCATTTTGTTCTATAATACTGGTGTCACTCCATTCGCCTCTAGCATTCAAATTATATAACATCAATAAAGTTGACAATGTTGTATATTTAATACAATCGGTATACAATGGTCTCAAAGAACATCTATTTAACTTTTCAAAATTCATTGGAATATAATGATGGTCATCTTCAATATCCACTTTCATTACTTCAATGTGGTCTCCAACATCATTTACACTACTATTTATATCAAATTATTCATAAAATGCAATATCATCCCAATCAGTGATCACATGGAGTTTTTTCCAATGTTTTTTTAACATTTATAGCTCTAACCTATTCTATGACAAATCAAATGTTCTTCCAACTTTTTGGAAAAAATTAATCTTTAATAAAAACACCTTAAACAATGAATAATTATTTCAAAAGGGTCGTATAAATGCTATATTTGAAACATTGTGAACTCTTAAACTATATCATCATAAACTTTTTTCATATGATTATTTTTCATATATTTTAGTTTCATATCTATCTTATTTAGGTTCATAAAATATTCATTTTTTATAATAAATTAATAAATAAAAATAAGATATTCATTATAAATGGTGATATTTATAGATAATTCTAATAAATGAAACCCAATGTTTAGTTATTTCAAAGAATTTTAGTATGATCTAAAAAATTTCTGTAATTAAATTTAAGAAAATAATTACACCATTGTGGTAGATTTCATCCTCTAAATTTAGTCAAAGGTGAAATTTATAGAAAATTTTAATCCTCATAAAATCTTCTCTAGGTCATTTATCATGGAAATTTGTGGTATGACTCATATCCTGAGACCTATGGTTGCTTAAGTGGCCAGCGTATCAATGTGAGGAAGAGAAACATTTTCATTTCAGATAAATATTCAAGAAGGAGAGCTCGGGATATTCAGAATATTCTAGGAATTCAGAGGAAGAAATTTCCAATGATTTATCTGGGGGAACCTATTTCTAAGGGACCTTTTAAAAAATCTTTTTTTGATGATATCATTAACATAATGTTTGGAAGAATTTTAAGTTGGAAGAGAATATTTCTTTCCTTCGGGGGTCAGGTCACCATGATTAACAGTGTGCTTTCATCAATTCCAATGCACATAATGTCTGTGATATCCCCTCCAAAAGTTATTATTTCTTTGATGGAGATGATTATGAACTGCTTCCTTTGGGATGCCAATTCCATGGGAAAGGCTCACTGGGCTTCATGGAATCGTCTGGATAATCCAATCGAGTAGGGTGGAGTTGTTCTTAGGGACATATCCCTAACTATTCAGTCCTTGAAGGCCCACATGGCATGGGATTTTATGGTTGGCTATTCACGGTGGGCCAATGTTCTTAGTAAAAAATATGGATAGCAGTGGGAGATGTGGGATAAGCGGAAATTGTCCAGTCTGGTGAACAATGTGTTACAACATCTGGAGATTCTTCAGGAAAACTCATGTTAGGTGGTAGGGAGAGGGGAGATCAGTTTATGGCATGACAATTGGGTTGGGGAGAAGCTCTTTTTTCGGGCTGTCTAGTTCAAGATATAACAATCAAAGAGGCTTCTCACTTTCCTAGATTTTTGGATGCTAATCTTAGTGTGGAGTAGAGGGCCCTTTACCGGTAGATAATGTTTAATGAGGAGGGTGATTGGGTCTGTTTTACACCTTATGGTTCTGGCTTCTTCTGCGGACATGATTTC
The DNA here is from genome assembly GCA_963277665.1 of Viscum album. Classification (NCBI taxonomy): domain Eukaryota; kingdom Viridiplantae; phylum Streptophyta; class Magnoliopsida; order Santalales; family Viscaceae; genus Viscum; species Viscum album. Next base: position 878,440,166 of record OY728163.1, read on the forward strand.
GGAACTCTAATCCATTAGGGAGGGGCTCGTGATGAGTGCACGGATCTGCTATGGTGCAAAGAGGATCCTTCAATGTTTAATTTTCTGTTTTGGAGAGTCCGGCATAACACCTTGCCAACGGAGGATAATGTCCAGCGGAGAGGGATTTCCATGGCCTCGTGATGTTATTGCTGTAATAATCCGCAAACTGAATCAGCCTACCATTTATTCAAGCAATGTGAATGGGCCAACGATCTATGGATTCTTATCGGTAGTAGGGGCTGTCAAAATTATGCTTTCTCATCCCTTCAGGACTTCTTTGCTGGCTGGTTTATGGGTGCAGGGAGTCAAGATATGGAATTCAAGAGTCGCAGCATTATTGTGCTCGCCATCTTCTGGACGTTGTGGGAGGCTCAGAATAAGGTGAGAACTGAGTTGTGGCCTTCTAATACTTTCCTGGAAGTTAGATTGAAGGGACTAGTTCATGAGTTGGCTGCTATGGTGAATGGCAGACAGCGTTCCTCTCTGATTTGAAGGTTGCTGAACCGGACTCCTAACTCGACTAGTACACTGGGCAGCTGGATCCGATGGGATCTACCGAGGCTCAGATACAAGCTTAATGTGGATGTCTCGTGTTTAAATGATCAAATGTGTGAGGGCGGTCTGCTATGGGATGAGTACGGGTCTGTGTTGTTTTCCTTCAGAAGCTTCTATGGGCATGGGAATTCACTGGGTGCAGAACTCAAGGCTATCCAAACAGGTATCAAGATTTGAAAAGACATCAATTTGATGTGTTCTGATGTGGAATCAAACTCTGAAATTGCGGTAAGAGATATCAACGGACATGTGGATCTTCCTTGGAATCTAATTTATTTAGTCTGTAGTAGCATATTGGAGCTCAGACAGGTTCTCTCGGTTCTCCATGTGAAATGGGAGGCCAACTTTGCGGCGGACAAACTTTCTCAGGGAGGTAGACTGGAGGCCCCGTTAATTGTTTTTTCTAGTTTGGGAACTTTTCCCTGGGTGTGTAGTAATTTTGTGTGGGGGGGTGCACTCGGGCTGCTTCACTTTAGAACCTCGTGACATGATTTTCATTTTGGGAAGTTTCTCAGTTTTTTAATAATAAAATAAACAGACAATTATCGATCGACTCATATCCACTTTCTCTTGTGGACATTCACCTATATTGATTTAATTACTCTAATTCGTAGTCATTCCTGGGATGACTAATTCTCAAAGTGGTACATGAAATATAGAATATTTTTGGGATGAGTCTCATGCAACAAATTTAAATAATATCTATTTAGGAGATGAATTAGAGGGGGATGAAAATTGGACTACATAAAATACAATAAATGATGAAATTAATGTATAAAATGTCATTGGTGATCAGATTATATTGGTGAAAACTTATAGAAATATGAATCTACAAAAAAACCCAATTTTTTCCCAAGTAGATTCTAAATCATTTGGAAAGGCTAAAAGGGATGATAATTGGGTCAAATCTATACATAACGATCTTGATCTGAATAAGAACAATATGGCATGGGAAATTATTCCATGGTTGGAAGATTGAAATTTCATCATAACCAAGTTGGTGACCAATAATGAAATCATTTTATATTTAAATGTGGATCAAAATAAATAAAATATTGTGTACAAGGGTAATTCCTTGATGAATGACATTTATATTTATGATAAATTTACTCACATAGACTGGTTACAATCTATTTGGATTTTATTCACCATTTCAATGAAAATGCAGTTAAATGTATACCAAATGGATGTCAAATCGTGGTTCTTAAAAGGATATCCTATGAGGAGTATACATAAAGAAACTACATGGGTTCATTATTGATGAAAATCAGAAAAATTAATGTTAGTTAAATAATTCTCTATATAAGATAATGAAATCACTAAGGATCTGTTATTTAAGGTTGGATGAATAAATAACAATGATTTGTTTTACCCATCTACAACAAACATTCATTATTATAGGACACCCACTAGGGATGGTAATTCTTAATATTTTAGGATTGGACAAAGAATAATGAAATTTTTTGTGGACCATATGAGGTATATTGTCAAGATGTTTATGATTGGTGAATTTAACATTTTCCTTGATCTATTTGTGATTCAAGTAAACCATTGAGCATAATTTTCTCAGTCAAAATATTAAAAAGTGGTTCCCAAGTGATTTTCAAATGAATATTCCAAATCAATGACAACACATAATGCTATATGGATGAATTTTATCAAAAGATGACAATTTCAAATAGGTAGTTGTCATGGAATATTGGTACTGGGATCTTATTATACCTCACAACAACATGACCCAACATTAGGATTGATATATTTCATGTCTTATTGTACCAATATAGTCCAACATAGATAAAAATTCTACTAGGGATGATGATGCTTCATTATATCAAAAAAACATGAATATTGTGTTGTTTTGTTATAGGATAATGCAATTAGATCTATTTGGATACATAGATGTGGGATGGGAAGATTCTGGGAAAAATCAAGGGAAACTAGAGATATCAAACAACCTAGGTTTCATTCATTCATTGGTTTTATTCAACCCTTGAATCATTTGATCCTTGTATTCGATCCTTTGATTTGTTGGAGCCATGATTCTTTCATTGAATCTAGCTTGGATTTAATAATGAGGAGCACTGGTAGCTGGTGAATTAAATAGAGATATTCAAATACTGAGACGTGGTTTCCGATGGTTATGGTTTTTGAAATAGACCAGGACACTTTTATTAGCACTTCCATAAATGGTTTTGACAATGATACCTTTTACCAGCACTATGTTAACAAGAGAAGATAAAAAATATCTTTATTACTAATTTTTTAGCACTAATAAATATTCATCATTATAAGGGCTTATCAATTAAGTGTTGACAATGGATTTATAATTATAACTATAAATAAATAATTTTGAAAATGTATTTATATAATTATATATATATAATAAATATATATACATATAAATATATTAAATATATAATTTATCTAAATACATTTATTAATATTTTATAATTATTTAAATATATAATTATTTTTTATAATTATATAAATACCTTTCAAAAATATAATATTTATATCATTATATATATTTATATAAAAATATATATAAAATATCTTTTATAAATAAATAAATATATTTAATATATTTATATATATATTTATGATATATATTTTTTAGTATATATATTCTTTATTCAAATAAATTTATTAAAAATCTATAATTAATTATATATATATAATTATTTATTTATAAATCTAAAAATACTTTTTAAAAAATAATATTTATTTATTTAATATTATATATGTATAAATATAGAAAATATACATTTATAAATACATTTATTTATAATTATTTTTACAAATATATGTTTAACATTATTAATGAATATTTAATCTTAAGTGGAAGCATGTTAAAAAGTGTGAAATTGAATAATTAAAAATGATTACACTTCCAAAATATTGAAAAACGGGATATGTTTTATTAATTAAATATTTATTATTTCCAAAATATGGATATATTTTGAAATACAAATGAATACATATTGAAAATATTAAAATATAGTAAATGAATATATAAAAAATAAATAACCGAAATTGATTAAATTCAAAAAAACAAATAAAACATATTAAAAATGATTAAATAACACCTAACATTAATAATATTAACAATAAATAAATAAAAATTTTCCAATTCAAAACATAATATATTAAATGTTTCGTGTTACTATGAAATTCAAAAATAAATTCTAAAATTTGAATAAAATTACATTAATATTTAGTGTATGTGTTTCCATAAAATATTTCATTAATTGCGTAAATATGTGTGTGTGTGTGTGTGTGCATTGTATATAAAAATTCATTAATTGCATGTATATATATATATATATATTAAAAATCAATGAAACAAACGTTTGATCTATATTGAATTGAAAATTCAAATTACATTCAATTATTACCATTACTTGATACAACTAGTCTGTATTTTTAATTCATATTATTATTTAATTATAAACCCTTACTCACTAACTATATTACTATTTAATGTAAATAATTTTTTTGGAATTATATAAATCATATTTATATTCATTCTTAAATATCTATATATTTAATATATACTATTGCATAACACTATCAATAATTATTTAATTAGTAAAATATTTAATTTTTTTATCAATGTACACTTTTTTAAATAAAATTATTATTTTTTATTTTTCATATATCTATATATTTAAAAAATACTATTTATCCACATTTTCAATTTATAATTATTTCATTTTTTCGGACTTCTATCAGTGTAAAGAAAGCATTGACAAAGGTTCCCTTTATGTGTGCTAAAAATAAATCTATGATAAAGGGTTTCCTTTATCAATGCTAAAAATAAAGAACTGATAAAAATACCTATTATAAGTGCTAAAAAGTACTGATAAAGGGTTTTGTCTATGATTTATTCTATCACTAATAAAGGTCAGTGTTGTTAAAGACACATTTTTTAGTAGTACATACTGTGACCCAACCTATTATCTTGTTTAGTGTCACACCCCGTCCATGGTATTTATTTTTTTTATTTTCCTGGTATTAGATCTTTCAGTTGAGGTTCATATCAATGTTTTAGTAGATTTTTTGGAGTTATGAAGGTTTCAGGTATGTTTTGGCCCTATGAATAGTTATAATGCCCGGTTTGAAGAGAAACTATGGGGTTTTTTTAAGTCATTAGGATCTTCCATTTAAACATATTATTACATAGTTTTCCTGTAATTCCTTGATCATGGTTTGGTCCAAATGATTTCAGGCAATAGAGAAAAAGTGTGGCCTTGTTTTGGTGTGAGAGACTAAGTACAAGGACTACAAACGGTTAGATAAAACCATTAAAAAATCTGGAGGGAAGCTCACAAACCATGTGAGGTGTTATATCAATTTTTCATGGATGAGAGATGGTATACTAAACCATTCATCTAGCCCATGCAGGTTTCCTCCTTCGCCAGTAGGGTGAGAATAGTTGGCACATTGTATGGAAAATAATCTGGAAAATCCTTGCGAGTGTCTCATGCTTTAAAAAAACCAGAATTTCTATGTTTTCCCCAAATTCATTTTAACCAATTTTAGGTCCCCCTCCAACTTGGTCACTTTCAAAACAAAAGATCCCTTTCCTAACTTTTTTCCATTGGTTCTCCTCCCTCTGTGGTTACCTTATCATGCTTCTAATTTTATTTCTTCAAAGATATTATCCAATTTTATCCTCTTCTTCTCATTATCCCATGGTACCTTGGGTTTTATTTTTTAATCTCTATCTTGTATGGAACATAGAAGTGAAGTTTTATTTATGTATTTCTTTTATTTGATAATAGGGTGTGAGGATTTTCCCTATATCCATGCTCTTCCTCCATTGAAAATTTAATTTCATCTGCATGTCATTGAGGTAGTTGTTTCCATCCCTTTAATTTTCATTACAATATAATTGATGATTGAGGTTTCATAATTAATTTCCAAAAAAATTACCATGTTTTTGATGTTTTCTTAATGAAAAGTTTTAGTGTTTTCATTGTGTAAATTTTGTGAAAATCAGTATTCAAAAGATTTCCTCAATTATTCATATATATATATATATTCAATGTGTTTTAGAAAATTCCAATTGGACTTTAGAAATTTAATTGGTTACTTTAGGTTTTTCTTCTAGTCTATGATTTGGTAATTTTGTTTTCATTGAGAATTAAATTTTTTTTGTGGTTTGGGTACCTCTTTATGGTTTGATGGTTATGTGTAAAATGGTTGCAAGACTCTTGTCAATTATTGAATTAGTGATTTTTTAAGTGTTCTATTGGATGTGGGCACAAAAATATGTGTATGAGGTTTACATATGGACAGGCTCACAAAATATAATGTATTTCCATAGAAATAGACCTCTTGAACCCAGTTTTCAAAATGATCCTCTCCCTTTTCTCCCATTATATATACCTCTTCATTTCAAATGGTTCTTCTAAAACACCAATGATTTCGAAATGGTTTTTTTTCAGAACTATTTTAAATGTGGTTTTCAAATGTTTCACTAAATTTTGCCCCCATTTGGAATCTTGGAATGTGTATTGGTGATATAATTTGATAAAGGTGTACTTGGCACCTTTTTACCTTCAATGGAGTTTTACCTCGGATATGGAATTGGTTTTGGATATGATTTTGGGTTTTAGAATGATTTTTTTGAAATCTAATATTCATGTTGGTATCTTATGGAAATTTGGAAATATTTTTGAAACTCACATGACATGTTTTCCTGGTTGGAACTTTTGATGACTCCATATATTATGGGAACATCTATTGTTTTTCCTCCAAAGATAGGGCCTCTATATTGTTATTTCCATTTTTTGCGATAGGATAGCATGGTGGAATGTGGGTTATTGGTGTATGTTATGCATGTGATGACCTCATCATTCTCCTTTAACTATTATCATGAGATTCTTGGGAACCATTTAAAGAGTCAAGTTATGGTTTCATACTGGTCCTGATTAAAAAAACTTGTACCCCTCGATTTGTTGAGGTGGGGTGTTCTACTAGTAAGGATAGTTTAGAACATACATGTTGGTGATTTCCTATGGAGATGTACGATATGTTTTTAGTTGAGTCTTACCCGAGTATGTAAAGGGATTTCTTATAGATTTTTTAGGGAAACCCATGATTATCTATCTACATGTTCTATTTTATTCTATTTCACATTTGATATGTTCCTTGGTAGTTTCTTCATGCTTATAATGATTCCTTATTTTCATTATGGCTCTTTTATCAACTTACCTGGATTTCTATTTATATTTTTTAAATTTAGAAATATTTTTTAAAAAGGAAAACTATATATTGTTCTCAAGGGTAGATATTTTCTAGAAAGATGTGTTTGGTTCGTTAAAAGGATAGAAACCCTATTCTCATTATATATATTTTAAACTAGAGTCTATGGTTTATTTCAGTAAGGGGGATGTATGGATTCTATGGTTCCTACATACTGACTTTTTTGTGGTCACACCCTACTTGTGCCACTCAATGTTGGTAGACACGATTTGTTTGTGGGTTTAGGTTTATGGTTCAGGTTTTATCATTGTAGTAGTTTGGTTCTTTATGGATAGCGGTGGCCAAGAGGCCACATGGAGATTGTTTCATTGCTGTTTTGGTTTTTTTAGAAGTTTTTTTGTTCTTCTTTTATATAAATAGAATTTTTAGGTATTTATTGATGATAATTATTTATGGTACCATGTTTTTACTATGTTAATATTTTTATACCATATTATTATTTAGATATATTATTAACATTGCGTTATCATTGATGATACAAACTAGTTTCAAGAATGGGGGATTGTGAAAACCTCTCAAGAATTATCTCAGACTAGGTCGGGTGTCCACATGGATAGAAGACCAACATGGTTTGTAAAAAATGGAATCATAGTAGGCCATTTTTATTTTTGGAATTATGTATTTTGGATATTGGACTGTCCAAACATGGGAGGGATTTATGGGAAGAGCTCCACAAACTCTTACTCTTCCTAATCTAATAGTTAAAAAGGGTTTTCTAGGACTATAGAATGATTCTTTAGTTTTTGGGTTTGTGGTTGGGGAATGAAAATGAAGGTGACCTGGTGATGTGTTGGGGGGATTATGTGAAGTTATGAAAAATTTGGAGCCTAAGTTCATGGTTTAGGGTTGTTATAGTTATTGGTTCTTTCTTGGGGTATTGTTTACTAAACTGTGTGGTTGAGATTTGTGTGTACCCAAGTTCCCTATTCCAAAATATTGGTTTCAGTGGTTCTTTGGTTTGTTTTTTAGTTGTGTGGGGATTTCAAATGGAAATGGATTTTGGGGAAATAGTTTTCAAAATGGAAATCGATCACGGGGGTTTTTATTGAATGTGTAATCAATATAAAATTATTATGATATGTAAATGGAAGAGGTGGTTTTTGAAAGGATTTTTTTGTTTTTACATATAATCTTTTATTTATGTGTTTTTAATTTAATTTGGTAGGGTTGGGTTGATTGATATTTGGGTGAGTTTTTTTATGGTTGGGTTGTTTTATATATTTTTGTTTTATGGATTATGCCCCTAAGAATATTACCAAATATTTCATGTGGGTCTTATCCATTATTTGGGCCTACCTAGATTTTTATTGGGGTGGTGGAAATCAGTTATTCTTGGTTGTTATTAATTTTCTATGGTTATCAAGGTCTGTTAGGGGATGTAGAGTGGCTCGAGGAAACCAACATTATTTTCTGGTCAATGAAATTTCCTGATGCTATGAGGGTCCATGAAATTTATGGATTGTTTGAAGATATGGGTTTGAATAATTGGAAGGTGATCATCCCACCATTTTTCTAATATGGTATGTGATTGGAATTCATTAATACCACTTTCATTCGATGTTTTATAGATAATGAGACGAAGGAGAGGAATGTGGTAGAGCTATTGGGTGTTCAACAAGGCCATCAAATGGTGAAGGCCTACGTTGAACACTTCAAGGAGTTGGTTCTATTTTCACTACAGATAACTTTTAAGGAAAATATAAAATAACATATCTTTTTAAAGGGTTTTATTCAAAGAAACTAAGAAGAACTTATTGTCATTTGGTGAAGTTTTTTTTGGAAACATTTCATTGATGTTTCTTTCAACAAGGTGATTCTTGGAGCACATCTAATATCGGTTATATATATTGTTCCTTTTCTCACTCATGAAGATTACCTATATAGTGAGTGGTTTATTTTAGAGTAATATATTCTTAAGTAGTATTCTTTATCAGTTCTGAATTCTCATTAATCAAACCATTTGCTCATATGTTTCTAATGTGGCCTGTTCTATCATTCAAAGTTGTCTTTTCATAATCCTTATATGTTTTTTCATAAATGTGGTCATTTTTTAATCTACAGATATCATGTATGAACATTTTCCTGAAAAGGATGTCTCTGGTTGTGTATTTATTCTTCTAGTTGTGCGGAAACAAATGATTCAGTGCATCAAGGCACTATACATAGGCCTCCTAGTTAAGATCTCCACTCATTTGGGAATCATTTAGTATGGTTTAGTAGATGGCCAAGATTTCATCCCATAAATCAAAGTTTAGATGGTTGAAGATTATCATTTACAGTTTTCTTTGATTTTTTTCTTCTATCCTTATTGTAAAATTAATAGTGACCGTGTTTTTTGATAAAAAATTTTGTTGGGTTTCATTTTTAGAAACCACTGTTGTTTTCCCTATTGATCGGTATGGTTTTTAGTTATGCATGTCTTGGAGTTTCTTGTGTCTTTTGGTAATGATGAACTTTGGTTTAGTAGAAATATTTTTTTGTATTTCCTTTAATTAGGTTCCCCATGTGTTAAGGGATATTGGTTTGTGTTCCTACCATATGGTTTGGGGGTTCGTGTTCATCTGGGGAGTACCCAATCCCAATATTTTTGGTACTAATTTGATTCTTATAATGTAGAGAAACAACTTCTTTTTTCCATGTCTCTCATCATTGTGTTATTTCCTTAGATATATTTGGTTGTGACTTGTAATATTTAAAGGTCACAACAATTTCAAGGTTTCATTTTTATTAATTTGGTTTTGAGCTTGAGTTTGGTTTCTCGTACAGTTGGGTGTCCTTTTGGGGAAGAAACTATTTGTGGTGGGGAGAATTTTCACACCCCAAAAAAAATTCATTTATTTTATTATTATTTTTGTATTGGATGTTTTGGTTATGTATCAAGATTTGATTTCAGTAGAAGATCTTTTTTTGACTCTATCATGTGTGTTTTGATCCAATGCACGATATGAGTGAATGGTTTGAGGAGAAACTGTGTTTTTTCATGTTAGAGGTAATTTCCCATTCAACTTCATCATATAGATTTTTTTTGGGAATATATAGAGCATGTTTTGGTTCAAATTGTGTGATGATTAAGATAAACCAAGAAACGCCATTTTTCTATCTGGTTCTAAATGTATAGATTTAGAACGGTTATAGTAAATAATGTTGTAATAATGAGGGGAGGCACTTCAATCTGATCGATAAAATTTTTAAGGTTAGTAGATGTTATTGGAAAATTACATCCATCTTGTGCAAGTGACCCCAGTCCCTATTAGGGTGTACGTGGTTGGATCATGTTTTGGGAAACAGTGTCGCCAAACCAAGTGAGTTTCCAAGGATTATTAAAATATTTAATCTCCATGTTTTCCCCTTCCGCTATTTAACCCTTTTAATCTCCACCTCCCTATTAGTCAATTTTGGTGCCTGAGTGATCTTCCATATATCTTCTCATCTAGTTACCCTCCCTCACCATGTTTCCTTTATATGTTCTTTATTGTTTTTTGTAAAAATAATTACTCCTCATATCCTCTCTCTTGGTTCCATAGGTTTTTATTGGGTTCTTCTCTCTTGGAATAATACTGGAAGTGAGGGTTGATGTTTCTATTATTTTTATTTGATGCTAGGGTGTTCATATTGTATCTTGATCCTTATTATTTCTCCTCTAAGTGTTTCATAGCATCTGCATGTCATTGAGGTATGTGTCCCCATCCATTTCCTTTTGGAATCATTAAAATTTATTATTGATCATTCATAGTGAATTTCCAAAATTATTTCCAATGTTTGTGATGTGTTTTATGAGTAATTGTGGTGTTTTTAGGGTCAAATTTTTTTGAATATGGGTTTTCAAAGGATTTATTCCATTATACCTAAATATATGAACACAATTTTTTTTATTAAATTCCATTTGGTCTTTGGAAATGAAATTGAGTTCGTTGGGTTATGCTTGGACTGGAATATGATTTCGTAATTTGGTTTTCATTTTGAATTATATTTGTTGAGAAGTATGTGTTCTTCTTTATTGGATGATTTGCGTGTGTAAACTGGTTGAATGTATACACTCAATTTGTTTGATTGGTGATTCCTTATGTGTTTAATTGGTTGTAGTAACACCCATAGTTTCACAGGATTAAAATATGGATGGGATCACAAATGATAATGGATTTATAGGGAAATACCCATATTGTTTTTTCTCAAAATACACCTCTCCCTTTGGTTCTTTTCTACATCCCTCTTAATTTTAAATAGGTTTTATAAAACCCCAATGGATATTAAATTGTTTCTTTCCTTTGCAATGATTTAAAATGTGGTATTAAAATGTGTCTCTGAATTATTTCTCATTTAGAGTCATTGAATTTTGTTTGTTGAGTAAGTGAGATATAGTTCTTCCTGGAACCTTTCGTCCTTCAATGGGGTTTTACCTTTGAATTGGAAATGGTTTGGAAAATGGTTTTGGTATTTTGAAAGATTTGGTTTTTTGAAATGTAAAGGCCTAGTTGGTATCTTATAGTTATTTTGAATTTTTTTTGAAACTCATATGACATGTTAGACTAGTTGACACTTTTGTTGACTTTATGTCTGATGGGAACCTCTATGGTTTTCCCTCAAAGGAGAGGGACTCCACATAGTTGGTGTTGGAGTTCGGGATTTTAAAGAATGGGGGTAGGTGGGTTATTGGTTTATGAAAAGTGTGTGATGACCTCCTCATTTTTCTTGTATTATTATCATGAGATCCATGGGTGTTATTAAGAGTGTTGAGTGATGGATACTTACTGGTCTTGATTATATGAACCGGTACCTTTTATATTTGTTGAGAGGCCAGGTACAGGTTACCCCTGGTGATGCTAGTTTGGATTAGACCAGATGGTGATTGACTATGGAGATGCACTATATGCTAAAAGGTGAGTCCATCCTTAGCACATCAATGGATTTATTCTTGAGATGTATTGGAAATTACTATTATTAAATCTCTATATGTTTTGTTATACTATACTTCACTTTGGTTATCATCCCTATAATTATAAACCTTCTTGTAATATTTCATTATTTTCAACACAGATCTTGACCACCTTTATTGGATTATTATTTGGATTTTGGTTCAAAAATGGAAATCTTTTTAAAAGAGGTAATACTTTGTATTATTATCAAAGGTTGACCATCCAAAGAAAGTCATGTTTGGTTCATTAAAAATATAAATACCCTATTCACAGTATACATATTTCAAACAATAATTTATGGGTTGTTTCAGTAAATGGAATTAATGGATCATGTGATTCTTTCTTATAGAGTTATTTATTCTGAACCCTACATGTGACACTCAATAATTGTATACCAAATCTAGTTTTTAGGTTCAGGTTTCTAGTTCATGTTTTTTCCCTTTAGATAATGTTGGTTCTTATGGATGTGGGTAACCATGATGTCATATAGAGATTGGTTCATTCTTAGTATGGTTTTCGTTTTATTTAGTGGTTGGGTTTTTTTCAAAGGTTGTATATCTATATTATTTTCAGTATTTACGGATGATTAGTTTTTATTGATTCATACTGTGTACTCAATTAGGATAATTTACATCAGTTTATTATTGGGATAAATAATTATAATTTTGATATACATTTTTCCCAAAATTAGTTAGTCCTAGAGTATCGATAACACCTCTTGGGAATTGTATCTGACCATGCTACATGTTTATTCAAATGGAAACCCATCATGGTTCGTAAAAATTTATATTATATAATCCCTCTATTACTTTGGGCATTAGGTATATTGGAGATTGGACTCTCAGAACTCATGGTGTGTGTATGAGAAGAGCATCATGAACTCTTACTTAACATGATCCTTGAGATACTATGGTTAGAATGAGACTTGATACCATTGTTTCATTATTTGGGTGTGTGGATATGGAATGATAATGGAGTTACACCAGTGATGTATAGTGGGATTTTGTAGAGTAGTGACCCATGTTGAAACCAAATGCATAGATCAAGGTCCTCTTAGTAGTTAGTTATTTCTGTGGCATGTTCCAATAAACCATAAGGAACATTTTTGTTTATCGACTAGTTCCACATTCCTAAGGTTTTGTGTGAGTGGTGCTTTCAATTGGTTTTTTTCGGTGTGAATGGATTTAAAATATAAGATGAATTTGGGGGAAATTGAATTCTATAAGTAAACTGATCTTACGGATTAGATTATTATGGAATTTTTCCTTAGTGTAAAATGTTTTTGGAATTTATATAGAAGTGCTGGTTTTGTATGAAAGTATTTGGTTTTTACTTTAAATGGTTGATTTATGAGATTCAATTTCATTTGGAGGTATTAGGTTGATTTATATCTGGTGTATTATTGCTTGGATTTTGGTTTGGTTTTACATGTTGGGTTGTATAGAGTATACTATGTATAAATGTCCAAAAGATTTCCAGTGGGTCTGATCCAATTATTGGACCTAACCGGACTGTTAGTGGGATGGATGAGCTGAGTTATTCTCAGTTTTCCCCTTATCCATGGAGATCGTGTTCTTTTAGAGGCTTTATAGTGGATTGAGGATAATGAGTATGTTTTTATGTCAATTAATACTCTGTAAGATCTGAGGGTATGATCTATTTTTGGTTTTTTTGAAAATTCTGAGTTTGATTTGGGAAAGGAGAACATCCCACCATCATTTCATGTTGGGATTTCACGGGAACTCTTTAAGACCAATTTCATAGAGTGGTTTATACGAGATGAGGTGAATGCAATCAAAGTGGAAGAGATGTTTGGTGTTCATAAAGGCTAGAGAAGGTCGAATACCTTTATTAAACACTTCATGAAGTTGGTTCCCTTATCTTTAGAGATACTTTATGATGATTAGTTGAAATATAACCACTTCATATGGGGTATTATTCTAGATATTAAAGATTTATTCCTCTAATTTGTTGAAGTACAGTAGAGGAAGCTTGTGGATGAACTTTTTTTGTCCAAGTAGGTTTTTGGAGTGCAGACTCTAGCGGTTGGAATCAGAATTCATATTGTAACTCATAAATATTCCCCATATGGTAGGAGGTGTATTCATTAATATCCTATTTCTAAGGAGTCTTCTTTTTTGGTTCAAGATTATCATTCTTCGGACCTGTACTGAACCGACCCGAAAAGGCAAGGAGCTGATGTATTTTATCAATTACATTGACATGATTATATGGAACCAAATCGCAATGGACCGAGAGGTTAGTAGTCTTGGTAAACCACATACATGCATGAGGAAAAAATTAACTAATTACAATATAAATTTTTAATAAATAATCTTTGAGGATAATTTTATTCCATCTAGTAAATCCCTTCATATATTACATAATAAGCATTATGGATTTCTAGGGAAATAAACAAAATAAGGGTGATATCATATTCATAGTATGGGTAAGGGTAAAATATAGTGGAATAAATAATTGATCAATGAGAATAATTATTATGTAATGGTAAATAATTGAACACACATACCATATAATCAACAAACTGAGAAGGAAGTTAATAAAAATATTGCAGGGTAATAAAAGGAAACACATGCCATTTAAATAACTAGATAACTAAAAATCCTAATGGTAGGTTAAGAAGTTTAAACACATTAAATATAATCAATTAAATAAACTGAAATTTATCCTTAGATATGTCATTGAATCATCTCATAGATGAATAATAATAATACATTTATTAATAAAGGATGTGCTTAATTATTGAACATCAGATTTCCTAGTTACATAATTACTTTACCCTCAACTGATAGTTTAAAATTTTCCAATTTATTAAACTAATTGATCCCACGAGACTAATGATGTATAGAGGGGATTTCCACAAATGGTCACCAACCCGCGAATTGCATGTCCAAAGAATTCCTTATATTGAATAAGAAATATTCTTTATCAAATATCCATATAAAATATAGTAAATAAATTTATTAATATTTCCCTAAATAATTTTAAAAAATACAAAGAAAACCCGTATGAAAAATGATATATGGTATAAGAAATGAATATATCCCTGATACATGACAAGGATAATTAGTGGAAATACAAATTTTCAAAAATCATAAGAAAATGATTATTTAAGGGGGACTAAAAAATGAAGTAAGTGAATTTGATTACTATCAATGTCCAAATCAATAAGAAACCATCCAGGGGAAGATTAAGGATTTTATCAATACAATATATCTCTAGCAGTGTGTAATAAATAATTTTTTTCATTGATTAATATAAATAATTTAGAAACATATTTTAAAAACATTCATGAAGAAAATATTTTTTGTTTTGAAAATCCTTTTGAAAAAACATATATTTGAAAATAAATTTTTTAAATTTTTTAAAAAAATTAGCCTTTTAATAATGCAAATGAATATTTGAAGGATTGATGGTAGGTAAATCTGTACAAGTCTTATGAGGTAGAAGATCATTATTTTCTCATAGTAAACGATTATAAAAATTACTTATTTGTAATGTGATGAAAATATTCCTTTAAAAACATTGTGTAAAGGGAAAATGTTATGAATTTATTTACCATATAATTTTTAAAAAAAAATTAAAATTTCTTAATGAAACATGGTTTTTAGATGTAAAAATATTCTCCAACTAAAAAGATAAATAAAGTTGGGTTTTTGGAAGAAAAAAAGTATAAAACCTTTTGAGTTCCAAAGATTGGAAAAAATGGTACTAATAATTCAAACTGTTCATGAATAAACAAGAGAGATAAAATGATAGGTTTTATCAAAAAATGATCATATAATTTTGTGATGTCCCGGATTCAGGTGCCACACAATGGGTGCCCCAAACCCAGTTGGTCACATGACCTGAAGCGCATTTCCCCAAACTCCAGAGGCTGCCGACTAGCATCAAAGGCCTAGGTCTGATAGTGGGGAAATATTTCCCTCATTTGATAAAGTGTAATATAGCGAAGAAAATACAAACATACAAAAAAACAGAAGCAGTAAACAATACCAATCTGAAATGGAAAAAAGTATAGAGGTAAAAGATAATAAACAATCATACATATATTATGATGCAATATTTCATATTTCTAAGAAAGCAGTCTAAACATGTTACACTACAATCAATGACAATACAACACAAAGTACAATGAAACAAAACAGAACGGTTAAACATGAACTCAGAATCATCACAAGGTTAAGCTCGGTCACATGCTACCCACTCCACTACAAAAATCAAGTACCTGTACATTGTCCATTTCCCTTATCAACACCTGCAATAATATAATCTGTTTGGGCCCAAGACATGACCCAAACAGGGTATGAGAAGTAAATCCCAGTAGGAAACCACCAAAGGCTCATGCCCAACTATTAGTGAAAAATGTGAAACATTAGTGTGCAATAATGAAATGTAGTAAACTAGGAAGTACTCAAAAGTAAACATTCCTACCAGTTATATTTCAATTTTAATAAATATTTAACAACTCCAAGCCTGTACTTTATCTTGGCAGATGCTACACATGAAATCACCCTAGTGAATATTCAAAGAAAACATTGTCCTCAAAAACAAAAATCCTTACCCTCAGGTATTAAAAATAGAAACCCACAGGTGATTTCATTCAGGAATAATGAATATTGACCTCAGGCATACAAGGTGTTTCCCTTAGGCACGTAATCTACTGTCCTCAGACCTAAGAAACATTTCTCTCAGGCTAAGAAAACATTGCCCTTAGGCTATGAAAACATTTCCCTAAGGCTAAGAAAATAACAGGACCAAGCCCAACGCATAAGCAAGTATTAAATATGTTTCCTCTCAAGAAAAGTCAAAAGCATTCTATCATCACAACATACCTGCGGGTATCCTGGCCAAACGGATAAACAAGGAAAACACACCCACGCGGTGGCCCTGGATCAAGGAAAAAATCCCAAATAGCATTTTATATTTATCATTAGATTATCTATGAAATTATAGGTATTTAATTAGTCAATACCTCAGCCATACGACACCCCAACATGGGCACATAGCACAAAGGTACTCAGAATCAACTCAACAGTTGGAAATAAACACTGGACCACCAACTTTGATCTCCTCTGATCGATATAAGTGAATGATGCCTCCCAAATCAACCGAGATTAGCGTAGATCTGGGGTAAATTTTCACCCATTGAAATGTAAATAACTTCCCCTTAGGAAATAATTATAAGTAAACACTCAACAAGAGAGAAGAACTCACCCGCGCGGTTCAAACGAGATTGACGACGGAGGAATCGGAGTTCCGGCATGCGATCGGGAGTTCCTCTAAGTCTCTACCTTCTCTCCCAGGATCCAAAATGAGTT
Organism: Viscum album; assembly: GCA_963277665.1. Taxonomy (NCBI): domain Eukaryota; kingdom Viridiplantae; phylum Streptophyta; class Magnoliopsida; order Santalales; family Viscaceae; genus Viscum; species Viscum album. The sequence continues at coordinate 878,457,267 of OY728163.1, forward strand.
TTTTGCCTCCTCTGTTGAATGAGTAGGATACTGCCTATTTTTAGCGAAAAAACATAACTACACGGTGTGTACATTCCATTTTTTTAACTGTTCCTCTAGTGGCCACATTCCTCCGCCTCACTATTCATCAGTCGACTTGTTTAAACAACATGTATTTCTGAGTACATGGCGTGTACTACTGTTCGGCTGGTAGCTACTCCCACCACCTTAATGTTCACCTTCTGACTAATTACACGATGTTTATGTACTAAATACACGGAATGTAGTCATTTTGTATACCCTTCAACACCGACAGTCCAACACGCCCTGTGTACCCATCCCACATGGCCAAAGTACATGGCGTGTGGAATAATACACGGTGTGTACCCATAGATGTTGGGATTTTTACCAATTTTTATTATTTTCACAAAAACACATAAGGAACAGGGAAAAGAAGAAACCCATACTTCAAGAATAAGAACCGGGTTCTTACAAACTTCCCCCCTTAAAGAAATGCATCCCTGAATTTCCCTTCCATGGGTGGTGAAGACAAAGCTGAGAACAAATATGGCCACTTAGCACATACGTTTGTCTCTCACTCCTAGGTTTCGTCCTGCACTCAGCCATGTTTCCATAGCACTTGTACGGGAGTAACTGACTGGCCTCAGAGAACCTTCGTGCTCCTATCAACAATACAAATCAGATTCTCCTCAAAGGATGCATCGACCTGAAGTTAAACCTCCTTAGGATGAAAAACGTGAGACAAGTCTGTTTCATAACGGCGCAACTGAGATATGTGGGAGACGTCGTGCATGGAATAGTACCTCTGTAGTAACTACAACCAATAGGAAACCGACCTGACTCTCTCTAGAATATCAAATGACCCCAGATACCTTAGTGAAAGTTTACCCTATCTCCTGATCCGCTTGTGTCCCAATCACGGTGAAACACACAAGAAAACATGATCCCCAACCATGAACTCCAAGGTTCATCTGTACTGATCAACAAAATATTTTTTACAAGGCTGTGCAGTAGCCATCTACTTCTGAATCAACTCGAACTGCTCTGATGTCCCCTGCATGAGACATGGTCCTAGTAAAGCTGCCTCACCGACCAACAACCAGAACAATGGTGATCGACATGAACTACCATATGAATCCTCGTAAGGTGCCATCTCAATAGTTTCCTGAAAACTGTTATTGAATCAAAACTCGACTAGGGGTGTGTGTTTCTCCCAGGAGCCCCCAAAGTCAAGGATGGTTTCATACAACATGTCCTCTAGCAGTTGTTTTGTATGCTCTGACTGCCCATCGGTCTAAGGGTGGTAAGCTGTGCTTAGAAGCACCTATGTACCACATGCCCTTTGAATAATCTACCAGAAACGAACCATTAAATGGGAATCCCTATATAAAACTACAGAACAAGGGACCCCATGAAGACTTACTAACTCCCAGATATATAACTTTCCATGATCTTCAACACTGAAGGTCTCCTTGATGAGAAAAAAAGTGAGCTACCTTCGTATGTCTGTCCACAACAACCCACACAACATCACTGCCTCAAGGTGACCTCAGAAACCCCGTTACAAATTCCATTGTGACATCATCCCATTCTGACTCCGGGATGGGTAAATATTGTAATAGTCCGGCTGGCCTCTGATGCACTGCCTTCACCTGCTGATAGGTGGAATATCTCACAACAAAAATAGCTACTTCTCTTTTCATACCAAGCCACCAATACTGACGTCTCATGTCATAGTACATTTTGGTAACTCCAGGATGCACTTTGAAAGATGAAGCATGAAACTCCTGCAACAACTCCTCGGTTATATCCCCTAGAACCCACACTCGTCCATGGATACACAGTATCTAGTCATCGCCAATCATCCAACCAGGAGGAGGGTCCCCACTTCCCACTGAATCCCATAGAACTAGGTATTCTGAATCTGATAGTTGTCTCATCCTAACACTATCCAAGAGGGTAGAATTCACAGCTAAAGATGTAATATAGGATAGCTCTTGACTATCATGCACCTCCAAATGCATCTCAGAGAACAAAACTATATGCTTCCACTACCCACTGGCCTCCTGCATTTCCTGTATCTGAGTCCTCCTACTCAGTGAATCAGCAACTGCGTTACCCTTACTAGGTGTATAGGCAAGCTTAAAGTCAAAAGACTGTAGGTTTTATACCCACTTTCACTGTATCAGATTAAATTCACATTGGGTAAAGATATATTTAATAATTTTGTGGTCTGTAAACACCAAAAAATGTTCTCCCAAGAGATAATGTATCCAACAACCTAATGCATGAACAACTGCAGCCAACTCGAAATCATGCGTCGGGTAATTCCTCTCATGTGGCCTCAACTGCCAACACCATTACACAACTACTCAACTGCTTTTCATCAACATTAATCCCATTCCAATACCTGAAGCATCACAGTAAACTGTATATATATTCCCATGATCTAGATGTATCAGGACGAGTACTGATGTCAATCATCCCTTCAACTCTTGAAATGCTGTCTCACAAGCTTCTGACCAAACGAACATCACACACTTCTTATTCAAACCTGTCAACAGTGCTTCTATATAGAAAAAGACCTGTATAAGCACCTGTAGTAACCAGTCATCCCCAAGAAACTCCATAGGTCAAACACTTTCTTAGGCTCCTCTCATGAAACTGCTGCTCACACTTTCTCTGGGTCTACCGAAACTCCTACCTCTAAGATAATATAACCCAAGAAGTGAATCTGGTCCATCCAAAAGTGGAACTTTGACAGCATAGCATATAACTGATTCTCTCTCAGTGTACTCAGTACAATCTCAATATGGGTGGCATGGTAGTGTCGAGTGTGAGAGTACACCAAGATATCATCCATCGTGATTACCACAAAGGAATCTAGATAAGGGTGGAACACAAGATTCAACAGAGCCATGAAAACTGTTGGCATGTTTGTGAGTCCAAACGGAATGACCAAATACTCTCATTGACCATATCTACTCCGAAAAGCTGTAAGCAATATGTCTGATGGTCTAATACGTAACTGATGATATTCAGATCTCAATTCAATATTTGAGAACACTTTTTCTCCTAGAATTTTTTCAAAAATATCATCAATCCTTGGAAAGGGATATCATTTCATAACCGTCAATTGGTTCAGCTTCCGATTATCCACACAAAGTCTGAGGGTATCGTCCATCTTTTTCGCAAATAGGACATGTGAACCCCAAAGAGAAGTACTGGGTCGGATGAGACCCTTTTTTTGCAACTCCTCCAACTACCTCTTGATTTCTTCATATTCTGGTGTATCCATCCTATATGGAGGAATGGACACCAGTTTTACTTCGGGAAAAATCTCAATATATAATTCCACCTCTCACTTCGGAGGTAGACTTGAAAATTCATTCGGGAAAATGTCCCTAAAGTGATTAACCACTGGAGGGAAACCTTTCAGACATGTTCCCTAGTCATCCAGATATAGACTCACAATCTGGGCTATCACTCCACCTTGCTCATGATGCTTTGTTCTGTCACAGCATGCTTGAACATCCCATTCACCCTTATATAGAAACTCTCCAACCTCTAGTGATGTGAAAATCACCCTGTGATGATAGAAATCTACAAAGGCTCGAAAGGGTACCAACCAGTCCATCCCATGACATCATAACCCCTCATCTCTAAGATATAGAGGTACCATAGAAAGTGACCCCCACCAACCTCTAGGGGGTACTCTTTTCACTGACGCGCTCCTACTATTCTAGTTCCCAATGGAGTTTTTAGTGTCATGATATCAGAAGAAAAAGAAACACCAAGCCGAATTCTCTCCCCAATGGGCACAAATATAAAGCTATGCGTAGCACCAGTATCAAAAATTACTGAAGAAAAACAAAAGTAACAAAAACATTACCTCTGATAGTGGAAGGTCTGTGATCCTACTCCTATTGGGTCTGTTGCACTTCATATGCCTGCCCAGTGTCGTAGCCCTACAACATAGCCTAGACACCCAGAGTTGACCCTCCCTGCTATCTTTGAGATTCAGGTGTCTGGATACCATGTCCATGACCACCATCTCTTCCTGAACGTCCCTATGTATTTCAATTCCCTGACTGGTAAGAAGATAATGGCCCTGCTCCCACATGCAGAGTCTATACAGAACCCCTCTCAATAGTCACTAGTGGAAACGCCCTACAAAAACACTGAAGATGACCCATCTTGCCGCAAGCTCAACACTCCACTGGGTCACGTTGACATTGAGGTCTCTAGTGCCACTCTATACCACACTAGTAGCATATTACCTGGAAACCTGAAGAACTCTTCTAGCTAGTACTGCTACCGTGAGGGAAATACATCCGCCTCTTCCTCTTACTGGTAGAAATAGTACCAGAAATTGGTGCTAAACCGCCCTAGCCTGCACTACCAGCTTCCCGCAGGTTCTGCTCAATAATCAAAACCTGGTTCATAATAGAACGCACTATAGGAAACTTGAAAACATTCAACAGTGCTTGGATGTCACAACGAATACCATCCTAAAAGTGTCTAGCCCTCAATATCTCGTCACCCACCAGAACAGGTGCAAAAAGCTATAGCTCAGTGAAGCAGGTAGAATAGTTCATCACTAACATAGCACCCAGCTATATATTCATGAACTATCGAGATCAATCTTCCCATAGCATCTGCAGAATGAAATATTCATAGAAGACTTCCTGAAAATATTCCCACTCCATGTCTCGGTGATACTTAGTTTGGGTGGTGACATCCCACCATCTCTTGGAAGAATCATGCAGCATATAAGTAGTGGGCTTGACCCTCATCCCAGGAGGCATCTCCAGATTCTCGAAAATCTTCTTCATAGAACCCAACCATGACTTCACTGCCTGTGGTCCGCCATCCCCTAAAAACTTAGGCAGATCTTGCTGCTGTAATATACATGTCTGCTCTACATTAGATATGGCAACCGGTGGTGCACCCTGGAAGGTCTGGATGGACCGCATGAATCCTTCACGAAACTGCACATCTGCACCTGCGTTCGGTATAACAGCTAGCGCCACATCTGGCTCTGCTGGAGGATCCATCGGTAGCCCATGGACTACCATCTCTAATGTATAATCGTTTTTACTCTCTTAGAGAAAAACATGAGGTCATCTCGATGACATGACTCTACAAGGCCAAAAACACGCCTTAGTTCAGGATCATCAAGGACTAAGAACTGGAAGTGTAGGAAGGGAACATGAGAAAGAAAACATTCAATTTTTACAGAACCAGACTACACGACATGTATAATAACTATAGGAAGTGTTCTCTTAAGTCTTTCACATGGGTGTGTACTTCTACCAGAACTGGTTTTGTAACACCCCAAACACATGGCGTGTTGTACACACACACAACATGTACTTGAATTTTCTTCCCCTGCCCGAGTCCTACTACATGGCTTAGCCACACGAATCTCATTTGAATGAGACTCCATAGTGTGTATAAGTTCTAAATGGTGTGTTCTATGAGAGCTTCACCGACCCCTTTTGTTCGTGACATAACCAGGTACATAGCTCACAATACACGGCATGTTACACCCACACACGGCGTGTACACCACCCTATTTCCCCATCCACACAGCCTAGTACACACGGTCTCTCGCCGGTCAAGACTACACGACATGTCCTATAGGTACACGACGTGTAGTAGGAAGGATAACACTGACCTGTGTTGTTAGTTACATGGTCGGATTCGATTATTACACTACACGACCTGTTCGGATGTGACACGGTGTGTTTAAGCAATGATTTCTCTATCAGCGTTGTTAGTCACATGGGCGGATGCAGGGTCATCACGACACGGCGTGTACAACTGGTACACGGCGTTTTCCCTCTAGAGATTTCCCCTCCCTTGTTTCTACCTACATGGCCTATGACACAGTTAGAAACAACACGATGTGTACTTAAAATATTTTCATTTCTTCTCGAACAGAAGAGTACATGGCGTGTGTTTATAGAACCACATGACATGTTGTCTAGGTTTCCATACATTACATGTCAGAAACTAATTCGGAGACCCTATTTTATTTTATTTCAAGTATCAGAAGGCCAAATTATGATCAGTGGGGGCCCATAATCCCCACGAATCAAAGATTAACACCCGACCTTCCACTTTATTGTACAAAACACAACAAAAGTATGGATCATGATCCACTAAATTCTAGTCTAATAGAGCCCATAATTTTCATGAACCCATGTTTAGAATCCATAAACCCAACTGTAGCATGTACCAATAGCCTATTAATAGTAGGTGTATCTAACAAAGTACATATCACAACAACATGCATTTTCTTGCACATCAACTATCACAACAACATGCAATTTCTAATGCACCTACAAGGCATGTAAACTATGAATAGCATGTGATTATAACATGTGCCTAATGATGCATGAGATGGCATACCCTCATCTCATCGAGTTGAAACCAAATAGAACCCAGGTATAAAAATATAAACACAACACCACAAGTGCATAACCCAATGGTGAAAATCAAAGCAATTGTAATAATCATAAATAGAAATTCTCAATATAATTCCAGGAAATCTAGCATTTACCTACTCATGGGCTAGCTACTCCTAGGCACAGTTTATTACTGTATCCCTTAACAATCTATCTGTGTCCATCTTCAACAAATAAATAAATAACTTAGAGAAAATAATTCCTTTGATATCACTTTTGTGACATCTCAGATCCAAGTGCCACACAACGGGTGCCCCGAACCCGGTTGGTCACATGACCTCAAGTGCATTTAACCAAATTCAAGAGGCTGCCAACTAGCAGCGAGGGCCTAGGACTGATAGTGTGGAAACTATGCTCTCATTTTTCAAAGTGTAACGCAGTGGAGAAAAAACCAACATTCCAAAAAAACGGAGGCAGTAAACAATACCAAGCTGAAATGGACAAAAGTACATAAGTAAAAGATATCCAACAGTCATACATATATAATTATGCAATATGTCATATTTCTAAGAAATCAGTCAAAACATGTTACACTACAATCAAAGACAATACAACACAATGTACAACAAAACAAAATAGAATAGTGCAACAGGAACTCATTAGCATTGCAAGACTAAGCTCGGTCCCATGTTCTCCTACTCCTCTAAAACAATCAAGTACATGTATAGGGTCCCCTTCCCTTATCAACACCTCCAACAATATAATCTGTTTGGGCCCAAGACATGACACAAACAGGGTGTGAGAAATAAATCCCAGTAGACAACCACCAAAGGTCCGTGGACAACTACTAGTGAAAAAAGTGCAACAACTGTGTGCAATAATGAAATGCAATAAACTAGGAAGTACTCAAAAGTAAAAATTACTACCAATTATATTTCCATTATAATAAATATTTCAAAACTCCAAGCATGTGATTTATCTTGGTAGATGTAACAAAAGAAATCACCGTAGTGAATATTCAAAGAAAACATTGTCCTTAGACACACATATCCTTACCCTTTGGTAATTAGAATTAAAACCCTCGGGTGATTTCCCGTAGGAATAAAAATATTTCCCTCAGGCATATGAGATGTATCCCTCGAGCACAGAAGCTACTGTCCTTAGACATAAGAAATATTGCTCTCAGGCTAAACAAAAACTGCCCTCAGTCTAAGACAACACTTCCCTCATTCTAAGAAAGTAACCGGGCCAAGCCCAATGCATAAGCATGTATTAAATATGTTTTCTCTTAAGAAATCTCAAAAACCTGCTATCATCATGGAATACCCATAGGCATCCTGGACAAATAGCTAAATAAGGGAAGCACACCCATGGGGTGGCCCTGGATCAAGGCAACGATCCCAATCAATATTTTATATTTATCATTAGATTATCTATGCAATTATAGGTATTTAATTAGTTAAGGCCTCAGCCATACGACATCCAAACATGGGTACATAGAACAACAGTACACAAAATCAACTCAACAGTTGGAAATAAACACCAGACCTCCAACCTTGATCTCCTTTGATCGATTTACGTGAACGATGAATCCTGAATCAACCGAGAACAACATAGATCTCGGATAAACATTCACCCGTTCAAACATAAATAACTTTTCATCTAGAAATAATTGGAAGGAAAAACACAAGAAGAGAGAAAAAATCAAACGTGTAGTTCAAATAAGATTGATAGTGGAGGAATCGGAGTTCCGACGTGCGATCAGGATATCCTCCAAGCCCTGGCCTCCTCTCCCAGGCTCCAAAATGAGTTTTCTACCTCCTATGCCAAATGAGGAGGCAACTGCCTATTTTAAGAAAAAATCATAACTACACGGCGTGTACTGTCAAGAACACGGCATGTACTTTCCATTTTTTAACTGTTCATCTAGTGGCCACATTTCACCACCTCACTGTTCATCAGTCAACTTGTTTACATAGTGTGTATGTATGAGTACATGGGGTCTACTACCATTCTACTGGCAGCTACTCCCACCGCCTTATTGTTCACCTGCTGACTGATTACACGGCATGTATATACTAAATAAACATCGTGTAGTTAGTTTGTACACCCTTCATCACCGAAAGGCCTATATGCCCTGTGTACCCATCCCACATGGCCAAAGCACATGACGTGTGTAAAGGCACACAGCGTGTACCCCCAATTTTTTGGATTTTCTCCCATTTTACCTATTTGCTCAAAAAAAACATAAGGAAAAGGGGAAAGAAGAAACCCATACCTCGAGAATAAGAACTGGGTTCTTACAAATTTCCTTTAATGAAAATACCATTTAATGATTATTAATTTTATTATTGAGGAAATTAATCATTAATCATTCGAAAGTGTCTTATATGACTTTGAAACAATTTAAATCATAATCATTAAAAAGGAATATAATTAAATGAATGTTTAAAATTGAGTGAAGATAAAATTATTGATGATATAATATAATAATAGGGGAAATAGATACACCATTCAAAATATGTAAGTGGTGAACATTACATTAATCTCCCCGATGTAAAAAGTGAGATAAAAATCTTTTACGTTATGTTTCATTTTGGGTGAACCCCTTTAAAATTCCTATATAATAAAATTATTTTAATTTTATACAAGATTTCAAACCCTATTCAGGTTTATACTTATATTAATTTCACTTATTACAATGTTTTTTATAACTACTTAACCAATAAAGTTTACATTGGGTGTTTTGAAAAAATCAATTTATGTGTTAAAAATATTTTTGGTAGGTCAAGTATGATCAAAGGGGTCATTATATTAATTATTCCTAATAATAATCATGAAATAATTATAATAGTTTTACATTATATACACTTTTCAAATAAATCATTAAATATTGTTTTGAAAAATTAACCAATGTTACAATCATGCAGATGAAAGACCATACATATGTATGAGTAACGTTCTCATTTTTTAGTGATTGTTTTGAAAAAAGGTAAGTAAGACTGTATCATTCCATAATGATAATTATATAATAAATATAATATATATATATATATATATATTCTGATATAAAAGGAATCACATTGTTTTGAGGTGGCGGTAGTCCACGTAACCACGAACAACGTTATCACTTATTAAGTGTTTGTCAAAGGGTAATAAATAAATTAGTATATATATATATATTATATTTACAGAAATTTAATTATGTTATGAATATAGTATAGAGTTTTTTATGTCAACATTGTTTAACTATAATAAACCTTTTCCAATTCAATGTATCATGTGAATGAATCATAACTCTTTGAGGCGGCGGTAGTCTACACTTCCTCAAACGATGTTATCATATTCCCACAAAATGGAGAGTAGAAGGGTATGTGATATAAAATAATTGAATAAGAAAAAATAAAAAATAAAAATCATATATAAAAAATATAAATATAGTTTCTATTATAACGACCACCATGAGGGTTGGTAATAGAAAAATGAATAATCATTGTTACATGAGGTAGTGGTTCGTTGTACATAGAAACAATATGATCGTTAACCATTAGATGGATATGTGTTTATATGTATGTAAAAACCATAGAATAAAATCATGACATTATATTGAGTACAGTATTTTTATATAGTAATATAATAATTATATTTTAGGGTTTCGAGAATGGAAAATAAAACTAATAATCATGAGGAAAGATGTGACCACATAATCAGATAACACCTTTTGTTTTGAACCTAATGACTCCATGGATTTCATTATACCCAAGGGGTGGATTATGGGATAAGGGTAAGGATTTTGAGGATATATTTGGGAGTATCTTGGTAGATACAATGTGGTTTGAGAGGGGTGACTAAGAGGGATGAGTGAAGGTCCTTTTATAGTGGAGGGGGAGTTGCACGGTTGTAATATTTTTACAATAAAATTTAATAAATGTCTTTCACATTATAATTGGATAAAGTAATGGACCTAATTTTCTAAAATGGAATATAGTGTCTAAATATGTCCATCCAATGGATCTTTTAAATGTTTCTTGGTTTTTTTCTCCCTTTTGATTATGTTTTAGTCCCTTATTAAGCTGAATATAACCTCAACCATTGTAATTAATTTTTATCACCTTCACTAATTATTTTTGGTAAAAAATTAAGTATTATTAGATATTATAATTTCTTCCAATTACATATATTTAATCCATTTTTATAAATTCCAATCATAGTGGTTTTAGAAATTAATTTAAATTTAATCCCACAGATAGAATGAAAATGTGGGTTTTTTAAAGTAAAAACCTCTAATTGTCAGATAATATTTTATATTCAATTACTACATGAAATTTATTTTAATTACCCAAAATTTTATTAATAGATAAAACTACAATCTAATTAATCTTTAAAACAAATGAAAATGAAAATTTATCCTAATAAATAAACTAGAATAAATGTTGTTTTGAACTAATATTCAGTAATTTGAAATATTCATAAAAATGAAACTTCACAGAACAAAAAAGATATCCTAACATATTTTTTATGTTTTTAAATAAAATATTAGTTAAATTTTTACATATTAAATTTATAAAATTTTCATGATTGTATTTAAATTTGGTTTTCTAAAAAAAGGTAGTAAAATGCCTTTATAAAAATATAGGTTTTTATGTGTAAAATTTGGTTTATTATTATCTTATGATTATCAAATATATTGGGTTAATATCAATAACATTTTATTTAAACATTAAATAATTTTATTTATTTACGTTTATTATGAAAAAACGCCTTTTATGCATATAAAAAATAATATATTTTTATATACAATTTGTGTGTTTCTATTTAATTGGTAACCAAAGAATTATTTTTATATTTATATAAATAATAAATATTCATAAGTTAGTTAATACTATTCCTTACTAGTAAAATTATGGAAATTTTATATCATATTGCATTAAATGATAATATTTTTAATAATACGTTATTATTGGGTGAAACTCATTCTGGCGTGTAATGCATGCTATCATGGATAGTCGCTCTTGTGTGTGATGTAAGATAACTCAATATTGTGTGAATTAAAATATATATCATGTATATAATTTATTTTAAATATTAAATATATAATATAGTTTCAGGATATTAAATTCCCTTATGTTATTAGTTTCGTTTGTTATACATGTTTTCAAATACAAGGTTCTTACATTACAATTTCTGGGGTGATATATTCTTCACACATTAAATAAATTGCTTCCTATCCATTTAAACTCTATAATCGTGGTAGATTTGTTTGATGTTTCCTATGTTTAAATCTCACATCATGAAAAGGGTTTTTAAAACATTCTCTATAAAAAAGATAATGGGATGTCAATTTCTTACATGGAATAACTTATAACTAGGTTTCTAACTATGAGAACATTAGTGGAATGTAAAGATATTTACTTGGAGTAATAGTGTTAGTATTTATAGGAGTGATTGAGTTCATAAACCACAAACATGTGAATGATCAATGTCATGTTGAGTGCCTCAATGCCATAAATCTATGACGATTTAGGATTCTATTGGATCAATATAAATTAATGTATTAGGACAACATTTTATTTTGAATTAATTTTCCTAATTATGGGTAATTATTTTTCTAATAAAGACTATAATGAAGTACTCTTACTTGATAGGTTTCAATTTCATATGAACAATCCTAACATTATGTTATGCTTCAATCAAATTCTAATTCAACCCTTTATTCCATGAATGTAATTACCAATAATAATCTATTATGCCTGAAGCACAAAATAAATCTTTTAAATGATGGTAAGGATTATAAATGTTTGGAAAGTCTAAATATTTTCTCTAAATATTTTCTAAAACTAATATGGTTAATATATTAATCTATAAAACTAAAAATTAACACCACTGGTTTCTCATTAATATTTATTCATCAACTTTTTTAACTAGAAATAATTTAAAATTTACCAAGACAATGTGTAGGTGAGTGGTAGTCATGAAAACCTTATTGTCTTTTATTCATGGGCTCAATAATTGTGTCCTTTCATGATTTTTTGGTTTTCAACCAGCTTATTAGTTGTCCTATTCTAAAACATAAAATATATAAGTTCCAAAATAAATAAGTTAGACATCCTTGAAATAAGGTGAATTACTAAATATCTTATTAAAAATGGATTTCAATACCACCTAAATACATAAATACTTCATCCATTTATTTCCACATATGTCCTTCCATAGTCCAGAGATTATCTATAATATCCTTTATAGAATTTCTAAACCATGAAACCTTATCTTCAATAAAAACAAAGATTCATCCAAGGTTATTCATTGTTAAATAACCTCATAGTGGTTTGTAATGAATATGTGAATTATCCTAAGAATATCCCCCGAAAGGGACAAACTGGGTGTGAAGTAAGGACCATTGTCATGTGCCATGTCACCCTGAGTCAGGCTCGAAACACCTTTTCATAGTTATTACTCATATGTACATCTATTCTATAATTGTTTCCACATTTAGTATCCAGTTATGGATGTATTTCTAGAAAACCCTTGTGATCTCTACTTTACCAAAATTTGAGGGTTTTCTTTTATACTTATAGATAAATTTTACCTTACTGGTGTTTTCCATAACATATATTATCTTAAATATATTTAACATGATTTTTACTAAACTTCCTCTAATCTTATCAGTACTGAACCAACCGTAGAAATCCCAGAGTCAGAGTCTGCTATCAATTACAATGGTATGATTTCAAGAAATAAAATCTTGAAGGATTGAGAGTTTACTATATATGCTAATCCAGATACATATATGATATTAGAATACACTAATAATAACATAATTTTTTTTCTAAATAAACTTAAATGGAAACTTTATTCCATCTAGTGAATCAATGCATATTTTATATTGTATGCTTCATTAATTCATAGGGAAAGAGACATAATAAGGGTGAGATAAGATGACTGATAAGGATAAAGTATAGAAGAAGAAATAATAAATAAATTATTATAATAATTATGTAATGGTAAAAAATATAACAAACATACAACATAATTAACAAACTGAGAAAAAAGAGAATAAAAATAGTAAATGGTAATAAATAGAACCATAGTCCATTTGAATAAATAGATAAGTAAAAATCAATATGGTTAAGAAAGAAGTTTAAACACATGATATATAATAAATGAAATTAAATTAAATGTATCAATAGATATGTCGATGAAAAATATCATTGATGAATAATAATAAAAAAATTCTCAATAAATGAAATTTTTAATAAATGTATTGATCGATTTTTTAAAAAATTATTTAAAAATTATCATTTTAAAAATGAAAAGGAATATTTGATGTAATTAATGTGGGTAAATCCATACAATCCATATAGGGTAAACAAATATTCATTTTTCAAGGTAATATATTTGAAAAATTCATTATTCCTAATGTGCCAAAAAGATTCTTTTGAAAATAATGATCAAAATAAAAAATGGTAAAAATGAATTCACCAAATAATTTTCAAAATAGTTTTGAAAATATTTTAATAAAAAATGGTTCTTAGAAGAAGTAGGTTCTCCAAATAAAGAGAGAGATAATGTCAAGATTTTTGAAAAACATTTTCCGAAACATTTTGAGTACCAATGAGTGGAAAAAATGGTAATAATACTTGAAAATGTTCATGAATAACCCTAGGAGATAAAATTAATGGTTTTATATATAAATGGTTATAAAATTTCATGGAATGGAAATACCTTTGAATGATCACTAATGTTATTTTTGAGGAAAATAATATTTAAACATTCTAATGTGCCCCATACCATATTGAAAGATTTTAAATCATAATCCTCATGTTGGAATAAAATTAAATGAAAGATTAAAATTCCATAAGGATAAAAGTATTAATGATATAATATAATAAAAGGGTTAGTATATACACCACAAAAAATATGTATGTGGTGAACATGACATTTATCTCATGGATGTAAAATGTGATATGAAAATGCATAACTCAATTTTCCTTTCGAGGGAACATTATTTAACATAATTTATAATATAATTATGATATTTTATACTCGATTAGGATCCTTTTTCATGTGTATTATTACTTTTATTTCCCTTATTACTATGTTCTGTACATCTACTTAAACAAGTAATTATAGATTGACTGTTTTGACTAAATTCAATTTAGGTGTCAAAAAAACATTGGTTGGTCAACTATGGTCAAAGGGGTAATAATATAAATTATCCACAATAATAATTATGACATAATTATTATATTATTACATTAATTATACTTTTAAAATCAATCATTAAATATGGTTTTGAAAACTGATCCAATTTTTAAAATCTTGTATATAGTAGGTCGTACAAATGCACGAGTAATGTTCTCAATTTTCAATGATAATTATAAATAGAATGTGACACTATATCCTTCCATAATGATAATTATAGAATAAATAAAATATATACTTATATATATAATTCTTGTTTTTTAAAATGAATCATATTGTGTTGAGCAGGTGGTAGTGCACTCATCCACGAACAACGTCATCACTTATTGTGTGTGTGAATGGGTAATAAATTAAATGTTATATATATATATAATTCATAGAAAATTAATTATGTCATTAATATCATATATAAGTTTTTTATGTCACCAATTTTTAGTTATAATTATCCTTTATTCATTCTATGTATCGTGTGAACAAATCGCATTACTTTGAGGGGCGGTAGTTCACACTTCATCCAACAAAGTTATCGTATTCCCACAAAATGGAGATTATAAGGGTGTGTGTTCTAAAATAATTACATAATACAAAATACATAATAAATATCATATATAAAATATATAAATAGTTTTTTAATCAAAATTTCTATCATGATAAGTGGTAATGAAAAAAATTAACAATCGTCATTTTGTGAGGAAGTAGTGGTATTTTTTAAGAGCTATATGGGAAGATCATGGTATATAAAATTTGGTTTTAGTGGTGTGAGGTAGTGGTAGGATAGGATATCCTTTTATAGTAGAGGAGTAGTGGCACTCTTGTAATATTTTTACTAAGGAATTAAATGCACTTTTTTTACATATAATGTGTTTCCAATAATAGACCCAATTCGATCCTAGGTATTATATGGTATAAATATGGCCATAAAATGACTCTTGAACAAGTTTATTGGTCATTTTATCCCTTAATATTAAGGTTTAGTCCCTATTTAAGCTTAATATAACCATAATCATTGTAATTAATTTTAATCACCATCACAAATATTTTTGGTCATAAACAAAGTTGTTAATATTTTATGGTATGAATTATGATGATTTTAAATATGGAATTAATTTTTACAAATTCCAATAATAGAAGTAGAATAAATTAATTTAAATTAAACTCACCGATAGAAGTAAATATCATTTTTAAAGTAAAATCGTCCAAAGGAATAATAAATTTTTTATATCCAATTTCAATGTTAAATTGATATTTATAGAACTATATTTTATTATTGGATAAAAATATGATTTAATTAAACATTAAAACCAATTAATATGATAAATTACGTGCTTTGTTAATCAAATCCAATGTAATCGCAACATAAATCTATTAAATTTACTGTTCATTCTATAAAGGGAATAAAAATTATAATTTTTTATCTAAAAGAAAAATAGTTTGAATTAACATGTTTTATGCTAATTTTTTAGGATTATAAATTGATAAAAAAAATTATAATTTGGACTTGACAACATTTTATAAAATCTATCATTTCATGGAGTGTAAATGAGAAGAACTCAATGTCTCTCTCTATAGTCAAAGAGGAATTCATGGTTAATGGGAGTTGTTTTAAAATATTTTTGATAAAAAATACTATAGTAGGATTTATGATTACATTTGAACATATTCATACTATGTGGGAAAACATTAGTTACATTAATATCTCTAAAATTACTACACAACACTCTCAACCAACAAAAAGTTTCCTTAAGGACAATTTTCTAAGATATCACATCAAAAAATGAAGTATCATGTTTGAATTTCTTATGATAATGGTTCAAATTAATGATATTTTTAAAAAACATCTAGTCCTTGATCATTTTTAATTCATTAATTTTGAATTATAAATATTATTCATCAAAAAAATTATTTTTTATCTATTACTAACATGAGTTTTCATTTTAAAATCACTTTTCAATGCTTTTTAAGAATTCATACTCTCAGTTTATATATTTTTTTCTCTTGGTTTTGATCCTTTTATCTCAATCGATGGATGTAAAACAATTCCTTGAGGAAAATTGAGATATGGAAGTTGTTTTTTCCACCTTAATTCCATTTCATTTCGTTTTCCTCTTTCTATTATTTTATTTCTCCCTTTTCACTGTTCACTATTTTTTCTATTTTATTATCTTTCCTCTATCTCAGTAAAATACTTCTATTAAAAATGGTATCTTAAAGTTAAGATGTTTTTTAAAAATTATTCTTTTTTATTTTAAGAAAAATCACTTAAATATTATTTCGAAACATCTATTTTAATATTTAAGAATATTCAATGATCTTTTCATGAAAATAGTTTTAAAACATTTCGATTAACTCCTTGTATTTCTTTTCTATATAAATACAATGGGTTATAAATTTATGAAACAGTTTATTTTCAACACAAAATGAGATTAGTTTTTAATTTTATTGAATTAATTGGACATAAAAGGGGTATATATTTTTCATTTTTTTTAAAAGGAGAATGATTTTTTGAACCTTATAGTTCTTAATTGTTTTACAATTAGAATTTGAGTTAGATATTTTATTCCCGAATATAGAATTGAAATATTTATGTTATTTATCATATTAATATTAACAAATTTATTTTTAATATTAATAATTAGATTTTAATATCTTTCATTCTTGATTACACCAAATTTAATTTTTTTTAATTTTTTATTAACATTGATAAGGGGGATATTATTATACGCCTCCCTACAATGTTGTTTTTCTAATCGTAAAATGTAACTTATGTATCTAAATTTTTTAATTTATTTTTTTAGTGATATATTTTTTACATAAATTCATATCATTAATGGCCATATTTGATATCATGATGTATTTTCACATATGGAATGATGATCTTGTCGATGTATATGAAATGTCTCATTTCATGAAACATAAACATGGAAGCATCTTAAAAGATCTTTGTAATGAATTTTAAGGAATTGAATGATGATCCATATGGTGTTGGGAGGTATTAGGTGTCATCACCTACCTAGTGTAGGGAACTGACTCACCTATCCCAATTATATAAGCAAGGATAGACTATGGGTACTTCCCAGAGGGTTACCTGTTTGTGCTTATCAACTTTGTTTAGATGTTACTTGATTTTTAGACTATGGATTGTTTTCTGCTGATTACTTCATGTTTACTGCTTTCTGTACTTTGACTACCATATATATTCACTGACTGTTAGGAACAGATCATGTGGTGGTTGCCTACTTGGATTTATTCTCACACCCTATTTGGGCCATTCTTTTGGGCCCAAACAGATTATATTTCTGCCGGTATAGACAAGGGCAGTTCCCTTCTACTTCAAGTACATGATGTGTTGTGGAGATGGAGATCATGGGACAAAGCTATGGCCTGCGATGCTGAGGAGTTTTATCTACTTTATTCCTCACTTTGGTTTATCACTATTGTATTCCAGCATTATGGATTGTTTGGCTACATTCCTAGTCTTATGTATCATGCATCAATTATATATGTGCTTCATTTTTTTACACTTTTAGACATCCACTGTTTACTCTTGTATGGATGTTTACTGCTTCCACTATTGATTTTTTTATCTTCTGTTGTGTACTCAGCCAATGAGGGTATAGTTTCCCAATTATCACACCCAAGACCCTCACTTCTATTTGGCAGCCTCTGGAGTTAGGGGAAATTCTTTTGAGGCCATGTGACCAACCGGGTACCGGGCTCCTCGGGGTGGCTTCTGGAACTGAGATGTTACAAAGTGGTATCAGAGTGATTTTTTCTCCTGACATACTATTTGGAGCCTATAGTTAGGGATATTACAGAATAGTTACTTGGTAATAAGCTTTGCCTAAGAGTAGCTAACCCGTGTATAGGGAAATCCATACTACCTCGTTTAATGCAATTTTACTAGTTTTCTATTATATAATTGATTTGATTTCACCGTTGGGTGATTCACATGTTTTGTGTTGTTACTGTTGTTGTTATTGCAGTTCTACTTCTCTCACAACCCAATGAGTTGAGGGTGTTCCATCTCATGCAGCATATACGCACTTGTTAGAAATCTCATCCATTCATTCTTTGCATGCTCTCTAGGATGTATTACCGATTACATGTTATTGTGATAGATTTTGTGTAGAATATGGATGTTGTTTTGATATATTCCTTGATAGAAGTGTCAGCTATTTGATAGAGAATTGTGTGAAAGGTTTTGTTTGAATGAATGCCAAATGTTGGTTCTTGAGGTGTTATGGGCCCTCATGGACCAGAATTTGGTGGATAATAGCACTGTTTTCTAGTTTATAACATGCATAAGATTCCAATCATTGATTCGTGGGGAGTATGGGCCCTCACGGATCAGAATTTGGAACTTTCAATACTTGTTTCAGTGTTTTCTTGGTTCCAAAGTACTTTCTGAGGCTTACTATCAAAAAAACCCAGAAAACATGTCGTGTAATGTTAAGTACACACCATGTGTTCTTCTTTTCAGGAAGAAATAGTTTTTCTTAAGTACACGCCATGTAGTCTCTAACAGTGTCGTAGGATGTTTGGGTAGAGACACGAGATGGGAAAATTCTGGTGGAAACACGCTGTGTCCACATTGAACACACTGTGTAGTATAATCCTAGGAACCCAACCATGTAGCTACCAACACGGGTCAGTGGAGTCTCTTCTTGTACACGCTGTGTCTACCTTGAACACGCCATGTAGTCTGACCCAGGTACCCGACCGTGTCACAAACAATGTGGGTCGGTGTTATCCTTTCACGTAGATGTTGTTTCTATCTGGAACACACATTTTAGATTGAGTCGTGTATCTGAATGTGTCACTAACAACATGGGCCAGGTGAAGCTTGTCCAATACACGTCGTGTCTACCTTGAACACGCCATGTAGTCTTGTCTTAGGAGAGTCGTGTGGCTTAACAGTGTAGAAGGACCCAGGCAGGGGAAGAGGATTCAAGTACATGTTGTGTGTTTTGAAAACACACCATGTGTTTGGGGTGTTACATGACCATTTTAGTCAAAGGTACATGCCCATGTGAATGACTTCAGGGAACACACCTTGTAGGTAGTGTACATGCCGTGTAGTCATGTTTTGTAAAACATGAATGCTTTCTTCATCCTGCTCCATTATTACACTCCTTTTTTTCAGTCCTTGATAACCTTGATCTAAGGAGTTCCCTATAGAGGTTGGTGGGTGTCACTTCCTTTGGGATATTTATATTCCATAGATGACATGCTATGATGTCATTCTCGAAATGGACTGGCTAGTTCCCTTCTAGGCAGTCATCGACTATTATCGCCACATGGTGAGTTTTATATCACAAGAGGGTGGGTATTTTCTTCATAGGGTGGGTGGGATGTCCAGGGGAGCATAGTAGGTCCCGAGCATCATGGGCTAGGAGGAGTTACAACCCAAATTTCTGGTCTATCTTTGGATGACCAGGGGACTTCACAGTTGGACTTCCCCTAGTAGTGGATTATTTCAGGGATGTCTTTCCAGAGGACTTTTCTAGTTTTCCTATCGAGCGTGAGGTAGAATTTTCTATGAATATCATGCCAGGAGTGGCACTAGTGTCCATTCCTTGTTATAGTATGGCTACACCCGAGTTACATGAACTCATGAAGTAGTTGGGGGAGTTGTAGGAAAAGGGTTTCATCTGACCCAATAGTTCTCCTTGGGCTTCGCCTATCTTATTTGAGAAGATGACAGAAGGTACCCTCAGGATTTGTGTGGATTATCAGAAGCTGAACCAGTTGACGGTCAAGAACTTGTATCCCTTTCCCATGATTTATAATCTCTTTGATCAGCTTTGAGGAGCCTGGGTGTTCTCGAAGATTGACTTGAGGTCTGGTTATCATCTGTTTCACATTAGAACATTAGATATACCTCTCACAACATTATGGAGTAGATATGGTCTATATGAGTAAATGGTTATGATGTTTGGTCTCATGAATGTGCCTACAGTTTTCATGGCACTGATGAACCGAGTGTTCCATCCATACTTGGATTCCTTCGTGGTGTTCTTCGTGAACGATATCTTGGTGTACTCTCACACTCGACAGGTCCATGCTACCTATCTTGAGATCATTTTGAGTACCCTAAGGGAGCATCAATTATGTGCTATGATCTCGAAGTTCCACTTTTGGATGGACCAGATTCACTTATTCGATCACGTTATTTCAGAGACAGAAGTATCAGTAGACCTAGAGAAAGTGAGAGCTGTAGTTTCTTGGGAGAATCTGAAGAACAACTTTGAATTACGGAGTTTTCTAGGGTTGGATGGATACTAAATAATTTTTATACAAGAATTTTCATGCTTAGCAGCACCATTGATAGGTCTTACTAAGAAGGGTGCAAAGTTATTGTGGTCAGGTTCATGTGAGTTAGCCTTTCAAGAGCTGAAAGGGAGGTTGACCTCAACAATGATACTAGTCTTTATAGAGCCAGGAAAGATCTATAATGTTTACTATGATGCTTCAGGTATTGGTTTGGGAGTTGTTCTCATGCAGGGAGATGGTGTTGTTGTGTATGGGTCTCGGTAGTTGAGGCCACATGAGAAGAATTACCCGACACAAAATCTGGAGTTGGTATCTATTATTCATACCTTACGCTGTTGGAGACACTATCTTCTGGGGAGATAATTTTATGGTTTCCACTGACCACAATAGTCTTCAGTACATCTTTACTCATTTTTATTTTAATCTGAGATAGTGGAGGTGGGTTTAGTACATACAGTCTTTCGACTTTGAGCATGCCTATGCGCCTAGGAAAGGCAATTCAGTGGTTGATGCATTACACAGGAGGACTCAAATACAGGTAGTTAGAGAGGCCAGCAGTGAGTGGCAGCTTATGGATCTGTTCTCTGAGATGCATTTGGAAGTGCATGATAGATAGGGGTAGACTTTTCTATCTTCTGTAGCTATTACATCTACCCTTCGTGATTGAGTAAGAATGAGGCAGCTATCAGATTCTAAAGGCCTAGTCCTACGGGAAAGTGTGTCAAGAGAGGACCCTATTTATGGGTGGACTATAGTAGAGGATGAGATCTTGAGTTTCCAGGGACACTTATGGGTGCCAGTATATATACACGAGGAGTTGATGCGGGACTTTCATTCCTCAGTTTGGTCAGTTCATCCTGGTGTTACCCAGATGTATCGTGATCTACACCGTCAGTTTCGGTGGCCAGGTTTGAAGAGGGATATTGTAGGGTTCGTCCTGAGATGTTCCACTTGTCAGTAGGTGAAGGTAGAGCATTAATGACCAGAAGCACTTCTGTATCAGTTACCCATTCCCGAGTGGAAGTGGAATGGCGTCGTGATGGACTTCATGGATGGTTTGCTGAGGTCGCCTCGAGGAAATCACACAGTTTTCGTTATCATCGACAGGATTACGAAGGTCGCCCAGTTCCTGCCGATCAAGGAGACCTTCAGTGTTGTTGATCTAGGACAGTTGTACATATGAGATATTGTGTTCTTTCATGGAGTTCCACACTCCATCGTTTCATATAGAGATGCATGTTTTACTTCTCGGGTCTGGCGGGGGCTTCAGAAGGCGTTGGGTACACAGATACTTTTGAGTACAACTTAACACCCCAAGAAAAATGGCAAGTCCAAGCGAACGATTCAGGTGCTTGAGGACATGATTCGAGAATGCATTCTAGATTTTGGAGGTTCTTGGGAGAAGCATATTTTTCTTGTTGAGTTTTCCTACAATAATAGTTTTCAAGCCACTATACAGATGGAACCTTACGAGTCTTTGTGGTAGGCCATGTCGATCACCCTTATATTGGATGGAGGTAAGAGAGGCAGCTTTGTTGGGACCTCATCTGGTCCAGGAGACCAAAGAAGATATAGAGTTGATTAGGAAAAGGATGGATACTATGCAGTCTCATCAGAATTCTTATACTGACTAATGGAGATTACATCTGGAGTTTGAAGTTGGAGATCAGGTTTTTCTACCAGTCGCATCGAGGTTGGGGCACAAAAGGATCAGGAGACAGGGTAAGCCTTCGCTGAGGTACGTCGGGAAATTTGAGGTGCTGGAGAGAGTTGGGATGATTGCCTATCATTTGCAGTTACCTCAGATGTACTAGGATATGAACAAATTCTTCCACGTTTCTCAGCTCCGGTATTACTTTTCAGACCCATCTCAAGTCGTGGAACCCGAGGACGTTGAGTTAGAGATGGATTCCTCATTGGAGGAGCATCCTCTACAGATTCTCAATCACATTACAAAAGTTCTCCATGGTCAGTCTTTTTCCTTGGTATGATTGTTATGGCAGCACGGGCGGGTATAGGACGAGACTTGGGAGAGGGAGGCCGATGTATGAGCACAATGGTCGGAACTGTTCGAGGTTTCATCTTCTACGCCACGCTAGGAAAACTTGTGGAAAAATTTCGTTAAGGGGGAATGTTTGTAATAACATGGACCTTACTTTCTGGTATGTTTTCCTTTTTTAATTGTATTTGAGAAAAAGAGTTTTTTTCTAGTGGTTGTGTAGGGGCACATGGTTGGCGCATGGTCTGAGCAAACCATGTGGCCAGCCCAAAAAACTGTGCACCCTTGACAGTGGGCTCCGCACAGGCTGCACACGATTTGTCAAACCGTGTGAGAAAGCCATGCGAAATCCCTGGGTGAGATAGTGGCAACCGCACGGTTGGCACACAGCCGTGCGAGGTAACAGTGGGGACACATAAAATTAGGGGTTTTAAGTCTCGGGCCACTCAGGATTTCCTTTTCCTCCACCATTCTTCATTCTACTCGTGGCTCACACAAGAGTTGCGATTTTCAGAGGTTGGGGGAGCTCCTTGGCTCGTTTTGGTGGCAAATCAAAGGGGTTTCTTGGGTGTTCGAAGGAAGTTCTTCTCATGTAATTCCCTCCTCTTGTTTTTTCCTTGGTTTTCCCTAGATATTCACTTCCCTCTCTCTAGGTTTTCTATATCTTCATCTGTTTCATGTAGATCTAGTGTTGGGTTCGCCATTGGTGTTGATTTTAAGGCTTGTGGTTGATAAGGAAGGAGTTTTTGAGCGGACATCTATGAAGCGGTTTCCCGAATATGTGGGTGTGGTTGATTGTGGATAATTTTCACTGGAACCCTAAAGGTGGGTAGTTTGTGCCTTTCGGTTTAAGGTCTTTTAATTGTATGTGAAAAATAGCCAATACCCATGAACAGGGTATTGGGATTATATCATTTTTAACCTTGTTAATTTCCTTCTTTGTTGGTGTGTGCGAGTAGAGGTTATTTTTATGTGAATAGGGTTGTTTTCTATGATTTGGAGGTGTTTCCCATGCATGTTCTATTTATGACTATTTGGTTCTGCTTAGCCAATTAGGCTGCTTTTTTTGTTTCCCATTCCATGTATTGTAGGATGGGGTTATCATGTTTATCTGACATGCTGATATGCTGTAGACTACTAGCCAAGTAGTTCTTGAGGTTTACTTTCGCCGATATGCATTTCTATAATTGTTTGACTTACAAAGGGCCATGAGAACCTGGTTTAGTAGTCCATAGGGATAATGGACATAAGGGATTCTCCAGATTGTCTTTATAATTATACGATGCGATACCACAATGGGGAATTGACGTTGAGTGCTTCCACAGAGCGCCTTTAGTATGATACAATAATATATGGGGAATTATTGGCGAGGGATTCCTAAGAGAGTATATGATTAAGTTGAACCAGATGGGTTAGACTAATTGTGCCACCCAGAGGGTTTCTTGTACTTTAAGGTAGGACCAGAGGGGATAGAGTGTGGGCACTTCACAGAGGGTTACTTATTTGTCAGCTGCTTGCTTGTATCTGTTTGTTAGGACTAGGGGGTATAGGTTGTGATTACTTCCCCAAGGGTTACCTATTTGTGCTTATTTTCATTGTTTAGTTGTTACGTGATTTTTTGACTGTGGATTGTTTATTGTTGAGTACTTACTCTTTACTACTTTCTGTACTTTACCTACCATATTTATTCAGTGACTGTTAGGCACAGATCTTGTGGTGGTTTCCTACTGGTATTTAGTCTCACACACTGTTTGGGTCATGCTTTTGGCCCCAAATAGATTATATTGCTATAGGTATAGACAAGGGAAATCTCCCTTCTACTTCAGGTACTTGCCGTTTTGTGGAGCTGGAGAGCATGGGACTAAGTTATGGATTTCGATGCTGAGGAGTTTTATCTGCTTTCTTTTTCACTTTGGTTTAGCACTATTGTATTCCATCATTGTGACTTGTTTGGCTACTTTCCTAGACTTATGTAACATGCGTCATTTATATATGTTCTCCATTTGTTTACAATTTTAGCCATCCGTTATTTACTCTTGTATGGATGTTTGCTGCTTCAACTATTTCTTTTGTTTATCTTCCACTGTGTACTCTTTCAGTGAGGGAATAATTTCCCCACTATCGCACCCAAGGCCCTCGCTTCTAGTTGATATCCTCTGGCGTTTGGGGAAATTCTCTTGAGGACATGTGACCACCCAGGAATGGGGCGCCTCTGGGCGGATTTGGGAACCGGGACATTACATATCAAGTGGCGTCAAACTACTTTCTCCAGGATTTTATTTAATGTAGTCAAAAATATCTGTAATCAAGTCTTCTTAAAATTCATTACCCTCAACAAATTCTATTATTTTCCCAATCCTCTTATAGGATATAAAAGGAGTAACTTTTTTCCCATGTAAGAAACTCCTTTCATACAAACGATGATCTCAAGATCAAATTGATGTCGAATATCTATATTCTCTAAAATAATCTCAAATAAGAAACTCCATTTATAAATATTTCAAATGATATTATCCTTTATCTCAATTCTATCATCCATATTATAATCATCCATCCATGATATTTATGGGATACTTGTACTGAGTTTTCCTAAATTAATCATCTCACTTCTCTCATCAACCTTCTCAAATGTGTTCGCAATCTACAAAAGTGAGTGATGGGTTCATTAGATAACTCTTATCCTCAAGAGTAATCTCAAAAACAACAAATATAAGGTAAAATATTCTTTATCACCACTATGATCAACATATTAATAATATTGACATCTCAAGTTGAGGGGTGGAGACATTGGGGATCTCATTGAGATTTAGATAAACTCATAATTTATTCTATAAACCCTCACATTACTTTATCTAATTTCACCGTATATTCAATTACAAGTATAACTTTGATTTTTTCATTTCTAATCATATTTTACTTCAATAGTATCTATTTAACTCAGAAAAAATTTATCAACTCTTTCATAATTGAATGAAAAATTTATTATTTCAAATTTATTATTTTTTTTATTTTTTTCATTTAATTCAATAAAATATTTTAATGGGAAATTGAACCCCCCTCACATGAGTAATATTTCTTTAATAAAAAATAATAAAATCAAACAATATTCAACAAAAATTCTCATGATCATCAATTAAATGACTAATTGAGGTCGAGGTAGGGGAGAACAATGCATGTAACAAGCTCTTAGAATTAGTTTTACAGTTCAATGTAAAACATAAACAATTTTTTAATTTATTAAAAACATTACCAAACATGAATATTAATGGAATTAGAAAATTAATATTTATTTATTTATTTCGCAAAACATGAGATAATAATTGAATAAAATATTATAAATAAATTTTGATTATAATTATTTAATAAATTATAAATAATATATCATTTTTATATACATTTAAATGTGAACTCTTTTATATTTTATATTATATGGAATTTATATGATATTTCTAGAAATTTAATCATTTTATAATTCAATTTATAATATATAAACATATTATATAATCTAGATACCATGGATTTTTTAATTTAAATACACTATAAATTAAACCTTATAATGTCTAAATAAACACTTTTATTTCTATATCACAAGTCATGAAATAAAATCTGGTAAATGTTTTTTTAATATTAAAATATTTTTTTGGAGAAAAATAATATAATATTATATTAAAAAATTATTAAAAAAATTTATTAATTAATTTATAAATTACTTATAAAATAAACATTCCCAGAATAACTTTTATTATAATTTGGATAAATTTTATAAACAAAAAAATATATTTAAATTATAAAAAAATAAACATTTTATTTTTACCCTTATGAAAAGGGTTACACCTACATAAATGAAAAACCATCTACCCTTACATAGGTCACCTCAGACCGCTACACAAGAGCATGTTAGTGAATACATATTTGAACCAATACCTTTACACAAAACCCAATCTTCCCATAAGGGTAAATCTAGTGACCCTTACGCATAACTCTTTTATGTGAGGGTAACCTCAATATTTCTTTTGATGCACAAATATAACCATCAAGGACCTTTACAAAGAGGATCATGTACCATTACTTTTAAGAAAAAGTACTTTTTACCCTTATATAGAAAATCTACATCAAGGTAAGGATATAATTCTCATTACATAAAATCACTTTTGTAAGGGTAAAATAAGAAGCCTTTATGTTGTTTTAAATAATTATGTAAAGGTAAATTAAAAACATACAAGAATATTACAACATTCTAGTAAATTGTAGGACTCAGAAACTAGTAGAATAAACACATTGGAATCTCAAGGAAACAATTGTTGATACCATTAATGCATTTTTTAAATAATTTTTTATTTGTTGAAGAAAAACCCAACATAAAAAAAGAGGATATGACTTCAAAAAATCAATCTATAAATTTATAATAATAATAGAGTATGTTTAGAATGATAATTGGAGTAGTTTCCATCTTCTATTCAAAAATGTGTTTCTTGTTAAAGATCAATAAATTAGAAAATGAAAACATCATACCCCCATATAAGAATACAAACTCATGGATCCATGATTATATAATATGGATACCTAAATAGTTGATGGTTTGAAAATAATAATTTGTTGAAAACAGTAGAGCTTTAGTATAAGAAAATACTTGAGGAACATTACATAAAACTATTGACCTTGTTTACTCTCATCGAATGAGATCACAATCAAACACACACTTTATGCACACCCAATGAAAGTGACCATATGTATTATATATTTGAATCATAATGATTCTTTCTCATAATGAATCATATAAAATACATTCAACTATATATTATTCTTTTAACTCTTTTTAATGAAGAAATTAATGTATATAACGAACTGACCTTTTTCCCATGATTTGTTAAAAACTTTTGGGAGACATTTTATAGGCGGTTTCATCACATGAAACTCATATATGCATCTCATGCATGTTAATATATAATGTATATAAATATTAAATATATATATATATATATATCATATATTATACATTATACATGCATCATTTTCATAATAGTATATATGAATCATTTGTATTTATCTAAATATACTATATATACTATATATGTAAACAATATCATAATTATATATATTATATGTGAATCACATGCATGTTTACATGCATCAAACACATATATGATTGTGTAAATCCAATTATTGGGCTACAATTTTACCCCTCTGTATGGAGGGTAGTCACACCACAATACCCATGAACACACCATTACTGGACTACTCGATATTTTTTATTGGTTAATGTGGTTTTTTGTTGTTTCTAAAATATAACCCCCCTTGGTATTTCTTGGTCTGGAACATTTGTTCAATGTTGGAGGACAAAAGGTCCCTTCCCCCTTCTCTCACTTCTCTCCCTTTGACCTAGGTAGTTCAAGATGGTTTCATTGCACCAAATTGTGTTAAGGTCTCTCATTTATTTCCCATAATTTCTTTCAATTGTCCATGACTTGATTTTTATTTGATTTACTAGGGTTTGTAGAGATTATTTCATTAGAATATAATGAAATTGTCTGAAATAATTGGGGTTTGTCTTTTATATGACTTCATTAAGAGGTATTCATATCATCATTCATTATTTTCCTCAAGTTATATTTCCCATTGATTATATTTAGTGTGTTATAGATTTTAGATGAAATTGTTCATCGTAATAGGTTAAAGATTTTGGTTTTTTTATGTGGACTAGGATTGTATGATTTTTGAAAGTGTAATGCATATCTTTGCTCATGGATTTCTATTTATAAGGCGACATAATAAAGTTTTTCCTCAATCACACTAATTTGGGAATTTATTTTTAATTGTTTAGAGTGTTAATTTTACTGTGTTTATTAATTACAGGGGTTCTCATGGTCTAATAGGAGGTAGAAAAAAAATATTTTTATGGATTTGTAGACCATTGATTTTGGTTAATACCCTTTCATTTATTACTTATCTTGTTTAATTTGTGATTTTATGGTTGGATTCCATCATTTTTCTTATGTCATGAATATTTAATGACTACTTGGATCTCACCCATTTATTTGGATGTGATCATATTCGACTAATCATTAACATAGGTCATATAACTTTCAAAATTAATTGATGGTGGTTCCTTGGTTGAATATGAATTGATCGACTTATTTGTGGTTTTCTTTGTACTATGAGTCATTTTTCAAAGAGAAAGGAATTTTCATCTATTTTAAAAGGTTTTTAAATTAAATGGTCATTTAAATGGAAAATGAGTTATTTGATAAACAGGTTTCAAACTGTTATTTCCAAAATGATTGTGGTGTTTTATAAAGAACATATTCATCAGATTTTGGTCCAAGGTCCTTGTGTGACTAATAATGCATGGGATTAATTTTATAAATGGCTTTAGATAACATATTATAATTAGTGTTTAAAGGAAATATATTAGGTATTGACTATTTATGGGTAATATAGTTTTTACCTTGTGTGATTTATTCTCTAGTTGTTAATTCTGGTGTGCTAATTGTGCATCTAGGTTTTTGTTAACTAGTGTTTAAGTTGTTTTATGAAGGTGACTATTAGATGTGATGGATGATGGTGTTTTATTTTAGTTTCAATGTGATAGTTTCTTTCATATATATGTGATAGACAACTTAAAGGTTTGAGATGGATATTGGGATGGTATTTAGTTATGGGCATTGGACTCTAGTGAATAGAACCCTAGCTAGGATTTGGTGTTTTATGTGACTATATATATCAATTATTTGTTGTTGTTTTTCATTATAATTATTTATTATGATTAGTGATGGATCCTAGTGTAGGATTTTTGATCCTGAGTATTGGAATCATATTTTTTGACATGGTATGAGTAGAATTTTTATAAGAAATAGGCAGTCCAAAATTTGTGTGATTCTTGGGCTAACCTTGAGTGGTAAGGTGTGTCATGATATTGGATGTACAACCTCCCTTGAGTGAGAAGGGTATTCCAAGGTACTTCTTCTGTGGAATTGCATGAGTTAGAAGGATTCTCCAGGGTACTTCTATGAAACCTATATTGAGTGAGGAGGGCTTGTTCATGACATCAGGACACCTAACCCTACATCTTCAAGTAATGTTAAGGATTTTTTTAGGACATCCTACCACACATAATTGGGTATGGGTACTACAATGTATAGAAACCAGCCAAGAGTTTTTGGGTGTGGGTAGGGTTGTGGTAAAAGGGGGCATTGTTCTATTATGGATACTGCCAAAGAAGTTATGGTCATGTGTCATACTGTCTTAGTATGAATGTGAAAACTATACATGTATACTTTTATGTTCATTGTGTGTTACGTTTGTAGGTGGGTTTATTTCACTAGCATGAATACACTCCATTTATATGTATTGTAAGAATTTGAACATTATGATCATATTAATTAGTATTATTGATTCAATGGGGATTCATAATTGGTAATTAGACTCACCCTTTACCCACATACACATCATTTGTATCAGTTTTCATGGCCAGACCTTTATGATTTCTCTCATGGAATAGTTATCCCTTAGACCTGGGAATTTGGTTCACTTTCTAGTTTATGGAGTCCAATGATTAAACATGGGGATTTTGTGGATTGGGTAATTGCAAAATTTACATTTATTTTTCATTCATATTATGAAATTTACATTATTCCATTTTTTTCAAATGATGATTCCATTTTTATATATATTTAATCTATTTTCTTTATTTCACTACATAGATACTTCACTGACTTCTATTCTAAACTATTGGGGCCCTTTTCGATTTTTTTTTTCTATATACATCTTTTTAGGATTTCCATTATATGGATGGATCATGATAAGTTATTAATAGATTTAGGAATGACCCTAAGTCATTATTTAGATAAAATATTTTCTTTATGATTTGGTTAATCCCATACCTATAGTTTAAAGCCTATGGCATATAGGTAGGTGCACTTGAGGGATAGTAAAGACCTCGTTCAAGTGTAATTTGGATGATCTAATCCATGGAATCATAATAAATGAATGATATTAATTAAAATAAATATATTTAAACTTCGAAAATATATTTAAAATAATGATAAATTAATTATAATGGATATTATATTATTCCTATGAAAGTAAGTGTTGGTCGGAGTGGTTAACTCAAGAGGGGGGTGAATTGAGTACCAATTAAAATTTCTGTATTTAAAAACAGTGTCTTAAAGACCCCCAAATAAAATAATGAATTAAACTGTAGTGAATTTATATTAAAGTAGAGGTTTTGTTAGATTCTCAAGGGATTGATTAATTCCCAGTTAATCAACACAGGAGTGTGTGATTATCTTTTGAAACTAACTTACTAATCTACACTTAACATAAACACTTGCTAATTTAATTATCAAAGTAACTTTAAAAACAGTATTGGTTTTAAAGTGATTAGCAGCGGAATAAAACTTTGAAAGATATGGCACAACAAATGTAAACAAGAGGTTCAGTCTCAAGCTGAGACTTAGTCCTCTCAAAAGTTTATATATAAAAATTATCCACACCCTGGATCGGGGTTCAACAGTTTACAACTGTCCAGGTCCAAGACCTCTACCACTGTTCTTCGTGGGAAACAGTACAACAGCACCCAGCTGTCCAGGTCACACACGACCTCTACCATTGTTATTCGTGGGAAAGAAAGAATGAAAGAGTTTGGTAAGTATTTACGAATCCTTCAGTTTGAGTACAGGAGACAGTGTATGTGTTAGATACAGCAGATAACACACACTGCTCGAAATGAATGATAATAAATCACAGAACAAGAGATGTAGAGTTTAGAAGTGGTTCTGGTGATCTCAGTGTAGCTCTGGACTCCTTTGGATTCGACTAGAAGTGAGTCTGAGTCCTCTTCTCGGTTCTGTTTGAGAAACAGAGTGTCGTATGCTCCAGGTTCACAGATAGTGACAATGTAGTGGTTGAAGTTCTTCAGTGTTCTTCTTGTATGCACATAACACTTCTCGAGTATTCTTGATTGTCTATGAGCTTCTTTGTGTTCTTCTCGTTCTTGTGTTTTTGGTATATTCCATCCACCACACTTTTCTTCTTTTCGAATCTCGTTGTTGTTCGTTTTTTTTATGTCTTGGGCAGCGTAGTCTTCTCGTATTTATCTCCCAACAGGGGACAGAAAAGATTTCTTTTCAGCAGGTACGAGGTACGGGTTCCTGACATCCGACAACCTTTATCAGATATTTGACAAATCATTAAAATGTACATGATATGACCGTTAGATAGATTAAATATAGGAAATAATGAAATTCCAACAATGAGTCAAGTGATCGGTAGGTAATCAGCATCGGTAGCTTGAACATCGGTAGCTTGAACATCGGTAGCTCAATGTCATTAGTTGATTTGACTCTATCAGTGGCTCTATGCGTCAGTTGGTACATGCTTGTATCAGTGACTTTGTTTATCAGTAGCTCCATGCATCGGTAGCTCCATGCGTCGGTAGCTCCATGCGTCGGTAGCTCCATGCATCGGTAGCTCCATGCGTCGGTAGCTGTGAGTCTGTCAGTAGCTTCGTCCATCAGTGACTCTTATTCCATCGGTAGCTATTTATACTTACACCGGTAGCTCTATGTTTGTATCGGTAGCTGTCTGTAAGTCAGTATCTTACATTTATAAGCACATCGGTAGATCTGTGTTAAGTCTATCGGTAGCTCTGTGTTAAGTCTATCGGTAGCTCTGTGTTAAGTCTATCGGTGACTCTGTCTGTCGGTAGACTATGGCTATCGGTAGACTAGGTACCGGTAGCTCTTTATCAGTAGCTATAGGCAGATTACTTATCTGTTTTATGCAGAACACATCCTATTGGGTTAGAATCGATTTATAACTTGTATGAACATGGATAAAAGAGGATTAACATATTCCAAAGACTATTTTAAAAATTATTATTGGTTTGATCACAGATTGGAAAGAATTAAAGTATAGATCAATGATACTTAACAATATCATAGAGAATGAAAGCATAATTGGGATTTTCAACACATATGAATACATGATTGAGATTATCAAAACAGGTGAGGTCAACAATCTCCCCCTTTTTGATAATCACAATTAATGATATGGGCATTTAACATAGTGATAATATAATAGTAAAGAGTATAATATTGAATTCAATTTTCTCAGAGAAAACAGCATCAGAGATAATAGAAATAGTATGATATTGATATAAGTTATCAGAGGTAACAATCGTAAGGGACTATATAGACATAAGGTAGCAGAGGTAAAAATGAAAAAGAAAAAAAATTGTGTCTCCCCTTATTCCTTATTTTTCTCCATGGAAAATATTTCTCATTCTCTCATTTTGTTCTCCCCTATCATAAAATGTTTCTCCCCCTTTGTGATAATCAAAAAGTGGGAAAGCATATATAGGAGACAAATAAAACAAGAGATGTAAAAGGAGTTCTGTATTAGAGTAGTCAAAAAGTACAAAAACAGAATACAAGTGAATTCCTATCAAAAATCCTGGCCACTAGATCAACCCACATCTTCTACGTGAGATTTTCCTTTGGGATCAGAAGAAGGCTTGGGTGGTGAGGATTCAGGTGAAGGTTTGGGAATGCCAGAAAAGATCAAAGGAGGCTGGGCCACTGACACAGAGTCAGGCCTATAGGTTGAAGATCTTTGGGTGATCATTGGTGTGAGGCTTCGAATAGCTTGAGCAGGAGTCAGCTGGACTGTGGAAGCAGTTGAGGTAGAAGCAGGCAAAGCAGGAGGTACGATGACTGGTCTGGCATCAACATTCAAGAAGGGCAGCAGCAGATTTCTAAAATCCATAATAATTCCTCCTCCTATTTCCATAGCAGAGATGAAATCATCTTTGTTCTCCATGAATTTCTCTAAGGCAGGAGTCGGTTCTCGTAGCTTGCTCACTTGTTCTCTGAAAGCTTGAGTGACTGGAGGTAGCTTCATGTTTTCCAACATCAGCTTGAAGTGGTGTTCGAGTTGATGCTTGGTGAAAATTTTGGTGAAGTAGTAGTCCACTTTTCTTTTTATGGCTTATTGAGAGGCAGAGGCTTCTCTCATATAATCTTGAACAATCTTCATTATTTCTCTGGCAGAATCTCTTGTAGAAAGCACCACTCGGCTCAACTCTGATGAGTCCACAGAGCCACTGGTTGAAATAGAACCAATCTCCTCCTTCAACATTGCTCGAACTTGAGTCAGGTCAACTGATAGTTTGGATGTGAGAGGTCCAAGAGAGAAGGAAACAGTTTCTTTGAAACTCTTAGACAAACCACTGATTAGGCTTTGAACTTGAGAGTCTTGCAATTGAACATGATCCTTCACTGAGGTTTTGAAACTTTCAAACACCGAGACAAACTGGCCTACTACACTCTTCACATAAGCTAGGTCCTTGTCAGCTTGAGACTTGGAGCTCATATAAGAATCCAAGGCAGCAACTGATGTCTTGAGAGCTTCAAGATCTGCTTCGATTCTAGAAGACTGAGTCTGGCACTCTTTTACTTCTTCCATAAGCTCAGACACAAAAGAAGATAAATTAAAAGCCAGAGATAGCTCGAATGATCTCTCTAACATTTTCATTTCTTCATAAAAGCTCTGCTTCATCTCAGCAACTGATGCACTGAATGATTCTTTCAGCTCATTCTTCATGGATTCAAGATCAGATTTAGAGACAAAATCATTTGAGACAACTGCAGCAGATCCTCTTGCTGAGGCCAAACTAACTACAGAATCAGTCATTATTGAATTAATTGAAGATGAAAGGGAGGTTTCCATTAACTTCACTTCTTCAACAAAACTGGATTTGAGGTCCTCTTTCAGCTTATTCAGATCATTAAATCTGACCACATCATCTGGCAACAACTCAGAGGCAAGATCATAATTGGTCTTCGGTCTATTCACAGACACCTCATTATCAGAATCCGGATAATCCAATCCACAGACTATAAACCCTGGGTCTTCTACCCAGTCTCCAAGCTCAACAGCTACTATAACATTTCCAAGAATAGATTGATGATCCCCCTCAATGGGTGCATTCTCAAGTATCACAACAGAATTCAGTGCTGGATTCTCCTCATCAGAATCTTCTACTACAAGTTCCATAGGTGCAGCATCTAGAAGATCTTCTGATACAGGTACAGCTTCTTCTGTATCTCTTTCTATTTCAGCAGCAGGCATAGCTGAGTTTCCAATCAAAGGACTCATACTTAAACTACCAGAAGAAGGCGATTCAGATACATTCTCCTTTTCCTCTTCATCTTGGTGAGGCACAGACTGGTCTTCCTCATAAGTAGACAAAATTTCCTCTACCTTTCTTTTCCTAGAATAAACCAATTCTGCAACAGGACTTGGGGGCAAGTCTAGATCTCCTCCAACATCCATAGGAGTTTCTTCTTCTTCTTCTTCTGTTTCATCACTATAAACAGGTTCCTCTTCATCAGGTCCCAGACTCGGATCTCTCCCATCCTTTGGTCTTGAGGGATGATCCACAGGATTAAACCTATCATATATCTTCTGATCATCACTGACCCATTCTCCCTTCCATGGGTTCCAGTTAATTTTCATGTACTTACAAACAGTCGAGGTGATGCAGAAATTGTTCCTGACTACAACTGTCTCATCCTGGGACTCATCTATTCCTTTCACTTTTATCATTACTGAAATCAGCTTGGAAAAGAACAAAGCATTAGTCTTTGACTTTGGTCTAATCATGTCTTACATTTGAAGCATTAACAATCTGCACAGATTGATTTTTACACCATGTCTTAGAAAATGAAGAAGATAGATATCTTGATATCTAAGATTTTCAAAATCTCCTCGCCTTGGTATCAACACATGCTGAACAAACTTGAAAAGCAGTCGATTCACTCCATCCATTTCAGCAGCAACCACTTGCCTTTGATTTCCATTACCGGTCAGCTCTTGTAAGGCGGTTTCATAATCAAAGATGTCACTGCTAGGTGGCATTGCTATTGATACATACCCAGAGACACCTTCATGTGGTACTTTCAAACTCTCAGCCCACTCTACTGAAGAAAAAGACATCACTTTTCCATTTACAAAAGAGCTTACCCGATTTTCATTTTCAGACTTCTTGAAGGTTACAAACTCATATAACTGTTTTACCAGCTTCGGGTAGTATGGGCCATTGTTATTCGAGAAACAATCCACCCATTTATGGTCCTCCAGAATCTCGAGTAATAACGATTTGCTAGGCAGTATCCATTCCACGCACAGTTCCTTCTGGATTACTATGTCTCTATTCTGCAAGTGAGGATTCACTGGATGCTTTCCCGATCTAGTTCTGACTTCACTAACACTGGCTTTATGCTGTGACTTCTGCTTCTTAGTTTTTGGTTCTACTCTTTCATCTCTGACGGTAGGAAGCTTAGTTTTTGCCATCGCGGGTTTAGGGTTCTTGGCCGATTTGGGAGCAAAGGTTTGAAGGTGAGAGATTTTGAGCTCGGTGAGGTAAGAAGTGGCTTAGACTTAGTTTTATTATTTAGGAATTCCAAATAAACGACTAAAATAGAGTAATAAATTAAAATAAAACAATTCGTATTCTTGGCGGCAAACAGATGTTTTAAAACCTTGCATCAGTGTGAGTTAATCATCGGTGAAAAAAAAAACAAATCGGTGAGAATTGTGCATCGGTGAGAATTTTTACATCAGTGAGAATTTCACATCAGTGAGGATTTCACATCGGCGAGAATTTCACATCAGTGAGGATTTCACATCGGTGAGAATTTCACATCAGTGAGGATTTTCACATCAGTGATTAAACATTCCCAATTCATGTCTTATGTAACTTAGCCTATCCGAACTTAAAGGTTTAGTGAAAATATCAGCCAATTGATGTTCAGTGCCAATAAATTCAAGAGAAATATCACCTTTTTGATAGTGATCTCTTAGTAAATTGTTTCTTACATCTATGTGTTTGGTTCTAGAGTGAGATACAGGATTCTTAGAGATGTTTATTGCACTGGTGTTATCACATTTGATTGAAACATGTTTAAAATCATATCCATAGTCCAAAAGAGTGTGTTTCATCCACAGAATTTGTGCACAGCAACTACCAGCAGCTATATATTCTGCTTCGGCAGTAGATAATGCAACTGAGTTCTGTTTCTTACTACACCAAGAAACTAGGGATTTTCCAAGCAAATGACATGTTCCTGATGTGCTTTTTCTATCTAACTTACAACCAGCAAAGTCAGCATATGAATAACTCATTAACTCAAAGGATTGTCCTTTTGGGTAAAACAAACCTAAGTTAACCGTGTGTTTGAGATATTTAAAAATTCTTTTAACAGCAAGTAAATGAGATTCTTTTGGATTATCTTGAAATATAGCACACATACACACACTAAACATAATATCAGGTCGACTAGCAGTAAGATAAAGTAAACTACCAATCATACCTCTGTAATTTGTTTGATCAACTGGTTTCCCAGTTTCATCTGCATCCAATTTACAGGTAGTACTCATAGGAGTTTCACTTTCATTGATACTATCCAGACCAAAACGTTTTAAAAGATCCTTTGTATATTTACTTTGATTCAAAATAATACCATTTTCATTTTGAAATACTTGAAATCCAAGAAAGTACTTAAGCTCTCCCATTAAGCTCATTTCAAATTCATTTTGCATACTTTTTGAAAAATCAGTACATAAAGAGTGTTTAGAAGATCCAAAAATAATATCATCAACATATATTTGTACAACTAAAACATCATTAGAAATTCTTTTAATGAAAAGAGTTGGATCAGCAATCCCTTTAGTAAAACCTTTTGAAATAAGGAAATTGCTAAGTCTATCATACCAAGCTCTTGGAGCTTGTTTCAAACCATACAAAGCTTTAGAAAGTTTAAAAACCTGATTTGGAAAATGGGGGTTAGTAAATCCAGGTGGTTGTTATACAAAAACATCTTCAATTATAAAACCATTTAGAAATGCACTTTTCACATCCATTTGATATAACTTGAAATCCAGATGTGCAGCATATGCAAGTAAGATTCTAATGGCTTCTAGTCTAGATACAGGTGCAAAAGTTTCCTCATAGTCTATACCTTCTTCTTGACTATATCCTTGTGCAACTAGTCTAGCTTTGTTTCTAACTATATTTCCAGATTCATCAACTTTATTTCTAAAAACCCATTTTGTGCCTATTGTCAAAGTGTCCTTAGGTCTGTCAACTAATTCCCAGACATTTTTTCTTTCAAACTGATTTAATTCTTCCTGCATAGCTATTACCCAGAATTCATCATTGATAGCATCATCGATATTTTTGGGTTCTAGATGTGAAAGAAAAGCTTGATGTTCAACCTGGTTTCTTAGAGAAGCTCTAGTTTGTGTTCCTCTATCAAGATTACCAACAACAGCTTCTAAAGGGTGATTCCTTAGAATCCTCATTGATCTGGTAAAGGTTGGACTAGAAATTTCAGGTTCATCTATAGGTTCAGGTTCAATAGAAGCAGATTCTGGAAAAAGTCCAGAACTGGATGCTTTTATAATAGGTTCTTTAGATTTATCATTAAGGTCCAGAATAGACAAGTCTTCTTCAATATTTTCAGGAGAGGTTTTAGACTCATGTGGATCAGTTTCATCAAACATGATGTGAACAGATTCTTCCACATATTTGGTTTTCTTATTGAATACTCTATAGGCTTTACTTGAAATAGAGTAACCCAGAAAAATTCCTTCATCACTTTTGGAAGAAAACTTATCCAGATTATCTTTAGTATTCAGAATAAATACTTTGAAACCAAAAACTTTAAAGTAATTAACCTTAGGCTTTCTATTGTTCCACAATTCATAAGGGGTTTTCTTAAGAACAGGTCTAATTAAGACTCTATTAATGACATAACAAGCTGTATTTATAGCTTCAGCCCAAAAATAAATAGGCAGATCATATTCATTGAGCATGGTTCTAGCAATTTCTTGAAGGGTTCGGTTTCTTCTTTCTACTACACCATTCTGTTGGGGTGTTCTAGGGGCAGAAAAGTTATGAGTATAGCCATTGTGTGAGCAATAAGATTCAAAATCTTGATTTTCAAACTCACGACCATGATCACTCCTCAATGTTTTAATCTTAAGTCCACTAAGGTTCTCTACAGATTTAGAGTATTTAACAAAAGAAGAACAAGATTCACTTTTGTGAGCTAGAAAATATACCCAAGTATATCTAGAAAAATCATCTACAAGAACATAAACATAGTGCTTCCCATTTAAACTAGAAACTCTTGATGGTCCAAACAAGTCCATGTGAACCAATTCAAGTGGTTGTGAAGTCGAAACTTCTTTCATTGATTCAAAAGAAACATTGTGTTGTTTTCCCTTTTGACAGGGGTTACACACTCTATCATTTGGAAATTCTAATTTTGGTAGGTCTCTAACAAGGTTTTTTCTAGAGAGTTTTCTAAGTGAGTGAATGTTGCAATGTCCCAATCTTCTGTGTCATAGCCAAGATTCTTTATGAAAAGCATTCAAACAAGTAATATACTGCTTAGCTAAAGAATTCAGATTAACAGCATAAACATTTTCATTTCTTAAGGCAGAAAATACCAAAACATTCTTAGAATTAAAAACTTTGCAAGAATCATTTTCAAATTTAACATGAAAACCATCATCACATAACTGAGAAATACTTAATAAATTGTATTTAAGGCCATCAACAAATAAAACTTTAGAAATCAAAATTGAATCAGTGTTACCAATCTGGCTTAGGCCGATGATTTTTCCTTTTGAATTATCACCAAAGGTGACAAAGCCTCCATCAACTTTTATTAAACTATTGAAACAAGAGAAGTCTCCTGAGATATGTCTTGAACATCCATTGTCCAAATACCAGGTCTCTTTACAGGAGCTCTTTAAGCAAGTTCCCTACAAAACAGATTCAGATGGGAGATGATTTTGGTACCCAGATTTTCTTGGGTCCAGACAGGTTAGCCAATAACACTTTAGGTACCCATATTTGTCTAATGGGTCTCATATAATTTGTAGAATTGACATACTTTGAAAGATAAACTTTATTAGATCCATAGCTATGTATATAACTGGTTGAAACATATGAAGTTCCAGAATTACCTTCATTCTGTCCAGATTTAGAGATAAATCTAGTTTTGGCAATTTTCCTCTGTCCAGGTTGGTATCCTATACCAGTAGTATATATAGGTGCTATTTTCTTTCCTAGCATCTGTGTTAGTGTATTTTTGCCATTGGTGAACTTCTCTAAGACCTTCTTGAGTTGCTCATTAGATAGTTTCAGTTCAGTATTCTCTTTTAACAGTTGAGCATTTTTCTCCTTTTCTATATCAAGATCAGATTTATGCTTAACACTTAAAGCATGCTGTTTCTTTAAACCTTTGTATTTATCCTTAAGTTCATTACATGTCTCTTCCAGCATATTACAGTACTCAAACAATTCAGATTTAGACATGTTATCACCTTCAGAATCATCTCCAGAATAATATGAATTTGAAGCAGGAGTTTCAGCAGTTACCTCAGAAGTGTTTGTCATAAAGCACATGTTTGCCTTATTTTTGTGTTCAGTTTCAGAGCTTTCAGATTCAGTAGAGCTATCCTCAGAAGCACTCCAAGTAGCCTTCATGGCTTTCTTAAACTTATTGTCCTTATATTCATATTTCCTTTTATACTTCATCTTTGGACAATCGGCTTTAATGTGTCCTTTTCTCTTGCACTCATAGCAGACAACATCATCTGATTTGTCATTCTTCTTCCAATCCTTTTTCCATTTGCCTTGGTGATCATACATACCCTTATAATTTGTTTTTCTGAAGAACTTCTTTTTCCTATAAAATTTCTTAAATCTTCTAGCAATGTGAGCCATCTCAGCATCACTGTCAGAATCACTTTCATTGTATTAACAGCTTAAACTTTCAACTACAGCTTGAAGCTTTTCTTTGTCCTTATTCTTTGAAGTTGAGGAATTGAAAGCGACAGACTTTCTTGGAGGTTCATTTTCTTCCTCTTTATTCACTTTAAGCTCTTCTTCATACATCATCAGCTTGCCAATTAGTTCCTTGACAGGTAGAGCAGCAATGTCACATGATTCTCTGATTGAGACAGATGTGCCCCTCCATCTATCAGGTAGACATCTCAAAATTCTCATAATTTGTTCCTTCGATGAGACATCCTTTCCCAGCGAGATCATTGTATTGACAATTTCATTGAACCTGAGATACATGTCAGAAATGGGTTCGTCACGCTTCATTTTAAAATTATCATACTTAATAGTATAAGTGTTCAATCTCATTTCTTTAACATTCGTTGTTCCTTCATGAGAAACAGCTAAGGTATCCCAAATTTCATATGAAGTTTTACAAGAAGAAATTCTATTAAACTCTTCATCTCCTAGAGCACAGTACAAGGCATTCATAGCTTTACAGTTGTTATTGTAAGCAGTCTTTGTAGGTTCATCCCAAGTGGATCTAGCAGTAGTGGGAATTTTGTATTCTGATTCAATAGCAGTCCAAATATCAAAACCTATGCATTCTAGATGAATTTTCATTTTCAGTTTCCACTGAGCATAATTAGATCCATTGAAGAAAGGTGGCCGGTTAGTAGCAGCACCCTCAAGTCTATTGTCCATGATGAGAAAATTTTAAAGAGATAAAAATTTAGATATAACAGAAATTTTAAGAACTTTAAAATACAACTAAAATCACAGTTCAAAAGAAGAGTACCTTTAGAAAGTATTTTCAATCCTCTGATACCAAGTGTTGGTCGGAGTGGTTAACTCAAGAGGGGGGTGAATTGAGTACCAATTAAAATTTCTGTATTTAAAAACAGTGTCTTAAAGACCCCCAAATAAAATAATGAATTAAACTGTAGTGAATATATATTAAAGTAGAGGTTCTGTTAGATTCACAAGGGATTTATTAATTCCCATTTAATCAACACAGGAGTGTGTGATTATCTTTTGAAACTAACTTACTAATCTACACTTAACATAAACACTTGCTAATTTAATTATCAAAGTAACTTTAAAAATAGTATTGGTTTTAAAGTGATTAGCAGCAGAATAAAACTTTGAAAGAGATGGCACAACAAATGTAAACAAGAGGTTCAGTCTCAAGCCGAGACTTAGTCCTCTCAAAAGTTTATATATAAAAATTATCCACACCCTGGATCGGGGTTCAACAGTTTACAACTGTCCAGGTCCAAGACCTCTACCACTGTTCTTCATGGGAAACAGTACAACAGCACCCAGCTGTCCAGGTCACACACGACCTCTACCACTGTTATTCGTGGGAAAGAAAGAATGAAAGAGTTTGGTAAGGATTTACGAATCCTTCAGTTTGAGTACAGGAGACAGTGTATGTGTTAGATACAGCAGATAACACACACTGCTCGAAATGAATGATAATAAATCACAGAACAAGAGATGTAGAGTTTAGAAGTGGTTCTGGTGATCTCAGTGTAGCTCTGGACTCCTTTGGATTCGACTAGAAGTGAGTCTGAGTCCTCTTCTCGGTTCTGTTTGAGAAACAGAGTGTCGTATGCTCCAGGTTCACAGACAGTGACAATGTAGTGGTTGAAGTTCTTCAGTGTTCTTCTTGTATGCACAGAACACTTCTCGAGTATGCTTGATTGTCTATGAGCTTCTCTGTGTTATTCTCGTTCTTCTGTTTTTGGTATATTCCATCCACCACACTTTTCTTCTTTTCGATTCTTGTTGTTGTTCGTTTTTTTTGTGTCTTGGGCAGCGTAGTCTTCTCGTATTTATTTCCCAATAGGGGACAGAAAAGATTTCTTTTCAGCAGGTATGAGGTACGGGTTCCTGACATCCGACAACCTTTATCAGATATTTGAAAAATCATTAAAATGTACATGATATGACCGTTAGATAGATTAAATATAGGAAATAAAGAAATTCAAACAGTGAGTCGAGTGATCGGTAGGTAATTAGCATCGGTAGCTTGATCATCGGTAGCTTGAACATCGGTAGCTCAATGTCATTAGTTGATTTGACTCTATCGGTGGCTCTATGCGTCGGTTGGTACATGCTTGTATCGGTGACATTGTTTATCAGTAGCTCCATGCATCGGTAGCTCCATGCGTCGGTAGCTCCATGTGTCGGTAGCTATGAGTCTGTCAGTAGCTTTGTCCATCGGTGACTCATATTCCATCGGTAGCTATTTATACTTACACCGGTAGCTCTATGTTTGTATCGGTAGCTGTCTGTAAGTCAGTAGCTTACATTTATAAGCACATCGGTAGATCTGTTTTAAGTCTATAGGTATCTCTGTGTTAAGTCTATCGGTAGCTCTGTGTTAAGTCTATCGGTGACTCTGTCTGTCGGTAGACTAAGTCTATCGGTAGACTGGGTACCGGTAGCTCTTTATCAGTAGCTATAGGCAGATTACTTATCTGTTTTATGCAGAACACATCCGATTGGGTTAGAATCGATTTATAACTTGTATGAACATGGATAAAAGAGGATTAACATATTCCAAAGACTATTTTAAAAATTATTATTGGTTTGATCACAGATTGGAAAGAATTAAAGTATAGATTAATGATACTTAACAATATCATAGAGAATGAAAGCATAATTGGGATTTTCAACACATATGAATACATGATTGAGATTATCAAAACAGGTGAGGTCAACAGTAAGAATCAATGATAAGGGAATATTGTGACAGTTACATTTCTTAGAGACATATTTCATTGTATCCACATTATCTACTTTAATGGTGTATATAATATCCCATATATATTTTTTTAAAAAAATTTATTTTTCCATAATGGTGTTTTTAATAACATTTCATGTTTTTTCTTTCCTTGGATTTTTATTCAAACATTATTAATGCTGTGAATGTTTTTTATTAAATCGATTTCCTTTTCACTAAGTTATTTACATTCTAATTTCCATGGGTTTTTATAAGTTTGATTTTATCAACCCCTTAACTATCTCATATTGTATTTTATCATTCAATATTCATAAATTACACCTTTATACCAATATATTTTTTGTATTTTTATTAATTTCTTCTTAAAATATGGCATTGCTAAGAATAATTCTTATCCACCATATTAGGGTTTTCCTTTTAATATCTATATTATTTGATAACAAAGGCAATTATTATTATTATTTTTAATTTTAAATTTATATTTTCATATGATTAATTTTTATTTATCTTTCTCAATAAAAATAAAAATGTATATCCCTTTTATCAATATGGGTTCCATGATACTCTTAAAATTCCTTAAAAATTAATTCATTTCACTTAGAAATAAAATTTCTATCTTACACTCCAAATATCTTCTCCCTAAAAACTATTTAATTTCAACATTCCATTATTTTTTTAAGAACCCGTTTTTTTTCTATAAATGACTTTGGAATATTCTTGATGTTATTCCAGAGTAGTGCCTTCACAAGGCGTGCGATTCTGAGCCCTTGTGTGGATAAAATTAAATTTTTAGTGCGTTCACACTGGGTAGGATAATTAAGTAGAATAACTCCTAAACAGTAGCTTGGAATGGAAAACCGAGGGCACCGTTGTGTCCAAAGCGTGCTGTT
Organism: Viscum album; assembly: GCA_963277665.1. Classification (NCBI taxonomy): domain Eukaryota; kingdom Viridiplantae; phylum Streptophyta; class Magnoliopsida; order Santalales; family Viscaceae; genus Viscum; species Viscum album. Next base: position 878,501,653 of record OY728163.1, read on the forward strand.
TACCCTAGGAGTGGTGTAATTTTCACAGAAACAGGCCTCCTGTGAAAAATGCCACTATGGGTGTTTTCGTAATTTAGGTGCCTCAGACTTTAAGTTTTATACCTTCCAAACGGAGGCTCAGATTAAAATTATGAGACCGCTGTTGTGCTCGGGAGGTGGTGTTTACCCTAGGAGAGGCTTAACCTCAACCCTGTCGAGAGTTTTGGATGTGGGTCTATTTGGGGGTTTAAATTAATTAAACTTTTTAATTAATTTTCTTTTACTTAAGCCAACACACTCCCCTCCTTCCCCACTGTTCTCTGGTAGAAGAATTTCTCAACAAGGAATCCCTCCCTCTACTCAAGCACCCTTATTCCCCTCAAAAAGGCATTGTGGATCCGACTACGTTGGAACAACGACGAAGTGTCGGGCTACCCCGAAAGAGGTAGGACCTCTTCGTTTCCTTTTTATTTTTACCACATACTTTGAGATCAATTTGTAGCATCTAATTTATGTTTAATAGTTGAGAGAATCCCATATTCAAGTAGGAATCGTTCTATTCTTTCCAACGGATGTTTTGGTTTGAATTTTGGAGTCCCGGGGTGCATGGGTTGGACCCGACAAGTTTTATGACCAAACACCTTTTTTCGGCGGTTTTCAGGGTCGATCGGCTGTCTCCGGGTGGCTGTCTGATGAATAAATAGCGGTGGGGCTCTCCAGTAGTGGTTGGCGCAAGCTTCGAATGGTGGCGGCTCTAGGTGGCTTCAGGCTGCGGCTCCAGGCGGCGGTCGAGGACGATGGCGCCTATGGCGCGACGAAGCGGGGTCGCGTGCCACAACCCCATGTGGAGGCAGAGACCCGCACTTAGCGGGTCTCCGCGGAAGACTGCGACCGGCCCTTATGGCCGGTCAGTGCTGTGTGGACCTGAATTCCACAACTAGGCCGTGCGGCTGAGCCGCTGGCCGGCGCGGGTTGGCCCGACCCGGGCGGACCGGCCGTACCAGGCTGGTCCAGCCCAAGGGGTTCTCCCCTCCAACTTTAGACACCCTTAATTTTCTCTATGAGTGTCCATTTTGCGTGCCGTTTGTGGAAGTGCATTACTGGCATCGAGATGAAGCTTTTGGGATGGTTTTGGGTGCTTTTAACTCCTGAAACGGGGGGCCTCGGTGGCGCGACACGCCTCTATGAGGAATTGCGTTATTCTGGGGGTTCTTGTTTTGAATAGCGAAGACACATCCGATGTCCGATTTAAGCACTATCCACAGTGTTGTGACTCTTCCATTGAGACAAATATTTCCAAGGGGTTTTCAGGCATTGAAACTGGAGTTGAGGCATGGGCCCCATGACCCGTGTTTTAAGCTGCGAGCAGCGTTTCACAACTTTCTCATCGAACGTCCATTCGGGGTGTGTGAGCAGTCGATTCTGAGTGTTTTTCTGAGGACATTGCAATGGAACAATCTTCCCGCTTTAATTATGCATGATGGTTCAGGGCCCACCTGGTCCATTATGGGAGTTGGCAGTGATTTCCATCTTTATCATTGGGTGTCTGTTTTGGACAAGTGATTAGTCAATCTTGTGTACTTTTCCGAGAGGATCACAATGGTATGGTCCATTTGTTGCGTTTTAGGACCATGATGCGGGACCCATGTAGTACCTCTCATGTGCGGTGTGGCGAAATGCATCTTACTCTTCAGAAATCCGTTCCGTGCAAATAAGTAGTAAATTTGACGTGTATTTCTGAGGGGATCGCAATGGTGTGATGCGCCCGATTGTTTTTGGGAACGAGGATCGGGGCCACGGGACGCTGTTTAGGCGTAAAGTAGTGTTGAATGAATTTTATGTCATATTTCTGTTTCAGGCGAGTAAATAGTCGATCTCACATTTTTTCCACAAGGATTACAATGGTACGATCCGTTTGGATGTGCGGAGTCTCATTCGAGATCTCATTAAATGTGGAAACATGAAAGATATAACGGTGGTGGTTCTTCCTGCAGTGTTTATAGGGAACCCTTGGAATGTAATTGTGTTCACTCTTGTGTGTGTGAAGTACATGTTTAAAGAGATGTGGTTGGCCGTGCTAGGGCTTTAGAGGAACAAGGTTGGATAAATTGTGTTTTCTCCCTATGCGTTGATGTTGGGTGATGTGTTCACGATAGCCTTTGGGCTAGAAATGTGTTATACTGTAGGAGTATATGGGAATTCTTGGTGGCAAATGTTGTAGTTTGTACATTAGAATGTTTTTGCTCTTGGGTTGGAGATGAGTCAGGGCCACACGTCGTATGGGCCCCATGAGCACGCCATGTTCTACTTTACATACCTTTGATCTATCACGATGTAGAGGGCCCCTCTGTTCACGAAGGTTTAGACTAGTAGAGTTGAGTGGTTTCCACTAGTTCCGTTCTCAATGGTGTGATCGAAAGAGTTGTTTGGTTTCCCCTTTTTTCCATTCACCATGTGGGATTTCAATATCACATCCCTTCGTGTTCCCTGGTAGTGTATTTTAGGATTCGGTGTGACCAATACATTACGCGAGCACTGATCCTCTACCTAATAGGATGTTTCTAGTAGGGTATAGAGCCCCAGTGAGCCTGGGCATAGATTACCTAGCTGAGTATTGAGATCATATCCTCCTTCCATGATCTACCATGATGTGTTTCCATAGGCAGAGCTCCAGATATCAGCGTAACCCACACTACACAAGTGTTGAACCTCTACTAGGTGAATTGTTCTGGAGTTGGGTGGTTGTGCGATACCCACTCTAAGTTCTGATGGCCAGTGTTGTACCATCTAGTTGGGATGGCCAGAGCAGTTCTGGGTTTACCCACCAGCAGGGCTAGGTAGTGGGTTTCTAATCGACTTCTTAGGGTTTACCCTCCAGCAGAGACTGGGTAGTGGGTTACCCACTGACCTCTTATGGTTTACCCTCTAGTAGAAACTGGGAAGTGGGTTACCCGATGACCTCTTAGGGTTTACCCTCCAACGGAGACTGGGCAGTGGGTTACCCGATGACCTTGTAGAGTTTACCCTCCATTAGAGACTGGGCGTTGGGTTACGCGCCGACCACTTAGGGTTTACCATCCAGCAAAGACTTGGCAGTGGGTTACCCGATGACCTCTTAGGGTTTACCCCCAAGCAGAGACTGGGTTGTGGTTTACCTGATGACCTCTTTGGGTTTACCCAAAAGTAGAGACTAGGTAGTGGGTTACCCGACGAACTCTTAGTGTTTACCCTCTAGTAGAGACTGACCAGTGGGTTACCTGATGACCTCTTAGGGTTTACCCTCCAGCGGGGCTGGACAATGGGTTACCCGACATCTTCTTTCAGACTCAGTCCTTTCTACTAGGCTATTCTGTGGCTTTTCTCCGTGACTACTAGAGCAGGACCCTTGGTTGTATGGGTCAGTGATGTGACAACTTTGACTTTGAGAAGACCTCTCGACTGTGTGACAGTGAAGAGGTGCATTTTGACATTCCCTATAACTCTCAAGTACGATGGGTGATTTTCCCACCAAGATGCGTCCTTGTGATGCGACCTAAAACCGTGCGGGTGAGTCATTGCCGCCCAGAGTGGATAGTGTCAGGGTGCGGTGATTTAAGCCCCTTGGCTTACAGTTCGGGGCAGATGTGCAGGATGCTAGGCATCGATGGTGGTTACTTCTGGGACTATTCGCTACTCACTTTCTTGGGATGAGCAACATGATGAAGATCTTCTTACAATCTTTTTTGGGTTTCTGGGAAGATCACATATATATATGTATACCCTATTCTAGTACCCACTCCTTGGGTTTTGGTTACTCTCCTTCCAGGAGAGGTGAAGATGCGCGAGGTATGCCACGTGCTTTCCGTGTCTAGCTTTTCGTGGTGGGCTGAGTCTACTCTCCTACTATAGATAGCGATGACTTGACGTTAAGTTCATTTTCTCACCGTTTCTAGCTCCTTGTGTTGGGATGAGTCTACTTCCTTTCTCTTGTTGAGTTGAGCTGTTACTCTACTACACTCTTTGTCATCATCCTTTACTATTCCTTATTTGATATAATGCTCACCTCTTTAATACCTACTTTGTTGCTCCCTCGAGCCTTCGGGGTATCCTACTAAGTATTTTTATAATCACCCCTTCATGGGCTTTGCCCACACGTGGTGTGCCCTTACAGACGACAGATAGGTTGATCGTGACATCAGAGGAGCTTAAGAGTTTGGGAGCTTCGACCATGTACGATGGTCGTAGTTAGGTTCTAGGTGAGGGACCCTCCCAGCTGTTGCACTTTTTTTACCTATTGTTGGGTTGTGGCACTTTTCTATTTGGGTGCGTGTTTTTCCCTTTTTTTCATTTACCTTCAGCATTTACATTGCACTGATTAGAGGTCGATGCACGTTTTTGGTTGTTTATAGCAGTTAGTAATTTACTTTTCCTTTTACTCTGCACTTCTGCATTGAGTGGGCTATGTGTGTGTGTATAGGTACTTGGGAAAAGTCCTACCCGAGTTTTTTAGCTTTCGGCGCTAGTCGCCAGCCCCTACCCTGTGGAGGCGGGCTTGGGGTGGTTGTAGCTCGAGCCCAGGTAGGTTCGGGTCATGAAAAAGTGGTATCAAAGGTGGTTCGTTACTTAGGACGTTGTTCAGACATCCGTCAAAAGGAATTGGTTGGGATCTAGGGAAACAGTGTCAATGTGACTTGAGAGTGGCTCTCAGACGAGGGAGTCCAGTGATGGTGCGGCGGATAACGTATATATTCACCAGGACCCTGATAACTCGCTTGTCGACTGTGCATGCTGAGACACTCGTTCCAGGGAAATTGGTTTGTGCATCACATAGGATTGAGTCTTGACTCTTCTTCTTGAGTCAGCTCCCCATTGTTGTTACTATTATATACATATATGCTCATCTGACCGCGGTACTACTTGATAATATTTAGGATGTTTCTGTGAAGACAACCAGCTAGGATACCGGCTTTGGTTCTTGATAACGATCCTGGGAGTGATGGGGCCTCAGTCCAGGACCCATCATGCGAGCCCCTTTCTCTGGGTTCACTGGTAGCAGCACCCCCACTTTGTGAGCAGTAGACAACTTCATCAAAACAGGCTGATCTTGAGTAAAGGTTGAGTGTGCTCCACGAGTTCTAGCGTTAGAGACTACTAAGGTTCATTGGTGAGCTAGAACATCAGGCAGTAGAGGTTTGGCTCGAGATAGTGGTTTGCCTCTTTTGGCTTGTGCAGACACAGGCAGATCTGATGGTAGCTTTGCCTGCCAGCATTTTCCACGGAGAAACTGGGAGTTGATGGATTCTGGTGACTCAGTTACTCGATGAGTCATCACATTCATTGGACGACTTTCAGTAGCTGTTTCGTGAGTAGTTTTACCCCTTCTACATAGGCTCCATTCACATCTAGCATCCCCTTCCATTTCAGCAGTGGGGGATGACGGTGGCTAAGTACATGTCTAGGTTCACGGACCATGCACGTTTTTACCCAGACGTGGTCTATGACGGCAACTTCCAATCATGGATCTTCAAGCAGGGTCTCCACAGATAGATTCATGCTATCATAGTACCCTTGTGCATTTCCACTTATGTCGAGGTGCTAGAGTAGGTGATAGTGACAGAGAGCTTCCTGACACGTCCTACAATTGATGGTGGCAGTAGGAACGATGGAGGCGAGATGTCTGTCGTAGCTAGTAGGATTCAACAGAAAGAACCTCGACGCAGGAGGACTTCCACCTACTAGTATTGGAGACATGTTCGTTCACCACTGTGGTGAAAAAACACATGGGCTCACCCGAGGAGACCCTTACGTGAGAAGACCCAAGGGAAGGGTCATACACCACAGTGGTGCCGGAGGGCACCAGGGATTCCTGGAGAGCGTCGGTGCTATTCTTGCGATGGGTGAGGTCACTTGTTACAGGAGTGCCCGACAATGTATGCTGAGAACTTTGGGCAGGCATCAGGTGCACCACCACGGCAGAGGCAGTGCCGTGATCAGAGTAGTTCATAGAGAGGTGGTTCTAGATGAGGAGAAAGGGGAGCTAGAAGTGGGGGATGACATCACGAGGTCTTCCCATCACCGCCTTAGCGGTCCACATCAGGCTATGAGAGCTGACAGTTAGGACCATGGATAAACGCGAGCTTTAGATGTTTACGATCTTGCAGAGCATGTAGTGACAAGAGGTATGCTTTACAGCTCTTCTACTTTTTCTAGTAGATTTATTAGACTATGTGTGTCAAATGCTTTACTACCTGCTCCTTGCTTGAGTTTTTACTAGGGTGACACTGGGTGTCGGTGTAACCCTGTGTTAGTGGAATAGAAGGTGTCAAACCTTTCTCTTTAGTCGATGGTGGAGACTCCTTCGCCTTTCGAGCGTGTAAGAGAGTCTTGTTCGTGGGAGATCGACTATGAAATCATGCATGACCAGATATCCTTGGGTGTATCACCATATAGATATTCTGAAGTAGGGAATCACCGAGCTTTGTCCCAGGTCCAAACGGTGATCCCAGTCATATCGTGTGATTTATAGGTGTGACTGGGGAGGTGAGATACCCCCGAGGTCCTTAGGGCCATTTGATACCTTGCAATGGGATGGCGAGGTCCCCACCGCCTTGCCCTAAAACCAAAGGCTGGTTTGGGTGCATAACGACTCCCACGTGACTCATCTGAGAAGAAGGGTTTGTGCACCTATGCACATCATCGGCGAGGGTATACCCCATGTGAACGGACCAAATCCTTTGGTCCATGTGCGGTGATGTAGAACTGTGCTAGAGTTTTGCTCGGTACAGGAGAGCCAGGTGTGGGCTTAGTAAACTGAGTTGTTTCCCTAGTTTTTCTTTTTGGGTATGAAAATACTGAGGAGGGAATGATGTAAGAACCTGTTTCTATCTATAAAATACTTTGGATCATTCTTGATGTTATTTCAGAGAAGCTCCTTCAGACGGCGTGCGATTCCGAGCCCCAGTGTGGCCAGAATTAAATTTTCAGTGCGTTCACACTGGGGACACCAATTAAGTAGAATAACTCCTAAACGGTAGCTCAGATGCAAAAATTGAGGGAACCATTGAGTCCAGAGCGTGTTGTTTACCCTAGGAGGGGTGAAATTTTCACAGGCGCGAGCCTCCTGTTAAAAATGCCATGAGGGGAATTTTCGTAATTTAGAGGCCTTAGACGTTAAATTTTATAACATATGAATGGAGGCTCAGATTAAAATTCTGAGACCTCCGTTGTTCTTGGGATTTGGTGTTTACCCTAGGGGAGGCTTAACCTTGACCCCGTCGAGAGTTTTGGATGTGGGTCAATTTGGGGGTTTCAATTAATTAAACGTTTTCATTAATTTTCCTTTACTTAAGCCGACACCCTCCCCTCCTTCTCCATTGTTCTCTGGAGGAAGAAGTTCTCAGCAAGGAATCCCTCCCTCTCCTCAATCACCCCTCCTCCACTCAACAAGGCATTTCAGATCTGACTATGGCGGATCGAAGACGAAGCGTCGGGCTATGACAAAAGAGGTAGGATCTTTTCATTTCCTTTTTATTTTTTCCTGCATAATTTGAGCTCAATTTGTAGCTTCTAATTACTATAGAATTATTGATAAAAGACCATATTTCAGTACGACTTGTTCTAGGCCTTCCAACGGATGTTTCAATTTGAATTTTGGAGTGCCAGGGTGCCTGGGGTGGCCCCGTGAAGTTTTCCGGCCAAACACCAATTTTCCACCAGTTTTCTGGGTGTACCGGCGGTCTACGGGGGGCGTTCTGAACCGGCAGTGGTTGCGGGGCTCTCCAACAGTGGTCAGTGTGAGCTGCGGATGATGGAAGCCCCAGGAGGCTCAGGTCGGCGGATCCAGGCAGCGGTCGAGGCCGACAACGCTGGTGGCGCGACGAAGTGGGATCGTGGCGCGCGACACCGTGCAGGGACAGAGACCCTAACGTGGCAGGTCTTCGCAGGAGACCATGACTTGCTCTAGAGGCTGGTTGGTGCTGCATGGACTCGGACTCCATGGTCGGGCCACACAGCTGAGCCGCGGGCCAGTGCTGCGAGCCGGTCGGAGCGGGCCGGCACAGACCGGGCGGACCAGGCTGGTCCAGCCCAAGCGTTTCGCCCCTCCGACTTTGGACACCCTTAAATTTCTCTACGGGTGTCTGTTATGCGTGATGTCTGTAGCAGTGCATTCCTAGCATTGAGATGATGCTTTTGAGATAGTTTTTGGGGGTTTTAGCTCCCAAAATGGGGGCCTCGGTGGCACAACACGCCTTTAACTGGATTAGCATTTTTCGGGGGTTCTTGTATTGGATTGCACAGACACATCCGATGTCCGATTTGAGCACCGCCAGTAGTGTTGAGACCATAGAATTGAGAAGAAAATTTCCAATGGGTTTTTAGGTGTTGAAACTGGAGTTGAGGAATGGGCCCCACAACCCGTCTTTTAAGATGCGAGCAGCATTTCACAACTTTCTCATCAGACATCCGTTTGGGGCGTGCGATCAGTCGATTATGCGTGTTTTTCTAAGGGCATTGCAATGGAAAAATCCACCCGCATTAATTCAGCATGATGGTGTAGGCCCCACTTGGTCCTTTTTCGGAGTTGGTGGTGATTCCCATCTTTATCACCGGTTGTTCGTTTTGGACAAGTGATTAGTAAATCTTGTGTAATTTTTCTAGAGGATTGCAGTGGTGAGATTTGTTTGTTGCATTTCAGGATCTTGATGCGGGTCCCATGTAGCACCGCTAATGTGCGGTGCGGCGAAATGCAGCTTCTTCTCTGGAAATTTGGTCTGTGCAAGTAAGTAGTCAATTAGATGTGTCTTTTCGAGGGGATCTCAATGGTGCAATGCACCCGACTATTTTCGGGACCGAGGCTTGGGACCACGGGACGTCGTTCGGGCGTAAAGAAATGTTGAAAGACTTTTAAGTCAGATGTCTGTTAGAGGAGAGTAAATAGTTTATCTTGTGTGTTTATCCGCGAGGATTACAATGGTATGATCTTTTTGTATGTGCCAAGTCTCGTTCGAGATCTCTATAAATGTGGATGCATGAAAGATGTACTGGTGGTGGTTCTTCCTACGGTGTTTGTAGGAAACCCTTGGCGTGTAATCGTGTTCAATCTCGTGTGAGTGAAGTATATGTTTAAAGATATGTGGTTGTCCGTGCTAGGGCCTTGGAGGAAGCATGTTGGTGAAATTACGTTTTCGTCATTCGCGTTGACGTTGGGTGTCGTGTGCACGATTGCCTTTGGGATGGAAATGCGGTATACTCTCAGAGTATACATGAATTCTTAGAGGTACATGTTTTAGTTTGTACATGATAATGTTTGGAGCTTTGTTTGGAGATGAGTTAGGGACACACATCATGTGGACCCCATGTGTGGGCACTGTTCTACATTACATACCTTTGATCTCTCACGATTGAGATGGTCCCTCTATTCATGATGGTTTAGACCTGAAGGGTTGAGTGGTATCCCCTTGTTCTGTTCTTAACAGTGCGATCGGTGGAGTTTTTTGGGTTCCCCCTTTTCCTTTATCCGTGTGGGATTTCAGTATCACATCCCTTCATGTTCCTTAGTAGAGTTTTTGAGGATTCGGTGTTACTAATATATTACACGGGCATCGATCCTCTACTTAGGAGGTTGATTCCAGTAGGGTACGGAGCCCCCGTGAGCCTGGGTATAGATTCCCTAGCAGAGTATCGAGATCATATCCTACTTCTGTGATCTACCGTGACGTTTTTACCTATTCAGAGCTCCAGGTATTGGTATGACCCACACTACACTGGCACTAAACCTCTACTAGGAGAATTTTTTTGGATTTGGGTGGTTGCACGATACCCACTCCATGTTCTGTTTTCCAGTGTTGTATCATCCAGTAGGGATGGCCAGATCAGTTTCAGGTTTACCCTCCAGCGGGGCTGGGGTGTGGGTTTCTCATCAACTTCTTAGGGTTTACCCTCCAACAGAGACATGGCAGTGGATTGCCCACCAACCACTTAGGATTTACCCTCCAGTAGAGACTCGGTAGTGGGTTGCCTGAGGACCTCTTAGGGTTTACCCTCCAGCAGATACTGGGTAGTAGGTTACCTGATGACCTATTAGGGTTTACCCTCTAGCAGATACTGGGTAGTGGGTTACCCGCCAACCTCAAAGGTTTACCCTCCAACAGAGACTATGCATTGGATTACCTGATGACCTCTTTCGGTTTACCCTCTAGTGGAGATTGGGCAGTGGGTTACCCGACTACCTCTTAGAGTTTACCCTCCAGTAGAGAATGGGCAGTGGGTTACCTGACGACCTCTTAGGGTTTACCCTCCAGTAGAGACTGGGCAATGGGTAACCCAACAATCTCTTAGGGTTTACCCTCCAGCGGGGCTGGGCAATGGGTTACCCGACAACTTCTTTCAAACTCAGTCCTTTCTACTAGGCTACTCTATGGATTTTCTCCGTGACTACCGGAGAGGGACCCTTGGTTGTACGGGTCACTAATGTGACAACTTTGACTTTGATAAGACATATCAACTATGTGACAGTGAAGAGGTGTGGTTTTACTTTCCCTATAACTCTCAAGTACGAGGGGTGCTTTCCCCACCAAGATATGTCCTTTTGACATCACTTAAAATCATACAATCAAGTTAGTGCCTCCCAAAGAGGATAGTGTTCGGGTGAGGTGAGTTGAGACCCTTGTATTTCATTCTAGGGAAGACATGTAGGATGCTGGGCATCAATGGTGGTTACTTCTGGGACTAGTGGGTACTCACTTTCTTGGGCTGAGCTATGGGATAGAGATACCCTTATGATCTTGTTCGGGTTTCTTGACAGAGAATATATATATATATATATATGTTTACCTTGTTCCAGTACCCACTCCTTGGATTTTTTTACTCTCCTTCTAGGAGAGGTGAAGACACATGGGGTATGCCACGTTATTTTAGTGTCAAGCTTCTCGTGGTTGGACGAGTCTACTCTCCTGCTATAGGTAGCGAATACTCGACGTGAAGTTCATCTTTTCACCATTTCTAGATCATTGTGTTTGGAGAAGTCTACTTCCTTTCTCTTGTTGGGCTGAGCTGTTACTCTACTGCTCTCTCTATCATCATCCTTTACTATTACCTATTTGATATACTTCTCACCTCTTTTGTTTCTCCCTCGAGCCATCGGGGGTATCCTACTATGTATTTTTATACTCACCCATTATTGGGATTTTCCCGCACTTGGTGTGCCCTTGCAGATTATAGAGAAGTTGATCGTGACGTCATATGAGCTTAGGAGATCGAGAGCTTGGACCGGGTATGGTGGTCGTAATCGGGTTCCAGGTGAGAGACCCTCCTAGCTGTTGTACGTTTGATTACCTGTTGTCGGGTTGTGGCACTTTTATGGTTGGGTGCATGTTTTGCCCTTTTTCTTTTCAGTTTACCTTATTTATTTACTTTGTAATGATTAGAGGTTGAAGCAATTGTGTGTCTTTTTATAGCAGTTAGTACTTTACCTTTCCTTTTACTCTGCACTTCTGCATTGAGTGGGCTGCGTGTGTGTGTATAGGTACTTAGGAAAACGCCTCCCCGAGTAGTTTAGCCTTTAGCGCTTGTCACCATCCCCTGGCCTATAGAGGCGGGATTGGGGTAGTTGCGTCTTGAGCCCAGGTAGGGTCAGGTCATGAAAATTTTTATGGATATTAATATAATCATGTTTTAAAGACATTGTTTCCTAATTGGAAATGAATTTTCAAGTGATTGTAATGTGAATATTATGAGAACACTACAAAAATGATTTAAATAAAACTTTTCCCTCATTTATATTCCTTTTTAATTTCTTAATCTAGAAGATCTATCATCATTGAATATTTTATATCATTTATGTATCACCATATAAGTTATCATGTGAAATGTTTATTTTAGGTGATTAAATTATTTCCATCATTTTATCCAATTTCAGATTAATCCTTATGTGATACATTATGAAATGTTTTGTTACCCATTATATTCATAAAAGATAATCAAGATATGATTTAGTATGGATATAAAATTGAATAAATATGTATGGGTTATTACTATATAAAACTTGTTGCATAAATGATATATCCCCCTATTTTATTGGTTAATGATTTATATCTCATAATATTACTATAGGACATAGGTGGATACTATACCTTTTGTTCAGGGAGATTAATTCATCTTTTTGATTTAATGTATAATTAAAATAAATTATTTAAAATAAATGTAGTTCATGTTGGGTTTGTCTCGAAATAGCTACCCCTGTTTAATCAATTACTGATATGGATTAATCCCTCTATGTGAAGGACAATAGAAACTACTAAATGAATTTTAATCTAATGTAAAAATGTATTAAAGTATCAAAAATTACAAATTAGAGTGGTATAAATATATATTTTATATATTCACTTAATCCATCTCAAACATATCCACCATTAGTTGGTTCGTAAATGGGTAAATATTTCATCATATATCCATCCACCTAAAAAATAACATTTAATACCACTAGCAAGGAAATTATGTTATTTCACTAAATTCACATTAAAAAATAAAATTCAATTTCCTATCTTCAAGTCCCATGAGTCATATGACTATTCAGTTATGGGATTAATTTTTTTCGATATTACTTGTATTAATATTACTTGTGTTTCATGTTTACCATGATTTACTTCACCATCAATGTCTTGGATTAAATTTTATTTTTGATGATTTATAGATAGTCTTATTTAGATGATCCATCATCAGAGGGAAAGTCATTATCAGTACATACACCTATTATAATTATTTAAAAATACCATTAACAGTGTTTTGTTGTATGTTTCTAATATTATATTATTTATTTTGACTAACTGTGATCATGATCATTTTAGTAATAGATTCAACATCAATTAGTTTAATATTCATAATCAATTCAACTGTCCAAGAATAGGTTTACAATAAGTTCATTTTGGAGGTCATAGATAGTTAGGATAACTACCATGGTTAGTTCAACTAATTTTGAATCATGATTTACATGTAATAAATTTCAAAAATAACAAATATTAGTCCTTGTAATTTGATTCAAAGAAATAAATACAATAAAAATAAATTTTAATAAAAATAAAAAATACATAATAACTCAAAATATATCATAAATTTAAAAATATCACAAAAATAATATGTTTAACAAATATTTATGAATAAAAAATGATTAAAATTTACAAAACAATATATCAATCATATCCCCTGATTAGTAAAATTCATGATTCACATGTGGATTCGACCAATATTATATTGTATCATGATACCTATATAGTTGTGTTTTGGATCAGTTATATTGAAATAGAAATCCTCATATTGTGTGTGACCTTAATTTATATGGTTTTCTACTGAAGATCCATTTTCATGGTTTTAGATTAAAAGGCAATAAATTGAACCTAAAAAATATGAAATGAGAAACAATTTTCTAGAAGGATTACCATCCATTTTTTCTAAAAGAATATAATTTCCTTTCTTTGGTGGAAGACATGATACCCAAGCTATGGTATTTGAAATAGTGTTTTCTGACCATAATATAGTATATATCAAATATTTTGGGCCTATAAATATTTTCTAATTATATGATGAGTGATGATAATTAATGAGTATTTTTTAGAATTTTCTATAAGAAAGGACATGGATTTGGACATACCCCTTCACTTACTAAAATATTTTGAGGTGTTTAATAGAAAATCAAGATAAATTAATTTTTAGTGGCGTAACAATTGATATTCTTATATTGGATATATTTTTTTTAATAATGAGGCATCAAGACTTTCTATGTGTAAATATTTTTCCTAACCCTGATTGAAGAGACAATTGTTGAGTCAATAAGGTTTTCCTTATGACTTTTCCATTCCTTCCTGTTTTGAAAATCACAAACACCTTATCTTTAAGAAAATTTCTTTTATAAGGAAAATTGATTTTATAAGGAAAATTGATTTTATAAGAAAAATTGATTTTATAAGGAAAATCGCTTTTGTAAGAAAAATTATTCTTATCATATTATCATCCAGATTTTTCTTAAGTATGAGATTCAGATTCACTTCTATTTTCTCGGGAATTCTTGAAACATTGTTATGAAGTATTCTGTTTTAGGATCCGAATTCTGGATAAGAACTACGATAAAGTTTCACTCTGAAATCCTGATGAGAACTGTGATAGATTTCCATTCCGAACTCCGGATACGAACTCTGACTAAGTTTGATTCCAGATTCAAGATACGAGTCCTTATGAAGTTCGACAATGAATTCTCCTTAAGAATTCTGATGAGCAATTCTCATTACGAATTCTGATGAGGAATTATCATTATAAATTCTGATGAGGAATTCTCATTATGAATTCTGCTGATGAATTCTCATTACGAATTCTGATGATGAAATCTCATTATGAATTCTGATGAAGAATTCTCATTATAAATTCTGATGAGGAATTCTCATTACGAATTCTGATGATGAATTCTCATTATGAATTCTCATTCCAAATTCTCATTCCAAATTCTCATTCCGAATTCACCTATTAAACAGAATCTGTTCATCTTTGATTTATACACTCTAAATTTATTTAGAATCCGAAAATTATATTTGGTTTAGACTCTGAACTTTCATCTTACTTAAGTTGTTATAATCTCTGTACTCTTTATTATTTTTCTTACACTCCGAACCTTCACTCCGAATTTTTCATTCAGAACTTTTCAGTTAGATTTTAAACGATGTTGTATATTCTATTACACTTGTTTTGTTATAAAACGATGTCGTCTATTTTGTTATAAACTAACCGTTTTCTAAGTGACACGTGTACAGGATCCTCCGATCTTTAAGGAAAATATGACCGTTGGAGAAGGAGCCGACCTTACCTATAAATAGGAGCTCATTTGAAAGAGCTCAGTGCTGAAAGGCTGACTGATTTTCGACTCATGTGATTACATGCTTGAAGTGATTTCTAGAGAGAGATGCTCTTATTAACTCTCAAAGCTTCGTGCGACTCTGAATGTTGGTGATTACATTCTAGGGCTTTCTGGGATAGGAAGACAGAGGTGCCGACTACCTTGATGTTCGAGGGCTTCCTTGCTGAGGAAGACAGAGGTTTCCAACTACCTTGAAGTTGAGGGCTTGCGGGGATAGCAAGACAGAGACTCCGATCTTTGTATCAAGGGATTACCCTAGTCTGGGTAAGTCAGACTTGCTTGATAGTATAAATCAAGGGACCTTTATCCAAGGTTGTTGGATACCCTTCTCTTTGGGTTAAAAGACTTATATCTTGTTACTTGTAGTTTTTCTACTTGTTTATTTCCGCTGCATTGTGTATTATAAGGAAAGTATAACTTTCATATACTTCCTTACTTATACTCTGTTTCATTTAGATTCTATACGCTTTAAGGTAAAATCTCATTTTTTAATCTTTTGTTAAGATTCAATTTCTAGAACCATATTTCCGGAACCTACTTTCGGAATCTCTTTCCAGGTTTTTTTGTGTGTTAGAGGTGTTGTGAATTTGCTTAAGTTTAACTTTGTTAAACTTAGCCCTTTCCTTTTATTAAGGAAAAAAAGTTATTCTTAACTAACTTTAAAGGTTCCAAAGGAATTTTTAATGTGTACAATTCACCCCCCCTCTTGTAAATTGAGCATCTACATCACTATTTCGATCCTACAATTGGTATCAGAGGTTGGAAACCTCATACTCTATACCAATCCTACATTTGGTATCAGAGAAGGTCTCTGAAATACTTATACTTACGAATAAGTTTTTCTTGCTCATTTTACCATTCCAAACTTTTCCATTCCGAACTTTCTCATTCCGAACTTTGTTATTACGAATCTTTTGCTACTAACAAGTTTGTGTATCGAAGGTTTCTAGTATGTTAGGAATTAGTGTTGGTTCAATTGATAATCTAAATCCTACAAGACCACCAATCTTTGATGGTAATGATTATGAATACTGGATAGATCGAATGAAGACTTTTGTTATCAATACTGGAGTGGACAACTTTGTAATGCTTACTGGTGATTATAAAATTCCTGAAAAGGAAGTCAGAACTTTCACTAACCAGGAAAAGCAGGAATATCAACTCAACTATAATGTATGCAATACTCTACTTTGTTCAATGACAAGAAATATATATAGCCAAATTTCTTCTTGTGAAGCAGCTAATTATATCTAGAAGAAGTTAGAGGTTACACACTTTGGAACTTCTAAGGTGATTGAGACTAGGAGAGCTATGCTTAGAGCTGAATATCATGGCTTCAACTTTCCTTATGGTGAACCAATCTGTAAAGTTCAACAGAGATTTATGACTATCGTCAACAGCCTAAAATCTATAGGAGAGATAGGTTTAGATGATGAAGATCTTATGGATAAAATAATTGACATTATGCCCTATGAGTGGGAATCCAAAAGAACAGCTATAGATGAGAACAGAAAGGTCACTCAAATTACTCTTGATGAGCTATTTGGAAGTCTTCTACAACATAAAACCAGAATGAAGAGAGATGCTGACAACATCAAGAAGAAGAATGGAAATGGTACTGTTTCTTTTACAACAACTTCAAATCAGATGAAAGCTAAGACTCCTGAGAGAGTAACCAGATCCATGTCTAAGAAAGTTTTTTTCCAATCCGAATCTAGTGAGAGTGAAGTCTCTGAAAATGAATTAGAAAATCTTGCTCGAATGATGAAAAAGATAGCTGGACAGAGAAATTTCCAATCCAAGTATAAGAAAAAGGAAAGGAAAGATAAGAAAGATGGAGAAGTTACTTGCTATGAATGCAAGAGAGCTGGACATATTAGACCAGATTTCCCTTTGCTCAAAAAGAAAGAAAGGAAAGAAAGGCATTCAGAGAGGAACAGAAAGAAATATTATAAAGCCAAAGATAAGAAAGTTCTGGAAGCTAATGACACCTGGAGTGCCAGTGGTGGTGACTCTTCAGATGAATCTTTTGATTATGAATCTTCAGGACAGATGAATCTTGGTCTTATATCCAGATTACCTATTGATAATCATTGTCTTTTGGCTAAGGTACGAAATGCTGAATCATTGACCAATGATTCTTTAAATTCTAATGATAGTAAGTATTATAACTCTTCTGATGAAGAATCATCTTCTGATGAGGAAAATACTTTACCTACTTATGAAGAAGTCTCTAGGTTTGCTGAACTTCTTGAGATTGAGAATTCCAAACTCAATAAGAAACTTGATAAAGCAAACTCTAGGAATTCTATTCTTACAAAAGAAATATCAGATCTTTCTAAAGATCTTGATAGAAAAAATTCTGATTTTGAAAGTATTTAAAAAAATCTTGAGGAAGTAAGTTCTGAGAAGAATAAACTTTCTAATGAGTTAGAAAAAGTAATTTCTAAGAAAAATGTTTTCGAGCCTTGCTCTAGTTCTAAAACTAATGATTTTGAGGATAAAAACATGGCTGTAAAACTCAAGTCTGAAATTTTTTCCTTAAAGAAGTGTTTATCAAACTTTACTCATGGTAAGGAAAATTTTGATAAAATGTATTCCCAAATACGACCTTTAAGAAATAAATCCGGATTTGGTTATACCCATGAAAAACCAATTTTTAGTAACAATTATTTTGTTTCTCAGAGTGCCCCATTTTGTACCAAGTGTCAATGTGGTGGTCACTGGGAAAAGAATTATTCCTTAAACAAAACCCAATCTTTAGGATTTCACAAATCTTATTTCTCTAAGAAGATGTGGGTTCCTAAAATTTTATTATCTGGAAATCTCGGATCCAAACAAGTTTAGATTTCAAAAGTCTAGTTATCCTTTTGATTTATGGAAAATAAAGAGAGTACCAGCAACAATACATGGTACATGGATAGTGGATGTTCCCGGCACATGACTGGTAACAAAAGTTGTTTTGAAAATATTATCAAAATGAAAGGAGGAAAGGTAACTTTAGGAGATAATGCTAAGGGAGATATTGTTGGAATTGGTAATATTGTTCTTCTTGGTAAAACCTTGATTTCAAATGTTCTTTTTGTTATGGGTCTTAAGAACAACCTCATTAGCATAAGTCAATTATGTGATGATGGTTACCTTGTGGATTTTAGGAATGATAAGTGCTTAGTTCACAATTCCAAGGAAGATTTTATTCTCTCAGCCAATAGGAAAGAGAATGTTTACCATTTAAACATAGAAGACCTTAGAATCCATGATTTACCTTGCCTTAGTGCAATGGAAGATCATTCCTGGTTATGGCATAGAAGACTAGGTCACTGTAATCTTAGGAACTTATGTAAACTCTCTTAGAAGAAACTAGTTAAGGATCTACCGGAACTTAGATTTGATTCTTCTAAAGTTTGTGATCCTTGTCAATATGGCAAGAAACATAAATCTAGTTTTAAGTCAATCGGTGAAGTCTCAACAACCGATGCATTACAGTTAGTGCACGTGGATCTTTTCGGTCTAACACAAACTGGAAGTATTGGAGGCAAGTACCATGTGATTGTTCTAGTTGATGATTACACTAGATTTAATTGGGTATATTTTCTAGCAAAGAAGTCTGAAGATTTTTCCTATTTCAAAAGTTTTAGAGCTCAAGTTAAAAATGAGAAAAACCTTCCATTGAAAACTATTCATAGTGATCATGGAGGAGAATTTCAAAATTCTGATTTTGAAACTTTTTGTAGTAAAAAAGGTATTACTCACAATTTTTCAGCACCTAGAACTCCACAATAGAATGGTGTAGTTCAAAGAAGGAATAGAATTCTTCAAGAAATAACTAGAACCATGTTGAGTGAATATTCTATTGCTAGACATTTCTGGGCTGAAGCTGTAAGTACTGCTTGCTATACTATAAATCGAGTTTTGATTATACCTTTTCTTAATAAAACTCCTTATGAGTTATGGAATGGTAGAAAACCAAGACTATCCTAATTCAAGGTTTTTGGTTGCAAAGTATTCATTTTGAATACTAAAGATAACTTAAATAAATTCGCAACAAAATCTGATGAAGGAATTTTCTTAGGCTATTCCACAATTTCTAAGGCTTATAGAGTTTTTAATAAAAATACTTGTACTGTTGAAGAAATAGTACATGTAAAATTTGATGAGTCAGATCCTTTTGTTTTTAAACCACCTCAACCTACATCCTTGGATGTGTTTTCAAAAACTGATTGTCATCCTTTGATAGAAGAACCTTTTGATAAGGAAATTGTTCAAGAAGACACTTCTGAAACATTTACCCTAGAAGACTTTCAACCCTATGTTGATGAACAGGTTTTACAAAACCCAAATCAGGTGTTTCTTAAGAATCATCCCAGTGATAGTATCATTGGTGATGTAAACCAACCTGTAAGGACTAGAAGTTCCTTAAGAAATGAAGTAGAACATCTAGCATTTCTTTCCCAATTAGAACCTAAAAGCACTGATGAAGCTTTAGGAGATGATGATTGGATTAAAGCCATGCAAGATGAACTAAATTAATTCGAAAGGAATAAAGTCTGGACCTTGGTTGAAAGACCTAAGGAAAATTATATAATTGGAGTCAAATGGGTTTTCAGAAATAAATGTGAAGAAAATGGAGTCATAGTAAGAAATAAAGCTAGACTTGTTTCTAAAGGATATAATCAGCAAGAGGGAATAGACTATGAAGAAACCTATGCTCCAGTATCCAAACTTGAATCTATCCGTATTCTACTTTCCTTCACAGTATTCTTTAATTTCAAACTTTTCCAAATGGATGTGAAATGTTCTTTTCTTAACGGTTATGTTCAAGAGGAAGTTTTTTGTTGAACAACCTCCTGGATTTGAAGATTAAAAACATCCTAATTATGTTTTAGACTTACCAAAGCTTTGTATGGTCTTAAACAAGCCCCACGAACATGGTATGATAGACTCACTGGTTTTTTGCTTCAAAATAACTATGTTAAGGGAAATGCAGATCCAACCCTTTTTATAAAGAATGATAAGAGAAATGTTTTGATTGTTCAAATTTATGTTGATGACATCATATTTGGCTCAACTCAGCAATCTTTGACCGACTCTTTTTCAAGTCTAATGAAATATGAGTTTAAAATGAGTATGATGGGTGAGTTAACATTTTTCCTTGGTTTTAAAATTTCTCAAAAACCATAAGGAACCTACATATCTCAACATAAGTATATTAAAGATCTTCTTTAAAAGTATGGTTATGAAAACATTAAGAGTATAAGTACTCCCATTGGTACCTCAAATTCTTTAGATTTTGATGAAGCTGGGAAACCAGTAGATCAAACATCTTTTAGAGGTATGATAGGAAGTCTACTATACTTAACAGCTAGTCGACCAGACTTAATGTTTTCAGTATGCTTATGTGCAAGATATCAATCCAATCATAAGGAATCTCACCTAAAGGCAGTAAAAAGAATTTTTCGCTACCTTAAGGGAACCATGGATCTAGGATTATTTTATACTTCTGGAAATGATTTTGTTCAAAAAAGCTTTTCTGATGCTGACTTTAGTGGATGTAGAATGGATAGAAAAAGTATATCCAGAACTTGTCATTTCTTAGGAGATTCATTAGTTTTTTGGTCCTGCAAGAAGCAACATTCTGTAGCACTCTCCACTGCTGAAGCTGAATATGTAGTAGCTGGAAGCTGTTGTGCTCAAGTGTTGTGGATGAAACACACACTCACAGACTATGGCTTGAGTTTTACTAAAACTCAAATTTTGTGTGATAACACAAGTGCCATTACCTTAGTAAGAACCCTGCACATCACTCCCGTGCAAAAAACATAGATATTAGGCATCACTTTCTTAGGAATCACACACTTAAAGGAGATATTATTCTTCAATTTATTGGAATGCAAGATCAACTTGCGTATATTTTCAAAAAATATTTTCCTTCTGATAGATTTGAATATATTAAACAAAAGTTAGGAATGATAACCGTAAGGTAATCCTCCTTAATTAACTTTCTGTTGAAAAAGGATCCTTACAGTAATAAATTCCTTTTCATAGGGGGAGTACATTGGTTTGTTAGAATAACAAAGTTTTTCAAAGTTTGTTTTCAAAACATTTCAGAACTAAGATTTCCGAAATGGAAATGTCCGGAAATACAATTTTCCAGAATGGGTATTTTCATATAAGAAAACTTCTAAAATAGAAATTTTCGTATTGAAAACTTCCGGAATGGAAAATTTCGTACTGGTATTTTCATAACGGGATTTTTGTACCGAATCTTTCATAATAAGTTTTTCGTTTTCAATTTTTTTTACGTACTGAGTTTTCCGTATTGAGTTTTTTTTTCGTACTGAGTTTTCCGTACTGAGTTTTTTTTTTCGTACTGAGTTTTTCATACTGAATTTATTTTTCGTTGTAAGAGTTTTTTTTAAGAATGTTACTAAAATATGAATAATCTTCCTAAGCCAATCCTAAAGGTATGATTTCCTTACCCAAGTTTTTGTAGTAATATTTTACTTGCTGGAATTTTCTTATATTTTTTTTCGGATTATAGTTTTCTTAATTCTGTGTTTTAATAAAAACCTCAAAAGATCGGATTCAAGAGAATTGGTTTTCGACCGTCAGATCTAATCTCATCTTATCGCAACCATTCGATCAACCGTGGAAGTTGAACCGTCGTCTCATTGCCTATATAAAGAGGACCCAAATAGTTGTCCCACATCGGTTTTCAATCTCTGGCGTCCCGAAGCTCTGCCTCTCAGTTTTAAGGCCATTCCAACCTTCAGTTGTCTCCATTCCGAACTTCTCAGAGGTCTTCAGATCCAAATGTCTGTGGAAGTAGCTTCGCAAGACATGTCTTCATCTAAGCCGATTTCGAAGTGCTTAGTATACAGAGAGAGGCTGGTCCATCCAGATTTCTTCAACAAGTATGATTCTCTTATTTCCAAGAATATCAAGCTTAATGGTTGGGAAGATGTTGCGGTATCAAAACCCGGGAATCAAGATGAAGTGTTTTCGGTTTTGCTTATCGAATTCTATGAGACAGTTTCTTTTCTTCAGGAAGATAGAAGGGACAAGTTGTCTTTTAATTCTTATGGTAAGACTTATAAGCTTTCATATTGCCAAGGCAGCCAGCTTGGTAGGGCAGAATAATGAAGGTGAAGCTGAGTTTATTTCTCATGTGTTGCCGGATTCTAAGGGTATCTTCGGCAAGGAAAAAGACTTAGAAAATCTTGGACTGGCTGATGACAAGGCTCCGAAGATTGCTAGTTTATCTTCAAATTTACGGATTCTAGAGCTATGGGTATAGGGTATTATCGTACCGAGGAAAGGTGACAAAGATAGCTTGAATAAGAGTGAGATCTAAATCCTAGATTTTCTGATAAATCTAAGGAAGTTTAACTTGATGAAGCACATTCTTTTCACTCTTGAGAATTTGAATAAAGGAAATATGAGAGCTCAGATTATTATGTATCCAGCAATCCTCTCCAAGTTAATTGTTCAGTGCCTTGAGTATTTCAAGGAGGCTTGCAAATCTAAGCCAAGAGTTTGCAAGATTATGCTGGTGAGTGATGGTACACTCAAAAGAATGGATATAGCCTTTGACAAGGAGTCTGGACAGTTTATTGATCTACCTGCTCAAGAAGAAACAGTTCCGAAAGTTACTGATTCGGAATCCCCTAAGCCATTAATGAAGAGAAAGTTGAAAGAAGTGGAAGTAGAATCAGAGAATCTCAAGTCAAAGGAAGTTCATTCCGCACCTCCAAAAGCAAAGAAGAAGAAAGATTACCCAGATGAGGTAGTTTCTAAATAGAGGGAGATGAAAGAGAAAAGAGTGCAAGGGGAGCCTCAGTTCGGCTTGGACCCTGCAGAGGCTAAGGCCTTGAAGGAGAAAACTGCGGATGAGATAGAAAAACAAGCAAAAGAAATGAAGCTCAAGAAGAAGATGTCTGAGGCTGAGGTAGCTCAGGCTTTGTTGAAATTCAATGAGATGGTTTCTGCCAATATTCCTGTTCCGAGAACTTTTTCTCTAGAATCTCTTCCTGAGACTCCAGGAAGAAATTTCGTTGCTCCGGAAGAAGCCATTGCTAAGACTGCTGAAGAAGTAGAGCAAGTTGAGCAAGTGGAAGAAGAAGAAGATGTTGCTGAAGGAAGTGGTGAAACCAGAGATGTGTTGAAACAAGTAGATGATTATAAAGTGACACCTTCCGAACACTTATCGCTCTGAACTTCAGAAGCTGAATCTTCGAAGCTAGTTACTTCAGCAATGGAAGAATAGAAAGGAGAAGAAGAAGTAGCTTATCATGGAGAGGAAGAACAACTTCTATATAATATTGCTTAGAAGGAAAATGTAGAGGCTAGTTCTCAGAAAGTTCCTGATGAGGAAGATATTATTGTCCAAGTTTCTGATAGTGAGAAGAGAACTCTGGAACAGGATTCTATTCCGAAAAAAAGGCAAGGGAAAGAAAATTCTTGCTGATACTCCGAGCTCAGAAGTGAGGAAGGAAGTTGGCAGTTCTTCAAAGAAAAAGCTTGACCTTATTGAAGAAGAAAATTCTCCAAGCAGAGTCTCGGATTCGGAGTCATCTTCAGTGGGGCATGATTTTATTGTTCAATCTTTAAAGATGGTGGTAGTTTCTATTCCGACCTTCTCAAGCATTGATTCAAGATGCCAGATGCTCCAACATGCTTTGAATCAGAAAACAGACTGTGTATCTATGGCTATGGACAAGTGAATTGAGATTGAGGCTCTGTTTAAAATGTTCTTTGTTGTCTATGAAGCTCATAGAAAATCTTGCAAGAGGATAACAAACTGGTCGAGGAAGACTGTAGAAGAGATGAGACTATTTGATGAATTCCAAGACAATGTCAAGGATGCCTTTGAGACAGAGGACAGGAAGATAAATGAGCTGACTTCTTCCATTGAAGAGAAGCTGACAGATGAAAAAAACATCCGGATTCAAGAAGTCAGAGATCTGAATGGGAAGCCAAATTCTGTCTCTCAAAACTGGAAATTTGAAAGGGATCATCGGATTGAGTTTAAAGAAAGAATGAAGGCTCAGGAAGAAAAGATCAAAACTCAGGAAGAAAAGATTCAAGCCCAGGAAGAAAAGATTGAAGCTCAATCTGCAAGAATAGTGGTCCTAGAGAAGCAAGCTGAAGAAGATCATAAAGACTTGAAAGAAGATCAAGAATATTCTTAAGAGTCTCATGGCGAAGGAAAAAGATTCAAAATAGACAGATCCGATCTTTTGTTGTAATATTTTTTTCTTGCCGAGATTTCAAACTTAATGAAATTTGTGCTTGTCGTTCTTTTTGTTGTTGCTACTAATGTTTCAGGTACTTTGTAATATTTTCTATTCCCTCGAATTATTTTTGAAAATTACAAAGGGGGAGAAGGAAAAAGAACTCTAATAAGAGTTTATCAAAGGGGGAGAAGGAAAAGATCCCTATGGAAAATGAACTCTAGCAAGAGTTTGTTTAAGGGGGAGTTTTTCATTTAAGAAGACCTTCTTATTCGTAATGAAATATCACTCTGGAAATCTAGAATACGATCCTTAGTGTTTCAAAACCTAAGGAGGAGTTAGTCGTATTCATCAATATCCTTAAAGTAATGGGAGATAATCCTTAATGTTTTTTTTCTTCTTAGAATTTCTTTTTCGTAAGGATGTTTGTGCTTTCCAAAAAGGGGGAGATTGTTGAGTCAATAAGGTTTTCCTTATGACTTTTCCATTCCTTCTTGTTTTGAAAATCACAAACAC
This sequence comes from Viscum album, assembly GCA_963277665.1. NCBI lineage: Eukaryota > Viridiplantae > Streptophyta > Magnoliopsida > Santalales > Viscaceae > Viscum > Viscum album. Next base: position 878,526,259 of record OY728163.1, read on the forward strand.
CTTATCTTTAGGAAAATTGCTTTTATAAGGAAAATTGCTTTTATAAGGAAAATTGCTTTTATAAGAAAAATTGCTTTTATAAGGAAAATTGCTTTTGTAAGAAAAATTATTCTTATCATATTTTCATCCAGATTTTTCTTAAGTATGAGATTCGGATTCACTTCTATTTTCTCGGGAATTCTTGAAACATTGATATGAAGTATTCTGTTTTAGGATCCGAATTATGGATAATAACTGCGATAAAGTTTCACTCCGAAATCCAGATGAGAACTGTGATAGAGTTCCATTCCGAACTCCAGATACGAACTCTGACTATGTTCGATTCCAGATTCAGGATATGAATCCTTATGAAGTTCGACAACGAATTCTCCTTAAGAATTCTGATTAGGAATTCTCTTTACGAATTCTGATGAGGAATTCTCATTATAAATTCTGATGAGGAATTCTCATTACGAATTCTGATGATGAATTCTCATTACGAATTCTGATGATGAAATCTCATTACAAATTCTGATGAAGAATTATCATTATAAATTCTGATGAGGAATTATCATTACGAATTCTGATGATGAATTCTCATTAAGAATTCTGATGATGAATTCTCATTACGAATTCTCATTCATAATTCTCATTCTGAATTCACTTATTAAACAGAATCTGTTCATCTTTGTTTTATACACTCCAAATTTATTTAGACTTCGAAAATTATATTTGGTTTAGACTCCAAACTTTCATCTTACTTACGTTGTTATAATCTGTCTACTCTTTATTATTTTTCTTACACTCCGAACCTTCACTCTAAATTTTTCATTCCGAACTTTTGAGTTAGATTTTAAAACGATGTCGTACATTCGGTTACACTTGTTTTGTTATAAAATGATGTTGTCTATTTTGTTATAAACTAACCGTTTTCTATGTGACACGTGTACAGGCCCCTCTAATCATTAAGGAAAATATGACCGTTGGAGAAGGAGCCGACCTTACCTATAAATAGAAGCTCATTTGAAAGAGCTCAGTGCTGAAAGGCTGACTGATCTTCGACTCATGTGATTACATTCTTGAAGTGATTTTTAGAGAGAGATTCTCTTATTAACTCTCAAAGCATCGTGCGTCTCCGAATGTTGGTGATTACATTCGAGGGCTTCTGGGGATAGGAAGACAGAGGTGCTGACTACATTGAAGTTCGAGGGCTTCTTTGCTGAGGAAGACAGAGGTTCCCAACTACCTTGAAGTTGAGGGCTTGCGGGGATAGCAAGACAGAGACTCCGATCTTTGTATCAAGGGCTTACCCTGGTGTGCGTAAGACAGACTTGCTTGAAAGTATAAATCAAGGGACCTTTATCCAAGGTTGTTGGATACCCTTCTCTTTGAGTTAAAAGACTTATATCTTGTTACTTTTAGTTTTACTACTTGTTTATTTCTGCTGCATTGTGTATTATAAGGAAATTATAACTTTCTTATACTTCCTTACTTATACTCTGTTTCATTTAGATTCTATACGCTTTAAGGTAGAATCTCATTTTTTAATCTTTGGTTAAGATTCAATTTCCAAAATCATATTTCTGGAACCTACTTTCGGAATCTCTTTCCAAGTTATGTTTGGTGTTAGAGGTGTTGTGAATTTTCTTAAGTTTAACTTTGTTAAACTTAGCCCTTTACTTTTCTTAAGGAAAACATAGTTATTCTCAACTAACTTTAAAGGTTCCAAAGGAATTTTTAAAGTGTACAATTCACCCCCCCCTCTTGTAAATTGAGCATCTACATCACTATTTCGATCCTACAACAATGATCATTGTGTGACCATTATGATATGATTAATACTTGAGAATTACAAGAAATGTGAAATTAATAAATGTGTGTTAAATGATTTATTTTTTTAGAATAACATGAAATGAATGATAGTGTATGATAGAGAGATACTATGGTGAACACCAAAAATTGATATATAATGGATGGACTTTCTAGATGTTTAAAAAGATTAGGATTCAAACTTGGATATTATAGTGCATAATATTTCTCACAGTAAAAGATATCACTTTTATATCCTTAATAATGAATTAAGGAATGTTACGTGTTCTTACTTAATCTAAAATATATTTTAGTGACACTAGTAACAAAAACATTTATAGTATGATGATAATCAATGGAAAATATAAAAATAAAATAAAGGTATTGGATTGAGATTTATTATTATAGATGCTTGTGGATGATACCTGAATGTTGGTGTGTTTTTCTAGGTGTGTTTTTCTAGTGAGGTAATTATAAGTTGGGATAATATATATTCCATAGATATTTGATGATTATGAATCAATTATTTAATAATTTCACTATAAATAGATAATTACTTTGATAAATTAAAGAATACTTATTTTTTTTTGTATTATATAATGGAGCCTATAAGATGTGCCTTCATTATCAATATTCATGGGAACAATTTTGGTGCACTAAGAATATTTTCTCAATAAAGAGTTATTACCCAATATAATATAAATTAATACCATTAAGTATATATTATAAAAGATAGTGAGTAATAAATAAAACTATTTATATGGGTCGTGATTTTATTTTTTGACTGAAAATTATCATCTTGGTCTATAATGCATACTCGCCCAAATTTTTTTATTGTAACTTTGATCACCCACATTATATACTATAGTATGGGTACTTGGTTGGTTGTATACTATTCCTGTATTGAAATTATTGGAGTTTAGAGTGTGATGTGATAATAGGAAGTTCTCTCCATTGGTTTGATATGTCTTTATATTAGATATTAAAGGATTGTAGATATATTATACACTTTTAAATGTTTAGTGGAAACAAAAAATATTGATTTGGTTAACTAAGATCATCCCAAAAGATAAAAATACAAATCATAAATAGAAAATGTACAATATATAATTTGATGATCTTATATTTCTAAATTGTTTTCCATTATTCCTGTTACTGGTATTCATCATGACCTTATTGAATTTAATGAAGACAAATGTTTTAACATATAAAGGGGATCTTATGGAACACTCTCTTTCTGATTATTGTTCCATGATAACCCTATTTTTAATATGTTTTTCGGATTCCAAAGACAATGTATTTGTAAATAATATTTCTATAAAATTCAATTGGCTATTATAAAAAAAAGGATGAATGCATTAATATCATACAATTATCACTATTAAACATGTAAATAATAGACTAAATACCAACCAGACATGTTTCATCTGTTATTTTTTTAAATAATAAAATATATATGTATATATTTGTAAAAAATATGTTTATATATTTTTATATCATTGTTAAATATATATTCATTTAACATTTATAGATACTTACAATCATGTTCATGTGTTCTATTTATAATTTAAATAACTATTTATTAACACATTTCATATTATTTGATTAAATATTTTAAGGAAAATTAATCCCACTTTAAACATACATGTTTATATATGTATATATATATTAATTTTATTTTGATAAATAAACCCCAAATTTTTAATTACCATCTATGTCAACAATTTAACCCAACATATTATATGTGTTACATGTTAATATAATTAAAATCTATTAAACAACTAATATAATGTTTGACATGATCCAATCACCCATGTGTATTTATAATCACTGTATCATTGTTCATGAAATAGATAATGATCATGCTACATCAATCCAATCAAACATATATACCTTTATCATGTATTTATCAATTCTCAAAGTATCCTGATAATATATATCCAATGTATTATGGATAGAAAAAATTAATAATCCTACTCAATAAAATTATATTATTTATAAAAAATAACATTGGTTCAAAAAGACCATCATTTATTTGGAAAATAACCTTTCATGATAAAAATATACTCTAAAAATCTCTTATTATATCACTTATATAATTATATTTCACTGAATATAAATAATGAATTTTCAAATTACAGGGATACCACAGACATTCCACTAAAATTAGACATGAATAAAATATAACTATAGAATACACTATTGAAATAATTGTAAAATTGATGTGGTGATTCTCATGTCATTCATATTAGGTTCGACAGGAAAACCAGTAGCCCATGTCTTCACTCTAAATAAATAACTATGTATATGCCCTCAATTCAATAACCATTCAACATAGCCATATCTTCAATGATTTTTTTTATCTTATGAGATATCATTGTATCATAAGTATCCAAAAGGATTACTATCAATAAGTAATGCGCAAAATGACCAGACCATAAAGTAGTTATAATGAATGAATTATCAATAAAACATGATACATGGTATAAATATTTTCCTATAACATTATTCAAGGATTTACCTCTACTGTATACATTCTACCATATCCCACTTGATCTGGATCTAATATCACCAATTTTTTAAACAATATATATTATACAAATATTCTAATTATATCTTACCTTGAGATTATATATTCCCCTCATGTTTATAAGGAATATGTGTTTTAAATTGAATATATTTAATAATAAAATTATTTCATATCTGCATATGTCCATGATTTATAATTTGAAAAAGGAAATAAAATCAACATTTTATATTTTCTGGTTATGATAAAAATCAAGGTTCCATGTTTTTTATGATTAAACAACTGATTGAAAAAATTTGGGATAAACACCAATTCATTATAAACACAATAATCTAAAAAATTATTATATCTTATGATAAAATATTTTCATCTTTCTTTATAAAATCAACCATCATTGTTAACTTATAAATTTTACAACTAGAAATACCCATACCTAGAAAAAACACAAACATGTGTTATGATTTCAAATATAACTATCTGTTTTTATGCTTCCATCAATATAACCCTTGAAAATGATTTTTTTTACCCATATAAAAATAATTTATATATTTTGTTTCAAATTTTTGTGAATATATTTTATATTTAATTCCAATGACATTCGTTGGGATTGAATCGGTATCTAATTGCCATTGTCAAAGCATATAATGCTTTTGGGTACATTTACAAAAAAATTTCCTTGATTGGATTATTCCATATCAAAAATATTAATTATTATTCACATGTTTGTACCTTATATGTTTTCTACAATCCTTTTTGATCTATATATATAATCATACCCTATATTTATGATGCCTCACATAAATTATTTTATCTATATGACTTTATATTTTAAATTATATCACTAATTCATTTATATAAACTGGTATCATCATTATTTTTTGATGAAGAAAATATTATTGATTTCCTCATTGTGATAAATATTTAATGTATGGGAAGGTTTTTTAACCGCATAAATGTTTCTTTATAGAACATAAATATTTGAAACATTGATTAGATAAATAATTATAAAATTTTTATATACATATCATTGAGTAAGGTCCCATTAAAAAATCATTCAAAAAAAGGTCCCATTAAAGAACACTATTTTAAAATTCATTTAACATATTTTTTATACATTGAATAATTTTAATCTAATTAAGAACCATAAAGGAAAGGGAATGTTTTTCATTGTAAATTCCATGAATTTTCATGAAATAATTCACATCCAATCACGCATTATAGGTTGAAGTTAAACCATCCATGATAGTCATCTACTTCAAGACCCATTTTCACCATATAGGTATTCAACCATAATGTAATGAAAATAAATTAAAACATGATTACCTAACATGGATTCTATTTAATTAATATGGCTCCAAATCAATATTTAGAACATCAGATAAAAATTTCATCTTTATAGGTGGTCAACTCATCATCATTGACCATAACCCAATCACCATTTAATAAGAAAAGGATTATGCCTCTCAAGTTCATGATGTTTCCGTCTAAAATATCATTATTTATATATGAAATGTGTGGTTTCATCCTTTATAACCACTTGTGAAACCAAATCATCCATCTTATGAATTAATAAAACCTTATGGTTTTGAACATCGCCAAACTCTCATTTACACCCACTATTTTTCATGCATTTTTTAGAAATATAATTTTATTATATAATCAATTTAAATCAATATTATAATATAAATAATAAATATATATTTTATTAACACAAAACATGTTATATTTATACCTGGTTTAATTAAATTTTGACACTTCACATAACCCATAAAAAACCAAATAATCCTAAGATAAAAAATAAAACACCTCTAAATTTATATAACATATGATGTTTTTTTTAAAAACATCATTAATATCATGAATTTATATATATACCATTATTTTCTAAATCATATCCCCACATTAATGGATTCATATAATTGTGACTCTTCATTGATCCATCCATATCAAATTATGTTCAATTTTTCGTCTAAGACAGCCCATTCCACTATGAAATTATAGAATAATTTATTTTTGATAGAATATTACACTTTTCAGATAGTCCTAAAACACACAGATTTATTATATATCACCTCGGTCTATTTTTAGGGCAATGATACTTTTTCCAGGCTGACATATTTTATATTACATACTTGATTTTCAAGATCTAATACACTTATAACATTTATAAAGATAACAAAATCATATGGATTAACATTTTTTCTTGAATATTTATGAATGTGAATTTTTATATATATAAAAACTATTATTAAAATTTAAATTATTATAAGATACATGATAATAGTATTCCCCAATCATGATGTAAAAGGTCTCTCATAATGTCTTTTAAATGATGTTGTAACTTTGTGTTCCTTTACAAATGTGTAAGACTACTTATACCTCAATAAATTACCTTGTATATCACATTTGATTCTCATTCACATAAATTTTTAATGATGAATATGTATCCAATGCACAAAAAATAGTATTAGGGATCATTTGTTTTTAGAAAAAATATATGATGTAAAATTTAAACCTATATATCTCTATTACATATCCTATTTTAATTTTCAATTCTAGAATTTTTATTTATTCTAAAAATCATCTAATTATTCCTTATATTAATTTATTATCATAACAAAACATGGTTCTTTAAATATTAATTTTCAATTCCTTTTCAGAAACATTTAAAAAATTAAGGTAAATAATAAATGTATTATTATTATTGTTTCATATTCAAAATAATGATAAAATATTATAATATTAACATTACTTGTTTTATAATTCATTCAATTGAAAATTATCTCATGGTTCTGAATCTAGGTCTCTTCAAAATACAATGGTGTATAATTATTTTCGGTATGTGAATATATATACATATCTGTGTCTGGGTGTGTTTTCACTCAAATATTGCACCTAAAATAATGTTCTTCATACTTTTTACCTTTAGAACATATCCAAATCCTAAGAGATTTTCTTTATGTTCTCAATCATGATGAACAATTTTATGTATTCATGTTTATTTTTAAAGATCAATATTAATTATAACTATTATAAGGAAAGAATCATTCAATTTATTTATTTTATATTTCATGTAGATGTATTTATTTATATAAAATACATTAACTAAAATAATATTTTGGAATAAAATGCTCTATAAAATAAAATACTGTGGATGTTTGGAAAAAATTCACAATTTAATATATCCATTGAGATAAATTCTTATATTAAAATTATTATTATTAAGGAAAAACCACTAATTGTTGTTAAAATTAATGTTTTTAATTTTAATTTTTTGTTGTTAAATAATACAAGTTTTAGTTTTATAATATTTTAGGATATTCAATAATAAAATTTATTTGATATTTTACTAGATAAAACAATTTCCTAAATTGGTCTTATGAATCATTCAATGATACCTTTAGGAACTATCATTGTTCAATCCCCTAGTTAATTTTTAATCCAATTTTCACTATGGATATATGTAATAAAATGTTCATTATATAAGATAAACTAGGAATGCTTAATTTTAATAGGAATAACCCATTTGGATGATAAATTTACTTATATTTTAATAAATAATAAGACATATTTCCCTTTATATATTTATTTTTAATGTTTTATTAAAATAATATTTTTTTTTAATACTTGAATCCCTTGTACACAATCAATATCTCTGCTTTATGAAAATTAATTCATGCATGATATAAATATATATAAAAAATATAATATAAATCCTATAATAATATTATATATATAATTTATATTCTCATTCATAATGATATCTTATATTCATATATTTGTAACACATGTCCAATAATAACCTCAATTGAATTTGTTAGATAGATCACAAGTCATTTGAGTCTATTACAAAGACCATAATCTCCTTGTGAGATCCTAGAGGTCAAGTAAAACCCTATCATTCCAACAAATCACCAATTCTCAAACTCATTGTAATGATACACAAAATAACACATTCAAATAAAAATGTTAACAATAAATTTTTTACTGACTCTTTTATGATGGAATGAATTATAAAACCATTTTTAGTGAATCTTTCATCTTGATATCTGTAGAATGGTGGAGGGAAAAACTCCAATTGATTTTGTGGATAGAAAAACTGTAGTTTTTTAAAATAAATTGAGATGGGGATATTTTTTTTCTTTAAAATATTTAATTATAATTTTTGTATAAAATTGTCCAGGATAATGTTTATTGCGAGGTTTCATTTATAGGAGAAAGCCACTAGGGATAATGTCTCGAATAAGAACCCACCAATACCCCAGGGGGAGACCACTGAACATAATGTTATAAAACATGGTCTATTACTCTCCCACTAGAACCCTGTTATAATAAATGGGGATGTGGTGGACCCTAAGATCATTTTTTAAATTAAGAGGAATGATTAATTTTATAATTTTCTATAAGAACCCCACTCGGGGGTTCCTTGGTTCCAAATGGATGACATTCAACAGTGTATTCCCCTTCTCCTCTTCTTCTCCCATCTTCTTCTCAATATAGTTGGATTGTTTAAGATTATTTTTCTCAATAATTAATCGCATTTCTCTTCCCTTTTATTAGATTACTCTAATTTCCAATCATTTTTTAAAATTTCAATTTGATAGAATTAGGGATTTATTAAATTTTTTAATTAATCATAGTTGAATCATTGAAATATGGTGGGACGTTTTTATATGGTTTATAATTTAGTTTTGGGGAGGTGGTAATCTCATATTTTCTCATTATTTGTCTTAATATATTTACCCAATAGATTTAAGAGTAGATTTATTTGATTTATGATGATACTGGTAGTCTATTTAACATTATTAATTGGGTATTTCTTTCCATCATAGCCCTTGGAGTGTGGAAAGTGTTCACCATTAAATGATGTTCATGGTTTTAACATAAAAAATGTTACTCAGTATGTTTTATCAAATTCAAGAAAATTATGGATTTGTTTTATTAAATTGATTTATGGTTGTTTTATTGTTGTTTATTACTATGATATATGCTTTCCTCTTCATGGTTTTTGGAATAACCATGGATTAATTAAATAGAAACATGGATGAGATTTTTGGACTTTAAAAATTGATAATGTTGATTGCTTGTATATTTTACTTAACTGAAGCATAATAATTTTAATTTTTTTAAAATTTTATTACTATAGAATGATTGTTTGAAAATTCAATATTTTATAAATTATATGAAATCTAGTCAATAATATTTTCAAAAAGGACTGTATATCTATATAAATTGTTTATTGGTTATACCTTGGTTGAATGAGTGTTAATGGACGATTTTTTGGAATTCATAGGGGTTGAGTTAACATTATATTGTTACTGAGCCCTTATTATGAAATTTTCTTTTAAATAATAGGTTTTCTAATAAATTTTTGTTTTTCAATAATATTTTTTTACTTTTAAAATTTAATTTTTATGAAATTGGTTTTTGAATGGGATTTAAAATTTAAAATGGTGATTTAAATTGGTGGCATTGAAATGGTATTTAAACACTATATAAGATATTTACTAATATGGTTTTCACTTTTTCAAGATAAGGTCCTATCAATTTTTATGAAAAATGTGATTATATTTTAAATTGATTTTGGAAAAATAGTTTTCATGGAATTTTAATTGATGTTTTAGAGACATTTTAATTTAATTAGTTGGCCTTTTTTCCACATATAGTTTATGCCATGTTTCTCAATGATTGTATTCTTATGTGAGACTCTTGATTATGGATTATATATATATATTATTTCATCTAATATTATGATTAATGGTAGCAATAAAACTATAGGTGGAGCATTCCCATAGATAATGTGTTTATAATTTCAAGCATTGAGGTCTAGTGAATTTTGGTTTAATTGGTTATGGAAGGTAATCAGGTTATTAAACTTTTCTATGGTGAGTGAGTCTAGAACACTTTTCTAACCTCTACTAAATAGAGTGAGTCATGGGCTCCTGTTTGAATTTTATTAGGTGTCCATACATGTGTTGTGACCCGGTTATGAGATGAGATTGGAATAATATGAGATAATTTGACATTTCCAAAGTGATGGGTAATATTTTCATGAATAGCCTTTGAATCGTCTTCATATTCTTGATGAGTCTTTTTACTAACTTTAAGGATTGAATTTCGATTTACCAATGTTACAGAGGTCGGAAATAATCCATGTCATGAATCATTGGAAAGTTATAGATGGATTTATGAAATATATTCCTCGAGTTATAATGATCTTTAGTGTGTATTGTTATATGGGATTAGAAAGATATTGGTATCATTCTATATTAATTTTTATATGAAAATAGTGGGTTCCACATTTGTAATGGTGTCATATGAAATTATTATATGATGATACTTGCAATGTATCTCGTGTCGAAGTGTTGTAGGATGATGAAATGTTTTATAAGGATTTGACCATATATGATGTGGATTTTAGTAGAAATGTAATTTTTAGGATTTAAATCATGTATATTTACTAATTTTACAAGTGAGGTCGCATTAACTTCCTTTTCCTAGTCAATATTGTTCTATAACACCTTGACCACGGTCTACATTGTAATGTTTTGGCCAGGGATGCCACATGACTTTAGGAATCACTCATTATACACCAGAGACTTCAAACTAGTTTTGAATGACTAATTCATGAGATAGAGAGACTAAGCCCTTGAATAAATGTAAAATAATATAGTAGAAATATTTAAACAATATATAAACACAAAAAACAACAAGAGTACATGTAATTATAAAAAACAACAATATTTTATAATATGGTGTTTTCACAGAAATAATAAAGAGCATGATAACCCACTAGGATGATCCCAAACTCAAAATAAAACAAAAATATAATTCATGAAAATGGAACATAATTTGATCCCCAATACTCTCTTACCCCATGTCCAAAAATACTCATGATTCTCCAGCCCAATCCTCTGATGTACCTGTGTTTAAATTGAAAGCTAGCATAGATAATGCATGAAAACGTAGATGATTGTGTAGGGTGTGAAAAATTCATCTCAGTAGGTTCTTACAATGTTAATCTAGTATAAACTATCATATAAATGTATTCATGATGAATAATAAATATTCCAACTAGCCACCATGATCTTAATGTGTGAACCATGCCTCATGGACTCTTTGTGCATCAGGTCACCATGTATGAACTAGAACACCATGTCACTCAAACATACCTTCATTGAATCTATAATTAAATCCACATCATCCCCACCATTGGTAACTATACTCGATGCTCAACCCATAACCGATGAATCATGGAAAGGCAACATACATATTCTCTACCCACTACCCACAAAAATTGTGAGCGATCATACAAACATACACCTTGATCCATCCCTTCTCAGTCAATGGACATCCATTAGTCTCATCACATCTTCCCATGACCCATCCCTCAAGGGGATCCCCTTTCATCACCCCAGACTCTTAATAAATGTAAAATATCATCCTTTAACACACACCCTCCCACATTGGATGTGCTCAGCCAAGATTTCCCAACAATGGAATATTCCCCCTCTATAAACATAACCCTATAACTTATGGTATGGTACAAAAACATACATAGAGAGTCAATCCCCATATAATAGGGTCCTTAACCCTGTAACGGATGTCCTAGGGAATAATAATCACACTGTTCCATCCTTTCATGCTCTGGGGTGGTCATCAACCACACTGAACAATCCTTGTAGCCTCTAGGGAGGTCATAAGAACATAGGTTCATATCCTTTCACAAAGTTCATCTATTGATACCTATATGATAGTCAGTCATCAATTTCCACTCATCTAAAAAAGGCTCACATTTCCCATGATGATCCCCACTAGATACTCTAGATCAATCATAGTCTCCCCATACTGATCCTTCCAAAAATCCCCACTCATTAGTGGAAATTTTTCCCTAATGATCCTTTGACCCAGACCCTAAGTCAAAGTCAACATGGTCATCAAGAGACTCAACACTCGGGGCCCCCTACTAGGTACCATCCCATTTCTACAGACTCCAAGCTCTATCTAATCTTACATCCAGTTCTCTAACATTTCCCAAACCCACACCTTGGCCATTTCTCACATATATTTTGGGAGATCAATAAGAATATCACTCGTAGGGAAAACCTCTTTCCACACCTTTCAAATCCCAAAAGGACTCACCTCATTATAAATTATTGTAAAGAGTCTACAAAATATTTCTGTTAGTGTTCCTGTCATGAGTTAGACATTTAGTCATATTATTCACTAGTTTAGGGCCGAATCACTCTTTCTCCATCTTTTTATCCTTCTAAGAATCCACCAAGGATACCCAGGTCACATTAATTTCACAAGACCTCTCTAGAGATTACATTGTCCCAAATTTTTCCCATTCTTCTTGGAGATAGAGTCATCATGTTGTCTACAATAATCTATGTTCATAAAATAACTTTTTTTCAGTATAAGAGGCTGAAAATCACCCTATATCTCCTCCAAGGCCACCCCTGATCCTTATATTTTCTATCCAAAACCATAAATCATGTATAAATTAGTAATATCTTACATAATAGTCACATGATCTTTCATTAATGAAACCACCTACCTGACCAATGGAGTCTCCATCCATGCCAAGTGTTTCCAAGCCTCTTCTTTGGTTTTCTAATCCTCACATAAGATCATACAACCACCGAACCACTTGACTCAGATCATACATAATAATTAATTAATTATAAGTAACTATTAAGAATTATTTAATTGAAAACATATATTATTAAGGGTTCAACATCTCATCAAGAAAAAATACATTTTTAGAACCCCAACATACCACACCCGAAGGGTCTATAGTACATCCCTAAAAAAATCATATGAAAAATATCTAACCAATTGTACAATGAAATTCTCCATAATAATTTTGTCAAAGAAAAAAATAATATAAAATTACAAATTATGACATACCAAACTAAATCCTTTTCCAACAATATATATATGACATATCATGATTTTCTCTAGCTAGACCATATGAAATCTCCATCATACACGGTCGATTCCACCATGATCTAATGGAATTAACACCGAATAAATAAATAAAAATGATAAAAACAAGAGGGAAGCAGAGAGGGTAAAATGTGATAGAAATGGAAAATTTCAACTCAGATATTCATTAAAATATTTCTATATTCACCCCTTTCAAGGGTGAAAAAGGGATAAAGGGTGGGTGAATAATATAATAATGGCCACCTCCACCACCCCCATACCCGTAAAACTGGAGGCCCATGAAGTTGAATAAGATGAATGAGACCCCACTAAAAAATGTACTCAGATCCCAGTGTCTCTCTATTGAGCCTCATCGATAAGCCTGTAGCTCCACATGGTGGCTGATATACATAGTAGGGGAGCTACACCACCGAATAAACAACCAGTTTTCCTATTACATACCACAAGCTAGACAGTGGAAACCTCATACACAAATAGATTAGTTTCTCCACCTTGATACACCTCTAATAATAACATGAGAATATCTGGCTCCAACTAAACTTCATTTATCATTCAAAATATCTCATTTGTGGATGTAAAAATTCATGGAATCCCATTCTGAGTCTCATTTATCAAAACGAGCTATCCAACAATTGGAAATTCAAATTCCATATCAAATTTAATGAGATAAATACATTATTCATTATAAAATATCCACCATAACACAACTCATCATCATGAATTTGTTTCAAAACATAACCCGAAACTCCTAACTTATCTTGTTCATGAAAAAATTTATAAATAACCACATTATACTCTAAAAGTATCAACCATGATTATATTGCACAACTCCAAACACCAAACATACCATTCCAAAAAAGTTGATCCACCGACTCACATACAATAAAAACACCAAGACCGATCTCACCACAGAGATCTCTACTGATATACCTCTATAACTCTTTTTGGTTCTTCTTAAAGACTATTATGGTTACCACCATATGTCCCCTTTCTCAATGACCAATTATTAGAAACAGTGCTCCCCAAAAAGTACTAGATTTTAAAAATCTCACCTCCAATGGTCCACCGACTAGCCAACAACATATCTAAATATTCTCGAAATTTGGTTCCTTTCTCACTATATACAATTCTACCTAAAGTTCCATTCGGTCCTGCATTACTGACTTCCTCTGACACCACTCAGTTTCACCTACTGATGCTCCACCAACAAAATGAATGACTCTAAATCAATGTTTTTAGTAGTGACCCCCACCCATCGGGTCCTAATCATTCCAATATAAATGTCATAAACTTCACTTAAAACCCATGAATTTCCACTGCGTTTCATCACATTACTCCCACAAGAACATGAGATGAATGAGTTTCACCCCATAAAACAAGTCATTCGTATTGAATCACTCCTCGAATCACCCTCTATTTAAACAAGAAATCTCACATTAATTTTTTAAAACTACTCCCATTATAAATCCCCAGTGGGATCACCTCCAACTAGACTAGATATTGTGCTCTCTACCTAAGAACTAAAAAACCAATGATCCAACTCACTCTCAAATCATGAAACCATATTGACTTAGAAAGCTACACACTAACTCCAACCATCATAAAATGTATATCCTAAATATAGTATTTTCTCAAGAACTATATATCAGTACATTTTAACACAAACAAGTACCATAGTGTCACCTCAGACATCCAATGATTGATTATACCACATCGTTGTCCATTTTTACTTGAATTTTATTTACATTGGACCAATATGATGATACCCATCATAATAGTATCATTATCATCACCCACAAAAAAAACCATAAAACCCTATATACCATTCATCATCCTTTATATAACTCAATGATTAGATGTGGTATTATCATTCATACCTGAATAAAAACTCCAAACATCAATGATACTATCTAATCTTGGATCCTTAGAGCATCATCCATGACAGCCACCAATACCCAACGATGAAATCCCCACTATATGTATTTCCATACACCAATACTTGATAATAAAAAAAGTGGTACCCAATGATATATGAATTTCACTCCTCTATATAAAATCTCTCCCCCATTATGTGAACCATTAACACAACACCTCCCTCACAATTCATGTAGAGGCTTCCACTTTGATCAACATTATAATGAACAATAAAAATATAAATGATATTTGTTTCCTGAATAAATGTTTTTCACATAATATATAATATCATACATAAAAAATAAAGTTAAACTAAAAAAATATTATATTATTAAAAATGATTATTACATTATTAAACTATGAAACCAATTAAAATTATAAACCTTACAAATTAAAAATAAATATAAAATTGAACAGATAAAATGTGAAATTATTGATTTCCCAAATCTACTAGAATCATCTCTCCTATAGAAAACACTATACAAATTAAAAAAATTATTAGTAAAATTATCAATAAATTATGAAAATGAAAATATTACCTTAATATAAATTGTCCTTGATTTTGAGTGAATGAATGGAGTGGTATTTTTAGGGTATAAAGTGAAATATGACCATTTAGATTTGACTATTGATCAATATTACCACTGGTCAATATAACCATTGGACACAATAAAAATTTTATATAATTTTACCTTTATAAATATTGTTTATAAGTAGTAATGAGAAAGGATAATTTATATAAATTGGATAATTGATGGCCTCAACTAGTAGAGTTGTGAAGTTTGAAGCCAACTTTTCCGAACATGGGAGGGAGATAGTATCAGTCATGTTCATTCTTGACTAGGCCCAAGATATGCTTCATAAATTGATTCTTGAACAAAATATCATATGGGATAATTTCAAAATAATGGATATTACCACTCGTTCGATGTTACCCGAGGACCCCACAAAACTAAGACCATCACACACCTCAACCATAGGGTGTATGTGGGTGTAGTAAGGGGTTACATGTCTAGAACATTATGTAAATTACTTTTTATAAATAAAATGTCTATAAAAAAATTCCACATAGGAATAGTTTTTCGTAATAAAATATATTTTTATGTTAGATGAATTTGATTATTTGTTTTTTGGATCCAAATAAAACATAATCTAAATTTTCTAGAAAATATATAATATTTTTATAATAAACCAAGGAATTTTAAATAGTATTTCTTAATGAAATAATATTATAAAACAAATTATTTAAATAATAAAATCATTTTATAATGACTTGCAAAATATTTATGTGTCTAAAATGTGATTGTGCCTAAAAATGTTTTTTTAAAACAAAAAAATTATATTTAAAAGTTAAAATTATCATTTTAATATAATTTTTATTATAAAATAAAAAACATTTTTCATATAATCAAATAAAAATTAGGCTATGTATAGTTTATGAGAATTGTCTAAATTACTTTATTTTTTTTTGAATAGTAATAAATATAGTTTTAGGGTTTTTGTATATTTTATGACATAATATTTATGTCGTAATGATGTAATAATTAATTAAATATAGTCTATGACCAAAAATATGTTAATTTTATAATATTTTATTTATTTTAATCAATTTATGGTACTATAATTGACTTCATAAAAACTAAATGGAAAATTTGATTTTATAAAAACATTAACATGTATAATATTCACTTTTCCATGCCAAAGGTGTATTAAAAAATGGATTTTGGATTAGACGTATTAAAATAAAAAACAGTGACCCAAATATCCAAATCCATGGTTAATTAATTTTTTTGATTCATTTTCCATTCACTAGTTTTTCAAGAAAAATATATCAAAATTATTAAATAAATCCTCCAATTTTTCTATAAATACCCATATCTTTATCCTCTCCCCATCACTACCACTACATCCTCCATGAATTTCTAATTAAATTTCCTCCCAAGTAGTCGCCTTAAATTTTTCTTCAATCCCCCAATGTAACATTATTGACTTTTAGGAACAACTCTTAAACATAAGTGAACTCTCCACTTCCCTTTTCCATTCAAGAGTCCTTTTGTGGTTTGTTTTCATGAAGCTAATAACATTCCATTTTTTCTAATTTCTATTATCCCATTTCAATAATATTTTTCCTTATTAATTTTATACCCTTTTCCCCTCTCATTTTGGCATTTTATAAAATCATGTCTTATACATGTCATTCTTTCAAATTTACTTCTCAATATTTTTTCTTTAACAAAATAAATTAATTTGTTCCTATTTATTTGAATTCCCAAACCTCATTTATTTTAAATGGATATTGTAATAGATTTAAATATTAATATTTTATTTAGGTATTTATATATATGAAACCCACATTTCCTTTCTTGGGTTAAAAATTACATAAAAATCATTTTTTATGATCTTTCGTATGCCAATATTATTGATGTGAATATCACTATTTATTCTCCCCAAGTTATTAATTAAATTATTTATTATGATATGTGTGGATCACATTAAAATAATACCTTAAAAGGGTGTTCTCTAATAGTGATATAAATCATTAGGGAATGAATTTAATCTGTATATATGACATGTTTTATATTTCATTGGTGAATAGATGTGGTAATTTTCATTTATGACACCTTCATGATAATCCCTGGTGATGTTCTTACAAATGTATCATTTTAATTTTTTATTTATCATTTTCATGTTGTTATTCATGTTATTCTTAGTATTTTATATCTTTTTTCTTATTATTATACCTCATGTTCTGGATTATATGTTTTATGATAACATGTTTTTGTATTCCTTTATTATTTCCATTACTAGGAATCATGCTCACCCCTTTACTTTAATGTATGTCCCTTGGTTTTTTGATGTAAAAAAACCTAGAGTGATCCAATGAATGTGTTGTCAAGTGGACTTAGAAGAATGTTTTATTTTTTCATGTATTGTGTACATTATTTCTCAGAAAATAAACATGGAATGATCATATGTTTGTATAATGTATTGAAAAGTTTTAATAAATAGGTGGGATCCCATTGTTAATATCAATATATGGCTTAGTTATTAATGTAAATTAGTACTTCAAAACATTAGGATGTACTCTTGGTATAATTATAAATATATGAAAACATCCCGCTATTTTGGTGAAGTATTTAGTATGTTGTTTACAAGAAATGAAATCCCTATCTCAAAACTATTGTTGGATCTAAATATGATGTAGATGCTCAAAATAAAATAGGGGGTGAATTGTATACTTTAGAAATTCCTATAGAACATTTATTGATGGTATAAACCATTCTATTATTTAACAATGTTAAAAAAGGTAAATTCACAAGACTTATTAGTTCTACAGACTTGATAGATTATGGAAACATGGTTCTGGAAAAAAACTTAAAAGAAGATTACAAGGACAAAGATTCTACCTTAAAGTGTATAGAATCAGACTAATCAGAGTATACAAGTATATGAAAGAATAAGATCATTATATTTTCCTTAACAATCAAAATGGAGAAGAAAACATACTTGAAACAATACAAGTAACAAGTATAGAATCTTTTAATCCAAAGAGAAGGGTAACCAACAACCATGGATAAAGATCCCTTGATTTATACATTCAATAAAGTCTATATTACCCAAAATAGGGTAAGCCCTCGATAAGAATATCGGATTCTATCATGCTATCTGTGTAGGCCCGTGAACTTCAAGGAAGTCGACACCTTTGACTCCCTTATCAAGGAAGTCCTCGAACATTAATGTAGTTGACACCACTGTCTTCCAATCCCTGGATGCCCTCGATTGTTTACAGCAAAAATCAGAGTTGCACGAAGCAATCTGAACAAGATGCTTAGTATGGAAAAAGAATTAGTGTCTCTCTCTATAGAAATCACTTCAACAGCTTTTAATCTCTAAATTGATCAACATCTATATTATCTTGAGCTCATTCAAAGGATCTCTTATTTATAGACACATCTCAAATGGTCATCTCCCTCCATTAAAGGTAATATTTTTCATTGAATTTCATAGGAATCTATACATGTTTAACTCAAAAAATGGTTAGTTAGAAACATAATGAATAAAATAATTTTATAAATATAACAAGAGTATTTAAAATATGGTTTCTCAACCAAATCTATTTTTCAGATTCTATGAAAAAATAAAGTTTGCAGTCTAAGAGGAAATCATTCAGAGTATATATTACATGGATATTCAGATTCTGTTTTTCACAGAATTCAGAATCAGAATTCTGTAGACTTCTAGTTCTGAATTATGAGGAATTCAGAGTCTGAATTTCAAAGAATTCAGAATCTGAATTTTATATAATTTAGAATCTGAATTTCTGAGAATTCAATGTCTGAATTTATAGAAATTCAATTTCAGAATTTCATAGAAATCAGAGAATGAATTCATAACCTAAAAATAGAATACACTATATCAAAGTATTTATAAGATTCTATAGTTTTAGATATGAAACTGATTTTTACAATTTATAAATAAAAAGATTTAGAAAATAAATCAGGAACAATGAAGACAAAGGTAAAGAGAAAATTTCCTTGGGGAAAGAAATGTTTCCTTATTAAAAAATATTTTTAGGGAAATCAAATTTTCCTTGAGATAGAGTGTTTGTGATTTTCAAAACATAAAGGAATGAAAAATTCATAAGGAAACCTTATTGGCTCAACAGTCTCCTCCTTTTTGGAAGGCAAAAACATCATTATTAAAAATAATCTATGGACATAGAAATTTTATGGACTTGAAAATAAAATCATATCTCTCTTTACTTATGAATCAAAGAGAATACGACTAACTCCCACTTAGGCTTTGGAATCACTAAGGATCGTATTCAAGATTTTCTGAATGAGATTTTTCTTTTTCTTGTATTCAAAAATCATCATTGATAAGAACATTACTGTAGATGAACTCCCCCTTACATAGAGAATTCCCTTCTTTACTTTGGATTTTTTGAGCATTCTTTATCTCCCTTTGTGGTTTTCAAAAATTAATAGAAGGAATGGAAAAATTGGTACCTTAAAAATTTGTACTAAACATCCAAAAAAATATAGATAAAAATAAAAATTTCATTAAGATTAGAGGTATTTGTACAAAGAAGATAATAAAACAAAATATCAGATTGTAATGAAATTATCCCTCTTTCACATTCGACATCAGCTTCTTCACAATAGTTTTTTGCTTCTTGATCACTTAGTGATACTTTTCTACTTGCTTTAGTAACTAATAATGATCTTTAATTTTCTTCTCTAAGGCTTGATTTTTTTCATCGTGAGGCTAAAGAATGTCTTCTTGTGATTTCAAGAGTTTTTCTTGTTTAACAAGCTTCTCTTCAATATATATTCTAAGATCAATTTCTCTTTTCCAAGTCATGGCCACAGACTTAATCTTTCCATTCAAATCCTTAAATTCCTACATCTGAGTAGTCTATTGAAGACATAACTTTTCCTCAAAACTATTTGAAATATCATTAATATTTCTATATTCGGTATAAAAAGAATCCATGATATTATCATGGAATTTATAAACAAATATCATTTAATTATCAACCTTGATTGACTATCTTATTATATTATTTCATGATCTTTTATGTGCCTCATAACCAATGAGAAAGGTCTTGAAATCTGCCTCTAGTGAAACAAATTTTTCCATCACCATGGAAACTAATTCTGACATCTAGTTTATGGTATGCGGATGCATTTGGCATCTTGAATCTTTGCTTGGAAATAATGTAATAGTACCTACCAGCTTCTTTAATGACTGGAAAACAAATTCATGTCTAAGTGAAGATGATTCAAAATCTGAAATTTTGGTTGGTGATAATTTTTTTCCTTGTCCTTAGCTTTCCTTTTTGATAAAGCACTGCCATATTTCTTCTTAATTATGGATTTACTCAGTGTATCTATAACCACCTACTTTCCCTTATCTAGTCTCAAAATGATATCTTTTTCTTTAGGTGATTCATTCTCACTATCAGATAGCTGAACAATCTTTTCTTCCTCAATATCTTCTTTCTATGCATCAGCCACTAGATCTTCCAGATGAATAAAGTCATGATTAATGATTTCATCATCTGTTGTCTTATTCACTTATTCTTCACCCTTATCATCTTTTCCTAGTGTATCATTTTTTAAGGATTCTTCCTGGGAATTCCAGATTGATAGGTTTATATATGGACTTTCCTTCTCATGGTACTATTCGTCTTTCTTTATGATATCATCAGATTTATTCCCTTATTCTTCCAACTCCTCTTCTTATTATTTGTCTTCTTCTAATTACTGGGAATTTTTTTCTTCTTGAAGCAATTCTGTAATCACAACTTTCTTCCATGGAGTCTCTAGAAAAGATTCAATAAAAAAGGATTCTGGTACTAGAATTTGTTCAGAGGCTCTTTTAGTACCCTTCATAAGAGATTGAACAACTTCAGCTTCTGACAATTTTATCCTTTTCTTCTTTTCTTTTTCTTCCTTTTCAATATTCTCATAATCTTTTTCCTTCAATTATTTTGATTTAGTAGGGTCCAAGCCAAAGCTAGGCCCCCCTTCCTTCTAGTTTTTCTTATCCTCTAACTACTTATCCTCTATTTCATCAGGATAAGCTTTTTTTCTTCTATGGATTTGGAGGCGCTGACTAAGTTTTCTTGTCCAAAAGAGTTTTTTGTTTTCTCTTCTAGATCCTTAGTCATTCAATTTATTCCTCCTCTCATATATATTTCAACCACTTCCAGCTTCTTTGACAAAGCATGTAATTTATCTTCAAAAGGATATAAGAATTTATGGATTCAATAGAAAATCTGATCTTCATTCTCCATAAGGTGTCATCAGTTAGAAACATAACTTTTTAATTTCTCTTCTTGGAACTGCATGGGATTTTGAATGAATTAAGGCAAAGAAAAATAATATTAGAAATAATGTAAAGATACATAATAATATGAGAATTAAGATTTCTATTCTTAATATTCTCAATTGTTACCAAGATATACTTAACCAATTTTATCTTCCTTAGATTCACAATGAAATCCAAAAAATATATGCCACTCTTATTCAACGTTTCCTAATACCAATTCCTTGGAATTATAAATTCTTGAACCCATAATTCAAGAATCCGCTAATTCGTAGAAAGATGAATGATCTTCGGAGTCTCTACACATTTCAAGACAAGACATTCTATTTCATTCTCCTTGTTAAAAGATCCTTATTCATCAGGTAATGTGTGTGTACAAAACATTGCTTCCCCTTCATAAGGAATACCAATCAATCTCATAGCCTTGCTGTATGAAAGTGAGTATGTCGTTCCGTAACACTTGAATAGAAATTTATCTTTCCCTTTTTCATTGAATAAACTAAGTTTTTCCTAAAACGCCACCATTAATTCCGGATACACCAGATCCTGTTCCTTTGGCTTAAAAATACAAAGAATCTCCCAACCATTCAGCTTAATATTTTTGGAAACAAAAGAATCATTCTTGTCGAGGAATTTCTGATCAACTATCCTCTCTTGGTATATCTACCATTTAGATATTTCCTTAATAGTTGACATTTCATTCTAAGGAGAAGCTTCTGTAGACATCCGAAACTAAGGAAACTTTTAAAGATTCAGAATGACCATAAAATACAAAGGCAAAGATTCATCACACTTAATCATGAAAAACCGATTTGGGACAACTATCGAGGGGGCTTTATATAGGCAATTTAGGTGATGGTTCATCTTCCATGGTTGATCCAATGGTTGTAAAATTTCTGATCACATCTGACGGTTGAGATGGTAACCGAAGAAGGAATTTGATAGGTTCTGATATTTTGAGGTACTTTAAGATAAAAACATTCGGATTTATGAAAATTAATTTCAAAAAAGATTCTTAAATAAGATAAAAATACCAACAAGTAAAAAATATAACTAAAAAATCAAAGGAAATAAAAAATACCTTCTGTATTTATAGGAAGATTATTCATAATGAGAAAAAATTTCGTAAATAACATTAAATTCTGAAAATTTTGATTACAAAAAAAAATTAGACTATGAAAAAATTGATTTGGGAAAAAAATTAGACGGCGAAAAAATTTTAATACGAAAATTTTTTACTACAGAAATATTTGATTGAGAAAAATTTTTACTACCAAAAAATTTGATTATAAAAAACTAATTTTGACTAATAATAAAATGTACTCCCCCTGTGAAAAAGAGTTTCTTAATATAAGGTGATAGGTTTCAAAAAGAAGTTAATATGGAAGAATACCTTACAGTTATCATTCATAACTTCTGTTTAATGTATTCAAATCTCTCAGAGGGTAAATATTTTGTGAAAATATCAACATGTTGATCTTGCGTTCTGATAAATTGAAGAATGATATCTCCTTTTTGTGTGTGATCTCTAAGAATGTGATACCTAATATCTATGTGTTTTTCATGGGATTGATGTGCAAGGTTTTTACTTAAGGCAATGGAACTAGTATCATCATACAATATTTGTTTTTTCATAAAACTAATACCATAGTTTGTGAGTGTGTGTTGTATCCACAATACTTGAGCATAACAACTTCAAACTGCTACATATTCAGCTTCAGTAGTGGAAAGTGCTATTGAGTGTTTCTTTTTGAATGACCAGGAAACTAATGAGTCTCTTAAGAAATGAAAAGTTCCAGATTTACTTTTCCTATCCATTCTACATCCACCAAAGTCAGGATTAGAAAATCTTTTTCAAACAATATCATTTCTAGAAGTATAGAAGTGTCCTAAATCCATGATTCCCTTTAAGTAATGAAAATTACCTTTCACTGCCTTTAAATGAGATTCCTTAGGATTGCATTGATATCTTTCACACAAGTATACTGAAAACATTAAGTCAGGAAATCTAGCTGTCAAGTAAATTAGACTTCCTATCATACCTCTAAATGATGTTAGATCTACTGGTTTCCCTGCTTCATCAAGATCATGTGAATTTGAGATACCAATGGGAATACTTATACTCTTAGTGTTGTCATATCCATACTTTTTAAGAATATATTTAATATACTTATGTGGGGATATATAGATTCCTTCTAGTTTTTGAGAAATTTGAAAACCAAGGAAAAATGTTAACTCACCCATCATACTCATTTCAAACTCAGATTTCATTATATCTATAAAGGAATTAGTTATAGATTTCTGAGTTGAACCAAATATAGTGTCATCAACATAAATTTTAACAATAAATACATTTTTCTTATCTTTCGTTATAAAAAGGGTTGGATCAGCATTTCCCTTAACATAATTTTTTTGTAACGAAACCCTGTAAGTATATCATACCAATCATTAGGGGCTTGTTTAAGTCCATATTATGCATTGATAAGTTTGAAAACATTTTCAAGATTTATTGAATCTTTAAAACCACGATGTTGTTCAACAAAAACATCCTCTTGAACATAACCATTAAGGAAATAACATTTAACATCCATTTGAAAACGTTTAAAGTTGAAGAATGCTGAAAAGGTAAGTAGAATATGAATTGATTCAAGTCTATCTACTGGAATATAGGTTTATTCATATTCTATTCCTTCTTGTTGATTATAGCCTTTTGCAACCAATCTAGATTTATTTCTTACTTTGATTCCATTTTAATCACAACTATTTCGAAATACCCATTTTACTCAAATAACATAAGTTTACTTATCCCTTTCAACCAATGTCTAGACTTTATTAATTTTGAATTAATTTATCTCATCTTGTATATCTTTTATCCAATCATCATTACCTAAAGCTTCATTAGTGATTTTCTTTATAATTGGGAAAGGAATGATAGATGTTCTACTTCATTTATTAAGAAACTTTTATTCTTTATAGGTTGATTTACATCACCAATGATACTATCACTAGGCTGATTTTTAAGAAATAACTCATTTGGGCTTTGTAAAACCCGTTCATTAGCATATGGTTGGAAATATTCTGAGGTAAATACTTTAGAAACATTTTCGAAGACATTTTCCTTATAATAAGGATCTTCATTCAAAGGATGATAATCTATTGTTGAAAACACAACTGAAGATATAAGTTGAGGTTGTTTAAAAACAAAAGGACCAGTTTCATCAAATTTAACATGTACTATTTCTTCATCAGTATATGTATTTTAATTGAAATCTCTATAAGGCATAGAAGATGTGTAGTATCCCAAAAATATTCCTTCATCATATTTTGGGGAAAATTTGGGTAGATTACCTTTAGTATTCAGAATGAATACCTTGTAACCAAAAACCATGAAGTAGTAATGTCTAGGTTTTCTACCATTCCAAAACTCATAAGGAGGTTTATTATGAAAAGTTCTATTCAAAACACAATTTATAATATAAAAATTAGTACTTTCAGCTTCAACCCAAAAATGTTTGGCTACCAAATATTCACTCAATATGGTTCTTGTTGTCTCTTGAATAATTTTGTTTCTACATTCATCAAAACCATTTTAGAGGATTTCTTGGTTCTTAGAAGTTATGAGTAATGCCATTTCTACTAAAAATAGTTTCAAATTCAGAATTTTGAAATTCTCTTCTATGATCACTATGATTAGTTATCAAAGGATGATTTTTTTCATTTTTAACTTGGGATCTAGCACTTTTTAAATAAGAAAATTCCTCATATTTCCCTGCTAGAAAATAGACCAATGTAAATCTAGTAAAATCATCAACTAAGGAAAATACATAATATTTTTCTCTAATGCTTCCAGTTTGTGTTGGACCAAAAAGATCCCTAACCACCAACTGTAATGCATCAGTGGTTGAGACATCACTGACTAATTTATAACTTGATTAATGTTACTTTCCATATTAAAAAGGATCACAAACTTTTGAAAATTAAAATATATGATCTTGTAGATCCTTAACTAGTCTTTTCATAAAGAGTTTTCATAGGTTCCTAAGGTTACAATGTCCTAAAATTCTGTGTCATAACCAAGAATGATCTTCCATTGCACTAATACAAGGTATATCTTGGCTCATATGGTCTTTAAAGTTTAGATTGTAAACATTCTCTTTCCTATGGGCAGAAATAATAAACTCTTCCATGGAATTGTGTAATAAACACTTATCATTCCTAAAATTCACACGATAACCTTCATCAAATAATTTAAATATGCTAATAAGGTTTTTCCTATAACCCTTAAAAAATAAAACATTTCAAATGAATGTTTTCCAAGAAAATCAATATTACCTACACCAATAATTTATCCCTAAGCATTATCTCTGAAAGTTACTTTTCCTCCCTTCATCATGACAATATTTTTGAAGAAGTTTTTGTTTCTATTCATTTGCTGGGAACATCCACTATACAGGTACCATGTATTTTTGTTATTACTATGTTTACTTTCTTGAAAATAAGAGTGTTAGACTATCATAAACCAAACATTATTGGATCCAAAAACTTTTGAAACCAAAATTTTATGAATCCACATTTTCTTTGAAAAATAAGATTTATGAAAACCTAAAGACTCGGTTTTGTTTAAGGAACAATTTTTTCCCAATGCCCACCAAACTGACACTTACTGCAGAATAAAGCACATTGAGATACAAAATAATTATTACTAAAAATCAGTTTTGAATGAGTATAGCCAAATCTAGAATTATTCCTTAGAGGTAAAATTTTGGAATACACCTTATCAAAATTTTTCTTATCTGATGTAATGTTTGACAAACACTTCCTCAAAGAAAATATTTCTGAGTCCAATCTAATAACTATTTTTTTATCCTCAAAACATTAGTTTTAGAACTAGACTTAGTCTCTAAATAATTTTTCATAGAAATTTTTTTTGTTAGATCCTTATAATGTTTATCCGTTTCAGAATTAACTTCCTCAAGGTTTTTTGAAATACTTTCAAAATCATAAAATTTATTATCAAGATCTTTACAAAGATATAATACTTCTTTAGTATGAATTTGAATTCAAGAATTTTCTTTATCAAGATTTTTCTTGAATTTAGAATTATCATACTCAAGGAGCCAAGAAAACCTACAAACTTCATCATAAGTAGGTAAAGTTTTATCTTCATCATAAAAAGATTCTTCATCATAGTATTCCAAATATTCTCTACCACTCACTACTAGAAATATAAGTTATAGCCACGATTTCAAACCATGGATATAAGTCCCAAAACATTGGCTATAGGTTATAGCCACGGTTCAAAGAACCGTGGTTGGTAATGGAATGGCTATAGAGAAATACTTATAGCCAAGGTTTCAAACTGTGGCTAAAGCCATATAGCCATGGTTTGAACCGTGGATATAGCTCTATATCCACAGTTTAAAAAAGTGGCTATAGGTTTATTCCAAGGTTTGAAACCGTGGGAGAACATTAAGCCACACAAATCCTATAGCCACGGTTCAAAACAATGGACATATAGCTTTAGTCAAAGTTTAAAACAGTGGATTTAGGCCTACAACCACGGTTTAAAACTATGGTATAAGGCTTCACGTTTCATAAAAAACCCCACAGCCCCCTATGAGCAGTCCCCTGCATCCCTGGGAATCCCCCCTGCACCCCCTTCACCCCCATGCCCCGCTGGACAGCCCTTACACTCCCCTAAACAACTCTTACACCTCTTGGACAGCCCCCCCCCCCCAACACCCCCATGCCCCCTATATATCCCCCTTGCACCCCCTGTAAAACCCCTTTCCCCCCACCTAGACATCCCTTACATCCTCTAGAAATCCCCCCCTACACCCCCATGCCCCCCCTGGACAGCCCCCTTGCACCCCCCTAGATAGCCTTACACCCCCCTGGACAGCCCTTGCACCCCCTGGATAGCCCATGCACCCCATTTATAGCCCCCTTCACCTCATGCCCCCTGGAAAACCCCCTTGCACCCCTGGACAACTCCCTTTCCCCCCACCCCCATTCCTACAGTATCCCACCACCCCACCCCCTCCTTGCAGCCCCCCCCCCTCCCAGGTAGACCCCCTGGACACCCCCCTTTCTCCCCACCCACCACTCCTGTAGTAGCCCACCCCCCTCCATGCAGCCCCCCCTCGTGAAGACCCCCCCCCAGCACACCCCACCCCACCTTGAACACCCTCCCTGGACATCCCCCTTACACCCCCCTAAACTGCCCTTGCACCCCCTGGACAACCCCCTTGGATAGCCCCTTACACCCCCTAGATAGCCCATGCACCCCCTGGATAGCCCCATGGACCCACATGCCCCCCTAAATAGCCCCCTTGCACCCCCAACTCTATTAGAAGCCCACAAAACAACACCCCTCCCCCCTCCCCTCACCCCCACAACCCACGTTGCAGACCCCACCCCACCTTCCAAAACCCCCTACGAGTTAAAAAAATATTTGGAGATTCTCAAGGTATCTAAAATGAGGGAAGAAGGGGTAAGGATTAAAATGGATTTCATAAATGCAATTATGTCAAACAAGTTATAAATGAATAAACTACCACTGTGTGTTTTCATAAACAGCGCACCTCTATTGGAGGGATTTTATTACAAAACCATGACTTGTTTATTAGACTAAACAATTATTTTAACTAAAAATTGATCAAGAGTTTCAATTTTATATAAACATGAAAAATCAAGAAGGCAGTTGAATGCAATTTAAAAAATTCTTGAATTAAAGAGGCTAGGAGAGGGCTCACTGCCAGCTGTGTTGGAGGGTCCACCTCGGCTGATGCCCTCTTCCCAAGCTAGGAATAGACCTTCCATGGTCCTGGAGCAGCCCATGCACTATCATCATGTTAAAAATAAAATCTTACATGAGGAGGGAAGAAAGAAATCCATGCTGCCCAAGGATGCTTCAAAATCCAGAAGTGCATTCATGAAGAGTGTATCCATACTTGGAGCGAAATTGGAAAGGACAAACTGATTGAGAAAATTTTCTCATCCCAACAACTCAAATTAAGGATCAAGTACATCCATATAAATCCCTAATTATTTATTATTTTTGTGTTATTAGTGTGCCATAAAATGAATGGAATTAAATGTGAAACTAGTTCTCAATAGGAGAGAAAATAAAGGGAAGTAAGATGGAATAACTATTCCAGATCAGAAAAAAGTCACTATTTTGGTATGATTTATCAAATGCTATTTCAAAGTGCTTTATAAGGAAATATCTGCCATGATGGAGTGAATATAGTGTGTCTCCATGATGGGGAGATGAGGGGAGAAGACCCTTGGGAAGCTGCCAGACTTATTTATACCAAACAAAGCTGGAATTCCTGGAATGTTCTTGAGAACATCATGGATGAGGTATGCAGTTCTCTCATCCCTGTTAATGATCGAATAATGTCTGATATTACGGGGGATAAATTAAATTAATAAAGGACATGAATTTAAGTAAATATGAGATCTCAATGCTGATTTCTAAAACATACTACATATAATTGAATGTTTTCAACATATGTCTTAAGATGAGTGAAAGATCTCATGTTGTAATTGAAAAAATAATGAAGATATCAATTTTCATTATTTGATTTCAACTTGAAGACATCTTAATAGCCTCTAAATGTCTCAGGGAAATTATAATCTATTGGAATCATGTTTAGTTTGTTAATGGTACAACTTTGTTTTCTAAATCAAACCCTCATATTTTCTATACAAAATATGGATCACATATACTTTGAATAGAATGAATGATGGCACATTCTTTAGGAATGAAGTGATACCATCCTATTTCATGAACTTTTTATTTATCTTCCACAAGGCGAGAAAATAAAATGAGAGAAGTCAATGAAAAAACGAGGAGAGAAGAAAATTAAAGAACGTCTTGACATACCAATTGTAAGATTGGTATTGAAAATAAACACAATGTGAAAGATTGCTAAATCCACATTGTGTTTCTGTCATATTTGTTGTCAATGAGGAAGAAAAGTTGTTTCATTCCAATTTGAAGATAATAGATGGATTGAAATTTAGTTGGGGTACCCAAGAATATTAATGATACAATTAGGAGCTGGACAGCTTAGAAGGGAGTTAGAAGTTCCCAAGCTTGTAGAGAAAAAATATGAAGTTCCCAAGAAAAGGTTTTAGTACCGAATCTTATATGAGGCTTGAAAAATTATCCTGAATATTGGATGTGATGTAAACCACCCCCACTAATTATTTCACAAATAAATGAACAAAAGAAGGATGTTTTTCCATTAGATTAACATGATGACAAAGATGATTGGGGATGTGAGTTGTTATGGAAAATAATGAGGAAGTTGCTAGGATTAGATGCACAGAATCTATAGGAGCTCATTTGATGAGCTGAAGTAAGTTCTGATGTAGCATATGTTTGAAAATCCATTCACATGGATATTCTAATTTGAAGATGTTTTTGGTGGTGATTAATATACTGATTTTTCTCTAGCAAATTTGACAGGATCCACAAGAATTCGGCCCAAGCGAATCGGGCTACACCAATACAACAATCTCCATTGTTGCATCCTTTGATGATAATGAGGTTAAGAGTGACATTTTTTTTCTCTAAATCTTGTGAGTGTGGCTAGTCCTGATGGGTTCAAAAATTAAATCTTTTTGTTCTACTAGGACACAGTTCATGATGAACTTCTTAACGCTATGAGGGATTTCTTTAACGATGCCTCAATGACCTATGGAATCAACTCTAATTTTATTTCCCTGTTCCCAAAGAAGGAAAATGTTTTGGATGTAAAGGATTTATGACCAATTTCTAATGGGAATAACATTCCAAAAATCATTATCAAAATTATTGTTATGAGGTTTGGTCCCATTGATCATGGTTTTATCTCTTCAAATTAGCCCCCGGAGAGCCCTTCGACACCCCCATGGACAGCCCCCCTAGACACCCCACCTACACCCTGCCCCTGCCCTACAGACCCCTGACCCCCCCCCCCCCCGAACAACCCTTGGTCACCCCCCTAGATAGCCTTTCCTAGACATTCCACCTGCACCATACCCCTGCCCTGTAGACCCCGCGGCACCCCCCAGATAGCCCTTGGATACCCCACTTGCACCCTGCCCTGCAAACCCCCCTAGATAGCCCTTAGACACCCCTGGACCACCCCTCCTAGACACCCCACCAATACCCCCTTCCTTGCAGGCCCCCTAGCACCCCCCAGGCAACCCTTGGACACCCCACCTAGACAACCCCTATAATAAAATTCTATATCCATCAGTACCTTCACATCATTATGAAAGAATGCTAAATGAACAATGCCTTGAATCATTTCCAAGAATAGTCTTTGTATGGCTTATTCTGAATAATAGACTTACACCACTTATAACTCAGACCCTCTAGTAGGATGGTTACAAAAAAACCTTAAGAGACTCATAAATCTAAAGCTGGATAAAAATATCCTCAACCTTCAGTACCAAAACCAATTCATCCTAAGAATATTTTTACCCATGAGTTATTTTGGGGCTACCATCTTGATTATAGGGTTCCCAGGTGTGACTTCAAGATCGATTTATTCATGGATTGTTATTCCATCAGGTTGGACTTAATATGGGATGCTTTGGATCTTTTCAGCATTACAGCTAGGTTCTTGTCTTGGGTTAAAAGATGTGTCTCTACCCTAATGTTCTTGATGAATATTAATGGCATTTTACATTGCTACTTTTCAGGGAAAAGAGGGATCAGGAAAGTGGATCTGCTATCACCATTCCTTTTCGTGATTTGCATGGAGTTTTTCTCATGCATCCAGGAATGCAGGAGGCTGGGGGATTGTGCGGTGGCTGGTGTAGGCTAGAGTGGCTGGTGTAGGTGGGAAGGCACGTGGCAATGGGATGGTAGGGGGCTGGTGATGGCTGGAATAGGTGGAAGGGGTGCTGGTGTGGGCTAGATTGTAGGTGGATGGGGGCTGTTGGGCATGTGGTGGGGGCTGGTGTGGGCTGGGATATAGGAGGTTGGGGGCTGGTGAGGGTTGGAACTGGTGGCTGGGGCTAATTTTTAGGTGAAAATGGGCTGGCATGAGTGTATTGCAGGAGACTGGGGGTGGTGGCTGGTTTGGGTTGGATTTCAGGTGGCTGGGGGCTGGTGCGGGCCAAAATGCAAGTGTAAGGGGCTAGAATGATGGTAGAAGAGGACTGGTTACAAGTGTTGGGAGGATGGTGCGGGCTGATCGATGGTGGTAGGGGGTTGTTGCAGGCTGGAATGCTGGTGGCAGCGGGCTGAAATGAAGGTAGAAGGGGGCTGGTGTGGGCTGGATGTGGCTGGAACAGAGCCAAATCACGGCATTAACGCGGCGTGATTGTGGTGTGACCACGGCGTGACCGCGATGTGCTGGCCCAGTCTAGCAACATCCGTGGGGCAACATCTTCCGGCCAGAAGCGTAGGGAACGGGGGTTGGTGGGGAAATATTCTGGCCATCACCCCGCCGTTAAAAACTATGATTAGTTAGTCTTGACAGTGATCACAAGACTCATGGAATACTATCACTACCAACCGTCATGAGGTGTCATCCTAGAGCAGGGCCAAATCACAGAATTACCATAGTGTGACCGCGGCGTGGCAGCGACATGGTCATGGCATGACCGCAGTGTGTTGGCCTGGCCTAGCGACATCCGAGGGGCCACATCCTCTGGCCAAAAGCGAAGGGAGTAGGAGGAGGCGGGGTAATATTTCGGCTGTCGTCCCGCCGGAAGAAATTATGATTAGTCAGTCTCAACATTGATCACAATACTCATGGAATACTATCACTATGAACTATCGTGAGGTGTCGTCCTGGAGTAGGAACAAATCATGGTGTGACCGCGGTGGGACAGTGGCCTGACCGCGGCGGGACAACGGAGTGACCGTGGTGTGACTGCAACATGACCGCGGCGTGTTGGGCCGGTCCAGCGACATTCGCGGGGCTTCATCTTCCATCCAAGAGCTAAGGGGGAGAGAGGAGGCGGGGAAACATCATGGTCATTTCCCCACTGACAAAAATTGTGATTAATCAGTCTCAACATTGATCACAAGACTCATGGAATACTACCAATATAAACCGTTGTGAGTTGTCGTCTTGGAGAAGGACCAAATCATGGCATTACTGCGGCGTGAACGCGGCGTGACAGTGGCGTAACCATGGCATGACCGTGGCTTGACCGCGGCATGACCGCGAAATGACCACAGCGTGACCGTGGCTTGACAACGGCATGACCGCAACATGAACACAGCGTGACTGCGGCGTGTTGGCCCGGTCCAGCGACATCCGTGGGGCAACATCTTCCGGCTAGGAGCAAAGGGAGCAGGAGGAGGCAGGGTGACATTCCGACTGTTTCCCCACCGACAAATGATAGAACAGATCAACTATTTAACAAGCTATAACAAGGGATCACCAGAGAAGGTTTTAGAGAGTGGCACAATGACACAACCTCTAAATGGAAACAAAATGATGAAAAAGAATCATACACCCAACTGAAACCATTTACAAATTCTTTCGCTTTTCCAAAACATGGAAATTTTATTTATAATATTCAAAGCGTGAAAAAAAGTGTCATGGTCAAAGCATATGCCTACTCAGGCACTGTCATTTAAGTGAAACTAGTATTATAAGACAATTTATATTATTCAGTGAAAACAAAAACTAACTAGCCACAAAAAAAACACCAACAAGAGGCATATGAAAGACTCAAACCAAATATAAACATGATACAAATAACTGTCACTACTCTTTGGTTTAGAAGACAGCGCACCTCCGTTGGATAGGTTTTATTATAAAATCAGGGCATTGATTTATCACAAAATTTATTTAATTATATTTAACATTTATTCTAAAACACAATCAGCACAAATCAAATGAAAAAATTTAAACAAATAGATCAACATAACTATAACTGTGA
The DNA here is from genome assembly GCA_963277665.1 of Viscum album. Lineage (NCBI taxonomy): Eukaryota > Viridiplantae > Streptophyta > Magnoliopsida > Santalales > Viscaceae > Viscum > Viscum album. Next base: position 878,560,178 of record OY728163.1, read on the forward strand.
GTTTTCGTAGACATCGCACCTCCATTGGAGGGGTTTTATTATAGAAACAAGAAATTATTTATCAAATGAAACAATTATATTAAAGAACACTTATTCACGATTTTTAATTGAATATAATTAAGTAGAATTAAGAAAGAAGATAAATTCAATTTAAAGCATTCTTGAATTAAAGAGGCTAGAAGAGGGATCCAACATCAAGGTGGAACCAAACTGCCCACTTTAGCTATTGGATCTTTCTAACTAAAAGTTTATGCTCCCCCACAAGTTATACGCACCTTCAAACACATGGAAAGACACTGAGCCCCTATGTACATGCCCGCATGGCCAGGAGAATGTGCAAGGGGATCCTTGCACATATGCTTATATGCATATACCAGTCTCCACTCACCTGCGTATGCATTTATACATATATACATGGGAACACATAGCCCCATATGTGTATAATCACATCCATGGTTGACTATACACATAAACGGGGAACCCACATACAAATACTTTTTTACCTAAGCACATGTAAGTGAGTCTCCATTAACTTGGCTACTCGAAACCAACGAGCATGGATCAACGCACTACAAAAAGGATATTAGGAACATTGAAACACATAAAGGATGCTACATAACCAGTGATAAACCAACCAATGACATTAAATCCTTACCTCTATTGGGAGAACCAAATCCACCCAAACCAACATGAAATGATCCAACGCCCTACTGAAAACATAATATGGAGTCAAAAACACTAAAATCCCCAAATACATGAGGTACGAGACAATTAGTAACCATATAATCTTACCTCAGATCAAAGCCAGTGGACTGAACCAATATTAACCCCATCCCCCCCCCCCCCTTCGTAGAATATAATTACCCTTTGTCCACAGAATGAAGTAAAAGACCTAAGTGGCCAATGCGATAAATTAAATAAAATAAAAACTAAACTAAAACATAACTGTCTCATGTGACTATACACGTCACTTCCCAATATATAAGAACCACAATGCCCCATGGGTCAAATCATGTTCCAGCAAGCAAGGGGGAAATATATCCTTGATTCAAAATGATTCTATCAAATACTACATTCCTATTAATTAACAATTATTCTTCTGGTTAGTGGTATATAATTAGTTTGGCTCTACATTCAGCTTAATTTGGTTTTGTTCGATATAAGTTTGTATCCCACCCGATAATAAAAGATTACTAGATGAAAGAATTTCTAATCAAATAGAATGTATCATAATAAAAAATGGATCCACACCTATGAAGAATGTTGAACATGATAAGAAAGAATTTTTGATCATATAGTCTGATGAGTTATAAAATGATAAACCAAAAAAACAAAAAACATTGAGATTTCTCTAATTTCTCAAGTGAATATGAAATTTTTGAACAATAATAAACAAGTGAAAGAAGAGAAAATTTGACATAATAGCCTAGATTTTTAAAATAAAAGGTGTTAAATACATACCAATAACAACTAGTGGTATCATAGAAAATCTGATTTGTTGCAACTAATATCAAGTCATGATTTTGTGAAAGCAATCTATTGTAAATGGGAGGGAATATTTGGAGAAACCTAATCATGAAGAAATGGGGGAGTTAGAGATGGGTTGTAATGGTTATTCAACCTAATCTAAGATTAAAGACACCTATAGAGACTAACTACACCCCTTTCCCCACCCCCTTGACCCACTGCCCCACTGCCCCACCCCTCCCCTTGCCCTACAGACCCCCTGCCCCCTGCCCTGCGGACCTCCCCACTCCACCTTGCACCCTCCACATACCCATCCCCCTCCCCTACCCTACAGACATCCCCCCTACCCCTCTTCCCCTCCACCCTTCCCCCTGCCCCCTGCCCCTACCCCCTGCCCCATCCACCCAACCCCTACATCTTACAGAAGGGCCTCTATAATGTTTTTGTAATTTGGGGAGGGATCACACATGTATGATTAATGAAACCACAAAAATCTAAAATAATTTTACCTAAGCGATCACTTGATTTCATGTGAGGTGCATGAATGATTCTGCGTTCACATCAGTTTGAGCATCAATTCAGGTTGAGAATCAATTATGGAGTGGTTTTTTGAGGGTATCCATGAGAAGATGAAAATGACCACTTGATGTTCACTTCAAACTCCCTTTGGTTGTTCCAGAAACAACATGGTGGAGTTCTTTACAATTTAGTGAAGGGGGAAGACATGAGGTTCATTAATTTTAATGATAGGGAGAGAATCTGGCCATAAAAAATTTAATTCAAATTAATAAAATTATTTTAGTGTTTTCAAACAGCTTAGTGTACAGTTCCTAGATTGAGTGGAAGCATACAAAATCTCCATATTAGATTAAATATAGAGGAAAAATTCAGACAAGATTCAATGAAATCAACTTATAATAATAACATTGTCCACAACATCAATTATGATTATGGAAAAAAAGGCCTCCATGTCAAAAAATATAAAATTTATGATATAAAATCATAACCTGAACTAAACTTTTGTGTTCTAAAAACCCAAATTGAGAACCCCTTTAAAAGATATATCTTATAAGTGATACCATCTCATCAATATCAATGAACAACATACTGGTTTCATGAAAGTTATGTTTCACTAATCTAAAATTAGAAATATAATGTCATGTTTGAATTATGATCATCAAAAATACTGAATGATAAAACGATGTTATATTTCATTTTATGAAATACTTTAGTAAAAAAACACATGGATGTGGAATTTGTTCAAAAAAATAATATACCATCAAGATCAGCATATCATACCATCTTTTGATGAGTAGATTTTATTAAATCTGAATTTATTTAGGTAAGATCCTGTAGTTAACACCTTCAAACCTTGATATACAATGTAAACATTGTTCGAATATTTACTTCAATGTCACAAGAAAGGTCAGAGAGTATTGTTTTCATAGATTATAATCTATTATTAGGAATGCAGTTGTGAAGAAAATAAAAATCATGGTACTATAGTGAGATCTTGAATCTTATCTTGATAACAACAAGGGGACAAGTTATAGTCCTAGAAACACCGTCGGAAAAGGCCCCCGATGTCGCAACAATAATTGCATAGTCAATTTGGCTGGTAATCTCCATATACTCTACAGACGTCGAAACCTACGGATCAACATTCACCATTTCTAAAATTAATGTCACTATCATCCGAAACAATTTAAAAATACCAAGAAAGAGGCACGAAGATCAGGAAATATATAAGGAAATAAATTGAATGAAATAAATCATACAATAAGAAATTTTGAAAAAAAGGGGAGTGTCTCTTGGAGCATCTTGTAGAGTAGATGGAGGTAGGGTAACCAAATTCCTTTGATCGAAGCATAAATGGAAACACATTGTATACGAGATATTTACCTAAATAGTCTCACAAATGTCCATTACAGAGTGCAGTAAATCACATCTTGTATAACAGTGACCTGGAGCCTACATATTAAATATATATTACAAAAACCTTTTAATTAAATTGGAAATGTCTCACATTCAATTTAAAGAGGAATGTGGAAAATATAAAAAACATTGAAATCAAATTAGAAACACAAACCTGGAAGTTTTTCATGCTTCCAACAACAATATGATCCAACCTTCAACAGGTTCATGAGGTGCTATCTAGATTTTTTTTCTTAGAAAACACAAAAAAAAATGTTATTAAGTTGTTTAAAAACTAAGGTAAATAAAAGAAAAGAAAAGGGAAAAGAATTTTTATGTTTCAATCCCCGAAAATGGGTTGTTTTTGACCTGTCCAGATCTGGACAGTTCCAGCAGGTCAACCCCAGTCCATTTACGGGTGTGATCATTAGAGTAGGAACCACCTAATCTTGTTTCTACTGAGTGTTGATTGTAGTTCCCCTTGAAATTCAACATTAGTGAAGTCAATATGATGTCCATTAAGACCTCTCAGTAGCTCTTCCTAGTATGCACCCCCTTAGCATCAACCAGACTACTTAAGTGATAGTTTTTATACAATAATCAACCTGAACCCAAATGTTTAATGAGATATAACACAGAAGCAGAGTCATGTATATAAGAGTTCATAAAGAAAAAATGTTAAAGCCATGAATTATTTGTCTAATAACAACCAAATAAGCAAAATAAATGAACTGTTTAATCATGAACCACAAACGAATAGTAAAAATGAAATATGGCATATGAAAGTTTTTAATCCAGATAATGGTATTTAAATATTTATCAGGAATTTCAATATAGGCAGCCACATAAATAAATAATGAGAAAATAAACTTCTCAACATTACAGTTATAGTATGGTAATAAGAAATAAATGAACATTCTAAAATGTTACCTTCGAGAAGTAGGGTGCATTATGAGTACATTGCCTTAAGAGTACATTGTCAAATAGATTAGTCTAATGGATGGTAAAATTGACATCATTGACCTGTCACCTACCTTTTGGAATAGTAATTTGTGGCTATATTTTACATGTGATGGCTGGTAGGATTGAAGGCTTCTTGTATTTATAATGCTCATCTATTACACTAATATTCTAAGCATCGTTCCTCATTGATAACAGAACAAATAAAAGTTTATATTCAATGGAAAATGAATGTAAATAAATCAAAATAAGAATATAAATAAAATTATTTAAATGAGAATAATAAATAATTTTTCGATGTTATAAAATGATTTCATTTTGTATATGTCGAGTTTTTGTATTAAAAAAACATTTAAGAATCCATAAATGAATTTATAAGAAAGATCAAGATCCATATATAAGTAAAATTGCATTGTCTTGGTAATCCATAGTTTCAAAAATGAAAATTAGAAATTTATATTGAACACTTTCCATAAAGCTATTAAATTAAAGGAACACTAAAACTAATTATCAAAATATAGTCCTTCATATTGAAAAATTTATGTCCCTATACACACAAAGATGGTCTAGATATTGAACCTCACCATACAATTAATATTATAAAATTTCTAATAAAAAAAGAATATTGGATAAACTTACATACAAAGCATTCCAGGAATACCAAGTAAAACATTAAACTAAACCATCACTTATCCATTAAAAAAACATTCTTCCACATGATTCCATCTGCTGATGAACAAATGATTCAAATAATCATGAATTGATTTACATATTAATCCATCATGAAGAGGGGCAGAGCCCAAGAAAATCTTCTAGGAGAAGCTTGAAAACAGATCGGGGTGGCCTCTCTTGAAAAGGAAATAAATCTACAAACCAGTTCAGTAAGATAATCTCAAAGGATGGTGAAAAAACACAATAAATGCTTCCAAGACGTGACTTTTCCTTCCCCAAACATCTTCAAGCCTTCTTTAACCTATTCTAAATCCAAAAAATTATTGAATAATTACATTAAACAACATAAAACATTCTAGGACTCCAATCCCATATATTTTATTATCAATAATTATTATATCACCATCACTGTGTATGGTTTCCTTATATGTTCAACATCATCACATCAATATGCCTTCAATTTCTACTCATACTCTACCCTTGTCTTCTATAAATACCATAGGAAGGGAGATCTAAATAACCATCACATGAAATTAAAATAATAGTACAACTTTAAAATCAGGACATTGATGAAATAATATGGTATAAAATACCTGTTTTGATTGGATGCCATGGGGAGGGCATCGCGGTGAAAGTTCATCGGAGAGGAGGGCGCCGCGGTGAGAGAGGTCTCCGGGGAGGAGGGTGTTATGGTGAGAGAGGTCATTCGGAGGAGGGCACCATGGTGAGAGAGTTCATCAGAGAGGAGGGTGCCATGGTGAGGAGAGGTTGGGGGGAAGTGGTTGGGAAAGATAAGTTGTTAGGGAGGAGGGCTCCACTGTGAGGAGAAATTGTTGGGGAGGAGAAGTCGTCGGGGGAGGAGGGCGTCATAGTCAGGTGAGGTTGGGGAGGAGGGCGTCGCGGCCAGGCGAGGTCACGGAGGAGGGTGCTTCGGTCATGCAAGGTTGGGGAGGAGAACCCTTTGGGTGTAGAAGAAGCTGGGATGAGAAGAAATCGGGAGGATTGCGGGAGTAGTGAATCGGGGGACCCTATTAGAAAATAAGAAAACATTTGGTACAGCCACAATTATTAAATTAAGCAATGGAAATTAGAAAGATATATCCATGAACCAATAAAATCGTGGCTATAGGTCCATGGCTATAGCTTTAATTTATAGTAGTCACTATAATTATCATTCAAGGATACATTGTTTATGGATTCAGTATTGTGTACCATGGATATTAAACAATGATTTTCAATAGGTAACATGGAATGTAAACCAAGATTCTTCTGACCATAAGATTCATACTCTGAGGATTCTTCAGAATAGTCTCCACCACTAGTACTACAGGTGTCATTAGATTTAAAAATATTCTTAGCTTTATCATTGTATTACTTCTTTCTATTCATCGAAGAATGATTTTCCTTTTTATCCTTTGTCTTAAGCATAGGGCAATCTGGCCTTATATGCCGTGATCTTTTGCACTCATAACAAGTGACTTCTGAGTATTTCTTGTCCTTTATTTCTTTCATCTTATATCTATACTGAATGTATTTCTTCCCAAATATCATGTTCATCCTTTAAGGAATATTAGCTAGTTTATTCTCATAATGTTCACTTTCACTTGATTCGGATAAAACAGTGACCTTCATCGACTTGGATATAGTGACCCTTTCAGGAGTCTTGGATTTCATATGATTTGAAGTAGTTGTAAAAGAAACACTTCTATTTCCATTCTTCTTCTTATTTAAATTGGAATCTCTTTTCATTCTTGTCTCATGTTGAAGAAGAGTTCAAAAAATTTCATCGATAATAATATGAGATACATTTCTATTCTAATCAATAGATATTATTTTCTATTCCCACTCATTAGGAATCATATATGTAATCTTGTCCACAAGTGCCTCATCATCTAAGCTTTTTTCACCCATGGTTTGTAAACTATTAACAATAGTCAGAATCCTCTGGTGTACCTTGCACACTAGTTCTCCATAAGGAAATATAAATCCATGATATTCTTATTTATGCATATCTCTTCTAGTTTAGATAAATTTAGATGTTCCAAAAGTTGTAACCTCTAATTTCATCCAAATAAAATTTTCAGCTTCACAAGAAAAAATTTGGATATATATATTCTTGGTCATGGAACACGACAATGTATTGTGTACCTTGTTTTTTAGTTGATATTTTGACTTTTCTTGATTAGTAAAACTTCTGACATCTAAATCATGAATCTTGTAGTCTCCAGTAAGCATAACAAAGTTGTCCCCTATAGTGTTAATGACAAAACTATACATACAATCTCTCTTATATTAATAATCATTCCCATCATATATAGGTGGTCTAGTAGGATTAGGATTGTCAATAGAACCAACATTAATTCCTGCCATCTAAATGAAAATATCTTTCCACAGAATATTGTTACTAATAAAATTTTGTAAACAAGGATAAAAATCTTAAGCAAGGAAAATATAGAACAAATGAAACATGGGCAAGAAAACTTATATGCGAATATAAGTTTTTCAGAGACAACCTCTGATACCAATTTTAAGATCGAAATATGATGTAGATGCTCAAAATACAAGGGGGGGGGGGTTAATTGTATACTTTAAAAATTCTTTAAAACATTTAAAGATGGTATAAAACATTGTATTATTTAACAATGTTAAACAAGGTAAATTCAAACGACCTATTAGTTCTACAAAATTTCTAGATTATGGAAATATGGTTCCAGAAATGAAACTTAAGGGAAGATTAAAAGGACAAACATTCTACCTTAAAGAATATAGAATATTTATAATTAGAGTATACAAGTATAAGATTGAGTAAGATAGTTATACACTCCTTAATAATCAAAATGTAGTGAAAAAAAACATCAATCAATACAAGTAACAAGTATATATTCTTTTAAACCAAAGAGTAGGGTATCCAACAACCATGGATAAAGGTCCCTTGATTTATACTTTCATTAAATTCTATCTTACCCACACCAGGGTAATCCTTCAATTGGAATATTAGAGTCTGTCTATCTATCCTGACAAGCCCTCGATCTTCAAGGTAGTCGGCACCTCAGTCTTCCTTATCAAGGAAGTCCTTGAACATTAATGTAGTCAACACCTCTATCTTCTTATCCCCAAAATCCCTTTATTGTACACAGCAACAATCGAAGTCTCACAAAGCAACTTGACAAGATGTTTAGTATGAAAAAAGCCTTAGAGTCTCTCTCACTAAAAATTACTTCAGAAATATTTAATCTCTAGATTTATCGATTCCTATATTATCTTCACCTCTTTCAAATGATCTCCTATTTATAGGCACATCTCCAACAGTCGGATCCCTCCTCTAATAGTAATATTTTTTTTAATTTATAAGGGATTTGTACATGTGTCACTCAAACAATGGTGAGTTAGAAATAGAATGCACAACATCATTTTTTATCTATAAAAAGAGTATGTAAAATATCATTGCTAAAAAATCTATTTTTCAGAGTCTAAGGAAAGATAAAGTTCATAAACTAAGAGGAAAAAATTTGGAGTCTATATTACATATATATTCAAGTTTTGTTTTTCACGGAATTTAGAATCAGAATTCTATAGACTTCGGAGTTTGAATTCTGAGGAATTTGGAGTCCGAATTCTATGGAATTTAGAACCTGAATTCTAAGGAATTAAGAGTCTAAATTATATTGGATTCGGAACCAAAATTCTGAGGAATTCGGAGTCTGAATTATAATTAATTTGGAATCAGAATTATAAAGAATTTGGTGTCTAATATCTAAGGAATTAAGAGTCTAAATTCTATTGAATTAGGAGTCTTAATTTCAGAGAATTCGAAATCTAAATTTCAGAGAATTCAGAATCTAAAATTCAAAGAATCTAGGGTCTGAATTCTGAGTAATTAGGAGGATAAATTTTAGATAATTAGGAGTCTAAATTCAGAACCTAAAAATAAAATACTCTATATCTAAGTATTTTTAGGATTCCATGGTTTTATATATGAAACAAATTTTTACACTTTAGAAATAAAAAGCATTAGAAACTAAATCCTAAACAATGAAAACAAAGGTATGGAGAAAATTTCCTTAGGGATGGAAATATTTCCTTATAAAACAATATTTTAGGGAAATAAAATTTTCCTTGAGATAGAGTTTTTGTGATTCTGAATACATAAAGGAATGGAAAAATCATAAGGAACCCATATTGAATCAACAAATATAATGTGGATACAACTTTGGTAAAGATGTACCAAGCAGTAACACCCCAATATAACCCTTTTAGATAGACTCGAATGAGAACTGATGCACAATAAAGGGGTTAGTTTAACTCCTAGTTTGACACTCCTGGGGGATATTTGTTATTGATCAAAATATTTTTATAAACCATTATAATGGATTTATAAAAAAAAAATTAATTTTTATTATAGAATATTAATAACATATTTAATCATGATTATTTAAAACATAAAATCTATTTACAAATATATGATTCATAAAAGTAAAATGATTCTCACTAAAGTTATATTCTTTTAGAAAAGTGGTGGGAAATAAGAGGAACCACATAAATGATGAGTGGAATATACGATGCATTGCCAATTTTTCTATGGATGTTAGGGTAGAAAACATCATGGGGATGATGAAATAACAAACTCAATTTTTTAACAATAACTTGAATCATGTCTAGATACCATATTATCTACAAATGGAAAAACTTTACGTTCAACCCTTTATGAATCAATGAACATCTTCTTTAAGTGGATATACTGACCCAATGATTATTGAATAATGGATGATCACTATAGGAAATATATTTTCTATAATTAATTATTTATGTAAAGAGAAAGTCACCCATGGAGTATATCATTGGTAAAGAGAAGCTAATAAGTAGTGGAAACAGATTGAAAACATGAATCCAAGGAAGGATATTGTTTTTATCGAGTGGGAAGAATTCATGGGAATTATTTTCAACAAATATATCGCATGTTCAATGATTAAAAATTGGATAATTAATTCCTAGAGCTGAAGGAAAAGTAAAATGAATAAGTGGGAATCTATGAGATGAAATTTACAACATTTTATCAATACAACTCTAACTTCATTATGAATCCTAAGGGAAAGGTTGGTATATTTTTTAGTATAATGAGACCCTATCTTTATAGGAATATTTAAAACTGAGACTATTAAATATATGAGAATTTAGTGTGGATTAATATAAAGGTTTAATTGGAGTTTGGAGATATGTGTTGTTCACATAGACTGATTAAGAAGAAGAGAGTAATGAAGCCAATGTTATGGAAGAACATCGATCATGGAAGATAAGGAAAGAAAGTGAGACTCCTCACAAGAGACAAATGTGGTAAGCACTTTTCTAGGAACTAATTTCTTGGGAGTGTAAAATGGTACTTGTGTAGAAGAAATGGACACATATATTGAAACTATTGTGGTGTGGTGAAGCATGAACATCTCAATGCTAATGATATAGGGAATACAGTGCCGGACCAGCGAGAAGTGAAATTCATTCAGTGTGTACAATTTGGAATATTTTCCATTATATATCAAAATTAAAAGAATATAGAGGGGAAACACCATCAACCTCAACATAGGACAAGGTAGTAAAGTTGTAATTTTTCTATCACAATGGCGAAAGTGGAGGATCCAAATTATGTTGTGGAAGGTACACTCATTATTCTCTCAAAGATATCAAGTACATTGTTAGATTTTGGTTCTACTAATTCAATTAATTCATCCATACTTTAAAATAATAAATAATCAATACATGAACTAATATAAGAATATTTATTAGTCAAAACCCCAAGGTAAAATACCCTACCATAAATAGTGTACAGAAACTCAAGAATTAATTTTGGAAAGTACGATCTCATCTCAAATATAGCAGTCATTCCCACGGTGGAATTCAACACTATATTTGGTATAGACTGTTTCTCAAAGTATACTACTATGATCAACATCATACTTTTATTTTCAAATGAGAGATATCTCAGCCTGGAATTTTCCTAGAATCACCCCAGTAGCTTTATTTATGGAGAAGGTCGGTGAATAGAGGAAAGTAAATGAAAGTATAAAATAGATATTATCCCCATAATTTAGGAATATGTTGATTTATTTTAAATAGATTACATGGGCCTCCCCCAAAAAATAGGGGTAGTGTTATTTATTGAACTCATACCTAGATCTAAGCCGATATCAAAGACCATATATAGAATGGAAGATGTAGAGTTGGAGGAACAAAAAACAACTCCATGATCTTCTGGAGAAGTTATTTATCTGACCAAGTCTTTATCCTTGGAAAGAACTTATTCTATATATGAAGAATAAGTATAGATCAATGCAATTAAAAGTTGATTATAGAGAGTATTACATGATCTCATTGAAGAACAAGTACCCTTCTCGATGGATTGATGATTTATTTGATCATATTTATGGGACTCAATTATTCTCCAGGATTGATCCTCGATCAGGGTATTAATAATTGTGGGTGAAGAATGAATATATTTTAAATAAATACATTCAAACTAGATATGCTAATTATGATTTTATTGTTATTCTCTTTATCTTGACCAATTCTCCTACACTATTTATGGATTTGATGAATAGATTATTCATGGACTACCTTGATAAATTCATGGTCGTTTTTATGTATGAAATTATGATATACTATAATGTATTAAGAATCATGAGGATCATGTTATTCTTTCTTGGTAACTCTATATATGGCTTTTCTTTTTTGTAAAATTAAGAAAATGTGAATTCTTTTTTGAACAATATCCATTCTTAGGGAACATTTTGTCCAATGAAGGAATCATAGTTTATCGTAAAAAGAAAAAAGATGTAAAATAGTTGAATCATCATAAAATTTTACTTGAGATTCACAGCTTCCATGGATTATAAGGATATTATATGTGGTTTTTGAAAAATATTTCATGAACTTATAATCCACTAAACATGTTAACTCAAAAAGCTGTTAAGTTCTTCTGGATAATGGTGTGTGAAAAATATTTTTAGGAACTAAAAACGAGAATGGTTACAAAACCTATGTTAACTCTACCGTCATAGGTATAAGGATTCATTATTTATAGTGATTCATCACTCAAGGCTCTTGTGTTTGTCCTCATGCCCAATTATAATGTGATTTCTTATTCACCTCTATAGTTAAAGACTTATGAGAATAATTATCCTATGTTTTCCCTGGAGCACGATTCCTTTATTTTTTGTACGAAAATACGGTGGCAATATATTTATGGGGATAAATGTGATATATATACAGACCAATAATGGTTGATGTATATTTTTACACAAAAGGAATCAAACATGAGAGAAAATATATGGTTGTATATTCTTACAGAATATGAATGTTCAATTAATTTTCACCCTAGATGAGAAAACTAATTCACTGATGCATTATGTGGGGAATACATAGTTGTTCTCACAATGATAAGAATTCAATGAGATAAATTGATCAGAGACCTAGTAAAATTAGATATGGTAAACGTAAGGGAAATGAAATCATCCTCCATATCCCGAAACATTTTCCCACCATCGTTACTAGAAAAGATCCAAAAAGCTGAAAGAGAAGATACATTGTTACAATAGAATATAGTGACACTAAATAATGGGAAGTATCTTGAGATTAATATTGATCATGAAGGTGTACTAAAATTTCATAAAATGATATTTTGAAGATCTATACTAATAGATAAATATTGATATGATGGATAGAGAACATAACTCTACATTTTATGTATATCTTGGTAGCACTAAAATGTATAGGTGCATTCATAATCATTATTTGTGGGATAATATTAAATGGGAGATTACTGACTATACTACAAGGTGCTTGGTATGACTGCAAGTGAACATAGAGTGAAAACTTCTGAATGGGGTATTGAAATCATTACACAAAACAACATGTAAGTTTGACAATATCACTGTGGACTTTACCACTGGTCTCCCAAGAACATCCCACATAAACGATGTGATATGGGTTATAGTGAATCACCTCACCAAGACTTCCCATTTCATGGTAATTTAAGAAGAATTATATATTCACAAGCTTTATAGGATTCATGTAGAGGAAGTGGTGAGGTTTTATGGAATTCTTCTTTTTAAAATTTCTAATCATGATCCAAGGTTATCATATAAATTCTAAAGAAGTATTCAAGATGCTCTGAATACTGAATTGAATTTTAGTGTGGCCAATCACCCCAAAAAAGATGGCCAATCAAAGACGACTATTCAGACACTCGAGAAAATAATGAGAAAATGATCAATGGAATTTTAAGGTTGATGGGATTAAAACATCGCATTTATTGATTTCTCATACAATAAAAACATTTAATTGAGAACTCAAATGACATCATATTAATCTCTATATAGAAAGTGATGTTTAAATCCTAATTTTTGGGTTAAAGTTAGCAAGTAGAGATTTCTTGGGAATGATATTGTGAATGAGATGATAGAAAATGTTAAAGCCATCTAAAAATATATAAAACCTTTTCAGAATTGGAAGAAGATCTATGCGGATAATCACCGAAGGGACTTGGAGTTTGATGTTGGGGATAATGTTTTCTTTAATATATAATCGTGGAATAGAAATCATAATATTTGGAAAAAAGTGAATCATAGGTCTTGGTACATTGGACCCATTGAATCCCTTGATCGTATAAAAGAAGTTTACTATTATACAGTACTACCAAAAAATATATCTCAAGTTCATGATGTATTTTTCATATCCCTCTTGAGAAAGTCCAAACCTTATCCCTCAAATTTATTAAATCCAAAGGTCGCAGAATTGGATCACAACCTCTATTATGAGGATCATACATTAGAGATCTTGGACCATAGAGGCAAGGTTCTACTCAACAAGAGTAGCCACCTCATAAAATTGTTGGGAGGAACCATAAATATAATTATGTGATGTGGGAACTATAGGTGAAAATGACCCATATATTCCCTCTCATTTTCTCAACTAAGAAAATGAGTTAAAATTTTGGGAATGAATTTTTATATTGGGGGAAGAATGTAACGACCCTATTTTTTTAAATTATATTTCTTTCTTAAATAAATTATTTTTACATGTTAAATAATATCATAAAGATGAAAAATAAATATAAAACAATAATATTTTATAACATAAATAGTGGTCAATACATTCGTTATCCATGAAACCAATTAAAAATACAACCATTACAGCTTTACAAATAAAATAAAATAAAATAACAAAAATGTGCATGTATGGATCACTCCAAGATACTAGATTCATTAATACCATTTTAAAAAACAAACAAATAAAACATAAAATTATTAAAATTGTCAATATCTTATGACGGACTGAAATTATATTTTTATTATTCATTCAATTTTGAGGAAAAAGTGAGAAACCATATATGAATCTACGACTTAAAACAACATAACAACATGGAACAAACGTTTAAGGCCAAATACCAATCCGTCACTCACAAAACCAAAATTCTATTCCATTGATTCAACACATTCAACCAGAAGCTCCACCATTTCCAATAATTCAATGTTTGAAAACCTCTATACTTCCCAACACCTCAAAATTTGAAGGTTCCTATAGAAAAACCCACAATTCAAGAGGTTAAAGAACCAAACACTGATTTTCACCTTCTTACCATCACTGCCTCGACGAAGTTCACGAAAATTCAATGCCAAAATTCTCCCAAATTCTAGAATTCATCACAAATAGAAAATCTGAACCTAAAATGCTGATCCCCTGAACCGAAACACATGAAGAAACACAAACATAAATGCAGATAATAGATAAATCAACAAACAAACAACAAAGAAAAGACCTCCCAAATTAGAGCGCTTCAAAATAATACATCACTGTAAACCATCCAAAGATCCCAGCACCGCCTTCAATGACGCACATGAAGACTAGATCCTACCAAAAAATTCATAGTTGAAACCGTACGTAGTGAAAACCCCCATACTGTAGCATCTGAAGCTCAAACCATATACTAACAACGTGCCATAGAGGAAGCCCTATCGAACTCGAAGGTTAGGGTGAGAAGAGACCAGAAACGATGAGGTTTTCCATGGATAATGAGCCCACATGTCGCCGCCACTGGAAGAGACCAACTGTCGCGAACATGCAGTTCTGAAGCACCGAATAGAGGACCAGAGACGACCTGAGATGGGTGACAAGAAGGAGGCGCTAGAATGTTATAACCTCAAGTGAAATTGTAGTGAATTTTGAGTGAAATAATGAAATCCCATTTATAGGTTATAATGTGAAATGTGACAGTTGGGATTTGACTATTATATGACCATTGGTCAATATGAATATTGGATACTATACCCTTTGTTGATAATATTACAATTATAATTATTATTTATAAGTAGTAATGATAGAGAATAATGAAAACTGAAAAGAGAATTCATGGACTCAACTAGTAGAGTCATTTCATTTGAAGCCCAATTGTTGGAACATGGAAGGGAGGTAGTGTCACTTGTGTTTACCCTTGACCAAGACGCATCTGAGCTTCAATAAGTGAATATTGAACAAACACATCTATAAGATAAGTTCAAATTAGTATAAATTAATACTCTGTGTGTGTTAGTAGAG
Source organism: Viscum album (assembly GCA_963277665.1). Classification (NCBI taxonomy): domain Eukaryota; kingdom Viridiplantae; phylum Streptophyta; class Magnoliopsida; order Santalales; family Viscaceae; genus Viscum; species Viscum album. The sequence goes on from OY728163.1 coordinate 878,575,775, forward strand.
GCACCCCACAGAAGTACAACCATCAAACACTTTACGCATAGGGCATATGGGGGTGTAATACGAATTTACGTGTCTAAAACATTGTGTATATTAATTTATGTTAATGAAATGTGTTTTCCATAAATTCCTCTTATGATTTTTTTAATAAAAATTTATTTATTTCTGATGAATTCAAATTATTTGATTTTCGGATGCAAGTAAAACATAATGGTATTTTTCTAGGAAATATATAATGCTTTTTAATAAATCAGGGAATTAAAAATTTTATTGGATTTAATTATTTTTTTAAACAAATTAATTTATATATTAAATATTAAAATAATTTTGTAATATCCTAGGGAAATTTTATATTTATTAAAAACTTGTTCATTTCTTAAAAACTGATATTTTTAAATTTATTAGTATTTTTATGATTAAAAGTTAAAATTATCATATTTAAGGAATATTTATGATAATATAAACATAATTTCTAAAATCAACATGTCAAAATTCATCTAGTGTGAATTTATGATAATTTCCTGAAATACATTATTTTTCCATGAATAGTAACAAAGAGAATTTTGGGGTTTCAATATATTTTATGACATCATATTTATTTGAAAATAATGTAATAACTAATTAAACACATTCCATGACCTAAAATAAGTTATTTTATTAATATTTTTTATTTTAATATATTTTAATCATTTTTTCTAAACTATAAGGTACTTTCAAAATTATAAAAATGAAAATTTAATTTTTTTTAAACATTAGATTGTGAAATATTAAATTTTCTATGCCAAAATAATTATTTAAAAAGGGTATTATCTTATATATGATTTATATAAAATAAAATCTCTCTGAATCTTCAATAATTAGGAACAAAAACAATGGTTATGTCTATGGTTTTTCCTTTTCCACAACCTAGTTGTCTTAGACATATATTTAGAAATTATTAAAAAATCCTACACATTTTCTGTAAATACCCACACATTTCACCTCCCCCCTTCAATCCCAATCAATCATACAAGAATTTATGGTGATATTTTCTCCCAATTATCCCCCCCAAATGTGTCCTCAAGCCCCCGTGGTTCCATCCTTATGTTTTAAGGACAAATATTCAAGGTAATGGAAATCTTCACTTCTCTTTTCCATTCAGGAGTCCATTTGTGGTATGTCTTCCAATTTCTAAAAAAAATAAACTATTTCAACATTATATTATTTAATTACAGTAATAGTTGTGTTTTATTAATGGTATTAATTTATACCCTATAATTTCACCATTATCTAAAACCATGTTTTATAGCCATCATGTTTCTAAATTTACTTCTCAAATTTTCCTCTTTTACATAAGAAATTATATTTTCATTTTTATTTGAATACCCAATCCTATTTTAATTTCAATTGGTAATCAACTAGATTTTGAAATTATTATATTATTTGGGTATTTACATACATAAAACCCTTATGTCTTAAAAATAACCTCATGATCATATTTGTAAACTCTTCAATATGCGAATATTTTATTTATACAAAAGACATTCTTTATTCTTCTTGAGTTATTTATGAAATTATTTATTATGATCAATGTGTCTCACATAAAATTAATACATATGAAGGGTTATCCATAATAGATCTCTAATTAGCTAGGTAAGTAATTTAATCACGTGATATACCATGTTTTACAATACCTTTGTAAATAACCTTGGTAATTTTTATTCATGAAACCATGATAATAAACCCTATAATATGCTAACAAATTTCATTATTAAAAGTTGTGTCCACATTTAAATGTTATGATTAATTTTTGTATTGTTTTATTATTCCTTTTTCCTTATTATTATACCTCGTTTTCTTATTGATATATCTCAAGATGACGTTATTTTTTCTCCCTTGCTTATCTACCTGACTGGGATTCATGATCACCGCATTCCATTGATGTATATCCCTAAGATATGAGATATATAAAATTATGCTATATTAATCCCATGATGGTTTATTCAAGTGTATGTGGAATAACCTTTTATGTTTTACGGTATTATGTACCTTATTTGTAAGAAACTCAATTTGAAAAGATCCTCATTTTGTACAATGTTATGAAATGTTATGTAATAAAAAGGTGGGATTCCATAAGAAAAGTGACTCTATCCTTCACCAATGTCACCTATCACTACTAAGGGACTTCTCAAATTATCCTCTACCACTCTATTGTTTCTTTCCTGTGATCACATCACCAAAAACCATGGTCATATCACTCATATGATGATCCCAAATGGGATGACTGCTGCACAACTATTTTAGTCACACATGGGTTTATCCCCAACCCGAATGATTATCAAATGAACCAGACATGATATTTTCATTATTCACAACTCAAATAGGAATAAAACTTACCCAAAACATACTATACCTCTTTGAATGCCTAATTTTCCTAAAAATCATCACCAATGCTCACTCTCTTCATCTCAAGAAAAAGTGATCCAGTAAGAACCATCTCACAGGTTCCCATTCCTGATCCTACCCAGTCTCACCAAAACAAAATGTTTTCATGAACTCACAAAATTAAATAATACACCCTAATTATAACTATAATGAGCCTCATCCCATCTAATCTATTCTCACATGCTTAACCTGTTGAATATTCCCAACTCGCTTGACAATTACATAAAACTAGGGCATCCTCAATGATTCTCATCAAAATCATGGAATCTGTCTCAGAAAAAAAAACTATCTCATGGCCACCCTCAACCTAGGAACCATTAAATAACTAAAATCATCTATCCATGATCCCACCATTCTTCCAAAACCACATCCCAAAATCTAACAATACTAGGAATCTTCTTGATCTTACCCTAGAAACTTCACATTAACACCAAATTTAGTCAAATAATTTTCATCCTAGTGCTTTGGGAATTTCAGAAAAATTCCCCCCAAACCCTTAGGTATTCTATAGAACCACTTAATCATGTTGAAGAGAGTTACACCATTAAGTGATGTTTGGAAACACCATATAGGTTTTTTTGATAGTTTATGTATCCAAATACATTTCTCTCCCACTAAGGTTTTACATCATTAGAGTAACTCATGAACAAACTTATAAATTCCTTAGGAATCACATACTTATATCAAACGTCCTAGGATTCTTTCATTGTGTCATCGATTTAATTTAGAAAATCATTCCATTTTTCTACACATACCTTAATGAAATTACTATATTCCACCACTATATGTCATCCAACACTAGGATCCACATAAAAATAATTCTAAATATGGTATAGTAAGTATAAATTGACAAGAATATTTTTTCATGTTAAATGAGACAATAGAATATGATTTGTCACTAACACTAAAATTAATTGAGATTTTTATAATAAATATCAATAACTAACAAGATTGAATGTGTCATTTTGGTCCTATATTTATAATCACAATGCATGTTCATATGCCTTTTTCCAAAGGGACAAGATCCTAATCCAAAAAATATCATCCCTCATAAAAACATCGCATTTTAAAATATATTTCATATCTAATAACATAAATAAAGATACAAATTCATGTACCCCTTGTAAACAGGGCTTCTCATTATAAATGTGTTCATGGTGTAGAAGTTAGAGTTTATTCACAAGATCCCACACATTCATTGAACACTTTTACACCATCTCACCAAATCAAATATTAAATAAATGCTTTGATACCACCTTTTAGTGCCCAAACATGGTCTACTCCATAGTACCCTTGTTAGGGACAGGATGTAAACTCATGCATGAATCCCCAAATTCCAGTGCCTTCTAACTAAAAGTAAGGGCCTAATCCATACAATAAGATTACTATTATCATAAATAATTTTCAAACAAAAAATTTAAAATAACTAAGAAATATCTATCCATAAAAAATAATCAAATTTTTAAAAAACAATAATGTTATACTAAATAGTGTCTTTATATAAAATATAAAATATGTGATCATCCGATAGGCCAATCCCAAACAAAAGAACGAAAAAACTACAATGCACCCACACTTTACCTTCTTCCATACCCATGCCTCAGATAACCCATCTCAAAAATCACTCAAGTTGATCCAACCCAATCCACTACACCACATACACGGAACATAAAAGTATAGAAAAAGTTGGTACTCACAACAAGGTTACCATTAAAAGTGTATGAATTATATTTTAGTAGGTTACAAATATTTTATTTTAGTATGTTCTATTATATTCAATCATTTATGGTGAAAAATAAATATTCCACATAAGTTCCTTGAATGTCATGTCCCATCCTGGCATCATGACTCACTATTCATCATGGTCACTTTGTCACGACCAGGTCACCATGACACTAGATCATACATGTTTCAATTCCATTACAGAAACCACCTTATGTAAAACATGGATAATTGAACTTCTTTTCCAACATATACCCAAATTCTCAAGGTGGGAATCCATCCAAAACCTAGACCCAATACCCAAAAATAGTAGTCATGGTCACACACCCATAAGCTTCAACCTATCCCCTCTCACTCAAGAGAGGTTCATTAGTATTTTCATGTCATCCCATGACCCAAACCCTTACGTGATCCACTATTAAAACACGGTATTATCAAGAAAGGTCCACTATCATATTTCAATCAACACATTCTCATTCAATACATGGTCATCCAAGAATTCTCCCTTAAGGAAATTCCCCTTCTATAACCACTAACCAATCTCAGAGGTTATGACACACCTATGTGCACACTCACCCATGTAAAATTATTATTGAACAAAAACCTAATACACTACGTTTTGTTGAATGTTTATCACAATAAAACATCCTTGTAGAATCTAGAAAGGACATCATGAAAACTGACCCATACTCATGGGCCCTGGGGAGGTCACAAAATACATAAGGCCGCAAATCAACACACAACACAATTGCTAGACCATACATGCTAATATTTTGAGACCCATCCCATGATAATATATACCCTTACCTCACCAATTAGGATTCCCACTAGATCCTCCAGGACAATCACCTTCTCAAAACATTGATAGCACCTCATGCCCATCACAAGTCAATAAAAAAATACCTAAAGGATCCTAAAACCCATAACACAAGGCATATTCATATCCTCATCAAGACCATCAACACTCATAGTCATGCAGCCTAGGGATTAACCCAAGTCAATGTTCTCTATGCCCCTTGTCATCTAGATGCTAGGTCCCAAAAGTTCATCTGACCTAATCCTATGTTCTATATCGCATCTTCGAAAGAAAATATCTTATCTCATCACTTAGAGGTAACACCTCTCATCCACCGAATCAATCCCCAAAGGACTTTTATCATTCCCAACAGTTGTTAAGACCCTGAGCTACCCTCAATAAGGTGTTCTATCACCCATAGACATCTGGTCTTTTTATTCATTGTATCAGTGCAAATATAGTCAGTTTTTATATTCTTTTACCAAGATAATAAACCTAGGATACAATTATCACATATCACATCCCAATACCTTCCGAGGTCACAAATTATCATAAAAGTTTCTATTTTCCTTTCGAAAAAATATTTATTGGGTAATCTAGAATACTCAAAGTGCATAAAATCACTTTTCCCATCCGTAGGAAGTTGAATTCATCCCAATCTCACCTCATAAGACACATTAAGTACTTATCTATTGTAGTATATCCCATACAATATGAATATATTAAGAAACTCATAAACAATTAGCATTTTATCTAATATTAAGGGTATTACCTACCTCGACTAGGGAACCTCCATCCACACCAATCATCACAAAACCTCATATAAAAAAATTGAATACTTTCCCATTCTCTTACCACCACTTGATCTCCTCACATAAATAAATAATCATATATAAATAATTATAAATAATTATAATTAATTATAAATAATTATGAATAAATATTTAATTAAAAAAAGACACAAAATAGATAGAAAACTCTCCAAGCATTACCATGTCATTATAACCCTGACAAACCACACCAAGACGGTCAATAACATAGAACTGGCATAAACCAATGAAAAATAATTGAATGCCCTCTCTTTTATACTATAAAAAATTAACTTAATGTAGAAATATAAAAAAACACTATAGTGTAATATATCAACAAAATTGATTCCAACAGATTGATGATGGTGTATCATGGCTACCTCCTTCTAAGGAACAATAAATTCCAATCAAACTCAGTTGATTCCACCTTTCTCTCATGGAATGGACACAAAATAATTTAACAAAAAATTGTCAAACATAAGGTATATATAGAAGGTTTCAGAAATTGGAGATCAATGGATGAATGTAATTGATATCTCCATTGAAATACATCAAGAATTCCCCCGTTCAGGGTAAAAATGTGTTATCGAGGAGGGAAAATCATCCAAAAATGGATTCATCCCCCACCCCTAAACCCTTAAAAATAATATCCCATAGAAGAAGAAAAATATTATTATTCCCCCAAAATATTCACTCACATCCCACTGCTTAGCCACTTAGCCTCAATGGATAGCTAGTGGCTCTAATTTCTAGTAGGTGAGCTCATAAGGGGATATGAAATATGGGTTATCCAATAAGTGAGTTGTTACCTTCCATTATATTATCAATGGTATCCTACTGCTTCTATATACTAGCTTGGCCACTATGATCCTCCTCGGATTATTACCTGAGTATTCCTAACTATAATATATGTTTATTAAAACCAAAAATGTATTTTTTATATACATTAATATTTATATACCCCATTCCATTTCCTAGTTCTCTCAACAATTCATCTAACAAATTAATAATCTAATTTCATCTCAAACATAATAATCATAATTCCATAGGTATTTAAAAAATCTACATGATTGTGTTTATCATCCTAAAGAATTCATGGTAAACCGTGAACCACATATCATTTCCAATAAACATTTTAAAAACACTAAGAAATCACCACATTCTACTCTAAAAATTTCAAATAATATTTCCTTTCATAACTCCAAACAATAAACTTACAATAGACTGGAAAGCGATCCAACCATCCACTAACAACATGAAAACAGATAGGAAACTCACAATATCCATGTAACATATAATATTCCAAAAAACATGAACCAATAGTTATGTTATATTAATGGAAAAGGATTCAGGTTTTTCCAAAGATTCAAATTGTGTAGTATTCTTAAAATATCAGATACATACATTCATTACATTGGAAAAACAAAAGATAATGAATAAATATATTGGTTAAAAATGATTATCCATTCAATTATATCCCTAAATATTACACATATACATCTTATAGGTTTCCAAGGGAAGAGAAAAAAATAAGTTTGAGAAAAGGTACCCAGTAAGAAGTAATATACAAATGAATATAACTTAATATAAACATTAAATAATTTATATGGAAATAATAAATGAATAACATGAATCCATTATATACTAAAACATAATTCATTTTTTATACATCATAATAAATTAAATCATAGATAATAAATATCATTGATCACATATTTATGGAAGTAATAATGTTGGATATAAAAAACATATTGATAAACCCTTATTGAAAGATACATTTCAATCATGGGAGGTGTTATACACCAAAACCCATTTTTTTCTCATGAGGTATGTTGATTAATCCTAGGGATAAGTAATTTTGGGCCCCATTGATCACCTAAATAAGTCCAATGAATTACAGATTAGATTCATCAAGAATATTATTACCAATCCTTGATGAATAAATTGCTAAAAAAGCATGATGTTCTATAGAATGGGAAATTTTTAAATCAAATATGTCCACATTAAATAGAATAATTATGTTATTTTATGATAACATCCATTATTCAACATGGAATCCATGTGTGTCTTCAATTTATCATAAATTACCCTAACTAAAGAAATATAGTGAAAATTGTACTGAAATTATGATGGGTTATCCATTGAAGATAATAATTGGATTTAATAACTTTTATTTTAAGGATACAAATTCAATGGTAGAAAAAATACTTCATCATAGTTTATATTGTGTTTATGAATAATCCAATGTAAATCCCACCGAAATGTCTAGTGAAGTGTGAATTCTTCGGTCCATTCATTGTAAATCAGTGTGATGATAGAGTTGATACTCACTCAAGAATTTATATTTTGATTACCTATATATGCTGTTGTCTCATAACTATATCCGCATTTTAGTATGTAGATAAGGATGTAATTTCTCGATAATTACACATAATTGTACATTACTAAAACATTAGATGATTTATCATTATGAAAAATATCTACATTAACAATGATTTTGGTAACTACTAATTCTGAATAATATGAGGGATTTTTTATAATAAATACAATATAAATCCCTTAAATTTAATTAATAGTATTATAAAATTATTTAATGAAAATTTATGAACCATACACAAAGATGTAGGTGATGAATATAACATAAGTCCCAAAGAATGAAAATTGAGATGGAAAAGTCCACCAATAGCTTGGGTAGATGGTCAATCATAACCCCTTGAATGAGAGAGGTTAAAACCCTTATAATACCATACATAATTTAATTTCATGATATAAAATATTGAATTGGTATTATATATAACTACATAAAATAAAATTAGGTGAATAATATAAATCATTTCTTAAAGAGATGAATTTGAGATGGAAAACCATTATATATTGTCCTAAATTATGAAAATGTACATAAACCACAAATTTCATAATATTATATATCTAAATAACTTTATTTATAAACTTAATAATACTTACTTTTATTTATAATCTTTATAAGTCTCCATTCCCTACATCGATTCTATCGAATTTCCACATCTGCGATTATAGTTTTGATCGTTTATACTAGTTTAAAATTGGGGTGTATGTATTCATTATTATTCCAAAATAAATTATTAATAGTTAATTAAAGTTACTTTTAGTAATAATTTATAATAATTTTTTTCTTTTTAAATTCCTTTCATGAGTGTTTTGTATTGTGTCCTTGATGATGATGTCGATAATAAGCATGTGTTAGAAATTTCTTATGAAATGAGGGGTTTTCCATAAATGATAAATTGGATATTGATATAATCACTATATAATGCAAAACATATTTATACATTTATATAAAATTATACAAGTAAATAATTTTATTAATAATCCATGATATAAATGCATAATATTGTTCAAATATGTAGTCACATTGACCAAAACGTGTACATAGACTAATTTATAGAATAACGATGAGGTTTTTTCTTAATATATCATTATAAAAAATAATAATAACATTATCTAGTTTTTATTAGTGATTTATATAATAATATTATGATTCACAAAAATAATTATTTGATATGAAAACAATACATGATTTGAATAAGAGATTGTCTACTTATCCCACTTCTTTTAATGATTAAATTAACGATGATCATATTTGATCATATCATTTATAGGATATCTTTATTAATAAACTAAAACCTGAATGATATAATAAATATAATTTTATACTTTAATACCATCCTTATATCAATTCATTTAATGTGGTGATGGAAATAAAACATGTTACATCATGGAGGCGGTAGTCCGCACACCGTACGAACATAATTCTTATTTTAATTAATACATGGGGTATATCAAAAAATAAATATAATACCAATAATATAGTAATATTAAAGTTTATAAATGAAAATTATATCATTATATTAATGTTTCTAGAAACCAGTTGAAGGAAAATAATTAATTGGAAAACATAATAGTTCATAATACTAACATCTGGGACATGATTTTTACACGGATGTCTCTCTTTTGTTGAAGGATTTATATAAACTATAATTGAACATGGGAATATTTTAATGATATAAGAATCCAAGGATATTGAAATTTAATAATTTCTAGAAATAACTCAATGTTCAAGAGTATATTTTAATGATGGAAGTGGTGCGTTTTTTGAAGTTAAAGTAATTGCACTTTGAGAAACATAATTAGATTTTTCAATGATGAAATTTCATTTTCATGGTCCCAAGGATAAAAAAACATAAAATATTGTTGATTATTCATGTATTGGTTTATCCAAATTAAACCATTCAGTCAAAAGAATGTTTTTTTAAAAAAAATTTGACATTAAACAAGGTTAAACTAAATTTACCCCTTTTTAATATTATCACGGTAATTATTTTTTTCCATAGTAATTAATTTTGTAGTTAAAAATTATAATGAATCATTTTTTATAATTTTATACTTATAAAATAAAATTATGAAATAATTTTATCAGTTAAAATTTATAAATATATGAAAAATTAATTTTTAAATAAATACACTTAACCATGTAAAATATTTTCATAAAAATAAATTCATTAATATTTAAAATTATATATAAGATAAAATTTTATCAGTTACTGATTTTAATGAAAAAAATTAATTTATTATAAATCAATAATGGTTAAAAAATTTCATGGAAATCCGTAACCAAATCTACCTTGAAAATAATTTATTTTAGGAATATACTATTTTATTTTTTATTAAAGTAACATTTTAATTAGTTATAAATATGTTAGACAGGGGATTTATAAGCTAAAATAATATATTCAAATCCAAAATGTTATTCCAATTTTTAAAATTTCATTACATACAACATTTTATAAACTTATAATAAATAATAATATAATAATAAAGTAATAAATATTACATGTTCCTTGAAAATAATATTTTTTGATAGAAAACTATCTTTTTAAAAATTAGATAATAAATTCATACTAATATAATTATGTTATGTTCAATACAAAAATGGTGTTATTTTTTCAAGTATATATTATAAAATATATATTTAAATTAAATTATTTAATAAATGATCTTTATAGTGTGATAGTCTCGGATATGTTGTTTACCTGCTATATTATGATCACTGGTAATACATCACCCCCTAAAAATTTCATCTTATAAATAGAGGTATATATCAATAAATTTAAAAATTTGAATAATCATTACTTATATTTCTTCAGGAACCCAGGTCTCCTCATATTGTTTATTATTTTTCCAACTAATTTTCTTAAATTGATTTGTTTGATTTTGCAATACATTCTCTTTAGGGTTAGAAATTTGGAAAGGTTGTTCATTATAAAATAGGTCAATTTCTAATTATGTTCCCACATATGTGAGAACTTGTGTTGGATCTGGAATGTATTTCCGGAGTTATGGAAAATGTATAATGTGGTGTAATTTAAAAAATTATGGCCACATAGCCGATTGTTATGATATAGCCCAAATTCATTCATGTACTTCAAAACACCAAATATACATTGGGATTAACATACCCTTTTTAGAAACCCATAAAACTTCATTCCCTTGTGAAAACATAATTTATACATTATCTCTAACATAAAAGTCTGTGTTTTCCTTCAATTATCAGTATAGATCTTTTTCCATCCTTGGGATTCTTTAATCTGATCCTAAATAGTATGCACTTTTATAGTTGTTTTATATGAAATAATTTTGACCAACTAAATTTATTTCACCAAATTCTTCCAAAAAAGTGAGATCACGACACCTATTTTTATATAATGCTTAATATGGAGCTATCTGAAAGCCCGAATGGAAGCTATTATTTTATGATAATTCCACCAAAGATAAATATAGACCCCACATACCTTATATGTCAAGATAAAATGATCTTAGAATGTCTTTAAATGTCTATATAATATTTTTAGCCTTCCCATATGTATTAGGATTATATGTGGTGCTTAAATGTATCCTAGTTTTGAGAGCCCTTTGTAGAATCTTCCTATTTTTTGATGTAAAATGAGGGTAATAATTAGATAAAATCAATTGTGGTGACTCATAATTCCTTGAGATTTCATTTATATAAATATGGTAATGGTGATCAAGGGGTAAATCCTCACACATTTTTAAGAAATATTCATACATGGTAAGATTATAAATGATTTCCCATATATCATCGTTCTTCCTTCGAGTATTTGGAAGTCTAGTTACAAAGTCCATTTTAACAGTTTCCCACATCCTTATTAGTATAGGAAGTAGCTTCATTCCTCCCTTATGGTGTTACCTTTTAGCCTTTACAAAATAGAATACTAACCATATAGATACATATTTCATAATTTCTCATTTCATATCATCCCATAGAAAATATTATTTTAAATATATATATCTCATTGTGTTATCTAAGTGTATTGAGAAACCAGATCAATGTTATTCATCTAGTATTTTTTTCTTCAATTCTCGTATGGATGAAGCACACAAACTCTTCACAAACATTAACACTCCATCTTTAAAAATTAATTCCATCAACTTACCTTCAATTATTACATTAATATTCATTTATATGTTCTCATCAAACATCTTGTACTTCTTTATATTTTCTAGTAAGGATCATGTAGAAATTTATTTAAAAATGAATGATGGACAACCTTGCCTAAAAACCACCATATCCATCATTATTATATATTCATATAACATATCATTATTAATCCTCATCAATGATAGAACTCTATTTTTCCTCCTACTCAATGAATCATCCAACTTAGTTTCTTTCAAAAGGTGGTATTGTTTCAACAAATAATTTTCCTTATGTAGGTACAATTATCATCATTACATCACATTGATCTCATTCTAATAGAATATATACCTCAAACTCTAATGATAAATATATATCTCACATATTTCACTATATAGGTAGTTTATCTATATCTTCAATGAAAATATTATATCTTTAGGATCATATTCATGAGTTGGATAGGTTTTTTCATGAATTTGTTATTTTCTTGATCCAAAGGTAATCACATTATCATTCATCATAAGTACAAAACCAACTCCTTTGTTCAATGCGTACCTATAAATTATGTATTTTTAATTACCTAATAGAAGATTCAATAATTGTTCATTAATCTGTACACTCTTTGTATATTGAAATCATTCCTCACATTCAATTGATCATGTGAATTTAACCTTTTTTATGTGTTTTCTTGGTTAACAGGATGGCCAATCGAGTGAATGTTGGAACAATCCAGTGATAGTAACATGCTAAAAACCGAAATATTCATATTGTAGTCATCTTCATATAATAATTTCATTATTTAAAAAATGTTTTCTTTGATGTATCAAAATATAATCCATCCTTGAAGATAATATGACCAATAAAAAATATTGTTGAGAAAAAAATAACCCTTAATATAATTCCTATTTTTTTTATTTTTCTGAGGGTCTCAAATTTTATTTTTGATGAATCTCATTCCCTTAATAGATCATATAAAATATTGAGATATCATCATGATTAGAACCAAAAATTTATTAAGATAATCCATGAATACACTATTTATCATATTAATAAATTTATAAAGTGAATTAGGTAATCTAAAATGAATTACCATAAACTCATCATTGTACCTTGTTCAAAATTTCTCTTTTGATATATCATCCTTATTCACCCATAAATGATGATAACTATAGTGAACACACTTATTTTAAATTTATTGTGATCCTATAAGTTTTTTAATTAATCCATAATTACCTAGTAAATGATATTTAATCATTATATTGATGTAGTTGATCTAAAAATAATTGATACACATCATGACAGACTCAAAGCTATTTTTCATAAATAAAATAGGGATCCCCATAGTGAAACACTAGGGTATATTAATACCATAACAGTCAACCCATACATTATTTTCTACAACTCCACCAACACTATTGGTTTTATTGTATATGGAGTTTTATATATCATTCATTCATCTGGAAGGACTTCAATAGAAAACTCATCTTCACTCTCTGGTCGATCACCAGATAATTATTTAAGAAAACAAGAAATTATATTTCATACAATGGATACATACACTATTTTTAGGATACCTTAATAATCGATAAATCATTCTTAATCTTTCCTTTCATACATAATTTTATTAAAGTGAGCTACATTGGGTGGATCTCGAAAATGTTCAAGAGATAATGTCTCTCCCTTCAGAAGATATACTTACAGGAAGACCATTTCCCTTTAACTACTTCATAAAGAGATAAATATACTACCATGGTCAACAGCCATTTATTGGATACTAATTTATTAGTACTTCTATCGAGTAATGGAGGATACTATATTATCAAGTGGTTTAACCTATTCACACTATATTGTGAATCAGAAGGCCTCTCAATGTTATCGATATTATTGGTCAAAATCCGAGTCTACTAACCTTATATGGTTATTGTTTAATTAGCATCAAATCCATATTCATTAACATGTATAGAGGGAATTTATTTGAATTGAATAAGTGTTCAGATATAGTTCTCATTCTTCCCATTAGTCTATATATATTAACAATGGAATACATGTAAGTACCACATGATATAAAATTTTAATGTATAATTCCTGTTATGTTTTATAGAGTTTTCCATATAAATATTGAGGTATTTTCATATTACATGTGTATCTTATGCGGTTCATCGAAATATAGTCCCCATGTATTATACTAAACTTAATTTGATAGAAATTTGTACATACCTGTCTTCATAAACCATGAGACAATAGTTATATTACATTATTGGTACTGGATAAATTTGTTTCTAAACGATAGAATAGATTTGTAGGATTAGAAGAACCGATAAATAATTACATTAAATTTGAAAAACTAGGATAAAGAATAAACATACCAAGAGAACAATAGTATCCCTTCCATTATATCCAATAAAATTACATACATATTTCTTCAATATTTTCTGATGAAAGGGAAACATTTATGGGTGATCTTAGATTTTCAATAAGGGGTAAAATATTGTGTAAGATAACATAACATAATCATGTAATAAGTGATATGAAAAAAATAAATGATTAATATAAAACCATAATCAAATGAAATTTAGGTCATGTTATATCCATGATAGTAAATGAAAACATAGATAACAATAATTATTGATGACATGTTGATAAAATTCACAATATTAGAAACCAAATATATATTATCATGGAATTATTCCAAGACACTTTCCTATAATTTGAGGAGGTATACATCATAATCCAATATATTTGTCTTATGAGACTAGCCAATGCATCACGGGGATATATAATTATTATCCCCACCTTTCATCGGATTGAGCCTAGTGCATTCACCAAATCATTGATCAAGACCTTTTCATACCACTATTTAAGGATAAAAATAATAATTAATAGACCCATATATATTTATTATGGATAAAAATTCAAATAATTCCCCGTTTAATTGAATAGTGGATATTTATAGTAGAATATACATTAATCAACATGGATGTAATGGGGTATAAATAATGTAACATGAAGTACACTTATCAATGAAATATTGTAGGGAGGGTACTTAAAACATGTTGGGATATCCATGGAAGGAAATTTTTTATTAAATAGCTTGAATTTGTAGGTTAAAAAGGAAATAGTATGAAAAATAATTCAACATGGTTCTTAAATTGTGTGTGAAATTTCCAGTGTATATCTTTTAAGACCTCCTTTACAAGTATATAGTCTTAGGAAAATTAATTTTTCATCAGAGTGATTATTGATTCAATACTCAACCAACCCTTTTTCGGTGGTTAAACATATGTACATTTATGACATAGCCTCGTCCACTTTACAGAATCTATACGGGGTTGTATTTTCTAAGAATATAAATATATTATTACCTTAAAAAATCATAGTATAATTTTCCCACCATATAGGATATTGATTTTTATAACTGTTTTACTAAATCATGAATCAAAATAATTTAAGGTATGGAAGACATTATAACAATTTGAATCCCTTAAATAGAGTGAATAATAATTTAAAGGATGGAAAACAATAATTATTAGGATGGGAAATAGTATAAAAATTTAAATATTTTAAGTAAAATGAATAATATGGAATAATTATTACATGTAAATCTATGAATTGACACAAAAAATAAGTTTTCAATATAACATGAGTCCCAAAGAATGAAAATTGATGCAAAAAAGAACACGTAAGGCATAGTTTTCCATTTAATCATAACCACATAAAATATAGGTCTCAAAATTAATATTAACATACCATGAATAAAATAATTTCATGATAAAATGTCTTATATGGTCATTATATATACACTATATGAAGGGAATTGGATGCATAATATAAAAAATGTCTCAAAATGAGGAATTTTAGATGAAAAAACCTTACCTCTTATACTAACTACAACAAATGTACTTTATCCTCATGTATCATAAAAATGTATTTATTAATAACTTAATTAATAAGATTAATCCTTTTAATTTTCAATCATACTCTTCCTAAATAGTCAATATCTATATGAATTTTTCTGATTTTCCACATTAATGTTTTTTTTTTGAATTTTTGTATTAGTTTCATAATATCAGTGTTTATATTTATTCTTTATAAAAAATAGATTATTACTAGCTCATTTAATTTAATATTAGGGATGATTTAAAATAATTTTTGAGGACTCAAATTCCTTTAATTTTTGTTTTTGACCATATCCTTGAGGAGGAAGTTTATAATAATCATATTTTATCCTTTTTTAGAAATGGGGGTGTTTCCTTAATTGATGAATTTTATATGGATATAATATATCCATTTCAAAAAATAATAATTATTTACAAATTAATATTGTATTATATATGTAATGAATTTTTCTTAGCCATCTATTATATAAATGTGTAGTATTGTTCATTTATGTGGTTAAACAACCCAAACATGAACAAACTATTATGTAATGAATAATTATTAAGTGGGTTTAGTGTATTATCAATATTGAAAAAATCATAATGATATTTATTAGTGTTTATTAGCCTTAAACATCATATTTTTAACTAATTATAATCACAAGTAATAGATATGAAAATATTGTCATGATTTAAAAAAAAGATTACCTTCTTAGAATGCTTGTTTTATATTAATAAATTAAGGATTATCATTTGTTTATAAAACCATTAATATTTTGCATAATGTTTCTTAACTAGAACTTATTTTTACCAAAAATACCATGTTTATATTTTAACAACATCCTTATAACCATCCTTCTAACCTGGTGAAGGAAAATAAAACATTTTTCCACATTGAGATGGTAGTCTACCCAAAAAATTGGCAATTGTTTGGTTTTTATAAATGGATGAGGTACGTGAATAAATAATGATAATACCCACAATATAGTAAAAATAAATAATATAGATAATAAAATATTTATATTAGTTTTTCCAAAATAAATATAAAGGAATATAATTATGAATGAAACAAAGTAGTTGATAATACTCACAGAGGGGACATGATTTTCCTTTGAAGTATCATTAGAATGGAAGGAAATAGGATAAAAATGAGTTTCTAATGGATTATGTTCAAGGTAGAGGCATATATGTAGTGTAAAATTGAATATTTTGAAGAATTAATTCGAATATGAAGTTTATCTTTCGATAATGGAAGTGGAATGTTTTTTTACATAACTTTAAGTGATCTTTTGGAAACACCTTAACATTAATCAATAATTGAATTTCTCTTTCAATGTATTAATTATTAAAATAGAAAAATGGGTGGGGCAACTAAGTTTCATGTATGAGGAAAATATTATTCATTAATTTCCAAATGATTTAGGACTTTTACACCAGGTTAAACCCAATTTACCCTTTTTTCATTTGCTTTGATAATTAATGTTTAATCATATTAATAAATAATAATTAAAAAATTAAGATTTTTTTTTTATGTTAATTCATAATTATAATTTGAGATAATGACATTATTTTATGGAATAAAAAGTTTGAAATATTTTAGAAGTTAATTATATAATCGACACACTTAACCATGTAAAAATATTTTTTAGAGTAAAAATGTTTTCTATCATTAATTTTATATATATGATAAAATTACCATGGATATTTATTTTAATGAAATAAATTATTTTATTTTGAAAATTGAAGGTTTTGAGGCTTTCACGCAAATTTATAACTATATCTACCTTTAGAATACTTTATTTAACGAAAATACCAAAATAGTTTTTATAAGTAACACTATAATTTTTCTAAAAATGATTGACATAAGATCTGTATTCATAAATAATATATCATAATGAATACATTTGTTCCGTATATTCATATTTTATTACTTAAATTGTTTTATAAACTTCAAGGTCATTCTTATATAATGATAAATTCATAAAAATAACATGTTTTTCGAAAACTATATTATTTTCATTAAAATGACTTTTTTTAATATAATCAAAAATTCATTAAATGGTAATTATGATATATTTAATTCAAAAATAAATATTTCTTTGTAAATTAAAATATAAAATAATAAATTTTATATAAATTATATAACAATTCCTCTTTTGAATGTGATAGATCAGGATATAGTGTTTACCTGCTACAGTGGAGTCTCAGTTATAACCCATCTCTTTTGACAATCCATAGTAACTTTATCTTGTTCATCCAAAACATTATAGTTCTTAAAATAATTATGATCCACACATAATTGAGAGATATACGATATGGTACTCTATACCAAAGGATTTCCCAACCAAAAATTGTTATCTTGTGGTTCACTGACATGCCAACAACATTCTAAACATTACTCCAAATGAGGTTTCCCCCTCACCACATCATATTTTAAACCAAACTTCTGATTGAATATCCTCCATATAAATTTCTTCAAAACAAACCAGTTCCACTTAATAATAAGCAACAAAAAGAAAACCTACCACTAAATAACTATTTTCACTCAAGACCCCCACATTTGAAGTCTCTTATTCACTAATACACAAAAAATACTCCCCTACATCCAAACCATTTCATCCTAGATAGAAAGAAATATCTATATTTAATCACATGTTTCTCCTATATTGAATCATGAGATGAATCAGGTTCACCCCCTGAAATATGTCACATGTTGTGTCTCACCAAAAAAATTACCCTCGATTTCCTCCAAAATAAACACACCAATATTTGAACGTAGATCCCCATAGATCATATTAGTCGGATCACTAATAACTAGAATAGACATCATTATCTCATCCTAAACATCAAAAAATTCAATTTGACTACAACAGAGATCACTACAACCAAATTCAACTACATTCCAATGCACCAACTATAGCCATAATAATATATGCATCCTGAATGTGATATTTTATAAGGAACAATATTTTAGTAGATTGTACTAGACCCTTATACCACAATGTCACCTTGACCATCCAATGACTAATCTCACCACATATATGAATCTTACAAAAAGAATTTAATTTTTTTCTTGAAGTTATAATGCTCCACAACATAGGAGTATCATTATCATCACAAAACGAACCAAAATAGAAAACCTCATGACCTATACTCCATCCATTTCTCCATGTAATGACTAGAAATTGTCATTATAATACTACCAGAGTGCCAACACCAAACATCATGGTTGTCACCCAATCCCAACACCACAGATCATCACCCACAGTATCCATTTATTCACAATGGTGTGGTCCCCTATATTTGGATTCCCTTACACCTCTCCCGGAGAACTAACCTAAATTGACCCCAACACCATACATGGGTTTCTCTTCCTCATCCATGATCTCTCTAATAACCTGATGTTTTTACACCATAGTATATAGAAAATTAATGTTGATCCTTCCCATCAGGTCATCCATAACATAATTCCTAGACTATCCATCAATTTCACAACTCAACATCAAGGATTATCTCCCATTATCCTATTACAATCCCTGGCACAAATTCTAAAAGTATCTAACTAAACACCCTGATCACCTAACATGGAGTCTGATCCTAAATCGAGACCACCGTCGTACCTAAATTGTACCACCAACCAGGTTCATCAAAAACCTAGATGATTCCCATTAATCCACACATGGCTCGTTCACTGATTCACAACTCAATCAAGCACCATGCAGTCCTAGTACGAACCTTCCAATGCACTTCGATGTTTTTCCCAAAATGAGTAACCGACACCCACTCACTGCTTAAAAAGGAAGAGATATCAACAAAGAACGCTCTCAATGGTTGTCACACATGATCTTAATTATTCCCACCAAAAACTAACCGTTTAATGCTCACATATAACTTGATCACACACCATAACTAATGCTCTAAATATTCATTTCCATAAAAACCATACTAATGTACCTAACCTAATAACCATGCCCCAAATTCTTGTTAGTCTCGTCTAATCTGATCATACATAGTGATTATTATAAAATCTATTCATATACTTTATACCAAGATGTATCACATGGCCACCCATCTACCATGATCATTTATCCTTGATCCCATGACACTACCACAAAATGCATCCTGAGAATCAACCAGGCCATAAATCAAACTAATTATACCCTAAAACCACAACCATTATACTATAAATTCTCTAAATGATTCATAACCTAATGTTATAGGCATTCCCCATTAAATTACCCACAACACCTTAGGTTTTCCATAGAGCGACATGTTTTTACTAAGTAGAGTGGCACCAAAAAACTATATGAGATAACACTCTATATGTTGTTTTTGACAATTTGAGTATTTGAATCCATTTCTAACCCACTAGAGTGCCAAATAATCAGGTAAATCCATGAATATATTTTATCCATTCCTGAGGCATCACATACTTGTATCAAACTAATTCAAGGTTCCACCATCGAGGCATTAATAGTCCACACTTTCCCATTAAGGGTCCCTAAACATACCATAATGATTTGTATACATTCAGACACTAGAGATCATCCTACATTGTGATTTAGATATAATACAATCAGAATAAGTAATACTGTATTTCAATTTATTATAATTTCATTCCATGTTATAGATGGAAATTCTATATGTGTTTCTACTAACACTATAATAAATTGAATCTATCAATAAAAAATCCAATCACACAAAAGGAGGCACACTTCATGTTCTTACTTTATTCTTAATCATGATTCATGTCCACAAGCCTCATACTAATGATCCAAAAGAGAAAACCATAAATAGAAACATTGGTAAAATGATCATATTCAATATAACATCTCATATGTATTAAGATAAAGAAATAACAACAACCTCATACCCATGGTAACCAAAACATCCCACGATAAAGGAGTTCATGACTCCCTAGTCCTTGGACCATCATAAACTCATAAACATTAATATAGCACATGTCTACCAATATCAAAAGTAATAATATAAAACAATGATTAGATACTACATTCTAGTGCCTTAAACCAGGGCTACATAATATCTCCAAATCTAAGGATTTCACATGTACTCACACACTCCTCCTCATGTTTCATAGGTTACCCACCAGTGGTCAGGTCCTAATACATACAATGTGGACACTATTACCTATAATTAGTTTCATATTGCACATCAAAAATAACAAAATAATATCTATATAAAGAAACATCATAGTATAAATAATAATAATAAATAATAATTTTGAATCAAACAATGTTTTAATATAGAACATAAATTCCATGATCACCCACAGGGTTGATTCAAAATGAAAAACAAAATAATAAAATAACACACACACTAACCCTAATTTAATCCCCGAACCACACCCAACTCATCTCAATAACGATAAATATACTCTAGCCTGATCATATGATGACCCACCAGTTCTAAACATAAATGTGGATATAACATCTTTACATGCATCGAGGATCCCAGATATGGTGTGAGTAATACCTATCAGTATGGTCTCACCATGTTAAACTAGTATACTCCATCATATACGTGTATGAATGATGGAAAATAAATATACAACATGAGTACATAGGGCATATTATACTAACCAGGTCACCATGAATATTTGTATATCAGTTCAATATCTTCTTACCAGGACACTAGAGTACCCAATCATACCTACTTTGAAATATTGTTGGAATTCACCTCATCTCCACCACATATAATGGTTACCAATTCCCAACCTATTCCCAATGTCTTGAGGTAGTGTCTATCCAAAATCATGACTCGCTACTAATAGAAATTAGGAACTTTCACATGCCCATAAGACTCAACACATCACTTCAATATTGAGTTAGTTCTATTTTCCTCTTCAAATCATAACATGACCCTTCTCATCTGGTAATCTTCTAACAAGACCAAATACATCAAGGTAAGGTCCATAATCATTCATCTTCCAATCCCCTCTACTTAGGACATTATCAGCCATGTCTTCTTAATCAAGTATAAGGCCCCTTGCACAACTAATACCCTATCAAATTGGCAATTTCTTGGATATAAACCCATTACCTCAATCCATATCATGAATTATCCTCAACCTAATAACTCAAATGTATGACCATGATCATCATACTAACCCACAACTACACACTCTAGAGAGGTTATCAAACACACCGACCTATCCAAGTATACTATTTAGATCTTACAAACACATAAGTTAGCATCCCATAACATATATCACCAGTTGATTCATATGATTTAGTCACTCAAAACCTATACCCTTTTCGGAAGAAGGCTCGCCTCACCGATTAGGGTGCCCATTGCATTCCCAAGACCTATCAACTCTAACCTTGTTGATACCACCATGAACACATAACCTATTGAAGAAACTATTTCCCTACTGATCCTGTAACATCCCATGATTTCCAAAAATAGTTTTCGTATATAAATATATTTTTTATTATAATTTAAATGAACTCATAATATTTTTGAAATGTTGTACTTAAAAAAATTATAACAAATCAAATTAAGAGTTTTAATGAAATTGATTATAAGTTAATTGTAAAGATTATACATAATTATACTTACTACTTATAAAAAACCAATATTGTTTTTACTAATTATAAAAGAATATTTTAAATATTTTCTATAAAATTTATTTTTATCAAGAGGTTAAGTAAAATAATATTTTAAATGTTAATTATATAAATAAAAAATTTTAATTTTAATTTTTTTTAATTTTTTGATTTTAAAATTATAATAAATTTTATAAATCTATGGAAACAATTTTTTTAATATAGAATTTTTTAAATTATAAACATTCTTTACAAAAAATGCACATCATATATATGTGTGTTTAAAAAAAATTCATTTGAATTATTTATAATAAAAATGGATTTTATATATATACATTAAAAAAATTGTTATATATATATAATGAATTTATACTTATAAAAATATTACACAATTTGTTTTATATAAATTTAATTATTTCAAAAAACACACACATTTTATATTGGTTTAAAGAAATAAAATGTATATATATATATAATATTAGAATGTTTTTTGTAAAAAAAAGTTAAAAAGAAATGATAAAAAAGAGTTAAAATGAAAAAAAAACTGAAAAATTAGAAAAATAAATACAAAATCACAAATAAAGACAAGACAAGATTGAAAAAAACAAAACTGTCATGAGTGTAGGTTGAGGTGATATAAGGGTAAACAAAAGAAATGTGTTTTTAAAAAGGAATAAAAAATGATTTAAAAAATAAAATATAAAATTTATGTGGGAAAAATAACACAATGGAGAGGGAAAGTAAAAAAGTTGATAAAAATGATTAAAAAAATAAATATAAGACATTCTTATAATTACATGACTGGTGATATATGGGGGAAAAATAATGACATGTATAAATCACTAAGGACGTGTGGAGAATTTAGAAAAAAAATGAATTATAAAAGTATTATATTATTATAATTATAATTGATTATATAATAATAAAATATAAAAAATGTAATCCATGATTTGTGTTTTTGAGTTTTCTCTTATCTTAAAATTAATTTATATTACTCATCTTCTCATGGAAGCTTTAGGCACATATAATTTATTTCCATTATAAATTTGGTTAACTCCTTCCTCATTATAAGAAAACATTACCTAAACCACTCCATTGGTTCAAGTTCCTAAGAGAGAATGATATTTCCTCCCCCTTCGGTATCCACTATCAAGTAAGGGATTTTATTATTATTTCATTTGTTCTATGGACATATATATATATATATATATTCAAAATCACATCCTTTTCTTTCAAGTTATATATATGATATGCCTTCTTCTTATAAATGATATTTCCCTTAAAATATTATGGTTGCAAGGGTTTCATGTTTTCAAACCATATATATATATATATATATATATTTTTATATATACATATATTTGTACACATATAAATTAACATCAATATAAACACATTAAGTGGAGTTATTCTTTATCATTTACTTAGATTTTATAAATGGTAATTCCAAAACACAAAAATAGTGTTTAAATATTTATTTATGAATAATTTCTTATATCCATGTTGTTTACATAATTTCATGTAATATTTTTTATTATTTTATGTCTAGTTAGGGGTAAAGTTATTATTTCATGTGTGAACTGGCATCTGCATCTCTTATCATGTCATTAATGAATAAGTATAGTCATCATCTATCTAATATGTGACATTCCAAGCATTTTGATATCATACACGCACTTAAATCCATGTTTCATGAAATTTTTGTTTTAAAATAATATTGGTTTTTCCAATTTATTTAATAATGGGGTATTCAAAGCATGGGAATATCCCTAAAATTATTTTATAATTGTTTGAGAAAATTTTGAAGACAGGTGATAAAAATAATTATTTTATTTTAACGAAAATAATAATATGTATGTATATTTGGTATTTTTGGGGATAGATCTGAGAAAGGTAGTACTAAGAGAAAATGTTTATTGAAAATTGGCACATATGAATGAAGAGATGTTATAGGGAGTAAACACTGAATTCTAATTTAAGACCTATGGACTTATGTTATGGGATTTTTTCATGGACTAAAAACTATTGTTTATGTCCCATAGAAAATTAAATATTTCCAATGGAGAATCCTAAAGGATTTTCATGTGTAGTTATTTTGTGAAATACGAGTTTTCTATATGGATTCAATTATTTTTGTAAATTTTTTTAAAGTGTGTTATAAAATTTTCATGTAATATTTAATGATTTTATTAGTTATTTTTAATTACCCCTTAATGGTCTATTTTTTCTCACATTATGTATTTAAATTAATCTTATATGTTTATTGGAAGTTTTATGATGTATTTTTAATGTGGATGTGATGAACTGATGATATATTACTTAATGTTTTTTTAAATTTTGTTCATGTTTAATTGAATGTGTTTAGGGATTCTATTTCCCCAAAACCCAGTCCAGAAAAAGATCCTCATATTGAAAACAAATATTGTGCATTTATTTCATTTTTTTAATATAAAAAAATACACAAAATTTTCAAAGGATGAGTACGGTAGCTTGGGCTCGGGTCATTATAGTTGGTATCATAGCAACAACCTATTTAATTTTGGAAAATAAGAACGAACATAATAAATTTCCTTTTATATAAAATTGTTTCCCCTATGTGCACAATTGAATTGCGAGGACTCAATTCTCTTGAGTAGAGAGTAATGTAACATCCCATGATTTCCAAACCTAGATTTATTATATAATATATAATTTTTATTATAATTTAAAATAAATCATAATATATTTTGAGATTTTGTACAAAAAAATAGTAACTGAAATTAAGAGTTTTCATGACTTTGTTTATAACTTCATTATAATCATTATACATAATTATACTTATTACTTATAAAAATATATATTGATTTTTCTTAGATTAAAAGAAAATTTTAAATAAATATTCTTTTATAATATTTATTTTTATCAAGAGGATAAGTAATATAATACTTTAAATTTCAATTATATTAATTAAAAATTTTAATTTTATTTATAATAATTTTTTATATTAATATATTAAAATTATTATAAATCTTTTTAATAAATTAAAATAATTTATGTTTTTGTCTTATAGAATTTATAAATTATATTTTTTTTACTAAAAAATCACATCATATATATATTTGTTTTAAAAGAATAATTTGAATTATTTATATTAAATAATGAATTATACATATATATATATATATAAATTAAAAGCACAAAAAATGATATATATAGACAAGGAAGGCGCAGGACTAGGCCGAGTGCCTAGTCCCCCAGAAATTTATTAAAAAAAGTATAGCAAGTACAGAGTGAAAAAAAGAAAAATACAGCAGAACAACATACCTCACAACATCATATATTAGAACACATCAAAGATGCCACCACCACCACCTTCTGAGAACTCATCTGGATCCGCCGACTCCCATTCAGAGTGTGAAGCGTATTGACTTAACATTTGTAAGTATTGCTCCCTTCGACGTAACTACACTGGGGACACAGGTTCAGTGGACCTACTTCGTCCCATCATGTGACTCGTGTCTTTCACTTTTCCATATTTTGTTGAAGACCTGGTGCAAATGGTCCTCAGCATGTTGGAGTAATCTTTCCTCGGATTCCTCTTTGGCGGAGCGGTGGAAGCTTCATTACTTTCGTTCCTTTTCACCCCATTCTTGAGAATCTCACTATATGATTCCTTCATGTGATCCTTCGGACAACATCCTTGGTTCTCCTTCCCCTCATACACCATTTCAGAGTTCTCATGCACCAAGGAGGCTATACCCCGGGATGGTTCCTTGTTACCATCTACAGGTGTCAAGCACAGAGGGTACTCCTCATTGAACTGATTCATTCCGTTTGCCTCTAGGCACTCATGCCTCTCCAAGAATATCTCCTCAACATCATGCTGCTCCAAAGTAGCATTCTCATCCAGCACTGGCTCAGAAAGTTTTCCAGCTTCTGTTTCATGAACCTCTTTCATCAGATGCATAGGTGCGCGCTTCTGCGGCCCAACATATCCCTCATTTGGGTCCTCCTATATCAGGACCGCCGGGTCCCCAGTAGGCTCCCCCATTCCCTTATTATCACCACAACTAGACTTATCATCTTCAGCTGTGATCGTATCCTGATGTGGTTGTGCTTCACGGGCATTGAACTCCATATCAGACAACTCTGCGAATCGATTACATAGAGATATGATGTTGTCTTCCATTAGACCAGCATCCCCATTCCTCTTACCCGACACCCTATTGCCACATCCAGGTTCTGAGAACTCCTGCAACCAGCCTAACTCAGCAGCATCACTATAATTGAATCTACATCTCTTAACATGTTGTGAATTAATAGGAATGGTCATCATTTAGCACATATGTAACATTCCACGAATTTTGAGATGATTCACGCACTTAAATCCTTGTTTCATTCAATTTCGGTTTTTATATAATAATGCGTTTTTTAGTTTACCTGTAATTATGGGGTTTTCAAAGCATGGTATTCTCCCTAAAAGGATTGTAGAATCTATTGACACAATTATGAATACATATGATAAATATTATTATTTAATTTGAAATAAAATAATAATATATATGTATATTTTAAATTTGTTGGGATAGAGATGAGAATGGAAGTACCATGAGAAAATGTTTTTCAAATATTGGTACATATAAATTAAGAGATGTTATGGGGAGTGAACCCATAAGTCTAAGTTGATATTTTTGGCCTTATGTTATAGACCATTTTAGTGGACTGCACTATATTGTTAATGGACCATATAAAACTAAATATTTTAAATGGAGAATCCCGACTACTTTCTAAGTATTGAAATTTTGTGTAATACTATTTATCTAAATATATTCAATTATTTGTGGAAAAATATTTTTAGTGTGTTAAAAAAATCAGGTAATACTTAATGGTTTTTATCTGTTATTTTGAAAATACCCTTACAATGAAATTGGTGCTCACCCTATGTATTTAAATTAATCATACAGGTTTAGCACAAGTGCTAAGATGTATTTCAAAAGTTGAAGTGATGCACTGCTAAAATATTGATTAAGTATTAATAAATTCATTACAACTATAATTAAATGTATTTGTAGATTTTATTTATAAAAAAAAAGTGCTGGAAGATGATCCAGATATGAAAAATAAATTTTGCATGTTTATTTAGTTTTTTTAAATAAACAAAATACATAACATTTTCAAGTGCTGAATTTGGAAGATTGGGCTCAGGTCATTATAGATCCTCTAACCCAAAACCAATTGTTTCTTAACATCCTCATCAAACCCCTCATCACTCTTGATCCCACTACTTAGGGTCTATCCCAAGTCAATTGATATTGAACCCATTGGATTCTAAATACAAGGTCTCAAATGTTCCCTTATCCCACACCTGGGTTAGGTTTAACATATCTTAAGAGATTTATCTTAGATCATCACTCATATTGAACACCCCTCATCATAACTCATCTTTTCATGATGGCATCACATTATTGAAACTTTTCACCAGATTCTCACACCAATTTATGTGGGTGTCCATATCATGACCCACCTCAATGGGGCCCTTTCCATGACTCCACAATACAACCTCTAATAGGTTAGGGGCTAATGACTAGAACTGATTACACATCTCACTAACATGGGAGAGGTTTCTTATGTACCTGTACACACTCACATACAAGATCACAAAATGATTAATTGTTAAAAAAACCACAACATAACCAATGATTGCATAAAAATATATCCCACAACCATAGTAAGACATGATGTAAAGTAATGTAAACATGGCTAAAGTCATTCCCACAAAAAATAGTCTATAATATTTGACCAACCTATACGTAAAAGTTATTGGGACTGTTTTCTGAAGCAGTAAGAACACATATCATTCTATCCAGTTTCATTAAGCACCACTTAGTCCACATCTTCCTAGGATCCCATTCAATGTTTTATCATCTTCACAAGACATAACCCATAGGGGAAAATTCCATGTAAGGGTGTGTATAATAATACTCAGTAGTACAACCTGAAACCATAATGCAATACAACAAAGGAATATACAATCACCTCTATAATGGTATATGTATACAACACATATTAAAATAATATCCAAATATAATCAATCCAAGACACACAGTCTAGAAGTAAACCACAACCATTTTATACCTTTCCTAGAATTCCCTCTTGAAGATTCAACAAACCACTCATCTGTTATAACACACACATGGGTCTGAGAGAACATATAACGTCTGTCCGAGAGGTACTACCCATAGGGAAATTTTATGAGAGAGATATGATGATAGATCTAAATATAACATGATACATAGATTAGGATCACATCAAGGTCTATGGGGTGATACCTGAACACAATATAGATTAACCCGCTATGTATAAGATCAGAACCCGCCAAGTGTTTTTCATGTTGATACCAAGAACTCTACAAAGGAAATGAATATGAATTGGGGATCCCACTTCAAGCCTCTCAGGGGGGTTACAACAAAAATATCTATGAATTTATATTAAAGGGATTATAGTCGTAGGAGTAGGAAAATATTCATACCAACCTTCAGGGGAATAATAAGATGAATGAACCCTAAAAAAACTTTTCCAATATACGGAGGAAAAAAGATCAATCCATTTAAGAAGTGGGTACACTGTTTGTGGTAGTGGAACACGTCACGTACCTTGATTCTGAGTACTACCCATGGGTAATGGCCCATTTATTTCAAACCATGTTATTTAAAAGTTAATTACACAACTTGTAGAAGGGTTACACACTATGTTGTTTCATCTGGGGTATGTTCGGGTAGTCCGGCTATGTGCCAGTACACAATGTCAACTCATGTGTCCCCACTTGTGTACTAGTGCATGGGGTCACCCATGTAGCATTTCTAAGATGATCTATGTGGGGGACTACATCACGTCTAGGAAACCTGGGTAATCGAACTCGTCTTCATGTACTCATTCAGGTACATGTCATGTTCTTTTAAAGGGGGCATGTACAATGTCATTAATGACTACATTCCATGGTGATCAAGTTTTTCTATAAACCCATCTTATTCCTCCTAATTATACCATAAATATTATGTGTTCCATTCAAGTGGTTGTTTCTCTGTGAAACACTAGATTTGTGGTCACTCGGTCATCCTAACACTAAATCGATGTGATTTAGGCCTTCAATCTCCACAAAAAACGTGATTGTATCCATTCTTCATTACCACCAAAGATTGAAAAATCAGCACCGACCATTATTTATTTCCATTTTCACAACCAATGTCACACCTTACTTAAGTCATACTGATTACCGATCTACAGTTTCGTGTAGTTTTTACAAGAATCTAAGGAGAAACGAACGATTTTTCAAAGGGATTTTAAATCATGGGGAAGAATGAATAACGTGACAAAGAACGCGTGAATCATGGTAGAAAATTGCAAATCTAATAGGTAGGGATGAACCTTGATTTATTTTCATGTTTATCTTTGGTCATCACCTTTAAAATGATAAAAAATATGAATAATTACAAGATCAAATTCTTGATAAATCCTGTAGAAAAACCCATCCTTCAATATGATCGAACTACAGAATAATCTATTCATCTATTTCATCACATTTTTCATGGAATTAAAGAAAATGGGATTGGAAGTAAAAATAACACACCCTACCTTGATTAGAATCGGTCTATAATATATAATGATCACTACATCATTGGCATTGGTAGGATATTTCAAAATCAGTGTGCACTGATTGCCGATCTGTAATTTCATCATCGTTTGTTGAGAACGATTCTCAAGATCTCTGGGAAACAAATCTCAATAAGATTCTAGGATTATGAGACTAACCCTATAATTTTGACATAATATTCTATTTAAAGATTAAAAAACTCTTACGTTGATAAAAAATAAAACAATTTTACTCATTTCTACACTAATGGTTACTTTTCTACAAGCAGTCCACACCAACATATATTGGGTCATGCCTAGGGTAAAGTCGTAATTCTAAACTCAATGTTGCCCCCCAATTTCTGATTCCTGAACCCATTTAGAAGATATTCCACTATTTAAATAAAATTTTATGTGTGTCCTGTTTAATATTTTAATATATTACAGACATTTATTTCATTCACACCGATCCATGAAATTGAACATCATATCTGCACCTGGTCTTGAAATTAATCCATATAATATTTTAATATAATAAAATTAATATCTTATTACTTACATTATCTCCCCTTGGGTATTTAGGTACATAAAAATTCAAAACAAGGGATACTCAAAAATATGTGGGTACTGATCATGAGCCTCCTGCTCCCAAGTGCTATACTTGAGATTCTCATGTTGTCACCAGACAAGAACCAATTTAATCGATCACCCACTAGGGATACTCTCATATAAATCCTAGAACTCACCTAGTAAATTTAAAAAATTCTCTCCATCCTAGATGTCCATCTCACTTTAGTGAATAACATGTGATGGGTCATTCACTTACCTCCTCAGTAGTAACATATGTAAGTCGATGTGTACCCGATCTAACTAAAAGCGTATAGATATGTGGCTCTCCACCTCTCCAAATCCACACAGTATCTGGAGTTTTCCGATGATCCTTGGAGATAACTTTCCACCCTATCCAAATATCCATAGTCCCCAATGAGGTGAAACTCATAGGAACACATGGTATCCTTTCTCAAACTCTAAAGGCCTTCACCGATGATCATCAAAAGACTTATGATGTCTATGTTAAATCTTCATCTGATCATGGATAATTTGAACCATCAATATTTTTTATCAAACCATATATGGTCCCTTTAGTTCCAACTCTCTAGGAACTATCTTGAAAAATGGTGACCTAGAGGGTCTCCCATACAAATCCTTGAATGGTATCATACCTATGCTGGAATGTTATCTATTATTGTATGCATGATCCACTGATGGTATATGAACCTTCAAACAAATACGAAAATATAGATTGGACAATCGAAGCATGTCCTACAGAACCTGATTGGTCTACTCAGTTTGGCCATCAGTTTGAGGGTGATACATTGTCCTCAATAATATTGGGTCCTAAATGACTCACATAATCCCTTCCACAACTAGGATGTAAAATAATCATCATGATCATAAATAATCATCATTGGTACTTCATGGTGTCAATCTATCTCTTGCACATAGAGGTTTCCCAAGCTCTCTACTGAAATCTGCTCCCATATATCTAGAAAGTGGGCCATCATGCTGAGTCAGTCAACAATCGTAATGATGGAATCGCTTCCCATAGATGTACATGGTTATCCCATAATGAAGCTCCTAGACATCCCATCATGTTTCCATTTTTTCACCTCATGGGGTTGTGCTAAACCCATTAGAACTTGGTGTTCATCCTTCACATGGTGACAAGTAAGGCATCGAGGGAAAACATTTGTGACTTTTTTCTTCATCCCAAGTCACAAAAATTAACATCATAGGACTTGGTACATCTTTTACACACCTAGATGTACAACCAAAGGGGTCTAACCAAACACCTTCAAAACATTCTCCCACAACTTCACGGATACCATTATGTGTCCTATGGAAATAAATACATTCTCTTTGCCCTTTGAAAATCCATTCGGAGCATGCCCTTTGAATATCTGAGTACACAGAGTCACACAGTCTTTATCCCCACGTTGTGCCTCCCTAGATTACTCAAAGAGTGGACCGGTGACAACCATCGACTTTAGGTAGGTTTCTCCATATATATCCATATACGAAATATTAAATGCGGAAAACTACTCTGATTCCTCAATTAGAAATTGTGAACTTGATCTCCTACTGATATCATATGCTACTATGTTCCCCTTTCTCAAAGTATAAAAAATCTAAAATTCATATTCAAGGAAGAAATCTACCCATAACCTCTATCATAAGTTGATATCCTTTTGATATAATATATACTTGAGACTCTTTTGATTGAAGTAAATGATAAATCTCTCAACATTCTAGTAGTTTCACTAAATCTTAAAACAGAATAATACAATTGATAACTCAATATCTTGGGTAAAAATTTTCTTCTCATGTGGTCTCAACTGGCATGAAACATAGGGAATCACCACTTGCCTATGAAACAAAACACATCCAAGCCTAGTTTTTGATACATCACATAACATTATTCACTCAACACATTTATCGGGCAATATTAAGATGGGAACATTCATCAAACTCTGAGTCACATACTAAAATCCTATTGGAACCATTCTTTCCACAATAAGGACTACCCCGTTTGATTCAAATCTATCATGGGTGTTGATATCCTGGAGAAATAAGGTATGAAACATTGGTAATATCCCACTAGACCTAGGAAGCTCCACACCTCCATCACACTCTTAGTTTGAAAACATGCTAACACTATCTCAAACATGGTCATGTTCACTAATTCCCCATATGCTGAGATTTTGTGTCCTAGAATATACACCATAAGAATATATAATTTTCAATTGGAGAGCTTCCAATAATGTTGGTTCTCTCAGTGTATAACTAGAATTATTTTTATGAATCTCATGAGATCCTCCTTAGATACCGAGTACACAAGGATATCATCGATGAATACCACCATGAACTAGTCTAGGTAATGATGAAATATCTGGTTCATGAGTCCCATAAACATTGTTGAGGGATTCATCCTTCCCAGGGGCATCACTAAGTACTCATAAGGACTATAATGCTATGTGAATTCCATCTTCAGGACATCCTCATCTCATACTCTGAATTGGTGATTGTCTTATCTGTGTTCAACCATTGATAACCATCATCCCCTCTCAACTGATCAAAGCGGTCATCGATCATAGGTAGTGGATTCTTGTTCTTCACGGTCACAAGTTCATGTTTCGGTAGTCCAAACTCATCCGCAAGATCTCATATGTGTTTTTCGAAAACAAAATTTGGGCTACCCAACGTGAAACACTGGGACTCATGAATCCATTTCGTTGAAAGTCCGCCAACTATATCATTACCTCATGAATCTCTTTAGGAACCATCTTATATGTTGTTTTAGATATTTTAGTTTTCTGGTTGTGTAGGTCATTGTTGTAGGGTTCCAAAATCCTTTATAATAGGAAAAAATACTCCCACAATCACTTTGAAAAAGGAATAAATCATTACTATAATTCTAGTTAATCAAATGGACTCAAATTGAGTTGCAAACATCAGATGATACATGAAGGAATCAAATTTCTCAATATGTTTTTAACATACATCCGTACCATCACTGGGAAAGGTTTTAAAAAACATGAACCGTGAACCACCAGTATGTGGAATGACCCATGATGTGATAGCCCGTGAAGTGATGGCCAGCAAAACCAGACACCCATGAACCACATCACTGGGGAAAAGAAGCACAAAAAAGCCATCCACATACTATCTTGTGAACTCAGCCACTCCCAAACTATGGAAATTAGCATGGTTCGGCGAACCAGGACATGGAAACCACAACCTCCGCAAAACCCAGTTGACTAATTCCTTCATAGATCATGATATCTCTTCATGGGATTCTAAAAATGGTGCTTAATTCTCATTTATATGATTTCTCCATTTCTCTATAAAAATATCAAATAAGGAATTGAGAATGGAAGAATGAAGAAAGCATGTTGGAGAACCTAGAGGTTGGATGTAAGAATTCAAAGAGGATTCCAAATTAAGTATCAAATAATCGGTGAAGCCCAAATTGCAAACCATGTTTCTGCTGGTATAACCAGCCACAAACCATAATAAGAAGGAACATAATAATAACAGGAGAGATAAAAATCTAATTGGTGAAATTGTGAACCCCTCATTCCTCATGGATGAAGTCCCTGCAAAAGATAGTCCCCATGACCCTCCTTTAACATGGTGTTCCACATAGTGTATTGCTATAAATATTTTACCTAGTACCATGTACTACATCAGTACATAGATAGAAACCGAAGTGGTGTGATAGAACTCATTAAGAACAATGTACCATTGTAGTGCGTAGTGGTCTAGGCCCAAGAATGAGTACTGCTTCAGTACGTGAATGACCCCTATACTTGTATACCACTATGGTATGAAAACCTCCCCCAATACCACATAAGAAAATAGTATGTGGGTTGGGAGTCTTTATGTATTAATTCTTTCATCTCCAATATTTCATCTCTATTAGCATCAAGTCCTACATAGCCCCTCTACGAACTAGTCACTCAGTATCAGGCCAATGACTCCTCCAAATCTTCCAGACACATATGATCAAATCATCAGTTGCGTCAGTGTTCCCCTTTTTTGTCGACATACCCATGGTAAGCAGAGTCATGAAGGCTCTCCCCACAATGGTTTAGACTCTAGGTATGTGTATAAGTCTACATTCCCATGGTAAACAAGATTCCAACCTTAGGACACCGATGTGAACTTCCCCTTTCTAAGGATTAAGGTTTATCACTTTCTATTCCATTCAATGAAGAATGGGGATTAGTCAAAATAATCATCTTCAATTTTCATTTTAATGAGAGTCCACATTCCTACCCTTTACCAAAATGTGTTCTGGGGAACTCCCACTGAGGTAGGTCCCCATTCTTTTGAGGACTAAGCTGCATGACCTCCAATGTCATCACCCATTAAAAGGTGCATCACTCTATTCCATCTTCCCTAGCCACCACATCTTATTCTGACATAGGACCTCCCTCTCTCATCGGTGGGAGAAGAGTTTTGTGTTTGGTCATATCTCTCATATCATCTTGTTACTCATATCGAGTATCAGTCACGTGGGATTGGAGATTTTTGATAATCAAAATTTCCACACAACCTAACCAAATATGAACTATGAGAACTATGATTCCTGATCAAACCAAAATACACAGGATGCCAGCTTGATGGACCAAGTTCAAAAGGGTGCTCTTCCAAAAGGGTTCACCTTATCATCACCTCTCAAATGGGTAGCTCTCATGCATAAGCGCCATGTTTCCAAAATAAAATGGGCTCTGATTCTTCTCTCGAGGATATGTATAAAGGCCACATTATGGGTCTGTTCCCAACATCATGTAACCTTATGTCCCCTTGGATGACGAAAAACTCCATGGAACATTATTTCACGGCTTATGAATATGTTTAATCCATATAATCAAATCCATTATGCCTATGATGATCCTCCAAACATGGGGTATCCTTTGGACACACTCAATGTGAATAAACTAAAGAATCACGACCATATGAACACGACATAAATCTATAAAAGTTTCCCTAAATATACAATAATCCCACCCCAATCTATGGTGAGGTGAGACAAACATCCCATCATCTCGATCAATGGAGTATTTATGTGTCGTTGGCTAAATCATATCCAAAAAGTGTCTGCCTTTGAAAATTAGGTTCATAATCAATAGATACCTGAGTCGTTGCATGTTTCTTGCTCCATGAATAAACACATTGGAGACAATCTGAGGAAGTTATATCCTGAGAGGTGAGATTGCACAAGTACTTGACCCCAGGAAATCATCCACTGGGACCATTTGACCATGGAACCTCCATTGTAATACAAATGGGATAAACTCCCTGGTCCCCGTGGGGTTAATCCAATCCTACTTAAAAGGATGATGATGTAGATCAGGTGGAGAAACAGATGGGAATGTGAACATTTCTATGATAACGGACAAATCTGTGTCACCCATGAGACCATTTTTTATTTTTATCAACCATGATCCAACACCAACCTAGATCGAAAACAAATATGGTGAACCTGATGTTAATCCTTAATCAAGGTGGTAGTCTTTCCCCTCTGAAGCCCCTTATCCTCATAAAAACAAAAGGTGGAAATATTCCAATATGAAATGCCAAATATGAATATGTTCAAGTGAATGGTACTTCAACGGGGTTTTTTGGTATGTATATTTCATATATGTATATTGTAGGTTCCCTTAGAGAAACCATCGATCCAAATGAAATCCTAATGACCAATGTAGACAATCACCTCAGTGATCCCACAGGCATTCGGGGCCTCGATGAAAAGTAGGACCCACTCACCTACCCATCATCATCAATGATGGGTATCTAACATGCTAATCAATGAGTACCACCGAAATGGTACTCTACCCATGGTGGAGGCTGTGATACAAGCCCTCTAGTATTCATGAACTTTCCAGTCACCTTCTCAGCTGCGGCCGACTCTACAGTACGAGGAAACCTCAGTGGTCATCTCAACTAGTTTCAGGAACCTATCCCAGAAACGTGACAACAAGTACCTCATTAATCATTGGGAGGTAGATGAACTTGATGTAGAAGACTTCATCTCAACTGCACAGGGGTCCAACTCATGGGCCCCTTCCAAAGATCATCACCACTGACACCAAGAGACAAAGTCTCCTCACACTGAATAAGACCTTATACCAAGGTCACCTACTAATGTCTAGAAGATACAGGGCCCTCTGGCTACCCACCAAGGGTGGAAAATATATCACCAGGAATATGTTTTCACCCTAGTTCCTAAGGAACAACTTATCCTTACAAACTCAGTGACATTCAATAGGAATACACATAGCTCAACCCTTTCCACTCAAGCCCACAACAGAAATAGGGTGGCACAATATGAGCACATGCACATTCCTACTACTGTTCATCTATCCTTCCATATAGATAGAGTAGAAAAGTATAAGTATATGAAGATCAATACCAATGCACAAGAATCCCATCATCCAAATATGACTATAACCATCAACACATAGGCTCAAATATCAGCTGATTCATATCAGGACCATCATCCAAATAGGGTGGCATGAAAATATGTGTAGATTAAAATTCTTGCAGATCCATACAATGCTCATGAGACAAATACAGCTGCAAGAAACCAGATGAAAATTCCCTCTATTGAATTTGAATCTCAATAATAAAATACGATGGAAACTAGAGAAGTCAACCGGCGGAATACTTGTTCCTCTCTCCCGGCACAGGATAATTACCAGTATCTATTGGCCACGCATGGGGGACCAGTGCAGGCACAAACTCCTTCTCTGACATCGGAATGGGAATTCATACCCATTCCATCCAAAGATGCATCTCAACAAATCTTTGAAATGATGGAATATCATAAATTGATTTCAGAACATATCTTCCAAACATGCTAACATATCATTGCATTAGTGGTAAAGGTGAGAAACCAATCCCACAACCTAGTTTCCTCGAATGGAATAACTTACTCGCAAAATGGGCCAGTCATTACATAGTAGTTAGGAATCCCTTCTCTTGTCCTAGAGGGTCAACCACAATATCTCCAGATATATAGACAACCAGATCAGGAAAATATACATGTTCCAACTGGGGGATACCCATCCAACAGGGTGATCTTTCTAGGGGAGGCATAAATCCTTTCCAAAACTCAAGATACCCATCGGTGAATCCCGGAGGCATCACAAGACCCAACAAGATAGGGACTTGTGTATGTACATCATTAACCACATTAGGAGGCCCCAGTTACCCGCAAGAGAGTGCCAAAAAATGACATACACCAAGGAAACCAGAAAATAAAGAGCACATACATGATCCATCTCTACTAGAAGTTGTATTTCTTGAATCCATAAAACAAATATCAATAAAGGCTTAAGACCCTATCATCTCATTACCAAATTATGGAAGTGGAAGAAGGATTAGTGAAGCCATCTCCGAAATGTCACTACCAACTGGTCTGGAGGTCCTCCCCAGAGCAACCACGGGGGCTTACTCCATGGGCCAAGAATGATCAATCATGAGATCCCATCTCTTGATGTGTGTGAGGGTAACCCTCCCCTTGTATAATGATCGGATAGTAAGAAGATCCTCCCCTTTCTATCGTCTGCCCTGATGGTCCTCCCCAGGGTATATGATATAGATACGCTTCTCCCTATAGTAGAACATTGGGTCATGATGATAGTCCTTTTCATGATGACATTCATTGCAAAGGCCCTCCCTGCAATGGTGGTTACTGTGAAGGACCTCCCCATAGTAATATCAAGAACAAATAAGCACTGTCCCTCATTGAAGTACATCCTAACGGAATTTCCAAGAATTCACACTACATAAATTATCCCTGTAGCTAGGTATTATGTGGTGATAGTAGTCCTTCCCATCATAGAAATCATCGATAAGGTCCTCCCATTAGTGAAAATAAGTAGGAAGAAGGTCCTAACCTCATTTTCGTTAACTCTGAAGATCCACCATAGGGTGTACACCACAATGTCACTCCCCATGATCAAGAATAAAATTGAAATAGTATCCCTCGCCATTGCATCACTGATTACGGAGGTCCTCCCCACAATCAAAATTCATACTGGAAAGAAGGTCCTCCCCTTGTCATAACAAATGTGAGAAAACCCTCATACTATGAGGTTCTCAGAAGGATGGAGTCATACATATCAAGAACTCCATCTACAATGGGTGATACCTATTATCAACCAGAGGATGGTTCGAGGCCACCCTCATATTCTGAGCCATCCCGCACTGTTCACATCTCAATGAGACTCCCACCATCCTGACTACCTAGAATGAATCTTTTAAAAAGTAGCCATGCTGGGCATATCATGTAGAGAAGTACCTAAAATAACAAGAGAAAGATATTTTTCTCATTAGAAGATAACATGATAAGGATAATATACCAGTGTTTTATTGTCCTACAACATCCTCTTACATTGACATATCAGGTGAGCTGTATGAGGAATGTATGCATGAATCAGTGAATGTAGAAAATTCAACCCCATGGATCTCAGATGAAATGATAAAAAGGTATTGGATCCAAAAAAATATGGTTCCCCCTAGAGGCATCCCACACTGAACCAAATAGAACGCCTTCCCTGAACTATAGAGTGGTCTTAAATTTAGCCCCCCCCCCCCCCTAAGTTAATCCATCATTACCTACCATGAGAAAAACCAACAAGGAGAAGAATAAATCCATGTTTCTCTATGACTAACCTCTTATTCCCCTTGAGAATGTGTCTCTCACTCTTGAGGAAAGATTTTTCCTAAAAGTGGAATAAATTAAAGAGCTCAATAAAATTAATGTCGAGCGGTGTCGAGGGAGATATCTTGTTGGATGTGTTCCCCCTGCGGAATGTCAACCTATATTCCCAAAAGCGGTGAAATTGCCTCAGGCACTCATCTAGGTGAGTGAAGTCAATCTCATAGGCCCATCCAACCTGGCACCGATATCATCAACCTTCCTAAACATAGTCTCTGAAGTACATCAATAATTCCCCCCAAAGGGAAGCAATATAGAGTATATTTGGGTGAACCCACATAGGATATCCCCAACTAGGTACCCACCACAAATTTTAGAAGCACTGGAATAACCATCTTTGGCCCCTGCTTCACCT
This sequence comes from Viscum album, assembly GCA_963277665.1. Taxonomy (NCBI): domain Eukaryota; kingdom Viridiplantae; phylum Streptophyta; class Magnoliopsida; order Santalales; family Viscaceae; genus Viscum; species Viscum album. Next base: position 878,615,691 of record OY728163.1, read on the forward strand.
GCCAAAGCTCAAGCAAAAAATGATATGCATCAAGGGATCTTGAATAATGTCGAGAAAATAATTGCTCGACTAGAATACATGGAGGGGCAGAACATTCGGATAACTCCATATTGAAAACCCTACCCTAGTCGGGTGAGCAAGGTTCCACCACCAACAAACTTCAGAAACCCCATATTCCAAGTGTTCAATGGATCAAGAGACCAATAACAAAATCTAATGCACTACGCCTCTTACTGTGACCCCATGATGGTCACTCCAAAGCATTAATAAGCAATAAAACTTGGATTCTTTGTGAGAATCCTATAGGGTTCGACTTTCATATAGTATACGAGCTTTCCAGTTAACTCAATCACATGAAAAGAGGACCTCTGGTGACAGTTTCTCTTCCAGTTCAGTTCGATGTTTCCGATGATAATGGTTTGTGATCTCATGAACTGGAAGAAGAAAGAGAATTTTTGAATTTTGTAATATCATTTCTAGATGGAAATCCCAGACTTATTCTCTAAACCGACCTCTCCCCCAAGATATAATAATCACTATGTGCATTGATATCCTTTCTGATGAATTGCAAATACTGCTCATCTTGGAGAATTACACAAGTGGGTTTTGATATTTCTATGCAACTTCCCAAAGGATAGGAGAGTTATTGCAACATAGGAATATCAAGTCCTGAGTCACCCCATCATCTCCATAAAAAGATTAGGAAAAATATGAAGCGTCTTATGTCACGCTTAAACCCAACCAGCATCAGCTCTAGTTGTGAGGCCTCCACCGAACTGTGTTGGCCCCCCTGAATGCCCATAGTAACCCCCACATTTGAAAGATAAGTGATGGGGTGACAATAGAAATCTGTTAGAGGAATTATTAAATAAATTATACTCATTCTGAGATGACCATGTTCGCTGATATTTCACAGCTTCCATGAATTGCAACTTGCTCTGGCTACTAGAGCCAAAGAGAGCCGATGAATTGGGTCTCGAAGACCATCCAAATTATTGTCCCTATCACCATATACTAGTACACACCATCCTAGAATACTTCATCTTCAAGGATATATTGGAAAATATGGTGGATTCCTGGAAAGTCAAGTTCTTTCCGCCACCAGCACAAGTGGCGTATGTTTACACATCAGACCCAAGAGAGGAAGAGAAATTTAAAATGGTCACCATTAAAAATTAGGAAAAATTTTACAGTTGGGTGACCTAAAAATATTCAATTGTGTTTAGGTAATCCTCTAGGAAATTTTGAAACAACTAACTGTTACCCAGATAACTCCTGATTCAACATAACTATCATCCTCAGCCCTAAAGTCCTCTAAGGGACATAAGGCAAGAAAGAAGAAGAAAGAATATGGGGTGACATAAAAAATAAATCTAGTGTTGACACTTTCAAACTTCATTCAAACAGAATTGGTAAAACGGGCATTGAACCACTAAAGAGTACAATGGGCACTGCCCCACCAAACAACACCATCAGAAGGAGACAGTCAGACATAATGATTATCAGATCAAGAACTGATCTTCAACTCCATCAATTTCATTCAATGGATGGACCCATTTTTTGATGGAGACTATGTCCGCAATCCTGAATTCCCCACACCCAACAATAGAGCTGGAGGAAGAGACCAGAGAGGTTGAGGTTTTCATTGATGGCATGATCATGGCATAAGTCAAATTCTCAGCCACGCCTTAGCTCAAACAATTAATGTGGCGAAAATTCATAAAGGGCCCTCTAGTAGACACAACGAGAACTAGAATGTTCATCCATCACCAATAAATGAAATTTGAGCCTATTTATCTTGGAGTATCTGTTGAATGAATAACAAATATCAAATTGCCCAAGGCATGTGGGCAAACCAGTTCTATCGAACCCGGAAAGGACCGCAATTCCATAAGGTCCTGTCACAGAGGCCAGAACATCTAGGTCCAAAGATCAATCCCATAATGATCCAATGAAGGAACAATACCAAGCCGAGAAGTTCCAAACATTTGATAATAAATATAATATTCTAAAGAATCTTGTTTCAGCACTATAAAATCTATCAAACATGGATTCTTTGAGTATGTTCAAAGACCTCAGGGAGATTCTCATCAAATCCGTACTAAGTCCCCATGAATTTGAGGCTGAAGTAGCATTGGAAGAAGTCTAATGGGTAAAGACCAATCCCAAATAGTTTTACATCGAGACACATAACTCTATAGGGATGTGAAAAGGGGAGCATAATCCATTGGGATGAATCCAGCTTAAAACATGGCTTGATGACCTCATATAGGAGTTTGAGTTCTTGTTAGTGGGGAAAAGTATGGCTCTCAATGTAATATAAGGGAGGCCCTGGATGCATCATCACGCTATAATTCCTGCATCAGTGCATAAAATATTGTGCTAATTGGAATAAAAGGATAGTGAATGCTGAAAAATCCTCATTCAATTCCATTGAGTTGAATTACATTGATGTCGGGTTCTATGAACTGGAAGAGATGTAGTATTTGATAGACTATGTTGATTGAATCACTTCATCGAAATGATCAAAAATGGCTCCCGCCGACCCCCTCCAACATCATGGGTAAGAGTATGTATTACCCATCAACCAAGTTAAAGGCATAAGTTCATTCCTAGAGAGAGACTCAATTTTTTTCATGATTTCTGTTATAGATGCCAAGTCTAATGACATGGAATAACAAGGTGACCCCTAGGATTTGAGTAAAAGCCCTAACAACCCAACCTGTCCTTTGGACCCCATGTCATTACTGCCTTACTCACTATGGTAAAAAATTATTTCTCTTACAACGTCGGAGAGTTTATCACAAAAATCCTATCTCAATCAGAATAAGAAGATGATGATGAATAAAATGATAATGATGATGAAGAAGAAGACTTTAAATATGCCCTCCGGTATTCAAAGAAGGTGTCTCCTCCAAAATCAATGAACATAGAGAGATAAACCTGGGAAACAAAGATTACTCACAACCCACTATGATTAGTGTGTATATTCCTATCGAGCAACAAGAGAAATATACATCCTTTCTTAAAAAGAATCACGATGTGTTTTCCTTGAACTATATATAAATTTCAGGCCTCGGTTCTGAGGACTCCACTCATCATTTGGGTCTTCCAGAAGATCATTAGGGCTATAAAATGGCAGCTAGAAGGACCTACATGATGCATGCTGCCAAAATAGAGGCTGAAGCTGACAATATCATCAAAGACAACTCTATATGATAAGTCCAATATCTGATCTAGCAGGAAAACATAGTCCATGTCTAAAATAATAACTGATATTAGAATCTGCATCATCTTCAGGGACCTTCATTGACACTGAACGAAAGATGATTTTTTAGTCCTGATCACAAAATTGTTAATTGATGTGACTCTCAGATATGAGGCCCTATCTTTCATGGATAGCTATTCTAGATACAACTAGATTTGAATAGCCTGAGGAGATGAAAAATCCAGTTCTTTTAGGGCACTGTAGGGAGTGTTCTATTTTTAGGTGATTCCCTTTGGTATAAAAAATACTAGTTCTACCTATTATCATGCCAAGCACTATGTCATCATGCACTTCTGGGTAAAATTCTTCGAGTGCTACATCGATGATATAGTGGTTAAATCACGATAGTGCTCAAACCACATGACTGATCTTGAAACGATCTTTAGAAAATTGTTACAACATAGTTTATAGTTGAATCCTCTAATGGTTTCCATAAGCATTGCCTCTGGGAAATTACTCGGCATCATTGTATTCCATCAGAGCATCAAATTTGACTTGGAGAAGACAAAAACTATCCTTGGCATGTCCCCACCACAAAACCTCACTGATTTTAGAGGTCTCCAGGGGCTCCTACCCTATATCCGTCACTTTACATCCAATCTTGTGGGTAAATTTTTACCTTTAACCAGGTTAATGAAGAAAGGGTTCAAGTATGAGTGGGATAATGATTATTAATATTAATTCGAAAAAATCAAATGATATCTCCTAAGCCCGCCTGTGCTGATGCTACCAATTGAGGGGAGGCCACTCATTTTGTACTTAACAACATGCAACACCATGAGGTCCACCTGGTCTCCTGCTGCAACCCAATCACATATATCCTCCACTGTCCTATGTTAACTAGAATCCTATCATGATGGAAATTCATCCTATAACATTTTCACATATGATATGTACACTAGAAGGCCACCAATGGCCTAGAATTAGCAGACACCCTAGCAGAGCACCCCTGATAAGAAACAACCTCATTGGATACCGTATATCTAGATGAAGAAGTGGTCTCCATCCGAGAGGACCCCCAGACATTGAAAATGCACATTTATGGTTCTTCAAGAAGATTGACAGAGAAAATGATGGAGGATCACATGATCAAAATTTGGGGATATGAGTTATACTTGTATCACATGAAAAGTTCATCTTTCCCTACTCCGTCGTTCTTTTAGAGGGATGTACAAATAATGAAGCAGAATACCAGGTTCTCATTGCAGGACTATATATGGATCATCATGAATGAGACAAAAAATTGAAGATAATAGGTGATTTAGAGCTATTAATCAATCAAGTTAATGTTGATTATTCCATTTATAAATAATTATTATCCCCTTGATGAACCATGTTCAAGAAATGATGGAAGAATTTCCATCAGATCTAATGCTGGCCTATGTCCTCCAGTCACAAAATGCTCAAATCAATGCATTGAAAAACGTAGTCACAACCCAGGCTAATCCAGATTAAGATGAAATAGTTATTTTCATTACCCGTCGTTGGATGGTATTTCCATTTTTTCAGAACAATACAAAAGAAATGTATTAGATTAGTCTCATTTTTTAGACTTATGGTCACACCACCAGCTAGATGACCCCCATTTCAAATTACCTCCGGAGGGGGGAACTCCCACTAGATAAGGCTAGAAGAGAACAGATCTTTAGATGGGAAGTCAAATATGTCTTGTACAATGGGTTAATCCATGAAAATGTTCTCTTTGAATTAGGCCTTGATGGAGTCCTTCTTAGGTGAAATGATGGAGAAGAGATTGCTTCCATAATGAATGAAGTGCATGAAAGATAATTTGGAGGTCACCAATCGGAAACCAAGAACTCTCATAAAACTTGAAAGCAAGGATACTATTGGCCCACTATGATACAGTATTTTTTGATATTTTCCAACATGTGCCATTCCTGCCGAGCTCATGTGAATTTTATTCCCCAAAACCTAGAGTTACATCTTATAACTAAGTACATTTGTCAATTTTCTTCCTGGGGGATGGATGTTGTGGGAGCATCCCCCATGCTAGAACAAGACAACTAAAGTTCATACTCAAAGAAACTGACTTCTTTTTCAATGGGGCAAAGCCATACCCCTAAAAGAATTTGGGGTGAAAATCATAGTTAGATTTTTGAAGACCAACATCATTACGAGATTTGGTGTCCCTCATAAAATACTTATGGACAACGACACCAACATATGTGCTGCTGAGTTTAAAAAGTTATACCATGAGTATGGAATCAAATCCAATCATTCATCCCGCTTCAATGCGGTATCCAATGGGCATATATAGGCTTTCAAGAAGACCCTTTCCAACATACTCCCAATGATGGTAGATAAGGATATTAAATCATGGCTTGAAAATCTCCTTCATGATTTATGGGAATACAGTACCACTACTCAGAAGACCACCCAACCAACCCCGTACTCACTAGTATATAGTGTAGTGGTAGTTTTTCCTATCGAAAATCAAGTGACATCACTTCATATGGCCATTTTTTATCAACTATCAATGGATGTTCAATCTCCAAGATAGTTTGATGAGTTGAAATAACTATATGAGAAAAGGTTTCACACATTGAACTATTTGGATGTATACCAAATTTAGATCAAACGAGCCTTTAACAAGAAGGTATCCCTTCCATATTTCTTCGAAGGAGAGATGGATTTGGTCCTTCTAACCTAGATGGTACTCTGGAAGAAGCCCCAAAATATTGAACCAAAGTGGGAGGACCATATTTCATTCAATGTTTCTATTCAAATGGAGCATATTCTTTGTTATCAATGGATAGACTACTCATCACGGCTCCCACAAATTCATAGTTTTTTAAGAAGAAATTATTGCTGCAACAACACCTATTCAAGTTTAAAACACTATGACCCTAAAAAATGAGTTATAGCCCAAATCACATGACTTTAATCAGTATGGAACTCGTACCTGAAACAAGACATTAAACTACGATGCTAGTGTTCTCACTGGATGACTCTAAATTGCACGGCATAGCCTCCAATCTGCAACACATTAAACCGCATAGCATAAATCATCAAAATAGCATGAAAACAAACTACATGATACCACAGATAAATACATACAAATTTATTCCAATTCATTAGTGGGATATGTAGTGACACCTCGATCCTTGATCTTGGTCCAGCCACCGCCATATAAAAAATTCCTCTATCATGTCCTCTATGTCTCCATATTTATGAGGGTATCCCATGTCACTCCTTGTTTCTAACATCATGAATAACTTGTGTGAGATTAGGATTCGTGGTAACTATTCCCTTACATAAATAATCTATTGAGAAATTTTGTAGACCCGACATCTGTAGCGGATGAAACCAAAATAACCCTACTCATATATCCGAGCGAAATTGGAAAGGGTAAATTAAGAACTACATATAGCTTCATTCCTACCATCACAGGATACATAGTGACTCCAGGATTTGGAATCACATCCCATCCATAATCAAAAAAATCTCCTCTGATGTCCCAATGCATAGACGAAAACTTCGTAGGTAACGTTTAAAACTACGTAAGACCTGATTCCTACCCTTATCGGATATATAGTGACACTCGGATCTAGAATCCCAGCCTAGCCACCTTTAAAAAATGACCCTTCCTCAGTGTATTGGTCAGACTCATATGGGTATTCCATGAAAGGTCATTACCACATGACAATAAACTATGAGATTCTTTAAGAGACATGTGTCGCCTGATTCTCAATGTTACAAGATCCTGCACATGCCCCTACTCATAATAAGTCAAAAGATCGTGCTTCCCCCTTACATATGAGTCAGATCTATGTGTAAAATCTAGTAGTCCATGGCTAATCATGATTTCGTTATTTCTTACATTCCCAGAAACAACTTTCCCATTGGTCAAACTCTATACTCTTGGAAATCATAGATCCCTATAACCATTTATGACTATCTGAGGTGGAAGGCTAGTGCATTATGGTCACCGTTGTTTGACTATGCACATCATGACCCAGTACCTCTGCACATATCACCAAGAAAATGGACGTCGATAAATGGAAAATCCATCCTCAAGAGATTTCTCTCCTACCTTGTTACGCCGAATGGATTTAAATCCCCATTTCATTCCTCTCAATCAATGTCCCACAAAGGACTATGGTTTACACGTTTTTTCATCACTCATATCTACAGAATGCCAAAAAATATAGATCATGATTAACTCAAAGTTATTAATGTTCTTTCTGAAAGCATAATTTCCACATTATATGACTTTAAAATTCACAGCACAATGTTCTCACTACCTGACACTAAACTGAACAACAAAATGTCCTCACTTCATGAATCTAAACTGCAAAACATAATGTCCTCACTGCATGATGTTAAACTACAAGGCTATAATTTCCCATGTTGTATAATGTTAAACTGCATAGCATTGGTTTAATACTAAATTCATCTCTATTATTGATTTTTATATTCTCAATGTGGTGATCTGGAATCCTCATAATCCCATGTTTCCCACATCGAGCATAGATCACAAGATCTTAGTAATTTTATTGAGAGATCCACCATGACATCATGGAAAATCATTCCAAGAATTTGGTCCTAGCATGATGACCCTAAAAGGAATTTAATGGTTCCTTTACCCATAAGGAACCCCACAACATGGACATATGACTTTAAACTAAAGAGTACCCCAAAGATGGGATAAATGCATCACCCTACGTAGAAGCCGGATCAACATAGGCAATACTTGATTCCTTGGGTGAATCATAGCCTGAATGTCTCTAATGTATGTGGATATACTCATGACATACCTCAAACTCCATTCAATGAGTGATCATTGATCCCTATAATCTTCCATAGCCCATGGAGATAGAAGACCAGTGTCTCTTGGCTACCTTTGTTTGACTATGCACATCATACCCGGGTGGTTCTGCATATGATACCTATAAAACTACCATTAATCATTGGAAAACATTTCCACATTAGAGTCCTCTCCTATCTCAGTATGCCCAATGTCTTCCAACCTCATGACTACCCTCCTTATTCAAGATCCCTGAAATTGATGTTTAACATTATCCTCCATACCCACATCCTAGATATATCAGAACATGCAGGCATGATTCACCTTTGGTCTCTCTTAAGGTTTTTGAAAAAGTAAATTCCCCATCCATATGCGTGATGTTGATCTGCATATAAGAAAAAAGTATACCCCACTTATTTTCTAGTTTCTTGGGGAAGTTCAGCTGAAAGAAATTCCCCTTTTCATGCTAAGGTGCACCCCTTTTCAAAAGTCATATAACATGTTCAAAATGGTCCCAATCTATATAATCCTTAATAAAAATTAGATATATAAGTCTAGTATCCTTTGGACACCTTTGTTTGACTATGCACATCATGACCTAGAGGATATACATTTGTTGCCAATAAAACGACCATCAATCAAAGGAAAATTCACCCTCAGAAGAGTCCTTTCTATCTTTCATATGATTAGATGAAATTTAGGTCCCATATCACCCCCTATATTTGTAAAACCCCTCTGGATACTAGCTTACATATCCTCCTATTTTTAAATTCCATGACATGATAAGTTATTTATAATTTAGCTGACCATTCACCGTCTCTCCCTTACATAAATAAAAATCATGTGGGAGAAGTTTCCCAGTCAAATCCAATATGAATTTCTCTAATACATTCAGAAATACTCACTCAGACAGGCCACCCACTATGACTCCCAACATCAAAACAAATTCAATGTGTTATAAACTCTTCTTGTCCATCATAGATAGACGGATAGTGTCTTCTATACACCCTTGTTTGAATTTTCACATCATGCCCAGATGGTTCTGAATATGGCTCCTATAAATAGCCATCAATCAAAGGAAAATTCATCATCAAGAGATTCATATCCTACCTTCGTACACTGGAAATGGATTACGAGCCTCATATATGTCCAAAAATCAAAAATTTAGGGTCATGAAAAATCCCTCATTCACATCTGAAAGTTATTAGTACATTCCAGGATGATGAATCCCAAATTGGATCCCATGCACCATCATGTTTGGTAAAATTTGTTCGACCTAAAATATCAGTAACATGTTTGATTTGAAATACTGTGAACTTTGAGTGAAAAAGACACAATACTCTATAGAGTGAAAATCCACAAAGGGAACCTATAGATAAATGTCATGTAACATTTCGTTAATCATATACCATGTATAGTTTCTATAAAAACGTGTCAAACTATCAAAAAAGGAAAAATTATTGTTAGGTAAAAACCTGAAAATGGTGGCATATGAAAAATTCTATTTATAACCTCTAAGCCCATGTCAAACAGGATTATGAAACAAATCCGGGTAATAATGGGAAATGACAAAAAAGTTCATGAGGTTTTCCATAAAACCATTGTAATATTTAAACTACGCTTGTTGAGTTCCAGGGCTCATGAAAAACATTGAGCCAGATTTGATCATTTCACTATTCTAGTTTTGAATCACGATTTAATATTAATAACTGATCCAAATAATGTTTATATGATTGATTTTGATAAATTTAAATGATAGAAAAGGAAAAATAAAAATATTTTGAAGGAAAATTAGTTTCATTGTGTCTAACAAAAAATGTAAGAACATCCACATTTCGGAGTATCTCTAAATATTCAAAATAAAAATGCGTACAAATCATGATTTGGGGAAGATACATTAAGGCATGGCTCATCCTTTCCAAAAAAATGTCATGCGACTATCGCGGGCTGTCATGAGATTTTTTCTATTGAATCCATATCATATTCTCCAGCCATGACCATTGGGTGCACACATTCCATAATGGATTTAAGTTCCCTCCCCTACTTTTGGATAGCTTTGTAATTGTCACGCGAAGTGGCCAGTTGAGCCTTCATCCTTTCTACGCGGGCCTCTCACTCCCATAGCTCTTCCTTTTGGTGACCACCAAACCATGAGCCTTCGCCTTTTTGGCCATTAGGTCATTGAGTTCCTCTTAAACACCTTGGAAGGTTGTCACCTAATGATGATAAGAATTGAACTTGGCATGTTTATCCTTACAAGAAGTGAGGTATTCTTAGGGTTTGACAATCTGTTGGAGAAGGGTATGTAAGTGCTAATAAAAAATCCATAGGAACACAGCTCAGTGAATAACTGTTGTATGTTCGCAGTCTCATCAGTAATGATGGACATTGGTGTTTCCCTGGAAATGAAACATAACTGACTCCATGTCTATTTTTGTACAACCTAGTGCCTCCCCGCAACACTAGTAACTTGATCCTCCTCCACCGCAACATGCCTACTGGAAGGAAGTTCCCTTATAAGAGTGGGAAGGTAACCGTGATAGGTTACCCAATATAGGGGGCTCTCTTTACCCTCATATGGTTTGACTGCTGGAGTAGGACGCAGAGGACTAGACACGACATACGGGGTGTCTGGTGGTAGTCTACTAGGGCCAACCTTATTAGGGTCATGTGAAGTATCCATAAGATAGGATCAGTCTGAATCACTCCCCACTAAGATAGGCCACACTGATAAAGCCCCTTCTAGGCCCTTCTGAAGGAGAATCAAGTGTCTTCTTACCACGGGTGAAAGAATAGATGACATTGATATTGTGGGCACTGCATATACAAAAATTGTAGATGTAGTCATCAAACTCATCATCGAAGAAGGAATATAGGGAATGGATGTTTGGTTCAGAATGAGGATAAGGATGGTTAATGGATTCTGGACACACCGAACATGTTTTCTCTGCACCCCATTATGGTAAAATCCCACCCACAGTCAAGAATATTCCAATGATAGAAATTAGATCCCATCGTACTGGGGATGATAACATCCATAACAACACCTTGCCGCATCATCATAATCCATAAATGGAAAAGAATTTTGGGATGAGATTCTCCCCTTAACTGAATAGTAGGAAGAAGAATAGTTTTTTGAAGGCTCCAAAATTGCGTAGCGAACTGGTAATGGAGTTATAGCTCATAAATGTCCACACGATCTATGTGAGTAGTGAGCATCCCATCCCAAAGCTCGATAATGCATGATAATTATTCTAAATAACATCCACTTCCACCTATTAATAACCCATGAGGGGTATAATTTGGTGAAAATGAGAAGAAAAAATGTCATTCAAAATCCCAAATACATAGCTAATGCTTAAAGTCCTAGGATGAACAACGGAAATGTCGAGAAGGACATGTTGAATGTTGGAGCGAGGAACCCTTGTAGTGTGTCAATATTCATAATAGGGGATCTTTTTTCCATCTAACCATACAAGAATTAAAATGATCCACTAAGATGATGTGGAGGCCTACCTTATTGTATATTTACTAAGGACTCGTAATGTCGGGCTAGGGAAGGAGTTGCCTGATTGATTGGTCGACCCTCCGCCAACCCAGTCGCCATCATAAAAAATGTAGGCCCAGATCCTGATATATACATCAAGGGATGGGATGATCCATCCACTCAAAAACACGAAAAAGAAACCTACTAATCTAATCGCATGTGGCATGTCTGGTTGAAGCTCATTTACCCTGGTGGTATATCATCCCTCTTCTATGTTAGCACAAAATTACCACTAAATATGTCAAGACTGGTGGGATGATTGAATTTTAATGCAAATAGCTCTTGGTTTAGGACCATTAACTTGTAGAAATTACCCTATCCATGCCTCATATGGTATAAGAGGGAGATCTTAGAGGTGATGATCAAGTCATCCCTCTTCCATAACCAGTAGGTTCCTTGTTAATGAGGACACATCGTCTGTATTATCCCAAGTAGTGGATTCCAAGAGAAAATCATCATACATCCCAATGGGTATAGGGAGTCATCCAATATGGTGGATGCCCTATAAGCCGATACCCACCTCTCTATGGGTAAAATAGAAGGTGGCAGTGCTTGAACACCAGTGGATTAACAGCTCAGGAAGGATTTCTCCTGGGGAGAAGGTTGCAAACTGTGAAACTCTGGCTGCCTGATATTTGTTCACCGCCTCCAAATGGTCAAGGGAGTCTATACAGGTTTGATGTACACATAATGCCCTGGCCCATTCGTCATAGAAGCATCCTACAGCTCGCAAGTCCCTCTAGGTGCTCCACCCATTGTTTTGGGTTTCTTAGGAAATATTGATAATAAATGGGTACTCTTAGATGACTATTCTCAAGGCAGTGTTCCAACACCTGCGATCTCCCTAAGTCAACACTGAGCCTTATAATATGGACAATGTTTCTTGAATAAGAGTAGCTATGTATTATCCTACTACGGAAATATTGGCCTCATCATGTCCTTGTAGTGCTTCTATGAGAATGAAAAGAGTATTGAGGTCATCCAATGGTAGTGGAACATCATCAAGAAGGCCAAAGTCATAATTTTGCAAGTGTACAGACAACAGGAAAGCTATGATCTATGGTGTGAGGATATATATTAAGAATCTATCATGAGGAAAAATGTAGGATGAAATACAGTCCTCACTTTCCCCCACCATGGTTGACCTCATCTTCATCAATTTTGTAAAATCCTATGAAAGATCCATTCCAACCTGCACATAAATATTAAAAAATCCCACAAAAAGTTAGTCAAAAAAAATATGGGATAAAGGTCAGAAAAAATGGATAAAGGGCTTAAAAAGGTGTTTTCATGGGGTCTACGTAATATTTTTGAAAATATTACTGGGTAGCCGTTCCCCGCATTCTATAAGATACGAGGGAGAAAAACCCGAATTCTACACAATACATGGAGATAATACTTGCATATAGTTGTGGTACATGGAAACAATATACCACGTACAAACATGGTATACTAACACCTATGAGTCTCTATCCTATAGAGAATTGACCAATGAATAAAATGGTTTTCAGAAGGAAGATCCCTCAAACTAAGGCCTCTCCAAGTCCATATTCAATGTTTTTGTTTAAATGTTTAAGTTCAGATTATTAGGGAATATAGTTCAGTTTGTGGTGTCAAGCTTGGTGTGTGGGACACACAAACCATGTAGTGTTATCCTATGTGGAGGTTCATATTTTACTTTTAAATTTCATAATGTAGTTCTTGAAAATCAAAATCAAATTCTTGGCTCTAACCAATGGTGAAAAGCTCGGTTCATGGAACCTACACAGTCGTTTGTGAGTGTGGTTTTTGCAAAAGAGAAGGTACGCAAAGGCAGAGAATGCCGAGTGAGAGTCGAGAGAACTTTTCACCTTGAGAAATGGTAAAAGACAAATGACATGGGACCCTATATATAGGTGTAGTCCTCTCCAACTTGACATGTCTGTTCCATCGTGAACCACTTCAGTTTAGGACCGCTTATACATCATAATAGTCTCCTCTTAGTTCCAAACAGACCCCATTACGATGATGGGAATTTTTAGGGTCCTAAAAACCTCTCCAAGGGATGAAAATAATCCCACAATCACTTTTCACAATGAAGCAATAATTCCTAAAAGTCATATAATGAAAATGGTCCAAAATCTAGTTTTAAACTTTGGAAGAAACTTGAATTAATAAAATTTATCAAATATTTTTTAAGATACCAGTGTACCATCACCATGAAAGGTTCATAGACAGAATGAAACGTGAACTACTAATATGTGGATAACCTAAGAGGTGATGGACCATGGAGCGATGGATGGCGAACCCAGGTTCCCACGAACAACATCACTGGGGGAATTAAGCACGCAATGTCCATTCACATATAATCTGGAAAACTCAGTAGTTCGTGGACTAAAAATGTTCGCAAGGTGCTGTGAACCATGAATCGCCAGCCACAGCCTATGAAACCCCCAGTTGACCGAGTCTTTTACAGTTCATGATATCTCTTCATGGACTTTTGAAAATGGTGTCGCATTACCATAAATATGTTTTCCCCATTTCAATATAAAAGGAGAACATAAAGAATTGTGAAGGGATGGGCCAAGGAAGAATAAAAGAGACCCAAGATGTTGGAATTAATGATTCAAAGAGGATTCTGGCATCAGTATCGAATCATCAGTGAATTCAAAATTTCAAACTACGTTTCCAAAGGTATCACCATCTGCGAACAACAAAATGAAGGAACATAATAATAATGGGAGAGTTACGAACCTACTTGGTGAAATTTAAAACCACATATTACTCCTAAATGAAATCTTCGTGAATGATAGTCCCCAAGACCCTCCGTTAATATTGTATTACTCTTAGTGTATCACTATGAAGATATAATATTGTGTTGCATACTATATTAGTATGCATATGGAACCCAATAAAGCAGGACAGACAACATTCAAAATTGTATACCACTGTGGTGCACAATAGTTCATTCCCAATCCTGTGTACTACTTCGGTACACAGATGACCCCTCTACCTGCATACCACTATGATATGCAGAGCTCCCCCAATATCGCATATGAAGACAGTACCCAGAATGGGGAATATTCGAGTATTATTTCCTCCATCTCCAATATCAACTCTCTGTTACTATCATGTCCTCCATAGCCCCTCTGCGAACCAGTCCCCCCATAATCAAGACAAAGCCTCCTCCAAAGCCACCAATCCTCGTATGATCAGATCATCATGTGAATCAGTGCACCCCTTTGAGTTTACATACAAATGGTAAGCAGAGTCATGAAATATCTATCAACAACGGTTCAGGCTCAATGGATGTCTGTAAGTCTACATTCCAATGGTATCCTGGAGTCCAACCTTGGGATGGTGAGATGAACCTCCCCATTCTAGGGATTATGGGTGCTCAATTTCTTTTCCATTCAAAGGGGAATGTTTATTGGTTGAAATAATTATGTTCTCTTATCTTTTTAACAATATTTTACATTCCTCCCTATTCCCAGAACGTGTTCTGGGGCACTCCCACTAAGGTAAGTCCCCAATCTTCTGAGGGTGGATATACATGATCTCTAATGTCATCCCACATTAAAAGGTTCATCGCTTCACACCCTCTTCCCCAATCGCCTCAACTTCATCTGTCATAGGCCCACCCTCTCTCATCAGTGGGAGGGGAGGTGTGTGGTTGGTTGTATCTCTCATATCCAATTTTTCTAACACCATGTATGACACACATGGGCTTAGAGATTTGTATTAATCTCAATGTCCACACAACCAAACCAAATCTAAACTACAAGACCTCTGATTTCTGATCAAACCAAGATACGTAGGACCCCTACTTGAAGGTTCAAGATCAAAAGGGATCCCTTTCAAAAGGGATCACCCAATCATGGCCTCTCAAATGGTAAGCTCTCATGCGTAAGCCCCACATTTTTTGAACTACATGTTCTCTGATTCCTATCCCTATGATACATAGGAAGCCCATATTATGGGTCTGATCCCAATATCAATTCACCTTCTATTCCCCCTAGATGAAGATAAAATATATAGAACCTTATTCCATGGCTTATGTTAGCATTACATTTATAGCATGAAATCCATGTATGCCTATGAAGATCCTACAAACCAGGGGTATCCTGTGGACACACTCTTTAGGAAGGAACCAAGGATTCAATAAAATATAAACCTCACATAAATATATAAGAGCGCTGTAGAATAGGCAATAATACCCCTAAAAAGGTGTGGTGATCCCAACCTCCCATCCTCTCAACCAGTGGAGTCCTTCAGTGTCGTTGGCCAAATCATCATCCAACAAGCACCTACGTTTGGAAATAATTTCCATGAATCATGATTACCAGGGCCCTTGGGTGTTTCTGGATACACAAACACACCTGTTGGAGACCATCCGAGGAAGTTATATACTAAGAGGATCAATTACACATGTACTCGACCCAATGAAATCTCCTGCTGGGAACATTCGAATGTGGCAACTCCTTTTAAATATAGAAAGAATAAACTGTTCAGTCCCCACAGGGTTAACCCTATACTCATTTAAAGGATGATGACTCAGATTGGGTTTAGACAAAAATGGTGGTGTGAATGTTTCTATAATAATGGACAATGTCTTGTCACCCATCGAACCATTTTTCATTTTTCTCAACCATTCACATGTGCCACCTCGGAGCCAAAACAAATGGATTATTATATCTCTTTATAGGGTGGTAAAGCTATAACATCTTCAAGAAAGACATACTCATACTCTTACACTACTGTGAGAAATTGGAAACTCATTACATGTACTACACCAAGGGTCAATCTAGACAATTGTTCAGTAATCAGATACACCCTAAAATGTATGAGTATATTTTGTACTTCATGTGATTACATTTCACCGAAAATGTAAAACAATATTCCATCATTGCAGACACAACCCACCATTTTCCAAAAATATTAAATATTAGAATAGATTGTAGATAACTAATCCATACAAAGAATGACATTATAAGTCCTCAGAACTGCTACCAAGAGGTTCCAACAGAAACTATTTGTTACAAGGGTCAGGTTAAACTGTTGGCATAGTTATGTGATAATTGAGTCTCTTCTAGTAGGTGTCTCCAAGCTTAAGGTTCATGTTAATGATTCAAATGAAATCTATAGGTATCATACAATACAGATTTTGTGAAAGGAATATCTAGAACCTATATTTATTGGAATATAATATAAAAAAGAAAAGACATAGATAATATGTCTAATCATTTCTAAAGCCCTTGGGTCATATGTTGTGACCGTATACAACTGTCCCTGCCCCTATCCTGCATCTCCCTAAGCCTAGGGTGGACCACCTGGGTGTGGAAATGGTAACTAGTCCAAAAATCAACCAATTCCTACTAATATCCCATCTCCTTTACCACATTTGACGCCCTATAGATCTTTTTTCTCGTGTCAATGTCTTTGCCTTGGCGGTCCATCCACAATCTCTCTCTCAGTAGTACAATGGGTTGGACAATATCAATTATATGTCCCTACCCATCACATGAATTTTATCTCATATATCTAGGATGACTGGACCCACCTAGTGAGCCATAAATTGTAGATCCTCTTTCCTGGGAACTCCTCCTAAAATATATCCCACATTCAGGTACCTAAGACTAACATTGGATTAATGCTGCCTATGTCTCTATTCCTGCTTTCCCACTGCAGACTATCACTATCTATATCTTCTCAGGAAAGAATCTTACAACCACCAAATCCTTCAAAATCACCCCAGTATATGTTGGAGTGCATATATTGAAAAAACTGGATCTAAAGTCTTTATGTATACCTTGATCGATGCTTTGATCCTCGGTGTACTGATCTTAAACCATATCTATCAAGTATCTATAAAGGTTGCAAAACCTCTTTGAATAATCAGCTACTGACATGCTTCCCTACAGGAGAAGAAGAAGCTCTTGGATACAAACAACCCTCATCATATCAGGTCATATATACTCTCTAAGGAGATGCTAAAACTCTATCCATTAAATAGTCACATCATCATGAGTCTGGGTAACCAAAATCCAGCACCATCCTACTGAGCAATGTAAAAGGCAATATACTAGGAGAACAATCTGATATGTTAGGGTCTTAACTATATAAAAAAATCATGTCACCACCTCAAGTCATCCCTTATCCACCTGTGGGTCAGGCTCACCTCAAAACCTAAGTATTTTATGTAACTAAAAATAATGAAGGGTGGTCATCCTACATTCCTCATCTTCTAGTATTGCGGGAACTATGTGCTACTCTACAGGTGTAATTATGGCTAGTGTACCCCTAGAGGTAACATCTAGGGAACATTTCCTTGTATCGAAGCCTAGTCACTGAGAATGACATCCCCATGATCATGCTAGTGAATCCTAACTGGTGTACATCACAGGGGAACCCTAAAACAAAAAATATGTCCTATAGTCAATGAGTATATATGGGGAGCTGATTCAAGAAGGACGTGGAAACTAATCCAATTTTTATATGATGAATTCACCAATTTCATCCATACAACTAGTGTTCTCATGTACCATTTCAGAAAATTAGGTTATTAGAGACCTGCTGTATTGATACATCATCCCTCACACCAAAATTTGAGTCTTTAACCTGAAATCAAAATTGGTAACACATAATGATGTTTCTCCAAACCAATCTTATAGAATCCCAGTACAAAAGTAGAACCGACCTTCTCTGATACCACTCTGTCACGACCCATCCAAGTGGTTCTCGTTCTATGAATCCCCATTCCTACCCCCAATAGGACTGGGACTGGTGACTATCACCGTGTAGGTTAATCACTAACATGAAATGAATTTCCATTCTACTGGTACACACACACATCTCCAAGCTCACAAAATGATGAAATGTAAAACAAATACACTAAATAACCAACATATGTATACAAATATATCCCACAACTAGAGTAAAACATGATGTAAAGTAAAGTAAATAGGTCCAAATAAAACCCCACAACAAAGAGTATATAATAGAAGACCAACCTCTATGTAAAAGGTAATGGGACTGCTATCAAATGCCACATGATAACACCTTGATCTCTCCTATCCCACTAAAAACATCCAGCTTCTAGTCCACCTTGGATTATGTCAAAAGGTTAATCTTATTCATAAGACACAACACATGTGGGAAAAGCTCGTGTAGGGGTGAGTATAACAATACTCAGTAGGATGATCTATATCAACAATGAAATAAAACAAAGAAAATCTCAATCATCTCTACACAAGAATATGTCTACTGCACATATAACAAGAATATCTATATATACTCAATCAATGACACACAATGTAGGGGTAAGCCAGAACCATTGTATATCATCCCTAAATTTCTATCATAGATATTCCACAAATCATTGATTTGGGAGAGAACACTCTTGAGTATGTTAGAATTGATTATGTCTATTCGAGAGGTACTTCTCATTAGGTATGTTCATGAGATAGAAACACATATAGATCTGAAAAGAATATGATACATTGATGAGGATCATGGATAGAGACATGGGGTGATACCATTAACCCAATATGGATTAAACCTCTAAGTAGAGCATCATTACCTATGTAGTGTTGGAAAAATCGATATTAATAACTACACCAAGTTAATGAAGACGAATAGAGGATCCAACTCTAGGCCTCTTAGGGGAATTGCAACAACTCTATCTATGAAGTCCTGCTAAAGGGATCATTGACCTAGGGGTAGGAAAATATTTATTCCACCATCCTGAAAATAATAATGGGAACAAAACCTAATGAATCTTATTCTAGAAACAGAGGAAAAAATCTCATGTCATGTAAGAAGGGGGTACACAGCACGTAGTATGGTAACATGTCATGTCCCTTGACCCCAGGTAATACCTATGGGTAATAGACTGTGTTGTTCCAACTGTGTCATGTAAAAGAGAAATATATAGTTTGTATAAGTGTTACATGTCATGTACTTGCATCTCAGTTTTTCCCTTGTACTTTGGTCGTGTGTTAGTACATGGCATCAATCCGTGCATCCCATCTCATATACCAGTACATAAGGAATCCCATGTAGCTGGTCTAGGATAAGCCCTCTGGTGGAGTACAATCCATATAGGAAAATAGTGTACTCCACCCCATGTTTGTGTACTCTTTTAGGTACATGTCAAGTTCTTTTGAAGGGGCACACACCGTGTAGTTAAGGACTGCACGTCTCGGGGATTGGGTTTCTCCAAAACTCATCTTCTCCATCCCACTCTTGATTTCTATCTTCTAGGTTTTATTTTCATGGTTAGTTCACCATAAAAATCCATATCTAAGGTCATTCAGTCATCATAAAACTGAATCGATGGGATTCAGGCATTCAATCATCTCAAAAAAGATGATCGTATCCATTCTTAATTACTATCTAAGAACATAGAATTGACACCCACCATCATTTGAACCTCTATCACAACCATCATCGCACCACCATCAATTCATAAATATGCATGATCTACTGTTTGAGATCATTTCTACAATAATAAAAGGTGGAATGATATATTGTTCCAAGGGATTTCAAAGCATGGGGAAGATTGATGAATGTTATGAAAAATGCATGTATCAAGGGAGAAATAAAAAATTCAAATTGATAGGTACAATCCACAATCATTTCCCATGCCTATATTGGTTCATTATTGTTCGAAAAATAAATGAAACTAATGAATTTCAAGAAAAAAACACTCTATAAATCTCATAAAATAACTTAGCCTGCAAAATGATTGAAACGTAGATCAATTTGTTCATTGATTAGTCGGTGTTCATCATGGAATTGAAGAATAGGGGATGAGAAATCAAAATAACATACTAAATATCAATTCATATTTTTCACTAATGAAGAATGATCATTCCATCATTATCATTGGAAAAATCCTTCAAAATCAATGTGAAATGATTGATCCGTGATTCTGTTATCATTTGTTGAGAAGGATTCTCCATATATCTCTCCAAAAAATGTCCAACGGATTTTTGGTTCATGCGACTAAACATAGAATTAAAACATAATAGTATATTTAAATACAAAATTTCCACTACAATAATAAAAAAAATAATGTAAATTTATTCAAATTATTTTATATATTTTTGTTCTCATAATGATTTTTCCACAAACAACCTTTTTTAGATAATGATATGCCACGCCTAGTATAAAATCCCTATTTTGAACTCAATGGTTCTTTCTGATTTATTATCTAAGAACCTATTTAGAATATATTCCAATTATTTAGGAAAAATGTGTGTGTTTTCTATTTAATATTTTAATACGTTTCAAAAATATATTCATATAACACAAGGCCTCATAATTTCACTTTCTCTTATCTCATGGTATCAAAATTAATCTATATAATATATAAATATAATATGTGGAATGTCTGTGCCATTACAGCTCATATCACCAAGGAGACATTCATTCATCTTGTTTATCAGCTTAGGGATCATGAAATATCATTCCTCTTGACTTTCCCTAGTAGAATTCAGCCTTTGTACCTATGTCATATATCACATCTTGAGACCTCACAAGGTCTCATGTAAACACAAAAATCACTGAAAAACCTTTGAAACATCATTTTCGGGTGATAAAAAACACCTATTGTTCATAAAAGAACATATCATGAAAATATGAGGCTGAAAGTAAATGTGTCTCTCCATCTAGGCCACCCCTGGTGCATATATATTTTATCAAAACCCATGAAACATTAATTCAGTAGTAAATAATATTAACAAGAAAACTACCTTGTATTAAAAGTACAATCTACCTTGTTCAAGGATCCACCATCGAGGCCCTGATCCACCAACCATCAGCCTATCTCATCCACGCCTTGCTTGAGCCTGTGTGATAACTCGTGATCCTACATCAGATTAGAAATCATAAATAATTAATTATAAATATTATTAATTAATTATTTAATAAAAAATGTGAAATAATGGATGAAAAACTCATCAAGAACCACAAAGTCATTGAAACCATTACCAACCACGCTCAAGGGTCTAAAACAAACCCCAATAGAATCCCGTGAAAAATATCTGACCACCATCACTCGTCAATTCTACAAAATAAAATAAATTTAAACTAAAAGCATTTAAAATTATACGTGACAAAATTCCTTTCAATAACAACTTCCATTGATGTGAATATGGTGTATTTTGATTTTCTCTAGCTATGTTTCATGAAATATCTTTTAGACTCAGTCAATTACACTATTATATATTGGAATAAAAACTAAATACCTAAATATTTTCAAAATAAACTTGTGGGAAATGAAGTGACGATCTAAATAATATTGGTACGGGAAAATGTATACAACTTCACAAATAATATTTTTACAGAATCATCCACTTAAGGTGAACTGAAGGAGTGTAATGGTTAGGTAAAATATATGTAGAATAGCCTCTTCCCTAAAATTCAAACACATAACTGAAGGTCCCCTAAAGTGGAAAAAAATGATTTTGACCACACTGTAAAAATAAACCAGAGACCATCAGCAAGCCAGTGTGCCTCAATAATGATCCAATCAGGGTTTATGGTCTAGTGGAATGCATATTGACTAGCTGATGCACTGCCACTGGTTGGCCAGTGGAATCATACTCTACAAATATAGTAGCATGTCCACCCTAATCATCCTCTAATTTTCACATTATCATCCATGACTCTATCCAATACACATTCCATGTCCCAAAAATTTTCTTTAAAATGTTCAAATTTTTAGAACCCTAATCTATGTATCAATTCATAGAATGAGTTATCCACCATTATAATATTCGAATTTCACCTCATACAAAGTGACAAAAATTCATGGGTTGTTACAATTATCACCCCACTAATGTAAACGCTATTAATGATCCAGCTATGCCATAGATATTTTCAAGGATCTAAATAAGATGATTGAATTTTATTATGTTTAGTTCTTAGACGATTGTGTATGTGTAGAAAAAAAAATCTTTAATGACCCTCCTAAGGTAACACCGTGGACTTGGGATACTCTTTTTATGATTTTGATAAATGGTCATCAGTAATATTGTGATTATGTGGATATAAGATCCGAATTATCAGAATAAAACAACATTGTTGTACTATCATGTAGAGAGAGACAACCATTTTCATGATTTATGATATATAAGTTGGATCCAAACGTTCCCAGTTTGTAGTCTAAAAGGTAGATCTATTGAGGATTGATGAGATTATATGGGGTCATGAATGATCCTCGTGATTATTATTTCTTATTTTTGGGCTCCATTCATTATGTTTTTTATAATTTAACTTGGGATTGTGGTTTATTAGCTTTTTATGTATTGGTCCCTCTTTAACTATATTTTTTATTGTTTTTTGTCTTTTATAAATTTTTACAGATGGTTGGGCCCAATTTGATAATGAATTTTTTTATTTCATGATATGATCACTAATTTCCTTGATATTTCAAGTAATTTATTTTTTACACAAAATGAGATGATTGATGGTTCAAATGGGAATATAATGAGTGAGTCTTTGTGGATATGGTATGGCCTTTTCTAGATTCATTTGATGACATTAGTGGTACTGTTTATTATATATCATTGGAACATTAGTTCATATTTGTCTAAGATTATAGGTAGGTGGAACCTAGCCTTAATTGGGTTGTATGAGTGAGCTATTGGGGAACATTTTTCCTGTAGACATATTGATACATGAGAAAGTTTTTAAGAGTCATAATAAGTTATGTTTTAATATTGATTTATTTTTTACTCACCATAAAATTTAATATACCATGGAATTACATATGTATCCATTTGATCCCTACCACTTATTGATTCGTGGAAAGAGGTGCTAACCCATTAGGTTGTTGGACTCTCCCACTTCTTTAATATATAAAATTGGTTTTTATATACATTAATATATTGTTATGTTTTAATTCTAAATACATGTATCACAATTCTTCTAAACAAATAAATTATGATGAAAAATGTAGTTGAGGTTTATGATTCATCATAAGTTGATAAGTGAGTTGGGTTAAAGTCTAACATACTTTTAATTTAGTATTGTACTTCATATGTATTAGATTTGGGGATATACTATAAAATTATTTTATGGATTATTATTATTAATATTTCTTATTCTACTTCTATATTCAAGATACTGCATATCATTGAGAGTACTTTTCGTTAATGTACTAGAGTGTGGGACTCCCTCTTGGATCCTTACATTCATCCAATGAGTTTTTGATGTGTTTGTTATACAAGAAAATTCATTCCAACTTTTATATATATTTGGTCATGAACCATATTCTAATTTTTAGAGATCACATTCTCCTATTGTTTAGTATTGGCCCTTATTGCTTTTTGAAGTCTCTAGTGTATGAGGAGGTGCACCTAAGGTTCTTTGGAAACCCTACTCAGTTGTTATTTAGGTTGAAGAATATGTGGTGTGATAAAGTTGTATTATATTGTTTTTATTTATAAAAATTTAGAAAGAATGCAATATATTAATTTTATATTTGGAAGGTTGATTTTGAGTATTCGTTGCAAGCATTGATTTGGTTGAACCTGAAGATTCTAGTGGATTTCTTATGTTAGGAGTAGTTACTATAGTCTGACTGAGCAATTTGATAGTGGAATTATAAATTTGGTATGACTTGGAATATATTATAGATCTTAGATAGGGGATAGTTGCATTTATTGGGAATCATGATAGTGGAATTATTTTTGTGTTATACATGCACCTAGGTGAAATATTTTGTGATATATAACCTCTATAAGATCCAATAATAATTGAAAGAACCATATAATCTATTATATTTTTTCTTTAATATATTATAAATTTAGACTAGAACTATTATTGATCAGATAGATTTTTTATTGACATTATTTATTAAATATTCTTATTTAACCATTGTATTTTAAGAAGAATTTGGAATTTTATTTTTTTTAGAAAATATAAATTTTCAAACAAAAAATTGTGTAGTATAATGAGTCATGTGTATTGTGGTTTTACAAAAAATGACCATTATGTATATAAACTTCATAATTTTTTGTCTTTGATAATGTATAAGTGATTTTAAAATATTATTTAATATTTTTTTTTGAAAATGTGTCTAATTTTATAGAATTGATAACAAAGGCACGATGTATCATTCTTTTCAATTTTTTAGAATACCCTTGGATTCTATGGAAATTTTTGAGAAACAAAACAAGTGAGTTTTCACATGGGTGAGATAACATGGGCTATATTATTCAATAATAAATCAATGGTGTTTTACTAGGATGGTTTATTTTAATTATTTGACAAAGAGTGAACATGTTGTTCTGAAAGGGATATTTAGGGTTGTCTGTTATGAATGATTTGATAGAGGAATGTGACTTAGGCTATGAGGATTGGTGATTAGTGTGATTATTGAGTATACCTATAAGTAAATTCGTGGTTTTATGGATAATAATTGTCATGATACATTTGATAGGTGATTCCAATCATGATTAGAACCATTAGATTAAGTTATACATTTATGATATGTTGCTATGGTGGGGAGTGGAATGTGGTTTTGGGACGATTGATCATTAGTCTTTTTGGATAAATGGATGTGTTTATACACTATCATAGTGTTTTGTTAGTGGGTATAAAAATATTATCATGTTGAATGATGTCATTTGTGTTGAAAATCCACTAGAGAACACATTGCACGCACTTCCCCAATTTCATATGTTTTCAACTGTTGTCTGGGATCCAAGATCCTCTTCAAAGTCAATCTCTCTGTTTAGATCAGGGGATCATTCACTTCTTCATACCACTCAAAGAATGAAAATCAACATTTCAAAAACCATGTTTGGATGGTATACTCAACCATTCGGTGTGAATGCATCATCTAGTAATTATCACAAAGAAATTCTTTTTCACCCTTACTAATACCAGTCCTTGTTATTTCCTCAAATCTTAAGAGAACCCATAGGTTCAATTTCATATACATTGGATGTGGGATTCTCAATGCATGATTTTCCAGACTCTTCCTTCAATATGGAGGTAGTTATTTGTCAGTGGAGGGTGGTTTCATGATTAAGAATAGAAAAACATTATATCACTTTCTTTAATAATTTCATTGATTCATGGGACTTAGAGATGATATCAAAAGTGTTACTTATGAATATAAAATAATTTTTTATCATTATTAATTATATAGTGGACTTTATTTCAACCTATTTATGGATTTATCATTTTGTTGTACACTCATGTATTAATATTTTTCAATGGTGGATGGGGGTTCAATAACGGTGGGATTCTCCTCACGCTTCTGTTTGGATTAATCTTATAGAAATTCCTCTTCCCATCCACAAAATCTCATTCCTGAGAGGTACAAGGAAATATTTGGGCTAATTAATTTGCACAGATGACTCCAATTTCCAACATTAGAATCATTGTACAGCATGAATCTATGTGAATGTGGTCATATCTTATTATACTCTTATGTGACTTCTCCTTTAGGTTGAGGGCTTCATTACTTGCTAACATAATCTAGTATTCTCCTCTTCATCATGGATATGATTGTTCAATCACATCCAAGGGAACTCATCAACAGTCTACATAAATACATTTTTCAGTTCTTAGGACATATTCAGTCAAATGACTTGGATATCGGTGTATCTTCATCCCTAGTTATACGAGACCCTTCCATTCTTGGAATGTCTGAACCATCACTTATGAGAGTGTTTTCTGTTATTTTAGATCCTTAACCCCCTATTCCTTAGGATCCCTCTATTATTTTGAGACTAGTCTTATGAGATTTCACTCCACTCGATCTTTAGAAGGATCCATATTTGGATTTGGTGCCCTACCAGCCATGGGTGTCTATTTCCCACTGTATGGTTATAAGGCGTCTCTGCCTGTGTTTCTTGGGTTATCACTAACACATGGAATGTGGGTTTTTCTTTCCTCTTTCTCTAACTCTAGATCATCTTCCTAATTATATAAGTGCATATAGGATATCTCCAAACCCATTCATAAATATCTATAATGTATTATTCAATATTCACGATGAAGAATCCTAGATGTCAACTGTCTATGCTTCCCCTACAAGTGGGGTTTGTAATAGTCTGTGATCGATACATTCCTTAACATTTTCTCATTTAGAAGTAATGTTATATGAAATTTTGGGTTCCAGAACCAAGAATATTCTTTTCTGATGATTTACCTTATAATATTAAATGCTTGTGCCCAGGGATACTAGCTGCAAAAAAAACTTTCTTACCAATGAACTTCTCAACAATAAGGCTTCTCATGTGTCTATGTTAGAACCTAGAAAACACACTCCCATGTTTATTTTTATGGTAATTAAATGATAATAAAATTATTCAGGTATGGGGAAACATTTAAACTCTAGATGGGGATATTAAGGAACAAATCCATTTTAGTGGATAAGATTTATGATTTGAAATAAGAAATTATGGTTATGGTTAGTTTTGGTAGTACCATCTGCTTATTTTCCTTGATATATGATAAATGTGATGAGTAGGAAAGATAAAATCAATGATTGAATCTCAAAAACATAAACCCATGTAAAAGTTCTTGGATTAATGATTGATACATCAAAACCATAATGGATCTAAGAAAAAATGTGGATGGATCTATACATGGAATAATAAAAATTATATCTCCAAATTCATGGCTCATAAAGGCCACATAGATATTGGTTTCTATAACAAAAAGTATATAAGGTGAATATCTAAATTGGTAGTCAATTAATATAGAGAATTCCAGATAATTACCTCACAAACCATTATAAAATTTATTCCATTCTTAGTGTAAGAGTCTCACACTGGTCTCAAAACCTCTCAGACCACTCTCCCATTTTTATAGGCATGGAGTGCAAGGATACAAGTAGTTGCGATTTTTTCATCTTTAGCTGGTGGAACTCCAACCCAAAATATAATTTTTTTGGTACACACCTCTTGGTCCAAATCATTGAAAAATAATCATGGTTAATCTTAAATAATAAGACCAGTTATTAAAGTGTTATTTTTATACATGGATCGATGGATATCTTCATCGCTTCATTAAGCTTCAAACTCATAAGAAATAAATCATGTCATCCAAGTGCAGGATAATGGAATGTTTGGTGACCAATTTTTTAAGATATTTTCTATAGGAGAATACATATTTCAAAAATTTTATTGGAAAATGAAATATTCTTACATGATAAATCTATATACTTATGTTGTATGGTGGGTGATAGAAATACATCATTTATTCAGAAATTTCTCAAAGAGAAAATATGTTGTAGAACACCAAACATCCTCATGGAGGATGAATCAAACATCTTTGGATTTAATTTAGTGAATCGTATAATATAATGTCACTAAATAACCCTTCTAGAATATTATAAAACATTCATCTAGGATAGATGACTAAGGGGCCAATATAAATAGTTTGGTTCTATTCCCAAAGTAGTGTTGGTGTCCACCAACTCTTATTTTGAGATCATTTTAGAAGTTGTAGATATTTGGAATTTAGGGTTATCTTTTTACCAGGAGTGTTCCCAAAGTCCTAATGTCTTCTTATATACTTTTTATATGGTGTCATTGGATCCTGTTAAGAGATATATTATGGAAACT
Organism: Viscum album; assembly: GCA_963277665.1. Taxonomy (NCBI): domain Eukaryota; kingdom Viridiplantae; phylum Streptophyta; class Magnoliopsida; order Santalales; family Viscaceae; genus Viscum; species Viscum album. The sequence goes on from OY728163.1 coordinate 878,643,845, forward strand.
ATTCGATTTTTTTTCTTAGGTGTAGGTTACACAGAATGGTTTGTGTGACCAATTTGATCCTTATTTATAATGTGAATGATCAATTTTCTCTTAATTATTATATGGAAATCAATATCTGTTACTTTCTATACATGGTCCTTGTGAGTTTTTTAGCTTCAGTAATGGGTTTTGGGGGAGAATAATGGATTTATAAGAAGAGGGTTTATCCATGATACCATTACACTGCCGCATGAATTGATAGAAGATATTAATAAAGAGATCAAAGGATCCAATATTTCTATAAAAATTAATATGAATAATTTTTATAACAGTATCTAGTTGGGATTAATCCTTATCGTTTTGTCCAGCATGGGATTATCTAGCTAGGAGACAAATTTTTTTCTTTAGATTCATCAGTTCCCCTTTGTTTTTTGTGTAATTTATGTACAGAAGATGAAACTTCTCAAAGTATATATGTAGCTTAATATAAGTATATATTTTTTTAACAAGTGTTTTTATTATTTTCAGAGATTCCATTAATAGGTTCTTAATAAAGGATATTCGTAGGGGTAACATCCTCCACTGCCGATATATGATTAATTTTAATGGAATCTCTCATCTCCTCTTTTTGGATGACATTGATCAGTTTATAAATATTAATAGTATATATATATATGGTATTAGAATAATAATATAGGATAATAGTACATGGTTTTGGAAGTGCATCAACCATGATAAGAGCAGTTTGTATATCTTTAAATTTTGATTGGATAGACAGGGAAAAATTGTGCATATACTTGGAATTAGTAGAAGAAACGTTCCTATAGAATATCTAGGAACCCAGATATTAGTTTTAATATTAAGTATTAATCACTTTTATGGGAGGTTAAACATTATTTATATATACATCACTACTTTTGAGAACTGTTTTTTATCCTTCAGAGACTAGATCACTCTTTTTTACAATATCATCACTTATATCACTATGCATGTGATGGTTATCATCAAGGTAATGAAAAATGAGTTGATTAATATAGGGAGGATGATGAATACCATCATTTGGTATTCCCACATAGAAGGATGGTTCCAGTAGACATATTGGAATAGAATAAAAAAGGGTGGATAATAAATGCATCAATCTAAAAAGTGTGGTGGAATCAATTTTGTTCATAAAATATATGTTATATGGGGAGAATTTTGAGTGATGTTATCTTATAAAATTTTATCGTAGAAAAATACGAAGATAACCTATAGGTTATATAATTTTTTATTTATTTCTTATGGAATATGTTAAGGCATAACTTTACAAAGCATCAACACCAATCTTAGTGGATTGATGGAAATGGGGATATTAGCATCTATAATCAAAATTTGGTTGGTGTAAATCATGGATTTCAGGGGTTTCCTTCACATGAAATCATTTTTTTGATAATAATGAAACCATCCCTCACTAATTCATTCATTCATGGATCATCAATAAACAATTACCTTTAATATAATTAAGTTATTTCTTGATTAAAATAGACTTTTATTCATAAGGTCCATGTTAAGAGTCTTCTTAGCCAATGTATATTAATATATTTGTTTCATGATAAACAATATAAAATTGAATGGATGTGTGTTATCTTGTTCAAGAAAATTACCTATAAAGTTTGTTTTTTATTTTGTGGTGTATTTAGAATAATATTATTCTGATGGAAGAGGCTATAAAATTGATAGGGATTATTCTTGAATGTAAATTCATGTGTTATTGGAGTTGTTAGGAAGAGATGAAAAATAAAATTTTACTAATGGGAGTTACTGGACACTATATTGTGTGGGTTAGGTAATCACATTGGATATGAAAATACAATGTATACTAGTATTAATTTTTTACAATTTTGGATCTAATGTGTGGTGAGTAATATGCATGAACATAACGTGAGGGAAATTATATATTGTGAAAGATGCTAGTTTATTTGTATCCCCAATAATAAGTATCATCTTTAATGTATTCCAATGCCACATCTTTCCTTGTAGTTCTAATCTAGATTACATGTAGTGGGGAAAGGTGATCACCAAAATCAATAGTATATTGACTCCCCCTTGAACATGATGTTTTATAGAAAGAATCTTTTCCCCTAAATTTATATATGGTATCTATTGGGTATATGGTCACACTGGACACCTTCTATAAGTTGGTTAAAACTCAACATTGATGGTTTTTTTCATCTTGGCCTCTTGTAGTGGTTGGGTGGGATTTATATATGAGACTTAAAATTTGGTTTTTGTTGCCTTCAGTATCTTCTATATACATGGAAATTCTCTCCTTGTATTGTCTAGTGTATTTCTTAGTGGGCTTGATGTTTTCATTTCTTATAATATCAGTCTATTTGTGGTTAATATCGACTCTTATGTCACACATAATTCTCTATAGAATAAAATTATAACCCTATGGGACATTGTCTATAAAATCTAAATGTGAACGATGATCATTAATCTTAAAAAAATAATTATATATACCAATAAGGAAGAACATTTTTTGATAACTTGGCTTATTGGGGTTTTCTAGACAACCCTTGTATGATTTTTTCTAGCATGGGATCCCTTTACCACAAGTGTAGTAACGTTGTATAAGAAGTCTCCCTCATCCATAATTAAATTAGGCCCCACTAATCTTGTTGGTATCTCATTTCCAGGAATAATAAAATTTTCCATTGGATGGTACTGGGTAAAAATACAATTCTTGGAGGATCTATTTTGGGTTTCAAGATTAATGATGGGAAATATTGAGTAAAAAAGATCTATTGATAAAATTAATATCATATCAAGTTAATAAGGTTTACCTGGTTTAAATACTCATCTTAATAGATAGTAGTATGTGTATCATTTAGAATTACATTATGGAAGATTGATAGGTGTTTAAATGTTGAGCATGCTGAGATAACGATAAATTATAGAATAATGTGGATGGATATTTATGGTCTATTGGTCAAAGAGGAATCATGAAGAAGAGAAGTGTAATTGGGAGGATAGTAATGAATTGCACCATCACTTATTATTATAACAAGATGAGGTTTGGATCCCATTAATATTGTGAAAAAGTGATTCATAGACCCCATAGTTGGGAACTGGAGATTTTTTGATTCTACCAAAAGTTTGGTGGAGGCCACAAAATTATTTTTAGACCACATGATTCTTTTTATAAACTTATGGGAAAGTGGAAATTTTCCACTTTTCCATAAAAACCAAACATGATGGTATGTGCTTCTAGAAGGATGTACATAATAGTATCTCACCATCCTTTTCTTATCCCCTCTTTATCGGAATGAAACATTTTCTAATCTGAATGCATTGTCTTGATAATTAAATTTGGGTATCTATCTCTTTCCTCACCTACTCTTATTCCACTTTTTTTTCAAATATTTTAATATAATTTAATTAGGACTCTTTCACAATAACACTTGATCAAGGTTTAATAGTTCTATAATAAATGTGTTTCCTTGTACAATATATATATTATCCTTAGGGAGGTTGGATTCTCTCAATTTTTCAGAATTTGTTTTGAGGTATATTTTCTAGTGACATTATTTATTAATTTCTTTCATTTTGAGTTATAATTACCAAATATTTTGAATTATCAATTGTTAAATTTTGTATCTTATGCCCAATTCTATTTTAGGAGTGGATAATACCTCATTTTCATCATTTTAGAATCTTTACATTACCCAGTGATTTTTATTGGCATTAAGAAAATTATGAAATTTGATTAATAAATTTTTCAGTTGTTAATTTATTCATTATTGTTGATTATGCGGGTTCTTACTAGATTTGAGGTAGTTATCTTAATATTTAATTAACATAATGGATGTGTGGATGAGTTAGTTGTCTTATATACATTGAGAATAGTGATATCATTATTATTTGTATTAACTAATTATTTATTATGTTCTTGTGATTTATAAATAATAGTTTGGAATGATTGTGTGACATTGAATTTCTAGAAAAATTGGATGTTATTAGGTTTGTTAAATAGACATACTTATTCACAAGACTTTTTTAACATCTCAGTGGTGGTTCATTGGTTGTATGACTGTTAATGAACTATTTTATGGATACACTGGTGGAATGATCTGTCTTTAAAAAGTATATGAATCCTTATTTTAAAGGGAGATTTAAAAAATATAATATAATTTATATTTCTAATTCTATAGGAAATTATTTTAAATCAAAATTAATGTTTATTGTAATTTTATTTTCAATTAGATTTCAAAATTAAATGGGTGGTTGAAAGTGGTATTTCTGAAATGATATTTTAAGTTATGATATTCATTTGAAGTATTTATATGGTTTTTAGTCAATGTGTTAGTTAGGATTAGTCTAGTTTTTGATTATATTTTAACTTGATTGGGTAAAACATGTTTGAATTGAAATCGTACATATTAATAAGTCTTATTTTCATAAATGAGTTTTTCTTGTTGACCTAGTATAAGATATTCCTTTTTTTTTCTATGATTATATACTTATATGATACTCTTTATTATAATTTACATGTATGTTATTTCATATTACATGATAATTCATGATATCATTGGATCCATAGGTAGAAACATCCTCTGGGTGATGGTTAGGTCATTCTACTCACAAAGGACTGCTGAGTACCCAGATGGTTGGGTTTTAAGGGACTTGGAGGGTACCCTTTGGTATAGTGAGTGATTATATTACTATTTTGTAACCTTAGTGCTTAAATGGATTCATGTATTTTAGTGAGACTTCAGTTGTGTGATCACACTTCAATTGTGGCTAGGTCAGGCATTGGCCATAAGAAAATATTGGATAACTTGATCTTTATTATGTAATAGGAGATATTTTTCACCATTATCCTTATGGAAGTGATGATATTCTTGATGAGGTATTGGTGTCTACAATTTCATGTCGGAATTAATATAAATTAAATATAGAGAAGAGGTGTGATATAGCCCCTATTATGATTTTTATAAGATTGATGGGATGTTGTCCTCATGTTGTTATGATCCTCACTGTGCATTGAGGTGTTGGATTAAGAGAAGATGGGGTTCCCTCTTTTTTAATTTTAATAATAGGGGAGTGGGTTCGTCTTTAGTGATATTTCATCAGAGGTGAATGAGAAGAATTAAATGGTAATGACCCCTATGAGTTATTTTTATATCATGAAAACCTTTGGATCAAAATTTTTCGAATAGGATATAACATCTGTGATGTATTTGGGCTTTATAATTTAGCTTTAGGATTATTTTTACTTTTATGTCTGAGGTTGTGTTTATTTATTATTTCCTATTTTATAATATCATTGGGATACTATTTCTTAATCATTGATATTTATAATGAAGCTTGGTGATTTTAAAGGAATTATGTATGATGATAGAGTTCACTATGGAGGAGTTAAAAACAATATTTCTTTTTCTAGGAATTCATCCTTATGAAACCTATTAAGGAATGACCAAGTGTTGTCCTAGATTTCAATAGTAGGTCTACAATAAGAGGTGGGGTGAAATATAGTCTAAAATAAGAAATTAAGTTGTTATCCACCTCAAGAATTAGAACAAATGTAAAAAAATGTTTTTATTAACACAAAAATTATAAACCAAGAATATATCAGAGTATATATATTAATTGTTTAATAAATTAAGATTTTTTGAATTTAATGAAATTATAAAAAATATAAATTCATAGTTTAAATAGAAATTTATACATAATTTTGTAGTCACAGTGGAAATAAAAGAAAATTTAAAGTATGGATTCATAAATAAAGTACCCCCTTAGAGGATATTGCAAATCAATATATTAACCCATTAATAAAGTTAATAGAAAACCTAATTCAAGATATCCTCAACTCTAAAACTTCATGATTTCTTTTTTCCTATCCATGGGAGACCAAGGATAAACCCATTGGACTGTTTTCATCTACTTATACAAACTAGATTCTTAACTATATCTTCATATTGGAAGAATCTGGTCAATATGAATGATATAAAACAACACTTCCATAAATAAAAATATATAATATATCTTAATAATTTAATCCCTAAATCAAATGATTGGTATAAAACACCACTTATACCAACTATGTTCCCATCTATGACTTTTTAATGGAATCCATCGATCAAATCGATCAAAAACATATCTAATGTAGAAAAATTATAATATGTTTAGAATGAAAATCAATCGATCGATATCTTAGAAGAAAATAATCAAAAGTAAAATTCAATCATAATTACTATCATGAAATAAAACTACTATAATCCTCATTTTATTTCAATCTCATAAGTTTATCCCATGCTTCTTTCAATCCTCAAATTTGATTTCCTTTTTATTGGAAATCCTCCAATAGAAGTATTATATATTATTTTGTATTAGTTATAATATCATTTAAATTTACTTCAACATCATCGAATAAAAATAGAAACTCTTCACATCATTTGATAATGGTAGCTCTCCACTGATAAATTACTTCATAGTGTAGTGTAAATAGTCTTTACAAAAAAAATTAGTTCACCATATTTTCAGACTAAAATCCTTCAAAATTATGGTTATAAGTTTTTAATTTCTTCTAAGAAACACCATAAAAAATTATCATCTTTGCGTATAAATTATAAAAATAGTGTTATGTGATTCTTAAAATAAAAAATAAGAAATTTTAATGAACTGAAAATATCTACCATTTTGGAATCCACAAACACAAATAAAAAATAATTCAAAACAAACATTCCATTCATAAAATCCCCCTGTAAAATAATGAAACTCGTCTAAATAATCAATTTTATACAAGTTTGAGAAACCAAAAATTTTAACATATTTTTCCTTTAATAACATATTTTTTCTCCCTCAAAATAAAATTTATATTCAATATTTAGATCAATGAATATTAATATATATTTAATATTTATACCCCTTTCTGATTTTTCTAAAGAAACGAAGAAAGAAACTAATTGTTTTGAAACAAACACTTGTTCAAAAATGATGTAATATTTAATAAACTTACCCAAATAGATATTCAATATGTTATCTTGAAATAGAAATAAAACACCTTTTAATATTTTTGGATCATTAATATTGATAAATATTCATGCAATTAAATATGAAAAAGAAATATAGGCATACCTGAAAAAGAAAATAAATTATTTAAATAACTTAAATAATAAATATTATTAATCAAATAAATTTAAAATATCAAGAACATCGAATAATTATTTATTTTTTAAAAAATTAGAAACACTATTAGTTAAATATAGTACATGGGTTTCATATTTATGTGATTATAGTATATAAAATTTTAAAAAATATATAATGATCAGAAATTGAAATTTAAATCATTATTTTAATAATTTTTGACCCTGTGATTTAGCTTCTTTATTTTCACATGATTACCATCTGACATTTATTATAATTCATTAATCTATATATATTGGACTTTTGACCTTTTAATATTCCCTTTTAATTGATAATTTTTGATCTTGAATAACTACATCATCTCTTCAGTAAATTAATTCTATTGCCAAACATTTCCACCTCATCTTTGATAACTTATTTATATTATTCATAACTTTTATATTGTTCTCCAATATTGTTATGAATAGAAATATTTTTTTCATTAATGACCTTGATATCTATTCATTAAGATATAATTTTTTTTAAAAAAATTTCCCATATTATGATAATGAATTTCATTATCTTCTATGAAATTTACTAAATTAACATTCAATATAACCATTGAATATAACATTTTCTTTTTTCCATTATGATTATAAAAAATTAATATATTTTTTCTTAAAATAAATTATCTTTGTAAATCTGCTTCCGTAAAATTTCTTAAATAAAATAATCTTCCTCTAGACAATGTGTTGAGAAATTATTCTCTATTTCATTCTTTAAATACTTGACCAAGACTCTGATTTTAATGAACAATAAAGTTTTATGACCCTAGTCTAGTGAAATTATAGTTTAATCATCAAAATATTATTTTTATCAAGAGTTTAAATATCATTAATATTGATTGGGTCTCTAGATTTTTAGATATTAAGTCTTTTTCATACCATTTATAGTATCCAATGAACTTGATGAAGATGAAATACAACTAAAATTTTCAAATGATGATTTTTCTTCCATAGAAATACTATTGGATGGGGTCAATGTTTTAGCCTATGATGAATTTATAAAAAAAATATTCTAGATACGCCATTTATAGTATATGATGTAGTTATATTTCCTCTTGATAGTCACTTCCTAGGAAAAAAATCTTTTAATTGAAAATGGAAACATAAGGAATCTTATGATGTATGATTTTTATGAATCAACATAGTTCTAAAATAATAATTATTAAACTCCTAATTATAAATGAATTTTTATTTCTTAACATCACAATCACCTCTTATAAATATCTTCTATGGAGTGGTATCTAAAAAATATGTTTCTTCTGATTATTTTTTCCTTTTTTTATATTTGTTTTCAAAATAAGTGAAATAATGTCAATTTATTTTTATAACAACTTTTTTTAATCGGATCTATATATCAATATCGTCCAATGTTTTTTTAATTATATTTTCATTAATATTTTTTTGAATAATCTTAATTTTTAACACATTAAACTTCTAACAAAAACTCTTTAACACTTTCAAAAATCCAGCTATATGAAAACATTTTAACTTTACTATTACGATATTTCTAAATTTGATGTAGGTTTAGATAAACATAAATTATTGATCATATAGTTTTTTTTACAAAAATATATTAGATAGAAATACTTTACTTTAATGGTATCTTTATTGACATTTCGTTGTACTAAAAATTATTGCAACCACTAAAATAAAATTATTACTTTTTTTGAAGATAACTAAACATATGAAAATTACCTTTAAAACAAATGAAATGTACTCATCATTAACTTTAAAAAAAATAACAATGAGAATCTGATGACTAATGGGATACAAAAAATGATTCTTTCTCAATTAAAATTCTAATTGATTTAATGAACCACGTAATATATAATGTAAAACATTACACAAAAAGTAGAAAAGTTACATTCTTTTAACCATCCAATTATATAAACTAGGTATATATACAAAATTCCTAGACTAACAAGGGATAATAACAATCATTGTATTCCCTTAAAAGAACTAAATACTTCCAACCTTTTATCTTAATCACATCCTTTGGCATAAATTAACACAAACAAAATATAAGTGGTTTAACCCTAAATTCACAAAAAGAAATCCCATGTAACAATTTATCAGTTCGAGTACATTTTAAAATAAAAAATAAAAAATTACATTTAAAAAAATGATAATATATTCCAACAATCATGTAAAGAATATATCCATAAAAAGATTTGTTAAATACCTTTATATATTTTTTTGGTTTAGTAAATAGTGCCTATTGATATTTTGTTATTAGATAGTCCAGAAATTCTTTCTAATGTATATGATATAATAAGTCATTAAGAATGAAATTATTCAATTTCATAAATTATAAGAAGTAAACTTATGATTATATAATAGTTAATATGAAATTAAATTCATTAAAAAAATATTTCATAAATTGAAAAAAATGTATGGATTTTTTAAATTTTTCATCAGGTGTACTAGCATGATAATCTTTCATATATAGTGGTTTCGGAAAAATACAATATATGTGAAAATTTTCTTCCTAAATTTAAAACTTTATTTTTTAAAAAGTTAGTTTAATATTAAATAAAAATATATTCACAAATATAAGGAATTTATATAATATATATATATAATCTTAAAATCAAAAAACTAATATATGTTATGATAAAATCATACCATTAAACTTGAATAGGATCTTAGATGTCAAAGTATATCAATTCAAAGTATTCGAAATTATGTATTAGGACAGTCAAACTGTTTTGGTCTATATTATTCTAAAAAAACTTCCTTTACATCCCATATTTATTTTTCTCTTTTATTCTAACAAGTGTTTGATTATTCTAAGATAAATATTGAGTTCTTTGTAATGATTAAACACTATTCCGATAAAAATTATTTCTCTCAAAACCACCTTTTTTAAACATCATACAAAATGGTCTATTCGAGTAATAAGATAATTTTTATAATCTTTGAACATCTGATCATTTTCCTCAATTTCCATATATATTTTAATTTTTTTATTTTATTAAACATAACCTAAAATTGTTTTCTTTAGGTATTAATGTTTTTATGTAGCATATTTTTACTCTTGACATTAAACATCAATATAACATTTTCAGTCACATCTTGAAATGATTTTACAATAACCGTATACTTAATTTTATTATTATGTTTGTTAATTTCATTATTAACGTCTTTAAACACTCTAAAGAGCCCATTCTCATTCTATATTAGAACAACTTTAGTAATATTATTTTCAAAAGAAACCATTTTCATTCAATTTTCTCTCCTAGTTTTCATTGATTATTTTATGTTAGATTTTTTCTAATTTTGATGTTATCTTAGTATTTTCCTTCTATATTTCAGTAATACTATGTTCATTTATAATAATAAATTTATTTACCTTTTTAGATTTACCAATAATAAACAAATAATTATGATAATATTTTTTATAAATATAACCTCATTCAAAAACATAGTGTTAAATTCATCTTATGACTTACAAATTATTTATCTGATGTCAGAATACAATGAACATTCATCATGGAATTCATCCCCATAATTAAATAAACTTTTTGAATCAAGAGTTATGTTTATATGTTCTTCCATAGTTATCTCTCCCATTAAATATTTTTAATATTTAGCACAATAGAATAGATACCTATAATATTTTTATTGGATTCACTGTCTTCTTTTGAAAAACCAAAAACAGTATCTTCTTCACTCGAACTCCACTTGTCCATTTCTTTAAAAAATTCTAATCATCTTCTTTGATTATTTAATATTATCATTTTTAACTCATTTTTATGACTATAGAGAGTCAGAATAATTAATTTCATGCATTCTAAATTCATAAAAAATTACTATAGAAGAGTATTTATTACAACATTATTCTCTTTTATCATTTCAATATTTAATATAATATCATTATAAATCATTATTTCTAAAAATTATCCTTTTTATATTATAAATTTCACCTTAAAAAAGTTTAACATCATTATCATATAAAAATTTAATCTAAAATATTTTAGAAATATTTTTTCTTGAATTTAAATATGCAAATGTTGATGCAAAAGAAACAACATTTTTCTTTTTTTTCTTTACATGTATCAATTTTCAAGAGACCTTCATGCTTCATTAAAGTTATAATCAAGTCATAAAGATTTTTCTTGGTAACATTCTCTATGACATTTGTAATGGTCCTCTTAGATTACCAACCCTTAAGTAAAATATCAATTACTTTCATAATAATTTGATCATCATATAATACTTTTTGTCCCGGTGACTCTACGTTATTAATGATTTTTATTAATATCGGGTCATTTTAATTTTTTTCACAATGTATAAAATCAATTTCTTGATGATCAACCTTGTACATTTCTCTCTTAGGGTCAAAAAAATTTATGTTCTAAAATGTTTAATTATTTTTTTTAAAAAAAATCTTCAAGTAGATATATAATATGTAAAAGTGTCTATATATTCAATTAGATTAGACAAAAAAGGTATTTTAAACTCAAATGACTATCTAAAATTAATTTTTTTTCATCTCTAAAATAAATAGAATCTTATACATATATAATTTTATATGTTTTATTCAACATAAGATAATTTTATGCACTATTATTCCTAAATTATGTTTTTATCCAATTTCACTAGTATTAATAATTATCCCCATAAAAAATTGAAGGTACATTTGGATTGATATTATCCATACTACTAAAATTATTAAAAAAATTCTTTAAAAAATCTACAGAAATGATAGAATAGATTATGATAATATAATAGAAATAAATAGTAATTGTTAATGATAATTTTTTTCTCAAACATAAAAACCTTCTCATATACGAAATAGTTTCCCAATTTTCCATATAAAGTTATCTTTAAATGTGGTTAATTAATGTATAAAATTGTACCTTAAAATTTTTCCCATCTGAATAATTAAAATAATGAAAAACCAAAGTTCAAATTAACCAAAAAATTATAAACCCAAAATATATAAAATTATAACAAGTAAGAAAATAAGTAATTAAGGTTGCCATAATTTTATGAACATCCAATAAATATAAATGAGCATTAAAAATAAAATTAAAAAATTAATATAATTGGAACAAAGGAAATTGAAATAAATCATTGGGCCTAATTTACAAATCAATTCCCCTTTAAAAATATATTATAAATAATTATTTTATACAAATAAAGAAGGGGAATGCTAAACCAGATTCAAGGTATCCCTGAAATTCTTTTTTTGAAAGGATTGTATTCTAATCTATAGGAATCCCAAAAATAAACTCATTAGAAGGATTTGGTCTTCATCATTAAGATACAAGATCATCTCAATTTTCGTATCACACTTCCTTGATCAAACATATTGATAGAAAACCCTACTTCTATAAACCATAATATTTTATTTTTATTCCACACAGAAGGATTCAATTAACCAAATTGAATGTAAAAACCAATTATAAAAACATAATTCTCAAAAATATTCTTTTAATGGAATCCATTGATCAAAATGGAAAAAAATCAATGATTACAAAAAAAATATGATAAGATATTTTTAATGAATCCAATCAATCAAAGTCTTATTAAAAAACTATCAGAAATAATATACCATAAAAACACTATCACACCAACTAGATATTGTATACATTGAGAAATTTCATTATCAAAAGTGTATCACAAACTTCTTTTAGTCCTTGGATTTTCATTCATCATTAGAGGAATTCTCCAATGGCTAGATTTTTTATTCTTTGATATCGGCGGTAACTTTATCAAAAGAAAACACATAATAATTTGAAAACATAGAAATTATTCATGTATTCTAATCAGGATAGTTATGTACCACTACAGATATTATAAATTCATTTAAAATAGTTAGGATCATAAAAAACCCATCCTTTAGTTTTTTACATCAAAATTCTCTTGATTTAAGATCACTATATTTTCATTATATAAAAAAAATCTTCAAAAAAGGATATGAATTATAAAACGAGTGTTATGTGATTTTTAATACTACTGATATGAATCTTATATGACTCATCACATGGAAATTATATATAATTTTCTATTATTTTGATAAATGATCTAAGGGAATAATGTGATTTTATTAATTTATAATCTGAGGGATCAATATATAGAATTATTTTTTTATTATCATGCTTTGGGATCTATCCCCTATAATTTTTTTTTGATATATGGGATATATTTGGAGGTTCTCTAGGGGTTTTATGATGGATATTTCTAGTTATCACTGGTGATATGGGTTGGGGTAAGGCATGTGTGTTAATAATTTTATTTTAATTAGTTAGGTCCAATTATATAACAAAATCATTTTTTCATAGGATTATAGTTTAGTAAATATTTCATGGTTTATCCCATATTTGTATAGACTTTTTGAGTATTCATTTTTGTTTGATTGTTTTTATTAATTGTTTAGACTCTTTTTTTATTTTTTTATTTTTAGATCTGATTTAAATTTCCCCTTATATTTTGGGGGTTTTATTATAGGCATGCTATGAGATGATTAATAGGTCATGTGGGACTCTAATGAGAGATTATTTGTTGATATAGTAAATTTTTATGATGTCTATATGTGATATGAAAATATTTATTATTTATTATAACTTTTTTTATATGGGTGTATATGTGTATATAAATGTTTTCAGGTTGTAAGTATCCTGGGTTGGGTAGTACTAGTGAGTATTTGGGGTGCATGTTTCTTTTGTCCAGAATAGAATGAAAGTACAGTTTTGAATGAGCATGGGCATGTTTTTTTTAGGGTGGGTTTATTTTTACTCATAATATAGTTTCACACAAAACAAATTTACATGCATCCACCTTATCACTACACTTAGTGGGTGAAGGAGAGTGGTGGAATCCAACTAGGTCATTAGATTCACCAATACCCTTTGCATGACTAGGGAATTAATGTCAAAATGTTGACCAATGTGTTTCATTTTTAGGGATATGTACCATCTTGGAGATTGATACATAGCTTGGGATGATAAATTTAGCAGTGGTTGATTATTCTTATGGAGTTGATCAATTAGTTGGGTCAGAGTCCATTTTACGTTTATTCTACTATTATAATACATATTTATCAGTAATGGGTATATCATATATATTTTTTATATGAACATTTGTATGTATATTTATAATGTTAATGAATTTCTTGTATATGTATGTTATATATACTATATTTGTTTCATATACTTGAATATGTGATACTCACTTAGCTCCTTGTTTTCTTTCTACAGGTTTTGGGTTTTTCTTTTTTTTTAAATTTTCACCCCATTTTTTTGTTGATTAAAGATTTATCCTTATATTAATTGTTTTTTGGATTTTCTCCCAAAAATAGTTTCATGACCTTTCCATTAATCAGTATCCTCGATAAAATGGTGAGGTGAACCTAAGATTATACAATGATTGTTTCAGTTATTGGTTTTGTATAACAAACATGGGAGTTATCAAAAAAATTATTGTTAAACTAGGATTACATATTTTCATCTTAGAATAATATTCAATTTAAATATTCAATATTTAAATATATTTTAAATCAAATAATTTTATAAAAATGTTAATATATTTATAATCATAAAATGATTAAATCAATAAATTATGTATTAATTAAATTTAATATTCTTATTGTTTCCCATATATTTACACAAGTACATGAAGTTAATTCATCAATAAATCCATTCCTTTATTTTAGGTTTTTGAAATACAATATAATTTTTTATAATTCCCCTCAATGAAGATCTAGGATGTCCCCAAAATCAATGTTTTTCCTATTATTTAGTTTTGAATTTTTATTTTAACTACAGAATCGACAATATGTATTTTTCTTATAAAAAATTGATATCTTCTTTCATTTCAACACATAAATTAAATTTTTTTATTAAAAATATTAAATTATCACATATTTTTTATCCCAATTAAATGAATAATTCTTTTTAATTCAAATAAATTTTCCCCAACAATTTATATATTTCTTATTATATCCTTTTATATTTTATTCTTTAAATATATTTCTTAAATTAAATTTACACTTCTTTAAAATTGATTTTTATCAAAAAAATGTAAATAAAAATCATTTTAATATATTAAAATAAAATAAATTTATTTCAAGAATCATAAAAATCGAATTTTTATCCAAAAATGAAAAAAATATATTTAAAAAAGAACTATGAAAAATATAATTTTTTTAGTTTTTTTAAATATAATATTTAATTATTCATTTTTTATTATTTATTTATAAATTGAAAATATTATCACAAAAATAACTAAAATTATCACATGTATGCTATGATTTCAAAAATGATTTATAAAAATAATAAATATTTTTATAGGAATATAATTTATATAAAAAAATTAATATGAATAAAAATATCTTATACTTCAAAGTAGATAAATTGTAAATTTTTTTAAATTGTACAATAATTTTTAGCTGCGTTGAAAAATTAAAATATTTTTTATGAAATGTTGTTCCTGTAATAAATTTGTGGAATTAATGATATAATTAAAATATTAAATAAATTGTGATTAAACTACAATACTCTTCCTTGGATCACAAACCAACCTACCACAAGTCCTGATGTGTGTTCTCGAACACCACCAGCTAAAAATAAGTGTTAAGGGAATCAATGCAATTTTTTTTGAATGATTTCTCCTAATAAATTATATTAATAAATAATGAATTCTAGTGGAGAATCATGTATGACCATTTCATGTTTTAAATAATTCATCCATACAAAATAAATTGTTTAAAATTAAAATTCTACCAACCATGGTATAAGAGCAGATTATTTAACTTAAAAAATTAAGAAATGTGAATAAAAAAATATCCAAACCATCACAGCCTCATATAAAATGAACCAATAGAAAATAATAATTATACATACATTACAATGAATCGAAAATAAGAAAAACAACCAAAAAAACAGAGGAGAAAGAAAAAGTGTTGTGGTACCATATATACCTCCCAATAATAACCAGAATATAGAACTAAATTAAAACATCCCATTTACTTATAAAAAATCTATCTAAATCTAATTGTCACTACCAACACACTCAATTAAAATATATGGATCCCCCCACTATAATATGTTCTTCCTTTCATCTACCATTATCAGAAAAACCACAGCTTGTATACCCTTAATGGTGAATATAGGGAGTGGTAAAATGTTCCTAGTAGGGGTACACTAAATTCCCTATTTATTACCTTTATAAATAAACCATATTTTTAAGAATAAAAATATGAAATTATAAAATTCAATATTTACATTAAAAAAATCATTTGTTTTCACATACATGATTTCAAAATAGGATTTTATAAATGATGAATATCTGATAAAGAGATGAACGGTGGAATGAAAATACTTTGTGAGAAATTCAAGTGTATTGGGGATTTAACAAATGAATAATTTCTTTTAAACTAACTAAGATGTTGAAACTAAACTTGCATATATTTATTCATGTAGAATCTGAAGGGGATATAAAAATACTCAGTTTATAACTTCTTTAAAGGTATGAAAACGCGTTATTTAAGAAATAATTCATTTACAATACTAAGACTATTATAAAATCATGTTCCATTTTGAATATATTGTTATTATTAGGGTTTAAAGAATATAGAATGATATTTTTAAAAAAATCATCACTTTATAAACTATGAACTTTGTAAAATGAAAAAAATAACTTTTTATAAACAAGAATATAAATAAATAATGATAAGTATCAATAGTATAATTACTCAAGAAAAAGAATATATATTAATATAACGTAATTTTACGTAAACACATAAATAAACTATTTTTAATTGAATATAATCAATGTGAAGGAAACGTTTTTGAATATAAATAATCTAAACATTAATAACCAGCATGGGAATAACTAAGATACTTGGAGACAATCTAGTACATCACAATATCAAAATCCATCTAATTAGAATTCCATAAACAATACAAATTCTTGAACACTAATTTTTTCTCTCTCTAGAATGGATGAGTGAAAAACATCCTAATAATAGAATAATAATTTATTGTGGCCATTATTTATTTTATTCTAATGGATATTGGATTACTCATCCCATGATTTTTCACCTAGATACCCCAGATTTCTTATGGAATATAAATTGAGGTGAGAAATAGAATACTCTAATTATCAATAAAAAATAATAAAAATATGATACATTATCCAATAATAACCCATCCACACCTATGACCACCCTCTAATGAATTATTACCTTATCAATAATAATAAATACTCAATAATATTAAAAATCCATATTTCATAATGAGACTCAATCACAATACAATATATCATAGTTGAATCCAATTTTCATAATTATATTATAACGGGGTATATATTAATTAGTATATATGAAACTAAACATAAAAAAACATCATATCATGTCAAATAAATCACAATATTTGGAAGAAAGATTAAAAAATGTGAAATTCCCTTTTCATTACAAAATCAAGGAATATTAAAATCACTGGGATAGTTAACAAAAATATAAATTTGATTATAGAAAAATATCACTATAAATAACCAAAAAAATACATTTCTTTTTAATATTTCAATAGGAACCTAACATGAAATTATTATGAATTATTATTGTAAAATACATGTCAAATAGTCTCATTTTTAAACAAAAATAATTCTTTACAATTTTACAAGACCTTTTGTGAATTACTTTTTTGAACATAAATATTTTACATTAATTAAGTAATTATCTATTTTATATGATGATATAAAGAAAACATGACAAATATTATTAAAAATAACATATGTAACAAATAATACAATCAATTAATTTGAAAACATTATTCAGAAACAAAAAGAACTTATTTCTCCACATCAAAGTTATATACCTGATGTCACTTATTGAAAATGATGAGTCCATTATAAAAATGGTGGTATATGACACACCATATGAATAATAAGACTTATTTCATGAATATAACCCATAAAATTAATTATCCTTAAATAAAAATAATAAAACATGTAACTACTATTATGGACATAGATAATATTGAACAATAAAGAGTGTGAAAGAAGGAGGTGAGAAGATAAAAGTAGAATAAGTTTATATATGAATACATGGTGAAATCACCCAATTTTATGATTTTTATCTATGTATAAGGGGAGAATAATAGGGTTGTTTCGATTTGAGATCCTATAAAATTTTCTCAAAAAGTGAGGAAGATATTAACTATAATTTTTTTAATCATTTGTGATGGGTTATTTATGGTAGATTCCCCTCACAAAAAGACAATTGTGATTTAAATCCATCAAAAATTGTATGTAGTTGAAAATAGTGTCACGATATGTTACCTTTTCAATAAGGAACATTTAGTTTTTATCTTTGATATATCTATCCATTGTTAATATGAATTTTTATAGAAACATTGTCTATTGTAAAGAAAAATGAAAAATAATTCTCAATGAAAATACCTCTATATTACAGAATATCTTTTGCTGTGAAGTGGTAATTACATTATAAAAAAATAAAACATTAATAAAATAATTAAATATAAAAATTAATTAATAAAAAAAATATGTACAACCTTCAGGGAAAAATTTTTAACAATTAGAAATTATAATTTTATGAAAAATATATATCCTAATGTAAATGTTGGGGATGGGGATTAGCTGAATAATATGGTGGTGGAAAATTAATCCTCAAATCATGCTCGAGTCATTACATGTATTCTATCATCTTCTCATGAATCTTGTACTGATCCCCCTGGTGCTCTTCTGGACCATTACGCATACTCCATATAATATCATCATTATATCACAACTTTTCCTCACACTTTTCAGGTGATGATGTATCTATATTAGCTCTCTTGGATATGGTTGATGATATCAAAAAAGTAACATAATATCTGCAATCTATTTACTGTTGACTACTATTGATTATCTAAACATTCTAGATAACATCTATGTTCACCTGCATCTGAGATGCCTTTTAAAAACCTAACTCCAAGTAATCTTATCCCTTAGTCTTGGCTAGTATCTCCTGTAAATGAGAGTTGGAACCCTCAATCATCTCCCTTATATAAAAATATAAATCAATAAATTAATGGAAAATAATTTAATTTAATTTTAAAAACAAATATATTAACCTCATTATGATGTTATATACCAATAGTAGTCTCTCATTGAGTATGATCAGTGTACATCCTCTTATAAAAATCAAACTATCAACCACCAAATTGATCATTGGAATGCATTAAAAAATGTAATCATTTTACATTTAAATAATTTATAAATTAATAAATAAAATTATATACCATATTTCATTTATAAAAACTAAATGCACAGCTCCTAGCTCTTAGTAGGACCTCTTGACTCACCCTATTATTTTATACCAAATGATTCCATACTCGAAAAATTATATCCTATATAGTAAGAGTACAATAAATCCCTATCCAAGGATTAGATGTAGTCATATAGATAAGAGAATAAAGATGGATAAAAAACAATAAAAGAATCTCCCATCAGTGATATATTATAATATTTTGTAAAAACAAACAAAAATTTTCAAACGTACAAATCTCCAATGCCTCTCAAATTGAGAATCTCATTCTTACATTGACTGAAGACTATAAACCCACTAAATAATTAATAATAATATGTTATATATTAACTATTTTTAAAAAAATATGTATTATGAATTTACAGACCATCTAGTTATCAAACATGTGATGTTGAACTTCAATGGGAAGCTGACCCCATAAAACTCATGGCGTAGAAAATTAATTACAACTAATATAATCTACCTATACAATATATATATGAAAAAATAGTTAAAAATAAAATATATTAATAAATTTAATAAATTTATGAATTAATTAAAAAAAATTAAAACACATAATTGAATACACCTCAACATGCATGTATTTAATTTAAAATACTAACATCATTACATAATAGGCTTGGAATCATTAATCGTGCTACCTTGTGACCCCTCCTGGTCGACCGTATAGATGTAAAAAACTGGGGATTGGATGATGGGTGATATTGTTGATCATTGGGGAGCGCAACATCTATGAGGGCATGAAATAGATCATAGATATCTTCTCTGACTATCAGAAATAAAGAAATGTGTCTTATAAATAATTGATAATATGGATATCAAATATTATATATAAAAATCCCAAAATATTTAATAAAAAATTAATTTACATTTTTTGTGACAATAAATAAAATGTAATTTTTTAATTAATTATGTTTATATAAATATTTATCTATTTTAATGATTTTTTAATTCTATTCAACACCATAAATTAATATACAAGTTCTAATTTTCTTATCCCCTGTTATTTTAAATTTATTCAACGTATCATTGATATTTCCAACCCAATATACCCTTAATTTAGGAATTTCATCATATATAGTTCTATATTTTTCAGTAAATGTTTTAGTTGTAAATATATTCCCTAAAATTTCAATATCATTCACTTCAAAAAAACGTCATTGATTTTCTATAACATGATATTAAAGAGATATAATTTTTATTATACTCCACCAGTTAACTAAATATCTCAAAAAATTGTAGTAATATGCCGAATATTCATGATGTTATTGATGTTCTAGAATAAAAGGTTTATTCTTATAAAGAATGATTTTATATTTAATCTCAATGTTTCCATGACATAGATGAATGCACAATCCTCGATCATTATCAGACAAATGACATTTAATAAATTTTATATAATTATTCCTTAGATAACATAACTCAAATATTTTATCCCCTTTGAAAAAAAGTACGCTTCACTTTTCTATGATGGAATCCTTTCAGACAAACACAACTATACATTGACTTTGTTTATTCTCTATATGTTCTTGTATGAAATTGAAATACATTAAACACATATAAATTATTAGATTTTACAAATTTTAATAGTGGGTTACTAAATCCATATAATTGACTATCAATTTTATTTAATGTTACGATACCTCAAAAAAATACATAAATTTAGTACTTTATAGAAAATAATAAATTTATTCATTATTTTCCACCATAATAAGATTAACATACCAGTCTTTGAAACTAGTAAGTGAAATTACATTATTTCCATTCTCTAATAGAATATGGTTTAATTTATGTGAATTTGTTTTATGTAATCATAATATAATCTAAAAAATAATAAATATTAATTTAAATTTATATATACATAAAGTAAATGTTTAAATTACATCACTAATCCTATCATATGTACACAATTATGTAGAACATATGTATACAATTGTTTTTGTTCGTCATCTGAAATCATTTCTCCTAAACACCACTAAAACTGAACTCAACCTAATTAAATATTTTTAATCAATGTTGTTTTATATCATTATCCTTTCCCTCATAATTACCACTCAATTAAAATTCTAATGATATTTAGGCTGGAAATTAGATGTATAAAAATTCTAAATTTCTTCCTGTAAATATGCTTGTATAATTGTAACATCAATTTTTTCTTTGTTTCATACCTCCTTCATCAATGATTTCAATCATCTCTCATAGGGGTTAATATATCATAAATTAACCATCCCAAAACATTTTTCTTTATATAAAATATATAATACTATATTTTCTATTGAATCAAATACTGATAGTAGATTTTATTCCTAATTTACAAAAAAATAGTAACATCTTACTACAGGATACTCAATGCATCATAAATTTTTGTTTCAACACAAATTTATCAAAAAATGAAATTTCCCATAACACAGCTCTAATAAAATTATTCCATTTAAGTTCATTCAATAATAATATTTCTATTATGACATAAAAATCATTAATTTATTAATATAGTAATATGTCTATTTATGACACCTCAATCCACATTAGAAGAATATAAATCTAGTAACCTCAATTCTATAGTCCTTAGAAAAAATAATAAATTTATTTATTTATAACTAACAAAAGATTTTCTAAGATTCATTAAATTCTATGATCTATTATTTTTAAATAACTCAAGTTTGAAATTCTTGTAAATTTGGGAAATATATAACAATACATTTATAATACTATTAGCCTATACATTTTGTCCAAAATTTTATAAAATATATAATCAAAACATTTCTTCTTAATATGCATTAAATATAACATGTAATGTGCCAAAAAATCATACCAATATTTCATTTCCTAAAGGATACTCCACTTTATCCAATTCTGATCACTTTAAAAGAAACATACTTTAATTGGTTTATATTTGGTATTAATGTAATTTTATTAAGTTAAGAGATGATATATTTTACCTAAATAACTTTTATCATTCTTGGAGGTCAATCTATTTCAGTAGAACCATTTGTAAAATTATTTTTATTGCATCGAAAAGAGTGGTATAATATAATAAATAATTTGCGAAAGTTGAAAATTTAAGGATTTCTTCTTTTGAACTATTTTTATCATGTTGACAATAAAAGTATAATATTTCTGAAAAAAAAAATTGATGAAATATTGCATTATCAATCATTTAAAATATTATAAAATCCCTTTTCTTATATATAAATCTAATTATCCTTTATGAATGAAAGTCTAAATTTGATAATACAAACTAAATAAAATTTTCGAAAACTATATATAGACAGGATTTAAACCAAAACTATTTTTATTTTAATGATTTTCTATCCAATCAAGAACATTTAATAAGAACTATTAAGCACTTCTTGGATCGATATTTTTCTAAAACTATATTAGTGATTTCAGTATTATATAAAACACGTTACATAAAATAAGACTAATTAATATAAAATAATAGTAATTAATAGTAATTAACAACAATCAACCCTAATTAACCCTAATTATTATTATAAAAAACACATATTATAATTGAAAAAGAATAAAACAAAAACATTTCATAAGAAATTTTGTTTATGATTAAAACAATATAAAGATATGATTAGATAATAAAATACGACTAATTCATAAGAAATTTTGGTTATAAAAAATATGATAGCATAGAATAATTTTGGATGTACGATTTGAGATATTCCAAAACATTAGACACCTGAAAAATTAAACACATATAATATTTAATAAGTAATAAAATATGAATAATTCAAAATAAATACTACTTGAAACTAATATAGTATAAAGGAATGATTTAGGATTAAAATATATCCAATTCAGAAGAAATATTGGTCATAGTTAGTCCAATAGGAAAAAATTACTATTTAAGGATGATTAGAGAGATATCATAAAATTAGAAATTAGAAAAAATAATTATTTGATTCAATAAAGAATAAAATAAATAAAATTTCATAATAGTTTATTTATTGTTAATTCTAATGAAGGTAATTATTGAAGAATGTTGTATGAGAAATTCATATGAAATATTGAATATAATTAATCAAATATAAATGAATAGTTTTTGATGTATTATCTTGGTGGTATCCTAAAATTAATGATTAGAAAAAAATGAATATAATATTTAATAAGGAATAAAATATTTAAAACTCATAAGAAATAATGTTTACAATTTATCAAACAAAAAAATAATGAAGCAATATTATATGAGTAATACATATGAAGATTTTGTTACTATTAATCTGATATAATGGAATAATTGGGATGGGAAGATCCCCAATTTCTAATAATTTGAACTAATTATTATTAATTATTAATAATTATTTAAATTTTTTACTAATTATCAATAATTTACAGTAGTTTCAATTAATTTTTTTACTAATTTATAAAAATTATTACTAATTTATACTTTAATTTCTAAATATTACTAATTTTCACTAATTATTTCAGAATTTTTCTATTTATTACTAATTTAAACAAATTGTTTCTAATTATTAATAATTTATAATAATAAATAAAATTTATTACAAGATTATATTAATTAATACCGATTTTTACTAATTATTACCGATTTTTACTAATTATTACTAATTTATATGAATTGTTTCAAATTATAACTAATTTGTTACTAATTGATTTTAATTTCTACATGAAATTAATAATTTCTAATTATTATTACTAATTTCTAATAATTATTAATAATTAGTTCTTCTTATTTCTAATTATTACGTAATATTACTAATATGTGCTAATTAGTACGAATATCGACTAATTATTACTTATTTTAAATAATTAATAATAATTATCACAAATTATTACTAATTTTTAATAACTTATAACAGTCAAAATGGTGCACACCATAGATTAGAATCCATTTTGTAAAATATTTTTAGAGAATTATTGTAAAAGGAAGAGAGAATAAGGGACACAATGAAAATATGGCACAACTCCACCAAAATAGAACGTTATTCCCCGATTTACTAACATCGAATAATTATTAGTAATTTTTACTAAGTGTTCCTAATTTCAATTAATTATTTATAATATATTTTAATTATTAATAATTTATGATATATAAAACTATTTTCAACTAATTGTAACTAATTTTAACTTATTATTACTAATTATTTCTAATGATTACTAATTTATAACAATTATAACTATTTTCTACTAATTATAACTAATCATAACTAATTACTACTTATTATTACTAATTATAACAAATTTTATCTAATTATTACTAATTATTATTAATTCCTTCTAATTATATTTAATTTTTACTAATGTCTACTAGTTATTAATAATTTTGACTAATTTATAAAAATTATTAATAATAATTACTAAACTAGTTATTAATTATTTTTATTAATTATTTATGATTATTTGGGATAATTAATAATAATAACTAATTTTTACCAATTTATACTAATTATTATTAGTTATTTATAATTTATTATATTTAAAATTATAATAAATTAAAAAATAATACCACATACATAAAATAATAAAAAATGATGCAACATTTAAATATAATTAATTTCTAACAAATTAAATTAATAAACAAATCATATAATATTAAAAGTTAAAAAAAATTAATTTTTTTATGAAATACCATATATATGATATTTGGTTTGAAAAAACAATCTGATGAAACTAAAAAAGTAATTCTGGAATAAACTAGAGACTTTGATAGAGATATGTGATTAATGGGTTAAAATGTAGAGAGAGATTGAGAATAGAGAGGGGATTTTAGGTATAGTGAGTCTTTTTTTGAAGGGTTATTTTGACAGCCCTGATCTTCTATTACATGATTAAACATAATTTATTACAAAAACCTCACTTGATATAACATATAACATTGATAGGTCTAGTGTCTTTGGGGCTTAGGATCATTACATAACAACTTAAAACAAGAAATTCAACATCTTTATTGAAAACTTCCTTTACATGACCACTACATTCCCTCATACTTAGCATTGCAAGGGATAACCTGAGGACATGCATAAGAAAAGGGTGAGCTATAAAGCCCAGTAAGGGAATAATCATGGCATAACAAGAGGAATACAATACATGTTAGACAGTATGAATATCAATAAATCACAAGAGATGTATAAACATAAAGGAATGATAAATAATGATAATCTATAATGGAAATGTGGCAACAACACTTATGGAATTAACATGAGCCAATTTTCATTGTACATGGAGCATGAGTAAATCCTCATTGCATATGAAGCATGAGTAAAACCTCATTGTACTTGAATTATCATGAGTAAACACCCATTTCACATGACATATCATGATACTATACTTTACCCAATGCATTGGAGCGCTATAAGGGCACACCCTTCTTAAACATTTCATTTCATGCATAAGTGTGCCACATAGATCATATAACATGGATTCATAAAAGATTATCATTTTTTCCATGATAAATGAATGTGGAATTCATATATTAAACTTTATAATCAATAATCAAATGTGCATAAGGGTGAATACCCTTAATAGAGAAATGGGTATGGTATTCACTACACAATAACATTGGCTTGGAAAATCGATGCAATTTCGAAAGCGTAACATCATGACGTAAGAATTCATAAAAATAGTTGATGAAAGAGAAAGGGGTATCTCATAATATGTACATGAAATATACAGTAAGGGAGTCATATAAATACATCTCCCAACAATTGTAATGGAATTTAGATTCATGATACAAAATAATTTCTTGAATGTAAATGAGGAGAGAGAAATTGTTTTCAGAATTTCAGTATAGTAACGGGTGTACATGGGAGGAATTTAATGAGAGAGAAAGTGGTATCCCATCATTAAAACATAAATAGGGAAGTATGGGGGTGGTTTGATACCATACCCCAAAATTTATAATTGAAATTAAAAGGGCATAACAACATTAAGAAAATTGGACAAAACGAGAATGGAAGAAAAACCCTTACTTGGAAGTGTGCTTCCAAAGGCTTGAGAGAGGCTTCTTGGGATATCAGGCACCTTAATAGGATTATAGAGTTATTAGGGAATAGGTTTGATGAACTCCAAAGTATTTTAGTGAGGAGGAAGTGGGATCCTGTTTGGGTTAATATAGGAAAGGTGAGGGAATTCTTTATTATTTAGGTTTGGGATACCTCACATTAAACTAACCAAAAACACAAACCAGACCATGGATATTGCCCATGGATTCTGGAAAAGGGAAGTGGAAAACAATATTTTATAAGTCCAAAGTTCTAACATCTTAAAATAATGGGGTTTCTTTTGTGGAGGTCAGTCACACTCCCAAGGAAAACATTTTAAAAAGAGAAGATGTTGAATAAGTTTTGAAGGGTCCATTAATGCTTTGTAACCAAAGTAAAACAAACCCAAAATCACATTATTTTAATGTTAAACCATATATTGGCCAAACATAATTCTTATATTATTTTATTACATCACTATTGAGTCATTATGATGTCATAAAACACATTATATATTTAAACGGTATTTAATTTTTACCCAAATATTTGACTGTCTCAGAAAATTATGAAAAATTCACCATTGGATACTTTTGATGTCCTAATTCCTGAAATAATATTTATTTTATCTAAATAATTTTTTAAATATTTTAGTTTTAAATTTTAACATAAAAATTGACATTTATCTAAAATTCATGAGTTTTGACAAAAATGGCTTTCAAAACTTAAAAAAAATTACAATTGCATTCATAAAATTATACAATCATTTATATTTAATAGATATTATTTTAATAATAATAACAATATTTTATTAAAATATTATTTAATTAAAAATCCATTAATTAATTAAAATAGATTTCTTAGCTGAACATTAACTAAGAATACTATTTGTGCTTTAAAAAAATATTTACATGGTAACAATAATAAAATGAAAGTATATTCATTATTATATAAAAAATGTACATAACCATAGTACTAGGGATTTGTTACATAAGCCCTTAAAACAACCACATAAGACCTAAGGGTAAGGTGCACATTGGTGATAGACTCTTGGGGTGGCTCGGATTGCATCGCACGCATGGTGATCTCTATTAACTTCCACATCTCCCATAGATGGTTTTTTTTCGAGCTTGAAATAATGATGTTTGGCTTGGGATTGGTCAATAGAAAATCCCAATGATGACACCTCTTTTCTGAGCTCGGACGAATGGGCTTTGTATGGAGCAATTCTACTGGATGAGGCCATCGCATCCTTTTTCTGAGTAAATTAGATTGTTAAAGACCTATATTTACACTAATAATGTGATCACTGTTCAACGACTATATATGGAATTGTCACAATTATTAGAATAAAACCAAATAAGTTGACATTTTATACACACATTTTACATAAGGATAAATTTAATTATATCAAGAGGTATTTCCATTAATTAATGTTTGGGTCGTTACAATCTTCCCCCCATTTTCACCCTTGAAATTTTCTTTTCCCACACTAAAAAAAATGTGGGTAACTCTGCTTCATCATTTCCTCTAATTCCCACGTCGCTTCTTCAAACATGTGGTTTCTCCACAATACCTTGATGAGGGGAATTATCTTCTTTCGTAGAACATATTCTCTATGATCTAAGAACTTCATTGTTTTCTCCTCATAATAAAGATCATCCTCTAACTATACCACCTCTGAAAAGAGTACATGTGAAGGGTATAGAATGTACTTCCTTAAGAGGGAAACTTGAAACATATCATGTACCTTGTCTATGGTAGGTGGAATTTCTAGTCAATAGGCAACGACCCCGACATGATCATGAAACTCGAAGGGGATGATGTAACTTGTACTTAACATTCATTTCATTCCAAATCCCATGACCTTCTTCCATGGAGATATGCATAGAAATACCTTGTCTCCAACTTTAAACTCACGGTCCCGTCGATGGTTATCTGCATAACTCTTCTATTGGCTCTGGGCTCCCTTGATATTCTGCTGAATGGTTTTCACCTTGTCCACCATTTTTTCAACCATTTATGGTCCAAGCATCTTATGCTCACTGACCTCATCCCAATATGTTGTTGTTCGGCACCTTTTCCCATAAAGGGATTCATATGGTGCCATTTGGATGCTCGAGTGGAATGTTTTATTATAAGATAACTCAACCAGAGGACGATGTTGATCCCATCCTCCTTTATTGTCCATTGATAACGTTCTCAACATGTCCTCAAGTGTCTATATAGTCCGCTCAAATTAGCCATCAGTTTGAGGATGATATTCTGTACTGAAGTTCAATTTAGTATTCAGAGCATGTTGAAGACTCTTCCAAAACATATAGGTGAATCTTGTATCTTAATTGGACACAATAAATAGTGGTACTCCATGAAGCCTTACCACTTCCCTGATATATATCTGTACCAGTTCATCCAATGAGAAATCCTCCCAAGTAGTTATGAAGTGTGCAGCCTTTGTAAGACAATCAACAACAACCCATATTGTATTGTTGCTTTTGGATGTCTTCAGAAGTCCATTGAAAAATTCCATGGTAATGTTCTCCCATTTACATTCTGTAATGGGCAATGGTTGCATCATCCCATTAGACTTCTGCCTCTCTGCCTTCACATGCTGACAAACCAGGCACTTTGATTTATATTCAATGATCTCCTTCTTCATATTATCCCACCAATAATTCTCTCAGAGATCTCAATACATCTTTTTGTTTCCTAGGTGAATAGAAAAATTTGAACTATGTGCATCATCCAAAAGTTCCTTCTTCAGCTCCAGACCTGATGGAACACATAGTCTTTTCCCAAATCATGCAATTTCTTCTTCATTAACATTAAACTCTGAGGATTTCCCTTTTGCAATAGCTTCCACATTTTCCTGAATTCCCATGTCATCCTTTTTATCATCCTGTAACCTTTCCAAAAGTGACAGTCGAGCAATCATTTGTTAAAGGATTTATGATGTTTCCTTCTTTAGGATTCCCATGTCCATCTTTATCAAATCAAAGAAGATTGGATCCTTTTCAATTCTCATCAATGATAGAATCATTGGGTCCTTTCTACTTATGGAATCTTCTACCCTGTTTTCTTTACCAGAGTGGTAATGGATTGAGCAGTCATAGTCTTTGATCAGCTCTAACCATCTTCTTTGGCACATGTTCAACTCTTTCTGTGTGAATATATACTTTAGGCCTTTGTGGTCTGTATATATTTCACACTTCTCCCCAGAGAGATAATACTGCCAAATTTTCAAAGTGAATATCACAACAACCAACTTGAGATCATGTGTTGGAAAGTTATTTTCACGAACATTCAATTTACTTGAAGAATAGGTAATGAATTTTTCATTTTAAATTAACACACATCCCAGGACCTTCTTCGAAGCATTACTGAATACCACAAAAACTTCACCACCTGTGGGTAAAGTGAGAACGAGTGTAGTGAAAAGCCTCCTTTTTGACTCCTTTTAGCTTTCCTGGCATTCACCACTCTAAGAAGAATTTAATCCTTCCTAAGTTAGCTTGGTAAGAGGGTTGTACAATCATTAGAAATATCTAGAAAATAATCTATAATATGTAGATAACACCAAAAATCTATGGATATCCATTACCGATGTTGTCCTATTCCATCCCTCAATTGAATTTGTTTTGGAGGGATCCACGGATATCACATTTCTTATGATGATATGGCCCAAGAATGAGACCTCCTTAAACTAGAACTCACAATTCCTATACTTTGCATAGAGCTTCTCCTTCCACAAGGTCTCTAGTATATTTCTTAAATTCTCTTCATGATCCTCCTTGGTTTTGGATTATATTAGAATATCATCTATAAATACTACAAAAAATTTATCTAGGTAATCTCTAAAGACTCTATTCAACAAGTCCATGAAGATTTCTGGAGCATTGGTGAGTCCAAAAGGCATTACTATGAATTCATAGAGCCCGCATCTTGTACGAAAATCAATCTTGGGTATATCTTCCTTCTTCACCCTTACTTGATAATATCATGATCTCAAATCCACCTTCGATAAGTATTGTGCTCCACACAGTTGATTGAAAAATTCATCAATTTTTGGGAGAGGATACTTGTTCCTTATCGTGATTTTGTTAAGCTCACGATAATCAATGCAAAGGTGCATTTACCCATCCTTCTTTTTGATGAAGAAAACTGGTGGACCCCAGGGTGAAGCACTTGGGTGTATAAACCCTTTATCCAGATTCTCCTGTAGTTGTTTCATCAGCTTTTCAAGCTCCAAAACATCCATTCTATACAGAGTCTTGGATATTGGCAATGCCCCAGGTATAAGATCAATTTATAATTCAACATCTCTTCTAGGTGGAAGACAAGGATATTCCACGAGAAACACTTCAGTGAATTCCCTCAGAGTAGGCATGTATTCTAGGATGGTTGGCTCCTTAGACACAATCAACTATGATAGATACGCATGCTCATAGGGTAGTAATATCCATGCCTGAGATGATGGAGCAAAAAGAAGTTTCATCTTTCTCCTTCCACTTGTAAAGAATCACGGTTCGATTCTTCACAAAGATAGTGATTTCCCTCTCACGACAATATATGTTGGATCTATATAAGAAAATTCAATCCATGCCAAGGATTTCATAAAATTCCACCAGAGGGAGTATGAAGAGGTTCGCCAGAATGTTCTATCAACAAATTATGATAGTGGAGGAGTTATATTCATGGGACGCAATGATTTTCCCATTTTCCATACTCACTGAAATCTTCACTTCCATGATTTGTGGTGGTGATGGGATTGTTCTACTAAACATTCAATATATAAAAGAATGTGTAGAACCTGAATCAAAAATTAAGTTTATTATTCTTGAATGAATAACTAGTGTATCTATCACCACTTCATTGTCAGGGTTCATTTTGGCAGTAGTGATGGAAAAATCTCACTCTTGCTGGCTTAGAAGTTGTTGGTTTCCTTTGAAGACCCTTGACTAAGGGTATTGATTTGCAAGATGTCTGGGTTCTTTGTAGTTGTAGCAATGAACAACGCAATGAGGTTCAAATGGAACATTCCTCTACTCTTTCTCAGACGCATGTATTTCTTGCCGATAGTTAACAGTTAGGTGCACTTCTCTTCCACACCTAAAGCATTTCCTCATCCCCTTTAGGTTGATTCCGGGGTGGTTCTTTCCGCACCTTTGGAATATGAGGTGTTGGATATTTTTACCACCGTTGGATTAATCCATCGGACCACCAGCATTGATTTCCAACTTATTATTCTTATCCCCATGATACCCCTAAGATTCTATAATCCACATTTTGACCTTGAGGGAACATCAGACAATTTACTCATAGCTGTCGATGTCGGGGATCACTAGCACTTTCCGATGGCTAGTTTCTAGCCGACCAAGTAAGCGGTAAACCTTGCATTCGGGGGTAACGAAGAAGTCAGATGTGTATCATGCAACCCTTGTAAAGTTTTGCTCGTACGCTCCAACAAATATTTTGTCTTTGGGGTAAATTGAAAGGAAGTCCCTTTTCATCTTAAGCTAGAGCGTGCACGAAAAATATTTATCGAAAAACATCTTCCAGAAATCCTTCCATTGCAACACCTCGATCGCATCCTCAGGTTTCGTATTTTTTATCAACGTCCACCATTGATTAGCTTCACCCTCCATATGATAAGCATCCAGAAGAACATTCTCATGTTCAGAACATTGAAGGATGGAGAAGATCTTTTCAATGGAGTTTATCCATTGTTTAGCGATTTAGGGATCAGATGATGCATTAAATATCGGAGGTCTTTGTCTCATGGAGCTCTCGATAGCGACTTGTTAATTCTTGGGGGGGGGTTGAACGTTCCTCTTGACCCATGTTTCTAGTAAAATATTGAGTTAGGTGAGAGGGAATCATGACAATGTTCGTGATTCCCACTCCCATTGAATTGGGCATCTCATTAGTACAATCATCACATTGACATTCACCTCAGTTGTTAGCCCAAGTCCTCCTATTACCAGCCATTGGCTAGAATAAAAGAATCGTTAGGGGTAACACATAAAGGGTAAGACATGGAAAAAACTAATGGTTTATAAATAAATTTTATTTCCTTAACATATGAATCCATTGGCGTCAGTCTATGTTATTCATGATCTACTTTCTAACATATATTCTAAGGTCATTTTTTTGTCCCTTAATAATGGTTCATACTAAGCTTGTGAATTTAAAAAATCATATCCCCCAGGAGTGTCATAACCAAGAGTGTAGCAAGTCATGTTGTTGTGCACCAGTTCCCATTTGAGTCTAGCTCAAAGAAATCTTTTCGGGTTTTACCCCTATTATACATCTATGCTAGAGCCACCTCTACCTGCTCGCATCCATACAGTGATGTATTTTCACGATAAACCACTTACTCAATACTCCTCACAACAGAGGGATGTTTTTATTATACATAGTCTTGTCTCTAAGGCTTTACTAGGGTTTTTTAATCCTAGTCCCAAAAATATATAAACCTCCCACTAATACCAACTATGACAACTGTGATCTTTTATTACACTATTAAACATAATTTATTACATAAACTTCACTTAATACAACATAGAAGATCAATAGGTATAGTTTATTTTGGTCTTAATATCATTACATAACAACATAAAATATTAAATACAATATATTTATAGAAAACATCATTTACATGACCACTACATTCCCTCGTACTTTGCATTGCATGAGATAACATGATGATATGCAAAAGAAAATGGTGAGCTATAAAGCCCAGCAAGGGAATAATCATGGAATAACATGAGGAATACAATACATGTTAGACAATAGGCATATCAATAAAGAACAAGAGAATAATAAACATAAAGGCATGATAAAGCAGGATAATCATAACATGGAAATGTGGCAATAACACTTAACATGGAATTAGCATGAGCCAAGCCTCATTGCATATGGAGCTTGAGTAAATCCTAATTGCACATGAATCAAGAGTAAAACCCCATTTCACATGAATTATCATGAGTAAAAAACCATTTCACATGACGTATCATGATACTATACTTTACCTAATGCATTGGAGCGCTATAAGGGCGCACCCATATTAAACATTTCATTTCATGCATAAGTGTGACACATGGATCATATAACATGGATTAATAAAACATCATCATTTAGTCACCGATAAAGTTATGTGGAATTAATATATGAAACTTTATAATAAATAATTAAATTTCCATAAAGGTGAATACCCTTAATAGAGAAATGGGCATGGTATTCACTACACAATGACATTGGCTTGGAAAATCGATGCAATTTCGGCTGCGTAACGACGTGACGTAAGAATTCATAAAAAATGGGTTGTTAGAGATAAAGGGGTGTATCATCATATTTACATGAAATGGACAGTAAGTGTGTCATATAAATACATTTCCCAATAATTGTAATGGAATTTAGATTTATGATTCAAAAAAATATCTTGAATGTAAATAAGGAGAGA
Organism: Viscum album; assembly: GCA_963277665.1. Lineage (NCBI taxonomy): Eukaryota > Viridiplantae > Streptophyta > Magnoliopsida > Santalales > Viscaceae > Viscum > Viscum album. The sequence goes on from OY728163.1 coordinate 878,677,682, forward strand.
GAAATTCCTTTCAGAATTTAGGCATAGTAACAGGTGTACATGGGAGGAATTTATTGAGAGATAAAGGGGTATAACATCATTAAAACATAAATAGGGAAGTATGGGGGAGGTTTGAAACAATACACCAATACTTATAATTGAAAATAAATGGGCATAATAACATTAAGAAAATTGGACAAAAATGAGAACCGAACAAAAACACTTACTTGGATGTGTGCTTACAAAGGATTGAGAGAGGATTGAGAGTGGCTTATTGGTAGCTTGGGGAACCTTCTAAGGATTATATAGAGATTATAATAGAGTTTGGTCAAACTAAAAATGATTTTAGTGATGTGGAAGTGGGATCTTGGTTGGGTTTATATAGGAAAAGTGAGGGAATTATTTATTATTTAGGTTTGGGACACCTCACATTAAGATAATCCAAAACACAAACCATTCCATTGTTTTGACCATGGTTTTAGGAAAAGGGAAGTGGAAAAAGATATTTTATAAGGCCAATGTCCGATATTCTTAAAATAATGTGGTTTATTATGTAGAGTTGAGTCACACTCCCAAGGAAAACAATTTAAAAAGGCAAGATGTTTAATAAGTCTTGAAGGGTCCATTAATGCTTCTTAAAATAAGTCAAACAAACCCAAAATCACATTATTTTTATGTTAAAACATATATTGACCGAAAATAAAGCTTATATTATTTTATTACATCACTATTGGGTTATTATTATGTCATAAAACAGATTATATATTTAAACGATATTTAATTTTTACCCAAAAATTTAACTGTCTCAGAAAATTATGAAAAATTCACCATTGGATAACTTCGACATAATGATTAAAGAAATATTATTTATTTTATCTATATAATTTTCTAAATATGTGAATTTTCACATTTAAAATAAAAACTGACATTTATTGAAAATTCATAGGTTTTGACAAAAATTGCTTTCGAACCTTAATAAAAATTACAATTGCATTAATAAAATTATAAAATAATTTATATTTAATAAAAATTAATTTAATAATATTAATATTCTCTTATTAGAATATTATTTAATTAAAAAAATTATTAATTCATCAAAATAGATTTCATAGTTGAGCATTAACTACAAATACTATTTGTGCATTAAAAAAACTATTTACAATGTAACAATAATAAAATTAAAGTATATTCATTATTATATAAAAATATATTTTATATAACCATAGTACTAGGGATTTGATACATAACCCATTAAAATAGCCACATAAGACCTAAGGGTAAGGTGCACAATGGTGATAGACTCTTGGGGTGGCTCAAATAACATAGCATGCGTGGTGATCTCTATCAACTTCCACTTCCCCCGTAGACAAATCCATTTGAGATTGACATAATGAAGATCATATTGGGCTTGGTCCAGATCAAAGCCCAATGATTCCACCCCTTTTTTGAGCTCCAAAAAATTGGCTTCATATGGAGAAATTCTACTGGATGAGGCTATCTCTTCCTTTTTCTGAGTAAGTTATATTTTTAAAACCCTATATTCATACTAATAATTTGATCACTTTTCAACAGTTGTATTAGAAATGGTCACAATTCATAAAATAAAACCAAATAATTTGACATTTTATATAAACATTTTACATAAATAGACATTTAATTATATCAAGATGGATTTCCATTAATTAAAGTTTGGGTTGTTACAGTTATTAGTGATGGGTCTTCCATCACAAATAATCAGTCATTTAGTAAATTTTACAGGGATATTTGAGAACGAATTGATTATTTTATGTGGGTATATTTAATAATTTCAATATCATTCAAAATGGTTTCCCACTATAAAAAATGTTCCCGCATATCCAAATAAATATTTGTGAGAGAAACAGTATGTAAGAAATGAACATGGTAATAAATTATTTTTGAAGGACCTCAATGGTACATCAGAAATAATTATCTCCTACATTATATTTGTAATGGGTTGTTGAATTCCACCATAAAAGTTTGTGCCAGATGTGTAGTGGATGCCCAAAAAACAAAGAAATTAAAATTTTAATTTCACGATCGACATAATTGCATCTTCTCTAGCCTAAACACATCCTAATATCAACTTAAGGATCACACACAAAAGATATAAGTTGAATAATATGAATAATTATTCTCCTAGTTTGAAATTATGGAGTGATCAACAAGTGTTCATCATCGGTGACCATTGTTTGAAGGATTTGAGGTTGATTTCCTCCATATCATTCACACATTCTCCATAAGTTTTTTCAAATGTATATCTTCAATACCTAGGTTATATTGTCAAGAGTTGAAGAAACATTCAATGTTGATATGATCACAGGGTCGTTAACACATTGATCTGAGTCGGAGAAATTAGATCGAGACGCCCCAAACCCCTCTCTCTCTCTATAAAACGTGTAAAGGATGTGAGAGATCCTCTAAAATTAGTTAGAATGCATATTCACATGAATTTGGACATATATATTTCTTTATACTTAGGTTAAAACTTTTTATATTTTTACAGAAGACCTATAATAAGTTAACTCATAATTTAATAACAATAATAGTACATATACCCATAAAATCATGTTATAAATGTCATATGTAAACAATTACAAACATATAACTTTAAAAATATTTCATTTGATAATATAAAATTCATTAACTCAACATGTTTTCTTGTGACACCAGATTGTTGAATATAGACAGTACATCATTTATTATGAATATTCATTACATTACACAATCATGGTGTTTCTGATGTTTTTTCCGGGGCACACATCTCTCTTTCAAGGATGTGCTAATAGTTGCCCCATATTCCCTCTTTCCAAAGGTGGGTGGAATCTGTCAATTATTTAGGGATGTTTTCTCCTTGATCAAAATAATATGATGGGATTTCAGTTCCTCCTTCCATGGATTCATCCTCAGAACTCATTACCCAGTATGGGTCCCCCTTAAAAATTTTAGTCGTGTTTCGTGAATCTTATTCCGAGTTCCATAACATTCTAGATACCAGTTAATTACACTAATTTTGTGAAGACGTTTTATGGGGTATTGAAATGGTATAAACCTTTGGTCGGTGTAGATGATAACATTAGGCATGTTGGGGCATCTCTTGATTTGGGGACATTAGAGAACAAGTATTCTGCCTCTTCAGAGGGAATCTCAAGGGCGTAGAACCCAGTGAATCGCATGTCGGTCATGAGGTATCTTATGCTGGAGGCATGTCTCTGAGTTTTTCTTTAAATCCCCATGTTTAACACGGGGGATGTCGCGTGTTTAATGTCTTGCAGCAGAGGGTAGGATAAAGGTGTTCATTATAAGGTTTTCCTATAGCATCTCATGTTTAACCCAATATATGCTGGTAATTTAATGTCTTGAGGAGATATAATGAGAGTGATTAGAACATCCCATAGAGAGGGATCATATTCGTACAACCCTAGGAGGGAACATTTGGAAGTTTTACCCAGATGGATGGATAAGAAAGCCCAATGAGGATGGATCTGAGGTGGTGTGTCCCATGGAGGGAAGATATCACACTGTGAAGGATGATATGGACACCATTGAGGGTGGATTAGAATGTAAGAACCCCAAATATGGGGAACACTAGATTGATATGTCAGAATTCCCAATGAGAGCAGGCATAGGGTGGTGTGTTCCCTAAAGGGAAGATGTCACACCATGAAGGATGATCTGGACACAACTGGGGGCAGATTAGGGAGAGGGCACCCTTGAATAGGGGACACAAAGGTTTACCATTAGATGGTATTGAACCTCATGGAGGTTTCCATTATTCCTTGTGTTAACGATAGGGATAAAAACCCACATAGTTCAAAGGGGTGATGAACCAGCTTGTACAAAAATGACAACAAACCGAATACGGGCTGGGGATTACACATGGATAACGGCACATAGATAGAGGGACACTCTTGGATGAATGATTTTGGATGGTGTGGATATTATGCGTGGTTAGCTACCTGATTTAGTGGCGTGATCCCACCAATATATTTTATCCTGGGTAACAATCATGATGAATGATGGATAGTTGAATGAAGTGGATGGGAGGAATGGGATGCAACTGATGTAAAGATGAAGATGGTGCTAGTCTTGAACCATAGGGAGGCATCCTACGTATCCTTGTGGAATGGAATCAAAGTACGCCTAGTTTGGTGGGTTGATGAGTCACCGAATGAGGTGGCTCCTGAGAATGAACGCATAGATGGGACCCATAGAAAGTAGAACATCCAGGTCGGGGCATGACCTTTCTAAAGAACATTGTCTCCAGGGATAGACCAAGATGAGACATGGGTTAGGGGCTTGAGCATTACAAAGGCTTCATACATATCCCCATATTAGGGAATCAAAGCCCATGTAGTTTTGGATGGGGAATGGAATTGGGGTGTCTGTAGAGGACTGTGGACTGATGTCATGTTCGGGCTAATGTATAGTTAGTAGCCCGAGATGGCCTGATTGCAGGGGATAGACCTGAGAAGGGGGTCCCAAAAAATGGAACCAAATTTTAACGATGTTTGGGGTATAACCTCAGAAAGGATTCCTACATACCATATCAAGGGGATAGGGATCAAAACCATGTAGTTCATCTTACAACGACTTACAATCATGAGGGGCTGACAATGGCTTACCGTTGGATGGGTTACAACGGCTTAATTCGGGTTGAGATACAATGAATTACTATTAGATGGAGTCACAAAGGCTTACCGCTGGTAGGGGTACAATGACCTTCTACTGGTTGGGATACAATGCCTTTCCACTAGATGAGAAAAAATGGATTACTACTGGATAGGGTCACAACTGCTTACTGTTGGTTGGGGTACAACGTCTTACCTCTGAACGAGAGACAATGACATATCGTCGATCGGTGTACACAATGGATTACCGTCGATTGGGGTACACAATGAATTACTGTTGATTGGGGTGGGACCTTAGTGAGGTTTCATATGTACCTTGTTTTGGAGACAAAGATCAAACCCCAAATTCTTCCAATGGGTACAATTTAACGTCTTGCAGGAAGAAAATGGGAATACAGTTTAATGTCGTGTGAGATGAGGGTGGACTGACGTGAAGTGGTCGGGACTGATGGGTGTTGGGCTTGAACCTCAGGGAGGCATCCTACATAAATTTCATAGAAGACAATGACCAAAGTCCACATAGTTCTAAATGGGTTTGGTGAACCGATGTGAAGGGGTCGGGAGTAGTATGTTTTGGGCTTGAACCTTTGGGAGGATTCCTACGTACCTTTCCTAGGATACAAAGATCAATGTCCACATATTTCAAATGGGTATAGTTTTACATCATGTTTTATGATAAGGGGAATATAGTTTAACATCATGCGGGATGAGGTTGGACCGATGTGAAGTGGTCAGGACCGATGGTTGTTGGACTTGAACCTCAGGAAGGATTCCTAAATAACTTTCTTTTGAGATAAAGATCAAATTACTCGTAGTTTAGAATGGGTTTGGTGAAACGATGTGAAGGGGTCAAGACCAGTAGGTGTTGGAACTGAACCTATAGAAGAATTATTATGTACCTTGCCTAGAGAAAATTATCAAATTCCATGTATTTCAGAATGGGTTGCATAAATTGAAGTGAAGGGGATAGGAAATGTAGGTTTTGGGGTTGAACCTCTGGAAGAATTCCTACGTACCTTGCTTAGGAGACATGGATCAATATCCACATAGTTCGAATGTGTTTGTGGCTTGCACTCTATGGAGGCACATGAAGGATTCAATGTTCAATGCTTACTCTATGCCCATTTGATTGATACTCGGTGTGAGAAACAAGATAAAACAAGGACCTGACAATCAAAAAGAAAAGGTGCATCAATGAAGGGTAGTGAATGGGGCTTATGCAAGGAAGCTGCCCGGGTACCAGTAAAGAGAAAAAATGGTGAATGTGGTTTACACATTGAAGCTTCCTAGGTGCCACTAAAGAGTGTAAAGGATCGATTGGGCTTACTCAAGGAGGCTTACCATATGGCGCTAAAGAGCGACAATAGTGGATGGGGCTTATGCAAGGAAGCTGCTCAGGTGCTGCTATGATGTGAAAAAGGTTGATATTGATTACACAAGGATATTTCTTGGGTGCTACTAAGGAGCAAAAATGGTGGATGGGGCTTACTCCTGGAAGCATCATGGGTGCCGCTATGGAGAGACAATGGTGGATAGGTCTTACGCATGGATTATGCATGGGTGCCTCTAAGGAGAGACAACAGTGTATGGGGATAACGAATGGAAGCTGCCCGAGTTCCAAATAGGAGATGCCATGATGGATGGGGCTTAGACATGGAATCTTCCCGGGTGCCTCTAAGGAGTGGAAACGATGGATAGAGATTACGCATGGAAGCTGCATGGGTGCTGCTAAGGAGTAGAAATGGTGGAAGTAGCTTATTCATGGAAGCTGCCTCAGTGATGCTGAGGAGAAGCAATGGTGGAAGGGGATTATGCATGGAGGATTCTTAGTGTTCCAATTAAAATCAATAATGGTAGACGGGGATTATTCAGGGAAGTTGTTCGAGAGCTACTAAGGGGAGAAAAAAGTACGCTGCTTACTCAATGTAGAATCCCGTAATGTCTTCCACATGTCTAGAATTGAGGGAATCCCAAATCAGTAGTTGGGTGAGGCATATAATTGAGGTCTACACATATGCTCTAGTTCAAGATCATGATAATTCCAAGGGTGTTGGAATCATTCTAAACAAAGGGAGATGAAAAGTGTGAATCACATACCTGTCATTCGGAATGGGGTGAGGATGGTGTGATGATGTAGGATAACTGTTGATGATGTTCAAAACAAAAAATCAAAATAACGTTATCCTGAAATGGTGACAAAAAATGAGGGTTGACTATTTACCATGTTCGAAACACATGACCTCAATCGAACTATCATTCAAATTCTTCCGAGGTGGTGGCCAAGAACAGTATGTGAGCCAAGGAAGCATGGGACTAGGATGTTAGTGGGTCCCTTGAAATATGAAAGTGGATGAATATTTGAATGAAGGACACACAAATCATGAGGTGGAGTGATGTAATGTTTTAAAGGATTCCAACACTCTTGAAATTATGACAGTATAATCATGGATTTAAGTAGCTTATCCTTGTCACATAAAGAAACTCTTATTTGAAACAAGATACATCATATTATTGAATAATATGGAATGTTACTGTTTAAAGTCATGCAGTCAGAACTATTTGCATCATATGCTAGGTGAATAATGAATCAATTGTTTGGAGAAAGATGCATACTATTATAGAATGATAGGGAATGGTACAATTTATATTCATGTACATAGGACTATTGTTATATTATTCTTGGAGCATAAGGAATCTCTTGTTTAGAGTAAGAGGAATCTTATATTTGGAACATAGGGTGCACTACACTTTATAGTCTTGTAGAGAGTACTATTCGAATATTATTCTTGGAGAATAAGGAATATCTTTTTAAGAGTAAGAGGCATATTATGATTGGAACATAGGGTGTATTGTAGTTTATGGTCATGTAGATACAACTATTGGCATCTTATTATTTGAGAAAAATGCATCTCTTATTTAGAGAAAGAGGCATACTATGTTTGGCGCATATGGTGTAGTACAGTTTATATTTTTTTAGAGAGAACTATTGGCATCTTATGCTTGGATCATAAAGAATATCTTGTTTGGAATAAGAGGCACCATATTTTTGTCATATGGTACCTCTACAGTTTAAATTCATGTTGTGAGGAATATTAGGCATAAGGTGCCTAACACGGGATGTTGTTGGGACTAATGCAAAAGAGACCCACTCTAGTTGAGCCTAGTATTAAAGTCTGGTGATGGGGTTTGGAAGAGTTGCTCGAGGAATGGTTAGACTCAAGGTAGTCATTGAATTGATGGTGAGAATATAAACTCACGACATTGGAGACGAACCAAGAGGAACATGTAGACTCTAGGTGTTTCATGGTGTTAAAATGATTATCTCCAATCATGGTACCATATAGGTGGAAGATCAGTGTGCATAGGTGGATGGTGCACACAATATTTGGTACTTTGTTACTGTTTCATGCAAGATTGAAGTCTTGTGTGCAAGATTGAATGTTTTGTGTGCACGAATTGAATCTTGTGTGCACATGACTTAATAAGAAAAGAGGTAGAGTGAATTTCAAACCACAGGGGGCTTGTGTGATAGTGGACCCATATGGGACCTGTGGAGAAAGATCTCTCATGGAGGGATCCATTCTTCTATGTGGTCATGGAAAGGGAGGTCTTACGCACAGTAGAATGATGTCCGACATCCAGAGACATCCCATGAGGGGTGGGGGATGCACTTGTATTTATTGGAGAGCCTAGGAGTGGTTGTGAGTAAGATTTCGGGCACAGATGTGATCTTACACGCACCCTGCGGTAGGTGCATGTGCAAAGGGGCATTTGAAGTCACATTGGGCGAGTAGGAATTATGCGCACAGATGATAATCTTACATGCACATCTCAAAACATTTTTTCCCTTCCTTAGAAGTTTTTCAGAAGACCATGGTGGAAGATGGCTTTTCATTGGGTGCGTAAAAGGTGTGTATGACATGTTTCACGCATGATTTTTATATGTGTTCAAGATTCCATTCTTGCATGAAAAACATCCATTCTTGCATTAACGATTTAAATGTTTTCCCACAAAACCATACATTCCCCAAAAATTGTCTTGGATGGCCACTTTCAGTAGTTTGACTTCAAACAGCCATAACTTCTAATCTGTGACTCCATTAGGGATTCATGACCAGGAAAATTGAAACTTGTGAAACGATCGATTCTCCAGGATCAAGTATAGAAGAATTTGGTCACTTACATAGAAGTGTGTTTTGTTGTCAACAATCGTTCCTGAGTACCATAATAGTTTATTTCCATTGGAAATGTGGAAACATAAACTCTGATCTATGAGTTAACTACATAATCTCCGACTATATTCCTCATATATTTCACCGTTCTGAAACTAATCATATATAATTTATTTCTTCATGACCTAATAAAATGAATCAAAGTAAAGGGCGAGGTTAGATACTCTCTATGGCTAAGAAAGAGATATATATACACATTTCATGAACATATTTGTTTTAGAACATGAGGATGAAATTTGAAAACCATGCACTACATATCAATGATAATAAACATCATTCCTGAAATAAAGATTTGCAGTGCGTAAGACATGAATCATATAGAAATAAAAGAACATGAGTCATGACAACATAACATTGGTATAAGACATAGAATTTTTGTCAAACACATAATTTTAGAATATAATTTCAATATTATCTAAGCTTCATTTTCAAGCATATTATAATGGAATGGGTTTATACCCCCAAACCACCATAGTAGTCAAGGTTTACTCCCTAGTCTATCATATAGGACAAAGTACCTTACATTACAGAGATCACTCCCCACTCCAGTCCTGTCCATATCATGAGATATAAATCATTACCAAATGCATTGGAGGAAGATAAATGTTTGAAAAATATCATAATGAAAACTGTATTTATATCAAAAAAAATATCATAAATATTCTTCATATCATAACTCTTAAAATGAAATGGGTTTCAAACACTTTTAATAAAATTATAACCTATGAAAAGTGATAGGATTAATAATCATTTCATCATATATTTACCCATGAAAAGAATCACGTTTCATAAGAATTTGGTCATGTTATAATCAATCGAAGAGAAATGGAATTCGTAAAAATCATGCCATCAAAAAACATAAACCATTAATTGAAAGAATTTGAATGTTATACTTGGATTATATCCCCCAATATTCTTAGGTAATAGTAATGGAATCCATCATAGATGTAAATTGATTATGAAATTTCATTTAAAACATTTCTTGGGGAAAATATCATTCTATTTTGGAAAAAGAATTTTTAAAACATATAACATTTTGGAAATAATTTTTAATTTATAAAAACATTGAAAAAATATATATTAATCTAAAAATAAATGATTATCCATGATGTCAGAAAATTATGTTCATGTCATATATGTTAAATTGAATATTACTTTCACATTTTCAGTAAATTCCAAACGTGTAATATATGAAAAATGACATGAATATTCATTAAAAATAAATTACAATGTTAATAATGCATAAAATTTTCTTTTATAAATCATTAGCTAATATTAAAACATTTTTCAAATCATTTTTAGAAATCATGGTTTTGGAAGAAAATTAATTTATGACTGAAGAAAGAAATAATATCATATTTTATTTAAAAAACATTTTCTCAATGATTTAATGTGACAAGGAGTGAGAAAATTTTTCTATTACGTGAAGATATAATCAATAAATAATTATAAGAAAATATATGAGAATTATCGAATGGTATATCATAATTTTTCAATATTAGAGACTTATTCATAAATAATCTTAATAAATAATGTGATAGTAACATTAAAACTGTACAATTTTAGTAATCTTGAATCATAAGACTAATGAAATAATAAAATAAAATGAAACATTATAATTTAATGATAATAAATAACTCAATGATATTACATGTCATTTGGGTTTTATACACAACTCATAAAATAATATAGGTTCACAACATAACAAATTTTCAAAGAAGGCAAATTGAGACAAAAATTGGTTACCATAAGTCTTAAATTTTTTCATACTGATTAAAACCACATGTATAATAAATATAAGTCTATTTTATATATATTATATAACCATATTTGTATATATTATATGATCTATTGTTTTTTTGTGATCGTTTATTACTCATTTGTTAATAATTACATGTCAAATTCAAATTCCAGGCAAAAACAGATTTGTTTTTTCAAGTATGTTTCAATTTTTTTTTGTTTCTCTTACCAAGATTATTGTTTCAACATCTAAATAATGATATAAATGATATAAATATCATATATAATAATTTATAGAATGCCTTAACATTTAATTATATATAATGAAATGCATTGTTAATGGAGAATGTAGGTTGTATGTACTCAAGAAGGTTGTATTCATTTTCTTATCGTTTTGAAATAACGAAAAGTACATGATATATATTATTTGTAATGAATAATTTTTATGACATATATATATATATATATCAAATTTTTATTACACCCATCATTAATACATTATAATTAATGTGTGAAAAAATCCCACCACTTTGTGTGGTAGTAGTCAGTCGTACACATTAGTGATGTTATCGTATTACCAAGAAATAAAGTGTATGATAGATGGAATGATATAATAATTACTAAGTCACTAAAAACATAAATATAATATGTAATTACAAAAACCAACATTAATAAAATAATTTTATGTGGTAAGGGAAAAATGAATTACATGGGCTCGTGAGGTTGTAGTCCACCATACACACGAACAAAGATTTTATAACCCAATTGATGGAAGTTGAGATTGTTTTCAATCATGAACAAAACACAAAAACATCTCAGTATATTGAATGTAATTAGCTTGATATATCATCATGATATAATAAAATATTAATTAGTTGGAGTATGAAATAAAACCAAAAACACTCATTGAAGAATGTTACCTCTTCTTTAGGTACCCTCATTTAGTTTTCACCGAAAGCCTTCCGGAGTTGAAATTCTATCCAAAATAAGGATTATCTGAAGATATGAGGGAATTTAAAATTCTTTTTGACAAGGTAATGGTCTAATAAAATGGGTTTCATTATTTTTATAGGATAGAAGGTGTGGCCTTTTATAAGTAAGGTGAGTGTCATATAAGTAATGTTTTGAAAAGAAATAATTTCACCCATGTGTTTATCAGGTAAAAAGTATAAAAAATCAATTAATCACTAAAATATAAGGTATAAAACCTAAATATGGAAATATAATTGGTTTTGGAATGTTTTTGGGTAACTTTATATCATTATACATGTCATTTAACCCCACATAAATCCATTTTTACCATAACCACGTTAAATAATTTTTACTATTTTTTACTATTCATTTGTGGTCATAATTTATGATTATCTAATTTGATAATATAAATTATTTGGATTTTAATTTTGGAATTATTTTTTAAAAACTCCATAAATATAATTGAAAATTTTTAATTCAAAATTCATCATACATATGCAATGAGAAAAAAAAATTTAAAGAGAAAATGATCAAACATTTATGAAGTTTTTATATCAAAATTCAATATAAAATTTATTACAATGACCTAAATTGGATTAATAGATTTATTTTTGATCCAATTTTTCATTAAAAAAATTTAAAATATAATTTAACCTTATTAATTAATTAAATTAAAATACATTTTTAAATTAAAATTATGTAATTTTCAATATTCACCACAAATGGAACATTTTATAAAAATTACAAAATATTACCCAAAGACAATTTTAACATTATGATTTCAAAAATGATTTCTATTTTATGAAATTAATTTTCTAAAAGTTTAAAAAATTAATTTTATTATTTTTTTTAAAAAAAGGAATACAAATAATTTTTTTGAAAATATTATTCTTGAAACCTGTATATACTTTACAAAAAATCTGTATTTTATTATCAATACCTTCTCTCTATATAAAAATAAATTAATATTTGAAAAGTAGTTATTAATATTCATAATACTATGTTAAAATACTAGTTTATAATAGTCATGTTTAAATAACTTTAATAATTATATATTTTGGGCTTGTCAAAACATAGTGTCATGTGTAACATATGGTAACCCATTACTGTGTGTACCACAATCTGAAAATTGTTTTAAATCTAATAAAATAAATGAAATAAATATAATTTATTTAAAAAAAATCATTCAAACTCAGGGTGTTACATTCTACCCCTTTTAAACTAATAAATCCCTCGAATTTATTCACAATCATATAAAAAATGTGGACACTCTTTCCTCATCATATTCTCACATTTCCACATGGTGTCTTCAAACAAGTGGTTTCACCCCAAAACCTTGTCCATGTGAGTGGTCTTGTTTCATACAACATTATTTAAATGATCAAAAATGTATACTGGTTGTTACTCATAATAAATATATTACTTTATTGGTATGAATTCTGAGTTCAATATGTGTGAAGGGTTAGGTACATACTTCCTCAAGATAAATACATGGAAAAGATGGTGGACTTCAGAGTGGTTTGGTGGAAGTGTCGGCTATTACAATATCATTCTAATATGATTATGATTTTCAAAGGGACAAATATACCTTTGTCTGGGTTTCATTTTCTTCTTTAATCTCATAACCATATTCCATGGTGAAATTCATAGAAACACATTGTCACCCACTTCAAATTACACATCATGCCAATGATTATCAACATAAGTTTTCCACTGACCCTAAGCTTCCATAATTGTTTGATGAATGTTTCTAACCTTATCTTACATTCCATCAAATATCATAGTTCCCAAAATCTTTCATTCTACAACATCAATCCAGAACATTGGATCAGTATATTTCCTTCAATATAGGGCATCATAAAGAGTCATCTGAATGATTAACTAGAAGCTATTATTATATAAAAACTAAAGTACATGAAGGTGTGGATCCCAACCACCTTTTAAATCCAAAAAACAAGATCTCAACATTTCCTCTAGGTTATTAATTATTCTCTGAGACAGATCATCAGTATGAAGATGATACATAGTGTTGAAACTCACCTCCACATAAATAACACATAGAATACTACACCAGAACTTTAGGGTAAACAATGGATATACATCATAGATAGTGGAATTTTGTACTTCATGAAACCATTCCACTTACTTAATGTATATCCTAGAAATAGTATATTGAGAGAAGTGTTCTCTGATAGAGATGATGTTTTATGAACCGGTAACGTGATTTACTAAAACCTATTTAGTATTATATGATTTAGAAATTTTTGGGAGTCTAATTAAAAACTCAATGATGATATTTTCCTATTTCCATTATGGTATATGTATTGGATGAAACATCCCCTTAGAATTTTTGTCAGCCTTAACTCATTGACACACCAAGTATCAAGATAAAAACTCTATGATATCTTTCTTCATGACATCCCACAATAAGTATTCTTTCAAAATTTATATATATCTTCATACTTCCATGATAAATAGATAATGAAGAACTATGATATTCATCTCAAAAATCCATCCTCTAAATTCATTTGAAGGAATACATAATATATTCTTGAACCTCCTCATTCCATCATGATCAAGGTTAAGTAGGGGAAAATTTCTAATATTTTTACAAATCTTTACATATTCCTTATGTGTGTCTTTAGTCATCACGTAGATAGATGGTTGAGAATTCAGTTGATCAAGATAATATTTTCCCCTTGATTTAGTATTTCATGATATATTATTTTTAAATCAAGAAATATCGAATTATTTTATCCTTGTCAAGGATATGATAGCATGATCATTTTGACTCAAAGGGTAATCCATCTTGTTTTCTTTCTCACGGTGGTATTGTTTTGAGTAGTCATAAAATTTATTCAGCTTTTTCTATATTCTTTGGAACATATTAAACTCCTTCTCTGTGAATATATAATTTAATATTTTATTATTGGTATATTTATCACAGTTCTCTCTATATAGATAATCCTTCTATATCTACAATGAAAATATTACTACAACTAACTCCAAATAATGAATTGGTAAATATTTCTCAATATACTTGAAATTTCTTGAGGTATATAATATAACCATATAATTCTGCATAAGATCACATCCCAGTCCATTATTGGATGAATCACTATTGATTTAAAACACATCTACACTATAGGGTAATGTAATCATAGGTGTAATGAATTATATTCACTTTAGTTACATTGAAATGTTGCCAACATTCATCTGTCCAGAACAACATGGCTCACTTTTTAGTTAAATTATTGAGTGGAATAGATAGTTTTGAGATTTTACCATTAAATCATCAACAATATCTTGCTAAAACAAGAAAACTAAGGATCTCAGTCACTGTGGTTGGTCTAGGGAAACATTCTGTAGCCTCTGTCTTTGATGGATCAACTTATATACCATATATTGAGATTATAAGACCCTTAATGAAACATTTTTCTACAAAACTTTACCCTTTGTTACTTTTCCATATATTTTCTTCTTCCATAGGAACATTTTTACAGTTATACTAGGGTATTCATGCTCTCCCTTACCCCTTCAATATATAATAATATCATATATCAAGGCTACCAAAAAATGATCAAGGTAATCTCTAAAATCTATATTCATTAAATCCTCTAATATATCAAGAGAATTAGAAACAATGAATGGAATTAATATATATTCATAGTGACTAAACCTTGTATGTAATGTTTTCTTGGGTATGTCCTCTTTCATGACCTATAATTGATGATATCTATAAAAAAGGTTAATCTTGGAAAATTATTGAGCTCCGTGAAGCTGATAAAACAAGTTATCAAAATGTGGAAGAAGGTACTTTTTATTAATTGTGATATTTTTATATCGTAATAATCAATGTAGAGATTCATTAAACCATGTTTTATTTTAACAAATTGAAAATGTGCACCACAAGCTCTCACAAAGGGATGAATTAATCCCTTGTCAATGTTTTTCGAGAGTTTCTTCTTTAATTCTTGAAACTATATTAAGGAAATTATATATAGTGTCTTTGAAATTATTATGGCTCTAATAATTAGTTCCATTGAGAACTTAACCTCACTTTTTGGTGTAAAAATAGAAATATCCTCTAACAAATCATCTAAAAAATCATACACAATAGGTTTATCATTTATTTTGAGTATCTACATAACCATATGAAATAAACAACCCTTTTGAATAGTAATCAAGACCCATAAAATGGATGTAATTCCAATTGAATGTGCATACATATATTCTCATTAATATGTGATAATATTTAGGTTTGGAGTATCAAATTTGAACTCTTTTTCTTAAATATTTATGTAGAATTTATGCGATGAAATAAAATCCATGCCTTGGATGATATCAAATATTTACAAGATACAAAACCCACAAACATCAATCAGAGAGGTATCATACACTTGAGATGATAATATCTTACTGTTATAGGTTTTGACTACTAATTCCACATATAATAATTTTTTGGAATACTGATACAATAATATAAAATTTTAGATATGAATTAATGCGTAGATCTAGTGTCAAATAATACATTAGCAATTTTAGAATAGATGGTAAGTGTACTTTTCAACATTTATTTATCACACCCATTATTAAAAAGAGTGATAATGTGAGATTTACTTTTTCTATAATCATAAGAGGATTCTGATGTCAATATCTTCATTTACCTTCAGATTTGGGCACTAGTAAGCATTGTTCACATACATCTTGCATTTGAACCACTAGAGTGTGGGTGGTGAATTCTGTGAAACATTATTTTTATTAACATTTCTAGCTAACATATTCTAATAATGTAATAAATAAACTTCCCTATGAATTTACCATTAACATATCTTACATTTACTATCCCCCTTAATACAATTTCCTCTATGACTTTTCCCAAACATTAAAAATAAATGAAATATAATCTTCTTCTCTCCATGGTTTTCAGATTTTCCTTTGAACTCTATCTTCATTTCCTTATTAGAACCATGAGATTGATATGTAATGCCAACAACTATTTCAAAAATCCTAGAACATAAAAAAATCTCCTCATTTCTACTGATATCTCTAATGTATATCACCATTCACAGACATTTTTTTAACCGACTGATGAATTGATAAACCTGACATTCATGTTAGATGATAATACCAGGAGAATTTGTCACAAGTCTTCATAAAATTTTAATCATAGTTAAAAACAGATTCATCATCCTTTTTATTTAACTAAATACAGACTTTATCCATAATCATATAAATAATATTATGAAATTTAGTTTTGAAAAATATGTTCTAGAACTAATCCCAATCCATGGAGACAATTTAATCATATAGCCTCATATTCTTGTTAATATTCCCCACTGGTATACCTCTCCTTTAAAATGGTAGGAATCCAAAAAGAATTTCTCATATCCAAAAAATGGATAATAGAAAATATCAACTTAGTAGTATTGATCCATTAATCAATAAATAGAGGATTAGTGGATCAATTGAATGAAGGAGGAATAATCCTTATGTAGGTATCCACAAAATTTTGTCCCTTCATCTTCTCCTTTGTAATTCAAGCATGATTCATATATTGAGATAGTTGTGTGAGAATAAAATTTATATTTTCCATTCAAACTCCCATAAAATTTGGATGATTGATAGAAAATTCATTTCATTATTTTTCACACTCAACATTATCTCGGTTCCTTCAGGATCTATAAATTTTCTAAAACTAAAACAAAACATAGTGTATGAAAATAATAATCATGATGGGGAACCACATAATCACAACAAAAACTTTTATGATGATTAAATAATGAAACCATATTAATTAATCTTGGTAAAATTTTTATACTAAATTATTAATATTCATAGTCTACTTAAATCTATAATGATGGTTCTTAATGATTATTTTAAATACCAACATGTATCCTCTAGCACTGTCAGAATAGGTGTGCAACAAGGCTCATTATCGTGTACGAGGTTGTGATTGTTCCTAGATCAATGTTACATGTTTGGAGTTATTACCCCTAGGTAACTCTTTTTGAGATCCATTTCCACTTTTTGTATCATGATAGGGAATTTATTTCTTACAAACCACTCATTCTATCCATTAAAAATATTATAGACCATATTCCACAACATTGACTTATCTGTAGACTTATCCGTAGATATATCATTAGGTGTATCAGTGAGGTTTTCTCATCCTAGTAACTAATAGATCCTAGAACATTTCCTCTCAAAATTACTATAGTGACCTAGGATTATCATATATATATAGTTATTGCAACGTTTTTTATGAATATTCATTACATTACAAAAATAGATGCCTGAGGACCGTACTAGTTTAGTGGCTTTATAAACATAAAAATATAAACATTGGTCCATAAGTGAGCTATGTAATCTCCCACCAAATTCTTTATAAAAGGAACACATATTATACATGTCATACCTAGTACATTTCTTTATAACACGGGGAAGTGAAACATAATAAATGTGGAGCTATTATGCACAGTAAGGGTAAACAAAGGAGCTACGTTGTCATAACAAGAACTTAAGGGTATGGTATCATGAGCATAACATTTAAAAACCACAACCTGTATATCAAAGATCATAAAATTGAGTAATGGAATAAATATTAGTGGTTAATAAGACATGAATCATAAGGAAATAAAAAAACATAATCCATGGTATCATAACATTTTCATAAGACGTGGAATTTTCTTCATATAAATAACCATATAAAATCATTTCTATATTAGACAAGGCTAATTTTCAAGGCTATAATAGTGGAATTGGTTCCCCTCCAATACCATCATAGTAGTCAAGGATCAATTATAAGGCCATCATAGTAGACAAAGTCCCTTACTAAACATGGTTCACTACCCGTTTTAGTTATTTCTACCTCATGATATATAAATCTTTACCAAAAAAATTGGAGGGAGATATAGGCCGTATAAGTCTCAAAATGAAAACTATATTTTTGTGAAACACAAGATAAAAAATAATACTAATAAATCATGACATGAAATAGGTATCATAGACATTTCATCATATCATATCCTATGAAAAATAGTTATGTTTCATAATCATTTTATCATATCATAACCGATGAAAAGAATCAGGTTTCATAAGAAATCCATCATGGTATAACAAGTGGAAAAGAAATAGGTTTCAAAAAAATGATTCCATAATAAGAATAATCCATTTAGAGAAATAATATAAATGGTATCCTCCGATCATATCCCTATCAAGGTATATGCAACAGAGATAGATTTCATCATAGATGTAAAATTATTTTGAAATATCATTTAAAACATTTATTAACTAATATATCATTTCATATTTGAAAAAAAACTTATAGATTTGCAAAATAATTTTTATTAGGAAATAACCATGAAAATATATAATGTATGATTTTAAAAAATTATTGTTCATGATGTTTTATTTTTTTTCAATTCTTACACAGTAAAACGAAGATTCTATTTCTCCTTTCAATAAATGCCAAATGAGAAATATTTGGAAAACAACATAAAAATTCCACTCAAAACATATTTTTTTAAATTAAAACATAGATAAAAATGAATTTGAAAATTTATAGAATAATATTAAAATATTATTTTTTTAAAAAATGACTTTTGAAGAAAATAGACTTATGAACGAAGATAGAACTAATTTATGATTTTCATAAAAATATTTTATAAATTTTATTAAGTAATTGAGAGTGTAAAAATGGTACTATTACATGAATATATAATGAATAAAAATAGTATAATAAATATCATGAGAGTTATTGAGAGTTATATCTTGAGATATTAAAATTGGATACATAATCCTAAACAATCTTGATAAATGATGAGATTGTAACATAACACTGTTACTACATTGGTAACTTTGAATCATAAGCCTCCTAAAATGATATAATCAAATGAAAAGTTAAAATATCATGGTGGAAAAGAAATCAATGATGTTACCATTAAAAGTGTCTATATACACACATCATAAATGAATATAGGTTCATAAAAAACATAGGTATCATGAAAGGAAAATTGAGACAAAATATTTTAAATTAAGTCATGAATTTTGTCATAATCATTAAAAAAACATGTAAAATTTATATTATTTAATTATATATCTATTATAGAAACATATTAATATATATCATAACATATATTATTTTTATGACCTTTTATTAACCACTTTTTAATAATTCTATATAAAATTCATGTTTCGGACAGTAACTACCTTATTTTTCAGCTATGTTTTGAATTGTTATTTTTGAACCTATTACCTTAATAATGGTTTCATTATATATAATTTATTTAAAATGATATAAATATCATATATATATATATATTCATTATATATTTTCTTACAGTAATTCACAATATTTAGATATAGAAAATAAAATGCATCGTTCATGGAGACAATACATTGTACGTGCACATTAACATTATTTCAATTTTCTTTCTGAATTAAGTGAAATAAAAGTAAATGATATATATTATATTTAGATAATAATTTTCATTTAATATGTATATATCAAATATTTTTGTTAAATTCATCCTTAATTAATTGTATCTAAAGTGTGAATGAATAACAACACTTGGTGAGGTGGTAGTTTATTGTTCACATGAGTGACATTATCATATTCCCATAAAAATTATTGTATGAAGGTATTTGTAAAATAATAATTACAAAATCATACTAACATAAAAAATATCATATATAAATAATATTTGAATCATAAAATCCATACTTGAAATAATTTTAATGCAAAAACTAATGAAATAGGTTTGGGAGGTGGTAGTCCTCCTTACACAGGCATAATGATTTTGTAACCCATTTGAAGGAAGTGGAGATAGTTGTGAGTAAATAAAATAACATAATAATAAATTAGTTTATGTTATATACTTTGGATATTATATACATAAGTTTTAATAATAATTTAATCAATTTCAATAAAAAACAAAACAAAACTGATCACTGATTAATATTATATCTTCTTCAAGTATCCTCCTTATATTTTCACCAAAATCCTTCCTAGGTCATATTAATGTAAAAAAGAAATATTCATGTATTATATTATGTAATTTTGGACATGATTTTCATATATATTTTATGAACCAAATCATGTTTATGGTGTACATAGGAGAGAATAAGGGGAAACCTTTTATAAGTGAGGTGAGTGGTATACCTATAATTTTTTGAAAAGAAAAAACCCACCCATGTTTTTTTCATATTAGAAGACTCCAAAATATAATATTCCCTATTAATAAGTGATACGGTAAAAATATATATATAATAGGTTTTTTCTGAAATTTTTCGTTCATTTTGGTCCCTTATCTCATATGTATAACCTCCATGTAAATACATTTGTACCGGAACCGTAGTAAATAAATATTATTCTTTTTACACTTCATTTTGGTAAAAAATTAATTTATCTTTATAATATCATATATTTTATAATAATTAAAAACATGTAATAAATTTTTGTAAATTTAATTAACAAAATTTAAAAAATAAGACTTCAAATTAATCCTGTAGACATGATGAGAAATCGGGATTTTAATTGAAAATGTTTATAAAGTATAATATTTTTATATCTAAATTAATTATAAAATTGATTCCATTTATATAAATTAGATTAATTAATGTATAATTTCACTAATTTAACATAATAAAATTTTAATTTTAATTCAACTTTATAAATATTTTAAATGAAATGGAAGTTTTTAAATAAAAATATTTAGTTTTATAATTCATTAAAAAGAGAAACATTACAAAAAAATCCAAATAAAATCCCCCTCATGATATTTTAAAATAATGATTTAAAAAAGTGAATTTTATTTTATCAAATTAATTTCCAAAAAGATTCCAAATAGAATATTATTAGTGTTTACCAATTTCATAAAAATCATTCTTTTATGTAATGATATTTTTGAAATATATAATGATATTACCAAAAATAATATATTTTATTATCATTATATTTTTGTCTATAAAACCATTATAATTGATATATTAAATGTATTTATTACTATTCATATTATTGTTCTTAATGGCTATTTTTTAGTGGAATTATTTAAATAACTATATTAATATTATATAGTTGGTTTTTATGTATTAGTGTCATGTGTAATTCATGTTAACCTAGGGTTGTGTTTAGTTTAAGATTCACTTTTTATTGAGTGTAATGAAAACTATCATTAAAATTTTATTTATTCGAAAATAATATTATGTCATAACTTAGGGTGATACACATTTTCCCAACTTAAAATATTTAATGTGCGTCAAATATTAAATATTAAATATTCATTCAAGAAATCATTATTTAGTATTCACAAAATAAAATGAGAATATAATTGGTAAAAATTTTAATTTTATATTGTAACAAACATGAATAATATGTAATTTATTACTTCTGTTGTTATCGTTTAAACATAGAAGTTACACAAATACCATTATGGGGCCACCATTTCATAATCTCTATTTCATTAGACTTGGTGAACCTTCTAGATACACATTGTTTTTTACCCTCTTAGACCTTATATTGATAATATATATTTTATTCATAGTTTAGAAACACAGTCTAACAACCCATCAAGGCCCAAATAATATAAAGAAAATTCATATAAACTAAAACCATTCTTATGAACACATGGCGTATTATATAATCTCTTTGTCACATCATATCTAATAAATATGAAAACACACTTTTAATCACAATCCATTGTTATTTTTTTCTTTACTAATCATATTGGATGAAATTAAAATATTCTATAATTGATAGAGATTTAATTAAGTTACTACCATCCTAATCAACTCACCATGGTATATAACTTCCTTTTATAAGTAACACATTCTATCTTGATTATTTAATCAATGTCCTACCACTAATGGATTAACCAATGAAAAATAAATCACTATGAAATAAATTTCATGCCACCAATAATACACACAATTCATGTTACCTCATTATAACAAAAATTCCATAGTATATTCCTTTCGTTAATGTCTGTGATTAAATAATATACCATTATAATAATATCTATTCCAGAAATCACAACACATGTTCATAAATATAAAATACCTATGGCACCAGAAATGTGTGGTATTCTTTCACGACCCGCCTTCACCAAAAGGAGGGAAGAGTCAGCGGATTGCCTGGCCCTTCCTTCTTTAAGATGAAGGAGAGATAATGACCCCTGAAACCCGCCTTCAATAGGTCCCGGAGTGGCGACTAGAACCAAGGGTATAGAAAATTTTCGCAAATGGAAGGCATTACCCTTTTTATTATTTAGGATCGGGAAAAAGGACAAGTCGACCTCCCAAAAAGGAAAAGAAACAAGTTTATAAAAATGAACCCAAATAAAATCCCCATGCATTTTTAAACAGTTTACAACAAGGTACAAGTACAAAATAAAAGAAAGCTCTCAAGTACAATACCAAGAGAAAACAAAGGTACGACAACAACGACCACTCCAACTGTCCGACTAATAGGGTCCCGCGCAGCCCTGGTAGTCCTCCTGGAAACCTGAAAGTAAACGTAGGGTGAGCATATAAGTACACTCAGTAGGGAAAACCAAGACTCCCGTGCACAAGTGGGGGAACGTACTAAAGTCCCGTGAGAAAAGAGTGAACCAAACAGCTAACAAGGCAAACTATCCATCCCAGGCCTCACCATGGCTCACTCCCCAAATAACGCAAGTCAAGTAATATATATAATAAGAGCACATCGATTTTTGGGTACCCCGCGCCACTTCCCCACTGGTTATTGAGACATCCTACGCATCGGACCAATCCCGCCATTCTCACCGCAGTCCCACTGCCACACCCGCCCGCACACACCTGGGCCACAACCACACGCAGTCCCACTGCCAAATCCCGCCCGCACACACCTGGGCCACAACCACACGCAGTCCCACTGCCAATTCCAGCCCGCACACACCTGGGCCTCAACTGTCACAAGTAACCATGCCTGCAAACACCTAGGCCAGAACAACCACCGCTACGCCCGAAGACACCTGGGCTAAAGGATCCACTGCCATGCCCGAAAACACCTGGGCCTCATCCCGAAGACACTTGGGAAACCACCTGCCGCACACACCTGGCCAACCACCACAACACCCTGCCCGATGGTTCTTGGGCTAATAATGGACTTCAGGCCATCACAGCCTGCCCGAAGGTACTTGGGCTATCCGGGAAAGGGAGCAGAAAAGGAGCTAATAACCAGCCACTAAGTATAGTGTTGGGAAAAACACCCTTCCCCCATAAATGGGGGTGTTCGGCACTAAGTGCTCAACTTGGGTGGGGCGCGAATAAGAAACACAAAGCTACAAGTATAGATACAGGTAACAAACACTCACCCAAAACTTAGGTTTTTCCTAGCCAACCTACAGAACACAATACCACAGCGTCCGAGTCACGATTCACGACCCTTGCCCACAAAACCATTTGTCCTATTCTTGTTTCTCGTTCAGTCAAAATGTTCAATTAATTTTAAGCACTACTGGGCAACTACCGTAAGCATAACCAAGGAAAACGTCAAAGCATAGATCAACCAAAACACTCACACCCGGTTCTGCCAACAGAGGATCTCTCCCCAATTTGTGATAAAAACTCACAACCACTGAAACCATGCCAACAGGAGATCCCATCCCCCAAATTCACACAGCCACCGAGAGTATAAAAAGAACAGGGGATCCCATCCCCTCCCACACTTCCAGCAAACGGCCCGAAGGGAAAACAATCACTAACCACTACCAACACAAGTCAGGGATTTTCAGATTTAAACGATTTAACACACTCCATGATTTCAAAATCCGTGTGTTCTAACCGGGAGTTATCACAGAAGGGCCGGTCTGGTGCTTTCAATTATTTAGCCGGATATACGTGGTTAACCGATTTCACAGCAGGAGTTCACAATTTCAGCAACCCATTTAAAACATCATGAGGGGATTCAAGTGCACACACACGACCACCAACGGCCTCAATTTTCAGAAAACATAAACCAGTACAACAAAGAGGGATGATCACAAGATAAAGCATAACAACGATCACAACCCCTTCCCCTTCTTCCTTTAGAACTTCGTTTATTATCTTCATTAGGGTTTGGTTCAACCAATTCCATAGGAACAAAAGTAACGCCCACCCCGCATGATACACAAAAGTGAGAGACGAGAGAAATTCCCTACCTGTTGATAGATGATCGACGTTTAGGCCGGGGGCGCGGAACTTTACGGATAACGATGCGGCGGTCCCGATGCGCCAGAAGAGCCACGATCGAAGAAGGGGGAAAACCACGGCCTAACCCTTAATTATAAGAGCTGGGGACGGTTGAGATGAAACACAAAACCACGGAAGACGAGGTAGTCGTGGGTTGACCACGTGGCTTGACCCATCATTAATGGCACTGGGTGGTTTTAACCGACCCATGAATTAATGAAGCATTTAATTAAAACCTTTGTGCGCGCTTCGGATTCCCAAGACATTTTTAACAAGGCAGAATAGGGTTTAAAACCCTATTTGCGAAAAAGGAACGTTACTGGAAAAACTTGGCAAGGCCGGCCGACGTTGGCCGGTTTCACCGATCCGTCTCACCGATCGGTCGCACCGATCGGTGTCACCGATCGGTCGCACCGATCGGTCTCACCGATCGGTCTCTCCGATATGTGTCACCGATCGCTCTCACCGATCGGTCTCACCGATCGGTCTCACCGATCGGTCTCACCGATCGGTCTCACCGATCGCTCTCTCCGATCGGTGTCACCGATCGCTCTCTCCGATCGGTGTCACCGATCGGTCTCTCCGATCGGTGTCACCGATCGGTCTCTCCGATCGGTGTCACCGATTGCTCTCACCGATCGGTGTCACCGATCGGTCTCTCCGATCGGTGTCACCGACCGGTCTCACCGATCGCTGTCACCGATCCGTGTCACCGATCGGTCTCACCGATCGGTCTCACCGATCGGTACCCTGCAAGGAAACCGGATTTTTGGCAAAGGAAGGGACCAAGGGGGGTCTGGGTCATCACATCAGATACCTCTTAAACGATTCTCGTCCCCGAGAATCAAAACAAACCAGAAGGAAAGAGAGGATCCGAACAACCATCTTTGAAGATACCTCTTAGGAGTGGACCCCCGCTAATTGAAAACACTCCCTGTCAAGAACCAAGTAACATACCACGCAAAACCGCCCGGTCATGTGGGTTTGGGGAGTTCCCCTCCCCCATGTCAAGATATTATCCGCTTTGGGCGGCACTGACTCGCCCGCACGGGTTTAATCGCATCCACCTTAATGCGTCCTGATTAGGGGTCGGGTTTCCCTTCCCTTTAGCCGGGGCTTTCCACACATAACAGAGGAAAGGAACTAGCACATTTTATAGACAAAAAGGTCAACGTTCTGTCACAACGGGCACCAAAGATTCAAAGCTCAGAACAACTCGGGGTATTGGGCACGCATCTGTGCCTCCCTCTCCCACGTGCTCTCTTCGAGGCCGCCATGTCTCCATAACACACGAACCAGGCCGACGGTTCGTCCACGGAGCACTTTCTCCTTGCGATCCTCGATCCTGACTGGCCGTTCCTCGAAGGTCGCGTCTCCTCCCACATCTAGCTCTCCCAAGTTGATGACATGAGAGTCATCATGTAAGTACTGACGAAGCTGGGAGACATGGAAGACGTCATGGACCCTCTCCAACTGAGGTGGTAGGGCCAGCTGATATGCTACCTCGCCAACTCGCCTCAGCACCTCGAAAGGTCCGATGAACCTAGGGGAGAGCTTACTCCCCTTTCCGAACCTCCGCTGCCCCCGTCGAGGGGAAACCTTCAAAAACACATGATCTCCCACCTCGAACTTCAGGGGCCTCCTCCGACGATCAGCATAAGATTTCTGCCGATCCTGAGCTGCTTTCATCCTCTCCCGCACTAACTGGACTTTCTCCGTGGTGCTCTTCACTACTTCTGGTCCAAGAGTACCAGTCTCACCAACCTCTGCCCAACATAAGGGTGAACGACATGGTCTTCCATACAAAGCCTCAAAAGGAGCCATGCCAATAGTAGAGTGAAAACTGTTGTTGTAGGCAAACTCTACTAAAGGCAAGTGTCGTACCCATGATCCTCCAAAATCCAGAACACATGCTCGCAGCATGTCCTCCAAGGTCTGGATAGTCCGCTCTGTCTGCCCATCAGTCTGAGGGTGAAAAGCAGTGCTAAGGCGTAGTTGGGTGCCAAAAGCATGCTGTAACCCCTTCCAGACTCGTGAGGTGAATCGAGTGTCCCGATCTGAGACGATCGTTTTCGGAACTCCATGCAAACGCACCACCTCATCCACGTACCTCTGTGCTAAGGTACTCACGGGTCCTGACTCCTTGATAGCCAAGTAGTGAGCAGATTTTGTCAATCGATCCACCACTACCCAGATAGCATCATGCCCGCCCTGAGCTCTGGGTAGTCCCGTGACGAAGTCCATCGAGACGTCGTCCCACTTCCACTCGGGGACATCCAGAGGATGCAACAGACCACCAGGAACACGGTGTTCAGCCTTCACCTGCTGACACACCAGGCATTTAGCCATGAACTCTGCCACTGCCCGTTTCACCCCGGGCCACCAAAACTGTCCCCTCAGGCCTTGGTACATTTTCGAAACACCCGGATGTACTGCCAAGGTTGAGCTATGGAACTCACGAAGGACTTCATAACGCATCACCTCTGGAACAAACAACCTCCGATGAAAGAGCATCCGACGTCGGCTGTCCTCCGACCATCCTTTCGGGGCGTTCCCCTAATCGATACGATCCCGCAACACTTCCACCTCAAGATCTCCCCACTGAGACTCTTCCACTTGCTGCAACAAAGAGGACTGTACCGTCATCTGAAACAAATAGCCTCTAGTACCTTCCACCCTTGCATCCAAGTGTAAGGCAGCCAACTCCCCCATCGCCTTCCAAGCATCAGCAGATTCCCGAACCACCTCCTGATGCGGCTTCCTGCTCAGGGCATCAGCCACAACGTTTCCCTTACCTTCAGTGTATGAGATCTCGAAGTCGTAGTCCTGGAGAAACTCGACCCACCTCCGCTGTCGCAAGTTCAAGTCACGCTGGGAGAAGATATAGAGCAAGCTTTTGTGATCGGTGAAGACCACAAAGCGCTCCCCAAAGAGGTAATGTCGCCACAGCTTTAATGCGAACACTACCGCTGCAAGCTCCAGGTCATGGGTGGCATAGTTCCGCTCATGGGGGCGTAGCTGCCTGGACCCGTAAGAGATCACCCCTTGTCGCTGCATCAATACGCACCCCAGGCCCTGTCCCGAAGCATCACAGAATACCTCATAGGCCATCCCTTCTTCTGGAAATCTCAACACTGGGGAACTAACCAGTTTTTCTTTTAGGTAGCTGAAGGACGACTCACACTGCTCGCTCCACACGAAAACCTGGTCCTTTTTGGTCAAAGCCGTCAAAGGGGCTGCTACCCTGGAGAAGTTGGGTACGAATCTCCGGTAGTAGCCCGCCAGTCCGAGGAAACTCAGAACTTCCGCCACATTCTTGGGTGCTGCCCAAGAAACAATTGCCTCAACCTTTGATGGGTCGACTGCTACTCCCTGCTCAGACACTACATGTCTGAGGAAGTGCACTTCTCGTGCCCAGAACTTGCACTTTGACAACTTCCCATAGAGCTGGTGCTGTCGGAGGACCTCCAAAACCGTCCTCAGGTGCTCTGCATGATCCTATTCTGACTTTGAATAGATCAGGATATCGTCGATGAACACCACCACAAACCGATCCAGGTACTCCCGAAAGATGGAGTTCATAAGCCCCATGAACACGGTCGGGGCGTTCGTAACACCAAAGGGCATGACCACGAACTCGAAGTGCCCATACCTGCACCTGAACGCCGTCTTCGGGATGTCGCTATCCTTCACCCTCAGCTGGTGGTACCCGGATCGCAGGTCGATCTTCGAGAACCATCCTGCCCCCTTCAGCTGGTCGAAAAGATCATCTATCCTCGGAAGAGGGTAGCGGTTCTTGATCGTTACCTGATTCAGCCTCCTGTAATCGATGCACAACCTGAGGCCACCATCTGCCTCCTTTGCGAACAAGACTGGGGCACCCCACGGTGATGCACTTGGACGAACATACCCCCTCTTCATCAGATCGTCAATCTGTATCCGCAACTCCCGTAGCTCCGAAGGTGCCATCCGATAAGGAGCCATCGAGATTGGTCGAGAGCCGGGCTGCAGGTCTATCCCGAACTCGATGTCACGTCGAGGGGGTAGAGTCGTCACCTCCTCAGGAAAGACGTCCATAAATTCACGAACGATCTCTGGTACTTCCACCATTTCCTCATCTGTTGATTCTATCGTCAGTTCGGTCAACAAGGAGAGCAGAGGTTCCTCCCTCCTGTTTCCCTTCGGACAGCTCCGCTCGCTGGTGAAGGTAACACGCTGGCCGTCCAAACCGGAGAACACCACCCTCCCTTGGAAACAGTCGATGACGGCGCACACAGAAAATAGCCAATCGATGCCTAGGATGACATCGTACGGCCGAATATGTAGCAGAAGGAGATCCTTAACCGACTGATGTGGCCCCAACATCAGTCTACATCCCCGACAAACGAACAGCAAGTCGGTCTGACCTCCAACTGGTGTACTCAACACCAGGGGCACTGGAAGTCTCTCGGCATCTAGACCCAAGGCGCGCGCTAGACTGGGTGCAACAAAGGAGTGCGAAGCTCCGGTATCAAACAAAGCATAAGCAAGAGTGCTAAATACACTGATCGTACCTCGAACAACCTCTGGCCCTGCTGGAACTGTTGCTTCTGCGGCGTGTAACTGTCCACGCCCAGCTCTCCTGCCCCTCGGCTGTCGGCCACCTCCCCGACCACGCCCTGGTCGAGGTCCCTGGGGAGCGCCCTGAGGTCGGCCTCCCCCTCCTATGTCTGTCTGCGGAGGAGCGGGAGCTCGCTGTCCCTGCTGCTGCTGCTGGAAGGGTCTGGCTGGGAACTGCTGCTGCGGCGGACGCTGGGGATGACTGCCACTACTGTACTGCACCCGATCGGGGCACTGACTCCGAAGATGTCCAGGGCTCCCACAGATGAAGCACCGTGGTCCCGAGCTTGAAGGAAAAGAACGTGGGCCAGGGGATCGAAACTGAAACTGCTGCGGCCTGCTCCCTGCGGGTCGGAACCTGGAGGGTCCCGATGCCGGAGGCCTGGTACTGACGGCCTTCCCCTTCGATGGTCCCAGCTGGATCCCTTCTCGTGACAGTCCTCCTAGAGCGTGCATCCTTTCCACCACTTCGGCCTTCTTCTGAACCTCTAAGTATGTCGGAAGGGTAAAGGGGGTAACAGCATACTGGAGGGAGGGTCGGAGCGCCTCCTCCAAACGTCTTGCCCGAGACTCCTCATCGGGAAAGAGGTCCGGGGCAAAACGCAGGAGGTCCTTGAACTTGATTCCAAGTTCCCTCACGGACATGATCCCCTGCTGGAGGGAGAGTAGCTCCTGCCTCTTCTCCGCCTTCATTGTCGAGGAGAGGAACTCCGCCCGGAACTCCCTCTCGAAGTCCGCCCAAGCAACCTCAGACTCCTTCCTACTCCCCAGGTGAAGCATCCACCACTGACGCGCCGCTCCTCGCATCTGGCTAACAGCCAGAGGAACCCAGTACTCCGTCGGGGCCCGAATCAGGCCGAAGGCTATGACTAGCTCCTCCAGCCAGCCTTCCGTCTTCATGTCGGAGGTGCTGCCCTCTTATTTCTCGAGGGCCTGTCGCTGAAAGGCTCGAAGAGTCTTCTGCCACTGGTCGTCCTCTTCCTCCCGATCAGCTCTCTGCCGATTGGCCAAAGTAGTCTCAGGAGTCTCGATCGCCTGTACCACACGTGGTCGCCTTCCAGGTGCCATAGCTGCAAGGTAGACAAGGAATGCCTAAGCCCAGTAGTGCAAAGAAAACCGTTCTCAAAACTTATTAAGATTTAATTTATTCTCAATTCCCCAAGACATCCCAGAAACACAAAAAAACACAAGTCATTTATGATGCATGTACCTTTCCTAGGGTCTCTACCCTGCAATCAGTGTGGCCTCACTTGGTCGTTCGGTAGGTCCAGAGTCCTTGCATCGGATCACGGGGGGGCCTAAAATCCCGTGTCCTAGCCGGTCCTCCCTGGCCTAATTCACGCACCAAGGTCACCCAACGCTGTTCCCCTACCATCCCATGCAATCCTTACTGTGCCTAACTCCAGACTCCGTCCTATCTCTCAACCTGCTCTGATACCATTCTTTCACGACCCGCCTTCACCAAAAGGAGGGAAGAGTCAGCGGATTGCCTGGCCCTTCCTTCTTTAAGATGAAGGAGAGATAATGACCCCTGAAACCCGCCTTCAATAGGTCCCGGAGTGGCGACTAGAACCAAGGGTATAGAAAATTTTCGCAAATGGAAGGCATTACCCTTTTTATTATTTAGGATCGGGAAAAAGGACAAGTCGACCTCCCAAAAAGGAAAAGAAACAAGTTTATAAAAATGAACCCAAATAAAATCCCCATGCATGTTTAAACAGTTTACAACAAGGTACAAGTACAAAAGAAAAGAAAGCTCTCAAGTACAATACCAAGAGAAAACAAAGGTACGACAACAGCGACCACTCCAACTGTCCGACTAATAGGGTCCCGCGCAGCCCTGGTAGTCCTCCTGGAAACCTGAAAGTAAACGTAGGGTGAGCATACAAGTACACTCAGTAGGGAAAACCAAGACTCCCATGCACAAGTGGGGGAACGTACTAAAGTCCCGTGAGAAAAGAGTGAACCAAACAGCTAACAAGGCAAACTATCCATCCCAGGCCTCACCATGGCTCACTCCCCAAATAACGCAAGTCAAGTAATATATATAATAAGAGCACATCGATTTTTGGGTACCCCGCGCCACTTCCCCACTGGTTATTGAGACATCCTACGCATCGGACCAATCCCGCCATTCTCACCGCAGTCCCACTGCCACACCCGCCCGCACACACCTGGGCCACAACCACACGCAGTCCCACTTCCAAATCCCGCCCGCACACACCTGGGCCACAACCACACGCAGTCCCACTGCCAATTCCAGCCCGCACACACCTGGGCCTCAACTGTCACAAGTAACCATGCCTGCAAACACCTAGGCCAGAACAACCACCGCTACGCCCGAAGACACCTGGGCTAAAGGATCCACTGCCATGCCCGAAAACACCTGGGCCTCATCCCGAAGACACTTGGGAAACCACCTGCCGCACACACCTGGCCAACCACCACAACACCCTGCCCGATGGTTCTTGGGCTAATAATGGACTTCAGGCCATCACAGCCTGCCCGAAGGTACTTGGGCTATCCGGGAAAGGGAGCAGAAAAGGAGCTAATAACCAGCCACTAAGTATAGTGTTGGGAAAAACACCCTTCCCCCATAAATGGGGGTGTTCGGCACTAAGTGCTCAACTTGGGTGGGGCGCGAATAAGAAACACAAAGCTACAAGTATAGATATAGGTAACAAACACTCACCCAAAACTTAGGTTTTTCCTAGCCAACCTACAGAACACAATACCACAGCGTCCGAGTCACGATTCACGACCCTTGCCCACAAAACCATTTGTCCCATTCTTGTTTCTCGTTCAGTCAAGATGTTCAATTAATTTTAAGCACTACTGGGCAACTACCGTAAGCCTAACCAAGGAAAAAGTCAAAGCATAGATCAACCAAAAAACTCACACCCGGTTCTGCCAACAGAGGATCTCTCCCCAATTTGTGATAAAAACTCACAACCACTGAAACCATGCCAACAGGAGATCCCATCCCCCAAATTCACACAGCCACCGAGAGTATAAAAATAACAGGGGATCCCATCCCCTCCCACACTTCCAGCAAACGGCCCGAAGGGAAAACAATCACTAACCACTACCAACACAAGTCAGGGATTTTCAGATTTAAACGATTTAACACACTCCATGATTTCAAAATCCGTGTGTTCTAACCGGGAGTTATCACAGAAGGGCCGGTCTGGTGCTTTCAATTATTTAGCCGGATATACGTGGTTAACCGATTTCACAGCAGGAGTTCTCAATTTCAGCAACCCATTTAAAACATCATGAGGGGATTCAAGTGCACACACACGACCACCAACGGCCTCAATTTTCAGAAAACATAAACCAGTACAACAAAGAGGGATGATCACAAGATAAAGCATAACAACGATCACAACCCCTTCCCCTTCTTCCTTTAGAACTTCGTTTATTATCTTCATTAGGGTTTGGTTCAACCAATTCCATAGGAACAAAAGTAACGCCCACCCCGCATGATACACAAAAGTGAGAGACGAGAGAAATTCCCTACTTGTTGATAGATGATCGACGTTTAGGCCGGGGGCGCGGAACTTTACGGATAACGATGCGGCGGTCCCGATGCACCAGAAGAGCCACGATCGAAGAAGGGGGAAAACCACGGCCTAACCCTTAATTATAAGAGCTGGGGACGGTTGAGATGAAACACAAAACCACGGAAGACGAGGTAGTCGTGGGTTGACCACGTGGCTTGACCCATCATTAATGGCACTGGGTGGTTTTAACCGACCCATGAATTAATGAAGCATTTAATTAAAACCTTTGTGCGCGCTTCGGATTCCCAAGACATTTTTAACAAGGCAGAATAGGGTTTAAAACCCTATTTGCGAAAAAGGAACGTTACTGGAAAAACTTGGCAAGGCCGGCCGACGTTGGCCGGTTTCACCGATCCGTCTCACCGATCGGTCGCACCGATCGGTCTCACCGATCGGTCGCACCGATCGGTCTCACCGATCGGTCTCACCGATCGGTCTCACCGATCGGTCTCTCCGATCGGTGTCACCGATCGCTCTCACCGATCGGTCTCACCGATCCGTCTCACCGATCGGTCTCACCGATCGGTGTCACCGATCGCTCTCACCGATCGGTCTCACCGATCGCTCTCACCGATCGGTCTCACCGATCGGTGTCACCGACCGGTCTCTCCGATCGGTGTCACCGATCGGTCTCACCGATCGGTACCCTGCAAGGAAACCGGATTTTTGGCAAAGGAAGGGACCAAGGGGGGTCTGGGTCATCACATATTCCTATGGGAAGATCATTCTTCAAGATCCCATTCACTCAAGATCACCAAGTACAAACCTCATGATATGATGTCTTAATGCTTCTGATCCCCCATAAACTAATGGTCAAATATCATCTATGTCTAGTTAGTATGATTTATCTCAACTGTAGAATACATTTTTAAGATCTCTATCATATTATCTCTAGGTTCTCATTATAGCATGGTATGTTCTATAACCATTTGATAAGAAAATAAATCTATAGAAATCACTATGTAAATAGTGGACAAGAAAATATCAACAATATTTATGA
This sequence comes from Viscum album, assembly GCA_963277665.1. Taxonomy (NCBI): domain Eukaryota; kingdom Viridiplantae; phylum Streptophyta; class Magnoliopsida; order Santalales; family Viscaceae; genus Viscum; species Viscum album. Next base: position 878,711,610 of record OY728163.1, read on the forward strand.
TAAGTGTACATCATGCATAGATCTAAATATACATGATATGGTAATAAAAATGACTTTTCAGGTTTGGTATAGGGAACCCACTTTTATAATACTTCAACTTTCACTAGATCCAACATGCTAACTAATATTGTTATCACTCACTTGAAAATATAAATTTTCTTCTAAGTTAATGGATGTAGTTGTTGGTCATTCCACATCACTATTGTGTGGCTCCTGTACTATTTCTAACTTCACCTCCTTTAATTAGACTCATCAATAGATGATATCCCAAAGTGTATTTTTCCCCAATGTTACTACATAATATTTTCTTGAAATAGTAATATGATTATCAAAATTTATATTATAATTAATCTTTTTATACTAGGTGATATTCTGTGAACTAGAACAAATAATTTTATATTTTCCTCTACTACTTAAGCAGCATCAAAGGTCACAACGCACTCTGTATTTATAGATATGTTTATATAGTATTCAATGAGTTTCTATTTCTAATTACCTTAGATTGACTATGATATAAGATCATTTTGTTCCAAAGGGTGACTAGAAGTTTTCCCTTTAATATAGTTTCCCTTTATCCTCATGATCGAGGAATATATATTTTATACTCTCTCGAGTATAATTTGATAGATCTGATAGCTTCCCCTTTTGTTTTCCCAGATTATACTAATATTTGTCTACCATAAATAATTTTTTGGCATGATCAAATATAATACATTACACGGTATAATTTATATATCCATTGTTGAAACTTAGGGAATTATACCCACCACCTTAAAATTTTTATAGTTCTCATACAATCCTTCTTGGAGAGATTTATTCCACGAGACATTGGTAAAAATTATAAATCAAATTGTTCCAAATTTTATTTTTCAATAAATTTTCAGTATTTTTATATTTGAAACATTCTAGGAAACCAATTAAATCTAACTCATTAGATCTTGTTCCCTGAATCATAGGTAGATACTTTAAATAAAGAACTAGAGTGTTACTTTCTTTCTTGTCTTAACAAACTATATGACCAATTATTGTTTTCCATAAGTTATCAAACTTTTTTCTTTTTAAAATAGTGGCACTCCCTCTAACCTCTAGTATACATGAAGAAAAAAAATTCCCAATTGGATATTATTTGATATTTTTTTATAATTTAGTCCAAAAAATATAATTTAGTAACATTTCCCTCTTATTGTAATTGTATGGTGTGAGGAAACTTTTCAAGTTTTATCTTATAGACACTTTCACATAACCATGGACTAGAAATATAATTACAAAAACAATAATCATATAATTTATCTATTAAGTATGAAAAATGATGGATTCAAAGTATGACATCTAGTGAATTTGTTTTTATCTTAAACTATGTCTAGATGTTGTTTTCTAAAAAATCCAGTTATCCTTCATGCCGCATTGGTCCAAACATGACTATTCATGTGTGTTTTCTTAGAAATATTGTTTTAGTATCAAGATTTTAAATAGTAAAATTAATAAGCATATATACTTGAATACATAGATTCCATTATTTAATTCTAATTGAACATTCTAATTTTTGCAGGTATCCATTTACTACTTAATTTTAGTATTAGTTATTTAACATGTTTAATGTATCACCATCCATGGTGAATATAAAACCACTAGCCTAGATTTATAATTCATATATTGTTTGTGTCTTCGGAACATATGATTTTCCATACTCTCTTAGGAAACTTATTCTTAGGAAAACTCTTTTTGAATCCACTAAATTGACTAAATTCTATTCTATATTTCTCCAACTATCTCATATAGTGAAGTTCACACGTTTTTAGAAATAGATTCTACTACTTGAATATTATTTTTTTTGTCTCTGGGATTTCTGTAATACACATAAAAACATTAGGATAGTTAATTTAGATGTATATTGTGTTTTTCTTGATATTAGTATACTTATATCCATAAAAAACTTTATTCTAAACAGATGTTATTGTTACATGGTTGAATTATATCATACTATAACTCATATCATATCAATTTCTCATTATAGTTAGTATATGGTTATTGTATCACCCCACTATTTATAAAACATGTCTTGAAAATTAATTTAACCTGTTACAATGCGTATGTGCCTAAACATTAAAACAAATTCTACATACATCATGATGATGATGTGTATAAAGATATATTCAAATAGGAATGAATCTGTGCTACATTTTATTGACCAATGTTTACATGTAATATTAATCTTTAATCTCCTTTACTAACATCAATTATTTACTGTGTATAAGGAAATTTTAGTTATAAATTAGTCCGCACTACATTTTAATGATCAATTAACGCTTATTCAAGATATTAGATTCTAAATGAGCCTGAATAAACCCATATCTTCTTTCCTTTCAAATACCATACATCACATTAACATTCCTTAAAACTCTTAATGGAATATTATGACGTTTATTGACCACTATCTTATCTATATAATAATACACGATCTATAATTGAAAATTTTCTAAAAAAATTGTACCCTACCATCATTTATAAATGTTTATTTTTGGAAAACTAAAATAGTAAATTTTTCAATAATAACTAATGAATTTATCTCCAAGGATTGTAAAACCATATTTTATATATCCTTGAAAACTACATATTTTTACCCAAAAAATAATTATCTTTCCATAGATAGGGAGAAGTTTTTCTTATATTTTTTATTCATAAATTATTTCTAATGATTAATGAATTAATGAACTATTAGTGATTATTAGGAACCACAAACGACATTCATTCTAATACAATAATAATGTATCCTTATGTACAATGGATGCATGTGATAAATTATTTTGTTATAATTATCAAAATTTCAATAGGAACTAATTAACATGGAAGTTATAAGTTGCGTACTTCTTGTCACTAACTATAGAAACACCATTTTTTAGAAGCTTGGAGAATTAACCTTATATCATGGAACATTTCTTTTCTTACTTTGTTACTATATTTCAATACACATAATTGACAGCCATATTGTATTCAATCCCCTTGAATCTAAATAGAAACATCACATGCAATGATGAATATGTTGAATCCATCACCGGCCCCTAGATAAATACATTTTATTTACTCATCCATGGACTTTTCTCATGGAATGTGATTCAAATAGCCTCTTGTTTAATGTATTTACACATTTGTTTGATAGATATAGTTAATCTTACTTTTCTATTACACAATCCATTTTCTAATTCCCTTTTTCTTTAAGCTTTTTCACTATAAGAACAAAATATTAACATCTCTTTAATTTCTTATCAATGTGGTGAACCTTACCCAAAAGTAAATGAATATTTTTTCTCCATATTTTTTTTCAATTATAAACGATACAAGATTAAGTTGGTGATAAAGATATTAGAAATAGTGGTATTAAAATATTGGGACCTATCATTCTATTTTCATGTATTATGTGAAATCATTACCTCATTCACATCTCGCTTCACTTTCTCCTCACATGATTCGTATAGATGATACAAATGTGATATCATCCATGGCCTAATGATGAATCCACAAATAATTGGACATTGGGGATGAAATTATGATGTAAACATTAAATGTGATATTAATGATACTCGTGTATGTTTTTTTTCTCATCCTCTATTCCTAACAAGGCTTAAAACATAGTAGGATCTATGGATATTAGAAATTCTATTCATATTGTTTTACTTTTCAAAATTACCTATACTACACATGAAATTTTTTCCTATTTAAAAAAAAAGTTATTTTTTCAATATTAATCAATGTGTATATGTGGTGATACTTTAAATTGTTATAAAAATTAAGATTATAGTAGGATAATTATTTTATCTTGATTATTGATTAGACATTACCAAAAATTAAATCATTAAATGTTTATCACCATTTTATGAAACATTAGTAGGCCTCATTATTAGATTGAGAATACCGAGTCACAAGAGTATGGGGAAAGGATCCCTAAAACCATCCTTCGTAGTCAATGTTATGGTAATTCCTCTTGTCATATATTTTTAAGGTAGGAATTTGACTAACTAACTTCATTGACATGCTACACTAATATCATTTTATTGAACTACCAGATTTTAGAAACCACAAACCTAATCTAATAATCACTTTTACTCTAAAGATAAAACAAATAGATAAAGCTACTTATTTTCCACCATTTTAGTTAACTTGACTAATATTACTTATAATAACTCCCCAGTAGTATAAGGCACCATCAACTATCACTCATAAATTCCTCTCACACCTATTTTTGTTCAAATTCAAACAATGGAAGGCATTATGGATAAATATTTTATTAATGTTTTTATTTCTCAATTAATGAAATCATTTTATATCTAATATGAACGTACTATGTGATCACACTAACAACTTGACTTTGGAATTAATTTAAAAATTCATCTAGTCGTAATTTAATTTAATATATGAATTTATTATTTATTATTTTATATGTCTTTGTATAATTTCATATTCAAAAAAATATCAAATGATGCATAAATAAATAATTTATGTGATTTTTATTTTGTATTATATATTGGCCAATCTATTTATTCTCAATGGATCAATTATTTTCCTTGGGATAAAATACCAAAGTCATATCTGACTAGTATCGCATCTCACACCATGGTCCAATGTATCACCAGCTCTTATGGATTACTTTGTCTTATCGGTATGGTTTGTGCCTTATATTTCCTTCATCATAATACATAAATACATTCACACAGTTTTGAGGATCTCATGAATGTATAATACACAATAAAAATATCTCTTGTAGATATGAAGACATTTATAAATATTATGTGATGAAAAGAATATGTGCAAATCATTAAAATAAATTTAAATACCACATGCATACCACACAATTGAATTAAATTAAAACCATGTATATATTGGTTGGATTATTCTCATGATCAATGAATGCACTAAATAAAAGAAAAAGAAAAATTAAATTCTAGATAAATTTATATCTTTGGAATTAAATTGAATTAAAATAATGTATATAGTATTAATCCAAATAATTTAAATAATTTTATCACATAATTTATTTAATTTTATTAAAAAATATCACTTAATTTTTAGATATTTACTTTAAATTTTTTGTTTATGGGCCATTGTTATCCTAGAAAATCCTTAAAAAGGATTTGGTGCTTTTTTGGTCCCAAAATGGTATGGACGGATCAACCAAGAGTATGTTCCCCCTTGTGATGTGGGTATCACATTTTTTTTCATTGTGATATTGGAAAATATAAGAGATCCTAGGTAGTGGGTTATAATAGTAGAGGGGAACCTAACGGTTTCAAGGATCAATGGAAAGGGTAGTGTAAAGCGAGTAATGGTTGGAGAGGTAGTCCTAAATTAGTTGTAGGTGGATGAATAGGGTTTTCCAATATATCATATATGGGATCCTGTGAAATGGGAAATCATGTTCTGTCCAGACCGATGCAACATGGCACAACAGATCAAAGAGAGGTAGTTGCATAAATGTATTCCCACAAAGAGGTGGTGGTCAGTCTAAGGGCTATAGGTGTTCTATAGTTACTAGAATAAGTGAGGGGTGCATCTCGGATGATGATGAATGTGGTGTGACAATAGAAAGTAAGATATTTTGGCCATAAAACACATGGCGGGAGGGGCCTCCTAGAACTATAGTTCAATGGATGGGGTAGTGTTGAGACACTACAAGAAAATGCACACTTTTTATTCTTTAAATTCAAGTTGTCACCAAATAGTTTTTTTATAAATTTTTCCTAGACAGGTGAACAACAGGTTTCTTTAAGGTTTTCATTTTTAATTTATTTTGGTGACTCCTTACAAGGTTGTGTCACCCCCTCCAATATAGAAAAAAACAAATATGTCAAATTCTCAAAAGCCAATAATATTAATATTTTTAATTAATTCATTTCCAAAAAAATAGTTGAATGACACTAAAAATGTAAATTGCTGTTATGGAAACTAGAATTCATGAAAATATTTAGTTTCATTAGAAATAATCTCCCCTGACTAGATTCAGTTTAAATTAATATATATATACATCAAAATTAAACTCAAAAAATTTAGTATAATATAATTTTTGTTCCGTATATGGTCATATCATAGTCATCAAATATCATATTTCCTCATTCTCTGTAGGTTTGTGACTATTATGATTTTATCTACATGAATTTCAGACAAAATAAATTTCTTAGGGATTAAAAAAATTCATGTGATTACTCTGATACCAATTATTAACACGATGTGTGTAAAGGACACCTGAATAGTCATGAAATAAAAATTATAATGTTTCTAACGATATCATAATATAATCTCAAGCATAGAAAATTTTCAGTTAAAACCCAATTATCTCACACAATGAATTTATGAAAAAAAATACCAAATATTTACATCGTTTGAAATGATGGAATAATTGGTAAATTCTCATCATCGATGATCATTTCATGAAGGGTTTGAGGTAGAATCCATCTATATCATCCACACATGTTTTGAATGTTGGTGCAAATGTCAATACCTGAACCTTGGCGGTTGTATGATGAGTCAAAGGTACTTTCAATGTGGAAACTATTGCAAGATCACTAACACATCGATATGGGTGGGGTAAAATGGTTCGATATTCCTCTAAAATTCATATCTCTCATTAAAAATTTACAAGGAGGTGAGAGAACCACTCAAATTAGTGATAAATAATAGTCCAATTATTTTGGCCATGTTTTTTTCCATTTATAAATTGGTTAAAACATATTAAAATTGTACATAATCCCTATAATAAGTTATCCACTCATTTAATGCCCAAAATATTACTTATAACATTTCAATCATGTTTCAAAATTCATAAGTAAATTATCACATACTTGTAATATTAATATAATGTCACATGATAATATATGAATCATTAACATGACTTATTTTTCCCACATTAAAAATTTAACGAACTTAGAATATTAAATATTAAAAATTAATTCAAAAAATATATAGTTAGTTTTATTAAATAAATCATGGATATAATTTCTAAATAGATTCATTATATATTATTGTAAATATGAATAATATATATTTTATTAATTCTAATGTGATTATTTATACTTGGGAATTACCTTGCCACCACTATAGGGCCAATCATTCCCTAATATCGAATTCATTGGAATTGGATAATCATCTGAATGCATTCTTGGTGTAAACATATACATCATAATCTCTATATAATTGTATAATATTCACAACACATGATCAATGTTTATAAACACATCTAGATCCCTAAGGAGATAAGGAACATCCATAACAATGGTAACCTTTCATATGAACACACAATATCAAATATAATCTCTTTTTCTCGTGATATGTCATAATGAAGGATTCAAAATTTTTGTTGTAATCCTTTATTTTATTATTGTTCGTTGAAATTACTGAAGGGACTTACCTTCTTCTACCATGGAAATCAATTTAGTTAAGGTACTACCATCTAGATCAACCCAGACTAATATATCACATCCTTTCATAAGATACAAATTCTATGTTGATTATTCAATCTGTTTCATACCAATAATGATGCACCCATGGAATGAAAACTCATTACATAATACATGACTTAGTTTTTCCCTACATCATTGTACATAATCAAATAGTATACATTGATAGTAATCTCAATTAAAGATATCATTAAATGTATTCATAGATAGAAACTACCAATGACACCTGAAACATGTGGTGTTCCTATTGGTGGGTCTTTCTTCATTATATGATCTACTCATGATCACCAAGTAGAAAACTATGATAATAAGTTCAAATGATTTTGACCCTCCAATAGCTGATGGTCATACATCATCTATTTCTAACCCATATTATGTATCTAGATGATATAAATTCTATTTAATAAGATTTTCATAGTATCTTGATATTCTCATTATATTCTGGAAACTTTTAAAACCTTTTGATATGAAAATTAATCTATATAAATTTACATGTAAATAGTTGATGTCGAAATATCAACACTATTTATGATAAAATTAAGACATCCAAAATTCACTATATAGATGATATAGTAATTAAAATTACATTTCATGTTGGTTCTATTGAACCAAATTTTACTAAACTAAATAAGTCTATCGTTATCACATTCACAATTGAAGTAAAATTATTTTTGACATTCATTATGCCCATCATAATTACTCATAACGGAAAATAATATTTGTGACCAAATTGTTTTCCATTGAAAAACATATTTTTCATGACACTATTTTTGATGGACATGTTGTTTGTTTTAAATGATCCATAATAGAAAACTCATATTTAATGTAGTAATAGGAGACTTATCACTTTCATATCAAATCCCAAAAATTACGGAATTTGGGGGTTTAAAATGATTCAAGGGTTCTATGAACATTTAGATATCTCATGACACCTCTATAGAAAATGGTGAAGAACCATTTTCACTTTTAATTTTCATGGTATAATGTGTGGGAATTTACCTTATCCATGTAAACTAGAAAACTCAACAAATCTCTATATTTTGACCCAGAACACCAAACCAAAATGTCAAAAAAATGAATAGAAAAATACTTACCAAAAATAGACATTGTGAATATCACATAAAACATTATTCTGTATTTTCACATTTCGTAAAGCAATACAAAACAAAATTCACTATCACATGGTGAGATAAATTCATTGTTTTAAATAAATTTAATACATTAAATAAATAAAATTTACGAAAATGTTTCAGGTATGTAATATTTAAAACATATACATTAAATAAATTTTATTTTATAAAATATGTCTTATTAAACAAAAAATATATCTAATCTCATAAATGGGAAAATTTTATTATTTAAAATATATAACATAGACTGTGGAATTTATATCTTACTATACATTAGATAAATTTTAACTTATAATAAAATTATTATTATAAGTAAAATTTATTTAATCTAATATATGTGATTAATTTTAATTTAAAAAATATTTCCCATTATAAATGAAATTTTTCTCATCCCATATGTTTGATAAGTTTCAAGAATATTAAAAAAATTTCATTTAATGATTAATTTATCTAATCGTATGCATGAGATATCTTTCATTTTAATAAATATATATCATTATTCATTTTCTTTATCTTGTACATAACCTAAATTTCATTATTTTAGATACATAATATAGTACATAAAATTTATCCTATCTCATTAATGAATATAATTCATTTTTAAAGGAAACATCATTTCTTGTGAAAATTATTTCAAACTATTCATGTGATTGAATTAAAATTATAAAAGTTATATCATTATACCTGTAATTTGTCATTTATTATTCATGGGAAAAATTTCATTTTTTATCTCAACTAGTAAATGAAATAAATTATTTTTAAATATCTATCATTATGAATAAAAGTTATCTCATTTCATGCCTGAAATAAATTTAAATTTTTAAACATATAATTTTTTACATGGAATACTTTTCAGAACATACATTGAATGAATTGCATTTTCTAAATGTTGACTAATCATACATCTAATTTATATCATTCATTAATTGATTTTATAAATTGAAATTTATCTTATTTTTTATTTGAGAAATTTAATTTTATGAAATATCAATAGTTGTATATATAATTTGACCAGTCTCATTTATAAGATAAATTTTAATTTTATTAATAAAATGTACAATATTAAAATTTCCTAATATCATATATGAATATATTAAATTATTTGAAATATATATTATTGAATATGAAAATGTTTTTATTTCATTAATTAAATAAATTTCACTATATATTATCAAACAATGTCTAGTTAGTGATAAGAGTTCGCCTAATTAAAAATATTAATATCAAAAAATGAAGACTAATTAACAAGGAGGCATTAAAAAGTCATGTAAAATTATCTCCAATAAAATTACAAACAAGAAAACTAAAAAGTTCTTCTTGGGGATTAAAAATCCATTCATTCTCACTTTTACCTTTTTTGGGTTCCACTAAAATAACATCCAACTAAATGACTTCACATAATGTATATAATAATTAAAAATTCATTGTGTACAAGAATTTTAAATAGTATATCTGTTCACAATAGAACCTGAATCGAATATATTTCAATATTTTATTGAAGACATCAAACCCAATAGTATAATCACTCTCAATACATTCGTAATCCCAACAAAAGTATTTAATATATCTAATGGAAAAAATTACATTCTAAAGCTTCACCTCTAAATAAAAATTTATTCCAAGAGTGTATGAATAACTACCGTTGTTAAAGCCTCAATAGTTTCTAACAATACCACTATATCTCACACTACCACTTGTTGATTCTCCATCAACACTATCTTTTAGAAAAGATTGAATAAAAGGGATCCATCTAATATATTTATAATAAGGAGGCCTTCTTGAAATTTATTAGCCTCTAAAACAGTGTAAAATTAAAATTTCATCAAAACAATTATTCATACTCCATTTTTGAAAATTCACTACAAACTAGATGTTGAGAAAAATATGAGAATTATTATTTTTTAGATTATATGACCACCCTCAAAATTTATAGAGTTTCATTATTTCAATATACAACCCATATGAAAAATCAATTGTAAATATACTCACTAAATGATTTATTCTCCCTAATAAAAACAAATTCATTGAAATCATCCCAACAAAGATGACACAAAACTGAATGAGCAGTGACACCTGAAATCTTATTAGAATATGAGTCGATAAAAATGATCAATAAATTTGTGGTTTATGTTGATTTATTTGTTTTTATATTTAAATTACTTGTTTTTTTAATTTTCAAGTAGTTTTTTAGATTATTTTTGAATTGAAAATTATTTTGTAACTATTATTCTTCTGAAATGTATGTTTTTGTGATGGATGATCAATTTCCATTTGGGGAAATTCTTCTGGGTCAATGGATAAAGGACCACTTGCAATGTCCATGGTTTGTATCTTCGGAGTCAATGAGATTACACACCGTTTATTCCAGTTTTCAACTATTACTACCACCCATTTGATCTCAGCTATTCATCATTATCCTTGACCACATGTGCTATTTCTTTTTTGTTCAATGACATATGCTAATTGCTTTTAGGTTGGATGGGTTGTTTTGATTCTCTATTGGTGTCGGGTAAATTGATTACCCATTATCCATCATCTCTTCAGCATTAAGTTAATAACTCACTAAAATAACCTAGGTATGAATCTTCCTTCAGTTATGGAAACCCTAGTGGTCATGAGTTTTTTTTCCTGAGCAACTAATCTCATGTCCTGATCATTATATGGATTATACTATTGGTGTACTACTTCTTGGGGAGTTCGGATGGAAACCATCTTTGTGGATAGTTTTGGTGAGGATTTTGATCCAAGAATAATGAAAACCATTTAGGTGAGTCCTTCATTGTCAATGAGTTCAATTTTTTATATCGCCATCTCAGGGAAAACATCAAGATATTAGGATGACCACCATTTCATCAGGAATTGTATTTATGATTAATGATTGATCTATATATTATTGAATTTATATGTCAAAAAATTATATTGAAATTTTTATTTTTGAACTAACCATATGGTATAGCCATTTATATTTAATCTATAATAAAACTCATGAGTTTGGGTGGTGTTTTTTCCATGCTGGTAGGATAAAACCAGACTATAACACCCAAAATCCTTTCTTCCTTTTAGTACTTATTATCATTTATTGTATATTGAATGATATGTTTCCATTCCAATTTATCATTATAAACAAAATAGCCAATATTTTTATTTCATGTTCATTCATTCTGTCTATTTCTAGTTAACCTCACACTAACAATATTGTATTAGAGCCTCATTGGGTCCCCTTTTTATAATCTATTTCATATTTTCAAACTATTTTATATCTTAATTTCACCCTTCAATATATCATTGATTCACCTCTACCATTTTATTTTTTTAATTAATGTCACTCTGACCTCAATAATTATACCAAATTATACAACCTAATTGTATAGTCATATATGATTATTAGTATTTATCAGTTTTTGGGGATGCATTCTTATTATTTTATGAAAACACAATATCTAATATTTTGGGTAAACATGTCAAAAACTGGGTTCTATATCAAGAACATAAAGGGTGATATTGACTTAAATATGTGAATAAATAATATGGGGGACTTGATTGTTCAGCAAGTATTATTTGATTCCCTTTTTTTGACTAAGACACATATTTTTTCTATTTCTATAACTAGATACTCTACTACTATTTATCATGATATTTCCCAATATGTTCTTGTTATGGAACACATTTCACTACTTATTTCTTTATGTGATAAATTACTTTGGTGATTTTATATTAAAAGAACTAATTTTATTATATTTCTCAAGTTAAAGAAACTATATATGAGAGCTTCACTTATTGGTAAGGTATTTAAGAGACACTGCTTGTTGAGATTTAAAATAAAACCATGTATTTCAATGAACTCCCATTAATATGAATTTAATAAATTTCAGTTAGATATATCTAACATAAATTTGAATATTGATGAAAAATATCAATAAATGATTCTATTAATTTATTTATATAATTCCTACAATATATTAGTAGAGACAATGATATTTTTCAATGAATCTTTAACCGTAAAAATGTTAAATATTCCCCAATATTTATGAAATTACATTATAAAACAAAACATAAAGGTGAGGTAGAGTGCCTGCGTACAAATGGTTGGTTATAATCTAGGCGTAAAAATAAATATTATAAAAACGATAATGTGGAAAAAAATTAACAACATATGACTGGGTCTAAGTATATGGAATGTCAAATTGATTTCATTCACTCTAGTAAGACCGAGAACACTAAAACTCAGTATAGAAATATTAAACAAGGCATTGATACTAAAAACATGATGACCAGTCCATTCAAGTGGACTATAGTTATTACACTATGGAAGGGTTGAATTTGTCCACCCATAAACTCCCCCAATTGTGGTTCTTAAACTCGAGATGCTCATTTCATATGTTTCACTATAGAGATCCATTACTATATTTGGTTAAAAAAAGAATAAAGACATGTCTTGTGAGATTCTAACTGGATGTATAAATTAGAGGTAAGAGGTTTTGTTTTGTTGAAAACATGATGACTACTAAATCATAAATTTACTTGATGTTAGGTGGGCTCCCAACCTCCATAAGAACCTAATTTCCTTATTAAATCTATACCAAATTAGATTCACTTTTAGGAATGAATAAGGTTGTCTAAAAATCGACAAATTATATAGAACTATCATTAATGTTTCCACTGTTAATGGGATTTATGTATTTAATGGGAAGACCTGGTCATGGTATTTGGGTAGTGTGTATACCCCAAATATGGATGTACGACCCCAGAACACCCTAAGAGGGGAGGGGTGAATCCGGGTGTTGAATTTTTTTTAATAATATGGATGTTATTTAAACATTTCTAGGAATGCATTAAACCTATATAATGGATTCTATAAGAAATCATACATTCACATATAGAGAGACAACAAAACACTTTTTACATGGTTCACCTGTAAGGACTTGTCCAAGGAATATAGGCCGGTAGAGTTTCAGTCATACCTAAATCCACTAATCTTAAATATATGGGGAATACAAATGTTTTGTTATAGTAAATCTATTCCAGGAATACAACCTTTATAATATTATAGGGATTAATTACCAAATACATAGGAAAAATTCTATTAAATCCCCCTAGCTCACTATTGTGAGTGTATTCTTACTCAGTTAATTAACTTGAACATCGATTCAATTGATTGACATTAATATATTTTACCATGTCTACCCCGAGACTCCTCTTGCACCATAGACCGAAGCTGATGCACACTAAATGACATGTTCACTAAAAAACAGATATTGAAAACTACCTTTCTTGGAGCTCTTTCATGAATCTCACTCTTTTGGGAATCTCCCTTCCTTCGCGATGCCCCCAGCCTTCATAGAAATTTTTTTTTCGTAAAGCGCACATCATTCGTGGAAAAAAGTCCCTTCATGAATCTCACAACGTCAATGCAGAATACCAAATCATCCTGAAGAACCCTTTAATATAAATAATTTCCACCAGTCAATAATAATTTCCTTTTCATGATACTCAAGGTCGCATGGAGTCCCAGATTCACGATGCTTCATTAGCTTAATGAAATTAGAGTTTTTTGTATTTTTTGAAAAAAATCTTTTAAATGATGTGGGGGTGGACTCATATTGATCTTCTTGGCCTACACAAATCCTTGTCACTTTTTTAGGATCTTTAGAAAATATCTCCATGTTGCTCCACCTTTCTTGAAGCTCCTTGAAAATTTCATTTTTGTTATGCTCATCGTAGTCATAATTATTTTTGTCAAAACCTTATCACTACCGCAAAGCTCCAATTCTCATAATCATAGAGATCACTGTCACCTTTCGTGATGTTCTAATTTTTTTTTCTTTCCCAATTCTCGTTATTATTATGTAGATCGCCATCAAAAAATCATTGAACCTTCATAAAACACAATTCATGAATCCAAAATTATTAAAAATAACACCTCTTCTATATTTACATAATTATTTTAAGGATATCCACTTTTCATGATTAGATCTATCCTCTAAATTTTAAACCCCAAAAATGCAGAAAATAATGGGAAACAACACAAACATCAATATTATTTTCCTCTTAAACTATAAGATCCATTTTCATTAAAACACCTTGATATTTAATGTACTTCATAATCTTCCATATGGAGGATTCAAATTAAAAACAAACTATAATCCATTTCCATCAATGAACAACCTTGGTTCCAAAAACTATTAATAACCTATTATAGAATAGGAGATTTGGGAATTTAAGCTTCAAGGGTCTTAAATATCATAACAAAAAGGGTTTTTGGCTAGAATTACACAAATAAATTACCACATATATAATTATTTTGTGATGTTTAAGGAAAAGATAGTAACATTTAGTTGGTCTAACTTCAATGATTCATGCATCATATAATTTATACATTCTGAATTATGCAAACTTGATATCACTACCTCCCACAGGCAAGGTTGTTATTCTATTAACTTTATAGATGTATTCTCATGAAAGGGGTGAATGGACATAATGAAAAATAAATATAATTATTTTAATACCTTTAAAACCAAGAGAATACATGTAGATAATCTGGTTGGGAAGAATATTAAAACAATGAGAAAATATAATTTCTTAAAATACATGTTTACTGAATTTAAAAAAATTTGTCAATATCAGGTCATTTAAAAGTGCTGGACAACTTGGAAAACTCCACAACTGAATTTTCATACTGAAATAATAAAATGTCCCATTATTAAAATAGTCTAAATATTTCTTTTATGTTGGGGTATCCCTATATATTTCCAAGTAGAGTGTTCCATTATAGTATTGTATGTAATAAGTAGGTTTATATCCTATAAAAACAAATTTAAATCCCTGGATTGAATTTTGAATAAAAAACCATCGTACAATAACTTATGTGTATTTAGATACACTATATATGTACAATTAAAGACTAGTACACATGAACCTAGAGATATTATGTGCATTTTTGTAAAATATATCAAGGGTGTCAAAGAATATAAATTGTGGGTTCATAAAACTGCTTTCCCAAAGAGAATAATTAGTAGATATATGGTGTTTTGTGAGTCTTTTTAACATAAATAAATTTCTATCACAAGTGAAATTGAAGAAAATCCTTTAATGTGGGTTTTGAAACTGAGTATTCCAGCCAATTAAAGGCTATTGTTCAGCCCCCTCCACCTAATCCTCATATATTGATGCAAGCTAAATTTATCTATGGTTCTAATTCAGATTTAGATAGAAATCCTCCTTTAGAAAATATAGATTATTCGTTAACCCAATATAGAGTTGGGAGAGCCCCAATATATCCTACTCATTTTATCCAATATAACAAGGATTATTATTCATTCCATACTTCCTAGTATCTTGTTTATGATAATCCTAAGACCTATAACACATCCCTTTATGATAAATATTTAAAATAGTGTATCTCTTCCCTGAATGGTGAAATTAAATCCTTGAATTAAAATAAAACATAATCTATCATTGAAAAAACAACCAATACTAAATTAATTGGATATAAGTGCATTTATAAAGTATAAGAGGATAACACAATTGAAAAATTAATTAAAATTTATGTTAATATTATTTTCTTTGGAATTACTTCAAGGGGAAGGAATATAATATTTAAAAAAACCACTAGTTATTATGAATCATTCCATTAGGAAGGTTATTTATTTTACTACTTACAAATTCCTTCTCATTAAACAATTAGATCTAAAATTTACTTTCCTTCACATTGTCCTTTGTGAGAAACTATAAAATAAGCCTCTTAATGGTTAATCTATAGAATTCAATATAACCAAGTTTTTCTTTTGAATAAGTCATTATATTGTTTAAAATAGGTCTCAAGGGAGTGGTACCAATATTTTGAGTCATTTATTCATTATAATATTTACACAAGGATCCAGCATTACTATTGTTTTTTGTACAATTTCAAATTCAAATATAATTATTTTACTTTTGATTTATGTTGAGGACATAATTATTATTTACAATAACATGAATTTTATGATTTATGATAAATATAAATTTAAAGGTATGTCTAAAATGAAAAAAGTATGTTCATCTAATCATATTAAACGTATTGAAATCATAAGGTATGGTCCTAATAAATTGATATACCTGTCAAAACATTCTTATGTTATGAAATTTCTAAAAATATACCTATTTGAATCTCTAAAACCTGATAGTGTACTTTTTTTGATGGAATTTTAAACATCCATTGAACCAGCCACCCTCATATTCTACTGATATACAATATATATATATATATATAGTTACATTAATTAGGTATTTCATGATCTTAACTAGGAATGATATACCATTCTCAATCAGCACCCTTAACATATTTTTTTTCTATTCTTGGAAAGCCACATTATAATTCCTTGAAGTGGATGATTTTTTATTTTTCATGTACACATGATTTGTCTTTATGTTGTCGTTAAATTCTATATACTACTAAAAAATTACTTGATATGTAAATACTGACAATATTGTAAATATTAACAGTTTAAATTCAGTATCTAAATATTATTTCCCTATATTTAGAAGACTTATTTCATAGTAATGAAATATTTTTCTTATGGTTACTCAATAAATCTCATAATTGGTATATATTTCATTGAATTAGGTTGTAAACGAAATCTTATGGATCAAGGGTTTTCCTGATAAACATAAATAATATTATTATATTAATACTATGTATAGTGATAGTCAATATATGCTACATTTATCCAAAAAATTATATATCCATTGTAAATCCAAACACATGGATATGAGATTACATTTTGTTAGAAATTTTATTGAATCTGGAATCATATGTGTCAACAAGATAGATATAGATGATATCATTTATGATAGTTTAACGAAAACCATGGTATTATCTAAATAATATTTTTTAGATTTATTTTATTTGGTTCCCATTTAATAACATTAGTTTTGTTAACATCTACAATATCAATTTAAAATGGTGTATATTTTTGAATTTATGGGTTTCATTTGTTTTCATATTAAAATATCCTATTTTTAAATATATCATTAGTTTGTTATACTGTTGATTCCTGCAAAATTATTTTATAATTATTATTTTTCTCAAATTTTTATATTTGGTATGTTTAATTAAATTTTCTATTGGTATTTTTTTCTAGGCCAATGTAATAAGGTCCAATTTCTCTATCCATTAGGCATCTTGCTAACTCATTAATCCTCTATGTGTTTTATTTTGGTCATTAAATAATCATGATACCCATTTTATCTAAGCCTCCATCTATATCCTCTCTCATGTGTTCCATTTAATTTCTATTTAGTTGTTTTTTTTGGATTATTCTAGTTGGATTGTCTATTTTAGCGCTTTGTGGGTGTTAGGGTAATTTATGAACCTACGCCCTCCTCTATATTTCATCCAGTTATTCACAAACTCCCATCCCCCAAGTTCATCTCACCATATGTTTCTGGAAACCCTTGTATTTTATTATTTGTTTCATTAAGATATCATGCTCATGTGTCTCCCATCCTATGGATTACATTACTATTGTATTGCTTCTGGTTAAGTATTGAGGGAATCCTTCCTTGTGAAGATGTGAGGTGATTCTTTTGATCTAAGAAAAACCAACATCATAAAAATGAGGTGTTCATCTTCAAAGTATAGATTTTTTTCCATATAATTAATATAATCAAGATATATGGATTATTATAACATTTCATATAAAGATATAAGTTATATTAATTTTTAATCTATTTATTGTCAACTTTATATGTTTAATGATTCTATTGTTCTTCTACTATTGATTAGAATATATATTGTATATCATTCTCTTTGAGAATTAATAAAATATGTATGTTTGACATGAGTTCTTTCCATGAATTTAGGTTCAAATCATACTAATAAATATTTAATCCTCATGATCTTTTTAATACATTCATACCTTTATTTCATCTCAAATGATCTATTTCCATTTAATTTTAAAACTATAAAAAAGACCAAATCTAGTACTTTCTATTTTCTCTTTTCCTTCTTTTTCAAGTGCACCTTAACATAAAAAGATTCTATGATATTGATAAAAACAAAACATAACAAAGTTAGGATTAAACAATATTTTACAATATTATACTTATTTAGAAGCCTATGCCACCACATCTTCTCTATGAGGAATATATAGTCTGACAAAAATAAATTTTACTGAAGCTCATTATCTATTTAAATATATCTTAATTCCTACCACACATAAATAAATTTATTTACAATAAAGACACATATTTGAAATTATGGTCACAGAAAAAATAAATCATGGTCCAAAAACCTATAGTTATACATATTTGTAATAATATTAACAAGGTATATGAGAAATAATCTCATCAATATTTTTTATAGCAACCAAAATTTTATTGTTGAAAAAATAATCATTATTATGAAATTTAATATTTGTTATCATTTAAATACACTCAACGTTCAGTAAATTCAAGGAGGAGGTCATAGAAATATCCAATTTTTAATAGCTTTCAACACAAAAAAGGACACCTTGATAGTCATGAAACTGGACTGTCTATCTATAAACTATCAATGAGTCTACATTTTAGAAATTCAGTGGATATATTATCATTACATATTAAATTTTAGAAATAATTTGATATAATATATTTATTGACAATTATGATATTTTTAAATCCAATACCAAATAATAAAGATGTTTCATGATGTTTTTCAAATAAATAATGATGCACTTCCTCTAATGAATTCTCTAAGTTGAAAAGATATTTCTGATATGAGCCGAAAGCATTGGATAAGACCACTCTACCATTTATAAATAGTTAAATAATTTAATTTTTTGGATTAAATATCAAAATTTATCAAAATCTACCATCCTTTGAAATGGATTTAACATTCTACCTTTCAAGATAACTGATAGTAGTTATAGAAATGGCCACCATGTATATACCTTTTACCCTCTCTGAGAAAATATTAACATCAAAGTAGTCAAAAGGAAGAAATCTATTCTTTTTGTTCATATCGTGAGTGATTTGAACTATTATACCAAGTTTTAATCATTTCTAAAAAAATTGAAATATTTTCACCAGTTCATAACTTGATCAGAAACCCATTAACATTATTTTAGAATATCTCTCACTACTATCAAATAAGTTTTTTTTGGATCACTAATAATAAGAATACAATCAGTGTAAAAAATCAGTAAGAACATATTAGACCCTATAATAAATAATATAAGAAAATAGAAACTCTTGGGGTTTCACTCCCTTTGATTGGAAACATGTAAAAATCTATATTACAAGAGAAAAGAGTGATAAACCTAGTAATGATACCATATATCTCATTGATCTTTAAAAAAACTCTATATTAAAGTATCAAAATACTTACTAATGATAATCATCATTTAAATTATCCCAAAAATTATTTTTTATATCAAATATTTTAACATTTATATGTACGATAATATCAATTTGGGATTTTTCTTCAAGTTAGAATTCTATATTTATTACAAAAAACAATACTATAAACAATTTCACGAAGCCTTATAGAAGGTTATTTCCATATGATCATAGTAAATTTATTCCAATAATGGACATGAATTCTGTGAATCATAAACATGATCCACATTCAGTATTGAAATAATATATTTTGGATTAGAAACCATTAAGATGACTTTGTTGGTAAATAATCATTTTTCAGTAATAGAAATATCTGAATGAAATATATCCCAAAAATAAATAATAATGGTATTATTGAAACCATCAAGACCAGCAATATTTTCAGCATGTAAGGAGGGAAAATAATCATTAACCCTATTTTTAGTGTTAATAGTAGTTATAATATTTTTTTAATGTTTATTACCCATGTTACAGACAAAATAAAATGACTTATTGTTATCCCTTTCCTCAGTGACATCATTTAAAAGTCTATAAAAATAACTAGAAAAATCTATCACATTATTAATATCATCAAAATAAAGAGACTCAACAATAAGAATATATGTGATTGAATTTTTATCCTTCCTTTCATTTTAGAACATATGATAGAATATTGTATTTATATCACAATATTTTATCCACCATTTAAAATATTTTTATTTTATAAGAATGTCTATATAATTTATAAATTCATTTTACCACAATACTCCTTAAACAACTTTTTAAAAAGATGATAAAAATAAAAAATTATTTTCTGGAGTTCTTATGTCCTCTTTTAAGACTCTTAAATCTATAAATCATTATTAGATATTTTTTTCTTACTCCTATATCTTAGTGAAAATTCAATCCTCTTAACCTTGGAGAAAAGACTCAAAAAACATTTCCATAGTCATATTTACTTCACTCCTTGTAGATAGTATATATGAATCATATAATGTTAATCCACGAATTGTTAAACTAGAAGGGTAAAGGGTTATCCATTTGTATTTATCAAAGGATACAATAATTAGATTACGGTTCAAATATAACCTATCAAGGGAAATAATTTCTATAGAATATAATAAGTCATCAATAAACATTGTGATGATGACATTATCCTTTTTATTAGTTGTCTACCCTTCATAGTGCTTCCATATAATCTGTAGTTATAACTAATAAGCATAATTTTGGACAAGAAACATTCATGAAAAACATTAAAAATCAATAGTGGTGGCATTTATTCATGTACTATAAATTCTTTTATGCAGCTATAAATTCTTATTAATTCCACCCATGAAAACCCAGTGAGAATTTTGATGTAGATATGGGAGTAAATTCAAGAGATTTTTATTATTAATAAAATAGGTGTTAGAAAAAACCATTGAAACCATGGAACAATTCTCATTAATAGATATATAAAAATAAATATGATAAGAACTAACTTAATGGAAAGTGTTAAGAATATTTTAATAAATTAGAACCCATATTTTTTCACTACATCAACAATAATGTTATAAGCAATAAGTTAGCCCCATAACATTTTTGATTTCAAGAATGAGAAATTAAAAAAGTAATTATAGGTTAAAAATATACATCACACTATGTTTATTGATATAAATGACATTTATAAGGGATGAATATGTTTCATAGTTATTCATCCCTCTGAAATACCAAAAGAAAATATTTATATTCATGCAGTAAAACCCTAGGGGGGAGAATCTTGTTGGTCTAATCCTGACCTACCTGAAATTCTTCACCTTTTTCATTTTGTGATATTTAACTCTTTCCATGGATGTTTCACTATGAAAAATAAATATAAGATGTATTATCTATAGCCTATTTATCATTACAATATTTATCATAAAAATCCATTTTATTTAATTATTCAAACTTATCTAGAAGGTAACCCATGAGTCCTTCCACCAAAATATCAGTGAGAGATTTAATAATTTCATATATATATATATATATATATATATATTAATTTATAGGTATAGGGTAATTTATAGTTTGAATATTCTTGGAAACATTCCTAGATATAACCTTTGTGAATCCATCATCTTTGGGTTCATCACTAGTCTTCTTTGGGTTTTTCTCTAGATATTGATCGCCTTCTTAAAATCATTAATCAGTATCTTTTTTAGGTATTTACTCCATACATTACATACCAATTTTCTAATGTAAATAATTCCATGTTTCTCTTTCCGCATCTAATTATATATCCTTAGCAGCTTTGGTATGATTCAAAACCCTAAAGGTAGAGTGGTCATTGGTTATATAGGAAATGTTGAATACACTTGAGATGACTTAACTTTCACATTCATGTTTCCTCTAATCATCCTGAAGTATTTATCATTATTACCCTTAATATTAATATTGGTTAATTAAAATTTTTAAATATTTTAACTCCTCAAATTATTGGACATATTCTTTACAGTTTTACAATATACACAAGAATAATGTAATTTTATATAATGTATTGTAAAACTGATATAATTCATTTTAGTTTTTATAAAAACACAATCAATAAATGTATAGAAAATTTTAAAAAACACTATAAATGTGTTCATATCCATCCATCACTATTTATTTATTTACTTTTATATTAACCCCTTCAATAAAGGAAATATTCCATAAATGTTTTATCATTCCATTTTATCTAGTTTTGTTCAAAAATTAAAATCCATTATTGTCTCGGTGAATTGTGTACCTTAAAGAAAACTCCAACCCAAAACATCAATTTAGAGTAGGATTACCCCATTTCAAAGTACGAGTAACAAAATCCACACCAACCAAATTAATTCATATTCCATTGCAAAGAATAATATTATTTGAATATTCATCTTTATATATATTTTTATTATTCCTTTTATTCAAAAAGATATATTAAAATTATATATTTACATAACTTCTAACAATTTGAGGTATTATGATATAAAATAAGATTAATAATTAAATTAAATAAAATTAGGAGTTTATTAATAATTATGTAAAATTATATTTTATATCTTTTTTAAAAAATGACTCTTTAATTATATTAAATTACATTTTATTTTCATTATTCATGAAAATAATTTTTTTTAGGTATCTATATTTTTTTTATTTATCTTCAAAATTATTTAAGTTATCTTTCAGGTATTTTGAACTAATTATAAGATTATAATGTTATAAATAACTACATCTGTGTAATTTTATTAATTTAATGAAAATTATTTAAATGGTTAAATAATAATTATTCATGTATATATATATATATTAAAAATATAGTTTATTAAAATAATGAAATTAATTTCATAAAAAAAATTATTGATTATATTAAATTAAATTTGAATTTTTATTTAATAAATAAAATAAAATAATGTAAAATTGTCTTCTATTTAAAATGATATTCAACTAAAAATACAAAAACTTATAATCGATAGTCGATTAGAATTAATTTTTAAAATTATCATATCACTCCCATAAATTCTCAATTAATGATTTGTGGAGTGTGATATGATAATCCTTATCCTTTCTTCTTCTATGTTGACTGAGTGCTAAAATAAAACATTTTCATCTATCATTAACTCAATAGATGGAGATGTCACTTCCATTTCATCTATAATTAGATTATTTAGATCATGTTCATCCTGAAATATCTTATTATTCATGATAATGAATATAGTCATTATAAAATGTAATGTGTTTTGTGTCCAAAACATGTTGGTACTATGATTATTGAAAAGTGTGACTCTAAAACACAAAATTCACATTCCACATATTTTCTACAGGCTTTTTTCTTCATTAAAACTTAATTCTTCTTTGTAATATGTGTCTCAAGGTTTATTTTAACAATTTTAAACTAATTTAGATATACATTATCATCCAATAATAGCATATCAATTTTATTTTTTTGAATGGAATGTTTTGAATGATGTGAAATACATTTAAAATTATTAAGAAACAACTGACATGATTTAAGAGTATTAATGTTTCGACTGATACCCACTATACCAAAATATGTGTTCTATATACAAATAACATAATCAGAAACCACATAAGAATAAAAGTTAGGGATTGAGAAAATCCTACAGATTTCCCAACCAAGGTTGTAATGAAATTTTTCATCTTACAATACACCAATCCAAACAACCTATCACTCATAGAAAAAAAAATTGTTGACTAATGTAATGAAATAATGAAATACAATATTCATTAGGTGAATGAATTTATCACTCTAAAAAACCACAAATATAGTAGGGAAAAATCTCTTTAAACAGTAAATTGTAGTACACTCGCCAATTTGGCCATATTGAATAGCAGCATATACTAGAATGCCATATTCCAACATCAGAAACACAACTACTAATTTTTTAAAAGTTGATAATCCAAATATACCACACCCTTCACTTTTTTATTGACTGTAGTGATCATGTTCTTTAACATAATAAGAAATGTAATGAAAAGTACATTGAGACATTCTATATTTATAATTGAATAATATCTCAATATATATGGGATTTCTGAAAAAAAAAT
Source organism: Viscum album (assembly GCA_963277665.1). Classification (NCBI taxonomy): domain Eukaryota; kingdom Viridiplantae; phylum Streptophyta; class Magnoliopsida; order Santalales; family Viscaceae; genus Viscum; species Viscum album. The sequence goes on from OY728163.1 coordinate 878,736,073, forward strand.
CATAATAAAAAATATGATTTGGAGCCTTACAACCGTGATTGATAAATAAATTTCATGAGATATATCAGGTGTGAGAAATCTAATTGTTTTTTTCGCTATAATATTTTGTTATCATAAAACTGTTCCTCCACACTATACAATATAACACTTATTAAATATCTTCAAATGAATTTTTTCAACATCATTGGATTAAAATATAAAAAATATAACAACGATTATAATATAATTTATAATGATCTCAAGTATTATAATTTCTCTTGTTACTCTTATTGAGATGTAATTATCAATAAGTGATACAATGACCCATATATATTGAGAAATCCAATGGAATAAATATGGAATCATGATATGTTTGGATGGGGATGAAATTCATCTACCGATGAATATCAATATGAAATTTTTCCAATGATCGGGATAGATATGTGATCATGAAAAGGATGGATAATGATAAAACCCATATATAGTATATGATCAAAATTAAATCAAATAGTTTAATAGTATTATAGTTAAATTGTGATAATGTTTTTATACTAAAAATAAATCTAACAATTCATTTTAGACTACGCATCATCTAATGGTTAGAATGGTGGTTCAATAATGATAGGGTTGGATGAAGAATAAATATATCAAATGATAGAGATTAATATTAAATCTAAACAATATCCAATTTTTATACTCTGGTTATACATTATCTATCATACTCCATATGAAAAAAACTAAATTTGAAGTCATAAATATATTGGAATAAAAATATATAGATAACCATACTTGAAAACAAATATTACATTTCATTATCATTTAAATTACAAAATTATCATACAAAATATTTACATTGATTCCATATTTATAATTAATAAAAAAATTACAACCCATATACAAAATAAAATATTATAGTAGGTGTTTTTCAATGCCCAACCTCTAAAAAAATCTCCCTATAATAAAAGAATTTTTTATTATCAACACATAAAAAAATATGAAAGTTAGAATTTTAATGTTATATAATCCAAATAAGAAAATTATATTGTTAATTTTTGAATATATTAATTATATTATTAGTTATACTGTCAATTATATTTTTTATGATTATATTGTCAATTTTTAAAGCACATCAGGTGTTAGATTGACATGTGTTCAATTTCTGTATTTAATAAATGAATTATGGATTGTTTTCCTAATGTTAAAAAATATTATGAGATCTCATTCTTGTATTTGATAATGATATACATGTTTCAAACTAAAATTACACTTACTTAACATTTTTTTACCCTTATATTACATTAGATTACCCTTAATTATCATTTTTTATATTTAATTATCATTATTTTACCCTTACATGACATTTTTTTACCCTCACATAACATTATTTTATAGTTAATAACCTTTTTTATACATTACTTAACTTTTATTTACCCTGACATAACTGTTTTTACCCTTATGTAACTTTTTTCAACCTTACATAACATTAGATTAACCATAAAAACAGTATTTTACCCATATTCACCTTTAGTTTTGCATTACATAACAATGTTTAACCCTTAATTAACATTGTTTCACCATTAAATAACTTTAGTTATCCCTTATATAACATTAATTTACCCTTACATGGCTTCAATATTCCCTTTTGTAGAATTACATTACCCTTAATTAGATTTAGTTTTACCCCTTACCTATCTTTAGTTTACCCTTACTTAACGTTGATTCTCCCTTAAATAACATTGTTTCACCCATAAATATGTTTCAAGAAAACCTAAATTCAATTCCCCCTCACATTATATTGTTTAACCATTAATTAACTTCATGTAATCCTTACATAACTTTAGTTATCCCTTATGAAACGTTTTTTACTGTTACATAGCATTAGTTTACCCTTAAGTTTTATTACCCTTTCATAACATCAGTTGAACCTTAGTTAACTTAGTTTCACCCTTACATAACATTATTTTACCCATAATTAGATTTAGTTTACAAACACTATACTTTAGTTTATGCTTACATAGCATTAGTTTTAACCTTATATAACAATATTTCACCTTTCATTAACTTTTCCTTATTGAAAACTAACTCTGTTTCACCCTTTTTTAACTTGATTTCACCCTTACATAATTTTTTCTGTCAAATAACTTTATTATATCCATAATTATCTTTCTTTTAGCCATAAATAAGTTTGTTTTAACCTTATATAACATTTTTTTACCATCAATTAGATTTATTTTACACTTAGATTACATTGTTTTACCCATATATTAAATTATTATATCCTTACTTATCTTTTTATTACCCATTCACATCATTTTTTTACCCTTACTTATTGTTATTTTACACTTACTTATCATTAGTTTATTCTTACGTAAAATTAGATTACCCTAACATAAATTTAATTTACCCTTAACTAACAATTTTCTATTCTTACATTACATTATTTTACCCTAACCTAACGTTATTTTACCCATACATAGATTTAACTTACCCTTAATTTCGTTATTTTACTCTTATATAACTTTTTTTACAATAGCATTACTTTAGTTTAACATTAAGTAACATTGTTTCTCCTTATCATGACTTCATTTTTCCATTATATAATATTGGTTTACCATTACATGACATTGTTTTACCATTTCATTACATTATTTTCCCCTTACATAACTTTTTTTACCCTAATATTACTTTAATTTCCCTTAATTATCATTTTTGACCCTTACATAACATTATTTAACCCTTACACAATGTTATTTTACCCTTACATTACATTGTTTTACCATTAATTAGCTTTTTTTTATCCACATGTAACATTTTTTTACCCTTAACTTTTTTTTACCCGTACATAACTTTGGTATACATTTACATAACTATTTTTTTAACATTATCATTACTAATGAATTTGTGATATTAAATTACTGAATGTTTAAAATGATTGAAGATTAATGGAAATGTTAACAAATCAAAAAATAATTAATTGAATGAATAAGATTTATTAGTTTTATAAATTTAAAAAAATTAAAAATGAATAAATAAAATAAAAATTAATATATATATATATATATATTAACAATTAAAAATATAAAAATATTAAAAAAATTAAATTTTAATCAATAAATACATCTAAATGAATGTTAAAAATGGATATATAGTCATTATATGGTTAGATAAAAATTAAACCTATCAATTGAATGTTATAAAATATCCCTTGGATGCATGAGATCATAGTGAAATAAAGATAAGATTTATATAAAGATAAAATTTAGTAAGTGATTCATATCAAAATTAAATCCAACCAATAGTTGGGACGAAGGAGTGATCATGATAAAACTATATGAGGATGAAATTCATCAAATGACTGAGATCAATATGACATCCATCTAATGGTCATGATGGATATGTTATCTGGGTCATGTTAGATAGATTTAAAACCAATATGTAAGTTTCAATCATAATTAAATGTAGTGGGTAGTTGAGATATTAGTGAAATTCTAATAAGGTTGACATAAATATAAAATCCATATGATGGTTAATAACAAACTAAAATCTATCCAATGGTTTGGATGGAGGTGTAATCATGATAAGTCTGGGTGAAGATGAAATGCATCCAATGATTGAGATCAATATGAAATCTATCCAATGATCAGAATGTATATGAGAACATGATAATTCTAGATAATGTTAAAACCTATATGATGGTTGTGATAAAAATGAAATCCAACAGTTGTCTAGGATCTTAGTGAAATCAAAATATGTATGGAATAAAAATAAAATCAATCTGATTGTTCGTTCCATTATAAAATCCATCCAATTTTTTAGATTAAGGTGAAATCCTAAAAATGTTGGATGAATAATAAATCCATCCAATGATTGAGATCAATTTGAAATACATCAAATGGTCTATTTCTTATACACTGGATAAGAATTAACTATCATACTCTTTATAAATTACCATCAGTTCCATTCAACCCAACTAGTCATTACCTTTATTTTACCAATGACTTCCTTTAACTAATTTATTTATAATGAAATGGTTTCATGTTCTTATAACAACTCCATTGGTGAAGATATACTCTTATATGAGGTATACATGGGGATTTCCCAATATCCCAATATTGGTTTTAACAATTCATTTGATTTTTTTTGGTATCACTTCATAAATTCATAAAAAAAAGAAAAAAATAAGGGTTGGTAACTTCAAACTAATTTTTTTTTTATGTTTTAGATACAAACTATTGGAAATGGAATTAAGAAATTAAATGGATGCATCAAGCATGTTAAAAATAGGAATCGTTGTAGTGCATCATAATAAGATATTACGCCTGAATGCCCTAAAAGCCATTTTTTTTAATTTTTGATAATACCACTTTTAAGGGTTAAAGGGGAACCTTAACATTACATTTCTCATTGGATTCATGTTATTACATGACCCATAGGAATTAATGGAATACATCTCAGACTATAACAACATAAAACTACCCCTCCCTAGAAAATACTACATGTTCATCTCTCCACATATTATTGGTTGTTCAACTAGAAATCTTGTGCATGGATGAATAGGCCTAGTATCAACAGAAAATGTCATACCCTCCCATTATTCCAAATATAATAGCTCTACTATTGTGAATGCCCCTTCCTCTGAATCCTCCTTTGGAGAAGGTTCCATGTAGACTTTTTCTAGTTTGTATCTGCACATCAGGTAACCCAAAAGCCTTAAGGTGCCCCGAATTCTATAAGATCATCCAAATACCTCACTGACTCGATGTCTTGGTTGGCCCGATGGCCTTAAGGACTCCTATCCCAAACCAGTGGCCCGAAGGTGAATATTGCCAGCCACTACAGTATAGAACATTACATATTAGAATACATTCTGCAGTGACTGCAACAGTACCTGTATAGTGACTACTACAGTACTGCTATAGTACCTAGAAATAAATTTCCACCCAAATTTGAACATGGGTGTCATTGATGAACATGAATATTTATCACCAATTGGTTTAAGTCTCATGTGCACATTATAACAAGATATGGTGATTATTTTAATACATTTAACTTTTATGATTATATATGAAAAATCATAGAATGAATATTTTGAAGATGTTATGGTTTTTTTAATTAAAAATATTAATCATTTAGGATCCCACAAACATGAAAGGATTTAGATTTGATCATGTATAAAGAAAAGACAAATTATTTTAAAAAATAAAAGATAATGCAAGTGCTACATGAAAAATATCTCAAAAATGAAACTATGTATCATTGTAGTTAAACAGTCCCAATTACAATTCTTATCCAGCTAAATCTATGAGATTTTCATCTTTTTTGTGAAACATAATTGATGAAAATATGGGTGGATATTATTCTACATAGATCATTTTAGTGAATAAAGATAAATTAAAAAAGGAAAAAGGATGGAAAATATCAATCTATCATTAAAACACTGGAAGAATAAGTTCATCTTCTTTTAGAGATGTTAGTGCAGTCAAGGAAACAACAAATTGGAATTCAAGGAAATATTATTTATTTAAAAATATTTATAGAGGAACCTTACATTTTTTCATGAGATTGTAATAAAATTACTCATCTTAATGATCATGCTTTTATTTAAGTTAAACAAGATTGAATTATAAAGATATGAGGGGGAAAATTTCACCAAACACTAGAGCCAAATTTCCAATAAACTTAATAATTAATTGTTTTTGAATATTTTAACAACATTAGGGGAAGTGTTTCTAATTTACTATATAATTAGAATTTTATTTTTCTACCTTTTCTTTATTTTTTATGGCAGTTGCATAGTATAGTTGTAATGTTGAATTTGTGTTTTCTATGTTGTTTGTCATGTTATGTTATGGTTATTTCATATCATTATATTGTTTTGTTTTATCCTATTTTTTATCACATATATTTACAAGAAGGTTGATGTTAGTTTCTTTCAATTCCATTTTTTTCATTTCTAATTATAGGTTCTTCAAGTAAGATTTCATGTTTTATTTTTTCCATATTTTTTAAAAAATTGCTCATTTTAGACATATATATATTAATTAGTTTAATTTTAATTTGAACATTCGTATAAAATAATAGCATAATTTATTTCAATATTTAGTTTATTTTATTAGTATATATTTTAAATGTAAATTAAAAAAATGAAATTTATAACATATTATATTATATAGGTATTTTCACTAATTATATGATGATTATTATATGAATTTAATTATTTATATATATAAATAAACTATTAAGTAAACTAATTTTTAATAAATGAATAATTTTTTTGATTAAAATTTATAATAAAAATGATAAATAATAATAATAATCATATATAAAATATAAATGTAACAATAATGTTGAAAAAAATAAATAATTGAATTATAAAATATAAAATTTAAATAAATATAATGATTAGAACATGTATTGTACAAATAATTGTAGAATTAAAAATAAAACAAATTATGTTAGATTGATCACAAAAATAGTGATCGGTTAAGGTAAGATTTTATGCTAGAATAGAATATTTTTCTTCTTTGATGGTGCATTAAAGATGCTATAAATTCGACACATTTCAATTCTCATTCATGTATGTATGTTGTTCCCAACATGAACAAAATAGATCTGATGCCCAAATCCTTGTTAAATCAATTGAGGGGAAAATAATATGATATTACTTCCTACATGTTGCAATCATCCAATAATATGTAAAGCACCATATATCTGATCCCCTTTTTGATAGATCTCTGAAATTCCTAGACTTCTCCCCTCTACGAAAAATAATCCTAGAAATGATTGAGAAATTTCATCTTTTTAGGAATTTGAGAATTCCTTTGGGATTAGGTGAAACCCTTATAATAATCACTTTTTTGATAATTGTTAAAACATAATTATCCTCATACCCATGAAGGATCTAAAACATTTTGGTAATCCACCTTAAATAGAGATGCCACATGATATAATTAAAAAAATTAAACAAAAATAATTGATATGAGTGAATTTGTTTTTGTATTCTTGAGTAAAATTATTTTATATATATATATTTTCTGTTATGGATATCACTTTTCATGATTGAGATGTAGTTATATTTTCAGAAGTAATCTTCAAATCTACATATAGTGAAATTTCATTGGTATGATTCTCTTTAATATTTAGGGGACTTTGACCTAATACTGGTGTTTTTCATATTTAAATTTTATTTGGGATGCCAAATATATTCTCTATACATTAAGATATATTTTAATTTCTTTTAGATTGTATTATTTATTTTAGGATACTTTTAGACTACATTTTGTTTATTCCTTTTATATGTTATTTTACTCTATGTATTATTTTTTATATCCATCTCATATTTGAGATTATATACTTTAGACTATTGATTATTAGTGGTTTTTCATTCTATTCTAGGTCTTGAAGTTTTTTCCTTATGTATTTTTCACATAACGAAAAATTATAATTCAATCATTTATTTTTTCTACACAATATTTTTGTTATATGAACATCTGGTTTTATTTTTCTATATCATTTAATGGGAATGAAATATTATTTTCTATTTTCTTTTACTTTTCTATTATATTTTGTATTTTTACAATTTGTATTTATAAAAATATAGTATTAAATTGTATATTATTTATTCAAATTAATTATAGAAATGAATTATGGTATGATTATTTTTTTAAATGTTACTAACAGTCATATTTGGTGATTAAAAATGAAGAATCTACTTATGTCAGTGAATGAATCTTTTAGTGTCTAGTTCATAGAATCCGAAAATACATTCTGATGGATAATTGAAATTCATATATGGGAGGGTTTTTTGTTTAATTCATTAGTGGGTTTATGGGAAAATGGTGAACCATATTATCAAAAACTCTCACACTAAATCTTAGTGGGAGAATCAGAATCCAACATATACTTCTGATAGACGAGACACTAATTTTCCCCTAAAAAGGTTATGAATTTCATGTAAAAATAATTTACATCTATTTCTGAGTTATTGGGTGAATTTGAAGGCTATTTTGATTAGTTTTCTAGTATCATTATTAATTTTAAAGATTATATTTTATCCCTTGGGTTGTTTCATGAATTACCTAATATAATGGAGAATTACATTTTACTATAACCGGTTATTCCCATAATGGGGTTGTCACAATATGTTTTTCATGTATTTATTAAATAATTATATTTCAAGACATACCTAGGAGAAATATTTTTCATATCTTGTAGTTATAGAGAATCATTGGAGAATTTAGAAAATGAGTCAAGGATAGATTAGTCAAGGAAATATAAAGGGATTATGTAAATATAGGTTGAAGAAAATAGAGTTTAAATTTAATCATTGTGGTAATAAATAAAATGTTATTAAGTTTTACTGTTAGTTGAGAAAGAAAATAATAATGGAAGAAAATGAACAAAATAAAAATGTCGATATATATGACTATGTAAATGCCACTATAGGTGGTTATCTTTTTGTTGTTTATAACTCTATGAAAATTTATTATCATTATTCTTATTAGGTTATTAAATTTTGTCCCAATTTTCATGTGACATTCAAGAAGGTGTTATTTATATAATTCTCATCATGGGTAATTCTCAGAATTTGAATTTGGGTAATGATGGTCCTATTGATTTTTTGGGTATCAGGACTTCTTTTTGGAGAACAACATAATAAGTAAGATCATCTTAAAGAAAGGTTGAAATGCACCTTTGGTTCATCTGAATATTATTTCTTACAGTGTTCTTTATTATTGTTGTTTTATCAATACCTTTAAGTATGGATAATTAAATATTTAAAAGGGTAATTTTTTATGGCTTACGTTAAGAACCGATCAGGTTTTTACTAGATGCGAGATTCTATTTCTTGTCATACTAATTTCATTATTGAGTAGAATATTTCTTCCATGGTATTCCATAATAGGGTAATCCAAATTATTTATAATTTTCTTGGTTGTGTGTCCAAAATAAAATTTATTACATGTTTGAATAGTGTATAATTAGACATGTGTGATCATGTTTTGGTCAAATAACATATCATAGTGAGTTTTAGCGGTTATCCATTACATCCTAAGTCACAGGTACATGGATCAGTATATTTTGACATTTTTGGTATTATAAATTCATATAATTTTATTACTGATTTTTATTTTGTGATGTTTATTTATGTATACTCACATAACCTTCTGATTAATGTTTTGAATTCCAAAAGTAACATTCTCCTTATTTTTAGAAATTTTTTGTTTTAGTTTATAGGGATTCTAGTAAAAGTTTGACAAGTATTCACACTGAAAATAGAGGCCATTATTAGGGTATATTTTATTATAATTGTGTGAAGGATGGTATTTTTCTTTTAAAGATTCCTCCCAATACATCTCAACATAATGTTTTAGAGGAGTAGGTTAATTTGGCCTTATTAGAAATAATTTGATGTTTTCTTTTTGGAGTAGTGTTTCCTCGACATTTTTGGTGTGCTTCATTATTTATTTCTTCATATATTGTCAATTTTGACCCATTTTTGTTTAAAGACAGGCACTCCAGAAATGTTTTGGTATATAAAATATATCATGTATGATCACTTATGTGTTCTTGGTAACATGTTTTTCTCTATGTGGATAGAGATGAGTGATCCAAGCTGGTTGGTATGTCATTATAATGTATTATTGTAGGATATGTACATGATGTGTTTGGATACATGATTAGTGATCTGGATTTAATGAAACTTCTCAGAAGTGGGGATACATTATATATTTAGTATCATAAATTTAAAAACATTGATAAGGGTAAACGATATACTTCTCAAACATTTCGTGGATTATCAATCTTATGCCAATTTCCTATTCACAATTACCTCATACATGTTATTCTGATTATAATGTCTATTTATAGAATTCTATTTAGGGTGAAAAGGATAGATTTAATCTTTTTTATGAGAACATTTTTTTGATGTTATTGTTCTACTAGATATTAATGAACCCACAGTTCCACTATATAGGTCATCTGTACATCATACCATTTCTACATGAAATTCACATTATGAGTATATTTACTTAACTGATGGGGGTGAACCATAATATTTTAATGACGTGATGAAAATTGATTAGAAGTATATATGTTTTTTGGTAAGTGATGATTATATGAGATCATTTAATGATAGCCATAATTTTGAGACTATGAACTTACCTATAGGTAAGTGTTATTTCCAAAATCAGTGGATTTAAATGATTAAGAATTAAGAATATAGTACTATTGAAAGATACAAGGCATGTTTAGTTGTAAAATTATTTTTTTTGATGAAATTCATTTTTTTATGAGATTATCTGAAATTATAATTAAATTTACTCAAATTAGTTTTATATTGGTTTACTGCTAGTTTGGATATGAATATTGGGAAGATGGTTATGAAGGTAGCCTTCCTCTATGGATTTTTGGAGATGTCATTTATATGGAATAATCTCATGGTTTTTTTAATAAATTAAGTTCAATAATATGTATATGTTAAATAAAAGTTTATATGATTTCAATAACACTTTAAGGAAGTGGTATTAGACGTTTGAAACATTCATTTTTTAAATTATTTGGGATGGAATCTTTTGATCATTATTTTCTAGAGATTTTTAAATGATTATTTTATTATATTGGAAATTTATATTGATGACACTATCATTTTTTACTATTATGCCTCTATAATATATATATTATAGATGGATCTTTTTAGTCTTTTTTGATGAATGACTTTGGGATAGTATGATAGATTTAAGGAATGTTGATATCCCATAATAGAATGAAAAATAAATTATGGTAATCTCAGGAGTTTAATACTAACTGGGTTCATTTAATATCTTATAAGGATTGAGTTAAAAAAAATTACTCACATATATTTTTACATTTAAATATTAATTCTAGTAATTCACCTTCTTCTGATGAAGAGATAATGGAGATATAAAAAATAAAATTTTCTTTTTTTGGTTGTTTGTTTAGTGTTTGTGATGGTTTGTACTAGATTTGATATAGCTCACACGATTGGTGTGGTCAGACATTATTTATCTAATCCTAGTAGATAGAATTGGATATTAGTTAATAATATATTTCATTATATTCATGGTACATCTGTTCTAGGATTTTTTTGGAAGTGAGAAAACCTATGCTTTTTGGCATCACAAATTCAGATATTACTAAATCTACATCAGTTTATATGATCACTTTTATATAGGATATATCTTCATAGTATAGATTGCAGAGATGTTTTTATTTATCTACCACTATTTATATGTTTATTATACATATAAAGGCATTTAAATAATTGGTTTGGATGAAACATTTTATTTGAGAGCTGAATTTCAATTTTCATTGGTTTACTTTTTTTGAAGTCATGGTGCTACTTGTTTAGGAAAGAATCCAACATTCATGGAAGGTTGAAACATATGAATGTTACATATTGTTTGATCTGAGACCTCCTTGATTTGGAAGAGTCTCAGAACAAGAATATATATACAGATGACAGTGGTTCTAAAATATTTAACAAGATTTTACAAAGATGTAAATCTGATACTTTTCGACTGATTGTAGGGTAGCCAATGAGCCCCACTTGAGTTAAAAGGAGAGTTTTTTGGGTGTCCGTCGTTAGGTGGGATGTCAAAGGATTTTCTTAAAAACGGAATCAAGTAAATAGATATGAGATAAGGGGTTACATAATAATTGAGATTGGATAATTTTTAGGAGGATGTTTTTGTGGTGCACATCTCTCTTCTTATCCATGCGTCTCCGTTAGTGTTTCAACATTAGTTTTTAGATATGAAATTGGTGAAATTCCTTTGGTATGTTTTTCATTATTCTATGATGGAATTTGATTTGATTATAGTGTTTTTCATGGGTAGAATCTATTCATATGATGAACATCTTCTCTATATGGTCATATCTATTTGGATTTATTTATAAGGCAGCGTTCTTTATTTCAGCCTTCTTTTAGACTACAACTCCTTTCTTCTAATGATCTGCTATTTTATTTATTTATTTTATTTGATATCTAACGGATATTGGGGGGTCTTTATAGGGTACTCTTTATTATTAGTGGATATATATTTCAGAATAGTTTATGTTGTTTTTTATTTTGTTTTTTCCACATTAATTAATTCTAATGGTCATCATTAATTTTCTCTTCACATTTTTTTGTGTCATTACACATCCACATTAATTTTTCAAAATCTTTTAAAGGGAATGAATGGTTATTTACACTATGTGTTCACTTAGTTGTTCATTGTTCCATTCTATTAATTCCAAATTCCCTGGAGAACTTTCCTTATGTTGGTCTTGGGGTAAATATCTTATCATTAGAGGATGGGGAACTAGTGGGGAGAAAGCATAAGTCAGTGAGTGGTCATTAATGAATTACGAAAACAACCAATTATTCTTAGGAATTTGTGGTCTTTGAAGTAGATATTATTCATTCATTAATGTATAAATGACAAGAAGGCTTTCATGGTTAGTTGGAATGATGGAGAAGGTATTCAGGATCTTAAAGTTTCATAGAAATAAAATTTTTTATCTTCTATTTTTTAATTTAATCTTTATTTATTACATATATTAACAACAAATTTATCATTATTATTTAAACTATTACTTGCATAATTTTTTTAATTAAAAAATAAATTTATTTGGGATAATAATATATGTTTCATATAATTATATTAAAAAATATATTTTTCACATTTTAATTTTTGACATATTTATATATAATGACGTTGACATTGAATTTTAAAATTGACTGAAAATGTAATTTTTTTGTATATTCCATTTTTATATTCCTACTAAAATATATTTTCAACTCACAAAAAATATAATAAAAAATTACTATAGAAGAATCAAATACCCAAAATTCATTTTCAATGATATATATATATATATATTAATAATCAATACTATAAATTTATTTTTTAATGACTGTTAAAAGGGGTCACTAAAGGTATTTATAGACCACCATCTGACTACTTTTGGTCGTATCCTATTATGTAAAGTGAAATAAAGACCCTGAATGATGTTCTATATAGAGGACCATAAATGAAAATGATGGAAGTCTCTATGAGGAGATTCAGATATTTCCATTGATAGTCGCTAATGATCTCAAAAAAAGACTATAGCAACTGCTAAAGACTGTTATTAGCCTGCATAATTTTTTAAAAGAAATTACATTTTATTCTAAATAACAAAGTGAAAAGAGTAAAATAATATTATCTAAATATATATATACCCATACAGTATTCTTTATATATCAACAAACATATATGATCCAAAAAACAACTAAAAAATGACAATTCAAATTAATATGTTTGACATTAAAATAAAATTTTTTGGTTAATATATATAGAATATTAAAAAAAATTAGACATTGTTTAAAAAATAAATAATTAAAATTACTGAAATGATGAAAGGTTAACCTGAAATATTTGATTTCATAATTTAAATATTAGTTGAGAAATAAAAAATAAAGTAGAAAACAATATTTACCACATACTATTCAATTTAGGAAATAAATTGATCGACGGTTGATTCCAATGTATCAAAAATGATTCTCGGGATGTTCTCATAGATTTAAACATCAATCATAAGTCATGTTGACATGTTTTCTCCCTCTAATGCAGGATATTACATTTTAATATAACTTGAAAAACTTACCTATTGTTTTACATCATACAGGGTGACATGATAATTTGATTGATGCGTCATTGATTCTATTAGATAAAAAATGATCTATTTATTATGATTTAAAGCCACTCAATGTGTTTTACTTGGTATTGAACCATTTTATATGGTTGTTTACTTAACTAAAAATTTGGGAGACAAACACCACTTTTGATCATACCGATCAATTTTGGTATCTAATCGATGTGGAACTTATTCTTATATGCTCTAAATTAATTACATATTTTTTTAAAAATATTTCATGTTAATAGTATCTCATTTACTCATTTTTCGCCCCTACACTTGTGATTTCCCATTATTACAAAATGGAAAACATTTTAAATCATACTTTAATCCACACATGTCAAAATGTACATAATAATGATATACTGATGATCATAAATGATTGAAAATGATTCAAAAAATTTTCTCCTAGATGTTCACATCAATTTGAATTATTTTCTACATTTTTTACCCCTGGTAAGAGAAATGTCATTTCAATAAAACTAAATGATGTTACATATCATTTTCCATCATACCAGGTGATATGAAAATCTGATGAATACGGCATTGATTCCTGCAGATAAAAAATAACTCGGTGATCATATTATTACAATTTTTTTCAATACAATTGTGTTTTATTATTATTTCCCCCCTATTAAGTGATTTTCCCATAATTAGAAATCTGAGGGGAAAAATATATATTTGATCATATTGAGAAATTATGGTTTCTGATCAAATTACCAATGATTCCTTCAAATTTTAAATGATGTAAACATTTTCTCTCTCTATATTTCATGTCAATAGAATATATTTTCGTTGGTTTTGACACATAAACACATGTTTTTTCCCATTATAACAAAAATAAAAATACTGTGAAATAATACATTAAACAATACCAATAAAATCGGGCATCATAGTAACACACAGTTGATTACAAAAAATAAAAAATTATTTAAGTAATTATCTAAAATAATTTTACAAAAATAAGAAGTGATTTTCTCATTTTCTACCCCATGATGGTACATATTCCATTTTAATAAAACCAGGAAAACCTACCCATCATTTTTCATTATATAAGGTGACACAAGCATCATATGGATGTCAATTTGATTAATATATATCAAAAATAAATATTCAATTGTTTTCCCATGATTTTAGTTTAATTAAAGTTTATACTATTGTTATTATATAATTTTACCTTATTTCTTACTTAACTGAAAATTCGGTGGAGAAAATCCACATTTAATTAAACCGTGCAATTTAGGTATCTGTTTGATATGTTGATGATTTCTATAAATATTAAATCCTTTAAAATTTATTCATATAAGATTCTACGTCAATTAAAGATCACATAGTTGGTTTTTACCCAAAAACATGTGATTCAACCATTTTTTTAAAAATTTTAATATTGTAAAATCATATTATAAGCCATACTATTCAATTTGGTAATTGGATTTATGTTTGGTTAATTCAAAAATATCCCAATTTATTTTTTGAGTTATCTCCTAGATTTTCACATCCATCAGATGTTTTTTTCTCATTTTTTAACCCCATAAGGGGAGATATGCCATTTTAAAAATTAGACAATATTACCCATAGTTTTCTATCATACCAAGTAATATGTTCATCTAATGGATAACAAATTATTTCACATAGATAAAAATATGACTTAGTGAAGGTTATCCTATTATTTCATGTTAATCCTAGTGTGTTTCCTTGTAATTTTCTCCTTTTATATGATTTTTCACCAAACTCCAAATTTGAAGGAACAAAATCAGCATTTTATCATTAAAAGAAACATAGGTATCTGATCAATTTCTCTATGATTATAATAAATATTAATTTCAATAAGTATTTGTTCATAATATTTCATAACAATTGGATCTTTTTTGGCCTTTTTTATGCATAAACTCATGATTTCCCCATTATTCCGTAAAGGTAATAATGTAAAATCATTACATGATCCATTTAAATCGATCTTGAATTCATATTGGCACAAATATTATTCTATCATATCGAATATAATCCATGAAATATTATCTAACGTTTTCATATCAATCAGAATTCATTGCCTCATTTCCGACCACCTGATGGAAGAGATGAAAGTTTAATGAAACTAGACATCATTTCCAAACTTTTTCAATCATACCTGATGACATGAGAATATTATGGATATTTCATTGATTCCGATGTATCAAAAAATAGTAGATGATCATTCCATCAAATTTCATGTCGAACCAAGTGAGTATTGTTAATATTGGACCCTTTTGCATGATTTTTTATTAACGATAATTCTGATCGATGAATTCCACTTTCAATCACACTAGGAAATTCTATATCTGATTGATGTGAATAATATTATTATATATTGTAAATGATATAAATATCAATTCCCAAAAACCATATGTTAATTGGATATTTTTTGGTAAATGTTGACCCCTACACACACAATTTTCCTATTATTACAAAAATGGTAATAATTTCAAAACATAACATACACTATACAGACCAATATGGAAATTATTTTGATGTAAACATGATTTAAACAAAAAAAATTGATATAAGGAGTGTAATCATATATTTCATTTCCAATCATATGTATTTTCTCATTTTTGGATCCCTAAAATGGATTAAGGGAATATAAAAAAACTATAGACTTTTACCTATAATTTTTTATCATGCCGAGCAACCCGAGAATCTGATGGATACAGTTTTAAAGACCCAGAAATTCCGTGGCTTTTTTTTAATTCGTTGGATTTTTAGGAGTCTTCAAAAATTTACTACGCTTGATTATGAGGCCTGGTGTGCCATAAATCAATTCCTGATGTTTTGTTCGGGTACGTTCAGTAAACATACGAGCGGGATTTTATAACTTTTCAACCGATGCATGGAACTAAAATCGGACGGCTCCATTGAACTCGTAGCGTCGATGATTGCTCAGTGAGACCTTCACCGAAGTTGCGTTCTAACGAGAAAGGAAGTTAGTTTTTGGGGTTTAAAATTAGAATTGAATAAAAATAAAGTGTTAGCTTTATTTTTATTTTTGAAGGATAAAGATCCAAGAGGAGGTTAGTGGTGGGGGCCACCAAACCATAACCTCCCATGAGAGGTTATGGTGGTGGGGCTCACCTGTACAAAACCTCCCTTAGGAGGATATCCTTGGTGGGGCCCACAGATGCTTTAAACCCCCTCTAACACCCCCCCCCCATTTATGTGGGATGAAACTCTCCACCTTCCCCCATTAATTTAATGTGCCAACCCTCACAATTAATTAATTGAACTCTTTAATTTAAGTAATTGGAACCTATTTGAATTCTTTTAAATTCTTGATAACCAATAAAATAATAGATAGTCTATTAATTTTTTTGGTTGGAAATTCATTTGGTGGAGCTTTGAGAGAGAACTTGGAGAACCCTTGGAGAATTATCTCTTAATGGAGAATGCGAAGAACACCTCTTCACCATCCTCTGAAGAATGGCGATCTCTATCTTCGATCTTTGACCGATCCAAAATAGAAGGAGCTGATCGCGAAAAATGCTGATAATGCTTCTTCCTAGGTCTCCTACCCCGGACGCTTTCCAATGTCAATGGATCGACGCCCACCTTTCCGCGACTTTGTCAATGATTATCGTCATACGAGGTAGGGGGTTTTGGGCTGGGCCACACACTCGGGCCGGGTCGGACCCGCGGACCATGTTGGATCCCTGTCTGATAGTGTTTGACCCAAGCACATCTCTTTGCCCATATCATGGGCTACGGGTGTCCAATTGACGAACCGTCTGCGGTGACAAAAATCATAGGACAAGACAGTTCTTTTGGCATTCCCTACATGATGTTTGGATACATTTGTGGTACGTTGGGTTGGTTTGAACCTAAAAACCAACCGGGCCCCTGGAACAGAAATGCCAATAACTCATAGACCTAGCGTCTGATTGACACGCTGTCTGTTGTGTTGAGATCCCTATGACGAGGCAGACCTTTGAGATACTTCTACATGGGACTTCATGACAGTTGGAGTATTGACCAATAGCTAATGGAGCGGATCCTCCCTAAGATGAGCGAACGGTGTGCGGAGAACTAGTAGCTGGCTGAGACTTGACGACTACTGACCTTTCAACTAAGAGTGTTTTGAATAGCCTAAAGGGAAACGCAACTATGTGACATGGTATACCCACAGTGGGGAGTGCCTCTATGTGACGTGACACACCCATGGTACTCGATAGGAGGAGTACCTCAGAAGGGTACGAGGGGGAGGGCCTCTGTGTGAGCACTGCAGAACCACAGTGGGGAGTGCCTTTGTGTGATGCGGCAGACCCACGATACTCGACAGGAGGAGTACCACAGCAGTACAGGAAGGTGGGAACTGCCTCTGGGTGATACGGTAGGTCCACTATACTCGTTAGAGGAGGAGTACACCCTCATCTGAGGTTCCAACAGTGTGACTCGGGTTGTTATTTGATTATACCCCTAAAATAAAATCCTAGTTTGAGCTGAGTCATTGACTTTTGTGTTTTCCTCATGATTGAAAGGGGTTACTAGATAACTTGGGTGTATGTAAGATCATATACCTATGTAATGGTTATCTATTGAATCCATGGATTGTGGTATATACATGTTGGATTTTGTGAGACCTTGAGGTTATTAGGGTCCCTACTGAGTGTCGTTATATTCACCCCTGCATGGGCTATGCCTGCACCTCGTTATGTTGGATGCAGACGATGGATAGCGCTGAAGGAGTCAAAGAGCACTAGGACTGGACGGTACCTAGAGGTGGACCATATGACGAGTCGGTACACAGAGGAGTCTCACAGGCATGGAGTGATGAGGTGGCCCTTAGTTTCTACCCTTCAAGTAGGAACCCTAGAGGAAGATTCAAGAGTTGATCATTACCTTTTAGTTATTTATCCCTTTTTCAGTTGTACTTACATTCAGTTGTACCTGTACTTTACTGTCAGGATTTTATTTCTGGCCCCTTTTACTTTCATGATCTTCTTCTGTGTACAATATCATTTATTGTTTTACTTCCAGTTGTGTACTATGTCTATGTGTGTTTACTTTTTATAAAGGCAATGCCTTCCCAGTTTTGAGATTTACACCTTTGGTGCTAGTCTCCAGTCCTTGTTCTATGGAAGGTGGGCTTGGGGTAGTCACGAGATGGGTCCCGAGGTTGAGTCATGACAAATTGGTATCATAGGAGTCGGTTCTACCGCAGAACAAAGGACTCTGATAATTCTTTTCTGTGAAAAAATAGTGGTAAGGGTACGAAGTGTGGTTTATAATTCAGGGAGTCCAGTATTGGTGCATGAGGCTGAAGTATCCACACACCAATACCTTGACTACTGATTTTAGACTCAGTGCACAAAAACACTGATTGCGTGTGTGTTTCAATAGTTTTCTCTAAGTCAGCTCAATCAGGTCAGCTTGCCAGGTATAATTTTTTGACCATGTCGCATCTGTTTCTTTCATGATGCCTCCCCATAGAGCCCCGAGAGTCGTACGCTCTGACAGCCCACCAAGTGACGAGGCCTCGGTGTAGGTCCCCTTTCCAGTTGAGGCACCAGCGGAGGTACCAGTGGTACCACTTCCTGTTGGGACACAAATGCCACCAGCCCCAACAGTAGATGATGCACACCACTTGAGCATGTTGCATGAGTTCTAGTGCCAGAGGCCACCCTTGTTATGGGGAGAGACGGACCCATATGTGGATGAGAATTGGATGGAGGCTGTGGTGAAAGTTTTTAGGCTGTTTGGGACACCAGCAGACTACATGGTGATCCTTACTGCTAGTATCCTTTGGGTAGCAGTAGGCATATGGTTGAGCCTGATGCTCTAAGTGCATGTCAAGGAGACACTTATTTGGACAGACTTTGAGAGACTATTCCAGGAAGATTTTGTATTAGCCACCCTTCGAGCGGTACAGATACAGGAGCTACTTCATCTACAACAGGACAACATGACAGTAGCACAGTACTCAGTGAGGCTCACCGACCTCTCAAGCTACTCCACAGATATTGTACGAGACCCATTCTTCAGTGCTCGGACCTTCGAGCAGGGGCCCAAGCGAGAGATCAAAGCATCGATGATCTCCCTCCGCATCCTGACTTAGGCGGGGGTGTTAGAGAGATCCCTCCTAGTAGAGAGTTTCCTTGCTGAGCAGTCACCAACAGTGAGACCCACCACTAGTCTATTTGCAACTGAGTCTTCTGCAGCTAGAAGTAGACAGATGACACAGAGGTCCAAGAGGACCAAACCCATGGGTGGACGACTGCAGGACTCAGGATAAGTTGTGCGGGGAACCCGAGGAAGTGACTTACCTGCCATGAGTAGGCAGTGTTACTCATGCGGTTGGATGGGTCACATGGATCATGACTGTACGAATCGCAATTCAAATGATCAGAAGATAGTTGAGGGACCTCCTAGGCAGAAGAATAGGTTTGATCGAGGCGGTTCGCAGGGAGAAGGTGGACCTGGTAGAGGAGCTGGTCGAGCAGTCAGTAGTGGATGATGTTACGAGGTGCTACCACCACCACCACGAGGAGGTCCACCCCAACTGTAGGGAGTGGGTGGACATGGGAGATCTCATCTTCAGGCAGCTGAGGCCTAGGACCATGGTGCTCTAGATATTATTCAAGGTATGATCTGTGTCTACTCCAACTTAGCTACAGTTCTTATAGACATAGGTTCCAGTCATTCTTTCATATCCACTGCCCTCGTTCGGAGCTCGGAGATTCCAACGGAGACGTTGGCTTGATCCTTATGGCTAGAGACTTCTACAGGAGAAGAATCGATGATTACACATTGGTTCCAGTAGTGTGAGATTACTCTATGAGGTGAGAGCTTTATCTGGGATCTCCTCATAGTGGATTCGAAGCCTTACGACATCATCTTGGGTATGGAATGGTTATCTACAGAACATGCTCATATTGACTGTATTAGGTCAAAAGTGCGGTGTGTCCACACATATGGGACCTGGTTTACCTTCACGGGAGAAATGAGAACCTTTGCAGTGTAGGACTGACTTACTCGGAGGAGGGTGCAGCCGATCACTCACTAGTTGGCTTGCCTTATCCTCCGAGTAATTGATGTGGAGAGTCCGACTTATCCTATTGTGGTGGACCAGTATGCAAGTGTTTTCCCTAACGATGTTCCCAGACTACCTCCTCGTAGAGAGTTGGACTTCTATATTGACCTGTACCATGGGATGACACCGATATGTAATCCAGCATATCAGACGGATCCCTCTGAGCTTCGAGAGTTTCAGGTACAACTAGAGGACTTACATGGAAAGGGATTCATTCGGCCCAATGTTTCTCCTTGTGTAGCACCAATTCTATTCGCCAAGAAGTCAGATGAGAGCTTGAGGATTTGTGTCGATGACTGTCACCTGAACCAGGTGACCGTAATGAAAATTACCCACTCTTCAGGATTGAATACCTCTTTGATCAGCTCAATGGAGCACAGTGGTTCTCAAAGATAGACCTCAGATCAGGCTATCACCAGATCAGAGTTCGAGACAAGGTTCTACAGAAGATGACCTTAAGATGTCGGTATGACCACTATGAGTTCATGGTTATTCCATTCAGCGTGAACAACGCTCCAAAGTGTTCATTTGTCTCATGAACAGGATCTTTTGGCCATACCTCAATCTCTTTGTTGTAGTCTTCATTGATGACATTTTGATCTACTCGACTACTGAGGAGGAGCATGCCTACCATTTGCAGGTAGTACTAGATACACTTTGAGAGCACTAGCTTTATGGTATGCTCTCAAAGTTCCAGTTTTGGATTTGCGAGGTTCACTTATTAGGACATGTCATCTCAGTGTTTGGAGTTGCAGTAGATCCAGTGATGATTGAGGCGGTACTTTCATGGGAGCCACCCAAGAGTGTGATGGAGGTACGAAGTTTCCTGGGCTTGGCAGGATACTATCGGAGGTTTGTTCCAAACTTCTCCAAAGTTTCAGCACCACTATCATCCTTGACGAAGAAGGGAAAACCCTTCGTGTGGTCGAAGAGATGCCAGCAGAGCTTTCAAGAGCTGAGGTAGAGGCTGACTAGTTCCCCCATCATAAGGCTTCCAGAGGAGGGCATAGGGTACGTAGTTTACTGCGATGCATCGGGGACTGGACTCAGGTGTGTTCTGATGCAGGAGAGAGCTGTGATCGCATATGGTTCTTGACAGCTGAGACAAAATTAAAAGAGCTATGCTACCTATGACCTGGAGTTAGTAGCAGTGGTCTTTTCCTTGAAGATGTGGCGACACTATCTTATGGGTGAATGCTTCACCGTGTAATCTAATCACAAGAGTCTCTGGTATATATTATTTCAAAAGGACCTGAACCAGAGAGAGCGGAAATGACTTTAGTTTCTCCAGGACTATGACTTAGAGATATTCTATACTCCTGGGAAGGGGAACGTTGTTTAGGATGCACTCAGCAAGAGGACTGGTATACAGCTGCTAGGAGAGGCGATAGAGTAGCTGGCTTCCTTACATGTATCCTTTATGGATAGAACGGTCACTCCTCCACTGCTTCAGTGAGTTAGGGTGGCACAACATGGAGACGCTGACTGTGAGACACGACGTACTCAGATATCTATAGGGCAGGCACCTGAACGATTTTATGAAGGTGGGGAGCATGTCATCCTCTTTAGAGGACGTACCATGGTACCAATAGCACTCCAGGAGGATGTGTTGAGGGAGTTCCACACATCCCCTCTAGTGGTACATCCAGGAGTGGAGAAGATGTACTAGGACCTCAGACAACATCACTGGGGTCTAGGTATGAAGAAGGTGATAGCTGAGTTTGTCTCTAGGTGCCTCATTTGTCAGCAAGTGACGGTGGAGCACAAGTTACCAGTAGGCTTGGTACAACCCGTAGAGGTCTTAGATTGGAAGTGGGATGGGATATACATGTACCTTGTGACGGGCCATCCACGTACATCTAGGAGTCATGATTTGATATGGGTGATCATTGACTGACTCACCAAGTTGGCCCACTTTATATCGATCAGAGAGTAGGGCTCAGTTGAGAGCTTGGGACACCTCTGTGTGCAAGAGATTATGCATTTACATGGAGTACCTTCTTCTATAGTCTCCGACCATGAAACACGATTTACTTCTTGGATATGGAAGGGGTTGTAGGAGGCTTTTAGGAAACAACTACGTCTGAGCACTGCCTTCCATCCTCAGACAGATGGTCAGATTGAGCAGACCATCCAGACCCTCAAGTACATGCTCCGCGCATGTGTCCTCGACTTTGGTCGTAGCTGGGAGGATCACTTACCATTGGAATAGTTTTCATACAACAACAGATATCACTCCACCATCGGTATGTCACCTTTTGTGGTCTTGTAAGAGCCACCTTTCAGATCACCTATGTGCTGGAGAGACCCTGGGGAGTCAGCACTGGTGGGACCAGAGATGGTGCAATCTACCACAAAGAAGGTGTTGATCATCCAGGAGCAGATGAAGACTGTATAGAGCAAGAAGATGTCATATGCAAACAGAAGACAGAGGACTCTAGAGTTCAAGGATGGTGACCACATCTTTCTATGGGTCTCACCTCGACGAGTTCTACAGATATTTGGCCGAGGTGGCAAGTCATCTATGTGATTCATCGGACTATCCAGGTCCTCAGCAGAGTAGGCGAGGTGTATTACCTCTTAGCTCTTCCAACTTTGTTGCACTGTGATCATGACGTCCTCCACGTATCTCAGCTGAGGAGGTACGTGCACGACCCATCCCACATCATCGACCATGGGGAGCGGAATTTCAATAACAAGGCGACTTTCAAAGAGGTTCCAGTGGAGATTGAGGACTGACAAGAGCAGGTCCTTCATGTATGGTTGATACCTATAGTAGTTGTTTGATGGCATCACGGGAACCTCTCGGAAAGAACATGGGAGAGGGAGACTCAGATGCGTGCTCAGTACAGTATTTTATTTTCGTTCGAGTTTTCACTTACGAGGACATAATGCCCTGAGGTGGGGAGAATGGAAAGACCCGGAAATTCTGTGGATATTTTTTTTAAATTCATGGGATTTTTAAGAGTCCATGAAAATTTATGGTGCTTGATTCCGAGGCCCGGGGTTCCTGGAATCAATTTCTGATGTTTTGTTTGGGTACTTTCTGTAAACGTACGAGCTGGATTTTATAACTTTTGAACCAGTGCTCAGAACTAAAATATAAGGGCACCATTGTACTTGTAGCATCGGGGATTTCTTAGTGAGACCTTCACCGCAATTGGGTTCTAACGAGAATGGAAGTTATTTTTTGGGGTTTTGAATTAAAATTGAATAAAAATAAAGTGTTAGCTTTATTTTTATTTTTGGTGGTTAAGGCTCCAAGAGGAGGTTAGTGGTGGAGACCACAACACCATAACCTCCCATGAGAGGTTATGGTGGTTGGGCCCACCCGAACATAACCTTCCTTGGGGGGATATCCTTGTTGGGGACCACATGGGATGTAAACCCCCTCAAGCCACCGATTTATATGGGATTAAACTCTCCACCTTCCCCCATTAATTTAATGTGCCAACCCTCACAACTAATTAATTGAACTCTTTCATTTAATTAATTGGCACCCATTTGAATTTTTTTGAATTATTGACAACTATTAAAATAATAGATAGTCTATTATTGTTTTTGGTTGGAAACTCATTTGGTGGAGCTTTGAGAGAGAACTTGGAGAACCCTTGGAGAATTATCTCTCAACGGAGAATGCGAAGAATGCCTCTTCATCGTCCATTGAAGAATGGAGAACTCTTTCTTCGACCTTCAACCGAGCCAAAATAGAAGGAGCCAATCGAGAAAACGCTGACGACACTTCTTCCTTGGTCTCTTACCCCAGACGCTTTCCGACGCCAACAGAATGACGTCCCCCTTTCCGCGACTTCGTCAAGGATTATCATCATATGAGGTAGGGTGTTTTGTGTTGACTTTTTGTACATGTTCTACGTCGTTGAATTTAGGGAATGCGATTTGTCGAATGATATCAATGTAACGAGGAGGGATCAAACCACAAGAACATGGCCCGACCCTCCCACTTTGATTGTTCTCGTTTTTATTACAGTAGAGGAACCGACCTTTGCAAAAGCAACTATGGGTGGCGATGGGCCGACCGCAAAGAAACCGGCGGCGCAAGGCCACTGGGTCGCAAAGATAGTGCAGCAAGACCATGCCACAGGGAAGGAGAGCCACGACCAGGGTGGGCTATGGCGCCGTCGTGCGGCACCGGTGGTGCATAACCGTGCCCACGATAGGCCACGGCGCTGTTGCGCCACACCGGTGGTGCGGAGCGGCTGGCCACTTGGCCATTCGGGAGGAGCGGGAACCCGTAAGGTCCCGCGTGTGCTGGTTCGGTGCCACCTAGCGCCGGTTGGAGCTCCACCTGAATGGTAGATCCATTCGGGAGGTAGGAGCACAAGAATTTCTCCATGCCCATGGCTTAGGTGAACCCCAAGAGCCCCCGGGCTGAGCCGCCATCAGGCCGGTCAGCCCTCTGGTCGGGCCACCCACTCGGGCCGGGACGCCCCCACGGGGCGGGCCGCACCTTCAGGCCGGGCCGCACCCTTGGGCCAGGTCGGACCCACGGATCGTGTCAGATCCCAGTCCGATAGTATTTGACACAAACACATCTCTTTGCCCATATGTTGGTCTATGAGTATCTGATCGACGAACCGTCTATGGCGATGAAAATAATAGAATGAGATGGTTATTTTGGAATACCCACCTTGAGGTTTGGATACAGTTGGGGTATGGTCGAGTTGGTTTGAACCTAAAAACCAACCAGGCCCCTAGAACAGAAACACCAATAACTCACAAACTGGGCGTCTGATTGACGCGTCGTCTATTGCGTTGAGATCCCTATGAAAAGGAGGACCTTTGTGATACTTCTACATGGGACTGCATGATAGTTGGAGTATCAACTAGTAGCTCGTGGAGCAGATCCTCCTAGAGACGAGCGAACGGAGTGCGGATACCTAGTAGCAGGCTGAGACCTGACAACTGCTTACCTTTCGACTCGGAGTGTTTTGACTAGCCCTGTGGGAAGCGCCACTGTGTGACGTGACATGCCCACAGTGGGGAGCGCCTCTGTGTGATGTTGAAGACTCACGATACTCGATTGGAGGAGTACCTCAGCAGGTTACGAGGGGGAGCGCCTCTGTGTGAGCGCGGTAGACCCACAGTGGGGAACGACTCTGTGTGACGCAGTAGACCCACGGTACTCGATAGGAGAAGTACTACAGTATTATAGTAAGGTGGGAAGCGTCACTGTGTGACACAGCAGGCCCACTATACTCGTTATAAGAGGAGTACACCATCAGCCAAGGTTCTAATAGTGTGACATGGGTTGTTACTTGATTCTACCCCAAGAATAAAATCCTGGTTTCTGCTGAGTCTTTGACTTTTCAGTTTTTTTTTCATGATTGAGATGGGTTACTAGATATCTTTGGTATATATATGGGCATATACCTAAGTAATGGTTATCCGTTGAATCCATGCTTTTTGGTTTATCCTTGTTGGATTTTGTTAGACCTTGAGGGTCTCGGGGCCCTACTGAGTATGGTTATACTCACCCCTACATGGGTTATGCCCGCACCACATTGTGTTGGATGCAGACGACGGCCAGCGGTGACGGAGCCCGAGAGCACCAGGACTGGACAGTACCCAAAGGTGGACCATACGACGAGTCATTACACAGATGATTATGAAGTACGTGGAGTGCTGAGGTGGCCATATGTTCCTACCCTTCAGGTAGGAACCCCGGAGGAAAATCCAGGAGCTGCACTTTACCTTTTACCTGTTTGTCCCTATTTTAGTTGTACTTACTTTCAGTTGTACCTGCACTTTACTGTTGGGATTGTACTTCCAGCCCCATTTACATTCCAACACTTATTCTGTATACAGTATCACTTAGTGTTTTGGTTCCAGTTGTTTACTCTGTTTGACTGTGTTTACTTTTTATAAAGGTAATGTATTCCCAGTTTTGGGATTTACGCCTTTGGTGCTAGTCACCATCCCCTGACCTATGGACGGTGGGCTTGGGGTAGTCACGACACGGGTCTCGAGGATGGTTCGTGACAATAGTGTTTATCCATAAAAAAATTAGTTAGTTATCACATACCCATGAGTTACTATCAATCCAAGTTCATTTTCTTGGTTTTGGGCCCTTTATGTGGATTTTTATATAAAACCAAATCTGAGGGACAAACTAAACATTTGATAATGCCATGAAATTCAGGCATCATTTCAATGTGTCAATGATTACTATAGATTTTAAATTACAAAATGATTTTTACCTAATATTTAATGTAAAATGAAACTCGATTAGTCAGTTTTGATCCCTACATATATGATTTTCCATTTAATACAAAAATGTAAATAATTTCAAATCACACATTAAAGGATACCGATTAATACATACATCGTATTAATGCTTGGTTAACTCGAAAACATCACAAATGAATTGTATACTTTTTTTCAATAATTTCATGCCTACTAAACATTTATTATGAGTTTCTACCACCTAATAAATGATATTCAATTTTAATAAAACTAGACAACATCACCAATCATTTTCTGTCATACTAGGTGACATGAGCATCTGATGGATGCAGTGTAAATTCATACATATCAACAATGACTCACTGATAAATCTACCATGTGTTCATTTCTATCAAATAATTTTTTCTTGGGATTTCCCCTTTTCTGTGATTTGTCACTTGACTCCAAATCTAGGGGTTAATTCCACTTTGGATCATACCAAGAATTTTGGGTACTCAATTAATGTGTAAATGATTCCTATATATTTTAAATGACATAAATATGGTTTTCCATATATTTAATTTCAATAAGATATCATTTGGTTTGTTTTTATCCCTGCACACATGTTTTTCTCTATATGAAAACAATGTTAACAGCAAAAAATAATGCCTAAATCTATATTAATCAATCCATACATCACATTGATGGAAAAAATATTCCAAATAATCATAAATTATTATAAGAATATTGTCCCAAATTTTCTTATCAATGAAATTTTTTTCTCAATTTTGACCTGATTATAAGAAAAACACCATTTTAATAAAACTAGACAATAATACCAGTAATGTTCCTTCATTTCAGGCGATACGAGCGTCTGATGGACAGAAAGTTGACTCGTACAGATCATAAACAACATGGTTATTATTATGAAATGATTCTATATCAAATATAAATTCATTATTTTGGTATTAGATCCTTAAAATTCTTATTTACTTTACTCTAAATACAGGGACTCACCACATTTTAGAGCATACCAATAAAATTTGTTTTCAAATCGATGTAAAGATGATTCCTATATATTTTAAATGATATAAAGATAACTTTACTATGATTAAATGCCAATAATATCTATTTTTTGGTTTGGACCCACTAAACAAATGATTTTCCCAGTAATATAAAATGATGACAATTTCAAATCCATCCTGGATCCATACTGATATATCCAGACATCAAAATAATGTTTTTTTGATTTAAAATGATCAAAAATGAATTCAAAAGTTTTCTCCTAAATTTTCACATCAATATAAATTTATTTTCTTATTTTAACCCCTGATGGGATATATTCCATTTTAATATAATCGGACAATTTTACCTAGAGTTTTCCATCGTATCAGGAGACACGAGCATCCGATGGATAAAATATAGATTCATACTGATCCAATAGTATTTGGTGATCATTATATCTTTATTTAAAGTAAATAAAATTTTATTTTCGTGGTATTAGACCTTTTTACATGATTTTTCACTCAACTCCAAATGTCAGGGAAAAATCTAATTTTTCTCATTCCAAAACATTTGGGTATCTGATTGACAAAATGATGACTCATACATATTTTAAATGAAATAAATATCATTTTACTAATATTTTATGTCAATAAAAGCTCATTTGTTTGTTTTTAACTACACATACATGATCTTACTATTATTATTAATATGTTAATATGATAAAAATATACCTTAAGTTATACTAGTCAATAATGGCATCATATTAAAGATATTCTGATTCAAAAAGATTAATATTTATTTAAGGAATGTTTGTAGTGAACCAACCTCATAATCTTGGAGTTGGTGCCTTCTACTATTACATTAACATTAGATACAAGAAAATCCAATACCAAATGAATTAATAGTATAGTATTCATTGTAATCTAGATACGTACATGTGTCTTGTAGTATAAACAAGAATCCCAAATTACAACAAAATTGTTTTCTTTTCAGAATAAATTTCATTCATCTAGAAAATCCATGTATATTAGTTAAAGACAAAATCATGGATTCCAAGATAATGGAAACAAAATAAGGGTGAAATTTAATGATTAGTAAGGGATTGGTATAACGAAACCCATCATGAATAAATAATGAATAACCAATAAGAAAGGATAAATTATTATGAACATAGTCAAACTAAATAACTAGACAAAGAATAATCAACATTGCTGTGTAAATAACTGAACACACACTCTATTTAAATTCTTGGATATGGAATAATAAATATGGAAAGGTAAATAAATAAAAACATAAAATATTTAATCAATAAACAGAGAATGAAATTAATCTATAAATTTTTATATAGTGAAAATATCATCGAAACATATAATTAAATCATAAT
The DNA here is from genome assembly GCA_963277665.1 of Viscum album. NCBI lineage: Eukaryota > Viridiplantae > Streptophyta > Magnoliopsida > Santalales > Viscaceae > Viscum > Viscum album. Next base: position 878,765,367 of record OY728163.1, read on the forward strand.
TAAAAAATTATTAATTATTAGATGTCCTGATACCCATGGACGTGAATCCTTTACAATCAAGATCCATTCTCAGGAAAGATTAAAACTAATGGGTTAAAACCCATTTAGGTGAGGATATCCAACTGATTCATCCTATGACACAGCTAATTCATCAAGGGGAGATGATTAACCATGATCCACCCATGTCTTCACTTACAAATCATTCCTCATGGATCTAATTTTCTAATTAATTTATAAAAAAATGTACCTAATGAAATATCTTTATTGACTAGAGAATATAGATTTATCAATATTTTCATATATAATATAATAAATATCAATTTAAGCACCACATGTAAAAATATTATATAGTTTAGGCAATAATCATATCCATGATAAATAATATGGATATTTTGGGGAAATATATTGTTCAATGATCACTAAAAAGTGTATAATTATAGAGGTTGTTAATGACTATGAAAATAATTCAAGGAAGTTAATTTCAATGCAATATTTAGCTAAAATAATCATGATCCACCCATATGAATAATAAAGATTGTATAGATAGTTTCTTATACCCATTATAGTAAGACTAATGATTATTTTCATTGATGAAATAAAAATATCATCAAAATTATTCTTTAGGAAAATATCTTTTTCATATTGAAAAAAATATGAAAATTATATTCTTTGAAAATCACATTTAAAATAATTCTCTATTAAAATATCTTCATAAACATGAAAAGGATTTTTCAATTAAATGACAGTGGGTAATTTCATACTTGTCATACAAGGTAAAAATAACATTCCTTTTTTTGTAAAAATATTTGAAAAGTTCCAATTTTGGAAAGTTAAAATAATATTCCAATAAAAAATTTTAAAAATAAAAAATAGGAAAAACTTTCATTTAATAAATCATTTTTAAAAGATTTAAAAAATATTCTTAAAACATTTCCAAAAAATATGGTTTTGTACGAAAACATATTTCTTATCAAAGAGATAAATGAAGTTTATTTTAAAAACCATATAAAAAATATTTTAAGTACCAAAAAGTGGAAAAATGCCACTATTACATGAAAATAATCATGAATAAAAATAAGTGAATAGTATTAATGTCTTTATTAATGTTTGATAAAATAATTTTTTCAATGTAATTTTATGTGTAGATGATCTTGTATAAAATGATATTGTGATGTAAACACTTACAATGATCATAATATTGAAGTGAAAATAAACCTATGAATAAATTATGTTTATCAAATATAAATAAATGTAAAATAATTTTAAATACAAAAATAAATATTCAAAGATAATTACACACATAATCTTATAATATTAATCATAATGAGGAAGTAGTACAACCCAATGAAATGGAATTGTATTATGAAATTCATTAGCACTTGGTAACATTTAATTCAAACCAACATAGATGAAATAATAAAAATTTAAAACTTATAATACCTGGAAAAACAAATTATTCATGTTATTACATGTCAAGGGGATGTATACACACTATATAACTTAAGTTGGTGCATAATATTTTAATATTCTTCAATAAAGTGAAATTAAGACGAAATCCATTGCCTCATGCTTTATTTTTGGTCATACTTTAAAAAGTTTTAATGGGTATTTATTAAACTTAATAACTTATAAAAGAACCATATTAATATTTATAACATGATATACGATCATTTAAAACCATATTATTACCCACTCATTAATAATAATTCATTATTTTCATCATTTTGGGTAATAATTGATTTGTTTTTTGAGTATGTTTTCACATGTTATTTTTTCCCTCGTTCTAAGATCATGCTTTCATAATATCAAGAATATAAACCATGATTTTTTATCATATATATTTATTATATATAAATTTCTATTAATCCATAAAATTTGATTATAAGAAATGAAATGTATTATTCATGGAGACGGTGGTTCGTACGTACGCATTAACATTGCTTCTATTTTCTTATCAAATTAAATGAAATAAATCAAAGTAACATATATTTATATTATCATTCAATTATATTATTGATTTTATATATTTAAATTGTGTTTATTAACTCTATAATTGATACATTCCATGTAACATGTTAATGAATTGCATCACTTCATGACGTGGTAGTCCACTGTATACGTGAACGACATTATCATATAACCTCAAAATAAAAAAAAGTATGTTTTATATAATAATTAAAAAGATCAAATGTATTATAAATATTATAAATATAACATATAAATTAAAAATCTATCATTATTTATAACCATGAATGGGGGTAATGGATGAACAGATGACAGTGGTTCATGATGTCGTAGTCTTCCACACATATGATCAATGATTTCGTATCTCATTTGATAAAATTGTTTGTGTTTTTAGGTTTTAAAATTAAAATAAAACAATATAATTATATTTAAGATAATATTTTTAATATATAATATTCATATAATAATAATTCATGGGGTAGGAAAGGAAATAAAAAAATATTTTTCGATGAATGTTACCTCTTCCTTTAATATATCCATTTTTATTGTAACCAAGTCCTTTCTTGGTTGGTTTTAATCCTAACATAATGATACTAATATGAGGATCTCTAAGTTGGAATGTCAATTTCGTAGGTTTTGGATGATTCAAATGGCTTGGGATGTGTAAATATATGATGGGATTGAGTGACCTTTTACAGTGAAGGAAGAGTGGAATGCTAGTAAATACCTAAATGTAAACACTATTTTGAGGTATCCATTACCTCTTGTGGATCCAATAAAAAACCATATTATATAAACTATAGTGTATATCCCATATTTAGACTAACTGCTTGAAAATAAAATTTTTATTTCAAAAGAACTTGTGAGGAAAAAAGTGGGAAACCTGATACAAGAAATTATCCAGATCAAGACAACAAGGAATTGTCCCTCCCTAGGGACTAAAATGTTATGTTAATTCTCCACCTCACAAGACCACTCAACAAGCTATCCTATGCAGAGTAGCATGAGCCTGGTATAGATGACAATGTCATACCCTCTCATTCATCCAAATCTGAATAATCATGCACAAATGGAAGCTTCCTGCTCTGTAACCTCATCTAGGATTGATCCTTGTAGTGTGTTGGTTGCAAATTCAAATATTACCTAAAATACATCGAACTGATCATCACTGTTGATTTCCTAGAACTGATCACTTGATCTCACATCCCAAAGGACCAATAAAACCACCACGCTGCTCAGCCTCGAAGAGAATAGAGGAATCATTGAACTAGGGAAAATAACCAAGATAACAAAGGCAGGAAGAAACATTGGTGATGAGATGGCCCGAATGCCAATAAACAATGAAAATCACACGCATCCAAAAGACATGAACTTCACCAGTTGATTCAGGTGGATCGAAAAAACAATGTAGTCAAAACCAAAAACCAAAAACCAGATTTGTGAACCAAACGAGTTCATGAATGTAGAGACCCACACTTGACATATGTGGACATTACATTAATTTTTCGGAATACATAATACATATCAAAAATAGACACACAAGGACCGTAATAGTTTAGTGTCTTTGGAAACTCAGAATATAATCTTATAATCCTGGTAAAAGATCTTCAACATCTCCCATAAAGATCTCCCCCTTTTCTTTTCTTACCTAAAACCCTTCTTTATATACTGGGGAAAAGAAAACATAAAAAGGGTGAGCTAAAATTCTCAGTAAGGGTTAATATAGATAACATAAAACAATCCATAAAAATTCGAATGTAAAAACCTGAGCATAAAATCTAAACATCAAAATCATGAACAATGACATAAAACATTGCAGTACATATGGCATAGATCATAAAGGAAAATTAATCATGATAAAATAAAATGGGAATAAAACATGTAATTTTGGCATCAATTAAACATATGTTATGATTTCTATAGTATCCAAGGCATTACTGCCAAGACCATCATAGTGGACAAAGTCCCTTACTGAATCGAGTTCACTCCTCGTTCCAGTCCTGTATCACTGAATCGGATTAACTTACCATTCCAGACATGTCTATCTCTTGAGATATAAATCTTTACCCAATGCCTTTTAGGTAGATATAGGTCCCCCCTATCTCATAATGAAATAATTTTTACTTGTGCCACAAAATAAACATAAATCATTCATCATAACCGAAAAAATAAAATGGGTTTCATAAACATCATCCCATCATAACGTAATCCATATAAAACAAATGGATATCATTTCATCATAAAAAGAAAAGTGAAACCATGTAAATCATAGATACATTATACTAGAAACATACACATATGAAATAATTTCATCTTATATGGAAAATGGTTTTGATAAAACACTAGAAATGAATTCTTGAGTAAAATATCATTTTTTCTTCAAAATCATTTTCTTTTCACAAAATTCCATGAAATTTTAAAATAAAGGGATTATGTTGAAAAAATTAATGAAATATTGTTGAGGAAGATTCATTAAAATACGGCTTTATGAAACCATAAAAATACATTCATTCTATATAAGTTAAAAAAACTTTCTCCTCGTACTTTTAACAGAAAAGTTAAAAAGTACCACGTATGGTAAACAAAAGAATGATTCCTTTTATAACATAATGTAAAATTCAAAGAAGGGTGAACATCAAATTAAACATACATGGAAGAATATTAAACACTATATGAAAAACATTTTATCGGCATGGATGAAAAATATAACCCCAGTAAAAACTTACGTATAAACAATCTCAGATAAAAATGATATTGCAAAATTAGCCCTTACCTTATGTATGATATGCTTCGTATGTATCCGAACCTCCTATATAATGATTTAAATAATGTCATTAAATTATTAAATAATAATATTCATTGTTATGATATCATATATGGTTCACTTATGACTTTATATTATCTGTTATTATGTAAATTCCATGTTAAAGCATTGTTTTGGGTAAAATCGTTTCATTTAACGTACGTGTTTCGATTTGTTGCACTTGATATTATAACTCATATCATAATTTATATATTTATAGAATGTAAAACATGATTTATATATAATATATATTCAGTATATAAATATATATAATAGATCAATAAATGGAATGAAATACATGGTTCATGGAGACGGTAGGTCGTACGTACGCATGAACGCTGTTTTTGTTTGCTTATTGAATTGAATGGAATTAAGTAAATGAAACGTATATATAAATAAATCCAGTATAATTATTATGTAATATCTTTCATTATTATTTATTACATATATAATTTATAATCATACTTGAATGGTTAATCATGGAAAATGAATCTCATCACGTTCGTGGAGATGGTAGTTCGTACGTACGCACGAGCGATGATATCATTCCCATAATTATTTAATAGAATTAGAGTGAATGATATAATATCTCAGAATCAGTATGATGTTATAATAAAAATATATAGTTATTCTTTACCCCATTATACCCATCCATGTAAGGTGGTGGTGGAAAAACTAATTTCACCACGGCATGGAGATGGTATTCCGTACGCACGCACGCGCGATGATTTTGTTTTCCATAGGATAAATATAAGGTGAAATGGGGTTTTTTAATATTTATAATATCATATCTATATATTAGTGATGCTAATTTTATTACTTTACAATTAAACAACTAAATAAGAAGAAGTTGAAGAAGAAAGAAATTTGAAAGAATCAGTAGAAGAGATAACCTCTTCTTTAACATGCCTCCCTTAAACTTCCTCTTAAGGGACTACAGTTGGTCTTTTGAGAAGACAAGAACCTCAAGAATATTACTAGGGAAGTTTAGAAGAGTAATGGTCAGGGGTTTTCCGAGCATGAAGGATCAAACTTGTGTAATGAGAAGAGGGAGGTGGTGCCCTTTTATAAGGGAGGAGAGGGGCACTTTTGCAAACCTCTACAATATTAATTTCTAGTAAACCAAAACCCCACATAAAAACATTTAAAGTTAATAAAATTCAGATATTAGATAACATAGGGTTGTAATCTCCTCGAACAATTAAATTTAGACATTTTTTGTTTTTATTTTAAACCTTATCATTTTTATTTATCATTATTTAATCTATTTAATTTTATTTGTGGCAATAATGTTATAAATTTTATATGGTTATTAATACTTACTTATGTGTTCTAAATTATAAATAATCTGATATTTTATGACATTTTAGCTCATATAAATTTTAATTTGTAATTTTTAAAATATTTTTGAGATTTTTAAACAATTTAATAATATTAAATATCAATTGTGTGAATTTTGACACAATTAAATTATTTGAATTTAAATAAAATAAATACATAAGATATGTTTGAAAAAAAATATTTAATATATTCATAACATGTCATATTTATCTATTAAATTATTGGATAACCTTAAATAGTTATATAATATTTGTTTTTATTTTTTAAATCCATTTATTTGAAAATAAAATCAATAAAATAATTTCAACATCACTATTGTGCCACCTTTAATGGTAATTATTTAATTTATAAAAATTCTAAATAATTCAGATGATGTAGATAATTTAATTAGATTTCTGGATACTATTAATTTTCTATGTTTAATGAAGTTTATCACTAAATTAAAATTATTATACTTATAATATTTATGAGAGTGACATGTTGTCACTTTCATTGGATTTAATTATAATTAAATTATTTTCATGGTCAAAAGTCCATAAAATGAATATAATACTATACTTAGGTGATATGGGTCAACTTTTAGTCATCCAGTATAATTTTGGAATGTGTTAGGGTAATTTTATAATCTTAGGTTTACCCTTAATTACCCAATTTATCTTTAACTGAAGTAAATAAAAATTACCGTAGTTACTATTCATAATATCAAAAAAACGTAACCTATTAACATAATCTAGACCCAATGAATCCAAATATGGAATCAATTTTTCAAAATTCAAAACATAGAATTTGCAGTAATTAAATTAAAATTTATCCCGTTGTTAAGAAAACGGGTTTTAAAAGATAAAATATTGCCAAAGATTGAAATGTTTTTACCTATGAATTCAATGTAAAATTAATGGTAATGACATAAATTATATTAAATGGTAAAAATATATTCTATTTATAAGTTAAAACCATTAAATATTATAATATAACTATATAAATTATTCCGATGAAAAATGTTGTTTTTAATTAAAATATAGCGTGTTTTTACTATTCATTAAAATATGAATGTTATCAGAATAATATGAAAAATTTATCCAAAGAAAATTTTTATATCCTGATTCAAAATAAGAATTTTATTTTCTCAAATTGAACTTATAAATATGTCAAAAACTCGATTTAAAGTGGCTGCACCATCAATATGTGGTAAAACTGTATATTTTGAAAAATACTTCTTTTACCTAAAAATTTTATTTGTTCTCATACCATGTTCTATAACATGTGTAAGATGAATTATAATGTCATAAAATTCCAAATTTAGTTACTACTATTCATAAATGCTAGTTCATAATAATATTATAAAAATATATCGTTGTTTAGTGAAACATAGTGTTGCGTACAACACACGCTATCGAGGAAGGTCGTTCTTGCATGAAACAAAATCCAAGAATAGTGTTGCGTATAATACAAGCTAATATATTGTTGAGTATAGAGGAATATGATCTTGGTGTAGCGTATAACACAAGACATAAAAGAAATTAAAAATAATATTTCTCATAAAATCTTAGGGTGCTACATTCTACCCCCCTTAAAATAAATTTTCCCTCAAAATTCATTGGGGTTATAAATGGTTTACTACTAGAGAGTTTCATTCATAAAAACCCACATCATAAAAAGGAATAATAATACTTAATTTTAAAAAGTGATGTATGAAACATACCGGTTACCAAATTAACTCATCGCTGGGTTTCCACATAGGAGAACATAGGTGAAAATATGGATATGGAAGAGAAATATAACCGCCAATTTTAGATGGAGAGTGGAAGAGAAAATGGCTATGAAAAAGACAACAATCACAAATCCATAAATTTGTGATTATCTAAGGTACCATCTGATTCATTGGATGTGAGGACACTAGGAAAACATTTTTTGTTTTCAAGATCATTTCCCTAAAGTTGATGAATTTGAACTTGAATAAATCCTTACTTTATTTTTGTACAATCTCTCCAGTGTTCGTGCCTTGGATAATTTACACTTCATCTATTAATGAAATGAAGTTTAATTTGTCATCCATGAAGTGTTAGCAGATCATGTGATGGAATGATGGGTCATTCCATCTATCACAAATAAAAGGTTAACAAAAGTTATCAAATATACATAAGTCCATCTATGGTGAGGTTAATTGTATATGATTCAAAAAATGGACCTACACTTCATCTATCATAACTCTTAATAAAAAACTAGTTTTTACTAACCAATGACTTCCTATAGGCCAGTGGTAGGAAATAAAGGCTTGTCGCACTTTGGTTGTGGGTTCAATTCCCGCAACCTTGTCTGATGTGGCAGGTTGTCTCTCGTCCTGCAGGTTGTCTTTTTTTCTAAGACTTCACTATTATAACATTATTGAAATAATATCAAAAAAAAGTTCTAGCCTTAAACAATACTATCTGATGTCCGACCTAATAAATTCCAGTCTTTAGACATATCCAAAATACATCTGTCCATTCTTATAGTATAAAGAAAACAATTACTAGAAATTTCATTAACCAAGCACGTAGATTCCATCATTTATCCCCCATATATCATAAGATATATCTTGTTGATCACATTCAAAACATGTGAATACCTTAATCTTGTATTCTCTTGCAACATGAATTACCATAGAACCATAGTGGATACATGAATGCTGTCAAAAGGTAACTCTTTACACATATAAAAATCCCAAAATTTCAATATACTCAAACAATGATATCACTTTGTCCTTACAACAGTCATGAGCTCATTAATATTATTTTCTCCTTATCCCTTCATTATGCGCATATCATCTGTTTTCCAAAATATTTGAATTACTTTTCATGGTTACCATTACCATATAATTATTGAAAACCATAATGAACCAATACATGGATATTCCAATATTCCATAGTACTATAAATTAGCTTCCACAACATTATTTTGGAATCCTATTACATAAACACATAATTAGTCCATAGCATCATTGTCATACTCAACATCGCCAATAGTGATTGCATGTGACTTCTCTTTGACTTTTTCCTTAAGAGGTTTCTCACATCGATTATCATTAACCCTTTGATTAGGAATAGATTAGCATAATTCCCCATTTCCTTGCACATGAAAAATTGAGTTGTTGGTGGAGTGTTCTCTATAGTCTTTTCTCTATTCACATCATTTGAATCCTTTTTTCCATTACTTCGGAACTCAACTGCTTGATGACCTTATTTTCCACACTTGAAACATTTTCTAGTACCTTTTAGACAATATCCTCCATGCTTCTTACCACAATTTGATCATAAATAAATATTCACCTTCTTTTCACCATTGTTCTGAGGTTTTTCCTTGAACTCCATCTTTTGTTTCTTGTCAAAACCATGAGATCGATATGTTACACCAACTTCTAGTTCTACCTTGATAGCATAACGCACAATTTCATCATAGTTACTGAAGTCTCTTATAGCTAATGCCCATTGAAGACTTGGTTTTAAGCCACTGAAGAATCGATCAACTTTACATTCAGGTTGGATGATAAAGCCAGATGCATACCAAGAAAGTCTTGTAAAATTCGCTTCGTATATACCAATAGATTCATCATACATCTGCTTAAGCTCAAGGAATGCCTTTCCATTTTTGTTCGAAGAAGAAGTGGGAAGAACTTACTGGAAAACAAGTTAATGAACACATCCCATTCCAGGGATTCAACTTCATCTTGGGGCCTTGTATTCTTAATTAGAGTCCACCACTGGTCTGCTTCACCTTCCAAACGGTAAACAGCTAAAATGACTTTTTCATGTTCTGAACTGTGATGTATGGAAAATATATTTTCAATGGTACTGATCCATTGTTTAGCAACAGGTGGATCAAAATACCCATTGAAAGACGGTGGATGTTGCCTCATGAAGGACTCAATAGAATATTATTCCCTTCGATAATCATTTGGAAATCCAGAATGATTCATAGCTTGTGTAAGTATAGGAATAATATTTTGCATTCCATATCCCATCACATTTGGTTGCTCGGGAGGAAAATCATTGCATTGTCCATTACATTGATCAACACTGTTCCTTCGGGTTCCAGCCATTGTCTAAACCCAAAAAAGAACAGTGTGAAAGGAAAAATCATGCTAGGAAATCAACATAATAAAGGGGGAGTACCTACAATATCTAACTTCTTAGGTTTAATTATAATATCCTTACCATAATTCTAGGCCTATACTCTATACTTATACTTATCCTAAGTGACATCCCTAGACATACCTTAGAAATATCTCTAGGGATCTCACTAATGTTCTCGCATCCTAGTTCCCAAAGGATGATTAAACCTTTCCTCTGATTCTAACTGTAGAGACCCACACTTGACATACATTGAAATTACATTAATTTTGTGGAATACTTAATACATTACAAAAACAGACACACAATGACCGTAATAGTTTAGTGTCTTTAGAAACTCGGAATATAATCTTCTAATCATGGTGAAAGATCTTCAACATCTCCCATAAAGATCTTCCGCTTTTGTTTTCTTACCTAAAACCATTCTTTATAACCTGGGGAAATGAAAAAATAAAAAGGGTGATCTCAAATTCAAAGTAAGGGTAAACATAGAGAACATAAAACAATCTATAAAAATTCGAATGTAAAAACATAAGCATAAAATCTAAACATCAAAATCTAGAGCAATGACATAAAACATTGCAGTACATAAGTCATGGATCATAAAAGAACATTTATCATGATAAACATGAATTGTAATAAAATATGTAATTGTGGAATCCATTAAGAACATGTTATTATTTCCATAGTAGCTAAGGCATTCCTGCCAACACCATCTTAGTGGACAAAGTCCCTTACTGAATCGAGTTCACTTCTTCGTTCTAGTCCTGTATCAGTGAACCGGATTAACTTACCGTTCCATCCATGTTTATCTCATGAGATATAAATCTTTACCCAATTAATTGGAGGGAGATATATGTCCCACCCATCTTATAATTAAATCATTCTTACTTGTGCCAAAAAATAAACATAAATCATTCATCATAACCCAAATAAGAAAATGGGTTTCATAAACATCATCCCATCATAACGTAATCCATATAAAACCAATGGATATCATTTCATCATAAGAAGAAAAGTGAAACCCTATAAATCATAGAGAAATTATACTAGAAACATACACATATGAAATAATGTCATCTTAGATGGAAAATGGTTTTGATAAAACATTTGAAATGAATTCATGAGGAAAATATCCTTTCTTCTTCAAAATCATTTTATTTTCACAAAATTCCATTCAATTTTAAAAGAATATGATTCTATCAAAAAAATTCATGAAATATTGTAGAGGAAGCTTAATTAAAATAAGGCTTTATGAAACCGTAAAAATCCATTCATGCTGTATAAGTTAAAAAAACATTCTCCTCGTACTTTTAAAGGAAAGGTCACAAAGCACCACGTATGGTAAAAAAAGAATGATTCCTTTCATAACATGAAGTAAAAGTCAAAGAGGGGTGAAAATGACATTAAACATACATGGAAGAATATTAAACACTTTATAAAAAACATTATATGGGCATGGATGAAAAATATAACCCCAGTAAATACTTACATATAAACAATCTCAAATAAAAATTAGATTGCAAAATTATCCCTTACCTTATGTCTGATATGACTACTATGTATTCGAACCTCCTATATAATTATTTAAATAATGACATTTAATTATTACAGAATCATATTCATTGTTATGATATCATATATGGTTTACTTATGACTTTATATTACCCGTTCTTTTATAAATTCCATGTTAAAGCATCATTTTGGGTAAAATCATTTCATTTATTGTACGTGTTTCGATTTATTGTTCTTGATATTATTACTCATATCCTGATTTACTTAATTCCAGAATTTAAAACATGATTTATATATAATATATATTCAGTATATAAATATATATAATAGATCGATAAATGGAATGAAATACACCGTTCCTGGAGACGGTAGGCCGTACGTACGCATGAACGCTATTTTTGTTTCCTTATTGAATTGAATGGAATTTAGTTAATGAATCATATATGTACATAAATAAAGTATTATTATTATGTAATATATTTCATTTTTATTTATTACATATATACTTTATAATCATAATTGAATGGTTAATCATGGAAAATGAATCTCATCGCATTTATGGAGACGATAGTCTGTACGTATGCACGAGAGATGATATCATTCCCATAATTATTGAATAGAATTGGAGTGAATGATATAATATCTCAGAATCATTATGATGTTACAATAACCATATATATTTATTCATTACACCATTATACCCATCCAAGTAAGGTGATGGTGGAAAAACTAATTACCCCACTATGTGGGGACGGTATTCTGTACGTACACACACGCTGTGATTTTGTTTTCCATAGGATGGATAGAAGGTGAAATGGGGTTGTATCATATATATAATACCATATCAGTATATTAGTGATACTTATTTTATTACTTTACAATGAAAAAACTAAAGAAGAAGAAGTTGAAGAAGAAAAAAACTTGAAAGAATCAGTAGAAGAGATTACCTCTTCTTCGACGTGCCTGCTTTAAACTTCCTCTTAAGGGACTAGAGTTGGTCTTTTAAGAAGAACAGAAACTCAAGAATATTTCTAGGGAAGTTAATAAGAGTAATGTGCATGGTTTTTTCGAGCTTGAAGGCTCAAAGTTGCGTAAATATAAGAGGGAGGAGGTTCCCTTTTATAAGGGAGGAGATGGGCACTTTTGGAAACCTCTACAATATTAATTTATAATAAACCTAAAACCCACATAAAAACATTAAAAGTTATTAAAAATAGGATATTAGATAAGATAGGGTTGTAATATCATCATCCAATTAAATTTAGACATGTTTTGATTTTATTTTAAACCTTATCATTTTGATTTATCCTTATTTAATCAATTTTATTTTATTTGTGGTAATAATGTTATACATTTTATATGGTTAAAATACTTACTTATGTGTTCTTAATTATAAATAATTTTATATTTTATGACATTTTCGATCATATAAATTTTAATTTGTAAATTTCAAAATATTTTTGTGATTTTTTAACAATTTAATAATATTGAATATCAATTGTACCAATTTTGACACAATTAAATAATTTGAATTTAAATACAATCCATACCGAAGATATGTTCGAAAAAAAATATTTAATAGATTCATTACATGTCATATTTTTCTAGAAAATTCATGGATCACATTAAATATTTCATATAATATTTAGTTTTTTTAAAACCATTTATTTAATATTTCAATCAATAAAATAATTTCAACATCACTATTGTGTCACATTTAATGATAATTATTTAATCCATAAAAATATTAAATAAATTCATATGATGTAGATAATTATATTATCTTTCTGGAGACTATTCATTTTCGATGTTTCATGAAGATTATCACTAAATTACAATTATTATACTTATAAGATTTAAGAGAGTGACATGTTGTCACATTCTTTGGTTTTCATAATAATAAAATTATTTTCATGGTAAAAAGTACATAAAATGAATCTAATCATATCCTTAGGTGATATGGGTCGACTTGTAGTCATCCAATAAAATTTTGGCTGCTTTTAGGGTAATTTTATAATCTTTGGTTTACCCTTAATTACCTGATTTATCTTTAACTGAAGTAAATATAAATTACCATAGTTACAATTCATAATATCACAAAAAAAAGTAACCTATTAACATAACTTGGACCCACTGAATCCAAATATGGAATCCAATTTTCAAAATTCAAAATACAGAAGTTGCAGTAATTAAATTAAAATTTATCCCGTTAATAAAATGGGTTTTAAAAGTTAAAATATTGCCAAACACTGAAATGTTTTTACCGGTGAATTCAATTTCAAATTAATGCTAATGACATACATTATATTAAATGGAAAAAATATATTATATTTATACTTTAAAACCATTCAATATTTTAATTAATCCATATAAGTTATTTCGATGAAAAAACGTTGTTTTTAATTAAAATATATCATGTTTTTACTATTCATTAAAATATGAAAGTTATCAGAATAATATGAAAAATTTATCAAAAGTAAATTTTTATAACCTGATTCAAAAGATGAATTTTATTTTTTCAAATTTAACTTATAGATATGTCAAAAACTAGATTTAATGTGGGTGCACTATCAAAAGGCGGTAAAGCTGTATTTTTTGAAAAATACTTATTTTACCTGAAATTTTTATTTTGTTCTCATACCATGTTCTATAATATGTATAAGATGAATTATATTGTCATAAAATTAAAAATTTAGCTACTACTATTCATAACATCTAGTTCATAAGAATATTATAAAAATATATCATTATTTATTGAAACTCAGTATTGTGTACAACACACGCTATCGAGGAAGGCCGCTCTTGCGTGCAACACAAGCCAAGAATAGTGTTGCAGATACTACAAGATAATACAGTGTTGAGTATAGAGAAATATGATCTTGGTTTATAATACAACACAAGAAACCAAATAAATAAAAAATAATATTTCTCATAAAATCTTGGGGTGTAATAGGGAGGGCCAGAAAACATCAATTTGAATGAAACACCGCTAATGAGAATCTAAGACAAGCTATCATCACAGAACCATAACCCTCACAGTAGAGAAATCCATGACCAAATCAGCAAAAAAACAAACCAGAACCAAATTATAGAGAACCAGATTAGAACCAAAAGTGACGATGAAGAATATATGGGATCCCAACTAAATGGGAAGATGAAGAGGATATGTTCCCTCCAGCTTGTGCCTGAAAATGGTACGCTCTCCTATACAGTATCGACCATTAGACCTTCTCTATTACAACACAAAATCTTAAAAACTTCCACAATAGGAATGAACTCCAAATCAGCAGCATCCAACAATACATACTGCAGAACATCCGGATTCTCCCCCATCTTCAGACCCGAAAGCTCCTCTGACACCGTGTTCAAGGCTGGAAGCCGACACCCCATCACCACCTCCATTGAAAACCAACAGCTGAGGTGAAAACCTCCCATGGCCACTGAGTGACGATGTCACATGAAGGCCCTATCCGAGTCATGAAATGAAGCCCCCAAGCGGAAAAGAGAACCATACCAAAGACCTTAGATGCAGAAGCCAAAACCTAATGAAGCCGCCGCATTGGACCTTCCACGATCGGAAAAAGAGATCGCCGTTGAAGAACGTTGGACCTCTGAATCTGACCACTGTGTGATGAAGCTGCCTCACCGAGACCTTGTGTCGTCCCCACCTATCGTCCGTGTAGGAGACAAAACCCTAGGGTGCTCTGAGAGCAATGCTCTTGATTTTAGACATAAAATGTATGTTTAATAATTTTATATGCATTGTTTACGCATAGTATTCAAGTTTAGTCCCTTGATAAACTCATTTTTCACTTAATCAGTGTAATTAATTATAAATAATTTCACTACTAATTTTGGCAAAAATTTATGTTGAAATAATTATAAATTATAAATTATTATGTTTAAAAATATTTAATCCATTTTATAATTTCAAATCAATGTAGTGTCTAAAACTAATTTAAAATTAATCTGGATGATGTGACGACAAAGAAGGTTTTTAAAGTGAAAATATTCAGAAGTGTACATAGTTTGTTTATCCAATTGTAAAATTAAATTGATTATAATGTAATAAATTTTATTAATATATTCATAATTGAAATATTTTTACTTTAAAACCAATTCAAAATATTATTTAACATTATAAATAATTTAGTCAAAAAAGTTTTCAATTAAGATTTAATATTTTTCACTATTCGTTAAAAAATGAAAATTCCAAAAAATTACCAAAATATCCATTATCTAATTTTTTCCTTATTATTTCAAAATTAAAGTATATATTTTCAAATATTTTTTATAAAACTATAAAAAAAATTAGTTTTAAAACAAGCACCGTTAATAGGAGGAAAAACTACCTTTTGAAATATATAAATTTTATGCAGAAAATTGGATTTGTTACTATCTTATGACTATCAAATCTATTATAATATTGTAAAAGGATTTGAATATATTATTTATAAATTTAATTAACATCATTCAATAATTAGTAATTAATTCAATTTATAAGGATAAAATTCCTTCAGCACTTGATAATATTTTTTATAAAAACATTACCGTGGAATTCGATTCGTTTTTTTATTCATTCATAATGTTTTAGTAAGAAATGAATTCAACGATATATATTAATATTATAGTTAATAATATTTATAATCATAAATATAAAGTGAATTTTATAATTTTCATTTTAGATAATAATTTTAATAGTATTACATAATAATCGGTCTTCCGTGAAATGTAAGCCATCGAAGAAACTCATTGTTGTGTGCGACACAAAATAACTTTGTATTGCATGTATTGAAATTTAGAGAATATATTGAAATTATTTAAAATTTTAATTATATCATAAAATATTAGGAGGTCATATTCCATTCTACTTCTATTTTTTCACTTCATACATGTGATTGAATATGATATTCATATTTTATGATTATGGGGTGTTACATTGTTTTCACATTAAATAAATTATGTCCATTCGATTTAATCTTGATCTCAATAATATAGGGTTTATGTTTGAAAATTAAGATTTTGAAAACTCTCATAATTTCGAGGGTTTTTAAAACTTTCTCTTAATAAGAGATAATAAGACATAAAAAGGTCATATAGAATAACAGAAAACCAGGTTCCCAAGTTGGTGAAGATTAGTGGAAAGTGAAGATATGGACATAGAAAAAATGTGTGAATAATTATAGAGTGTGATTAAGTTAATTGAATAAAAATAATTTAATGATAAATGTAAATTTGAGGGTCTCAAATCTATAAATATAATACATTTTAAAATGTCACTAATATCATCTGAAATAATGTTAATTGGATAGGTTTTTATATCAACATCCTTTTTCTAAAATTGAGGAAATATTTTACTATCTAAGAATATAAGGAAATATACATTATGTATTTTTGTTTCATAAGAAAAAAATAATCCTTCAATTATAATTTGATCAATTTATAATTCCTCATTGATTCCAAGAAATAAATATCCAAAATAAATTTTTATACCAGAAGCACTAATATTTAATTAAATATATTATATGTGTCACAAAAGAATAACATGTTTTTCTATCTATCTCTAATTATTTCCCAAACCCAAAATGGTATACACATTAATCTCTAAACAAAAAAGGTAGTACTACCAGCTCATAATCAATTTTTATTCATCAAATTGTTTAACTATAAACAATGAAACATTAACCGGGATATTATATAGGCCTGTGGCAGGCACAAAACCATTGTCATCCTTTGGACATGGGTCCAAGCCCCATCTCTTTACCAAATGTGATGGGTTTTCAACCTACATGTAGGTTACGATTTTTATCAACTATATAACTCCTATAAATTATCACAAAATTTGATGTGCATTCATGAAATAAAATTAATCAACAAATAACCTTTTTTCTTTTGTTTTCTATACATCTTAGTTTTTTTCCAAAAAGCATAATAATATTATTTAAATACTATTATAATGTCATTAATGATCATATTAGCCCAAAAGGATATCAATACCTTTAAATTAGTTACACAAAATGTAAAGGCATTATTCTTAATATAAATTTTCCACTAAAACATATATATTTGATAAATTTCTACAAAATTTTCTTAGTATTGGTGGACTCCTAGCACATAAAACCAAAAAAAGGTGTTTAAGATACTGAAAATATCATAAATCATAAAATCATCAAACTATGATACTATATGAATAGAGATGTATTCATATAAAGACTACATAATATCTACCTTACCAAAACATTAATATTTTGTTTTATTCCTATACTCAAAGTCAATCTAAGTGTTATTTTCTCAACAATATTTTTTCCAAACTCTAATTCTCAATGTTTCTACTAAACGTTCTCTAATATCAACTGTAGTGACTTGACCCCATAAGGAAAAAGTTATCTATTTCTACCATTATGATGGCATAAGATACAAGGAAATCACATTCAAAACTTCCAAATAGTTCATTGGTATTCATAAACTAGATACATGCATGAGTCTGGTATTATACATGAAATGAAACAATTAAAAGATAATATTTTTCTTTAAAGACAAAAATTTATTCCATTTAGAGAATCCCTACATATCAGTCATAGTAAACATCATGGATTACTCAGAAATGGAAAGAAGTACTGGTGATATCAAATGATCTTTTATGGTTAATTATGGAGGAAGATATCATAAACCAATAATGAAAAATAAATATAGAAAGGGAAATAACTGAGAAAACATTATATTTAAATAACCAAATAAGGAATAATCAATATTGAAAGGTAAAAAACTAAACACACATTCTATTTAAATAAATTAATATTCTCTAATCAATCAGGATATGTAAATAACATAAATATATTCCATTTAATCAATAAACTAAGAATGAAATTAATCCATATTTTCTCATAGTGAAAATATAATGTATAATAATAACTAAATATCAATGAAGAAATGATTAATTATTGGAATTCATGTTTTTTAGGGACATGAAACCTTTACCATCAGATCTATTCTCATGATAGTTTAAAAATTATTCGTAGAAACCTATTTATCGTAGGTTAACAAATTGATTCCTTCGATGAGACTACCGATGAATCAGGGGGATAACATTAATCAAGCCCCACATATGTCTTCAATTCCGAATAATTCCTTATATGTAAAATTATCAACTTAATTTATAAAAAATATTACTTATAGAATATCCATATTTAGTAACAAATATTGATTTATCAATATTTACCTAGAAAATAAAATAACTATCAAAGTAACAAACATATGTGTAAATGGTGTATGGTTTAGTAAATAATAACATCCACAATATATTATGTGGATATTTAGGGGAAATTTAATGTTCAATAATTACTATAAAGTTAATAATTCATGGTAAATTTAATGACTATGAAACTGATTCAAGGGAGTGAATTTCAATACTATACTTGGTCAAAATAATCATAATCCTTACATATGTATAATTATGATGGTATCAATACTATGTAAACCCAATAGAGTTAAAAAATGGTAGTTATGGTTGATGAACTAAAAAGATATTTAAAAATATTGTCAAGAAAAATATTCTTTTCATTTTGATTATATTTTGACAATTTTTTTCTCTTGAAATAATATAAAAATTGAAAATATATTTCCAAATGTGTAATGTTTAAAATAAATGATGGTGGGTAATTCTGAACATGTCATACAAGGTAAAAACTAAATTCCCTTTTTATTGTAAAAAATGTTAGATAAGTAACTTTTTTCAAAAGTGATAAGAAGATTCATTCGAAACAAATTTTTAAAAAGAAAAAATATTTAAAATATAATTTTAGTAAAACATTTTTAAAATGATAAGTAAAAAATTTTTAAAACATTTTTATAAAATATGGTATTCTATGAAAATGGATTTCTGACTAAAGAGATAAATAAAGTCTGATTTTAAATACATTTATTTAAAAATTATAAGTAAATTGAGTGGGAAAATGGTACTATTACTTTAATATAATGATTAATAACAATACAATAATAAAATTAAATGGTTTATTAATCAATGATAATTTATTTTTTGACAATTTGAAATCCAATTTAAAAAAATACCTTATAAAATAATATTTTCAAGTAAATCCTTAAAAAGATCATTAAATTGAAGTGAGAATAAACCAATGGATTGATAATGTGTATCAAATAAAAATAGAAATAAAAAAAGTGTAAATAAAACCATAGATATTCAATGTTCATTACACACATAATATTAGAATATTAATGACTACAAGGAAATAATATAACTGAGTGAAACTGAATTGGGTGATGAAATAATTTACCACTTGGTTATTTTTATTTAAAACTCCCTTAGATTAAAATATTAAAAAGGAAACTTAAATTACCATTAAATTGTATTTTCCATGATATTACTTGTCATATGGAAGTATATACATCATATTAATGTAATTAGGTGCATAATATTATAATACTCCTCAATGAAATGAAATTGATATTAAATCCCTTATGTCGAGCTATACTTTTGGCTATAAAATATTAAAACCTTTTAACGTGGTTTTAAAACTATAATTAACTTATAAAAAAACGTATTAATATTTATTATATCATATATTATCATTTGGAAACATATTATTACCTCTTCGGTAATAATAATTTGTTATTTTCATCATTTCAGGGAATAACTTCTTTGTTTTTTGAGTATGTTTTGACATGTTTTTTTTCACATACTTATATCATGATTTTATAGTCTTTATAATGTAATAGATCATGTTTATATAATATATATTTGTTATATTTGTTTTTATATTAACCCATAAATTTTATCGATAGGAAATTAAATGCATCATTCATGGAGACGGTAGGTCATACATACACATGAATGTCGCTTCAATTTTTTTATCATATAAAAGGAAGGAAAAGTAAGTGATATATCTATATATTATCATTAAAATATAATATTTATGTTCTATATATCCAAAAAAATTATGAAACCCATCCTTAATACATTCCATGTAATGTGTGAATGAATCACATTGCTTCGCGAGACCCTAGTCAGATGTACAAAAGAACGACGTTATCGTATTCCAAAAAAAGGAAAGTATTATGTTATGTGCTATATAATAATTCCAAAAGAATAAATAAATTATAAATATCATATATATCTTATATAAACTATAAATCCATCATTATTCGCAACCATTAATGGTGTTAATGGAAGAAAAAATGGCATTGGTTCGTGAGGAAATAGTCTCTCGTACACACGAACGATGATTGCATATCCCATTTGATAGAATTGTATGTGTTTTAGGATATTTAATTAACATAAAAAATATAATTTTATTTAATATAATTTTATTTATTATATAATCATTATATAATATCAACTTATGTGTTTGGATAAGGAAATAAAATAAAATGTTAGTTGATGAATTCTACCTCTTCTTTGGGTATCTCTTTTTGGTTTAACCAAATAATTTACTTGGTTTTATTAAATACATATTTAAGGATTATATGTTTAGGGTGGGAACATTTTTATGTTAATTGGGTAGGTTTTTTAAGTGGAAATGTTCTTGGGAGGTTTGAATATTAGATGGGAGTGAGATCACTTTTATAGTGAAGGCGGTGTCGTATTATTGTAAATAGAAAAAAGTAAACATGAAGGGAGGTATCCATTAGATTTGGCCCCTCAACTAATGAACCATTTTCATGAAAATAGGTTATATGGACGTAATATGGCACAAAAATTTATTTTCAACAAATTTATAGGTTATTTTGTACTAACATTGAAAGTTTAATCCCTTGGTAAACTCATTTTTCTCTTAAATAGTGTAATTGAGTTTATCTATTTCACTAATAATATTAGTCAAAATAAAGTTGACATATTATAAAATATAAATTATTATGATTCTAAATATGGATTTCATTTTTCTAAATTAAAATCATAGATGTAGAAAAAAATAATATAAAATTAATCTCACATATGTGACAAGAAAGTGGTCTTTTAAATTAAAAATGACTATAAGATTACAATGTTTTTATATCCACATTAAATATAAAATTTATTGTAGTGAAAAACATTTGATTAAAAGATTTATAGTTTTAATATTGTTACTTTAAAACTAATTCAAAATATAATTTAACAATATAAATTATTTAGTTGAAAATAAAGTTTGTAATTATAATTTAGTATTTTACTCTTTTCATTAAAAAATGAAACATCTCAAACAAATACAAAAAAATAACCCTATGAAAATTTTTAAATTCCACTTCCAAAAATTAATTTTATTGTTTGAAATAAATTTTATATAAGTTTTATTTTTTTCCAAAAACAATTGGTCAATTAGAAGGTGGAAAACTACCTTTAGAAAAATACTGCTTTTATGTGTAAAACTGGATTTCTTTTTATCTCATGCCTATAAAATCAGTTAAATTTGGGTAAAAAATTATATAAAATATAATTTATACATTTCTTTAAAATAGTTCCCCAAATTGTAATTAATTTAATTTATTATGATAAAATAGCTTATATTAATAATAATTTTTTTTATAAAATCATTTCTTTTAAATTCAATTTTTTTACATTAATTTATAATTAATTATTAACAAATAAATTCAACCATATATTTTAATAATTCATTTAATGAAATTTATAACCATATGTTTAATAGATATGAGATAATTTTCATTTTAAATAATAATATTTAAGGTTTTTTGTAAAAAATCGGTCTTTTGTGTAAAACAAGCTATTAAAGAAACTAATTTTTTTGTGAAATGAAATATAACATAGTATTGAAAGAATTAATAGCTAAAAAATGTTTTGGATTTATTTAAAATAGTAAATATATCTTAATGTCTTGGAAGGTTATATTTCTTTCTACTCATGGTGTGGTGTTTCATACATGCTGTAACATCCCCGGAAAATAAAGAATATGATATTTTCATATTTATTAATATATTTGAATTAAATATTAATTTCATTTTAAAGGGGATGTCATATTCAGGGGCCTACATGACATGAAACAAAGGGTTTCTCTGATGTCACAAGTTGCACACAATGCTGAGTAATACTGAAAAATAATAATAAATTATTATTTTATGTAGTAGTTACGCCTAGCCATTTTATTTGAGGTAATGTATAGAACTAACTACAATATGAAGATACATGTTATTAAAGGTTTTTAAATTTACCAAATAAAATTTAGAGGCCTAAAATAAAAAAGGAATTTTATTTTAAGTATAAATACTCTAATATTCATTAAAAGGTCGATTTAATTCATTTTGATGGAGAACCCACATTAAATATATTTTTGTTTACTTTTATATGTTCTATTTGACAAAATAAATTTCTTCTTTAGAATAGGGACATCAAAATTTACTTTGGATGAAATTTTGGTATTTTTCTGTAAAATTCATTTTTAATTAATAGTGAAAAATACTATATTTTAATTTAAAACATTCTTTTAATCTAATTAATTTATAATGATATATTATCTTTTCAATTGGTTTTAAAATTTAATTATATTATTTTTTTACTATTTAATATAATTTTTGTTGTTGGGAGTAATTTGACATTGAAATTGGACATAAATAAGTGTCAACATTTCGATAGTTATTATTTCTTAAAAACATGCCATTTGTTTTGACAACGAGAATTAATTTTAAATTAATTCATACCACTTCTATGTTTTGAATTTAGAAAAATTTACTCTATAATTGGAATATGGATGTCCAAATTGAGTAAATAGGTAACTTTTATTTTTTAGACATTATGGATATTTACTTTAGTAAAACTTTTATTTACCATGGTTAAAGGGTAAATCTAATTAATAAGGGTAAAAAAAATATTATTATTATAATATACAATTACCCTAACATTTGTCCTAATACTATTTTTGGACATATTTCCAACCATGGGTATCCCTGTGTCGATTTTGGGACCCCATGGAGCCACTTGGGGGGTGATAATGACACTTTATTTTAATTAACTTTAAGTAAAGAATAAGATGACCTAAACAAATATCTTTTAGTAAATAAATTTTTAAATGGGGTAATATAATTTATCACTTCCATTATAAATATTAATTTAAAATATAAAAATATTTCCTACATCATGATATTTTTTTTATAATTTTTAGACATCAAATTAGTAAAATTATTTATGACACAATAATGATGCAGTGTTTACCTCATTAATGAATGATTTAAATAAAGATGATTATAAATATTAAAACAATATCTTAGACCAGTCCAATTCGTATTGGATGATTTTATATCGAATATTAGTCATTTTATATTTGACTTTAATGAGTTTTGGATCTTTTTAAACTGAATATAAGTTTATAATAAAATAATATTTTCAAACATTCCTAAAGATCCCCTCCTCCCCCTTATAAAATAACACCACTTCTAACTCATTCCTAACACCTCTCAAGCCCCATGGCTCATCCAAAATTGGCCTAAATAATCTCCCCAAATCCCTCTACACCTCCTAGAATCCTTACATTAGGAATAAGGCACATCAAGTAAACCTTTTGGTTCAAAACAAAGTGAGATACCTGGTTAAAAGGTAACATCTTCTTTTATGTTCGTTTATTTTATTTTACTTCCCCAAATCCCTAAACTCATTTTATTCATTTCTTTTATAACAAAACCAAAATCCTCAAAATACTAGGTTGTTTTTATGAGAAGGATTCAAACTACACATACACACACCTCTATCTAATAGATACGTACATAGAGTTTCTATAGATGGCGAACTACTATCTCATGATACGGTGATTGTTCAAATATCTCCAATAGCCAATCATGGTGGCCATTATGATGGAACTGTATTTATATATGATATATATTATGTTTATTTTTTTCTTTATGATTTAGTATTTTTCATTTATTGCATACCATTATGCTTTGCATAATAGGTAAACGGTATAATTTCATTTGATGATGTGCGGACTACCACCCCCTTGAAGTGATATGACTCGTTCATGCCTTATGTGGGACGTATAAAGGATAGAGTTAATGAAATTATATATGAACGGTGAATTTTATTTTTTATCTCTAAATGTTATATATTGTTATAAATTCATACATATAGTGGATATATATGATATATATGATATCAAAACCATGCATATCATTCCGAAGATAATGGAATTTTGACCACATGGACAATTTATAATTATAACAAATTTATTTTTAACTCAGGTTCCGAACATCGAAAAAATGTCTAATATGAACTCAAATAATTAAATAATTTTTATATAAAGGTAATAAGTGATATAAAATTAATAATAAACCAGAAAAAGGTTCTTAAGATAGTATAAATTAATTTTATCTTGTTATTTAGAAGATTAAAGAACGTACGGGTCAAGTCGGACACGATGTAAGGGGTTTCTTATCTCACTTTTAATTCCACAAGATTTCCATTATTAACCACTTATTTATTGCATATGGTATATTATGTACAACCATTTGATATATATTATCATGATTTTATTTATATTCATGGAATTTTGGGATTCATTTTGTGGTTATTATCTGTTTTTCATACGACTCATTTGATTACAATGTGGTAAGAGGTTTTCATCTCACTTTTTATTCTAGTGATATTCATGATATATTTGCCACAATTTACTTTTTTTGGTGCATATACGCCCCATTTTTGTATTCTTTGTGTAATATACTTTAATTTATGGGTATTTACATCTTCATTTTATGATCCCTCTTTCATGGGGTGCATGTTTCGTAAGTTACCAAATCGGTAAGGGAACCTTTCACCCTCCTCTTTTTAAAAGACTTATTTTTGTTATGTATTTTAATTTATATCTTCTTATGTTGGATATGTTCTTTAATATCAATTTTTCTATAATGTTTTTGTACAAGTGATGATATACCATTTTTTCTCTCATCGAATCATTTTCTGAATTTTAAAGTGACATTGTTAGGCTATCGAATTTCTGTCAGGGAACTTCTTACCCCAATTTCAATTCTTTGGGTTAAACTTCTACCTGTTGATTATGTCATGCTATGAATATCTGTGAATGACCTATGATTGTTTTACACTAAATATCCAATCCTATTGAGTGTATTTATATTTGTCACACACAATTCTGTAATTTTTTTATACTTAATCTAAGGATACCACCTTTATAAGGGATTTCATCTCAAATTACATTCCATTGAGTCTTCATTGTTGATATGCACCAATTCACTTTTATATGGTGTATATAGAGTACTTTTTATTACTAAATCATGAATCCATTTATTCTCAGGATATTATAAATTTTTGAATTAATTTTATTCAACAATTATTTGTATTCAAGAATATCTCATTTGGTTACGAACTCTTTAACTAAAATATTGTTTTAAAAATTTATTCTTATAAATATTTCTCATTTATGTCCATGTTTTAAAAGTGGTTTTTAGTATTTATTTGGACATTATTGTTTTAAATTATAATTCCATTAAAATATTCAGTGTGGTATGGGATACATTGATTCCAAAATCTCTTTATTAAATGTTTTAAATGGTTTTGAAAATGGTTTAATTAAGTATTGATTATATCAATATCTTGAAATGATATATTGTAATTGCAATGTAGAAATTTTATTAGTGAAATGATTACATTTTCAATATTTTATGTGTTATGATTTTATAATGGTACTTGAACATTTGGTAGGTGGTTACGTGATAAACCAAATTATGGGTGGTGCCGTGATAAACCAAGATTGGTGGTTAAGTTATAACCTCCAATGCATTAGGTAAGGTAGTTGGTTGTATGCCTATTCCATTTAGTTATATGTGCAGAAGTCGACCGTATGGTTATTCAATTTATGTTTTTGTATGTCCCATGTTATATATATATGTTTTTTTCTTTCTATGGGTTTTATGGTTATCATTTGCTTAAAAAGGGGTAAGCAATGATCATTTATTCATAAAAGTCTACTTACTACTTCATAAAGGTGATAAGTATTAGTTATGATAAAGTATTAATGGTTTACTTGTTGTTTTAAAAAACTAATTGTTTTCCTTTTTTTATATCCCTTATGAATATTTTCTCTCAACCCATGTTTTTTAAATGTTTTTTCACAATACATGAAGTGGAATAGGCATAAGGATGTGATCAAAGAAAAGTCATGATGTCTAAAACATGGAACTAGACTAGTTTCTTTTTAAAAGTTTATATTTTATAAATAAATGGATACTGAGTGGCAGTGTATTCTTGTAATATTCAAGCTAATATGTAACATTTATGACCTAATTCCCTAAATCTCTAAACCGGAAAATACCCTCAATGTGAATTCTTGATTTAACTCACGATTATAAAATGTTTAAGGTCGGGTCTTCATAGTTGGTATCAAAGGTCAGTTTAGATAACATTAGAGGTTAGTGTGTTATTTAAGCATAAGTGACATAACCATAATGGTTATCATATTAGAATGAGTCATAGTAATTTATTGGTGATAAATGGTTATTGCATTTTGGGGTGCAAAATGAATGGTAATAAATAACCTTTGAGGATAAATTATGATATGTTTATTTTTGAGAAATTTATATATTTTTTGGAATGTTTTGAAATTTTTTAGTTTTTTTAAATGGAAAATACACAGACCGTGTGACAACCTGTAACGTCAGAAAAAGCTGTGGGAATCAAACCTACAACCAATGTGTGATTATGATTTATTAGCTACCACAGGACTACGTGATGTCCCAAGTTAGTATGACTAATTATTTTTTGTTAAATGATTTTATTGATCAATAATAAGTTTATTTGGGATAATATGTTTTACCAAATGGACATCCTTATTATAGGAAAATTATTTGGTGAGTAAGTGATAAAGGTTATTTTTTAGGACATTTTCTTTTTAGGGAACACTATATGGTTAAGAAAAATATAATACTATGGTATTTAATTTCTAGAGTAATGGTTGAAATATTATTTTGAAGAATCTATATTTTTATAGTGGAAATATGTTGATTTAGGTTATTTATGAAAATGATTAACCAATCATAGAAAATATGTGATAACATTAATTACACATCATTATAAGACTTTAAGAGTAGTCGATGTTCTTGGAGATAAATATTAAGATTTAATGTGGAAGACAATGTGATTTAAATCCTTTTGAGTTTTGGGATTCAATATTAGCTTTTATTATTTTGAATTATTTTATGTACAATTGTATATTGAATGGTTTTTCTTGAAATTTGGGTACTTTTTGTTTGATTCTGGATATTATGAGTAGTATTTATTTTTATAAAGGATTGTACTTTTAGGGATTCTCTGATCTCATACTAACATATTTTGGTTTTGGTTAATGTATAAAGATAGGGGAAATATAAGGTTCATATTTTTTTGATCATGTAAATCTCTAGAAGTTGATTTTAGAACTTTTTATGTGTCCAAGTCAACTTGAATACTCATTATTTTGAGAAAAGAAGAGTTTGTGGTAGAAATTTAGTAAAGGATGAATGCCTACATGACAAGTAAGTATGTTTCCTTATGTTCTTCGTCAGGATCATAAATAAATTCCTCAACATTGTGAAAATAAACATAAAATAAAAATGGTTTCCTTTTAATTTTATTATTGGGAAACCAATGACCATTTAACCTATCACAAATTTGTAGATTTCTTGTTGTTAACATTCTCCAAATGATGTTTTCTATCACTCTGTATCAGAACATGACACTTAGTTTCCCTTCCATATCCATGTTTTCATGGAATCCTAGTGTGGTTTATCTCGGGTGACCATTGTACAAAACTTTCTTTCTTTTAAAGTGATAGTTTTGTTTACTCTTTTCCTGATGAGAGACTTTAAATGAACTTTCCAAGCCTAAATATTAAATTATGAGGACGCAATTTCCGAAAGGGAGGAAGGATGTATCATCCCAGGATAATAATGAATATGACATTTTCATATTTATTAATATTTTTATTCAAATATTATTTTTATTTTAAAGGGGTTTTTATACTCAAATAAGTACTCGACACACAATAATGGGTTTCTCTAAAGTCTTATCTTCCACACATTGTTGAGTCAAACTAAAAAATAACAATATATTATTATTTTAAATGGTATTTAACGCCTTCCTGTTTTATTGGTGGGAATGTAAACAACTAACTATAATATGAAAATAAATGTTTTTAAAAAAAATTTACATTTACCCAATAAATTTTGGAGGATTAAAATAGGATTGAATCTGATTTTAAGAATAAATACTCTAATATTCATTAAATGGTCGATTTACCGCCTTTTGATGGCGAACCCTCATTAATTATAGTTTAGGTCACTTTTACACATTCTATTAGACAAAATAAAATTCTTCTTTTGAATTGGGACATCTAAATTTTCTTTGGATGAAATTTTTGGTATTTTTCAGATAAAATTCATTTTTAATGAATAGTGAAAAATACTTTATTTTAATTCATAACTAAATTTTAATCTTATTTATTAATAAAGATATATTATCTTTTAAATTGTTTTAAAAGTGTAATTATATTATATTTTTACTAATTAACCCAATGTTGTCCATTTGATGTAATTTCACATTGAAATTGGACATAAATAAGTGTTAATATTTTGATAGTTATTATTTCTTAAAAAACAAACCTTCTGTTTTGATAGCAGGAATTAATTTTAAATTAATTTCTGCCACTTTTGTATTTGGAAAATCAAAAAGTTGATTAGATATTTGGAATCAGGAGTTCCAAATTGTGTAAGTAGGTCACTTTTATTTTTTAAAAATTATAAATATTTACTTCAAAAAAATTTCATTTACCGTGGTTAAAGGGTAAATCTGGTAAATAAGTGTAAAGTAATATTATTATAATAATATAAAATTACCCTAACATTTGTATTATTCCTATTAGTTGATACATTTCTGACCATGAGCATCCATGGGTAAATTTAGGGACCCCATGGAGCCACATGGGAATGATAAATACTCATTATTTTAATTAACATAATGTAAAGGAAAAAATGACATAAAAATATGTTTTAGTAAATTAATTTTTAATTGGTGATATATAAGTGTTTCTGATGCTTTCGCTGGGGTGCATGCATCCGTCTGTGGAGGACGTGCAGTTGTTTCCCCACATTCCCTCTTTCCAAAGGCGGGCGACATCTGTTATTTATTCAGGGACATTTACTCCTTTATCGAAACGGGATGATGGGATGTTGGTTCTTCCTTCCATGGATTCCTCCATGGAACTCTTCACCAAGTCCGGGTCTCCCTTATAGACTTAAGATGTTATCCTTAAAACTCTTCCTAGCTCCATATCTTAATGGATGCCAGTTAATTACACCGTTTCTGTTAGGACACTCTATGGGGTCCGGTTAGGTCAGTAACCTTCGGTTAGGGGAGTAGTCATGTTGGGAATCACTATAATATATGGATGCTGGGGGATTGGAATGTCAGTCTTCTGTCCCTTATTATAGGGCGTATCGAGGGTGCGGAAGCCCGAGGCATCCCACATCGAACACGGGGAATCATATGCCATGGGAATGTATCTGAGGTTTTCCTCAGCTTCTTATGTTTAACACAGGGTGAACAGCAAGTTTAACATCTAGTGGATATGGATCGGACAGATTAGAACACTAATTATAGTGGATAAAATGAGTGCGACCCCCATAGGGAACACTAATTTTGGGGCCAACGCGTGGTTGAACTCCCGGTTACTGTCGAGGGGAACTGGGTATGAGGCGACATGATTCTATCGGGATGTGGCCACCCGAGTAAAAATTAGGATGGTTGATGGTGCATTTGAATGAAGTGGTCGGTGAATGGGATGAAACCACTATGAGGATGACGGTGGTTTTGTTCTTGAGCATTGAAGAGGCTTCATACGTATCCATGTGGAAGGGAACCAAAGTCCATGAAGTTTTTCTGATGGCGCCTTTCTGCTGAATGGGGTCACAATGGTTTATTGCTGGATGGATTCCATAGTATAATGTCATGCAAGACAGGGATGAACCAACATGAAGGGGGTAGGAACAAACAATGGGTTATGGGCATGAAACTTAGGAAGGCTTCCTACGTACCATGCCATGGAAAGGATCAAAGACCACATAGTTCAGGTGCCATTTGGGGCTTACGCTCTGAGGCGGCCCATGGAGTGGGTGAACCAATGTTAATAAAGACCTGGGGTCTAGATTGGTGGTGTGATTGAACTGTAGGGAGGATTCTTATATACCTAGCCTTAGCAAATATCAAAGTCCTAGTAGTTTCAGTATGGGTTTGGGAAAACCTACTTGAAGGGGATCGGAATGACTGGGTATTGGTGGGCTTGAATCTCAGGGAGGCTTCCTACGTACCTCACCTTGGAAAGGATCGAAGATCACGTAGTTCATGTTGGGTTTGGTGAAATGATGTGAAGATGGTCAGGACCAATTTGTGGTGGGATTGAACCTCAGGGAGGCTTCCTACGTACCCTGCCTTGTCAAGGATCAAAGACCATGTAGTTCAAGATGGGTGTGGGGCTTACACTCTAGGATGCCCAAGGTGTTGGTGAACCGATGTGAAGATGGTCGGAATGACCAGGGTGGTGGGCTTGAAACTCATGGAGGTGTCCTACATAACCTGCTTTGGAAAGGATCAAAGACCACGTTGTTCATGTATGAGGCATGGAACCGAATGGTTAGAACCAATGGGGGTTCGACTTGAACCTTTCAGAAGATTCCTACATACAATGCATTGTCATGGATCGAAGCCCTCGTAGTTTAGAATGAGTCTTGTTATACCGATGTGAAGATGGTAGGGACCAATGGTTGTTGTGATTGAACCACAGGGAGGCTTCCTACATACCTTTCCTTAGCAAAGATCAAAGTCCTCTTAGTTTCGGTATGGGTTTGGGAAAACCAACGTGAAGGGGATTAGAACGACCGAGTATTGGGGGGCTTGAACCTCAGGGAGGATTCATATGTACCTCGCCTTGGGAAGGATCAAAGACCTCCTAGTTCAGGTTGGTTTTGGTGAACTGAAGTGAAGATGGTCGGGACCAATGGGTGGTGGGCTTGAACCTTAGGAAGGCTTCCAACGTACCCTACCTTGGCTAGGATCAAAGACCACATAGTTCTGGAAGGATGCGGGGCTTACACTCTAGGCTACCCAATGTGTTGGTGAACCAACATGAAGATGGTTGGAACAACTGGGGTGGTGGTCTCGAACCTCATGGAGGCATTATACGTACCCCGCCATGGCAAGGATCAAAGACCACGTAGTTCATGTATGGGGCATGGAGACAAATGGTCATAACCAAAGGGTGTTGGGCTTGAACCTCAGGGAGGCTTCCTACGTACCATGCCTTGGTATAGATCAAAGTCCTTGTAGCTCAGAATGGGGCTTGGTACAATGATTTAAAGATGGTGTGGACCAATAGTTATTGGGCTTGAACCTCAGGGAGGCTTTCTATGTACCATGCCTTGGCATGGATCAAAGTCCCCATAGTTTGAAATGGTTTGTGGGGATTACACTCTTGGCTGCCCATATACGATGTCATGGTCGATGCTTACTCTAAGACAACGTGATTCATGCTCAGTGTGAGAAACAAGAGGTGGCAGATAATTGATGATCATGTCATGAAAGGTGCACCCGTGGGAAGTGGAGTGGGGCCTACATGTCATCGTAGCCCAAAAAGGTTTGGACTTACCCCATAATACAGGCCTGATGGTGACAAAGCCGAGTGGGAGAGAGATTTGGAACCGTAGAAAGGATGGGTCTGGTGTACATCCCCTCCTTCCCCTGGTCCTTGGGAAAGAAAATGAAAGGAGGGGTAGCGATGCTACCTCCTGCAATAAAACCCAGGGGCTTACACCAAGATGGTTTCTCATTCCCAATGGATAAATGCCACTATGAAGAGAAGGATATCATCCCCTGTGGGGGACGATCTCATCCTCATAGAGACCAGTGGGCGTGGAGAATTCCCAAGGTAGAGGTACCCCATGTGCGAGGCATGGGGCGAGGTCACAGTTTAATGTCTTATGATGAGGAAGAAGGTGCTTGGCAGTTTAACATCCTGTAGCTCGGATGAGGTGGGTTTGCTCTATACCCCTAAGAAATACATAACTGGTACCCTATGCTCGTTGGTGTAGAGAGGGGACAGGAAAATCCATGGATAAGGGGTTTCATGGAGCAAACCATCGGGGGGTCCATATCATCCAGTGGACTTTGAAGTCACTTCATATGAATCTAAGAGGTTGCATGGGTAATGAGTAGATGGAGAAGGTGTTGTGGGTCTGGGAGGCACCCGAAAATGATGCCCGAAAGAGGTACATCATGGTTGCACAAGGCAGGAAGGCTTGCATGCAAAAGGGACCATTGCGTGAAAGAGGGGCCAGGTCAGCACGCAAAAGGAATTGCGCATGCAAAAAAGTCCAGGCCGTCACACAATTGAGTGCTAAGTGTGAAAAATAGTGAGTTTCGGAACAAAATGAATTTCACGCCGAATCCCTAATTTCACACAATCAGAAGTAATTGTGTGCGGGGGAAGGGGATCGAGGGGATTTTGAAAAAGGATCATGCTTGAGTAGTCGTGTGCAAAGGCGGAACCCCGGGTGACCTGGCGTGAAAACTTTAGTACCTGAGTGACAACTTTTTGTGAGCACGAGAGATAAATTTTTCATGGGAGAGATGGTTCAGATTCTTCAGGCTGAAGTCGAAGCAGAGGCCTTCTATTTATAGTCACTCAGGTTCACGGGTCTGTGTGAAAAAACACTTCGGCGCGAAATATTACGCTCCCTAATGTTAGCAGTGAAATGATAAACCATGTGAAGCGGTGGAACGAAATCGTTCCATTCCCTCTCGTAAAACTCTTGTGAATCCCGGAGTTTTTCTTATGGGGCATAGTTGTTTCGCGTGACTCAGTATATTTTTCGCGCCGCCCCTCCAGGACCCCCAGAATGGATCACTGGTTCCAAATATGGAATCACTTTGTCGCGCCTGAACCTTCTTCATCCCTGGAGTGCTTTTCGGTGTCTACAAATGCCCCCCTTCGGAATCAGACCGACGAGGGGATGCAAAGGTAATATTTTGAGGAAAATGCTGAGATACAAGACTCTTTGGGGCTGTCACGTTCTTAAAACTAGAGCAGCAACAAAACCTGATCCGGAACGCGCAATCCAATTTTTGCACGCGCACTGAAATTGCTCATCGTGCCTATAAAAGGCCCCACGGGTCTCCCATTCTGTACAGATTTTCTCGCACAATAATCCTAAATCTCTCACGTGCAAAAAAAATTCATCCACCTGTGTGAAAAAAAACACTTCGATTGCGCGAAATTCGCCATGATCTGGCGTCTGTTTAAGCGCCAACAAGGGATTTTCCGTGTCCGTCATGATTTTTCATGCCAGTCGCTGATTTTTCATGGCAGATCCTGATTTTTCACACCAACTATTTCATTTTCGTGCTGATTCCTTAAAATCTTGTCGGCAGGTGTTGGATGCCAATCGGGCTCATGGTGATAGGGAAGCTGCATTTGCTTCTCTAAGGGATGATATGGTTTCCAACACTGATCTTTATGGTGCCGGAAGGATCTTATCCAACAACCATACTCTCTTCAACATGTTTACCCCAGTGCAGAATGAGTACGCATTGTCTTTCAATCTGTTGATCTGGGACTTTGTAATATTGGAGGAAGTGCCTTTTCCAAGGTTTGAGGTCGACAGACCATGGTGGAAGCTCATTAGATGGGCGCATCAGTCTGATCATGTATCATTCCTATTTTTTAGACAGGACCTCTCTAGTGAGGGAGCTACCGCTTCCCAATGTTATCGTGGGGCATCCCAAACTTGTTCAGGGTGAAGTTGCAGTTACATGGTTCCCCACAAGGGGTTAGGCTGAGAGGCTGGAAATGAGGAGGAATAAGGATTATAATTCCTAGGGGCTAGAACCTAGTTGAAATACATGGGTCCCACTATGTATCCCATGAGGATGGGAATCAAGCTGTACGTAGTTCTGGAAGATTTCACACAGTTTAATGTCTTGTGGCAAGGACATGGAGTGGTCTTAGATTTTGTTCATAGAACATGAACCATAGATCAGTAAGGAGTGTAGGGGATACATGGTAAAGTGATCATGAAACCAGATGCAGATGAAGACCCAGAGTCTAGATTACCATGTGTTCTGTGGGAAGGTTTTAGGTCGAGGGAACGGAAACGAGAGTTACTCTAGGCCCATGGGGGAAGTGCTTGGGAGTTCTTACGTATCTCATGAGAATGATCATCAAGCTATACGTAGTTCTAAAGGCTGGCACGGTAAGGTACCATTTCTAGGGATGAAAGGGGTGTGCGAGTGTGGCCCTCACTCCAAGAGAAGAGGTATTTGATGTATCTTGTTGGTCCTTTAAGGTGAATGGTTTTTTTGTTAATAGATAGGCCTAGGATAGCAAGTCCCTACATCGCCACAAGAATCAATCTGTATTCAGGCACTGAAAAATGGTATGGAATGTGACTGATACCAAATATAATGTCCCTTTGAGTGAGGAAATCACAACAAAGTGCCATATTTTATCGTTCGAATAGGATGATAATGTCACAGTTTACGGTCATGTGGTGGGACTAGGCATGCATCTTAATGTCATGTGGCAAAGACGTAGTAGAAACGAGGCTAAAGGGGGAATGTTAATTTTGTAATAAAACATTCCCTACGTGAATGAGGACATAATCTCAAACAACACCGTACACAATTCTGTGAAAGAAACATCGGGCCAAGAAGATATGATATTGGTAAGAGGGTAAGGGGCATGAGAAACTAGCTTCCAATTGAGCTGAACCCGAAAACGAGAGGTCTGGGTCCTCCTATGTATCCCATGAGGATGGGAATCAATCCACACGTAGTTCTAAAAGTGATCGTAGTTTATGGTCTTAGATCTCGGACAATGGAGAAGTGAAATACATTTAAGTAAGCGCAGACCTCAACCTGATCACTAATCCCATGTATGTCAAACTTGGTGTGGGAAACAAGGGCAGAAAAGGTTTTCCGCAATACCTGGGATACACGTCAAGGGGAAGTCAGCACGGAGACCCGAATGACACCTTTACCACAGCTTTGCCCTCAAAATGTGCAAATGCGCACTGAGTGATAGCGTCAGGAGTGATAAAGTTTCACTTGAACATGATGGGTTGTAAAAGGATGTGAATCATGTAACTGAAATTTCGGGATTAATGGGGTTGTCATGACAATGGAGGATGACTGTTGACCATGTTCGAAACACAGCATCCATATCGTGTTATCCTGAAATGGGGACAATCAAATGAGTGTCCACCACTAACCATATTCGAAATGAGATATTTGTATCGATTGTTTGACCATGACCCTCAAGGACGTTGGCCCATAATGGTATGAGAGCCCTTCGGCAAAGCATACATGCCACTTGCGGGTCCCTTCAGGTGTGAAAGGTGATGGAATCCCTAACGGAGGGGAATACAAAGCCTGAGAAACAGGTGAAATCATGTCCGAGTAGAGTCTGACATTACTGGTACTAAACCAGAGCACCCTTAGGCACATTGGTGAATTGACTAAGAGGGTCGACGAGGGTTCTCAACTTGAGAGTCACCGATTTAAAGGGATGAGTATAGAATACAGGGATAGAGAACTCTCAGGAGGGAGAGGTACGTGGCGTTGTCATTACAAGCCCGACATGAATGAGAACATAATCCCATGCCAGAACATATACTCCCCTCCCTAGGAAAGGGTAGGCCATGGGGCCAAGGTGAAAGGGTGATTTCAGAGAGATGGGTCTGGACCCGTAGTCTAGACATTTAGGCAGTCCAACGTATCCCATGAGGTTGGGAATCAAGTCACACATAGTTCCTAAGGGCACATATGGGTAAGATACCCTAATAAGGGCTGTGTATAGCACAATGAGTAACCCGGCGTGAATGATTAAATAATCCCATACCACACCGTACAACCCTAAATAGGAACTTCAGTCAGGGGCCCGAAAAGGAAAAGGGGCCTAAGGCTGGGCCTCAGATGGTAAGGCCTGACCAGTCTGCAGCTTAACGTCTTGTAGTGAGAACAAATGTTGGTAAGATACCCCACATATAGGAGGTGTATGACGCGACAAGTAACCCGACGTGAATGGGGACATAATACCATTCAACACCATACAATCCTAGAAAGTAACTTGGGCCGTGGACTAGAAAAAGACAAGGGGCCTGAGGCTGGGCCTCGGATGGGAAGACCCGACCAGTCTGCAGTTTAACATCTCGCAGTGAGGAAGAATGTGAGAAAGGTACCCCATATATAGGAGGTGTATGACAAGACAAGTAACCCAACATGAATGTGGACATAATCCCATGCCACACTATACAATCCAAAATAGGAACTTGGGTCGGGGTCCCAAAAAGTCCAAGGGGCCTAAGGCTAGGCCTCAGACGGGAAGGCCCGACCAGTCTGCATTTTATCTTCTTGCTGTGAGGACAAAATTGGGTAAGATACCTCACATACAGGAGGTGTGTGGAATGGCAAGTAACCCAACGTGAATGAGGACATAATCCCATGCCACACCATATAATCCTAAACAGAAACATGATCCAGGGGCTTGAAAAGGCCATGCGGCCTGAGGCTGGGCCTCGGATGGGAAGACCTGACCAGTCTACAGTTTAATGTCTTGAAGTGAAGACGAAAGTGGGTAAGATACCTCATCTAGGGATGTGTATGGAACGACGAGTAACCCGACATGAATGACAACATAATCCCATGACACACCATACAATACCGATTGAGAACATGGGACATGGGCCCGAAAAGGCCAAGGGGCCTGAGGCTAGGCCTCAGATGGGAAGCCATATGTCCTCTTGTGTGGTTACCACCTCATCACAGCTCCTGCTCCCATGTGATCTGTGCTCGGTGTGGGAAAAAAGGAGCCGGTCTCAACTCTCCCCGTCATATGGGGTCTAATAGATGGCATTACCCAAAGGGAGTTCATCGCTTAGAGACATAGCATGGCAGAATAAACCACTACACCCAATGTTTGGGACATTTTGGGGTGGTTCTAATGACTCAGCATAGCTATTGACAATGTTCAAAATACATCATCCCCATAGTGAACTGAAATGGGAACAACAAATGAGCATCGACTGTTGGTCATATTCACAACACGAGACTTGTATCGGCTTGTTGCTCAACATCCTCAAGGGCATTGGCCCAAACCGATATAAGATCCCTTAGGACTGGCATCCATGCTATTCAGGATCCCTTCTGGATTGGAAGGATGATGGAGTTCCAATAAAAGGAGTTGGTGAAGCATAGTTGTACCCATACAATTTAAAGTCATGTGAGGCAGTGAAAGAAGAGGTCACCTCTGGGGAGTGGGATGTATGACCGGATCGAGATAAGCTCGACGTAAACTGGGGAAAAAGTATTCACCCCACCATATGTCTTGTCTTGACGGGAAGATTTTGGTGTTTGGTCTGGGCCAACATAAGAAATGTCTAGGAATTCCTACATATCCCGTAAGGATGGGAATCAAGCCATACATAGTTCTGGAAGGCCATGCAGTTTAACATCATGCAGTGAGTACATGGGAGGATACAAGAATGGGGTGTGGGAACCTGGTGCAACCGTTATAATCCTAGCATGGGTGGGGCTAAGGAAGCCTACCCCATATAATTCCAGGACCCTACGAGAGAACTATACCTAGGGGTAATCAACGGGAAGAGTTTGGGGCTGGGCTCATGATGAAGCGTCTGAGAGTTCCTATGTATCCAAGGGGGATGTGAATTAATCCATAGGTCGTTCTCAAGATGCAGTTTAATGTCATGCAGGATGATTCACAGTTTAAAGTCATGTAGGATAGGACAATTTAAGGTCATGCTGGACCGGCGTGCAGTTTAGGGTCATGCAGGACCATCCAGTTTGAGGTCGTGCAGGACCAGTAGGCTCAGGAAAAGTATTTCTTGAGTAACATGTCATTGGTGGGAGTAGTTATACACTCACTATCCATGGTCACCTGTTATTATGCATCATTGGGGTAAATCCAATGAATTATGTAAGTTCCATCCCATTTGGTCTCTAACATGGGTTGTTTCCTTCCTGGGATCGTTGGCGCCCGGAGGTCCAATACCAAGTTGCCCTTTAGGAAAGAGTAGAGGCGAACCCTCTTGTTGAAGGCCCTAGCTATATTATTCTAATGCCTTTCAAGATTTTGCATGGCTTGAATCCTATTCTCCTCAAGTTCCACCAATTCAGCCAGATGAATTTAGGCTACATTATCTGGAAGTTGTTTCTCATAGACCGATGTGTGTAACGAAGGCAGTGGGGTCTCAATGGGTAGGATGGCTTCAGCTCTGTACATCAGGGAATTTGGGGTCACCTGGGTGGAATTACGAGTCATCATCGGATAAGCCCAGAGGGCATTGGGGAGCATGTCCGTGCATCTCTTCTTATTTTTACCAACCATTTAATGAAAAATGTTAGAGAGGGTTTTATTGAACACCTTGATCTGTCCATTCTCTTGTGCGTGCTAGCAGGAGGAATAGTTAGAAAGAATGTTGTACTTGTTGTACATTTTCTTCAGCTTGGTTGCTTGGAATTCGGGGCTGTTATCGGTGAGGACAGCTTGAAGGACTTTAAACCGATAGATGATGTTAGAGCTCACGAAGCCAATGTTAGAATGGGACTTGACCTCTTGACCGAAACTACCTCTTCCCACTTAGAAAAGAAATTTGTGGCGGTTTGGATGAACCCGCACTGGTGAGCTGTTGCCGGTGGGTATGGTCCCACGACCTCGAGTCCCCATACCACGAATGACCTAGAGTACATGGTAGAGTGGAGTGGTTCTGGTGGTCGATTCATGAATTTAGCATGAATTTGGCACATGTGACATCACTTGGCGAACTCAATGCAATCGTGCATCATGGAGGGCTAGAAGTACCCCAGTCGTCGGATCTGATGGGACATCTTCGGCCTAGTATGGTGAGCCCTACAAGAACTAGTGTGAAACTCGTGCATGACATGAGAAATCTCTACTCCTTGGATATAAAGGAGGGGAACACCATAAAACCCGTGTTTGCAGAGGATCTTCTCATGACTGGGACCACTATGGATGGTAAACTGTAGCGCACGACATCGGATTCACTCACGCTTGACCCAACCAGCTGGGAGGAAACCATTTTGGAGATACTCGACA
The DNA here is from genome assembly GCA_963277665.1 of Viscum album. Taxonomy (NCBI): domain Eukaryota; kingdom Viridiplantae; phylum Streptophyta; class Magnoliopsida; order Santalales; family Viscaceae; genus Viscum; species Viscum album. Next base: position 878,805,200 of record OY728163.1, read on the forward strand.
AAAGGTGCTCTCTAGTTGGGGGTTTCTTGAGCACCTACATCTGAGGAACCTGGTGTTCCTAACATGGAGGCTCTAGCAGAAAGATGGCTTACTCATAGGCCATCATCATCATCTGGGGTGATGGGAGCAATGACTCTACGATGTGCCACATGTATAATTAGATCATCTTGCTTAGGTTCTGCAAGTGATGCAGCTAGGCCGGCCAGGGCATCAGCTCTACCATTCTGAGATCGAGTGACATGATTAAAATATGGACGAGATGGAAACTGGGCCATTAGCTAGAGGGTGTGCTATAATAATTGTGTGAGCTTTGGCTTTCTGACGACGTAGTCACCGTTGATTTTCCTGATGACTAGTTCAGAATCACCTTTCACATGAAAATGGGGCACATCGGTCTCGAGGGAAAGCTCAAGGCCAGTAATGAGGGCCTGATACTCTTCCTCATTTTTGGTGAATCCCTCTAACAATAGTAATGAGTATGGAAGAATGGCTTGTGATGGGGTGATGATGATGATAACCAAGCCTGCTCTGTTGAGCCTAGGATCATTGAGTCTCCTGCCGGTGGGGATCCGTGAGGCACCATCAAAGTGCATCTGCCAACATGGGATGGAGTGATCTACCGAGAGGATTTCCTCATTGGGAAAATCCAGGTCCAGGGACTATTCCATGTGGGTTAGATGGGCGGCTAGAAAATCTACCCATGCTAGTCCCTTGATAGCCTTATGAGGCACGAACATGATGTTGAACTGTAGGAGGATTACTTCCCACCATGATAAACGGCCGGTCAACATAGAGTGGTTCAGAATGTACTTTAGTGGGTCTACCCGAGACACCAGTTGTACCTCATGGTGCTGTAGGTAGTGTCGCAACTTCTGCATGGAAAATAAGAGTGTAAAGCCGATCTTTTCGATGGGGTAGTATCTGGTCTCTATATTTATGAGCATACGACTGAGATAGTAGAGGCTATTTTATGTCCCATCATTGTTCTTCTGGTTGAGAAGGGAACCAAGAGATCATTCCAGAGAAGAGACGTACATGATGAGTGGTTTTCTAGATATGGGTGGCATTAGGACCAGAGGCCAGAGAAGATATTTCTTGATTTCCTCAAATGCGGTCTGGAACTCATCATCCAACTCGTAGGCGGAGCCTTTCTTCATGATCCAAGAAAAGGACTTACACTTGCTGTCCAGATTCTCAATGAATCGGCATATGTAGGCTAAGTGGCCTTGGAAACCTCAAAGCTCCCTAATATTACTCAGGGGAGGCATCTGGCTGATTCCCTTGATCATTTCTAGGTCGATCTTAATGCCCCGGTACCTAGCAACAAAGCCAAGGAATTTCCCAGAGGTGAGCCTGAAGGCACATTTCAAGGGGTTCATCTTCAGGTGGCAATAATTGAGGAAGACGAACACTTTCTCAAGGTCCTTGAGATGGTCCTGGAGAAAGCAAGATTTGACCCCCATATCTTCGACATAGAATTCCGCCAATGTCCCTAGGATTGGCTTGAATATGCAGTTCATTGTTAGAAGATAGGTTTCACATGCATTATTTAGGCCAAAGGGTATAACATGGTAGAAAAAGTACCTTGGGGCACCTTGAGAGATGTGGACTCCTCATCCTCGGGGGCCATTCAGATCTGGTTGTATCAGCAGTATCCATCCATGAAAGAGAGATCTTGGATCCCAGTTGTAGCATCGATCAAAAATTCTGTCATCGGAAGGGGAAAATCATCCTTCGGACATTGGCAGTTGAGATCGCTGCTGTTGAGGTAGACTCTGGTCTGTCTATTGTTCTTCTTGATTAGCACAATGTTGTCTAGCCACTTGGGGTACTGGACCTCCGTGACGAGGGTGGATCTGATGAGTTTGTAATCTTTTGCCTCGACCATGGCACCCTGAGAAGGGTGCATCTTTCTGGGAGGCTGCTTGAACCCACAATGATTTATAGGGAGACCAAGGTGGTGGATGGCTACCTGAGGATATAGTCCTGGCATCTCGTCATAGCTCCAAGCGAATACATCATGATTCTTCTTCAGGAAATATATGTTCATCTTATGCTCCTCGAGGGACATGGCTGTACTAATAAATGTGGGTCTCATATCTTCTTTACTAACAATTTTCACCAATACCAGTTCATCGACCATGGTGGAGATGCCTTCTTCAAAGGCGGGGGGAGAATCCTCCAGATAATATTATTCGCTTGTGGGGGAGAGATTCAAAGCAGGAGAAGATTCTTCTGGGTCGGAAGATCCTGATGGGAGGTTGGTACTGTCCTAGACACCAGTTGACAACATATTATAAGATTCACGTGCAGCTGAGACCATAGCGATAAAGGCAGTTGATCTGATCCCATATGGTCTTCGGCCCAAGGGGCTATGATTGATGATATCAAAGAATTAGTTGTGTGTGGGCTTGATCTGATTAATTCTAACCCAGCAGAAGAAACACTTATGATGTATTATCCTTACTATGGGGAGGACATACCAATACCGTACGGGTGTCGGAGGCTTGGGGATAACCTGAGCTTGACTTGTTTAGGAGTATGAGGTGATTTCCCACCATCGCTTGGACTTTGGGACATGAATCCCTCTTGTACCAGAGACAAAAAAAAACTTCCCCATGTCGGGGGTTGTGGCCTCCAATCGATGGATCAGGAAGATGTTGGAATTTTCCATTCTAGCCCTGGGGTCAGTTGTGACTGTGGCAGGCTCAACCTCACATGTCTTAATCGTCCTATCCTTTCTCTTCTAATAGTCGGCATCCATGTAGCGATCATCACAAGAGGCAAAAGGAGACACATCTCCTTGGAGTACACCTACTTGACCATTGAGGGAGTACTTGAGGCACTGGTGATACGATGAGGGGATCGTCGTGTGCAGTTGGAGCCATTGTCTGCCCATCAATGCATTATACACGGTGTCTTAACAGAAAACCATAAACACTGTGCTGGCAACTAGGCCACAGAATTGGGTCACCAAATGGATTTTACCGACTGGGGTTCGTTCTGTCCTATTGTATCCTTGGATTCTTAAATCGGAGGGAGTTAGGTCATCTTTGGACAACCCCTGCTTCCACAGTGTCCGCATCGGGATAAGGTTAATCCCAGATCCGGTGACAACAAGACAATGGAAAACCTCGACGCCATTAAATTTTCCATTGATGTACAGTGGGAGTATGTGCCCTTGAATGGGAGAACCATAGTCTTCTACAGAGAATGAAATGATGGTCTTACACTTAGCATTCTCGACCACTTTAAAATGAAAAGAATCTGCAGCTGCTACCTCCGTCTCAAACTAGAGGATGCTTCTTAAAGCCTCAGCGAGGGCCTCACGCATATCTGGTGATAAGAGAAGGGATTAGAGGATGGAAAGCCTCAATGGGATGCCAGTGAGGTGCTTGATAACATCATACTTCTGTGCCAAGCATGAACTTCTTCTTGTAGGAGGTTGCTCTGTGATAAGAGGCATGGCCGGACCTGCCGACCGGACCGACTGCTGGATGGTGCTGGGCATGTCCCGTTGTTCACTAGTAGAAGCCTGAAAAGTATCTTCCAGATGAGGAATGGATGACTAAGATTAGTCTGTAGCAGGGCGAAGCTAGTAGTGGCATGGTCGACGTACCACTTTATGATCTAGTAGCACAAACGGTGGTGGAGGCGGGCCTGACGGCACTAGATGAAGAGGTTTTTTATGCTGAGTTCTACACTAGGCCAATTTTTTGGTCTCAGTGGAATGCACGGCCTAGCCTAAGGTGCCAACTGATGGTCCCCGGTGACCCATATGGTCGTGGATTCATTGACGTTGGCGTCGGCTGGGGACGTTGGGGACATTCGCCTAGCACTCCCCGTCATCGGGAGTCATATAGGGATTTACCAACTCCACGGTATTAACTGAAGCGTACCCTTGACTATCACTTGAAGATTAATCCATCACTGGGTGTATTTTGGGAGGGATCTCCATCTCCAGGGGAATAAAGTCTCCGAGAGTTTGGGACGACGATGGCATTGGCGAGGCGCGTTGCTTTCCCTTGAGCCACTGATGCTTTCTCTTTTGGGAAGTGGCTAGCTGAGATGATGATGGAGAAGTGGTGTTCGTAGCTTCTGAAGGCTCTGGATGATTCAGGCATTCCTAAATGATTCAATAGTAATAGGAGAGAGTTTTCTGAGCCATCCAGTCATCGTACTTTTGGTACTCGTTGTTAGAAACTAGCTGCCACTCACCTTCGTTGTCGCTACTGCTATCTAGCCTTACAGAGACATCTGTCACATGTGTCGGGGTCGGGCCTAGCCTGACTATGTTGTTATCAACCTATTATTGAATCCATTATTTAAACACATAGCTCTGTTTGAGGGTGTGCCTCTGGATCCGATAATAGGGGAAGTAGTTGGGGAGATGACTGAGGTTCGCCTCTTCTGGCCTTCTGCACTCAGGAAATCGCACGATCCCTTTCTCTAAGGCACTATAGAAGTAACAAGGGACCTGATTCTCATTGAATGAGTAGGTTTAGTTTCCTCAATCTGAAAAGGGGGCCCTTGGAGCCTGGCCCTGATGAGGTACTGGAGGCACCTGTCTATGAGGCGGACCCTGATTGTCCCACCTTGGCGGTGGCGGTGCATTCTGTGGGGGCACCTGCCGATTCTGAGGAGGACGCTGCTGAGGCAGAGGCTGTAGTTTATGTGGAGGGCCTCTATGAGGCATGAGGCTAGTTCCACTAGTAGGAATTCTAGTTCCCTATGGGCTTCCATTTGGGCCACCACGACAGGCTCAGCTCTGGCATCCCTCCACATTAGAATTACTAGGGCAATAGGCATGTCTTGCTGGCCTTTTGTAGTGCTTCCTCCAGGCACTGGGTCTTATCGGATATGTCTTGGAATCATCCAGGGTAGTTCTGGTTGATCATAGAAGGAACCATTTCTGTCATGACATTCCCTATGCACATCTTCAGTAACTTCTCTTGAGTGAGTGGCATGTCAAGGGAGTGTGTGAGCCCCTTCCACTGGGAGATAAAGTCTGTGACTCGCTCATCAAGCCTTTGCTTTAACTTGAAGAGGTCTGCGATTCTTTTTTTCCAAGTGCTAGAGCTGAACTAGTAGAGGAATTTCCTGCGAAGGTCCTCCCAACTAGTTACGGATTTGACGGGGAGCTGGTTGTACCAGATGAATGTCAGCCCCTCCAATTTCTGAACAAATCAGCGAATCATGGGGGCCTCCTGCTGCACCGGAGTCCCTAACATGGGCCCACACCTTGAGTTGAAGTGGCCCAGGTGCTGCGGTGGGTCCCCCGTCCCGTTAAAGGGGGAGAATGTGGGATTCCCGAAACCCGGAGGCGTCGGCATATCATCCACCCATGCTGGATTTGGATTTCCATCAGGTGGAATTACCACCTGTCACGTTTCCAATGCCTCAAAGAGGGATATGATCACTGCCGTAGGATTATTTGGGCGGGGTCCCAATCTTGACTAGGATCCCTATCCATGAGCACGTTTCCAGGTTCTTCAACATGGTATACAGGCCCAACGGCTCGTGTAGCAACTAGTGGAGCTACCTGCGGGAAAGATGGGGGAACCCAAGTTGGATTCCATGGAATGCTACACCATTCAGAACAGTTTGGCGAGACATACCATGCCCTCTTACAGTGAGATCCAGCTTCAGTCCTATCCGTGGGAGTAGCATGATCAGGGTTTCTTGGGCGCAGCTCGCTGAGGGGAAGTTTCTCTTGCCCCTACTGTATGAGACTAGGATCTCCATAGTTGGGACATTGCTCTGTCGCGCATTCATCCAAGAGGTCATCGACTAGCTTCTTCTACTCAGCAATTTGTTAGCGCAATGTGGATTTCTCAGGGTCCTACTCCGTCTTCTACACTGAGGTAGATGGGTCATAGTGTTTAACAGTTCTGACGTGCTCTTTACCTTTAGCAGAATTCTAGCTGAGTACCAATGCCTCAGTGGCTGCCGGGAGACCTAGTAGGTTCCTCTTCTAGCCCGTAACCCTTCTTGATGGGTCTAATAGTTGTGGCATGCCCTTTATAGGTAATCCTCCATCGAGAAGATCTGGCTCATCCTCCTCATCCACTATGTCGGCCATATTAAACATGAACCTTCATGGGGGCATGTCCTCTATTCCGCCAAGCGATTCGGGCTTCCACTAGATATGACTAAATAAAAGGGAATTATACTTCCCCTAGACACAGATTTGTGTGTGTGTGGGGGGGGGGGGTAGATTCCTTGATAATTTTGTGGAGTACCTTGATACACTGAACGCATTTCTTCTGGAGGGCCTCATCGTGACTTGGTGACTCGGGGTGCTAGACCATAGGGAGTGTGACCAACTCGACTAGACGACATTTCTCACTGATGTCTTCGAAATTCTCTTAGCTCCTGGGATAAACCACTAGACGAAGATGAAGAATAAAATTCATCGCCCAAAGGGTGTGGAGGAAACACTCAACTTCCTCTGGGGTGAGGGATTCTGGTATGTAGAAATTCGGTGCTACCATGGGCTAGAACTACTTGAGGAAGTGGTCTGCTGCGAGGATGTTCCAAACGCTCATTGGCTCAGATTCAGAGTCTGGACATTGATTTCTTGACTCTTCAACTGGGGGTGGCTGAGGAACTAGAAGCAGTACTGGGGAAGACCACTGGGATGGTAGGCAGGCTGGTGGAGAGTATAGTGAACGGGCAGAATGGCCTCTAATTATTGGTTTTTCCTCCAATGAGTGTAGAGACTTGGATTCCATGTTGCGATAAGACAGGCTGATGGCTGCCATTCTTTATTCAGGGGTTAGGGCTACCGGTGATGGGCTGTGATGCTAATCGCCTGCCATTGGTCCTCAGAATATCACTTTGTGATCTCTTTTGGAGGTAGAGACCACTTCCAGTGATGATGGTGGTGATAGTGTGACCATAACCTATGGGGTTTTTATATTTTCTTCCTCATAGATATACCTGCAAAGGGAGGCAGGAATTAAATGGACCTCGCATTTTGGGAGCACTAGCCTTATACTCCCCGTCCCTACCCCGACCCTTGACTCGGATGAGGGAGAGGAGGGTTCCCGCGCTAAGTAGTATTTCGCCTCAGAGTCTGAGAAGCAGACTGGTCTTATCTCTATCCGGACCATCCCATAATTCTTCTTTTGGGAGCATTGACCTTCCTTCCTTCCCTTGTATGGTTCCTCGAGACAAGGAAGATTTCTGACATAGGTTACTTCGACTACACTGGTGCTGGGGAGGAGAAGGTTTCCACCCGAGAATGCCAGGGTGCACGGAGCACCAGGAAAAATGGTAATGGTACATGGGGAAGACCCCATGGGTAGCTCTATATTAGGAAAGACATCCACTGGAACTGGAAAAAGCATGGGGAGGACCTCCACACTTGTTTTCCTTGGGAATCTCAAAATGAGGAGAGTCCTTATACTAGTCTAACTGAACACGGGTAGGACCTCCAGGCTCAGTGCGGATAAAGTAAGGTTGGCCCTCACCACACTAGTTTCCGAGTTGAGGAGGACCTTCATCGGCTGCTGAGAGGACATGAGGAGGATCCCCATATTGAAGAGAGACCGATGTGTGATGTCCCTACACCAAAAGTGAGGGGCAAGAGAAATGACTCCATACCCAGTGTAATGGGAATGAGAGAAGATTCCTTACTAAGTATCACCGCCATGAAGAAGACCCTAATTTAGATTGAGGGCGACATAGGGTGGACCTGCATGCTGAGCCTCGAACCGGTAAGGGCATGCATTCTCTACAGTGGTGGTATGGGGAGGACCTCCGTACTGGGTGGCATCACTACGGGTGGGTTCAAAGTTGCCACTGCTCAAACCAGCGACCAAGAGAGTCAACCCATCTTTCCCATTGGGCAGTAGGGGCCTCGATCCAGGCCAAGGGTATAAGTTCCCATACTCAGTGTATACATGGACCTGATGATATGAGTCGGTTGTGGCTCGGGCCACAGTAGCCGTCGATGTTGACTCTCCTTTGTGGGTGTCCTCCTCAGCTTGTTCCTGACACTGGCATCGGGTTAGAGGAACCAGAGCTGGGGGTGTAGGTGCATTCCTTACCTACTCCTCTTCCTGCAAGACCCAGCGGCGGTGCTAACATGGCTGAGTGGGAGCCCTTGCTGGGAGCCCCTAGAATGGTACTCTGACCGAGCTGGCTCGGACCTCCCCTACCTCAACAGTATACATCAAGGAGTCATCAAGGCACTCCAGATACAGGCTCCCAAAGAAGTTGTATGATGGGGTGGGGAGAAATGGATCCCTACGCGGCCCTTGGGGGTGGTGTTAGTGATGAGGTGCACATGCCTCTTGATCTAGGAGGGCCATATCACAGGTCAGGATTATGCCCTCCTCCTCGTAACGTCTCACTAGGTAATTGATCACCCTTTGTTGGGTGACCTCAGATGGGGAGAGGGGGCATGAATTCCCTAGGTCCATAGGTGTATAGGTTGTCATGGAAGCGGTGGAACCACATGGGACTACCGCGTTAGTGCTGCCCCTACCCCGACGTCTGTGTTCAGGAGGTGATCGCGTGCCAGATTTAGCAACCTGATTCCAAAGGGCAGGGAGATTAATTCATCAGTGCCGAAAAAAGGGAATCGATGCCCAAGTCCCCAACTCCATCTCGTCTTCCAAGGCGGGTAAGAGGGATCCACACTAACAACATCGCAGGACAGGATGTCCAACATTCTACTGGGCAAACATTTGGTTAGTTTCATGCCAGGCCCGCTATCTGCTTGGTGGGACCCAGCACCAGATAACTTGATCCAGTTACATTTCAATCCATTGATTCCCTGAGTGCTACTAATCTCCATATTGAGGAGAAGAATTTCACATCGAGTTCACCACTTATGTATCCGGAAATTTCGTCTGGGAGTGCACATCTGTCTGTGGAGGACACGTAGCTGTTGCCCTACATTCCTTCTTTCCAAAGGCTGGAGACATTTGTTTCTTATTCAGGGATGTTTACTCCTTGATTGAAACAGGATGATGGGATGTCAGTTCTTCCTTCCGTGGATTCCTCCTTGGAACTCGTCACTTAGTCTGGGTCTCCCTTATAGACTTGAGACGATGTTCATGAAACTCTTCATGGTGCCATATCTTCATGGATTCTAGTTAATTATACTCCTTCTGTCAGTACATTCCAAGGGGTCCCGTCATGGTAGTAATTTTTGGTTAGGGGAGTAGTCATGTTGGGCATCACTAGCGTGTCTAGACACTAGGGGATTGGGGTGTCAGTCTTCTATCCCTTATCATAGGGCTTCTCAAGGGTGTGGAAGCCTGAGGCACCCCACATCGAACACAAGGAATCATAATCCATGGGCATGTATCTAAGGTTTTTGTCTGTATCCCCTATTTAACACTAGGTATGCCACAAGTTTAACATCTAGTAGAGAAATATCAGACTGATCAAAACACTGATTAGATTGTATCAGATGAGTATGACCCCTAGAGGGAACACTGATGTTGGGGCCAACGCATGGTTGAACTCCCGGTTACTGTCGAGGGTAATGGGGTATGAGGCGGCATGATTCTACCGGGATGTGGCGGCCCGAGTAAGAATCAGGATGGTTGATGGAGCGGTTGAATGATGTGGTTGGGGAATTTGATGGAACCACCATGAGGATGATGGTGATTTTGGTCTTGATCCTTGATGAGGATTCCTACGTATCCATGTGGCAGGGAATCGAAGTCCACGTAGTTCATCTGATGGAGGCTTTCCCCTGAATGGGGTCACAATGTCTTACTGCTGGATGGAGTCCACAATATAATGTCATGCAGGACAAGGATGAACTGACATGACGGGGTTCGGAACAACCAATGGTTTTTGGTCTTGAACCTCAAGGAGGCTTCCTACATACCATGCCTTGGAAAGTATCAAAGACCACATAGTTCAGGTGGCATTTGGGTCTTAAGCTCTGAGGCAGCCCATGGGGTCGGTGAACCAACGTGAATAAAGACCCAGGGTCTGGATGGGTGGTGGGATTGATCCCGAGGGAGGCTTCCAATGTACCTTTCCATAACAAAGATCAATGTCCTCATAGTTCTGGTATGGGTTTGGGAGAACCAACGTGAACGGGATTGAAACGACTGGGTATTGGTGGACTTGAACCTCAGGGATTCTTCATATGTACCTTGACTTGGCAAGGATCAAAGACCACATAGTTTAGGTTCGGTTTGGTGAACCGACATGAAGATGGTTGGGACCAATGGGTGGTTGTCTTGAACCTCAGGGAGGCTTCCTACATATTCTGGCTTGGCAAGGATCAAAGGCCACATAGTTCAGGATGGGTGTGGGGCTTACACTCTAGGCTGCCCAAGGTGTTGGTGAACTAATGTGAAGATGGTCGGAATGATTGGGTTGGTGGGCTTGATCCTCATGGAGGCTTCCCACATACCCTATCTTGGGAAGGATCAAAGACCACGTAGTTCATGTATGTGTCATGGAACTGAATGTTCGGAACCAATGGGTGTTCTTCTTGAACCTCAGGGAGGCTTCCTATGTACCATGCCTTGGCATGGATCAGAGTCCCTGTAGTTCAGAATTGGTCTTGGTACACTGACCTGAAGATGGTCTGTACCAATGGTTGTTGGGCTAAAACCTCAGGGAGGCTTTCTATGTAACTTGTCTTAGCAAAGATTAATGTCTTCCTCGTTTCGGTAGGGGTTTGGGTGTACCGATGTGAAGGGGATCGGAATGACTGGGTATTGGTGGGTTTATCATTAGGGAGGCTTCCTACCTACCCCGCCTTGGCAGGGTTCAGAGACCATGTAGTTCATGTTGGGTTTGGTGAATCGACGTGAAGATGGTCGGGACTAATGGGTGGTGGGCTTGATCCTCAGGGAGGCTTCCTACATACCCTACCTTGGAAAGGATCAAAGACCATGTAGATCAGTATGGGGGTTGGGATTACACTCTATGCTGGCCTAGGTGTTGTTGAACCGATGTGAAGATGGTCGGAACAACTGGGGTGGTGGGATTAAACATCGTGAAGGATTCCTACGTACCCGGCCTTGGCAAGGATCAATGATCATGTAGTTCGTGTATGAGGTATGGAACCGAATGGTCAGAACCAATGGGTATTAGGCTTGAACCTCAGGGAGGCTTCCTACGTACCATTCCATAGAAGGGATCAAAGTCCTTGTAGTTTAGAATGGGTCTTGGTACACCGAAGTGAAGATGGTCAGGACCAATGGTTGTTGGGATTGAACCTATGGGAGGCATCATACGTACCATGCCTTGGCATGGATTAATGTCCCCATGGTTCGAAATGGTTTGTGGGGCTTACACTCTAGGCTGCCCAGATAGGATGTCACAGTCGATGCTTACTCTAATCTTACGTGAGCCATGCTCGATGTGATAAAAAGAGGCAGTAGAGACCTAATGATCACATCATGAAAGGTGCATTTGTGGGAAGTAATGTGGGGGCTTACACGAGATCATAACCCAAAGATGTTGGGAATTACTCCATAATAGAGGCTCGATGGCGATAAATCCCAGTGTGAGAGGGATTTGTCACTAAAGAAAGGATGGGTCTGGTGTCCATCCCCCCTCCCCCTGGTCCTTGGGACTAAAGAATAATGGATGGGAAGGGATGATGCCTCCTATAAGAAAAGCTAAGTGCTTACACCAAGATGGTTTCCCTTTCCCCGCGGACAAACACCACTCCAAAGAGGATGATATCATCCCCTATGAGGGAAGATCTCATCCTCGTAGAGACCAGTGGGCATGGAGAATGTCCAAGGTAAGGGTACGCCGCATGGGTGGCGTGGGGTGAGGTCACAGTTTAACGTCAAGCCCTGAGGATGAAGGTGTTTGTATGTTTGACGTCCTGCAGCTCGGATGAGGTGGGTTTTCTCCACACCCCTAGAATGTACATAACTGGTAACCTCTGCTCCTTGGTGCAGAGATAGGACATGCAAAACAATGGATAGGTGGTGTCATGGAGAAAACCATATGGGGGTCCATGTTAGCATGGATATGTGAAGAAGCAATAGCCGTTAGCGTGCCTATACGAAGAATCATGAGGTGAAGCAATGAAACGGGTGGTATCGTCCAGAGGACTTTCAAGTTACTTCGTGTGAACCTAGTAGGTTGCGTGGGAAATGAGTATATGGAAAAGGTGTTGTGGGTGCGCGAGGCACCCGAAAATGATTCTCGGAAGAGGGACATCATGATCACACAAGGCGGGAGGCTTGCGTGAAAAAGAGACCATTGTGCGAAAGAGGGGTCGGGCCGACGAACAAAAGGAATTGCACGTGTGAAAAAGTTCAGGCCGACGCACAATTGAGCACTAGGCACGAAAAATATCATACCGACGCGCAAAAGGAATTGTGCGCCGAAGCCCTAATGGCGCACAATTGGATGCAATTACAAATGGGGGAAAGTGCTCGAGAGGATTTGGACAATGATCAAGCCCGAGTATTCACGTGAAAAGGTGGACCCTCGGACGGCCTGGCACAAAAAATTTAGTACTTGACAGCCATCTTTTTGGGTGTGCGTAAGAGGAATTTCGCGTGGGGAGATGTTTGAGATTCTTTGGTCTGATGTCGAAGGGGAGGCCTTATATTTATAGGTGCTCAAGATCATGGGTCCATGCGAAAAATTCTTCGGCGCAAAATATTAAGCGCCCTGATGTCGGCATCACGGAGATCAACCACGTGTAGCGATGGCACAAAATTGTTCTGTGCTTATGCGGAAAACTCTCGCAAATCCCAATGTTTTTTTCACGGGAACCTTCCTCATCCCTAACCTTCCTCATCCCTAGAGCACTTTTTGGAGTCTACAAAAAGTTATCACTTACACTATAAATATCATTCTAAAACTACAATTATTTCCTACATCATGATTTTTTTTTTAATTTTTAGACATCATGTAAATTAAATTATTTATGACCCAATAATGATGCATTGTTTACCTCATTAATGAATGATTTAAATATATAAGACTATAAATATTAAAACAATATCCAAAACATGTCCAATTATTATTGAATGATTTTATTTCAAATATGAGTCATCTTTTATTTGACTTTAATGAGTTTTGGACCTTCGGAAACCGAAGATAAGTTCATAATAAAATAAAATTTCCAAACTTTCCTAATATGCCTCTCCCCCTTATAAAAGGACACTACTTCTAACTCATTCCTCACACCTCTCACGACCCTTGGCACATTCAAAATTTAATTAAATAGGCTACCCACGTCCCTATACTCCTCCCAGATGCCTTACCTTAGGCAGTTGGCACTTCAAGTAAACAATTTGGTTCAACCTGAAGGGGTATACCCGATTTAAAGGTAATGCATTCTTTTAACTTTTTTTCTATTATTTTACTTCTCCAACCCCCTAAACTATTTTTATTCAAGTTTCTTATAACAAAACCAGTGTACTAAATGTACTAGGTTGTTTTTATGAGATGTATTTGATCTACAGTTATAGACACATCCATCTAATGGATACGAACATACTGTTTATGTGGATGGTGAACTACTGCATCATGAAACGATGATTGTAAAAATATATCAAATTGCCTCTCATGGTGGAAATTATGATGGAAATGAATTTATATATGATATATATTAGGTTTTTTCATTATGCTTCAGTATTTTTCATTTATATCATACCTTTATGGTTTCCAGAATGGGTAAACGTGATAATTTCATTTTAGGAAGTGCGGACTACCGCCCCCTCAAAGTGATATGAATTGTTCATGCCTTATTCAAGACATATAAAGGATGGAGTTAATGAAAATATATATGATATTATACTCAAATTATAATATAACTATTTATAATTTTTTTCTCATTCCATTAAAATAAAAAATAGAAATGATAGTAGTGTTCATGTGTCTGTATGGCTTACCGTCTCCATGAAAGGTGCATTTCATTTATAATCTCCAAATGTTCTATAATGTTATAAATACATAAATATACTGGATATATATGATATATATGATATATAAATCATGAATATAATTCTGTGGGTAATGGAATTTCTACCACATGGAAAATTTATAATTATAACAAGTTCATTTTTAACTCATGTTCTGAACATCAACAAAAAGTCTGATATGAACTCAAATAATTAACTAATAGTTATAGCATGGTAATAAGTGATATAAAAGGAATAATAATCTTGAAAAATTTTATTAAGAATGTATAGATTAACATTATATTATTATTCATGATATTAATGAACGAATGAGTCATGTAGAACCCGAAGTAAGGGGTTTCATATCTCACTTTCAATTCCGTGAGATTTCCATTGTTCGCCACTTATTTATTGCATGTGGTGTATTGTGTAATGAAATTTGATATATATTGTCATGATTCTATTTATATTCATGGTATTATATGATTTATTTTGTGGTTGTTAACTTTTTTTACATGACTCGTTTGATTTCAATATGGTAAGAGGTTTTTATCTCACTTTTTATTCCTATGTAATTCATGTTGTATTTGACACTATTTATTTTTGTGTGGTGTATGTACTACCCATTTTTTATTATTTTTGTTATATAATTTAATTTATGGGTATTTAAATCTTCATTGTATAATGCTTCTTTCATGGGGTGTATGTTTCATAAGTTACAAAATCAGTAAGGGAACCTTTTACCCACCTCTTTTGAAAAGACTTATTTTTGTTCTGACTTTTAATTAACATATTAGTATGTTGGATATGTTCTAAAGTATAATTATTACTGTAAATACTTTGTACATGTGATGAGATACCCTTTTTATCTCATCAACTCATTTTCTTAATTTTAATGTGATGTCGTTAGGCTGTAGAATTTCTGTAAGGGAACTTCTTAACCAAATTTCAATTCTTTTGGTTAAACATCTACTTGTTGATTATGTCTTTATATGAATATATGTGAATCAAATATGATTGTTTTACACCATATATTCAATCCTATTTAGCATATTAATATTTTTCACACATAATTATGTAATTTATTTATCTTTAATCCATGTATACCATCTTTATAAGGGATTTCGTCTAAAATTACATTCTATTGAGACTTCATTGTTGTTATGCACAAATTAATATATATATATTGTATATACTATACTTTGGAATATTATGTCATGAATACCTTTATTATCATTATATTATAATGTTTTTATTGAATGTTATTCCTCAATTATTTTTACTCAAGCATTTATCTTTTGGTTAAGAAGTATTTAACTAAAATATTTTTTTTAATGATTTATTCTTCTAAATCATTCACATTAACTTCCATGTATTAAAAATGGTTTTTTATATTTATATGGAAATTAATGTTTTAAAATCATTATTCATTTAAAATATTCAAAGTGGTATGGGACATTTTGATTCAAAAATCTCTGTATTAAATGTTTTAAATGGTTTTGAAAATAGTTTGATTAAGAATTTATTATGTCAATATCATGAAATGATATTTCGTAATTTAAATGTAGAAATGTTATTAGTGAAATGTTTATATTTAAAATATTTTTTGTGTTATGATTTTATAATGGTACATAAAAATTTGACGGGTGGTTACGTGATAAACAAAATGACGGGTGGTGCTGTGATAACCCCAGACGAGTGGTAACATTATAACCTCCAATGCATTGGGTATGGAATTTGGCCGTATGGATATTCCATTTTGGGATATTTGTAGAAGTCAATCATATGGTTATTTCAATGAAGTATGTTTATGTTCCATGTTATCTATATATGTATGCTTCCTCTAGGTTTTATAGTAATAATTTGGTTACAAAAGGGTAAGAAATGATCTTTTATTCAGAGAAGAGTATTAATTACTTAATAAAAGGGAAAAGTGTTACTTATGATAAAGTATTCATGGTTTAAATGTTTTTTTGAATAACTAATCGTTTTTCTTATTTGTGTATCCATTATAGATCTTTCTTCTCATCCCATTTTTTTGAAATATTCTTCACCGGACATAAAGTGGAATAGGGACAAGGATGTGATTAAGGAAAAGTCATGATGTCTAAAACATGGAACTCGACTTGTTTATTTTTAAGATTTTATCATTTATGAAAAAATGTATAATAATTAGGAGTGTCTACTTGTAATATTGAAGCTGATATGTAATAGTTGTGGCCCGATTCTCTAAAAATATAAATCGGAAAAGATCCTCAATGTGAATTCCTGATTTAACTTCAGATTGTGAAATGTTTAAGGAAAGGTCCTTATACATTAAATTGAATATGATCTTAATATTTTAAAATTTCATGGTGTTAAAATGTTCTACTGTATTTTAAAATCAATCAGAATACATTTTCTTGTTTTTGAACCCTGGACAAGAGATATTCCATTTTAATTAAATAAGTAAATTTTACTCATCTTCTCTGCTAATATAAAGTGACCCCAGAATATGTAGGATACGATGTTGATTCCAACAGATAAAACTTTTTTATCATTCTCCCATTATTTAATATCAATACATGAGGGTATTGTGGTTATTGGCCCAAGCTACATTATTTTTCACTTAACTCCAAATCCGAGGGAAAACCAAAAATTTTTATCATAATAAAAATTTAGGTATCAAATTGATTTGTTGATGATTCATATAGATTTTAAATTACTTAAATATCATATTCCTAAAATTTCATGTCAATTTGAGTTGATTTGGTTAGTTTTGAACCCTACACAAAAGATTTTCCCATTATTACAAAAAATATAATAATCGTAAATCATTACTTATTCCATAATGATCAATCTAGGAATAATATTGAACAACAAATTATTCCACATGATAAAAAATATAAGAGTAATAAAATCATATATTCACATTTCAATCAGATATTGTTTTTTCTTTTTTTTACACCCTAATGGGTGATAAATCATTCTAATAATACTAGATAAAATTTCCCATAATTTTCCATTATATCGGGTGACTTAATCTTTCGATGGATAAAAAATTGATTCATATAGACAAAAAATGGATAATTTATATTTCTCAAAATATTTCTTTTATATTTAATTGTTTTTCTTTGTATTGGCACCTTTAATGTGATATTTCCCTTAACTCCAAATAAAATGGAAAAAACACCACTTTTAATCACACTGGGAAATTTATGTATCTGATCAATGTTCTTATGATTCATAAAGATTATAAATGAAATAAATATTATTTTATAATTATTTAATTCTAATCAAAGCTCTTTTGGTTTTTTTTAACCCTTACACCCATGATTTTCCCATTATTTCCAAAATGGTACTAATTTCAAGTAAAACCATTGGCCATAACAATATATCTGAGAAACATATTGATGCATGGATGATTCCAATAGACTAAAAATTATTCTTGGAATATTATCTTTGATCTTCACTTCATTTAAAAGTTTTTTCTCATTTTTAACCTAGTATTATATTTATTAAATTATAATAAAACTTGTCAATGTTATTAGTTATTCTCCATCATACTGGGAGGCATGAGTATATAATGGATGAGGATTTGATTCCAAAGATCAAAATGTTTCTATTATAATTATACCATTACTTAATTGTAATATACATGTGTGTTGTGGAGTATCCCGTTTTATGTGATTTTTCACATAACTCCAAATCCAAGGGACAAACCACACATTCAATCATGCCAAGAAATTCAGGTATTTAATCAATATGATGAGTATTCCAATAGAATTTAAATAATCTAAATATTATTTCCATTATATTTTATGTTAGTAAAATATTGTTGGTTGGTTTTTACAGATATACACATGATTTTTACATTATTACAAAAAATGGAAACAACTGTGAAAGTGTACTTCAAATTATACTAACCATTCCAATTATCCCAATGATATTAAAATGAAATATAAATGTAAAAAATCAATGAATGATTATTTTCTCATGTTTTCCCATTAGATAAATTTATTTTTTATTTTTTGATCCTACATTGTAAAATTTCATTTTAAGAAGAATGTAAATGTGATTTGTGACTTCACTAAAAATATGAAAACAAAATGAGACATTTAATTTCAATGTGAAACAAACAAAATAAACTAAATCAACCCCTTTGGATATGATGCATTATGTAGGACCGTTTTTTCTAGATGTGTTTGGTGTGGTAGTGGCCTATAATAATTAAATATTATGAAGATACTAAAAATGAATCTAATAAAAAAACTTTAAAATTTATAAACCTGAATCATAGGATCCCATTCACTATCACACTAACATATATACACTAGTAGTGCTTTGACCATAGCTAATATTTTGGTATTTACCTCGACGTATGCACTCAAATACGTCTCAAAATCTCCCACCTAATTTGTCATTTAAGAAACAACAGGAACAACAACCTAAATGTGTTAAAAAATAGAAAAATGAATTCATGTCACAGATATAAAGATGAACCCATGTATATCATGCCTAATAATGTGATAAAATATATCATCCATATGCATGGAATGTTATTCCTTGTCCACTGTAAGATCTTCTAACTCAACCTAAAGTTTATATTGTGAAATAAATGAATATAACTATATATTTATATACATCTATATATAAGTATTGATAATTAGTATGTGAATGTACTATAAGAATTTCAACCTTGGGATCATTTATATCATGAGTCACCACCCACACTGGCATTTATCAATCAGTTAACCTTATTTATATAACTATAACCCAATAATATATAAAAATAGAACCCAAAAAATATTAAATAATAGATAAAAAAAGTGCATGATAAATAAATCATGTCAAATCTGGTATATGTGATGAGTCCCAAAAAAGTGATGTGGTCCCTGCAATAAGTACTTCCAAAAATGTTGTGTTTTCACCACCCATATTTAATTATTTCATATTTAAAACTTTTAAAAGTCTACATATTATTTGAAATATTTTATACAAAACAAACAGTATCATCACTACAACCATAGTGGACCAATATGAAACCATGTTATGCTACTATAATTAGAGAACACACCTTGGGATGCTATCTAGAATTTTCATGGAACCAAAATTTGGTACCCAATACTCTATCATCACTATAAAATTATAATATCACCACATTTTATGAAAATTGGCCATACAAATTATCAAAAACTAATTTGGGATCACTCTTAGATTATTCGATTAATGAAAAAATTTATCCCAAATACAATTCTTTTTTAACATAGTGTTGATGCTAAAATGATTCTATTTCATGAACTTACATCCATAGTTGATCTCATGTTTCATAATGTAATTATACCAAGTCATGTTTAATCAAGGTAAAGATGTGTTGGGTGTATAAAAACCCATAAAATTCATACATTGTATTTCATGATTTATTGAATAATGATACACTTAATACAACTCCATATTATTCCGATTACTTGTTTATTTGGGTAATTAGGTACATATAATTAAAACATGAAATATAAATACAAAAAATAAACTAAATCTTTATTATATTCCCTTAAATTTCACTGATACAATAAAAATTCATGAAATAACTTGGAAACATACATAAGAAATGGGTGAGATATAAATCCCAATGAGAGAATATTCAAAGCATAACATGGTTAATGTAATAAATTTGAATCAATAAGAATATCATGTTAACATGATAGGGTTTAGAATCATAAACAATAACATTGAATTATGAAATAATATGATAATATAAAGTCAATATGGAAATATTACAAAACATAAGACATAACATCATAAACATAAGTTTATGATAACCACATATACATCAAAACATAGTGTGATTTGGATCAACAATCATGCACCATCCATGGTATCTCATTAGCAAAGAACATTACCCAATATAGTGTATGAATATATAATTTTGGTCCCACCTGTCACATTCATATCTTGTACATGAATAAATGTGCCACATAGTTCATATAACTTAAGGTTGTATTTCACCACTTATCATCCCATGATTAAGTAGTTTGGGTAAGATAAATGGAATTATCTAATCAATTATTTATAAGTATATCTTGGGGAATAACTTTTAGGGAAAATTGCTATGGGTATTAACTACCCAAAATATTGGTATGTAAAGTCACATTATAATTTCACCAACATAACAGATGTACATAAAGATTCATAAAATGGTATACGGACAGTGAAAAGGTTTTATAAATTCATGGATATTTTATGTAATGTAAGAGGGTTTTGTATAAATATATCCTAATATGAACAATTGAAAAAAATGGAAAAATATAAATAAGGTTCGTGATTTGTGAGGAGAAAGATAGTATCTCTCACCTTTATAAGGGACTTCTAAAATCATGGGAGGAGTGTCTTAAGAGCATGGGGAAACCATGGAAAGGTTTTATATGGGTAAGGGTAGATAAAATTAGTAATAAAAGGGGTTTTATTGAATATTAGTGAGATTATCATAAAATGTGTTTATAAATTCATGGAAATTTTAATTAATTTAAGAGGGTTGTGTAAAAATATATCCTAATATGAAAAATTGAAATTCAAATGGAAAATTATGAAGATGGGTCATGATTAAAGAGGAGGAAGAGAGGATATCTTGCATTTAATGGGAACTTATAAAAGCTAGGGAAGAGGTTATTAAGAGCATGGGGGAACATTGGAAATGTTCTATAGGGTTAAGGTTTGAAAAAATTAGATATCAAAGGGTTTTTAGTGAATATTAACTGGATTTTGGGTAGGTTTTTAAAGTGAAATTTAGGATAATACTTTATTAATTTCTAAACATAGGTTATGGACTAAATATGATATATTAATCTAACATATAAATCATCTTATTTTTTCCACAGTTTCTACCAATGGTAAGTGGATTTCGTTATATCAAATTTTTAAGAACCAAATTCATTAAAATAATATACTCGGTGAAGTGGAAGTGAGTCATGTTAATAAAGAATTAGTTTTAAAACCTCAAGATATAATATATGTTTTGGAGGATTAATTAAGGGTTTTAAAAGTTAATAAAATAACTTTCAAACACTTTATTATATATTGAAAACATAATTTTAGTCATGGATATACATTTTAGTATTTATGGAATCACTTTTTGGTCTTTACGACATCATAATACATACCAAATAATTATACCATATTAAATTATGACAAAAAAAATTCAACTATCACAAAAAAATTAAAGATATTACCATTTTATAATCTCGATGATCTAATTTCAAAATTAATATTTACATTATCCGAATAATTCCCTATATTTTTTAACATACAATTTAAAAAAATATAATATATTTAAAAATACTTTCTTTCCCAATAAAAGTTATGAGACACTTATAACAATTATATTTGGATATATAAAATTATATTATAATATGTATTTCATAAATATTATTTAATTTTTTTAAAATATAAATTATTTCATTAATTATATAATTCATGAAAAATGTGTCATTACTGAAAACATATTT
Organism: Viscum album; assembly: GCA_963277665.1. Taxonomy (NCBI): domain Eukaryota; kingdom Viridiplantae; phylum Streptophyta; class Magnoliopsida; order Santalales; family Viscaceae; genus Viscum; species Viscum album. The sequence goes on from OY728163.1 coordinate 878,826,543, forward strand.
CCCAAAAATACAATTTTTGTTTCATTATATAAAAAGTTAATTTTTATGATACTTTATTATTTAACAATTATAAATTAATAATAAAAAGTAAATATAGTGATTAATTTCTATAAAATATATATAATGTCATACTATTAGGGCCTATATACATATCTATATATTAAACTCAGAAATTTCCCAAGGGTAAGGTGTGAGATGGTGAAAGTTTCTTAGTGTGGTTCATGCTTTTCTTCATGTTCTCAATGATCTTGAACATCTCATGTAAAGAGTTTACCTAATTCATTAGCTTTTGAATATCAACTTGGCTTAAGAAAGGGAAAATATGAATGATTCAATTTACCTCAGAAGCTCTAATAATTTGGTTTCATATGCTATGCTACAACTGGTTGTGGATAACTCTTTTTTTCTTGTGTCAATTGGATTTATCATAACCCTATATGTATATAGATCATATAATAAATTTATAATTAATATACTATTAATGAATATTATTCATAATGGTCTTTTAAATATGAAATGATATTACTTATAATAGTCCAAGATAACCAGTGTAGTGATTTAGTTATATATAATTTCATTTCATAATAAAACATTTACACATTTATAAATATAATTTAATTTACAAAATATTGGGTATTTATAGGTCCTATATGATATGAACCAACTGGTATAAAAATGAAGTTCCTCTCACTCCCATTGTATTGTATGTCTTATAAAATCATATATTAAGGGTCATGTAATAATTCATTGATGAAATCCCACCACCAGGGACTCTATTAGAAGAGGAAGAAGAGATCGGGTAGGATAATATAGAAAACATGTCATACATAATTATAACAATGTTCATATATGTGTTTAACATTTAATGGAAAACAATAAAGAATATTTACATTCATGCATACATTGAATAATATATGAAGATTAATCTACAGAATGATGTGGATTTGGTGTATGTTTCCCAGACAAGTCTATAGTCCTAGAAATCATTTTATGTAAAACACACACAGACTATATAACAAATTTAGAGATAATAAATAAACAAAACAATGCATAAATATTTCATAAAAAGTTAAATAGTTTAGAAAATTTTTTAAACTAAAGAGATGTAAAATAATCATACCTTTCATTTTACATGAAAATTGGATATTTATCCATCAATGGTATCTATAACCTAATTAAAATCTTCTTCTCATTGTACTATGATGTGTTGATCAATATGTTTCAAAAAAATGACACAATATCAGGTTCATATAATTCAATAAAAAACACTCATCGGCTTAAAATGATCACAGTAACTTTCCAATTCATATTAGATTGAAATGTAAGGATGAAGCCTTATTAGGATTTGGATTCCAAAACTAAAGGTATATTACTAAATCATTCAATATTATATATCATAGTATTAAAGTTAGACAATGTATGATAATATTGATCAAATTTAGTATCATGGACATGATTAACCCAATTACACATTAGCAATATATAATAAAATCTGTGTGTATATACAATATCAAAGATGTATTTTAATTTCCCATAGTAATAACCAAAATTTAGAGATAGAAAACCAATGCCACTTTTTTGTTTCCTTTTTTCATCAATTTCATTAACGAATAACTGAAAACCATTAGCATCTAAATCATTGTAGTTAAGTATTGTTCTAGATAGACCCTTAGGTACATGGTTATATTCTTCATCTAATGTAGGGTCACTTAACTCCCATAGGTTAAATACCTATATATTTAAATTAATTCACAAAATCCTCTTATATTAATATAGTAATATTATTATTATATCATAATGAAAAAGTATTTATATATATATAATCCTTAAACCAATCATAAAATGATGAAAAATTGTACAATTATATTTGGTAATTAGTCACATGAGGAATCTATAGATTTTGATTATTAATGTGTTCCTTGAAAATTATAATTCCATGTCTAAATGATCAACATATATATGAAAACATAACATTTATATTTCAACTAATTAAATTGATTATACACATACTATGGAAATGGTACAAAAAATGTATTATTGAACAAGAAATATCGATGACATTATGCCAAGTTGAGGTTTTACAAACGAAATATAGTTCATTATCCAACTAGACCATCATGAATCTGAGGGGAAATACCAAACTTTGTTTAATGATTAATAATATAATCCATAGAAATAGAAGTACACTCATCCTTATGATAACCCCTGGCTATTGATTCAATATTTATACTCTCTTATGTACAAATATTCTCAATGTATTTAGATTCCACTGAAAATGATACATGCACATTAATTTCATTAGTTCAGTATCAATTACATCATTGATTAGGTTCTCCATCATGTAAAAAAACAACAAAAAATAAGGTAGTAAATAGTTTTTCTAAGTGACAAATTTTTAGTAAAAATTTTTCCAAAAAAATTATAAAATCATCTATTATTTGATTTCTTAAAGAATGAGTTCAAAAACAATTACTCTTCTCAGTAAATGGTTGAAAAAAAATTGGGTGAAAAATAATCACTAATTGTGATTATAATCATCTACATATGTAGTATTTTATTGTCATGACTTTTCAACCCATTCAATGTCCTTCCCATCACATTCAAACAATTGTAAATATTAGAAGAGTAACTTTTAAGAACCTTGTGAATCTTTAAAATGTAATGAAATGTAACATTTTCAATTTTAATCCATGTATACTATGAAATAGAAATGTTTGATTTTTTTCCCTCAAAAAATTGTAAATTAAATTGTTTTCGTAAACCAATTTTTTATAAATAATTTCATGAATTGACATGGTCCTTTGATTTTACACTAATGACCAAAATGGACAAGAAAATATTTTAAAAAACATTTTTTAATATGTATTGCATTAATATTTTTCCTTATTATGTTATATGTATAATAAGTAACATTAATAACAATAATTTTCATCTTCAAATTGTAACTATGATGTATACCTTCACTAAAAATTAAGGGTAATGGATGGGCCACCAAATAATAAAATTCATTTACCCTGGGGATGTTTCATAATTAATATTTGATAATATTTCTACCCTTATAATGATATTTGGTGCTTGTTTGAATTCTCTAGAACCATAAAATTCTACTTTTTCCTTTTTGAACATGTCTTGAGGGGGTATAAAATATATATGTCCCAAATATGCCAATTTTTTACAATGTTTGAGCCATGTAAATTTTTTACATTTGTTGTTGATGGGGTAAATTAGATTCTCCTTCCATACTCAAACCTGGTCAAATTTCCTATGTATGGAAGTTTTTCATTATGCATAATAAGGTATCATTTAGTTTGAACATTTAATTCATTTCGTAGTCATAATTCATCACACCATCTCCACAAAAATCATTCTTCTCTTCAATCAATGAATAGAGGTAAACATTATTCTTATCCTCTAGAATTCAAGGTCTGTTAATATGAGTTGATTGTAATAGAAATTTTTGGTTTCATAAAAATCTATAGAAGAAGAATATTCAAAACCAAAAACACATTCCATGTTCTATGAGTTTTACCAACAATATAATTTATTTTATAGAATCCATATGGTACCAACCCCGATCATACATAACAACCATATTTATCAAAATCGAGGTGCCTCTGATGTAACACCTTCCCCGCAGGAGAGTCTGATGGGTCAGTTAGAATATATCTTTTCGAATTTCATTCCACATGTTATCTCGTTAACTTAAATACAATATATGACATAAAAATCATTTCAACTTAGAATTTAGTGGAAAGTAACAATTTTCATATATGTAAATCATGTTCCCATATTTTTTTAGTCTATTATTGAAGAGTCTAACTCCCCCCATTATCATTACAACTCAAAGAGTCAGAGATGTTATTATTTTTAAAATAGTTATTTTTCTTTCAAGAAATCATATAATTTGTTGGAAATTCATTTATGTTTTCAGATTTAAAGTCTAAGTTCTTTTTCAACTAACAAAAATCGAAATTCGACATAGGAATCCTACTATTAGTTTAACTGTTTATTTATAAATTACACAAATAGTGTGTCAAATGATGTGTTTTACTATTTATTCAAATCCTTGAAGTTAAAAAATCCTTGATAAATTAAAATTTCCTATAACCACTAAACCCTTAATATAATTCAGTTTTTGAATCATCATGTACGTCATAAAAACACAATGAATCCTTATCTACACTAGAGTATAGATTTATGTCACCAATACCAAAATTATAGATTTTATTTCCTTCTAGATTTAACTCAAATACCATTTTAGTAATGATTTCATACATTGGATCAGTATTCCACACCTAAAAATCTATTTAAATTTTTTCTATTTGATGAAAATGAATATATTATTAGCAATATCTATAAAATCTCTATAATTTTTAAAAATCACATTCAAGAATAGGTTCCCCCTCATGGTATCAAGTGTGAATTTATATTTGTTTTCTTTATAAATGAAAAACAAATATGTTCAGTTTTAAATCCTCTAGTGAAATCAATATAATACATAATTCGCTAAAATTATTCTCTATATATTCTATGTTGAAGATCAATCAAACTATTATCAATTTTCATATCTATGCAACAAGATTTAAAAATTACACAATAATTCATATTTCATGAATTTTTTGAATTTCAAAAAAAAATATTATATTTAAAACTAATTCAAGTCAATTTCATGTGGTCTTAATTTCTAACTCAACCAAAATAACAAAATAATTCAATAATAACTTTATCATCACATTTTATGTTATATATAATTATTTATATCATTTAGTTTTTAAAGTATTCTTTTTTTAATGACTAAATATTTTATAGGGGTACATTTATAAATAAATGGATGATAAAAATATTAAAAAGAGGAAAATATTTAATTAATAATATTGATATATAAGAAATTGTTATTTTATAAATATTCTTATCAAAACACTAGAGTACATAAAGTTACTTTGTAATTCAACCATCATTGATATGTTTGTTCTACAAAATTGTTGAATATTTAATTTTTATAAGTATAAAATTAATGTTAACACTGAATTATATTTTTTAATAACTAAAAATGATGTAACTTATTTTATTATTCACTATCAATAATTTCATTGGTCAATAAGGTAGAATTAAATAGGTTTAAATTTTTATCCAAACACTAATATAACATATTTTAATAATGAATAAACTAGTAAAATAATTATATATTCCTATCATTCATAGGAAGATCCTATTTTACATTAATAAATATATTGTGGAATTTCATAAAAATAAAAAAATATTGAATGCATTGCATAAAATTTTCAAAAAATATTTATATTGAACATGAGTTATCAAACTTAATCAATCAAGATTAGAATACTTTTTAATAATTTATACCTAAAATAAAAAATGTAACACTAGAAATATAAAATCCAAAACAATAATAATCTAAATAAATATCAATATAAAATTTCAATTAAAATTAAACTAACTTAATCAAAATGTTTAAAAATATATAGGAAATATAATATATAGTGCATTAAAAAATATTCACTAAAAATCAAATTTTTAATTGGAACGTAAAAATAAATGTAGTTTAATGAAAAAATAATTATAATTTATTTTCATTCCCGTTATGGAATATTTTGACCATAAAGAAACAACATTTCATAAAATGAATATTTCAATTATATATCAAATGTCTAATAAGGATAATCCAATCATAGTTATTATCAATATAAAACACTAAAATAGATTTTGTATCTAATGAATCAATAATACAATGTTTTTTATAACAAATATAGGTTTTACGGCTAATAACATGATACATCCAGAAACATACTGATAGATTTGGTATGTAGAGGTAGAGTCATCTTGGATAGCCTCAAATTGAGTGTATGACAGTGAAAAGAGGCATAGGCATATGGAAGACCGGGTATGGTGGTAGTTATAGTCCTTGATGCATGTAGAATGGGGTGTAGTTATATAATATGGGAGAGGAAGCGTAGTTGTCTTCCAACAGTGGTGCCTCAAACAATAGGTGCGATGAGGGTGAGGGATAGGACTGGGAAAGGAGTGCATGGGGTGAGGGGGAGAATCTATGGCTCTGATAACGAGAATGTCGGGGGTGACAGAGAGGGAAGGGGTGATGGTGAACTTTTTAGTTGAGGGGAATAATTGATAATGGTTTTCGGAAATAGTAAGTACTAATGGTGGTCACAGATACTCACCAATAGCGATTGTTAAACGGGGTCTCCCATTTCAATAGGTATAAAAGTATAATTTTCATGTAGTGATTATCTAACATGAAAAATGTAATAAGATTGACATACAATAATTTATATTTAAAAATTCACATAAAATGATTCCGTTGAAATAATGTTAATTTATTATAGTTATTAGATGTGACAAATTTAACCTAAAATGATATATTTACATAGAGAAGAAAATATATCTCATTACTATATGAGAAAAATTTTAGGAATATTGTTACACCTTTTACAAAATTCAATTTATATCTTTTATAATAATGGATATATTTCATGTTCAATGATTTTTATTTTAAAAAATGAGTACCCCACCCATGAAATTACATGACATAATCATTCAATTGAAAATTCACGTACACACACATATGATTTCGAGTTATTAAATCTTTTAGATAGATGAAATATAAGAAGAGAAAGAATAATAAGAATAATAATATTTTATACATAAAAAATGAATCAGAAATAAATAATTGGATGTAGTCATTGACTTTTAGTAGTTATATTCAGTTTTTCTTTTCATCTTAAAAGGATGTTCATTGAAGTTCTGTATAAGATCCTCTAAACATAAACCATACTTATTAAATTCATGGTTGAATTATTCATGTGTATCAAATATTTCTCCATCAAAATCATTTCTTAAATGTTTATAAAAAATATGTTATATGAAATGTCAGAAATATTTTACATAAAAATTATGATAATTCCACAACAGTTTCAAATTCTTAATTCATATCCACCAATCTGTTTCATTATTTAATTTCATGTTTCAATTGAATGTATTGAAATTCAAACTGAAATAAATCTTCATGAAAATGTATTATACATTATAAGTTATGTAGAATAGTTTTCAATATAGTATATATGAATTTAACCACAAAAAAAATATATAATAAAAATGGAATAAAATATAAACAATATATAGTATGAAATAATCGTTGTGAAACTATAAATTGATAATAGTTTTAATTATTATAGTGCATCTACAACTATTAGGTGATATAAAAAAAATTATCACATGTTAAACAATAGATCTGATAGTTTTAAATTCAATTTAGTTTCAATAGGGATATATAGACTATATTAAAATGGAAATATTTAGTCTAAAAATGTGAAATTAGATTAAAAATTTTGTAAACAAACTAAAATAAATAGAACTAAAATGTTGTATTAGATTAAAAAAGAGTTTACACCAAAATTAATAAATGGAATTAAAATGTAAGAATTTTTTTTAATAAACCTACAATACTAAAACAATAGAGATTAAATATAGAGTGTTAGTTTTAATATGCGACTTCAACATTGATAAATAAAAAAATAAAAAAAAAATTAATCATAATAGTGGATTTGACAAATAAGAGATGGTAAATATTTATACGGCCGTAGAATTTTTTAATCATATGACAAATTTGGAGTTAGATGTGTGTTTCAACATTGATAAATTTTGACAAAATATATATTTTTTTATTGATAAAATAATTATATTCATTGTTTGAAAAAATAATAATTATAGAGTATTCAACAAACGTTGAAAAATATTAGTTCCAATAGGTACCTACAGGTTTTAATAGTTGTTATTTGTGTTCTTTAAATATGTTGTTTTGGAAATTTACGCTGTATAATTCTCACTACTATAATACCTGAAGAGTGCTCTACATATTTTTCTCCAGGACTCAAAAATTTCTTTATAAGTACCCTTTTATTGAAAAATACAAGTACATACATATTATAAAATTCTATGATAATAAATTATGTCAATGAATGGAAATGAAAAAATAATAATTATATCCTTTTAGTTATTGAAACTTATAAGTACTATATTTTAATGGTAAAAATAAAAAAATAGACAGTAAAAGTTTTAATGTTTATTATGTTGTAAATAATACCAATGGGATGGATTAAAAAGAGGATAAACCAAGTGAAATACAAGGAATTTAGAAACATGAGGTCATTAGAGTCTTTGTAAATGTGTTTATAATATATAATTGAAACATAAAGGAAATTAAATATTTCATACCATCAGGTATGAAGATGAAATATATGTAGTACTTGAAATAAATTTAATTGAGATTACATCATTTGGAATAACTAGAAATGAAAAAAAAATTAAAGAGCTCAGGCCCAAAATATAACAGTACATGTTATGTGAAATAGGCGTCAATGATGTACCCTATGTTTTTTAATGATGTATCTAAATCTCTAATTTGATCATCGTTGTCTATAATGAAGAAAACATTGAAATAATTCTTTTCTTATTGTTTTTTTATTTTCCTTGCATTTAATTCTTACAATTAAACACTAATAAAAATTATATTTAAATGTGTGCATGCGAGAAATAAATACAAACTCATCATTATTCAACATTTTTCCGAATTTATGTCATTATAACTATTATTACAATAATAAATAAATAGATGAATATTATTCATTAACTAAAATCGTTATATCTCTTAACACGATTGTTGTTCTTAGTATAATTATATAAAATATTTTTAAAAGAGTACGATCAAGATATCAATCATTATCAATAATTATTAGATAAATTTATTAACTTAGTGAATAAAAAATTCAAGTTAAACCATGTTAAAATTTACTTAAAATATTTCATAATATAATATTTTTTGAATTCCCCATTCAATGTCTCAATAAATTATGTTTTATTGAAATTTAACATATTTTAGGTCGAAATAACCATGTTTTTTAAAATTAATAAACAAATATGTAATCTATTGGGTGTAATTTTCCCTAAGAATCCTTAAAAGATTATAATAATTAAAAAATATACCATTGTAGTCATTAAATGTTATAAATATTGAATATAATAATGGTAAATTATGGAAACTACCATGTAATAGTCAATGAAAATGATGTATTATATTTACGACAACAAATATTTCCATTCATGTTATATTCCTTCTTTATACAAAAAAGAATATTTCATAATTCTACTTTTATTCACAGTGAATTTTTATACTATAGCCCACATTTTTTCACTTTCTAACCTACAATCCAATAAATTAATCATTAATGTGTACCAAGTTTCAACTGTATTTTTGATGATTCCAGAGTAAAATTTTTAGTGAAACTATTAAAATCCATTATCTAACCATTGTGAATGTTCTAATTTCTATTATTCTTTTCTTCTTATTAATCATATGAAATAATTTTCAAGATGGTATGAGACATATCGAGGATTTTTTGGACTTGATTTATATTTTTTATGGTTTTCATCATACTAATGAGTATATAGTGTTAATAAATTTTCACAATCAATAGAAACAATAATTTAAGAAATTTAATGCATAAATTTATATAGACAAAAAGAAAATGATATAAAATTTTAATAAATATACATAAAGATGAGGAATATTTTAATGTATATGTACAATTTGACATGTTTCCATGATATGTAGTTTTGTGGAAATACATCATCATATAGTATGATACAAATTAAATACAGTGTAAAAAAAAATTTTATTAGAAGAGAGTTTGATAAAGGATAATAGGATTCTAAAAGAATTCACTATAATAATTTCTAAATTGAGCATAATATTTATTGAATTGACACTTGTAGTAGAAGTTACTCTTTATGAACAATGTTGACTGAGATTTAATGAATAAAAAGTACCATTTTTTTAGAAATTTGATATTTAATATTTAAGGAATATTTTAGGGACATATGGTTGAGTAACATTTCACTTAAATGAATTAAGTCTAATGTATATGTTGGTTTAGTTTCTTGATTTATAATTATCTCTTTTATTTCCCTGAATACATATGACAAAGTGAAATTGATTGTTATTCCTCTATAACGTTTAATTGTAAATGAAATATAAATTTATTTATAAGCTATTGAGTTTCTTATATTTTAATATTAAGTTTAAAATTACCTATTATTAATTATAGATTATTACATTATCGTGAAATTTTTTCTAAATCCTGGATTGGTTGATGATGATATGTATTTTAAATAACATCTAATATAAAATTATCATTAGTAAAAGTCTTACATAAATAAAGTAAAACTATAGAATTTTGGTGGGTGAAAAAACTAAAATAAAATTTACATTTCATAGATTTCTTAGGAACCTTAATTTGTTAGATGTTTTCAAATATAATGAAATTGAATCTAAAATGGAGATACTTCATGTTAGATGGTTTTTTATTATTTCTCCATTTAGAAATGATTTTATACTCATGTTCTCTTTCTAAATAATTTCACTTACATTCAATAAACTAAATTCTAATATTATATAACACAATCATTTAGGTACAATAGTTTTTTACATTGTCATAAGTTTTCATCTACTAATTATTGCATAAATTATTGTTTTCTATAAATTTTACCATAACTCATAGGTCTAAAATCATAGTACAGATAGTGGTAAATATAATGAATAGAATATTTCTTTGAATAAAAACAAATCTTCATTCAATAAATTTCATTGAGTATAATATATTCCATAATGGATAAACAAAAATTGATGAAAAAAATTAATTTAATATGGAATATTGAAACCAAAAAACTCATGCGATGTAAAAAAATGATGGATTTTTTATATATTTTATTAAATAATTCTTTTTATTAAAATATAGTGGAAAATAAATTTCATTGAATAAAATATATTCCTCTACATTTCCATGATACACAACACACTCTATGAGATAGAATATATGTATTAATATATTCCCATACATTTCGATGAGATATAATGTAATCAGAGAGATATAATGTATCCTTTTTTGATTAGAATGTATGTAGTGAGATACAATGTATGTAGTGAGATACAATTTAGGAAGTGAGATAAATTTTAGTGATATAAATTGTATGCTCTATTAATATAATATAAGTTCGTGTGCTCTATAAATTTTCCAATTAAAATATTAACATAATTGTGTTTATATTTTTTGCCTAAATTTCATTCATGTAATACATAATTATTATAGAGAGATAAAAATATAAAAATATTGTTTAATAGATGTATGTTTGTTAATATAGATTTATATTTATATATAACATACAATTGTTAGAAATAATTTTCTACTATACTAAATATTATATATATATATATACTTAAATGAAGTTATTATGATGATCTTTTATTTTTGTGCAATACGTAACTGTCAAAAAGGACAATCACACTTTATTGAAAAAAAAGGAATTTAAAGAAGATTGAAATGTGGATTTTTTTTCAAGGATAATTTTTTAAGAAGAAAAGAGACCATCAGGGACTCCATTGAGCAATGTTAACTCATTTTATGCAACACCTTTGTCAACATGTCCATCATCAATAAGGTTTTCTTCACAGAATTCATGTGTAATGATATAATTCATGGACGAGATAGACGCCATATAACCAATCCTTAAAGTCGTAAACTTCTAAGATATATGAATTATCCAATTTCAGATTTCTTACACCACAGTCGTATAATCTAATTCAATCCATAGATTCTAATATATTTTCTATTTTACACTTTAATTGAATTTCTAATCCTCAGTACGTCGGCATCCAGAGATTTAGTGGTACCAGATGGGAAAAAACACACCAGTTAATTTTTTATATGGTCTCTGAAGATATCACTATACACATAAGGACCTTGATTACCTCTTAAGGAACCATACATTTTTCATTTGATCAATCAAGGAAAGTGATATATCCATATAAAATCCAAGGATCTGTGTAGAGGATGGTAATTTATTTTCCTTCCAAAATTCATAAGAACGGTAAATAATATAAAGAACTATCCCAAAAACCAATTTGAATCCTATGTGTGCCATTAACAATAGAAATGATGATTTCAAGGGGTATTTTTTCATAAAAAAAATTCCTTCATGAATATACTTTTTTCTTCCAGTCTAGATAAAATGGAGAGTGTCTATATAGACCACCAACATCAATTTTTTTAGTTTCTCTGAGGGAGTCATCTACATGTTGGCATCATGTTGTTCTAAAATATGAGAGTAGCATGGTACGTGAATAAGGAGTAAATGATACACAAAAATCTATACGGTGGAGGAAGTGACAAAGCTCAAAAATATATGGATGATAAAATCCTTCTACTAGTTATAGGGAATACATCTTGAAATTAGTTTGATTCCAACTAACTACAGGAAGTCATCAGTGTGTAATTTTGAATGCATAACTCGTGAAAAAAAATTACATCTGGAATAAAGAATTCATTATTTATCTAAAAGAATTTCCTTGAAATTGGTGTGTTCTTATATCATATACTGGTAGAAGTATTTTTAAGAAACCATTTAATTGGAAAAGGTTCCCAAATTAGAATGTCATCCTAACCAATGAAATTTTAATTTAAAACAATATCCTTGATATCAATATGTCAGGTATCCAATGGGGTTTTAATTTTAACTTTAATTGTAATATTGGTATCCAGATAGAGGTCATGTGAGGTTAAAGTAAGGATAAGGGGACTAACAGTCCAATTCTCAAACCAAAAATTAAGATATGTGTTTTTATTAACTAGATAGTGTGAATTGATCAAAATATTCGAGAATGAGTCTTTGAAAGTAGGCACGGTTGAGGTCCCCACATAATTATCATTTCTAGGTTTGATATTTCCTTAAAATCATGAACATAGAAAATAAATAGCTTCTGATTTTTCATTGACGAGTCTCCATATGAAACTAGCATATAGATATTCGATAAGTTTTCTATGATTTTTAATTCCTAGCTCTCCAAAATAATTTGGTTAACAATATTGCTTCCATAAAACACTTGAAATTTTCTTTGAAGGATGCTTCCACTCCATATAAATTTATTTATAGAAGTAATTATTCTATTCATAAGTGCAACCAATCATTTGTAAATTATAACAGAGTCAATAAATTTTGAGACAATAATATATTTCACAAGACTATTTTGGCAAGCCAAAGAGATAATTTTTTTATTTCCACGAGGATAATTTATTTCTAATTTGGATCACAATATGAGAAAAATATTTGAAACAAGGATTTCCCCTTTCTATGAAGATAAATTATTTTTTATTTTTCTCACAATATGAGAAAAATATCTGATTCAAGGCTTTCCCAAAAACCATTGGTACACTAAGGTATGTGAATGGAATAGTACTTTCTCCAATACCTAAATCATTGATGATATTCACTCTTCTATCTGTATGTATTCTATTACAAAAAGAATGGGTACGATTTATTCCCCATTATTTCTTGACCCGTGACCTTTTCTCAAGGTAGGAAAGAATTTTTGATGTTCTTAGTGTTTTTATGTCTCTATGGATGAAAATAATGATGTCATTAGCATATAATAAGTTAGTGGGGGAAATGATACCACTTCTATCTCAGATGGGAGTATTCATATTATCATTTAACATGATTATAAAATATTTACTCAAATAGTATTCCAAAGAAAGGAAATGAATAGATGAAAAGAGGATCACCTAGTCTAAAACCCCTCCAGAAAGAGAAACATCCCTCTAGGGAGACACTTATGAGAACTGAGATATGGACCGAACATGAAAGAATTTTCACCCACCTAAACAAAATCTCATAGAAATCAATTTTTGTTAAAACATCAAAAATAAATCCCCAATCAAGTGTGTTAATGGCTTTTATAACAAAAAGATTTCATGAAATCATTCCTCCTATAATGAAATTTCTATGGATATTTACACGTTGAGGATATATCATAATAATATATGGTATGGTTCTGCAATTAATATAGCCAAATTTATTTGGAGAAACAATTTCGATGGTGATTCTAGCATGACTATTTTCACAAATTTTCCAAATAACCTTGTAAATGGTGATAACAATAAAAATGGGTCAAAAGAGATGGACCTCATTTTTGTTATCAACTTTATAAATGAGAGACCAAAGTTGATCTTCAATTTCATATGTCAGCTAACCACCATTAAAAATATGATTAATGAAACTATATTCATCATTGTGAATAATGTCCCATAAGGTCTAAAATAAGTATATTTCTCAAAATAATCTCGTCCAAGGGAGAATCTCATGTTAAGATAAAAAATAGCCTCCATGATCTCAAATGTAAGAGGAATATCATAGAGAATTAATATATCCTATTTAGTAACAATATTTTGAATGATAACATCTATAGAAATTATGGAAATGATTAAGGAATCAAAGAGATTCATGTAATAACAGAAAACATGAACAACCAAGTCTTATATCTTATCAAATAAGTTTCTATTATCACGAAGAATATCTTAATATCTATTAATTTTCCAAAACACTTTAATATAATTCAAAAAAAATGTTTCTATCACTATCTATGAACTATATAATTTTGAAATCACACATATACACACTTTATTTTTTATTATTTTAGCTTTTAGGTCATGTGTGACCATATTTTCTTATTTAAGACCCCTAGAAAAATAATTACCATTGTATTTACCATTTATATAATAAACCAAAGAGTCAAGATATGAAATATTTTCATCAATGTGACTAAATTAGTTCCTACTCGATAATTTCATCCTTTTCTTAAGAATCTTGATCTTTAAAACAAAATTTAAAGGATCATATTTAATGTTAATAGATCTACACATTTCTTGGAATAGAGGTTTTAAATCTAGGTGAATAGACAAAACATTATTAAATATAAAGGGAGAGTGTTGATTATTCTCCTTAAAAACCAAATATTCCAAAACTAGGTGGTGATTAGAGATGAATTTTTCAATGGTATAATATGAAATAGATGACTAGGAACTAAGGTCTACATCATTGATAAAAACTTGTTCTAATTTATTGGAAACCATCATGAAAAGGTGATTTCCAAACCACATATATTTTTCTCACACTAATTTGAATTTATATAAATTTTTATTTTCAATAAAATGTTTTGATTTCATAATTAAAATAGAATAATTATTGTTTTTAAACCTCTCATCTAGGTATATAGTAGAATTAACATATCCCATGATAGTCCAAGGACATTTTATTGTGATACATCTATGAAAAATGTTATTTCAAAGACCTCTTCTTTCACTATATCCATTGTATGAATATATTATAGAGAAAAATCGCCACATTCCCCTATATTAATAATTGAAAGTAAACATATTCTATAAATGATTGATAAAGGAGATTATATCCACCCTCAAGTGAAAAAAACCCAGTCTTTTAATTTCATTACAAGTGATATTATTTATAATAAGTTGATACCCTAAATTATCAACATAATAAATACTCTCTTAGAAATACCCACTTTCAATAATACCCAAAACATTAGGTTTATTCTTATATATAAATAGACGAAGAAACATAATTGTTCCAAGATTGGAAATCCCTTAACAGTTCCAAAATGAGAACTTAATTTTAACATGTTCTTAGAGATAGATTCTTTTTTTATTTCCTTTAGATATATTATTTCTTATTGAATTTTAAGAAACAAAAGATTTTGTCACCATCATTATTTGAACATTTTACTTCCACAGAGTAGTTATTTTTTTTCTTGGATAGTATATAATGTTTCATTATCTAAAAAGGATTCACAGATTATTACAACATGGCACTAAAATTATATTTGTATCAGGTTTTAGGGTTTCTTGTTTACTTAGCTACACAACTTCTTCGAGATTTGATTTTACAATAGTTATATTTAAAAATCCTAAGGTATTTACTGAGTCCTTCTTCATAGAAGGATCTATAATACTAGTAGAATGGGGATAATTTACCTTATCTTCATACTTTATAGACCTTCGTGCTTTTATGAGGCTATTGTTATAGGTGTAATGTTTCATTAAGACTAAATTCTAATGAAGATTACTAGGAATAAAGATACCATCATATTATGTGGTTTTCATGGACACATTTATAACAAGTTAATTTATGCCATTAACAAAAATTAGACCTAGTTTATATAATTTTGTAGAAACATCAGGTAATTTATTTAAATAAGACTGAGATAAATAAAAAACATGATTTATATTAGAGGAAATAGATGAACCAGCCTGTGTTTATTTAACAATGTTCACAATATCATGGATAAGCTCAATGTAAATTCAATTTTACCCATTTATTAAGGTTCCAACTTGATCCATATTTCTACCAAGAGTCTCATTTGTATCTTTTAATTTGATTGGTATAGGTAGATCATCCCCCCTTTCCTCAACATCAACAAGTGAGATTTTTATTTTATTTTTATGTATTTCACATCAATGGTTTATGATTTCATTTTCACCCATTTTCCTAATTCATCCATTCTTGGTAGTTCATTTATTTCTATAATAGTCTATTATCATTTATTCCCTCTATTGACCTCTTTCTATGGGTTTGTATCAGGAGTAGTCTTCACATTCTTCTGAAGAGATCTCCAAATGAAGATATTTTGTCCCACAATTCTAAAGTAATCACCAAAGGGGGGATATATTCATACTCTATTTACACATCAAAATTATGTTCATTACAAAAGAATAAGATCACAGCTAGAGGATTTACATAAAAATAAGCCTCAACTAAGACTCTAGTATATATCCCCAACTATCTATTTAGAGTGATAATATCAATATTCAATGTTATTCTAATAAAAGTAGCAAGACCATTCAATATTTTATGGTGCCAGTATACCTAGTGAAAAACTATGAAGTGTAACCCAGAGATGGGTTGTTAAATTTATCTATTTGAATGTATTTAAGTTAATATTCATTTCTAAGATCATCAACTTATCAGGATTAAGATGGAAATTCCCAATCCTTTAAACTGATCCAAGATCTCGTTTTATTTTTATTATGATGTGGAAGATGCCTATTCTAACCAATACCATATTCTTGTAATTTCATCAGTAACAGTATGATATCAGAGGTTTAAGATCATCATAGAACCAATGATTTTAAACCTTAGAGTATGTAATGCATCCAATAATGGAAAATTTGTGTAATATAATTATTTTATAGAGAGCTTTTGGATCATAAATGACCAATAATCCATTATTGTCAATTTTCATAAATTTAGGGGTCCGTAGAGGTCACCCTTTTCAACATCATATCCATGAATCACTTCCACAATGGACATTTTTTTCAACTTCTTATCAATCAAGCTCCCTTAAAATTTAGTTTTCCCCTCAGGTTCGTATTGATATCTTGTTGTTTATTAATTTCTTTAGGAAAAGATATCATCTATTTCTGGAAAAGAAATTCCATGATTTTAGGGGAGATATTATTGAAGAAGAGTCGTTATTACGATGAAATAAAAATCTTGTGTGGTGCGGCCATGTCTTCTTTCCAAAAAGAGTGAGATCTAAATTTCTTCCATGATGAACTATTTTATAATTTTATGATGATAAAATTAATAAGGATATAATATATTATGGATCAATATATAATATGATAAGATAAATAAATGAATCATAATATAGTTATATATTTCTAACATATTAAAACATCTAACTTATATATCCCTCAAACACATATATGATTGGATGGGATAACCAAAAAAATTATAACAACCTGAGATTTTATGAGAATTATCCTTTTTAATTTCATTGATGTATTGTGTTGTATACTACACCAGATTTAGCTTGTGCTATATGCAACAGTTTATTAGCTTACAGTATATGCAACACTATTCTTGTCTTGTGTTACACAAAATCTCAAGTTCATTTTGTGGAAATTATTCTAAGCAACATTAAGTATAGATTTTGTTTAATGTATAAATGAAATAAGTTTTCATTATGTTATACGTATCACCAAACGGAGTTGTCACTACAGGCAGTCCTGACTTGGCTTACATTACACGCAATCGCAACCTTCCTTGATAGCGTGTGTAGTACGAAATACCAGGTTTCACTAAACACCGATATATTGTTATAATATTATTATGGGCTATCCTTTATGAATATTATTAACTAAATTTGAATTATATAACATTATAATTCATATTACACATTTTATAGAACATGGTATTAGAACAAAATAATTTTTTCCGGTAAAATAAGTATTTTTTTTAAACGCAGTTTTGCCGCCTTTTGATGGCGCACCCACTTTAAATCTAGTTTTGACATGTTTATAAGTTCAATTTGAAAAAATAATATTCTTCCATGTAATAAGGATATAAAAATTTAATTTGGATAGAATTTTCATTTTATTCTTATAAATTTCATATTTTAATGAATACTAAAAACACGCTATATTTTAATTAAAAACAACGTTTTTCATCGCAATAATTTATATGGTTAGATTATCTTTTTAATTGGTTATAAAGTGTAATTAGAATATATTTTTACAATTTAATCCAATTTTGGTCATTGTAATTAATTTCACTTTGAAATTGGACATAAACAAGTGTCAATATTTTGATAGTTATTATTTTTTAAAAACACGCTATTTGTTTTGATAATGACAATTAATTTTAAAATTAATTAATGCCACTTCTATGTTTTTAATTTGGAAAAAACTGACATCCTTTTTGAATTAGGAATATCAAATATATCTTAGGCTGAATTTTTTGTATTTTTCTGAAAAACTTCAATTTTTGATGAATAGTGAAACCACTTAGTAGTAGTTAAAAAACTGACTCATTCATTTAAATGAAATTTTACCCCTTCTGTGAATTGAATTTCAAAAAATCTGACATACATGGTTATTATAAAGAATTAAAATGTGGTTCAATAAGATGAAAATAATTTTTGGTGAATTGTAACTTTTGACTTTTATTTACCGCTGTTGAAGGTAAATAGGGTAATTCATGGTTAAAAGAATATTATAATAATCCAAAATTACCTTAACACTTGTCCAAACCTTGTTGGTTGAGTCATTTACGACCATGGTAATCCTAGAGTCGATGTTGGGAACCCATTGAGCTACTTGGTAGTGATAATGACAATTTGGATAAATTAATTTAATGTAAAGACAAAATTGACATTAACTAAAATCATTTAGTAATTAATTTTTATAATGGGTTATATAAATTAACATTTCAACTATAAATTCTCATTATAAAGATAAAAATATTTCCTAAATTATGGTATTTTGTTTCATAATTTTTAGAAAACAAATAAATTAAATTATTCATGACACAATAATGATGCAGTATTTACCTCATTAATAAATGATTTAAATAAATAAGATTATAATTATTAAAATATTATCCAAATCATGTCCAATTCTTATTTTATGATTTTATTTCGACCATTAGTAATGTTATCTTCATCTTTAATGATTTTTTGGACCTTTTTAAACTAAAGATAAGTTTATAATAAAGTATTATTTTCACACTTTCCAAAAGAGACCCTCCTCCCCCTTATAAAAGGAGACCATTTCTATCCAATTACTCACACCTCTAAAGCCATTTGGATCATCCATCCTCTGAAAATTTAATATCCCTACATCCCTCTATAAGCCTTACCTTAGGAATAAGGCACTTCAAAAAGTCCTTTTGGTTTAAAACAATGTAAGTTACCCAAATTAAAGGTAACAGTTTCTCTTAAATTGTTTTCTTTTATTCTACTTCTCCAAACCCTAAACTCTTATTAATTAATTATTTTGTAACAAAACCAGTATACTAAATATACTAGGATGTTTTTATGAGATGTATTCTGACTGCACTTACACACACCTCCATCTAATTGATGAAGTACATAATGTTTCTGTGGATGGAAAACAAACGCATCACAAAACGATGATGGTTCAATTTTCTCCTACCACCTATCATGGTGGCCATTATGTTTGAAATGTATTTATATGTGATATATATTATGTTTATTATTTCCTTATTCTTATTTTCTTCCCAAATATATAAAGACTGTATGGTTTCCATTGGGGGTAAATACGATAATCTCATTTGAGGAAGTGCGGACTACCGCCCACTCAATGTGATGTGATTTGTTAATGACTTATGTTGGATGTATAAAAGATGTATATAATGATATTATATAAGATATTATAATGTAATTATAATATAACTATGTATCATTATGTTTTAATTCCATTAAAATAAAAAATAGAAATGAAAGTAGCCTTCATGTGTACATACGACTTACCGTCTTCATGAATGGTGAATTTCATTTCTTACCTCCATATTTTATGTAAAATTATAAATACATGTATATGATGGTTATATATGATATATAAATCATGAATATAATTCTGGATATAATGAACCTTTGACCACAAGAACAACATGTAATTATAAGAAGTCCATTTTTTGACTCAAGTACCAATTATCGACAAAACAAACGTTATTAACTTAAATGGTTACATAATGTTTATAACATGGTAATAAGTTATATAAAAGGAATAATAAACATGAAAAAGGTTCTTAATAAAATATAAGTTAACTTTGGTTTATTATTCATGATCTTAAAGAATGATCGAGTCAAGTCGAACATTAGGTAAGGGAACTTCTTAACCCAATTTCCATTCTTTGGTTTGATCTTCTCTTTCTTGTTTATGTCATTCTTTGATTATGTGGGAAATAAAATTTTATATCGTATCATTTATTTATACTTTCTTTATGTGAACTTATAGTGAATACACATAAGTGATCTATTTTATTTACAAAAAGATCTTTGTAAGGGATAACTTTTCCAATCTCGTTTTTATCCAAAATTGTTTATTTGTAAGTATTTACTGAGGTTATTTTATCATCCATGTCCCCATTTTATAAAAATGGTTTAATGTAAGTTTAAAGTCATTTTTACTGATTTTTAATTTTACTACATGGTATGTAAGGAATATTTCTTTTGTTTACCATACGAGGTACTTTTTGACTTTTCCGACAAAAGTACGAGAAAAATGTTTTTTTAACTTATATAGAAAGCACAGATTTTTTCGGTTTCATAACGCCCTATTTTCTTGAAGTTTTCTCAAAAATATCTTATGGTTATTTTCAATAAAATACTTTTCTTTTAAAGTTGTGTGGCATTTTTTGGAAATAGAATTATTTTTAAGAAGAAAGGATATTTTCCTAAATAATTCTTTTCAAGTGTTTTATCAAAACAATTTTCCATCTAAGATGACATTATTTCTTATGGGTATGTTTTAAGTATAATATCTTTATGATTTATATGGTTTCACTTTTCATAGGATGAAAAGATATCCATTCTCTTTATATGTAATATGTTATGATGGGATGATGTTTATGAAACCCATTTTAATTCTTTGGGTTTTGATTAATGATTTATGTTTATGTTGTGGCACAAGTATTAATGATTTCATTATGAGATGGGTGGGACCTATATCTCCCTCCAATGTATTGGGTAAAGATTTATATCTCATGTGATTGACATGGATGGAAAGGTAAGTTAATCTGGTTCGGTGATACAGGACTGGAATGAGGAGTGAACTCGATTTAGAAAGGGACTTTGTCCACTAAGATGGTCTTCGCAGCAATGCCTTGGCTACTATGGAAATCATAACATGTGATTAATGGTTACCACAATTACATGATTTATTCCTATGCTATTTAATCATGATTAATGTTTCATTATGATCTATGCCTTACGTACTACCATGTTTTATGTCATTTCTCATGATTTTGATGTTTAAACCTTATGTTCATGTTTTTGTTCAAATGTATATGATTTGTTTTATTTTATCCATACATACCCTTACTGAGTATTTGAGCTCACCCATTATATGTTTTCTTTTCCCCATAATTTAAAGAAAGGTCATAGGTAAGAGAAAAAAGGGAATATCTTTATGGGAGATGTTGAAGATCTTTCACCATGATTAGAAGATTATATCCAAAGTTTCCAAAGACATAAAACTATTACGGTCCTTGTGTGTCTATTTTTGTTATGTATTAAGTATTCTGAAAAATTAATGTAATGTACATGTATGTCAATATTTGGTCTCTACAAAAACTACATCTAATATGTTTAGATATAGAGAGAGAAAGAGAATATAACATTAAATTAATTCATATATAAAAGTAGATGGATTTTATAATACATTACATATGATCTATATCCAGTATAGTATATAATGACCATTATATATAATTTATTTATAACTACATATATATAATTATTTTAAATTATTATTAAAACAACAGATTACATCCAAAATCAATTATACTACATTAATATGTTAACAGATCACATTTTATATTTAATAGATCATATGATATGTAACTCATATTAAAATTCAATACATTAGAGAATATAATATATTAGATTACAAATAATCATAGACTGACATATTACATATGATATATATCCTTATAGTAGTTCTCACTCAATATTGATGTACAATAGAACCATGTCTTCGGCTCCCGATGGTGACTGCGAAAATACCCTAGTTCTGATGCAGATGGTCTTTTCACCCCCCTCCTGATCAGAGGGGGGAGTTCTGTGACTGCATGAGAAGGATAACCCTCACCCTGGCACACTTTCACCATTCCCAAGGATCTATCTCTCCCCAAAGGTTCCAGATCTATTTCAGGTGGCACTGCAGTTTCTCTTTTCTAGGTTGAGATCAATAGCACTGTGGATTTATGAAGCTAACTCGGTTTACATGGTTTGGTCCTAAACACCCATTGGTTTATGAGTTCAAGTGATTTGTCTTGGAATATAGGGAGCTACAGGTGTGCATAATTGTGGGTCTTCTTGATTGGAGTCATATAATGGTTTTTTTGTCACAGAGACAGATTTGATTGTAGCTTGGTCTCTATATCCTCAAAGATGCATTCGATTTACCTTCTTTTTTTTCATTAGGGATTTTATTTTTACATGTGACATGATCCCGTGATAATTGAAACCTAGGTATATCTACATGTCCTTCCTCTTTCTTTCCAAAATCACTCGATTTTGTGTTTAATTGGAAATATGATCGGTCGTTACTTATGTTCAGATCTTCAGACCGAGGTTGTGGGTCACCAAATTTTCCACGAATCTGTGGGGACGTCGATGTCTCAAGACCACCAGTATACCATGTATAGATCACGTATAGAATGTATTTTCACTGGAGGAAGGGTGTCATCTTTGAGTCTTGGATTCGCTATTTCATGGCATGCTCCCTATTTGGTCATCTGGAACTGGTTTGTCGCAGTGGACAGTTGGTTGGTACTTCAAAGATGGTTGAAAGGAGAAGCTCCAATAGTGGTTTGGCTATTGGATTGGACCATGTTTTGGGAATGTCCAACTCTAGTGATCCTGTGATAGTGTGAGGGGATATGAATGAAGGCATGGGTGGCCCTGTGGAGTGTTGTGGACATGCAGTTTCTGATGAGTGATGTGATCTGATGGGAATCCCCTACCTCAATGAGGCAATGCTGGGTACATGCATAGAGCGAGTGTTGTAGAAATCCGTTCACAAAGAAGTGTATAAGAATGATTGTGTAGTGAAAGAGGTGTGAGAGTAACTCAA
This sequence comes from Viscum album, assembly GCA_963277665.1. NCBI lineage: Eukaryota > Viridiplantae > Streptophyta > Magnoliopsida > Santalales > Viscaceae > Viscum > Viscum album. Next base: position 878,850,080 of record OY728163.1, read on the forward strand.
TCCATCAATAATGTAGTTCTTTGAGTGGATAGAATGTGGGATTGGTGTTGAGGACCTACCTTTTCTAGAGGGTGTTGATGGTCATGTGCAATTAGTATGTGGGAGACTAAACCGAGAAAGAGGAGTGGTTGTTGTACAGGGTGTATAGGACTTCTCAGGTAATAGGTTCATGGGCTTGTAGCAAGAAGAGCCACCAACTGTGATGGTTGATCCGTAGGTGAATGCAACCATGAATCTGTAATTTGGTTCTAGTAGTCTGGAAAAGGATATAGTTGTTATCTCAAGGACATGGACTTTTGAGGACCTTGTAATTCAGGTGAACCCTCAATATCATGCACAGATTGATCATAATAATCTCTCATAGATTATTGGACATGAGTCTCTGAAAACCTCAGATGGCGTCTTGGTGAGGCAAGATGGTGGGTGCCTAGGTTTTATCCCTGTGAATATAACTGGTAAATGGGGGAATGTATCTAACAATGATAAAGAGAATGACCGAGGGGTTGCAAGACCTTATTACAACTATATTGTTCATGGTGGTCGAAATATGTTGTATGAAAGTGAAGACGCGATGACTACTCCACTAAAGAGGAGGCCACGAAAGGAATATTATTACTTACCGAAGCCGGTATCCACCATGTCCTCATCCAGGAAGGAAAAAGTAGATGACCCAGATTCTAAAATGATTCTTGTAAGCAAGAAATAAAATAAGGATCAACTCTCTGTGGATCCACTAGAGATCATACAGAAGTATGTTCGGTTTTTAAAGCCATATGATACGAATTCCGAGTGGGAGTTGGCTACTATAGAGGATGTGCCTTATTATGGATTTAGTGAGGATTATGAATACTATGATATGTATCTGTTCATTTCTGGTTGGAACTGATATCTGGATGTGGATGGGTTGTATGTAAATTCTCTAACTCCTTGTCTCTTGTAATTTTATTTTATTTTAACAAAGTGTCATAGGCCTTCCTCAGATTGAGCATTCTTGGTATATCCCTATAGCATATATACTTTTTTTACTATATTATAGATCTTCTGATATTTATTTATTATGATAATATATATTATTAATTTATGATCATAAAATTAAACTATAATCTAAAGGGTTTAAAACTAACTGATAAATCTGATATGTATCCCTCAATGATACATCTAATAGATCATTATGTACTAATAGTTTGTTTAAGAAAGAGAAATAAACAAAATGTTAGTAAAAACATATACCAATTGAGGGAAAAACTTATCTTCAAAATTGCCTAATAATAAATGATAAAATATATATTAAATAAAAAACATACATATGTTAGTATGCATTAAAAATAAATAGAGAAATAATAAAATTACCACTATTTCAATTGAGGGTTTTGATGACTTTTTATACCATGCCTGAAAGATGGGTAATTTAATTTCAAATATTTCATCCTCTTCATTATAAATTGTTCATAATTGAGTGTTTGAACATGCCATTTTTCAGATTATATGTTAATAATGAAAAATATTTATTAACTATAACATCATTATGAAATGAGTATCATAAAATAAAAAATCACGTTAATGCTATAAATTTTCATCAAATATAACTATAAAAATATCTTTATATATAATGTATTTTGTGAAAACTTTCATGATAAACAATGTTCATTATACACATAAATGTTTTTTTATCATTGTCACATATCATTTATTTATATCCTATCTTCTTTATTACACTATATATTTCTATATATAACTATCCAGAAAAATATGAATTTTCATAATTATATGTCCACATAAAAAATATATTGCACTTGACTTTTTCTAATAGTCATTAAAAATGAAATAGTAAAAGGATATTATCACCTTTAATGTTTAAATGGACACATGGAATCTGATTTATCCCTTTTTACAATAGTTAATAAATAAGGTTTTTTGGAATGATTCAATGTTGGATTAATATTCTAAGTTACATGATCACCCAAACCTATGACTATTAACCATATTCCAATACAAATTCCATATGATTAGTCTATATTTATCAATAACATAACATGTACCCAATAATGGTAAATAATTTGTGATACAAAAAAAATGAATAATTGATTCCATTTTGATTTTTTGGTGTATATAAGTTCTCATGTGTATCTCTGTCTAAACGTTCATGAATGGAATATAAGAAATAAGATGAAACTTATCTTCTCCAAGAATAAATTTTAACATATAACAATTTAGTTTTTAGGAAAAAACATGTGTTGGTGGAAAAATAGATCATTCCTTAAATTATTCTAGATAATATTACTTCGTAAATGAAAAGTGGTATTTTATTTGAGAACTAACATCAATATGCTTTAGAAATGGAGTAAGTATAGAGACTCATGGAAGGATAATTTCAATCTCATTGTCGTTTTTATCCCCAAGAACACAATAACATTTTTTTAAAATCCAACCTAAAAAATCATGAATTTCAAAAGATTATATAGATTTCACGGAGGAAAGTAATCTCAAGTTAAAAGTGATTTGAAGAAATGACAATGCTTCTATATATTAATGGAATATATATTTTAAAATAATATATTTCTTCTGATCCCATGATGCACAACCAGTAAAATATACCAAAATTCTTCAATATAGATTGTTGTTTTCTACCAAATGGTATATCAGAATCATGTAGAATCATTATTGTCTTGATTTCCCTTAATGTACAATTAAAATATTAAAATAAATCTTTTCATACCATTGGATCCTCATCCCAAATAATGAATTTGTTTCATTGAAAAAGTTCATCCAATTAACATGCCTATAATATGTTCCATGATATAGCTTTTATAAAAACAATTGGTATTAAAAATTTGGAGCGTGTTGTTCTCCCACCAAGAATAGGTAAGGATACTATACCACATGAAGCTTTAAAAACGCAATATATCCTTCTATGTGAGCAAGTGATATTATTATTTACCCTAAAAACATTTTACCTGTGCCTCCATATACATGTACAATGAAAACACCTAAAGAAAAAAATAGAATAATATTTATTTAATAATAATCTATGAGATCAAATCAAGAGTTCAATATCTAATAATTGATATTTCAATAGATCATGATCTACGTGATGTATTTATCTTTTCATAAAATAATGATAAATTTGAATAAAATATATATTTCTAAAATAATTTCTATTTAATATTGGAAGAAAAAATAGTTTCAGGGAGAGATTGAAGCTATAGAAAAATGGAAAACTAATACAGTTAAATTTATATGAATAGGAAAGTAATATAAAAGAATTATAATGGTTTAATTATAGAATATAGATTATAATTCCATGAATGAGTTAGGTATTTATTTCAAATATAATAAAATATAACCTTAATTTATGTCAATGAGTTATTACAAAAATATTATGAAAAAGTTCTAAACATAATAATGAAACTATGTGATATTGTGTGAATATGGTTTTTAACTATATATATTCATTAAAATGTTTCTAATTAAAGTCTGTATGGAAAAAATATTCATTCAAAACATATAATTAATGAATATTATAGTATTCATAAGAAATAATTATGATTTAGGTCACATCTTTAGTCTTTAATTCAAATAAGAAATATATACATAATGTAGGTAATAACTGTGTAACTAATATATATATATATACAAATGAATTCAAAAGGTAAATATTTTGATAGGTATATATGTTTGATGGTGCGGTTGTAGATTTTGAATACCGAAATCTAATATTTACAACACCAAAATCCATTCTAAAATTGAAGAGGATACTTTCAATATACATGAAATACATACAGCTGCAAAAAAATTGGACAATAAATATATATTCTAGGTTTAATTATTTAGATAAATAGAAAATGTTACGTTTATAGTATATATACACACAATATAGTGATTTTAATATTTGACAAAAAATATGATATATTTTTAAAATTATAAAATATGTAAATATATGTTACGTTGATCACGTCATATGGAAGCACAGATTTTAACATCATATCAATAGGAGTAATAAAATTCATAGTAGCACTAAATATTGAATATTAATACATTTTTAAATTTAATTTTGTATAGTATATATAAAATTATAAGTGCTATTGTGAATTCCCTAAATTAACTGTTAAATGAGAACAATACAAAATGTAATATCTTTTCATTATATAATTTAATGTTATGTTATAATAAATATATATAAACATAGTAATGTAATATATTTAAACATAATTCATATACCATTTCTTTTTATCCTATATCAATGAATATATTCAATATCATCAATTAGTATTTTCTATATGCTACTCCATACATGATCTGGATGTGATACATTTATTAAGAATAGAATGTTATCAAACAAACTATACAAATAATTCCTCACTTCCAAATTTATTTATAACTAACTTGAAACAACTCTCTCGGATCTGATGATGAAAAAATAAATTTACATTTTTGGATTCTATACTATTGAAGGCGACCCAAAATTTTCTATCCAAAACATACATCATCAAAAGTAAAATATTTGATATCTAACATTTTCAAGGACCTATTAGGTTTATGGTTTTAGAGAAATAGGCTAAACTCTTAACATCATGGATTCATTTTCAAATGGGTCATGAAGTAAAACATCACCTTCCAGTATACCCAATTATTTATATTCCACATTAGGTCATCATCATAATCTATATGACACACTTTTAGAAATAATTCATTCAATCTCAATCTTTATAAACTGGGGAAAATGAATCATAAGAAAAGTGAGATCAAATACATAGAAAGGGTAAACATAATCATTTATAGTTGAATTTGTTCAAGGATAATAATAAGATAATAAGGGTATGATTCCGTAATCAAAGTGCATGAGTATAAAATATGAATATCCATACCCATTAATATATGGATCAATAAAAATGAAAACATGGAATAGAGATTTGAAAATGTAATGACATATCAGAATCAATAATAATTAGCCATGGAATATCAATCTTGATAATAAGAGACATTATAATCCCATATAAAGTGTAGATGAAACATGTTGGTATCTTGAAACATTATGTTCACATCTATTCTTACAAATATAATAACAAATATGGCCAACATCTATCTCAAGAGTACTAAATGCATTGAAGGGATATAACAGACCCACCCATCCTTGGGTTATTACAAATTCACACATCCTTGGTTAATATAAAAACCACAAATCATTGGTTTATAATTAAACCATCCATCTTCAGTTGTTAATGTAGTCATACATCATTTTAAAAAAATTCCACAAATGGTATCATGATTAAAGTACATAGATAATTAATTTCATTATAAACTCATTAAAAAATTATTATTTTTAAAAATTAATTAACCCATCGAATAGAAAAAGTTACATAAAAATATATTTGAAACTTTATAAACCAATTTAAATGAAATGAGTTCAATAACAATCCCATTGAAACAGTATCAACCCTTATAAAAGAAATGAGTTCTATAAAAATATCTTTGAAATATGAATAACACGTGGAAAAGAAATGGGTTTTATAAATATCTCTTTTAGATAGTCATAATGCATCTATAAAAATAATTAAGATGGAATCATTAAAAAGTATCCCCATTTGAGAATATTTAACAATAAGGGTTTTTTTGTTGATGAATGGAAATACAATTAAAATATCATTTAAACATTTTTGAGGAAAATATCCTTCTCATTTTGAAAATCTATATTAAAAACTTAAAATTAAAAAAACATTGTCAAATTTTTTTTATAAATAATTTATATAATATAAAAAACACTTCAAGATATTTAGTGTACATGATAAATGAAAATTTTATTCAGTTCATAATTATTTACAAAACATTTTTTGAAAACATTTTGAAAAAAGATTCAAATGTGACCCATTTGAAGAAAGATAATAAAAAAAATTTTAAAAAAAGTTTAAATGGACTGTAAAAGGGATTCAAGAAATAGATTTTTAATAAATGAACATTTTTAAAACATTTTAGAAATCATGTATATGTAAGAGAAATATACCTGGTCTAGAAGGAAAATACAAGATCAAAACCACATAAAATAACTTTCATGATGATACTATAATCAATATTGGATGAAATTGAAATTTAAAATGTGAAGCACGTTCATAAAAGGAGTGAAATATTTTTTTAAGAAAAAAATATCATAATATTTCTTCCAAAATAAAATAAATCCTATATAATCCTAAATGAAATAAGATTACAACATAATTTCTTTTTTGCTTTGGTAATTATTTAATTGTAATCCTCATGAAAGAATAAATTCAAATGAAATAATAAATATAATAAGAATTAGGAGATACGTGATATAACCATTCTAGTTTTTAATATATACACCTCATAAATAATATTCATTCATATCATGAATATATATCCCAAACAATGGAATTTTGGACGATTATTCCTTACAATGATCATATCATTGAATAGAGAGTTAATAAATGGAAAGATTACAGGTATAAAATTTTATTCGATAATAAAAAATATTAAATACGTAATAAGAAATATAGATGAATTAACATATAATATTGTCATAACGGAGTCAATAAAGAATAGTTATAACCAAATGAAATAAAGATGAGTTATGAAACCATTTACCACTTTGTAAATTTCATGTGAAATAACCTTGAATGAAATAATTAAAATTGAATCATAAAATACCATGATGTGTGAATTATTCAAGAAATTATATCTGTAAAGGGTATTATATATAGCACTTCATAAAATTAAGTGGTTAATATAGAATATGTCTCATAGATATAAAAGTAAGAGGAGAAAAACCCCTTACCTCGAGTCTAGTCTTTCATTGTATGTTGTTTTAATCTTGTATAATAATCTTATATCATTTATTTTATTTCTTAAAAAACATTCAGATGTTTAATTATTTATAATTAAATAATTAATTTTATTTCTTTTTAATTACATATTTAAATATTTATTCAGTTAAGTCTATGTACGGAGCTTTGAAAAAGTTCGGTTCATTATTTCATAACGACATTGGTGTGTTGAACATTACCGAAGTGGTCATTATTTAAAAACATATAGAAAAATAATCATGACGTAATTATGATATTTATTAATATATTTAATTTTTAAACCAATCATGAAAATTGTTATGAAAAATGAATTATGTTATTATCATGGAGATTGTAGGTCGTAATACACATGAGTAATGTTTCCATTATACAAAAATCCTTATGAAAAAGAAGTTAAGTAATATTTTGTCTTCAAAAATATATAATAATATAATATATACCATATTAATTCATTAAATTTACTTATATATATAATCTACATGGGTTGGTGACGAAAATAGAGTCAAATCACTTCTTGAACAAGGTATTCCAATGATACACGAATGATGCTACCATTTTTCTATGAGTGAGATGGTATGAATGAATTTGATATATAATATTGTTAGATTTATAAATATGTTATTAGTATCATTATTATTTTTATTTATATAAAATATTTTCTTTAACATCATCCATATAACCTTCAATGTAAAGAGTTAGTGAAAAATGAATCGCATTACTTCTCAAGGAGGTACTCTGTTGTACACATGAGTGACTTTATCATATCCCCTACAGAAAGGAATGTAAAAAAGTTATTTATTATACCATAATTTCAGAATTAAAAATATTTTAGAAATATTATATATCTACTAAAAATTCATTATTACTAAAATAATTCAAGGTGATGATGGAATGAAAATGGCTTTGGTTCGTGAGGTGGTAGTCCATTGTACACATGAATAATGAATTTGTATCCCATTTGATGGAAAAGAATATTAATATAGGTAATTAATTTCATATAATAACATATATGTATATGGTATATACTATTTTTGTTATATATGTATAAATATATAATATTTTAAGGCGTTGGAAGAATAAATAAAACAAAAATGCATAGTTTTTAATTTTACCTCTTCTAGAACCACCTCTTTAGGTTTATACGAAAAGCATTTATAGGATGGATTTATGACAAAAAATATCTTCTTTTGATTAGAGTATGGATATTTTGATGTGATTTGGGAAGTTTTTTTGGAATCAAAATGTTTTGACCATGTGGAGAATAGAGGATAGGTGATAGCCTTTTATAAATGTTGAGAGTAGTGTGCTTGTAATTTTTGAAAATAAAAAGGTGTACCCACATTTTCCAATTGTGAAAAGGCTCAAAATGGACAATTTTACATAATTACATTATATAATGCTGAAATAAGAAAATTAAATATATTTTATATTATTATTTACATATTTCTACTCATATATATTTTGTTTACCCCTGATAAACATATATTTAACTTAACTGGGGTAATAAATTTTTAATGTTTTCACTGTTCATTATGGTAAAAAAATAATTTTAAATTATTAGATAATATAAATTATTGTTATTAGAAATATGGAATCCATTTGAACAAATTCAATTCACCTAATTTGAAAATATTAATTTAAAACAAAACACACAAACGTGGTGAAAGGGGGTGATTTCAATATGTGTATTTTTTTAAAAGTAGATGATTTTGTATTAACTACATGACTAATAGAAATAATTTTACATATCACAATTAAAATTTATTAATATTTAATATATAAATCTAATTTAAATAATTCCACATTAGTGTTTTTTTAATTAACTAAAAATAAGAAATGTTATTCACATTAAAATTGTTTTGAAAACTATTTTGTTATTAAACCCAAAGACAAAATTATACTAAAATACAATATGAAGTTGATTAAAAAGAAATTAAGTAGATTAAATATTACTAAATAATATTTCTGCTATATTATGTCATATTAAAAACAAAACATTACTTTCAAATTTATTAATTTATTTTGAAAAAAATACTTTTTTATCTAAATTGGTATTTTCACCGTTCATTGAAAAAAACAATATATTCCCAAAATCCCTAAATTTCACCCAAAATAAATATTGATACTATAATTTTTAAAAAATAGTTTATAAAATATATTTTCTAACTACTCCAAAAATTAATTATAATATTTCTTTATGAAAAGCAATAAAAATCATTTTTGATGAAAACCTATTTTTGAGGAATAAAATTACTTTGCTAAAAATTTATTAATTATTTACTAATTATTTATATTGAGTATTAAATATATATATATAATAAAGTAGTTAATAATATTTAACATAAAAAATTTAATGGAATGGTTGTAACAGTTATCTATATAATGGCACGTTTAAGCTCAGGGTTACATGTCAAATAAGTTATTGAACATAACATTATGATCAAAAAAATATGAAGGTGTTAAATCCTCACGCCTCCCCCTCTTCAATTTAAGAAATATTATCCTCAAAATTTGAAATTTATCATTGTAATAAATTTTTTTATATTTTAAAATACTTCTGTTGTGATCCCACAACACAAAAAGGGTTAACAAAACATCATCTTGATAATAGAGAAAGGGACGTACGAAGGTCATATAGAATAACACATAACTGATTTGGAAATTGGTGAATATGGGTGGGAAGTGATGTTTTTTAGAGGGAAAAAAGTATAAATTATTATATATACTTGTACATATCATTGATCATATGAAACATAATTGTAAATATAAAGTCAAGGATGTCAAAACCATAAATCCGTTATTCATGGAAAGACTATCAGTTCATAAAAAATGATGGTACTTTGATATACTTTTTATTCAACATCAATTTTTGGGATTTAAGTAATTTTTTACCATATGTACTAAAACAATAGTAAAATATACTTACTTTTATATTATAATTTCATCATTTAACCAATTTCTACAACAATCTCCTCATTTTCTCCAAACGATGAGTATTAAAGATGCATTTTTCATGCATAAAGAACTAAAATCAAATTTAAAGACCAAATAACTATAAAAGGTATTATAAAGGTCTTTCAAATATATTTAGATGTTATCCAAAATCCAAATTATTATCACATGGTAATATGTTCACCAAAATTATTAAACCATTATATGATGAAATAATAAATTAATCTCTAAAATAAAATTTTTAAACCGAAAGTTCAAACTAAATCATCCCTAAATAACCTCAACATTAAAGAGATTTATATCATAAAATATTATCAAATACCTCTTATCATTCTTGCCAAAAAATTCGGATAAGTTTTTTTAAATCACATAATTCACATGATCACTAAATCACTTTTCAATCGCATGGTTATCTATATGATAAAAAATATGTTCCCATGATTACCTCAATTTCCAAGATCATATAAACCCTAGTTTTTATCAATTACTTAAACGTTATTTCCAAAAATGTAAGTGAATACTTCACATTAAACAAAATATTTAACAGAAATTAAACACAACAAAATTTCTCCAAAAGTTTCATTAATCACCATAAGATCTAAACACATAAAACCTCAAATTGGTGTCTAAAACATTGATAATTTTATAAAACATGTTATTATAAACCTATGACAGTCTCCCTAAATCATTATACAACCTCGTATTAAAAAATATAAATCAAAAAATATATCCAGTCCTCCATCTATTACAAACTATAAGAGCCTTGAGCCCACACTCCTATATTCTGCAATGAATATATTAACATTACATTAATAGATTTGATACCAAGTATGGTGACCCAATTTTATATATCCAAAACATACAACGAAAAGAGGAAAATATTGGATCACATTCATTATAATGCAAATTTTAGGTTTATAGTTTTGGGAAAATATAAAATAATCTTAACACATGGATTCATAAATAACTAGTTCATAAAGATGAATATCAACTACCACTGTAACCATCTATTCATATTCCACATTATGTCATAATCATCATCCATATAAAACCCTTCTAGACATAATAAATTTAAACACAATATTTATAACATGGGGAAAATGAAATGTGAGTAGGGTGAACTCAAATACTCATTAAGGTTGAATGGAATAATTTACAATTGATTGTTATCAGGGATCATAAGGAGAAAATTAGGGTATGATGACATAAAAAAGTGCAAGATTATAGAATAATAATATTCATACCCATAAATACTTAGATCAAGAAACATTAAAACATGGAATATTGATTTAAAAAAGTAAATATTCATCATAATCAATAATCATGAGATAGGTGATATCAATATTTACTATAATAAAATCTATAAAGTCATAAAAATCATAAATAAAACATATTGGTATCTTGTATAATTATCTTTACATCACTATATACAACTCGAATAACAAATATGTTAGAAATCTATCTCTATAGTACCCAATTCATTGAAGGATATAACAGACCACCTTATACTTATTTTATCATTGAACCGCCCTTACTTTTTTAAAAACGGAACCACAAAACCATGTTTTATAACAGAATAACCCTTATTTGATTTGTAATTTAATTATCTATAATTATAAACATTGTCTAAGATTAGTATCGTGAATAACGTATATAGATAATTCAATTCATCCTAAACTCAATGAAATAACCTTTTTTATTTTTATAATATGATTTTCCCATGTAAAAGAAATAGCTTCCTTAAAAATCTATTTCAGACATTATTAAACAATGAAATTGAAATGAGAAAATCTCTTTGAAAAGATATTAACCAATAGAGAAGATATGGGTTCAGTATAAATCTATTTAAAAACTGATTAGCATGTGGAAAAGAAATGGGTTCCATAACAATCACTTTGATATAATCATAATCCTTCATGAGAAATGATGAAAAATGAGTCAGCACAAAATATCTCTATTGGATTATAATAAAAAATAATTTTTGTTGACGTTTCTGAATTGAAATTTAATTATAAGACCATTAAAACCATTTTTTTGGGAAATAAACCTTTCATTTTAAAATAAAATTTAAAACCAAAAAATTCCCAAAAATATTATTTCAATATTTTTCATTGAAAACAATTGTGGAAAACGTAATTTAAAATTCAAGTAATGTAATTAAAATTATGGTAGAAAAATATGTTCATGTCATAAATGTTAAAAATATTCCTCATTTTCCAAACCTTATGAAAAAGGGATTCAAAAGATACCCATTTGTAAAATGGTTATAAAAAATTAAAATAAAATTAAAATAAAATTTTAAATTAATTTAAAAAATGAAATACTTATATGAAGAACTATTTTGAATTTTTTTTTTGAAAACATAGATATTAAACAGAATGATATTTTATCTAAATAAAAATTACATGGGCAGTATCACTTACAACTGAATTTTTCCATGTTTCTTAAGTCAATAAGGGAGGAAATATAAATTAAACATATTAACCACATTTATAACCATATGAGAATAATATATATATGGTTCAAGAAAATAATATCATATTTTTTTCTCTAAAAAAATGATAATAAGTAAATCCTAAAATAAATGATATCTCTGTATAAATCCTTTTCCTCTTTGGTAACACTTCAATTGTATTCCTTTGAAATAAAAACATCATATAAAAAATGAGATATAATTAACATAATTATATCCAATATATAACATGCCAAAAGTTCAATATATACACCTAATAAGGAAAACAGGTTCATATCATAAACATATGTCCCATATAAAGGAATTTGGGATGATTAATCCTTATAAAGATCATATCACTCAATCGAGAGTTAATAAATTGGGATATTATCTACAAAAATGTAAATACATAATAAAAAATATAAATAAATAACTAAATAAATTATATAGTAATTAACTAATAATCATATCGTAATGATTTCAATAAAGATGTGTTGCAACCCAATAAAATAAAATTAAGTTAGGAAACCCTTTACCCATTGCTAACGTTATATTAAAATTCCATTAAAAGAAATTTTTAAAATTGAAAACTAAATTACCATGATTTATGAAGGATTAATGATATTAAATGTTTCATTTGAAATATATACATAACTCAATAAAAATAATTTCTAAATATATCTTATGTCTCACATAAGTAAAAGTGAAATAAGAAATACTTCGTACATCAAGTCCATATATTCCTTATATGTACTTTAACACCTGTATAATAAGATTATATGTATTATTTTATTTAATAAGAAATTTTATGGGTTTATTACCTTATAATTAAATAATCTATTTTATTTCATTTTAATAAAAAAAATTGATATTTAATCAGTTAAGTACACATGTGGTGTTTTGAGGATGTTTGGTTCATTGTTGAAAAAATGGATTTGGTGTGTTGGTCATGGTCAATGATTTAATCATTTAAATATATATATATATATATATAATTAAATAATTTTCATTATATTCATAAATTATACTATTAAACCCATAATTAATATTTTTATGAAAATGAACTAGGTTATGACCATGAAGACTGTAGGTACGGTGTACAAGAGAGTAACGTTTCCATCATAAAAAAGGTTATTATGAAAATGAGGTCACTGGTATATTACCATTATATAATTATAATAATATCATATATACCATTCTATTTATTTAATTATATTTATATTATTTATTCATATGGTTTGGTGATGAAGTGAGAGTCACATCACTTTGTGAAAGCAATAGTCCACACCTACACAAACGACATTATCATTTTTTAGTGAGTGAAGCGGTAAGAAATAAAACTATGTATTAAATTTTTAGAAATAATAATGTTTAATGAGTGTTGTTATAATTTTATTTATATCACATATATACATTAATTTTATGTTTATTACCTTCCATGTAAAGTGTTAGTGAAAAATGAATCACATTATTTTGCGAGGTCATAATCTCCCATACGCAAAATTGGCATTATCGTATCCCCTATAGAAAAAAAAAATAAAAAAAATGTATATATGATATAATAGAAACATAAGTATAAATTTGTTTAAAATATAATATATATATATATAATTCTATTTCTATAATAATCTCTGAGAGTTGATGATGGAAAATGAATGAAATCAATACATTAAGCGGTCGTTTGTTGTATACATGAATGATGATTTCATATCCCATTTAATGGAGGAGGATATGGATATGTGTACTTTAAATTACATAATAAAATATATTTATTTTTCATAAAATATTTTTATTATAATATAATAAATTTAAAATATTTTAAGGAGGTGGAAGAAAAGAATAAAACAAAAACACATAGTTGGTAATTTTCCCACTTTTCAGACCACCCCTTTAGGATGATTCCTAAAGTATTCCTAGAATGTAATTATGAAAACAAAATCATGTATAATAAGTGTATGGAATTAGGTATGTCATTTTTGAATTTATATTTGGAACCACATTGGTTTGAAGAAGTGAAGAAGAGATGCATGGGGGTATCTTTTTATATGTGATGTGATTAGTACACTTTTAATTTTTGAAAAAAAAAATGTGTACCAAGGTATTTACCAATTAAAAGGAATCCAAAATGTATAATTATTCATCCTTAGACAATATAAGGTCTAAATAAAGTCATAAAATATATTTAAGATAAATTTTTAGGTCATTTTTACCCTTTGTTATTTTAGATTAATCCCCAACAAACCTATTTTTACCTTAACCACAATAATTAATTTTTAAAGTATTCGCTATTAAATATGGTAAAAAATAATGTTTAAATTATTAGATAATATAAATTATTCTGATTAAAATTTTTTAATCCATTTAAAAAATTTCCATTCACATCAGTTGAAATATTAAATTTACAACAAAACTCATAGACGTGATGAAAAAGCGGGGTTTCAAGGCTGTATTTTTCAAGAAAAAGATGATTCCATATTAAATATATGAATAATACTCATAATTCTATGAATAATAATAATTATTCATTTACATTAAATATATAAATTTTATTTAAATTATTTTTCTTTAGGGGCTGTTTTAGTTAATTAAAAATGTAAAATATTATGCACTTTAAAACCGTCTTCACGAAATCCCTTTTTTAAACACAAAGACAATGATATACTCAAATCCAATATGATGTTGATTAAAAATAACTATGTGGGTAAAATATAAATAAATAATACATATATTAATTTAAATCATATTAAAAAAATAATGTAACTTTTTAGTTTCTTAATCTTTTGAAATGAAATGACATTTTTACCAAAAGTAGTAATTTTCAATACTCACAAAAAAATCAATATTTTCTAAAATATTTAAATTAAATTTCTATATCATGATTTTAAAAAATAATTTCATATTTTCAAATATTTTTTCTAAAATCTCCAAAAAATGATTATATTACTTTTTTCATGAATAGAAATAAAAACCATTTTTTAAGAAATCATATTTTTAAAAAATATAATAGCATTATAAAAAATTGATTGATTATTTACTAAAAATTTATATTCCATTGGAAATATATATATATATATCATAAATTTCTTAATAATATTCATATATTCAAATTTAATGGGTACTTTATAATGGTTATATTTATCACGGGGCATTTAAGCTTAGTGATGCATGTCGAATATGCTATTGAGCATTGTATTTGTTGCTAAAATCTTATTGTGTGTCATTGAAGTCTCTATAATAGCCTCAATTGATTTTTATCATTACTATGTTATAAAAAATAATATCATACATAAAAAAATTGGTATGGATTGGATAAATGATATTCAATATATAATTAAAAGTGGTTGGACCTCTAAATTTTGTGAGAGGGATTCTAAGATAATATAGGTATGCAATTATGTGAGGAACATAATGCAATATGTCAAAAGAGGATACAAATATATAAGGATACCATTTATATTTTATAATATGGTAAAAAAATTAGAATCTTAAGCATATATGATACATGGTTATTTATGGTATATTTTATTTCCTTCAGATCGTGTGGTGAACATTGTTTAAGGGATCATTGTTTTCAACAAAACATCATCAGGGTTGGATCCATCTGAATATGTTATATTTTGTTCAAATGAAAATATAATTATTACTACTCACTATGAGTAAAATTGAAATGGTTTTCATAACGAAATATTCACAATTATCCTCACATTGTAAAATATATTGATATTCATAATAAATTACTATCTCATATACCATTTTCTGACATTCCTCTGTATTTTTTCCATATTGTGTAGTTGATAATTGGGAATTCCCTTTGTTTATGTATTTAAGAAATTAATTTATTAAACATGACTTATTTCATATTTGAAATTGAGTTGTGACTGATATTTTACCAAAATAGTTTTATTATATGGGGAAACATAACAATTATCATGTTCAACACAATTCTTTGATATTGTATGACCACTATATCATATTATATATGTAGAATAACCTACCATGTACAAACATGAAGTACATAAAAAAATTTGTGGGAAGAATATTTAAAAACTAGTGTTTTTTATTCCAGGGTTTAGTTGTTTATCAGAACCCCAAGGTCCATGAATGATGTAATTTTTTACACATTTATATAAAAGGGGATGCTTTCTTTTATCATGTATTTCAGCTAAAAATCTCTGACTTATAAAATAAATTATTGTTATTTTATATGTATATTCAAGTAATAAATGTATATAAACATAAGGTAAGAAACATTTTTAAAATTCAAGGGTGTGTATAACCGCAAGAATAAATAAATCACTATTTCTTGAATTCCTTTTAAAAAGGTTAAAATTAAAAACTGTAATGAATTTAATGATAAAAATTGATACCTACATTGTACATTCCAAAAATAAACCCATAATTTTAATCATTAATTGAATATTCAGCCATGATATTGAAACCCTCCAAAAATTCTTTTGGATATTTTTTGGGATAAAGGTTATTAGATATAATAAATAATAATATATGTGGCCAATATAGGTTGCATGTGAAAATGTGGAAAAAATATGGATATCCAGTATAGTTACAAATTTCCATTCAATTATAATAATTTTAAATCTTTTATCTTGGTGCCCCATTAAATGGTTATGGTCATACAATATTGTTTTTAGAAAATTATACCACAATGATCACATATAAATTAATCTTCTTGTAAACTACTATATAATTCAACTCATAATTATTTTTTATTAAATTATATGAATGAAAAATGCTAAGATTAAACCTTTCTATACACATCAACAATAAAATGTTGTAAACATCATCTTAAATGTAATTGTTTGTCATTTAGATTTGGTCTAAATTGAAATTGGTATGAAAATTACTCTCTCATTATTGTACTGTGAACATTATAATTTATGGAACATTAATTATGAAGAACATTATTGGAATACCCATATTCACTATTTGAAAAAATTATAGGATATCCTAAAGGAATTTATATTTGTTAAATCTCATACAGACAGTACAAGTCAACTAATAATGTCTGTATGATGGTGTATCCATCATAATTAAAAATTTTATTAATGAAAAAAATTAACATGGAAATTTCTAACGAATTTGGTATATTTTGTGTACGAGGATCCAATCCCCTTTGTCTAATTATCATTAACTGTAAATATATGATAGAATTTGTTTTGAATAAATCTCTTGTATTAATAAACTGATAGATTAAATAATTCCATTCATCATACATAAATTGTATATTTTTGATAATTATAGGTTTGATAGAGAAATCCATGTCATTTTTATTGGATCTATGGAAAAAAATGATTAGATTGAAAGAATCAAATAAATTCAGAATAAATAAGTGAAATATCATTAAATTTCCTATCAAACTAAATTCTATTTTCTAACTCAGTTTAAGTGCCAAAAACATATAGCTTGGTGAATTTTGTGGCTTCAATAGTAGGTGGAACTAATCTTCTATAATGGTGATTGTTGTTCTATTATGTTTTTAAATATACTGATCGCCTTAAGTATTTATGGAATTATAAATTTCTCATCACATTGAGGTAAAATAGAACACATTATTTTAATGTTGTATAAGATGAAGAATTTTTTTAAATCAATTTAATTATCATAATAAATTATGGATTTTAAGTATTCAGGTTGGGTTTCAAATTCATGTAGTTTGATTTTACCAAGTGAATAATCCAATGATAACTAAGGAGAATTTTGGGCTTTGTACAATTTAAATACTTCATCAAACCACAAAGTAGCACAATGGTATATTTTTCATTATTGAGGATCTATTATAACCAATTAATATATTTTACATTAATATATTTTTAGTAAAATTTTAAGAGAATAAGAAAACAAAAAAATAAATCTCAAAAAAATGTTGCATGTTACACAATACTAATATGTTCAACCAATGTACTCCCATTTGTATATATTTCTATTTTAATTCATTTGATGAATAGTTTGTGTCACAGTAATATATTTATAATTTTTTAATATAAATTATTTATAGTGATCAATAATAAATGTAAAATTATAGAAATATATATCTACATTGAACATCTAAAATTCAAAAAATAACATACCATAATCACAATAAATGATGAGTTTATTGTTTCAATTTTATTGTAATGTAGAATAACCAAAAATCCACTACAATATAAATTATTATAAAATAACCCAATTTCCAAATTTCACTGAATATATTATATAAAATTATTATTTAGTAACCAAATTTCACTCGATACAACAAGTATCTTCATAAAATATAGTTTTATCTCACTCAAAATATTATATAAAATGATTATATAATAACACAAAACCCAAATTTTACATATAATAATATATATCATAAAAATAACATAAAGATGATGTAATTTTTACACACAATTATTCATATTTTTAGAACAATTAAAAAGATTCATTTTTTAAAGAAGTAAATTTATCATAGGTTTTTGAAGTGTCAAATTTCACATGAAATGAAACATATTCTTAGAAAATAAAATTCTAACTCATTACTATATTAAATAAATTTTATTTATAAAGATACATCATTTAAAATATGAATTTTATCTCATTTATGATATGAGAAAATTGTCAAGTTCAATTATGTATATTTAAAAAAATGTGTTATCATTCATATAAGCTGAACTAATTTTAACATATAATCATATAAATTTTATAAAATGATATTTGCCTCATATTTGTATTGACAAAATAGGTAAAATGTATCATTAATTAAATAATAAAATTTATCACATGTATAATGTATGTTATATTTCACTTATAATGATGCATATTTTTTAACATTATAAGTTTCTCTTATAAAAGATGAAATAAATTTTTTTATAATTTTTAATTTTTATTTTTAATATTTATATCACATAAGTGGTTGGATAGATTTAATATAAAGTAATATATATTTAAGAAATTAGAATTTATCTCAAGTATGAAATGAGATAAATTTATTTTATAAAAACTTATCACTACAACAGATTGTGATTTCAAAAGAGCTAGAAATGGTATTTTCTTGTGCTAAAAAATTGATGAATTGATAAGTGACCTTAAAACTTGTGGCCTTTACCATCACTATCAAAAGTGTTGATAAATCCCCCCTTATATCTGTGATAAAACAAAATCACTAATAAAGTGTTCCTTTATAAGAGCCTTTTTAGTAATGGTAAAGGGGCCCTTTATAATAACTTCTTTAACAATAAAAAATATAATCAAATCATCCAACTTGACACATTTATCAGCACTCCCTATAACGACTTATACTTTACATACATTTTTATTACTTCAAAATTTAAGTACACTTATTACAACATATAAAAAAACCATGGAAGGAACGTTTGGGTATAGTGTCTTTAGAAACTGTGAAACATAAACAACTGATTCATAAAGCATCTACATTGTCTCCCGTTTATTTCATCATATCTAGAGTCCCTTTTGGCATATCCTACTTAATAACATTCTTCCAGACCTAGGGAAAAGAAAACATACAAAAGGGTGAGCTCAAATGCTGAGTAGGGGTAAACAAAAGTAATATCAATCATATCATATTCTTATGAACATAACATTTTTAAAATCATATCCTGCAAAAGAGATCATAATATCATGACATGGGATCAATCATATTAGTGAAATGTAATCCAAATAATCATAACATAAAACATGATACTTTGTGGCATAAACACATAATCATAGGGAATCATTTATTAGTAGTCAAGACTCATTTCCAAGACTATCTTAGTGGAAAAAGTCCATTTCTGAACCGAGTTCACTCCTCATTTCAGTCCTGTTTCACTGAACTGGATTAACCTGTCATTCCAGCCATGTCTCTCTCATGAGATATAAATATTTACCTAATGCATTGGAGGGAGATATAGGTCCCACCAATCCTATAATGATACCATTCTTATCTGTGCCACAAGATCATAAATCATACATCATAGCATAACCCATGTAATAAAAATGGGATTCTTAATCATCATGCCATCATAACACAATTCATATAAGATAAAAGGACATCATAAAAATAATTCCATCATAACATAATCAAAACAATGTAAAAATAGGGATAGAAACAGAACCCTATATTATCTTAGATGGAAAATAATTTTTGATAAAACACTTGAACTTCATTCTTGAGGAAAATATCCTTTCTACTTCAAAAACATTTTCCTTTCATAACATGTCATATAATTTTAAACTAAAAGAAGTTGGTTAAAAATAAACTTGAAAATTTTTAAAGGAAGCTTCATGTAAATAATGCTCTAAAAATCCATTCATGTCGTATAAGATAAAAAAACATTCTTCTCGTACTTTGGCCGAAAAAGTAAAAAAGTGCCTCGTACGAGAAATGACAAAAGATTCCTTTAATATCTTTTACTAAAAACTCACCGAAGGGTAAAATTGGATATAAAAAATTGGAGGAGTATTTAAATAATATTACATATTGAGGAAACATGGATGTGGATGATAAATATTTCCCATTAAATTATGAAGTATAAACAATATCGGATAAAAATTGAGATTGCGAGATTTTCCATTACCTTAGGTCTGATTTGATTCGTAAGTGTCCAAACCTCCTGTATTATGATTTAAATAATTTTATTGACTTATTCCAGAATCATAATTATTGTTATGATATCATATATGGTCATATTTTTAGGTTCTTATTAGTAATATTTCATTGCTACTTATTATTCGGGTGTTTATTACTTTTTGTTCTTATGTGTGTTTTGTCGAATAAATTCTTATTCTTCTTTTTAGGTTATATATACCTCATTTATAGAATGGTATTAGTGTAATATATATCATATTTATTCATTAAATTCATTTATATAATCATTATTCTATGAAGATCATGTAGAACGAGTCACATCACATCATGGAGCTGATATTCCGTACATACGCACGAGCAATGATATCGTTCCCATGATCATGGAATTGTATTGGAGAGTATGTATACTATTTCATAATCAATATCACTTTACAATAATCATATATAGTTATTATCTACACCATTATAACTCTCCAAGTAAGGTGGTGGTGGAAAATAGATTACACCACGGCGTGGAGATGGTATTACGTACGTACGCACGTGCGATGATTTCATTTTCCATAGGATATATAGATGGTGAAATAGGGTTGTTTCATACTTATAATAACATATCATTATATTAGTGATAATTATGTTATTACCTAATAATGAAACAACTAAATAAGAAGAAGTAGATGAAGAAATAAAGTTGGAAGAATCGTTAACGGACATTACCTCTTCTTTGAAGCGCCTCTTCTTAACCTCCTCTTAGGGCACTAAATATGGTCTTTGAAGAATACCAGGACCTCTAGGATGTTTCTAGGGAAGTGGAGAAGAGACATTGTCAGGGTTGTGACGAGCATGAAGGCTCAATGTGGTGTGAAGAAGAGAGGGAGGAGGTGCCCTTTTATAAGGGAGGAGAGGGGCACCTTAGGAAAAACAAAAAATATTATATTATTATAAAGTAGTATTCAGTTTTTAATAAATCCATGTTGATTTATTTCAATGATAAGGTGGGGATGGATCTAAAGCTTATCATCTAATAGAATTTAGACAATTTTAGGTTTATATTTTAACCTTATTATTTAGATATAACTTTATGTTAAATAATTTTACTTTTACCCTGTCTTCTTGTTTTCTTACACTATAAGGTTAATAAACTTTCTATAACAAGCCAAAAGAACCCCAAGTTGTTTATTAGTAATATATAAAACCTTATCTAAGTAATTTTTCAGAACCTTTGATTTTTAGGAATAAAATAAAAATTAATAATATAATATTTGTTTTAAAAACATTTTTATGTCATTTTTGGAAGTATTTGGTAATTGATTTTTGTGAAATCATAACAGAATGATTAGTTCAAAAAAAGTTAATTAAATCCATAATAACATGTCATAGTAACATATAAAATTAGGTGAATTCATAAAAAGTCTCAAATTACATTTATTTGGGTATTTATAACATCAATTATGTCAATATTTCATTAATAAGATAATTATTGCATCATCATTGTGTCATAAATAAATTAACTTATTTAATGTATAAAAATTATATATAAAAGACCATTATGTAAGAAATATTTTTATCTTTATAATGAATATTTATAGTCGAATTTATCTTATGTATAACCCTATATTAAAAATTATTTTATTTAATAAGCTTTGATTTTAACTATTTTAACTATTCTTTAAATAATATAATATTAAATGGTCTAATCTAATACAAGTGGACCTAAATGGTCGTATTTTACTCCTAAATTTGTTTTTGGTCGAAATAAACTTATAAAATAGAATTAAGACATGTTTTAGGGAAATAATAATATAATTTTTACCCTTAATTACCCTATTTACATTTAACTGTGGTAAAAAAAGTAAAAAGTTACTATTCACAAAAAATTATCTTCATATCATTCAACCACATTTTAGTCCTTGATATAAACAGTATATCTTTGATTTTTCAAATTTCACTCATAGAAGCAGTAAAATTATGTTTTATGTGAATTTGCCAATTCTCCTAAGAGGTGGGTAAAAGACGGTAAAAAGTTCAATAAAATTTATATATATATAAAATTATTATAAAATGACTCCAATGAATTAATTTGAACTTATATAGTTATTATTTATCAATTTTGACCTAAAATAAATTAAAATAAATAATTATTAAAATAAAAAGTCTGTTTTTGAATAGTAACCCACTATTTTCAATATTCATCAAAAATTGAAAGTTTTCAGAAAAATTCCAAAATTTCACCCTAGGATAACTTCGATATTCTAAATCCAAAAATGAAGTCCATTTTGAAAGATTAAATTTACACAATTTAAAAAAGTGGTTATTACTATACATAATGGCTAGTTTTAATAATATTTTAATAGCATATCATTGTTTAGTGAAACTTGGTATTGAGTACGATGCAAGCTATCGAGGAAGGTCATGATTGTGTGTAAAGCAAGCCAAGATAGTGTTGTGTGTAGTGAAAGATTCCTTTGACAATGTATATAACCTAAAGAAAAAACATTTCTCATAAAAATCTCGGGTGTTACATTCCACCCCCTTTAAAATGAATTTTCCATCGAAATTCGTCACTTTGTAACAAATAGATGAGGATAGCTCTCCATCATCATATCCTCAAGATTCCATGTATCTTATTCTAATTGGTGGTTCCTCCATAAAAATTTCACCAAGTGATTGGTCTTGTTTCATATGACTTTTTCGCTACGATCTAAAATCTCTATCGGCCATTCTTCATAAGAATGATCTTCCTCCAGCAGCACAACTTCTAAGCTTAGTACATGGGAAGGATCGGGTATGTACTTTCTTAGGAGTGATACATGGAACACATCATGAACTTGAGGGAGATTCTATGGAAGGTCCAATTGGTAAGCTACCTTCCAAACACGATCTAGTATTTTGAAAGGACTGATATACCTAGGGCTCAACTTTCACTTCTTTCCAAATCTCATTACTCTCTTCCAAAGAGATATTCATAAGAACACTTTATCACCCAATTCAAACTCTAGGTCTATTTTGCAGTTGTCGGCATAACTTTTTTATCGACTCTGAGCTGATGTAATGTGTTGTTTAATAGATCTGACCTTTTCTGTCGTCTCATCAAAAAGATCAGGTCCTATTAGCTTTCTTTCACCAACTTCATCCCACCAAGTCAGAGTTTGGCATTTCTTTCCATAGAGAGCTTCATAAAGAGCCATCTGAATACTGGAGTGAAAGATATTACTATAAGAAAATTCCACCAAATGTAGATGTTGATCCCAACCACCTATGAAATCCATAGAGCATGATATTAACATATCTTCTAGTGTTTGAATTGTTCTCTCAGACGGACCGTTTTTTTGAGGATGATAATTAGTGCTGAAACTCAACTCTGTATCCAGAGTATGCTGAAGACTTCTCCAGAACTTTGAGGTAAACATTAGATCCCGATCAGATATAATTGAATGTGGTACTCCATGTAATCTTACCACATCCTTTACATATATCCTAGAAAGATTATCCAAAGAGAAATCCTCTCTAATAGCAATGAAGTGTGCAGACTTTATAAGGCGATCAACTATGACCCAGATAGCATTATTGCCTTTGGATGTTTTAGGAAGTCCAGTGACAAAGTTTAGAGTGATGTTTTCCCATTTCCATTTGGGTATGGGTAATGGTTGTAACATACCCTTAGACATCTATCTCTCAGCTTTAACTTGCTGAAAAACCAAGCATCGAGAGACATATTCAACAACATCTCTTTTCATGCCATCCCACCAAAAGTACTCTTTCAGGTCCCTATACATCTTCGTACTTCTAGGATGAATAGAGAATGAAGAACTATGAGCCTCATCCAGCAGCTCCTTCTTTAATTCTGGGATGGGAGGAACACAAACCTGATTCCCAAACCTTATTATCACATCATAATCAAGGTTGAATTGAGGATCATTTTTCACCTTCTTTTGTTACTCAACATCTTCTTTCTGTGCCTATTTAATCTTCACATGTATAGATGGTTGAACACTCATTTGAGAAATATGATAATTCTCCCCTTCTATTATAATTCCAAGATCCATCCTTTGTAAATCCATAAATATTGGATCTTTTGTGATCCTCATCATGGATAATTTAGCATGGTCTTGTCGACTTAATGTATCTTTCACCTTGTTTGCTTTCCCTGGGTTGTAATGAATTGAGAAGTTGTAATCATTAATCAACTCCAACCATCTTCTTTGGTGCATATTCATCTCCTTTCGTGTGAAAATATACTTTAAACTTTTATGAACAGTATAAATATCATAGCTTTCACCATAAAGATAATGCCACCAAATCATTAATGCAAAGATTACCGCATCTAACTCTAAATCATGAGTTGGGTAATTTTTCTCATGTATTTTAAACTATTCTGAGGCATAAGCTATCACCATATCGTTTTTCATAATAACACACCCCAGCCCCTTCTTGGATGCATCACTATAGATCACAAGCCTTTCTCCACTACAAGGAAGTGTGAGTACAGTTGCACTGGATAACCTTCTTTTCATCTCCTTGAAATTCTCATCACATTCCTCCATCCACACAAACTTAACTCCTTTTCAAGTCAACCTGGTGAGTGGATTAGATAATCGTGAAAAATCATTCAAAAAACGTCGATAATATATATCCAAACCAAGAAAACTTAGGATCTTAGTTACTATTTTTGGTCTCGACCATCTTTCGATAAAATGTTTTTTGCTAGATCCATAGATACCCCCCCCCCCTTGAGATTATGTGACCCAAAAATGAAACTTTTTGAAGCCAAAATTCACACTTGGTAAATTTGGCATAAAGCTTCTCCTTTCTCAGTGTTTTAAATATAATTCTCATGTGATCATCATGTTCTTCCTTTCTCTTTGAATAGACAATAATATCGTCTATAAAGACTACCACAAACTGATCAAGATAGTCTTTAAGGACTCTATTCATCAAATCCATGAAGATAGCAGGGGCATTTGTAAGACCAAATGGCATCACTATAAATTCATAGTGTCTATACCTTGTACGGAAGGTCGTCATTGGTATATCCTCCCTTTTGACCCTTAATTGAAGATACCCTAAATGAAGATCAATCTTGGGAAAGTATTGAGCTCCACGTAGTTGGTCAAATAAGTCATTAATGCATTAGAGATGAAATTTGTTCTTGATAGTGATCTTGTTAAGTTCTCGATAATCAATACAGAGTCTCATTGATCCATCGTGCTTCTTAAGAAACAGAATAGGTGCTCCCCAAGGTGACGCACTAGGGCGTATGAACCCCTTATCAAGACACTTTTGGAGTTGCCTCTTCAATTCCTGCAACTCAATTGAGGCCATTCTATAAGGTGTCTTTGAAATAGGCAAAGCACATGGTACGAGTTCTATTGAAAACTCAACTTCACGATTTGGTGGAAGACCCGGAAATTATTCCGGAATGACATCATCAAACTCTATTACAATAGGAATATTCTTAATCATAAGTGTCTCTCCAACCATTTGGGATAAATAACCTTCATTTAGTGGAATCAAGACCCATAAGATGGAAGGAATTTCCACTGTAAGGTTACGTTCATCCTTGCATCGATAGATGATGATAGATTGATCTGGAATATGAAATGTGACTTCCCTTCTTTGGAAATTAATATGAGCTCCATATAAAGAGAGCCAATCCATTCCAAGAATCACATCAAATTTTACTATAGGAAGGATCACAGGATTTGCATGAAGCACTTTCCCACAAACGTCAATCGGAGAAGAATTATAAACTTTTGATGCGACTGTTGTGCCATTAGTGGTTGTCACACTAACTCAACATCTAATTGCTGAGGTAATATGGCGATACCCTTAGAAAATTATTCAGAAATAAAAGAGTGGGTGGATCTGGAATCAAATAAAACATTTTCCACTTTAGAGTGGATGGTAAGTGTACCTTTCACCACTTCGTTCTCATACTCCACATCGCTAATAGAAATTTCATGTGACATTCCTTTGTATTTAGCCTTAAGATTTTGTTGACGTAAATCATCATCATGAACCCTTGGATTAGGGCATTGATTAGCATAATGCCCCATTTCCTTGCACATGTAACATTGAAGTGTTGGAGGTGCACCCTATGTAGCATTTTCATTGTTCGCATCACTAGACATCATATTCCCATCATTGCGGCATTCAAATGCCCGATGACCTTCTTTTCGACATTTGAATCATTTACCTGTCCCTTTAAGTCAACTCCCTCCACGTTTATTTCCACACATTGAGCATAAGAGAAAAATCAAATTCTTTTCAGTGTGCTCTTTAGATTTTACTTTTTATTCCATTTTTCTCTTCTTATCAAACCCATATGACTGATGGGTTACTTCAATCTCCATCCCAACCTTAAGAGCGCATCAAACGATTTCCTCATAGCTATTGAAGTCCCTTATGGATAATGCCCTTCTATGACTTGGTTTTATTCCACTAATGAATTGATCGATCTTACTCTCAGGTTGGATAATAATCCCAGAAGCGTACCTTGAATGTCTTGTAAACTTTTCATCATAGGTACCAACAGATTAATCATCCTTCTGCTTTAGTTCAAGAAACTCCTTCTCCATCTTTGTTTGAAGAATACGAGGGAAGTACTTATTGAAAAATAAGTTCGTGAACTCGTCCCATTCCATGGAATAAATTTCATCTCTTGGCCTTATATTCTTGATAATATTCCACCATTGATCAGCTTCACCTTCCAAATGATATACTGCTAAGATGACTTTATCATGTTCAGAAAATGGAAGAACTGAAAATATCTTTTCAGTAGTACTAATCCATTTTTCAACATCTAATGGATCAGTAGACCCGCTGAATGAGGGCAGATGCTTCCTCATGAAGGATTAAACAGAATGTTGCTCTTTATTTTTCTCGTTTGTAAGTCCTCCATGATTCATAGCTTGGGAAAGTTGTGTGAGAATGGCCACAAGATTTTTCATTCCATCTCCTATAACATTTGGTTGCTCAGGGGGACAATCATTGTATTGCCCATCGCATTCAGAATTAACACGGGTCCTTCAGGTTCTAGCCATTGACTAAAACAAAGAAGAATAGTGTGAGCAATAGTAATTATAATAGGAAAACCACATAATCAATAATAAAATTTCATGCTTTAGGTCTTATAATAGGTTATTCATGGCCATTTCTAAAACACTAAAATTGTGTTCTATGATTAAACTTATCCTTAGGGTTCTTACTAATGCTTCACATCCTAGTTTCCAAAGGTTGACTATACCTTTCCTATGATACCAACTATAATGACCCATACTTTACATAAATTGTTATTACTTCAAAATTGTAGTACACTTATTACAACATATAACAAAACCATGGTAGGACCGTATAGGTATAGTGTCTTTAGAAACTGGGAAACATAAACAACTGGTTCATAAAGCATCTACAATGTATCCCATTTATTTCATCATATCTAGAGTCCCTTTTGGTATATCCTACTCAATAACCTTCTTCCAGACCTGGGGAAAAGAAAACAAACAAAAGGGTGAGCTCAAATGCTCAGTAAGGGTAAACAAAAGTAATATCAATCATATCATATTCTTATGAACATAACATTTTGAAAATATTATCCTGTAAAAGAGATCATAATATCATGACATGTGATCAATCATAGTAGTGAAATGTAATCCAAATTATCATAAATTAAAACATCAAACATTATGGCATACACACATAATCATAGAGAATCATTTCATAGTAGTCAAGACTCATTTCCATGACTATCTTAGTGGACAATGTCCATTTCTGAACCGAGTTCACTCCTCGTTTATGTCATGTTTCACTGAACCAAATGAACCTGCCATTCCAGCCATGTCTATCTCATGAGAAATAAATATTTATCCAATTAATTGGAGGGAGAAATAGGTCCCACCTATCTCATAATGATACCATTCTTATGTGTTCCACAAGATCATAAATCATACATCATAGCATAACCCATGTAATAAAAATGGGATTCTTAATCATCATGCCATCATAACACAATCCATAAAAGATAAAAGTACATCATAAAAATAATTTCATCATAAAATAATAATAAAAATTTAAAAATAGGGATATAAACAGAACCCTATATTATCTTAGATGGAAAATAATTTTGATAAAACACTTGAACTGCATTCTTGATGAAAATATCCTTTCTACTTCAAAAAAAATTTCGTTTCCTAACATGTCATATAATTTTAAACTAAAAGAAGTTGGTTAAAAATAAATGTGAAAATTTGTAAAGGAATATTAATGGAAATAATGTTCTAAAAATCCATTCATTCCGTACAAGTTAAAAAAACATTCTTCCCGTACTTTGGCCAGAAAAGTCAAAACGTACCTCGTATTAAAAACGACAAAAGATTCCTTTCATATCTTTTACTAAAATCTCACCGAAGGGTAAAATTGGATTTAAAAAATTGTAGGAGGATATAAATAATATAACATATTGAGGAAACATGGATGTGGATAATAAATATTCCCTAGTAAATTCTGAAGTATAAACAATCTCGGATAAAAATTGAGATTGCGAGATTTTCCCTTACCTTAGGTCCGATTTACTTCGAAAGTGTCTGAGCCTCTTGTATAATAATTTAAATAATGTCATTTACTTATTCCAGAATCATAATCATTGTTATTATATCATAAATGGTCATATTCTTAGCTTCTTATGAGTTATATTTAATTGGAACTTGTTATTTGGGTGTTTGTTACTTTTTGTTCTTATGCGTGTTTTTTCGAATAAATTCTTATTCTTATTTTTAGGTTATAGAGACCTCATTTAAATAATTTTTTTGTGTAATATATATAATATTTATTCATTAAATTCATTTATATAATCATTATGCAATGAAGATCATGTAGAACGAGTCGCATCACATCGTGGAGACAGTATTCCGTACGTACGCACGAGCGATGATATCGTTCCCATGATCGTGGAATTGTATTGGAGTGTATTTATATTACTTCAGAATCAATATAACTTTACAATATTCATATATAGTTATTCTCTACACCATTATACCCATCCAAGTAAGGTGGTGGAGGAAAATAGATTACACCACGGCGTGGAGACGGTATTCCGTACGTACGCACGCGCGGTGATTTCGTTTTTTGTAGGATGGATAGATGGTGAAATAGGTTTGTTTCATACATATAATAACATATAAGTATATGAGTGATACTTATGTTATTACTTAATAATGAAACAACTAAATAAACAGAATTAGAAGATGAAATAAAGTTGAAAGAATCAGTAACGGACATTACCTCTTCTTTGAAGCGCCTCTTCTTAACCTCCTCTTAGGGCACTAAAGATGGTATTTGAAGAAGACCAGGACATATAGATTGTTTCTAAGGATGTGGAGAAGAGAAATATTTAGGGTTTTTCTGATCATGAAGGCTTAAAGTGGTTTGAGGAAGAGAGGGAGGAGGTGCCCTTTTATAAGTGAGGAGAGGGGCACCTTAGGAAAAAATAAAAATATTATTTTATTTTAAAGTCATATTCGGTTTTTAATAGCTCAAATTTGATTTATTTAGAATATAAGGTGGTTATGGGTAGAAATAATCTAATCTAATATAATTTAGACAAGTTTAGGTTTCTATTTTAACCTTATCATTTAGGTTTAACTTTATGTTAAATAATTTTACTTTTACTCTGTCTTCTTGTTTTCTTACACTATAAGGTTAATAAACTTACAATTACAACCCAAACGAAGCCCAAGTTGTTTATTATTAATATATATAACCTTATATATGTTATTTGTATAAACCATAGATTTTTAGAAATAATATAACAATTAATAATATAATATTTGTTTTAAATACTATTTTTTGTCAATTTTCACACTATTTGGTAATTGATTTTTTTGAAAGTCATAACAGAATTATTAGTTCTAAAAATGTTACTTAAATCAATATTAACATGTCATATTATCCTATAAAATTATTGTAATTCATAAAAAGTCTCAAATTATATTTATTTAGGTATTTATAACATCAATTATGTCAATATTTTGTTAATAAGATAATTACTGCATCGTCATTGTGTCATACATATATTAACTTATATAATGTCTAAAATTTATAAATAAAATTTTATTATGTAGGAAATATTTTTATCTTTCGAATGAATATTTATAGTCCAATTTATCTCATGTTTAACCCTTTATTAAAAATGTTTTATTTAATAAACATTGATTTTAACTATTTTAACTATTCTTTAAATAAAATAATATTAAATGTCCTAATCTAATCCAAGTGTACCTAAATGGTCATATTTTATTCCTAATGATTTTTTGGTCGAATTAACCTTATCCAATAGAATTATGACATGTGTTACGATAATAATAAGATCATTTTTACCCTTAATAATCCTATTTACTTTTAACCGTTGTAAAAAAGTAAAAAGTTACTATTCAAAAAAATTATTTTCATCTCATTCAACCACTTTTTTGTCCTTGATATTAACCGTGCCTCTCGGATTTTCAAAATTCCACTCAACGAAGTTGTAAAATTACATTTTATGTGAATTTGAAAATACTCCTAGGAGGTGGGTAAAAGACGGTGAAAAGTTCAATTAAATTTGTATATATCTAAAATTATTATAAAATGACTCCAATGAATTAATTTCAACTTATAAAGATATTATGTATCAATTTTGACCTAAAATAAATTTAAATAGATAATTATTTAAATAAAAAGTCGGTTTTTAAATAGTAACCAGTGTTTTCACTATTCATCAAAAATTGGATGTTTTCAGAAAAATACCAAAATTTCACCCTAGGCTAAATTCGATATTCCGAATCCAAAAATGAATTCGATTTTGAAAGATGAAATTTACAAAATTTCAAAACATGGTTATTACTATTCATAACGTCTAGTATTAATAATATTTTAACAACATGTCGTTGTTTAGTGAAACTCGGTATTGCGTACGACGTAATCTATCGAGGAAGGTCGTGATTGCATGTAAAGCAAGCCAATCTAGTGTTGTGTGTAGTGAAAGATTCATTTGATGAAGTATATAACATAAAAACAAAACATTTCTCATAAAAATTTCGGGAGTTACACTCCCCCCAACATCGGTTTGTGCGCCTCACATACCTAGCCATCCATACTAAATCCCAATCCCTTTATTAGATATTTTGAAGCCCTTAATCAAAATTATTCACACACTTCAACCTTGCCCATACTTGGAATTGATCCCCTGACCTCATACTTCAAATCATAACACATTACTACTACACCATCAAGTTTTTTTATATTTTATGATAAACCTATAAATATATAATATAATTTATATATATATTCATAAAATCATATATATTTATAATTTTTTTTAATATATTTTAAAAATATGTCCATATACTATATATATATATTTTACATATATATAGACTAATATTTATATGTCAATATATTTATATATATATATAATTATACATATTTATATATAATTATATAATTTGATATAAATTTTTTTTGATGTATTTATAAATATTTATTGTAAATACATTCATTTATTATATTTAATTGGAATGATATATTTATAAAAATACATTTATAAAAGATGCATCTACATAATATTGACACATACATACACATATATTCATTCACATATTTTCACACATGTAGAATGTTATATTTCACAGATACACACAATAATATTTTCATATAATTACTTATTTACATATATTATAATATGAACATAAATATTTATTTATTAATTAAAACACATATTTATAAATAATTATTACCTATAATGTTATATATATATATATTAATGTATCATTATATGGTAAATAAAATGGATAGTGTTATATTTTAAATAAAATTAATAATAAATATTTATTTCTATATGTATTATAAATAAAAAAAATATATTCTTATTTAAATAAAATTAAATATTGATCTGTAAAATTTAATTATTTCATGTAAATACATAAAAATTTCTATATAATTAATTATAAATAAAACTATAGAATAAAAATGGTAAAATTTAGACACTATAATATCCATATGACTATAATTCATGACAAAATATTTAGTCTCTAAAGAAAAAATATAAGAATAATCCATAAAATGATGTTAAAATTTCATCAATTGTTCAAAAATTAAGGCACCCCAATGTGAAACTCATTTTAAAGGCATCATGGGACATTTGTAACCTTTATAAAGAACTAAATAGCGACCCAATTCTACATGACATTATTTTTTTTTTACAATATTTTTTTTTGTTATGTGTTTGTTCCCCAATAAATATTTTGATAAAAAAGTTATTGTTGTTTTATTTTTATGTCATATTATTAACTTTTCTTCGATTATTCATTAATTTATGAAATATTTATGTCTTACACTTGTTTTGAAATTAGTATCACTCATTTATCATTTCTAAATTATCAATTAATTTTACTTTTTGTGATTCTTTTATAAGTCATTTTTTATAAAATTTCTTATATAAAGTGTAAATGAATATTTAGTTCTAAATAAATCATATTTAATAAAATATTATATATATATATATATATCAATATAAATATATATTTGTTTATATATTAATATATGATTTTTAATTGTATATAATTTTTTTTATGAAATATAACTTTTATCAGTGATGGGAAAAATAACCGATAGATGGTACTTTTATCCGAGCCGATAAAGGGGCACTTTTATGAGGGATTTTTTTCTACTTATCAAATTACCCTTTATTAGGGCTTTTATCTAGCACTGATAAAATCACCCTCTTTGTTAGTGCATTTAGTTTTTGTAGATAAAGAGTTCTTTTTAACATTGCACAACCTTCAGTAGTGAATTTTTTACAAGATGTAATATATATCACATACAAGATAGTGTGAATTCTATATATCTTTCTATATCATATAAAAATCTATTAAAAATTATTATTTATTCAGTTTGGAACTTTTTCAGCTTTAAAAATGATAATAAGAGGATTCTTTGATAGTGTTGACTAAAAGTGATGACAAATAGAACCATTAAAAACACTCTTGAAGGGAACCATGTATAAATTAATTTATATACAATTTTATATATTTTTATATATGATTTATATAACAATAAGTCTATATATGTAAATATAATATTTAAATATGATTTATATAACTATATTATAATAATATTACAATTGTTATCAATGTTATTTTACATTTTATATGAAAAAATAATCACATTTTTGTTAATCATTAAAAATTTTCAATAATATATTTATATAAATTTTTTAAAAAATATTGAATAAATATTATAAGTTATTATTTTATTTAAAAAATTATATTTAATTTTAAATGAATCAATATTTATTTAAATTTAGTATAAGATTTATTTTTAATATTTGTATTCATATTAAATAATTTAAAATACCACACACATATTTTTAGGTATGTATATTTATGTATGAATATGTGGTTGTATGTGGGAGTCAGTATGTGTGTGTATGTATATGCATGTATGTGTATGTATTTGTATGTATGTGTATGTATGAATATGTAAATGGGTATGTATGAGTATATATACGTGTGTAAGAGTATGCTTGTGTATATATATATATATATATATATATATCTCTATGTGTGTGTGTGTGTGTCTATGTCTGTGTTGTGTATCTATTGTGTATGTGTACGTATTTATGTGCAGGTATGTGTATTTATGTGTATGTATGTATTTTTATGCATATGTGTATGCATGTATTTGTATGTGTATGTTTATTTGTATGCGTGTATGTGGATGTATATGTATCTATGTGTGAATGTAAGTATGTGAATGTTTATGTAGTATGTGTGTGTATGTGAGTGTATATACATCAAATTATATATATTTGTATGTGTATATGTGTGTGTCTATTTATGTATGTTTATATGAATATATGTATGTATGTGTGTGTGTCTTTGTGTGTATATGTGCATGTGTTTGTATATGTGTATGTGTATGGGTATTTGTATGTGTATGTGAATAAGTATGTGTATGTGTATGTGTATGTGTACGTGTATGTGTATGTGTATGTGTATCTGTATCTGTATGTGAATGTGTATGTGTATGTGTATGTGTATGTGTATGTGTATGTGTATGTGTATGTGTATGTGTATGTGTATGTGTATGTGTATGTGTATGTGTATGTGTATGTGTATGTGTATGTGTATGTGTATGTGTTTGTGTATGTGTATGTGTATGTGTATGTGTATGAATATGTATATTGATTTTCAATTTGATGTATCTCATTATAGTATATATACATATATACACACACAATCACAAGAAAACTAAGTTGGTTTTTCAAATGTAATTAATGGAATTTTATATAGAAATATGTATGAAAACATTTTATATTTCTACAATTTTTGGAAAAATTAATATTTAATATTTTAAATATGTCTTCCATTTATATACTTAATATTTATTCATTTATATTTTAATACACTTTCTATTTAATTCTGTAAAAAATTATTATTTATTGATTTTTAATTAGTAATTTTTTTTGAATATCTTCAATTTAAATTTACTTTCTAATCTTTATTCATTTTTATTTTAATGTTTTTTCATTTTTAATATATTTTTTAAAAGATATCATTAATATTATTTATTCAATTTTACGATATTTTATATCTTATTTTATTTTAATTATTCATTATTTATATTTATTCAATTAATAATATTTATTCATTTATATCATTTCCCCATTTTTAATATTTTCTATAACTTATTGATTCTTACTATTTTGTAATTTAAAATTTTTGTAATATTTTTATGGTTATTTATACATTTTTTAATATTAATATTTAAAACTTTTAATATGTCGGTAATTTATATAATTAATATATATTCCTTTTAATTTTAATATATTTGTATTTAAATCAATATATTGTTATTATTATTTCATTAATTATCAATATTTTATTATTGTTGGGTACTGAAATCTTCACAAATGAGATGAAGATACTTCCATTTTTTGGAAAAGGGTAGAAAGGAAACCCGAAATAAGATTGAATACAATATTCAATGGGATGTGACTGAAAACCACAAATCCATTCACAGAACGCCCCTATACATGGTGATCCGTAACTTCACGAAGCACCCATGAATGAAAACAATTTGCGAGATGGACTCTGTGGCACAAGATCCCAGAAATGAAACTGAAGTCATTTTCAAGAGGGGGGAGGTGATTTCTTCCCATGAAAATGAACATCCCCCGTGAAATAAATAGTTCACCAGACACAACAATATCATCATTTCACATGAACGAGATGAAGGCTTTTACGGAATTGAGGTAGTGATTTACACCAACATAAATGACATCTCTGCAGACTTAGTCATCGGCAAGCCAGGACACCTTCCATAGGATCCCAAAAAATAAGGCTCTTGACCCACCATGGAAAACTATCCAGGTTAGTACTATGTCCTTCTAATCTTCTATAAGTAGAACCCTAGGGGAAAAATAAAGGGGTGAGCCACACCAAAATCTATGATCTAAAGAGGGATCTATAGCGATAAGGAACCATGGAAACATGATCCCTTTAAATGATTCCCAGCAAGAAAAACCCACCACATTGCGCTAAAGAGGGATAAATAAATCATCTGGTGGTCCACGATCCCTAAATTCCTTTGCGTACATAATCTTGTAAGGCATAACTAATGATCCCTTTGAAAATAGGCATCCCGCATAGCTAATCTCTATGCAGTCTGAACCCTTCCCCAGGTAGAAAAATTCTAGGTGAGATGACCTTAGCCCCACGTATCAAAACACTGTGCAGGTAGAACCAATCCTCAGGAAGTAGCATGATATAAGGCCCAAACACAGGTTTATATAGAACAATTCAACACAGATGGTCCCCATATTCTCATCATAACATCCTACAAGGAGGAAAACTCATCCTGTATAAGAACCTGCTCTGTGGAATAAAGAAACCTATAGTGTTCCCCCCTATGAATTTCACCATTCTCTTATGTTGTATCAGCAATCCCCATGTTGTCCCCTCCATGAAGAAGTATAATAGTGTCGGTACAAGGACCCTTCCAATGCCACCTGACATGTATGCTAATATCGTTGGGTACATCCATGCATACTTTCAAGTTTACATATTCCTGGTAAGTAGAGTCACATGGGTGACCTCAGCAATAAGGTAGACCCTCAGAGTGTCCTGAAATTTTCATTCCCATGGAATCACAGGGTCCAACATCACAATGCCCATGTGAACCTCCATTATCTTGTTATTGAGTGAAATTTCTAGACTTTCCCTTTGATTAGGACTAGTGTTGAACATTCTTCTCTTTCCCAGAACCATTATTTTATAACTCCTCATGAGGTAAGACTTTAGCTCTTTTTATAATGGGAAATTGTTTTTCTCCTCTGTGCCTCAGCCTGGGACATAGTTAGATGGATCACCTGATGTGAATTTCCTATCTTTCTAAATAAAATAGAAGATGAGGGAACTAAAAGTATCATCCCTCTCCCTTTTAGATTAAGCACCATCCATCAGTAGGTTTGGTGAGATCGTGTGATCTTCAGGTCTATGAATTCTTTTTTATTCTTAACCCAAGAATGAATCCTGTGAGCTTATAGAATAGCGGTGATCATGAAATCCACACAATACCAAACATAAAATGGTCATCCTACATGGTCTACATCATGAAACCATACCTCAATAGTCAATATAAAGATTCCTAATGAGGCGGAAAAAATGGGCCTTCTTTAGAGATGTAATCCCCAACCAGACAGGAAGCTCCCTTGTGCATGCCCCACACCAAACTCAGTCATGATAAATCCTCTTATAACGAGTCTCCCACATGGTATAAGTCCCAATCATATAAAATTCCAATGGTTATATCCCATGTGTAATCCCCAACATACCAAACTATGTGAGATTTGATTCTCAAAAAATTGGGATACATAAGAAACTCCCATGAAGTCCAAACCTATCACCCAAATCCATAATAAGGTTTTATGGGCCATATCCTAGGTAGGGTCATATTCACATAAGAGATCATATCTTTTATGAGTCCTTTGGGCCTCTTCGATGTAAGTCCCATATCACCCTTGTCCAGGCATATTGCACTTTTCTGTCTTCTCCACATGATGATAAATACATGGTTTGTTCCTTTTCACATGGCCTTAAATAGTGATATGTCTAATTAAGTGGAATCTAACTATGCGGTTTCAGATTCTTCTCATGGGGATACTTAGGAAGCCTATCTCATGGGTTTGAACATGAAATCAAAACAACTTACATCCCCCTTGGATGATGGTAAACTCTATACAGCCTCACCATGTGGCCTAAAATCAATTCCATCTCAATAAAAGAACAAGGATTCCTTGATCTTTCTAAAAAATGGTAACATTGAAGGAGAACCTCAAATACATACAGATCCCTCCATTGATGTAGAAACTCATAAACATACAAATTATTCTGAACCGAGGCAAGATTATAATCAATCATTACTGAGGGTTAATCCTCTTATTCATACTTGGTAATGAACCAAGGATTTATGATCATGTATTAAATCTAAAAGAGATTCTTGGAATAGGAAATTGTTTCCCCCCAAAAGGGTGTGATGAGCACAATTTCCTATCCTATAAAACGATGTGATTTTTTAAGTGTCATTGTCTAAGTTACACAGTTAATGATTACCTTTGTAAAGTAATTCCATGAATCATTGATATGGGAGACATTGGAAAGTTTTGACTCTATGAAAAAAACACATTGAAGACTGTTCAGAAATAGTGGACCTGACCTAAATGACTGTATGAAACTAAACTAAATACAATCAACAATCAACCTAACGAATTTCCATCAAAAGAAACGGTTATACCAATGTGATTCCTTAACTATGGTGGTGTTGTTATCCCACTTTAGTCCTCTTTTTCTTCCAAAATGTATAGGGGTCAAGAAATACTATCAATAACACAAATGGTCATTAAACCCTACATTGACGAGGTCTTTTTGTCCGTATATATCACATAAATTATAAGAACTCCTTAAACATTCTTTTAATTCAATATAAACTAAGAATTTTTAAAAGATGTGTGAATCAATAACCACATAGGAAGCATGTTCCTCATTGAACTAGAGGATTCCTTTTCCTACCCAGTGTCTTCAACATTGTGTCTCCAATGCACTGTTTAGAGAGTACCATTAGAATGGAACTCTCCCCACTTAGAAGGTAGCTATGAAGACCCTCTGGGCCATGATTCCCTACCCACCATTCATGCTGGGATGGTTGGAGGCAAAGAACCAAATTGATCCACTAGCCATCACTATTCTTTTTGCTATACTGCCCCCAGAATGAGACAATGAGTTCATTTATTATCTTAGGGAGGCTGATGAATTCAACACCAATGATTTCATCCCAACATCACAAGGGCCCCACCCAAGGGACCCTGTCGAAAACTATCACCACCAATTCCACACATCCCCTCATCCTCATCATGAGGAGGATACTGCCTTGTGGGATCTTAGTGAAATCAAATGGACCCCAGAACTAAGGGAGGCCCGTAAAGGGAAATGATCATATGATCAGGAATAAACCCTCGTCCTGGTTCTTTCTAAAGAAGTTCATAAGGTAAATATGAAGGTGACCCATGAGCAGGGATATAACTCTGCTCTCACTCATGAATCCCATCATTAAAATATAAAAGAAGACCAATTATGGATAGACGTATATCCATTCCAAAAAGCTGAGGCCCTTTATGTAAAAATGACGACACACTATGGGTCAATATATATCTCTAACAATGCACATAAAGCTCGTCATCCAAATAAGGTAGAAACTTATGAGCAGGTGAAAATTAAATCTACAACTCACCAAGATTTTCAGCTAAATAGAGTGGAAAAGATAGGAAGGCGCATATCACAAACAACATGCCTGAATCCCATCATCCAATTAGGATAGAAACTAGCTACGAGTAGAGGAAAATCTATACTGATGCATATGATGGTCGTCGATCATATATGATGGAAATCAATGAGAATACACCAATCCCTACTCACAAGTATGAATCCCACCAATAAAATATATTGTCATAAAAATATACACACAGTAAAATTTTTACAGATTCATATCATGATCATAATCCAACTACATGGAAAATGAGAATATGCAATTCCCTTGTTTTGAATATGAAACCCACCAGTCAAATATGCTGGAAACCGAATAAAGTAAGAGTCAAATTACTAAGGATACATATCAAGTCTGTCATCTAAATAAGGAAGAAAATGAGTAGATGAAAATTACTTATCATGAATAAAAATACCATTATAAAAATATGATGGAAACTAGATAATAAATGTCGAGTATCCTAGCTATAAATTTAATGAAAACCCATATGTTTACCCCTGCATGAGAGAACATTTAGTACAAACTCATAGGAAATATAGGACTAAAGAAACCACATATTCCTACTATGATTCAATAATGGGAATATATTCTCATTCTATCTATGGATGTATCTCAAAACGTTTCTTAAATAGTTTAGGATTACTTATCAATCCCTAACCACTTCCTATAGACTTACAAAGTTCTAATCCCATATGGGGAAATAGAATGGAGTTAGGCCCACAACCCCTACTCCCCAAGTGGGGTGACTCATCTTCATAATTGGTTGGTCACTCAGTAGAATCCATGCATCCTTTCTCCCATCTAGGAGGGTCATCGACAATATTATTCAATAAATGGAAAATCAAATCATAAAAAATATATGTTCTTACTAGGGGACACCGGTCCACCAAGCTGGTCACTCCAGGGGTAGCACATATCCCTTCCAGAACATAGGATGCTCATCGGTATATCCCAATATCATACTTAGGATCCTCTTGAATAGACACTCATATATGAATGTTATCACCTACAGTAGGTATCCTCGGTCTCCCATAAGAGAGATTGTATTTCCATGAACCTAGAGGCCCAGATTCGGTGGATTATTTCATTACACTGGAATGCTTAGAAGAAAGTCATATCCTATAGGACAAAGTAGTTTAGTTGTTTTGGATAACCAGATAGATAAATAGGTTCAACATTACAACTTTAAATAAAATACAACTTGTATGTTTAATTGGAGAAATCCACAACTATAGTTTTATCCCAACAAGTAACTCATTATAAACTTATTCATTTATTTAGAAAAAAACTTAATAAAGGGGTGAGCCCAGATGCTTAGTAAGGGTAACCAACACAACAAATGTTATCAAAAACATAAACATTATGCATTGTGAATAACTGAAACACATTCCTTTAAAAATAATCATGAACACATAATTGTAGGAATAAGAGTTGAATAAATAATTCCATAATAAAGTGTAAGAATGGGTATTCTACTGGTTGAATAACCACATGAACATTCAATTACTAGTTTCATAATGAGGGAAATGCATATTTTAGGAATTTTAACCATATCATCAAAGCCTTATGATAATACCATAATTATCCATATTTTCATGGCCTCATGCCTAGACCAGAGTTTGTCTCATGAGGCCTACTGATGAATTGAGGGGATATAGAAAGCCCCACCCTTCACATAATAAGTCCAATTAATTCCTATTATGAATGGGGATAATGATAAACAGCATATAAATTCCTATTTAAACTAATATATGAAATTTATATAACTTTACCTAGTCATTAAACATAAACACTAACCATTCAGAGTAATATGGTGAATTGTATCAAAATAAAACATCGCATTCAAACTCATCAGAATCCCCTAAAAAATATTTTTTATATTATATAATAGGTGATAAATCTCTATGAAATACAATACTAATCCATGGATTTTGAAATAAATAAAGACACTTTTAAATGATACCATTGAACAATTCCTGAGGAAAAAATCCATAAACACTCCAAACTATCCCATACCACCTAGAAACATTCAAATATTAATCCCTTAAAATAACATGGGAATAAGTAGACTCTTGATATAATATACCATATGGTATTACATAAACAAAAAAGAATAAAATAAGTGGTGAACAAGACTTATATCTCATAAAAGTCAAAGTGAGATGAAAAATAATGCTTTTTTACTTTAGAAATAACAGTTATTTTGGAAATTCATTTTTATTTATCATGAAATAAGATTGTAAACATGTATATAAAATAAAATAAAAGGAAAGGTCATTGAAATCTTATTTTACACTTAAATAACGTCTTATTGAGGAGAAATAATTTACAAAGAATTTTTAACGAAGCTTTAGAAAAGAAAACTTTTTTGTGCAGTTTAAGGAAAATAATAAAGGATTTTAAAGTAAAAAGGCATGTTTTCTTTCATAAAACCCAGAATAAGCCAAAATAATTTTTCATGTTAAATTTTTTATTTTATAAAGATAAATATGTCTTAAAATAGATTATATATTTAACTTCAAAATAGGTAAGAATTCGACAAGTTCCTGGAATCGAGCATTCATTTATGAACCATTTTTTTTAAATATTTGTTTAAAACATATAACTACTAATAAAATAAGGATGGATTATAATTAGTACACATATTTGGATCGTTAAAACATAATTCTTGATGAGTAAATAGGAATAAAAACGAATTTCATTGAGGTGATTAGAGAATAAGGGTAACGTGAATGAAAATGGAGGTTTGAGTAGAAAATACATAAAACATTGTAATCAATTGAACAATATTCCCAGAATATAATAATAATAAAATGATAAATTGAATATAATAAAAATAAAAGGATTTATGATATTAAACATCAATGATAATAATAGATACACCAATCACAAGATGTAGTAGTGAATACAAAATATCTTGTAACAACAAAACTGATATGTAGAAACCCTTAGCTTAAGTCTCATGGTGTTCTTCACTTGATCTTAGTGTCCTGGATAACCAAATTAAATTCATTAATTAATAAGTTCAGAACCTATTATTTATTTATGTTATTTATTATATCCTTTTTAATTTCATTCATGGCCTTCTCTATGGGTTTAAGAGGTTCAATTTTATTCTTTGGAAGTGTTTTCTTCCATGGTATCCATGACCCGTTTACTGATATACATGTATAGAGAATCTTGTTAAATGAGGATGGTTTTCCAAAATTGAAGTTATATATTATTAGGGAAAATCCATATGGTTACATGGTTGTAAACATTATTTTTTTACTTGGACTTATGATGAATCATTATATAAATTATTTAATGATAACCATTTGGGTAAATTTGTGGTTTCTGAGCACAACGAACTCATTTTGATTTATAAATAAAAATCATGTATAAAAAATTGTTACAGAACCCTATATGATGTATAATAAACATATTATAGTTTTTTTCAACAATAATAATTGTTTCATGACTAGAATTGGATATTTTAATTCAAATTGAAAAGATGCCTTCCTTGAATGTGATACATTAACACATCTCAGATGGTGTTTTCATTTTATTATAAAAGGAGCGAAAAGAAGAGTTGAATATGGGTTATTCCATTATCATAAAAAAATTACATTAAATATTATTTATTGGATTTTTCATAACATTTGTATGAGGATAGGTGAGAATAGAAAAATAACAAAGGAACTTGAGAAGAAAACAAAAGAATTGAAAAGTTGAATTTACCTCTTGAATCAAACTTCCTTTGAGAGCCTCTTGGGGGGAGAGGATTGGGTATTTTTAAGAAACCAAGGGATTTTTAATGTTTTTTGGAAAATAGGGATATATTTTAGAAGAATTTATGAAATGCTTGAATCTTGAGAGGTTTTATGAAATGAGGGTGTGAGGGTAGTATTTATACTAGAGGGGATGAGGGTTTTCTTAATATTATAATTGTTAGTTAATTATTTTTACCTAAGAAAAAAATATTGATTATTCCTTGAAACAAGTAGTAATAAGTTTATTTGAGTTCTAACCAATTGTTCTTACAAAAATTATACACCATACATCGGTTAATAAATCATGTATTTAGCATTTATCATAATTTATCGTATTTTACTATTCATCAAAATTTCATGTATTTCAAAAAATTCAAAAAAACTATTCATAACCATTTTTTGTCATGTAGAATCTAAAAATTAACTCCATTTTATGAAAATAATTTTTTAATTATGATAAATTAATTTTTATTTAAAATCATTATTTACTCGAAAAATACAAATTTTAATACAATAATCGATTTAATGAAACATTGAAAAATTAACTAGGGTCTCATAAAAATATCTTAAAATAATAATGAAAAAAAATATTTATATAAAAACCCATTTTAGGAAAATGAATTATCTTATTAATTTAAAATTGAAATTAAATATTTATCACTCACTAAAATTTGAATACTTAATTTATAATTTATAAAATATTCTACATCATTGATAAGGTGCCTACATTTTATTAATAATTAAATCAGTTACGATACAATTCTTAAGGGTAATATTACTATTCCTAGTGGTAAATTACTATTCATAAGGGTAACATTAGTATTTACAAGGTTA
Organism: Viscum album; assembly: GCA_963277665.1. Lineage (NCBI taxonomy): Eukaryota > Viridiplantae > Streptophyta > Magnoliopsida > Santalales > Viscaceae > Viscum > Viscum album. The sequence continues at coordinate 878,894,297 of OY728163.1, forward strand.
AATTACTATTCACTAAAAATTTAGTTAATTCTATCAGACAACAAATAACTTGCTGCATGTAACTGTGTATACCTGTTTTTCGAAATTCAAATCACATAAGTGGAAATTTTATGTTTAGTAGATTTTTTGTAAAAATCTCTTATATCCAAGTGTTCTTCCACATAGTCTCATTGTTGTATGGATCTTAAGCTATCTAATGAAATGTACTTATTTTAGAAGAAACATACCACAAAATATTGGGGTTCCATGTTAACAATGAACACATTCAAAACATAATTTAGTATTTATCATAATAATTATAATATTATATATATATATATATATTATTCATGAGATATTTAATTAAATAATCTATTTATAATAATTAATTTTTTAATAAATAAAAAAATACATGTACTCATTTTAAAATATTCTTTTACCCAAAATAATACAGTAATACATTATTTGTTTTTAGAACATTAATTAATTTCAAATCTATAAATTAAAAATATAATTATTATTAATTAACAAAATTAATTTTAAATTATTATTTTTCATAACATTTTAATTTAAAATTTTAAAAAATATTCGGGTGTTAGATTATTTCCCTCTCAACAGAATTGGGTCTTAAAAATTCGAAATTTCACTACAAATGTTAGAGTTTGAAACATGAAATTTCTCTTATATGAATCTAAATTGGAAATAGGGTTAATAAAATATCATCTTAACAAAATTAAAGAAAATGAAGTGGTCACCACAAAAAAAAAATTTTCGAATGGGGTGACACCAGTTCGGAGTAAAAACATGGACATGGAAGAAAAACCATAATATAATTTTTTGATATAATGCGATAGAAAACATATTCATATGATACTTGATTACTACCAAATTATAAACTACTATAAAAAAATAATTAATACTAAAAAATATTATGATAATAGGATAAAATATTATTTAAGACACTTTTCCATAAATTGAGGAATTATTCCACTCTATAAGAGTATAATTATTTGTTTCTATTTTGTAAATATAATATTAACCTTTTATTGTGCCTTGAACTATTTATACTTCAACTTTTAGCTCATGTTGCACCATGTGGTGAAGTAACTCATTAACCTGTAAAACCCCATTTAATTAAAAATATAAATGATTCATAAATAGTTAAACATTCCAAAATACTTTATAAAGAAGGTCATTAAATTTACAAGATGAACATATAATTTTCCCTTAATCAATATGAAGAAGATCTAAATTTTACATTCAAAACATGTTAATAACCTCATCATGTATCCTCTTGAAATTTGGTAATAACTCTAATTACAATAATACCATACTAGAAACTTGAATTATTCCATATTACTAAAGTAAGATACATGTTCTTTGATATATTCCTTTAATCCAAAATTCTTATAAACTCCATTGATGATTGTATAGAACACATATTGAAAAGTCGAAAATCAGTTCCAAGGATGTCTGTACATATCCAGAGCAATGATTTCTTCATCACTATTTTAACATCCAGAATATATTATGGGTTTTATTTCTCTCAATCATGTGTTTTCCAAACAATTTAACATTCTACTGAATATCATTTCTTGGTACTATTCAACACATGGTCTAAAATCCTTAATGAAAATGTATTGTAGTAAAATCCTCATATATTCCATAATTCTAATAATTAGTACATTTAAAATAAAATATTCAAATGACATGATTTTTTATGAGGCATATTAACCATTCCTCTTAATTTGTAGTAGTATCATGTCTTGATCACTGTCTAGTAACATTAATTGGGGTATTTTACTTTTATTTTTGGGACATTGATTTGCCTAGATTCCCATTTCCTTACAATTGAAGCACAATACATTGAAAACCATTTTAATACCCATTAAATAATGAAAATTGTGGCTCTTTTCTTCACACTTGTAACATATTCTCTTTCCTTTTAAGCAGGATTAAGGTTTTTTCCGTCCATAAGTACCAATGCTAGAAAACTACCCTTTTTATTCTTTCCTTTATCCACTATTTCCTCTTCCACCCACTTCTTCTCTTACTTTACGTCAAATCCATAGGACTCAAATAATTATGTATATACCTTTTTAACACATGATATTATATCCTCATATGTCTTGGATAATTTGAAGACTATCTTCCTTCGAAATGATGTCTTAATACTATAATACATATGATCATTATTACACTTGCCATCACGTGAATTGGTGAAGTTCTCATTCCATCTACTATGATCTATTTATAATCAATTCCACATACTAAATTATATTATAAAATTATGAACTCTATAAAAACCTAAAAAAGGTATAGTAAATCACATAAATTTATGCATCCAAAATCTAAAAACCATGTACGTTGGATACATTAGGGGGAAAAATCATTCATAATGGATTGTAAAGATAATGTGTATTATTCTAAGAACATCCACTAGGACTATCAAACTAGGTGTGCATTAAGGATTGTTTTCATATACGAGGATACCCCTGGTCAAGATTGAAACTCCTTGTTAGAGTTTTTACTCCTAGGTACATTTGTGCCAGAACCACATCCACTAGTAGTTTTCAGACAAGGATTTATTTTCTAGAAATATCCCCCAAATCAATTTGTCACCAAAAATTATAGGATGTTCTTGTACGTTTACCATCAAATACTACCTTATGGTTTTATTCCATAAACAATGTTTTCTAAATCTATTTTCTATGTTTTATACTAAAACTACTTTTCTTCCAACAGTAACTCCTCAACCCCAGAAGCCTTGAGTTGGTGCATTATTTCCTTACATTAGCATGATTACAAGGAAGTTGTATCCCAAAGGACCAAATAGTTTAGTATTTTTGGAAAGATAGATATATACATAGGTTCAACATTATAACATGAGAATAAATACAACATATAAGTTTTATTGGGATCATCTAAAACTCTAATTTTATCCCCACAGGTCAATCAAAAAAAACATCTTCATTTCCTGAGAAAATAAACCATAAGAAACAGGTGAGATCATATGCTCAGTAAGGGTATGCAAAACTACAAAAGATATCATAAACATAAACATTAGGCATGGTGAATAACTATACACATTTCTTTTAAAAATGATCATGAACACATTATGGTAATAATAATAGCTAAATAAATAATTCAATAATAAAGCATAATCACGGGTATTCTAGTAGTAAAATAACCACATGAACATTCAATTACTAGTTTTATATTGAGGGAAATTCATATTCCCAATATCCTAACTATTTTATCAAGGCCTCATTCCAAGACCATAGTTAGTATCATGATACATAATAATGAATCAAGGGGCTATAGTGGACCCACCAATCATATAATAAGTCCAATTCATTCCTCTTATGAATGGATATATACATAAACAAAAAATAAATTCATATTGAAACTAACATATGAAATGTATATAACATACCCCGTCTTTAAAGGAAAACACTAACCATTCAGAGTAATATGGTGATTGGTATCAAGATAGAACATCACATTCAAACTAATCAGAAACACTTCAACAACATATTTTGAAGATGATATCATTAGAGATAAATCTAAATGAAATAGAAGACTCATCGAAGGATTTTGACAGAAATAAAGATACTTTTAAATAAGACCGTTGAAATATTATTGAGGTAATAATCCTTAAGCATTCCATAGTGTCCCATGCATCCTTGAAACATTCAAAAAATAATCCCATAAAATATCATGAGAATAAATAGACTCTTGATATAATATACCGATGGGTATGACATACAGCAAAATTATGAAATAAGTGGTTAACAACCCCGTATATCTGATAAAATTTAATGTGAGATGGGAAAAATCCTTTTTACTTTAGAAAGAATAATTCTTTTTAAAAATCATTTGAATTTTCCATGAAATTAGATTGTAATAATGTATATCTGATAACATAAAATTTAATTTCATTGAAATTATATTTTGGGCTCAAATAATGTCTTATTGAGGTGAAATCATTTAAAAATTGTTTTTTAAGAAGCTTTATAAATAAAAAAAATTTCTTTGGTTTAAGGAAAATATGTAAGGATTTCAAAGAGAAAGGGAATGTTTGCATAAATAAATCTTGGAATGAACCAAAATTTATTTTTCATGTTACAATTTTTTATTTTATAAATATTAATATGTATTAAAACATATTATTTCCTAAACATCAAAATAGGTATGTATTCGAGAAGTTCAATGAATCTGGCATGCATTTTGGAACAATATTTTGAAATATTATTTCAAAAAATGTAAATCTTTTTAAAATAATTAATTATAATAATTCATACACATATTTATATAATAAACACAATTTTTGTGATGATTAAATTTTAAATAAATAATAATTTCACTGAGCTGAGAAGAGAATAAGAGAAACCCGAATGAAAATGGAGGTTCTGGTAGAAAATACGTAAAAATTTGTACTCAACTAAATCGTATTCCATAAACATAATAATCATCAAAGGATACATATAATATAATGAAAATACATAGATTCATGATATGTAAAATCAATTGTAGTATACATACACCATACAAAAATAGTAGTAGTCAATACAGAATATCTCACAAAAATGGATGTGAGATGAAGAAGCCCTTACCTTAAGTTCGATGGTGTTCTTCACTTGATTATAGTGTCCTGGATAACCAAATTATATTCATTAATTAATATGTACAGAACCTATTATTTATGTAATTGTTTTATTATATCCTTATTAATTTCATTCATGTCCCTCTTTATGGGTTTAAGAGGTTCTATTTTATTGTGTGTGAGCGTTTTCTTCCTTGGTATTCATGACCAATTTACTTTTATACATGAATGGGAAATGGTGTAAAATGAGGATGGTTATACATAATTGAAGTTATATATTATTAGTAAACATATATAATGTTACATGTTTGTAAATTTCATTTGGTTACATTGAGTGAAGATGAATCATTATATAAATTATTTAATTATTACTGTTTGGGATAATTACTTATTTTTGAACACAATGAAACCATTTTTTTTATAAATAAATACCATGTATACAAATAGATTCTAGAACCATATCTTAGGCATAATAAATATATTATATTTTGGTTCAACCATAAGAATGGTTCCAGGATCATAATTGAATATATTAATGAAAAATGAAAACCCATATTTGATGAATGTGATAAATTAACAGATCTCAGACAGTGTTTTCATTTATAATATAAAGGGAGGGAAAAGAAGATATGGTGATTTAATATTCTATTATCATAACAAAACTATAGTAAATATAAGTTATTTGAGTTTTCATAACATTTTTATGAGAAGAGGTGAGAATATAAAAGATTACAAAGGCACATGAAATGAAAAAAATGAATTGAAAAGAGGAATTTACCTCTTGAATCTGTCTTCCTTTGGGAGCCTTTTAAGGGGAGAGGACTTGTATATGGAATATTAAAAGAGATGATATATGTGGGGGGAGCTTAGAGAGATATTTAAGCAGAATTTAGGCATGTCTTGAAGCTTGAGAGGTGTAAATAAATGAGGGTGTGAGGGGTGGTATTCATAGTTAAGGGAATGAGAGTTTTCTTAATATTTTAATCATTAGTTTATGATTTTTAACTAAAATTGAAATAGTAATGATTCCATGACCAAAAATAGTAATAGGTTCTTGTGATTTTGAACCATGTGTGCTTACCTTAGTATGACATCATCTATTACTCATTAAATTATATATTTAGCATTTGTCCTAAATTAACGTATTTTACTATTCAAAAAAAATTCATGTATTTTAGAAAAATACCTAAAACTCTCCCTAACAATTTTTTGACTCTTAGATTCAAAAAATGAACACCATTCTACAAAAATAATTTTCTAAATATGATATATTTAATTTTTAATTAAAATCATCATTTACTTGAAAAATACAAATTTTAATATTATACCGGATTTGATGGCACCGTAAAAAATTAAGGATGATCTCATATTATTACCTTCTATTAATTGGGAAAGAAAATATTTATTTGGGAACCCATTTTATGAAAATGAATTAATTATTTAATTTGAAATAGAAATTAAATATTTATCACACACAAAAATATGAATACATAATTAATAATTTATAAAATATTCATCTTCATTTATAAGGTGTCTAAATTTTATTTATACTTACATAGCTGAGATTACTATTCTTAAGGGTCATATTATTATTCATAAAGATAAATTTCTATTCATAAGGGTAACATTACCATTAATAAGGTCAAGTTACAATTCACCAAAAATTATGTTGATCATATCAGACTCCAAATAACATACTAAACACAACCATGTATGTCTTGTATTTTAAATTCAAAATCACAGAAGTTGAAAATTTATGTTTAATAATTAGGTTGTAACTATCTCTTATAAGAAAGGTTTGTTCCACATAGTCTCAAGGTTGTATGTATTTTAAGCTATCTAATGAATTGAAATTTTTTAAGAAGAAACACATCATAAAATATTGGGGTGTCATGTTAGTAGTGACCACATTCCTAACATATTTTAGTATTTATAAAGATAATTATAATAGTGAATATATATATATATATTATTCTTAATATATATATATATATTATTCTTAATATATATAATTAAATAATCTACAGATAAGAATAAATTTTTTATAATAAATAATCAAATACGTATATTTGTTTTAAAATATTCTTTTACACAAAATAATACAGTAATACGGTATTTGTTTTTAGAACATTAAATAATTTGAAAGCTATAAATTTGAAATATAATCATTTTCAATTAAGGTAGTTAGTTTCAAATTATTATTTTTCCTAAATTGTTGTAGTTAAAATTATAAAACAAATTACTGGGGTTTTAGAGAGCACCTAGAAATAGATTGCACGAAATAAAACTACAAAATGAATAGAAAATTTATGACTTTCTTTGCTAGAAACTAGAGTTCGTGATGCCATCAACAACTTATATATATTGGATCTAGATCTTGATAATATGTCACTAAATTTTTGAAATGTAAGTAGAAGCTATGAAGGTCCTCCCTGAAATAGTATTACCAAAAACCCTAGAGGTCATCGCCGGAGCACATACCCTGAAGGATTCCTTCAAGGGCATAAAATGATCGATCACATGATTTTATCTCTTGATGAGAATCATAGTAACCTTTTTCATGGTAGGAATATAAAACAACACGAAGGTCCTCCCCTTGCTATCATTTTCCCTGAATATCCTCCATATGGTATATGCTATGGGAATTATCCATACAGTCGTATATCAAGATATGATAAAAGTCCTTCTATGGTATCCCCAACCACAATGGTCCTCCCTATAGTGACATTATATTTCCATAAGAATATCCTCCCACTGCTGTATTCTTCCATAAATTTTCTCCCTATGTTATAAAATACAATAATTCTCTTCATATTCTAATAATGAGTTGTGATTTTAGTCCCCACAATAATAGTATCTACTGTGAAGGTCCTCTAAAAAGTAAAGTTCTATATCAAAAGGAAGGTACATCCATAGTCGAGTCAAATATAATAAATAGCTCATATGATGAGGTACTTGGAGGGATGGTTTAAGACATGTTAAATACTTTATCAACGAAAAATGACATCATTTCTCAACCAGGTGATGACCCAATCGAACACTCATCCTCTAAGCCACCCCCAGACCATTCCCATGCGTTCGAGACCCCTAATATTCCCAATACATGTGACCAGGTCACCAATAAGGATTCACATTAGGTGGATGAAGTAGATTAATCTATATCAGAACAAAAAAATGACATGTATCTCTTGAGAAGACAATTGGACAAGTATTAAGTACGAGTTATGTTTCGGCTCACAAGCACTTCCCGGTTTGACATATCAATGATGGCATTAGAGGAATGAAAGCCTAACATTGGTCTCAATCTATGAAAAAATATCCACAAGGTGAAAATAATATTCAATCCCTATAATATTTATGGGTACCACTTCAAATTATTGGGATAGACTCATCATCGAATCAGCTTAGAAACCCTTTCATTGTCATAGTGACTACAATATGAAAGGTGGTATAAAGATCTCCAGCTGACTTTACTCAGTACACTGAATCATTTGTTTCATCTAATCAATGATTCCCTACCTAGAGTCCATATATAAGGGTGGGGGAATATGGATATTTTCATTTCCCCCCTCGTATAATCTTGTGTAACCCATTGTATATGATTTCATGTAATTTTACTATCCTAAGGAAACTATCATGAAAAGCACTTGCTCATGAAAGGTGCCATGCCCATTAAGAACCATCCATGAATTACCCATAAAACCATTACACTCAATGAGAGAGATCCATCAAAAAAATATTGATCATATAAATTGAGAACATTCAGTAGGCTTCTAATATAAGGTAATCAAAACTTCAAGAACTATTAATATCTTCTAATAAAAATAGATCATGTGTAGACCCGACATCCAATCCAACTCATACTTAAAAAAGTATGTGTAAGATCAAATAGGTAAAAAATAGTAGTATAATTTTCCACGGTACTGAATCAACGCCATCCATGAGATATGGTGCATTTTTAACACAAAATCCTCTAATAAGACTAAAAAACATGGACTGGGGCGCACCAAGAAGAGAACTAAAGCAACACCATCCCATAGGGACGGTGGGATCTATACCTCAACAACAGACTGAATATAAATCAGTAATTTTCCATTTAATTAGGATGGTAATAAGAGAGGCATCCCACTTCATTCCATCTTGAAACATGTTTCCCCTATAAGGGAGGATAATGGCCTGGCAACATAAAGGTTCTATCCAATTCACTGTTTTCCAAGAAGCATGAATTTGATATATGAAGGGAAAGGATAAGTCCTGCAAAGGGCACAAACAACCCTCTTATCATTCAGTAGTCAGTATTATTACCATAATTAATTTTTCATAAGTTAACAACATCGACATAAATCCTAAAAAAAATTATGTAAAATAGAATAATAAGAATATTTTGGTTCTTCTCGGAATCTGATCCACACTGTGAATGAAGGCGTTCTTACCCAGCACTAGAGAGTAACCTTATATCTGGGGGATCCCTTAACCAATCACATATTACCTCCGTAGATAACCTATAACAGTGTGAAGAATTAATATAGTATCACATATGACCCACCTCCTCCTGATTTGAATGACCGCGTACACCTGAAGAGAGATTTTCACAGTAGGAGGAAGTAATGAAGGAGTTTAGGTGAATCAATGCTGAATTACTATAAGGTAGCATTATAATTGACTATTCTTAATAGGAATATATTCAATGTAAACTTACAGCATGTGTAACTCAACCAAAAGTGATCGTCTTAGAAACAGGAAGTGAGACTGGTACATTCGCCAAACATGGAACCTGGATCATCAACCTACCTAGACCCAATCAGGGTAGGGTACTAGGATTTCTCTCTATTGAGGAAATTACCATAACATGTTGCGGTAAATCCTGAAAAGATTACTCCATATGAATATCATCCCTAAATTTCGGCAGAACAGGAACATCAAATATGACCTATTACTACAACATTCCAGGTCTAGGTTCAACAAAAACACTCATCAAGGGCTTTTCAACACAATCTAGGAATTGGGATATCGATTGGATGTTGTGGAGAAACATCATGCACTAGTATAGTATATGAAGAATCCTTACCTAATAGGGTAAGAAACACTCCACCACCACCAAATTTCTTGATGTTTATGTTTCTAGTGTTCAATGGTTCACGTGATCCAAAATAATATTTGACCCACTATGTGTCTCATTGTGATCTATTGATGGGAAATACTGAGAGACATGAATCCTTGAAACTCAGATTCTTCATACGAACCTTATAACTGCCATCCTTCATGTAGTACATTGGATTTCCTGATCAAGCTATCATGGGATGGGAATACCTCTGTATAAAGTTTCTCTTCTAGTTCATCATGAAACAATATAAGACAAAACTCAGTGACCTCTGAAACTAAAAACAATGATAGAATGATAGTGTCTTAGACATAATTGGCCGATGAAAAGTTTTTAGCTATTACCTGAACCACCTGGTCCCCCTGAAAAGATATGCTTACTATGATCATAGATTATCTCTTTGATGATATCTGAGTTCCACTCATCCTAGTGAAATATACGTGTGGGTTTTGAGTTTTCTCCTCCATTTCCCAATGAATGCAGGATTCTATACAACATAATAAGGTCAAGTCCGAGATAACTACACTGGTCCTGTGGAAAAGAGATGGAAAGGAAGAGATGATATGAGTCATACTTAAGAAATCCCTCATACTTGATGTAGCTCTTAATCCTACACCATATCCTAAAACACCACCTAGGAATCAACATTGACCCATGTTATGATATAATGGGAAGAGTTGACCTAGAAAAAATCAATTCACTTAATGAAGTAATAAGGTTTACTTGTTACAAGATGATCATGTCAGTGGCTATTTCATTGAAACTATGGACCATGACTTACTCCATGTTACAGAACTGAAAATGGTATACAATGTTCTTCTCGGGGACTGACTAGATTTTTGTCCCTTTCATTGGATACTTGGACATACAATTCCAGAATTCTCGTCTTTAATGACCTCATACATAAAATGATAGATTCTATGCTTGTAAATCTAGTTTTTCTGTTAGCACAAGTTCCATATGTTTCCACTTATACCTCTGAATAATGAGTCAAGTGGAAATAAGTTTTTATTATAAAGGAAAATATTTCATTGCTGAATGACTCGTAAAACAACCAATCAAGCTCATGGAATACTCCAAGTATAGTAGAAAGAACCAACTATGCCCCCAACTACTTCCACAGTGGAAGAACCAACATTATTAAAGTAACAAGACTCTAAAGTCAAACCTTGAAAAGGAATATAGTCTTATAATATATAGATTAGGAGCATGAAGATGAACCTGCACGAAGGATAAATTTGTTTTTTACACTATCATTATTTTTTCTCACAAATTTGAAACAATGGGAACTACCCATCCATAAAGTACTGCCAGAGGCAATCATTTTGTTATTATAATCATCATATGGGTAGCTTATCTTCGACTCCATTAATGTCATTCACTTTATGGATCCCTTATCTGATGATGAGTATGGATATTATCCTATGTTCTCCACATTCGATAGGGGAACTATAGGAAGGGGTATATGAGACAAGGATACCATGGAAGACGTAGTCACGATAGTATCCAGTCATCTAGTGTGATCCCTACTCTGGCCATAATTGTTACAAAAACTAATGAATGGGCCCTTATGTGAGTCCAACAAGAATAAGAAAATTCCCCTCCACCTGTTATAAGACCCACTGATCCGATATCTCTATAAAATTAGTCGTGAGAATAAAAAGTATCATATATCTTACTATGAGTAGGCATACATGCTTGACCCGACCCCTAGAGATTGGGGACACCAGAAACTCTTGTCTCAAGGGCCAATCCATCTTCATTGAAAACTCATGTCCAGAAATTTCATCTGACAGATAATCCCCACACAAGTAATATATACACTTTATACTATAAGTATGATATTATGAAACAATTGGCCTCGATACCTACCAAAAAATAATTCCTGGATGACTTGAGTTTGTAAAAAGCTCTCTTAGAAGCACTCATAGAGTCTTTACTAATCCCCCAGGAGTTTAAAATCGATGTATTTGTTCGTCTCTGAGATCAATCGGACAGAGACCAATTCTGAAGAATTCCACATGGTTCTCTCCTCACAAATAAATATGAAGAAATCTTTATACAGGGTTACATCATACCATTTCATGTGAATGGTAGGATAAATGGTATCGATGGCTGGAATGTTTTAATAAATAGTGGATCTTGTGTAAATATAATTCATGTGTGAACACTTCTCCAGCAGGGTTGCAAGAAAATAACCTAGCACCTTCCTCTAAAATAGTTCAAGTATTTGAAAGAGGGATCAAAATTCATTGGGATAAATCAATCTCAAGATCCAATTTGGAGACCTCATAGATGACTCAAAATTTCTGGTTGTTTAGAAGTGTATGGACTTCAACTTCTTTCTAGGTTGTCCATAGTTGAACAAAAAACCATAAATTCCATCCTCATATTGTCAATGCATCAACTACTTCATAAATGAAAAAATCGAGATGTTATTCACTAATAATTCATCATTTGAATCATGTGATTCACATTATAACAATGTAGAATTATATTAAGTAAATTAGAATCACCCCTTAGTTGATGGTTTTTAGGGGTTCACAGCACCGAACAACCTTGAAATGATCCCGGATAACCCCTTCCGGAAGATCTATGATGAATATGGGCTACATATCAACTACATAGGTCATATAAACCCAAATATAGATGAATGTTAATAAATATTCATGATTTTTGTCATTAAAATCTAGTATAACTATGTTGAAAAGTTTGTGACTCCCAAAAAAATGGTGAAATCCCAGATGATGATTCCTTTAGGTCATCCCCAATGATCCAATAAATCCATTATTCACCACCAAAGGGAGAAGAGGATGTATCATCACTCAAATAGGATGAGGACACTCTCCCTCTCCTCGCTCTATCCTATCTAATGTTTCATGGAAATCCCCCACTCCCATCCCGTTTTGACGAAGTCACTTCAACATTCAAATACAAAGAAATTAAATCCTTTATAAACTCTAGAGAAGTCATCCCAGATTTTTTTCCACATTAGAACAGGAGGAATAAGTTGAATAGGATGAAGAGGTAGAGGAGGAAGATAACCTTAGGGTCACCCCTCTAGAATTTGAGGACGGAATCTCTACCACCATTGATGAACATACAGAAATAGATCTAGTCATAGAAGAATATCTGAGATCAACCTATATGAGTGTGGATATTAATTCTGAAGAAAAAGGGGTATATACCTCCTTTTTTGAGATAACATCAAGATGTATTTTCTTGGAAAAACACATAAATTCCATGTCTCAATCCCGAGGTGGCGAATCACCACCTAGGCATTCCATAGAACCAACAGGGGTATAAGGAAGATTATAGGAGGACGCACCAGACACATGCTACCAAGATAGACACTTAAGTGGTCAATCAAATAAAACATCATTTAAGAGGTTGAATACCCCATCGGGTTGTCCAACATAGTCCCTGTCAAAAAAATTGAAAATCAAAGTGTGCATGAATTTTATAGATATCAACGAGCACTTGTTTAAGGATGATTTTCCATCCCCAATCAGGGAACTGATGATTGATTCAATAGATGGGTAACAAAATCTCTCTATTTTTATATTTATTCAGGATACAACCAAATATAAATAGCATAATAATATGAGGAATCTACCTCATTTAGGGTCCCACAAGGAGTATCCTTTTATTGAGTGATCCCCTTTGTCCTAAAAAATGTCCATTCCAAACATCCACACATGATGAACCATATCTTAAAATTCTTCATGGTAAAGTCCATTGAATGATATGCTGATGAGATGATCGTTTAATATCGACACTAATCATAACAAATTTCATATCTTGAAACCATATTCAATAAACTACAATTAAACATATTGAAAATGAACCCACTAAAATCTGATTTCATCATCACCTCAGGGAAGTTTCATATCTTCATTTTATTCCATCATGGAATCGAATTTGACCTCATGAAGAAAAATTCTATCTATGTAATTTCACCTCCTCACAATCTTGTGGAGGTGAGAGGACAACCAGGACACTTATCCTACTTCCAGTTCTTAATAGCCAACCATTGTAGAAAATATTTTCCCTTCATTATGTTTATGAAAAATGGGGTAATGTACAAGTGGAATTATGATTTATAGGGAAAAATAAATAGTCTCATGAAATACCTTCTGAACCCATCAATGGTAATATCAATTATTAAATGGAGACCCTTTGTCATTTAGGCGATTTCCTAGGAATAATATCTAAGATCCTTCCTCGCATAAAAGAATGGTGCAGATAGTGAATAAAACCTATATTACCTTAGCTAAAGAATGATCGATTTTAATAAATGATCATCAAATATCAAGAAGATATATCAGAAAATAATGTTTTCAGTCCAAAAAATGATGCACTACTTGTAGCACCATGAGGTCCATTTGGAATCTAGTATAAAACCACTCATATATATTCTCATCCATCTGATGCTGACCAGACTTCTATCATAGTAGTCCATCAGCCTGCAGCAGTTTAACATCCAATTTGTACCTCATAAAGAAATCAAAGGCTATATGGAAGAACATTTTCTGAAAGATCACCCCTCTACAGAATTGACACTATTAGAGTCTTAATTAACTGATGAAGTGGGTTTCTCTATTCAAGAGGCCACCAAAATATATGAGATTTATTTTTAAGGAGAATTTATTATCTTGAAAGGATATATAATGGATGAACCCAGTCCCAATTAATTGGGGTTGGGAGTCGTTATCATATATCCATCCCTGGAAATCCCTTCTTAATTCTTCCTATTCTTGAAGGGGTGTAACAACAATGATTTAGAATATCAATCTCTCATTTCAATGACAGATCTACAACTTAAAATAAAATTAAAACACATGAAGAAAAAAGGAAATTCAAAATTGGTTATCAATCTGTTTAACAGTGATTATGATATCAATAAAGAAGAGAAAATACCAATTCTAAATCATGTCTGAGGACTAATGACATAATTTTATTTAGAGGTAATGTTGAATCATGTCACATGTTCACAGAATTCCATAGCTAATGCCTTGGAAAATACAACAACAAATCTTTTCGATCTTGAGAGGGATGAAATAGTTATTAGCATCACACATCATCGAATGGTCTCACCCTTCGTTCAACCCAACATGGAAGAGATTGATGAGTTTATCCCCATCCATGAACTATACATACCTACCAATAGAATTGTGAAAACCATTACAGGCTACATTCAAAAGGGAGATCTCCCACTGGATAGGGCCAATATAGAGAAAATCCAAGAATGAGTAATTAACTTTTTTCTCTATGAGGTAATAAAATTAAAAAATATTCTCTATAAGTGGAGCCTTTTATGGGGTCTTTCTCAACTTTGTTGATGGTGAATAAACCAATATTGTCCTGAATGATGTGCACACTAGATCCTATGGTGACCATCAGTCATGATCAAATCTTCCCCATTAAATTTTAAGGCTCTAATAATATTTACCCACTATAATATAGGGTTGTACAACATTTACCATAATGTTTCATTCCTAACGTCTTCATTCCAGTTTCATCCACCAACCAATAGGCATACTTCACACAACCAATTACTTCTGGATGTTTTCAATATAGGTAATGGATGTTCGGGGAATATACCCTCCCTCCACAGATAAGAAATTTAAGTATATTATCACAACAATAGACTTCTTTTCTTATTGAGAAGAAGTTGTACCCATCAAAGAGTTCATGGAGAATAACTTTCTTAGCTTTATTAAATCCAACATCATCACCAGATTCGATATTCCCAATTCAATATTAATGGAAGAATACACCAATGGCTTCTCAATTTAATTAGAGAAACTATATAAGGAGTTTTATATCATGTCTAAACATTCATCCTAATACCCTGAAATGAATAATTGATATATAGAGGACTTCAATAATACCCTATTGGATATACTATAAAACATGGTAGATAAGGATAAAATTTTTGGTCGGATAATCTCCAACATACCTTGCGATATTTTTTATAGTGAACCACAATACCAAATAGGTGACCCCATACTCATTGGTGTAGGGGATAGAGGAATTCATACACATATAATTTCAATTTCCCTCCCTCTATATTTCCATCTGCGATCAATTTTCCACATATGATAAATTCAAAAAATGGTTGAATGAATTGGAGAAACTTGATGAGAAGAGATTTCATACCGTATATCATTTAGAGGTTCAAAAAAACTAGACCACATAATTATTTCAAAAAAAATTTGCCTCTCGTCTATCCTTTATGGAGAGATGGTATTGGTGATGAGAACTCCAATGATACCAGAAATAATCATCTAAAGCTGGAAGCAAAATGATATGGACCAAATTCCATACATAAGTTTTTCCAAAATGAAACCTATTTCCTAATTCTGATGGATGGAAAACGCCCTACATCTCCCACTAATGAAAAGATCTTCAAGATATATTTTATGTGGACAAAATTGTCAACATCTCAATCACATGACAGGAAACTACATAGAAAATGGTATTGGGTGCAAGACATTAAACTGCGTATTCAGCCTTCGTCAAATGACCTAAAAAATAATGACACCTACATCCTGATCACACAACGTTAAACTACATGGAACATGGTCCCATCTGCAATGCATTAAAATACATAGTCATTAATTTTCATATGTCCATAAAATGCATGAATCCAAAATCATGATTGAATGAAATTCAAATGGATGGTACATTGTCCCATCTATAATACATTAAACTCTATAGTCAGTTATGTCCATCTGACCTTACAAGGCAAGACAGAAACATCTGGTTCACATGACATTAAACAAAATGGTACATATACGTGGATCTAGAACATTAAACTACGTAGTCAATCATTGTCATAGGCCCTTAAAAACCAGGACACTAATGTTTGGATTGGATAACATTAAACTACATTGTACATGGTCCCTGCTACAAGACATTTAACTATATAGTCATTCATTGTCATATGACTATAAAAGGCATGGAACAATAATCTTGATCTCATTATAAAACATTACAGGGATTAATCATCCTAACCACATGAAAATGAATTAAAAGAGGTTCACCAGTTCAATCAACAAGTGGCAACCCATGAGCAAGATCTTTGAGGGAGAAAGATGAAATTCCCTTGTTCCTATGTGAGAAACATATCCACGAAGGAAGTTGTTTTTCCAGGTCTATGTGTGGATTTTTTTCCTATCATCATAGGATACATAATTATTACTAGACCCTATGTCCAAATCCTAGCCATAAACAATTGTAAAAACTCCCTTGTCTACATACGGGTCAGACATGCGTGGAGAATTTCCATCTAGAACTAATTTCAGCTTTATTTTTATCATCATGATACACATATTGATGCTTAGAAATAACATGTTAGGTCCAATATATAAATTATCTCTACTATGGGATGATCTTTCACCTAAACTTTGGCCACATGGCATCTTTTGGAGTCAGTATTATACTTCTTACTAATCAAAAATATCATACTTTTGACGTTACAACCCATGGCACTATAGTGTCCTCGTGTAAGAGTGAATCAAATTTGGCATTGTAAATATGCCATTTCATATTCAAGAGCTATGTATATCTTGATTCTCATACCATGGGATATATATAGTGACACCTAGATTCCATAATTCATGTCCAGACACCCCCCAATGAAAAAATAGTTCCCCCTCCCTCCATATGGGTCAGACCAATACAAGGAGATTTCATTCAAAAATGACATATATCATGATTCTCCTCCACATGGGATATGTATTGGTGCACAAACATTTCCTCTTCAAGACTAGCCATTCATTTATCCAACCATTTAGAATCTAGTCTTTTAGTTTCAATTGGTAGTGTGTGGTATAGAATATGGCCTCTTAGGTCCATATTCATGTTGGGTTATAGTGGTTATGTCGTGTTCCACCCATTAGAACCTATCATATCCCTTTATACTCATGAAACTATGTTAAACTGTGCTAGAAATACTATAGTCATAAAATGATAAACTACACAGCTCCATCACAATACCATCACCTAAAAGGACATCACCTCCAATATCGGTCATACACCATTCCATGTTCAAAAAACTATGTATGGCTTGATTCCTATTCACACAAGATACATAGGGACGTCTGGTTCCCTAATAAATGTTCCAATAGTGATAAAAAAAGAGGCAAAATTACCTCCACCCTGTGTGTGATTTAGCTCCACATTGGGAACCCCTTCCTCGTGAAGTGTGTGTGTCTTGAGTCTTATTTTGAGAAGATATGTAGTTACACCTAGGCAATATTTCCTAGTCCGATTACTTGGTAAAAATGAAAAAAATAATATTTTCCCCATTTCATGTATGAAAATTTATGTATGAGATCTCAAATTTGGGTTCCTCATTCAGTGATCCATAAAAGAAATTGGAATTCCCCCCTATGTTTGAGTAAAATCAATATATGGAGTTTTCTACTCCATGGAAAATCACGGTCTAAATGTTTTTTAAGTCCTGAGACACATCCCATTCATTTGTAAAATTTTATTCCTAGGATATTTTGGATCATTATAAATCTACCCGACCATCAAAAGTGGAGGGTTGGTGTTGTGAGGACACCTTTGTTTGACTATAAAAAATATTCCCCAGTTAGATCTGCTTAAGTTTCCCACAATATATGCCTCTGAACCAAAGGAATATTCATCCCTTAGAGTGCATCTTCTATCCTCTATATGCACATTCTATTCCATTCCCTGTTTAATTTTTCATGATCTGAGAAACCCTGGAACCATGGTTTACACATTCCTTCCCCCTCACATTTGTGGAATATATAAAAAACCCCGTCAAATTAGAATCTAGTTACTCATGGTTTCCATTACAAGTTATCCAAGTCATATAAACATAAACTATGTGTGGATTGATTCATGTTAGCGAATGATATGTACTTACTCATGGTTTCCATTACAAGTTATCTGAGTCATATAATAAAATTTGTCCCATTCATGTGTACAGCTCAAACCTATACAGGGAACCTCCTCATACCTACGTAGGGGGATCATATCTACCAATTCTTAGGAAATTGAATCATTGAATGTTCCTTTCATGATTATGGACCGTCCATTCACAAACAAAAATCTATGGCTGGAAAGGTTTAAATCCCCATAACCTTCCCAAACCATCAGAAGTGATGGTCCAGTGTTTAGAGGAACTGGTTAGAAACATGAATTCATTCTACATTTGAATATTCTAATTTTCATCCTAATTGGGACCCATTAAGATGGGGTAATTTTTTGGGTCTTCAAATCTCCACAAATTATATGGATATAATCCCGTTTATTCAGAAAAGGTTATAAATGAATCTCAGAAGATGATTAAAGAAAATTTTCAATGGGGCATGAATGTGAATCAAAAATCCCTTCACAGACCACCAATTTTCATAGTGATCCACATCATTGTGAAGCTCCTACGAATGAAAATAGTTCAATGGATGGAGATGGTGGTTTTAGTTCCCATAAAAGAAAATGTTGTTGTTAGTCAGAGGGAGGTAGTGATTCTCACCCCTGTAATTGAATATCCCCTACAAACTAATTAGTTTGTAGGACACAGATATACCATTAGTTCCCATGAATGAGATGAAGTCATTTGTAGTAACTAGGAATTGAGTTACACCCCCATAAATGATGTTCAGGCAGACTGAGTCATTGGTTGTTTAAGACACCCTCCATGGGATCCTTCAAAATAAGGCCCATGGACCACCACAACAAATGTTCCAGGATGGTACTAGGACCCTCCACATATATATAAATAGACACCGAAGCGGAAATGGAAAGGATAGAGTCGCACCCAGATGTATGAACAGATGAGAGAGATGAATCTAGGAGGTACTATGAAAACTTCAACACCTTCAATGATTAGCATAAGGTAAAACCCACATCATAATACGAAGGAAGAATAAATAAATCATCATGTGGTAAAAAATAAAAAAACCATTTCTGTACAAAATCATGTGAGGTATAAACCAATTAACCCTTTAAAAATAGGAATACCGCATATCAAAACATTGTGCCGGAAGAATCCTACCCTACGTAGCCAAATGATATACCGAAGGAACTTGCCCCCACAGAGAAAAACACTATGTGGGAATAACCTAGCCCTGCAAAGCAGGACACTACATGGGTCAGACCCTGGTCCACATAGAATAATGCTACAAAAATGATCCCTTACCCAAATAGAAACAATATCTATGGATGGAATCTCATCCCATATATGAACCAGCTATGGAGAATATATAATCATTGGGTGTTCCACCCTCTAGTTATCACAATTTGCTTTCCTCGTATCATCAGTCCCCATGTCAGCCCCTCCATAAAACATTCTAAAGACTTCAGGAAAATTCCACCTCCAAATCCACCTGGAATTTATGATAATATCATTAGTCTCATCATCATTTCCTTTCTAGTTTGCATGCCCCTGGTAAGTGGAGCTGCATGGGGGACCCCATTAATAAGAAAAACCCTTATAGTATCCTCATGTTTTCATCCTCATGGTAACGTAGGGCCGAAAATTTGGATTCTAACGTGATCTTCTATATTAATGGGATTGAGGGTAACTAGTGGCCATTCCCTTTGATGAGGTCCACCCTTTAACATTCCTCTCATTCTAGGAACCAATCATAGATAACTCCTCCTTAGGTAAGCACATAACCATTATTGTAGAAGGCAACACTTTCTATCCTTTTTTCCTTAACCTAGGACATATCTTGATGGATCACCTGATGTGACTATCTTGACTACCGAAAAAAGAGGAGATGGAAACACTAAAAGTTCCCTACCTCTCCCTTTGGGATCCATCACCACCCATCAGTGGATATGATGAAGTCATATTATCATTAGGTATACTTCACCCTCTTTTTTCTTACACAGAGCATGAATCATGTGGTATTAGAGATTAGAGTCGATCATGAAATCCACACAATCCCAAACCTCACATGGTCCATCTATATGTTATAAGTCCCAAAACCATGCTTCAACCCTTAAAGGTCCATATTCCCAATTAATCAGTACTAAATGGGCCTTCTTTATAGATGTAGGCCCTGAACAGATGGGAATATCTCATTTGTAATCCCCACACCAAATTCGACCAAGATAAGTCCTAATTTTATATGCATCACATGCAGCATAATCCCCAATCATATACCATTCAAATGGGAAGCTTCCATGCATAATCTCTTACTTACCGAGCTACATGGGACTTGATTCCCAACTAATAGGGATACATATGATGCTTCCATGAGGTACAAACCCACAACCCAAATCCACCCTAATGTTCTCTGAGCCATATCCCTAGTATGGTCATATCCACTTGGGAGACCACATCTCTTCTGGGCCCCTCAAGCGGGTTGGGCGTAAGTCCCATACCACCCTTGACCAGACATCTTCCACATGGGCATCCTTATCGCATGATGTTGAACTACATGGTTGGGTCCCTTCCACGTGACCTTAAAAGGAAGTGTTTCCAGTTATGTAGAACCAGAATAAATGATTTTTGATTCCTATCATGAGGATACATAAGAATCCCACCTCACGGGTTTGATCCCGACATTCAAACAACTCCCATCCCCCTATATGATAGTAAACTTCATAGAGCCTCACCCTGTGGATTAAAATTATTAGCGTCTCAATAAGTGACCAATGAAACCATGATTTGTCCATAAAAGTGTAACTTTGATTGAGTACCTCATATATATATAGATCCCTCCATTAATGGAGAACCTCATATACATACAGATGATTCTGAACATAGACATGATTATAATCAATCATTTCCAAGGGGTAATTTGTATATTCATACATGGGAAGGATACAAGGATTCATGAACAAATATTAAATCTATAAGAATGTCATGGAATATGAAATAGTTTCTCCCCAAAAGGGTGTAATGAGTCTGACTTCTCATCCTCTCAACTAATGTGAGTTCTTAAGTGTCATTGGCCAAGTTACCAAGTAAATTCTTGCCTCTATAATGTAGGTGCATGAATCATGGAAAAGAGATCCATTAGGCATTTTTGGCTTCGTGAACAAAAACCTGTTGGAAACCGTTCATAAATAGTGGAGTCGATGTGAGTGATTATATAAAACTCAACTCCGTGCAATCAACCATTGGTCCAACATGTTTCCATTGAAAACAATAACAAATCTATAATTATTAAATTTAATTTTTATATTTTATTTTAATATTTACTCATATTTAAAATTACATTAATTTATATAATTACAGTTATTAATTATTTTTAATATTTCTATAATTTATTCTTTATTAATTATTAATATATATTCATCTTTAATATTTATTCATCGTTTATTATCTCTTCATTTTTAACACTTGTTCAATTTTAATATTTTTATAATTAATAAATTTCAATATTATTCGTTTAATATTTCAGTAATCTATTCATTTTAAATATTTATTTATATATATATATATTTATTAATATTTAATATTTAGAATATTTTATAAATTTAAATAACTAATATTTATTTATATTTATTTCAATATATTTTTTATTTTAAATCTGTATACATTTATTATCGATTTATTTTTAATTGATAATTTATTTTAGTCCATTAATTTAAATGGAACATTATGTATTTATTAATTTTCATTTAAATATTTATATATTTATATTGTTTTTTAAAATATATTATTTTTATAATTTATTCACTATTATGTTTTCATAATTTTTATAATTAATATTATTTACTTATTTATCGTATTATTAATGCATTCAGTATAATATAGTAAATTTATTGTAATATTATCACGTTTATTAACACATTTTATATAAATAATATATAATATTAAATTTCATTATTTTTGAAATTTAATTATTTTTAATATTTTTTTAATTAATTTATGTATAATGTTTATTAATTTTAATTATAAGTTAATTTTTAACATATATTTTTTTATAATTATCAATTTGATGTATTTTATAAATATAATTTTAATATTAATTTTTACTATTATTTATTAATGTTATATTAAACGATGATAAAATTTACATTTATTTGTATTTATCAGTTCTTAGAGGTTGGCAAAAAAAAGTAGGATTTATGAGTTCCTTTTTAGCACTCAGAAATCTATGGCATTATCAACACTAATAAGGCACTGATAAATAGTAAATTTTTCGGAGTTTCCTATTTTAGTGATGGAAAATGTATCTTTGATCAAATTTTTTTTACTAGTGATAATAAAACCTATTCCCGTATTTTAAAATAATCCTAATAAAGATCCCCACAACTTGCATTGTTCAATCTCTCCCAGATGAAAAATCACATGGTTAACTACTCTAAACCTTCAGGTGAATTTCTCCTTAAATCCAAGGTATGTCATTCTTAATTTTTGTTTAATTTATCTCTCATAATTTTTTAAAGAACAAATTCATCCCATCTACTTGATGTTTTGGCACTTATTTTCAAGAATTTCGCTTCTTATCATTACTTATTCTCTTCAAATCAATGCATGGCCACTCTCTCTAATGGTTTTTGTTCATCTTCATCTTTTGTAATGATTTGTCAATGGTTAATCAAATATTATTTACCAATTATTTTCTTAGTCACAAACTCATCAAAAATATTACCACAATTGATTCTAATAGGGTTTTCCTTTGATTAAAATGTATTATTTTGTGGAATTATGATTTATTATATATTTTAATTTTAACTTGATCTATATTTTTTTGAACAATTAAAAATACTGTAGGAGTTTTCAATATAAATTTCATAATTTTCTTTAGAACATAATGAACAATAATTATTTTATTTACCAATCAAATAATAATTTCATAAAATTATTTTACCAGTAATCCAATCAGAATTTTTTTTTATAAAAATCACTTATAGCAATCAATAAGACTAATTAAATCACCAACATAGGTTATGTTTATTAGAATATTCCATTCTTTAACTACATATGAATTCATAGAATCAACTGAGATTGTATTTTTTTAGTCAATATATCCAAGAAAAGAATCATTTTGAATTCATAATTCACATTTTAAATATTTACCATATAACAGTTTTTCTATATGAGTCTCAAAGAATGATATACATGTGATTCTCATATTCCACACATATTTTCAAGTACACCATGATATTATCAATAACTACCAAAAAAATACCAAATTTACCCCTAAAATAATCTAATAATTATATCTACATAAATGGAGGGTTCATTAGTTAATCTAGATGGCATTAAAATAAATTTTAAATGTTCACACCTCATATAAAATTTTGTGTTCAGAATATCTAACTTTTTACTCATAATTAATGAAAACCAAAATAAAGTTCAATCAATGAAAATTATTTATCTCTATGATGTTGATCAAATAAGTTATAAATGTCATGTAGAGGGTAATTTTTTTAATAAAATTTATTTCCCTATAATTTATGCAAAACCTCATGGATCCATATTTATTCATAAAAAAGAAAAGTTCCCCCAATGTGAAACACTATGGAATAAAAGTACCTTTTATGAAAATATTATAATTATTTCTTAAACTCAACTAGTTCCACAATTGATATTATATTGGGAGTATTTGATATAGGTTTTATATCATGGATAAAATCAATGGAAAAAACATCATGCTCTGGTGGATGTCTAGGTTATTCCTTATAAGATACATTAATGAATTGTTGTACAATAGACACATCCTCAATTTTAAGACAATATTTTCCATCTATATTTTTTGTCTTCTCTTTATCCACATGAATTTCATCTATAATAGCTATTGGGGTTGGATTGAGAAATAAATATGAGGATGAATTATCCCCTCTAAATATAAGTAATTCCTAATCTTCATCTTGAATCACAATTTCCTTATCTTTTTTATAATTTTTTTCTTCATTTGTTAAAATAGATTCCATACTATGTATTATATCAATTTCAACCATAGGTATATTAATAATGCCCAAAAAATAGATCACGTTTAGGCATCATAATGAAGGATCTCTCTCACATCCCTACTATAGTGAGATATAAAGTAGGATATTAGACTAAAATTCTATACTTATAGTTCTAGGGAATCAAAATGAACTGATTCAATATACACTCCACTAGTATCCAAACCGATCTGATATAGAACTGAAGGGAATTATTGATCCCCATAGGCTGGTAACAAGAACCCGAGAATAAAAAATAAAATAGATGGAATAATTTCACCCAAGTCGAAATAATATACATAGAACATATACAAAGATGAAAGGGAAAGGGAAAATGACAAAAAAAAATTAATATACCACCAATAAGGGAAAACATTGGTTGTTTTAAAACACTAAAGTAACAAAACATTAGAATAAAAGTACAAGGTACAAGAACAATTATAAAAAAGGAAAACCCAAAACCGAAACAAATGTTTCATCTGATATGTGGTTAATGTACCACCATCTAACCACCAGAGAACAATACTAAACTGACATGAACCCAACCCCCTCAGCATGATTCCATGCATTTTCCTAACTTGATATACAATACAAGCTCTATAAACTACTACCGGTGTATACAAGGTGTGATTCAAATAGGATTTGTAGGATACCACTAAGGTGTTTCACATCATGTCTTTGTAAAACAATCCCAATATTCTCAATTTAAATAAAACATGTCATGATAATAGGATAAATAGTTTTTATCAAAATCATGGTAATAAGTTCCCCTTTTTCTAAAATTAAAAAATAATTTAGGAAACCTAGTTTCAAATCATAATTTTAATAAATCAATTATATTTATCAAAGAATAACAATAAAAATCAAAAGAACAATGGTAAATATACAGAGTATAAAAATGATTGGGCTAGTTGGGTTACTCGTTCCACAATGAAAAACATTGACATGTGTGCACATGTGTCATTAAGATACGTAGACTAAGGTAAAGAGGGAAAAAAATGAGAAAAATGCATGAAAATGTTATGATCCATTTCCCAGGACCTAGGGCTAATGAATAGTAGAACACGCCCTGAGTATTCCTCCCTGTGGAAACAACTGACATAGACCAATACTAAATCCTCCACCTAGTTAACCAAGTCCCCCATATCCATAATTTATCAAATAATTCCAAAATTTATTATCACATTTCTTAATAGAATTCCTGAAATCCCAATTACATCAAAACATTATTTAAAATCCCCATTTCATAAATCCATTTCAAAATTCTTTAAAAACACCTTCTTTCACCAATATGAGAAAAAAAAATTTTACCAAAAAGAAAATTTATGTACACAAATTTTTCATGAAAATTTATATACAATACAATTAATAAACTATGATAAATTATTGGTCATATTATATAGGTTAGAGACATAAACAGTTACCTCAATCTCAGGCCACACACCACAAGTCATTGGATCTACACACTAAAATGGAAGGAAAGGAAAATATATCTATAATGGATCTTGAAGGGATATAATAATCATCATCACATGAACATTAATCCTAAAATCACAACGAAAAATAACAACCAAAACGCATGATAAATGAATTAGGATAAGTGAGAATAATACGCTTACTGAAGGAAAAGAATCCAACCTCTCCAGAGTTCAAGTCATTAAATGAAGTGATCTTGAATGGATGGAATCACCCAAAATAACCTATATGAATCCTAGGGTTTGATGGAGGAGGATAAATAATTATTTAATTATTATTCAGGTTCCTAGGGAAAATAACTTATAGGTCGTGAACAATTCACAACATGAATCCTTGATTCACGATTTATGTTTACACAGTTTTAGGTATGTCAAAAAAGTGTTTCCATGACATAAAAATCCTGAGAAGTTAATTTATGATGTGAAAATTTTTTACACCCTAAATTAATTTGATGCATTGAATTTAACTCATAGATGCTTCCTAGTAATAGATTCACATCGTGAACACAGTTCACCTTGTGAACAAGCCCTACAACCAGAAAGCAACAACGAGCTTGTGAGAAAACTCCCAAAACACCAGCTACACCATTAAAACCATAAAAATTAACCCTTTATCATTAAACAAGAGCTTAGATTTTACCAGGATGTCACAATATCATTGAAATAGAATGTTCCATCCTTGATAAGTCATGTGGTATAAGTATGATCTAGAAAGAGGATAGGCCAAAGCTCCCCATCTAATGATTCACAGTACCATGTCTTGTGAGAATCCAACATGTACCTCCCTAACACTTTAACCAATGAAATAGAATTCCCATTTAATACCTCAATATGATAAATAATAATATCTATTGATTTATCCATAATATAATTGTATATATATAACTTAATAGCATCACAACTCATAAAAAGGGAGGTATCATGATGGCACTTCATGAAATGAGATATGTAGAAAACATCAATGATGACTATTATCTAAGTAGTAATTTCAATAGATAAGAAAACTAAAAAATACAACCAGTGAACTCAATTAGTCTAATATATCTTAGAGCTGACTTCCCCTATTTCCAAAGATGATGGTGACCCAACCAAAGATAAAATTTCATGAAAACATTGTCACAAATGGAAAAATACAAAAGATGGAATTGATGATCCATTTATTATATCTACTTAATGTGATCTATGAAAAATATTCGACATATCGTAGTTCTTTGAAGACACATCCTAAATGAGACTTGGTTTTGCAAGGGAGTTCTATCCAACCTCTAATAAACAAATATGTGACATGTATGGGAAAAAATACAATTCCTTGAAGGGGTCCATTATGATTGATGAATGTGACTGTTATTATATGAGAAAATTACTAGTTATAGATTTATATCCCATGGTCTATGAAGATCTAAGATTTAAAAATGGAGAATATACCTTAGGATATGAATAGTACACTCTGTATGATCATCCATCTATGGGTGATAAATTGTATTCAACTTGACCTGGTTCCCCATAACCTCTTAGAGAATATTCTAGAATATTGAAGTAAACCTAATATCCTTATCCAGTAAAATGATAGAAGGAACCCCATGTAACCTCATGATCTCTTTCACATAGAAATTTCCTCGATATTAAACTCCAATGATGTCATTAATCAGAATAAAATGAGTGGGTTTCATCAACTACTCAATAACCACATCGATAGAGTTATTACCTCATAGATTCCATGGTAAACTGACAATCAATTCTATGGATACTTTAGACCATTTCCATACAATTACTAAAAAAGGATGGATTATACCATAATGCCTCAGCTGATTTATTTTTTTCTACTAGAAGGTGTAATGATAGGAAATATAATCAGTAGCGTCTCACTTCACACTCATCCACCAGAATAACCATCTAATTTCCAAATACATATTTATACAAACATAGTAAAAATTACCATAACAATAATGAAAACCATGAAACACTAATTTCCACATAGATTAGGGTGAAAAATTGATCCCTAATTTGGATAACACCATCATAAGGTAGAGACCAACTAGAAATTGTCTCCCTAATAAAAAAATTTCCCAAATTTATATAATATTTTTATACCATTTTCTATCCTATATAAGAGACTCAATGAGGGATGATAACAGAAAAAACCAAGTTAGAGTCCTAATTATATCATGCTCATGTGCATTAAAATTACACTGAGAAAGAATCCTCATCACGTTCTACTCGTCTTTCAAATTCAAAAACATCCTTGGGTGGTTCTATCTAACTAGTAGAATAATCAATGATTATCCCCTTCCCCAAGGTGTTACTTTTGTCCAATATGAATGATTAGAGGTATTCCACCCATCATCTGTATCTATGATTCAAGTCCTTCTAAGAAATGATATATCTCAAACTATTATAATTTAAAAATATCAAGATCCTTTCCTAGAAAAGATGTTTCCATCAAAATTTATGTGCATAAATAACTATTAAATATCTGAATAATAAGTTTGGTAATTATTCTAAGGAGGAAAAATATGATGAGATCCATATGATGCATCATGATAATTCACTATAACCACGAAGCATAGGCCACCATTAGAAGCATCCAAATACTCCATATACCTCCCAAAAGGATCCGATAAGATCAAAATTTGAATTTATGTTAGAAGCAAGTCTAATTCCACAAAGAAGTTCTAATATTTTGTATCTCATGTATGCTTCACCCCTTTCATATTAAGAAAAATCAATTGTGACACAATCATTAAGAAATACATTATGAAGCACCAATAATATTCAACATAATCAAAGAATATTCATATTTATACTACCTTCTAAGGTTCCTATCATGAAAATAAGACCTTCATCTTCTCAGGATCTAATGAAATACGCCACTGATAAACAATGTTTTACAAGAACATCGCTTATTGGATATAGAAATTTTATATAGACAACATCCCATAAATGGGGTGACTCCTAAATATTTCTAAATAATACATTTAGATAGTTATCATTCTTAGAATTATATATCTAACAAACAAGATACCAAGAACTGAAACCATTAATAAGGAATGAAGATATTGATGGGATATCTAGTTCATCAAATCCATAAAAACTATAGGATATTTATCTAGATCAAAAGGAATCACAAGAAATTCATAATATCCATGCATTCTCCTTAAAGATTTCATCAGGATATCATATTGTAGAATCTTAAACTAATGAAAACAAGACTAAATATCAATTGTTTATAATCTCTTCCCCACCTTTACTAATCAAATAAGTCATGTATGTTGGATAAGGGTGAATATTCTCAACAGTCACCCTATTCAGTATCTCATAGTTCTTTCCCTAAAAAAGTGAGCCATCATCCTTTTTTAAATAGTAAGGTGGTTCTCCATGGGGAAATGCTAGGGAGAATAACACCCATCTCTACTAGATCATCCAACTAGATCTGTATCTCCTTCAACTCAATTAGTTTCATGTGAAAAAGGTGTATAGAAATCAGATGCATTCCCAGAACTTGATCAATCATAAACCTTACCTCCATCTCTATAAAAATACTATAGAATTATTCTAGGAGAAAATAGATAAATCTTGAACAACTTTGATAAGATTAACAAATGTGGAAGTGTCATCAAGATCAACAAAAATATTAGACATAAAAATCATGATCTTGTGGTGGGAAGGTCAGTCATGAAAAGATAACAGATCCCACTCTCCCTAAAACACTTGAGCTCTCCCATAAGAATAATATAATGAAACACAATGATTATAATATTAAATATATTCATGTTTAGAAACATGTCAATCCATCCAATGGATGAACTAAAATAGATCAAAATTGAGGACCAAGAAATCATAGACCAACACCACATTGGCTATAAATAGATAGCATGCTAGATAATGAATCTCGTACTTCTACCCATTTCAAATATGAGTTTCTAACTCTCTAAAAAAGGACATGATCTCCATTGCATGTTTCATCATATCAAAAAATCTGGATGATATAAACAAGTGTTTGGAACCTCTATCAAAGAGATAATTTATTAAAGAAGATATAAAGAAATGTTACCTATCATTGTTTTTGGTCCCACATATACCACTTTTAGAAATATATCCATTTTTTGAAGGTGATTCACTCTTGAGTCCTATGGATAGATCTCTATAGACTTTTCTGATTATAAACATGTCATAGTATCCTTTGTAGATTAAGGTCATTAACTATAAGGGAGTATAAAATTAGCCAAGAAGAACCTTTTTAGTTAACCTCTACATCCACAAGAATTGATATTATTTTGTGGGTATCAAACATTATTTTTATGTGTGACTTATTTGTAAACCTTAATAATAAGTCATAGGAACACTGTTAGATGTTGCATATGGTTTATTGGAGGCCTTCCTATAAGAACAAACTCTTTCATTAAGTAGGTGGATATTAATATTAATAAATGAATTATATGTTTTAAACTTTTATTAATAAAATAAAATTGTTATATATTAATTATATATATAATTATAACAATTTGAATGAAAAGGTAATGTTTACTAAAAAACTGTATTTTTTTAAAAGGGCGTTCATTCACACTTTTTTACACATAAATTATAATTAATTTATTACAATTTTGGATAATATATTTAAAAAAATAAAAAAATTATCATAATAAATTTTCCTTAGGGTTGATTTTTGGGATTATTTTGAAAAGATTTCTTTTTTGATTAGTACACAAAAATACTAAATTTTAATAGAAAACTAAATTTTTTCTAAAATTATTTATATAGTTATTTTATAATCTAAATAGTTATTATATTAAAATTTCATAATATATATATATATATATATCCAATTTAAGTTATCAGAATCATTTTTATTTTTATATTTTTTATATAAACATTTGTAAGCTTTTGAACATTTTTTCTTTGAAAAACAACTTTTTCATTATGTCTACGAGATTCATTTGAAATAAATAGTTTCCGATTCATTAAATTTAATTTGAAAAGAATGGATTTTATTTTCTTAATAAAAATAATTTTATTTATCTAATAATTTCAACATTATTTTTTAATATAATGAATAGTGAAAACAGTAAATCATAATTACTGTGGTTAAGGTAAAAATGGGATTACTAATGGGTTAAAACTAAAATTTATAAGGGTTAAAATGACATAAAAACTTGTATAAAATATATTTAATGCCCATATTTAGAAATTATAATTTAAAATTATTCAAAATACTAAAGTTTTCACCCTTTTTCATGTCAAAAACTTGGCTACACATTTTTCATTTCAAATAATATAAGTTTGCCACTCACGTAACTTATAAAGGGTCACCCCTTTCATACATTCTTAACCCATTCAAAAACTTTTATATCTACAAAAACAAATGAAATAACATCCCAAATTCCCAAATATCATAATAGAATAATGTTTTTGGCATAAAGTTAACCTTTTATAGATTGTGGTGAAAACCTAATGAGGATACCTATAGAAGAGGTAACGTTATGCAATAGTGTTTTTTATTTAATTTCATTCTTTATATAAATAAATTATTATCAAATAGATATTATATAATAACATCACCATATTCCATATACTTATATGTTTTTATGTTAATTTAATTTCTTAAAAATAGCTCTACATTCATTAAATGATCTATTAAATCATCATTCATGATTATGGAAGACTACTTCCTCGGAAACTAATGTCATACATTTTTTACAATTAAAACATATCATGGTTGGTTATAAAGATTTATATAAAGTATAAATATGTTATTTATAAAATAGTTATACCTATAGATTCATTAAATTATATATAACTTTAAAATTTCCATTTCATAAAGGATACGATAACGTTTCTCATGTGTACGACAGTCTACCACATCACAAAGCGATGTGATTCATCTTTCACTAATGCTTTAACTGTAAGGTGATAAGGAAACAATTAATGATCATATGTGATATACATGAATAAATAATAATATTCATGACACATTAATCATTCTGAAAATATAAAATATCATTATCTTTCTTTCATGTTCACTCACATAAAGATAATAACGTCATTCATGTACGTGTAGACCACCGCTTTCATGAAGCGATGCGACTTTATTTTCATCACCACACCTCATGGATGAAATATAAAAGTATATTTATAGAAATATAATGGTATATATGATATTATGATCATTTTTTAAAGATAATATATTACTTAACATCTTTTCATAATGATCATTGTAAAATGGAAAACATTACTAATTCGTACACGAGGTTTATTTTATCCTTGATTGTAACTTAGTTATTTTTTCACAACCATATTTCATGATTGGTTTTAAAATTATATGATTTATGTATAAATTTTATTATTATTTAATGATTTTTATTCTTGATGTAGCTACCCGACCCCATAGAGAATGGAGTTTGTGTCTAATACTATTACATTGGCATGATTTCGAGGAATAGAATCTTGAACAATTGGAGCATTTTTATTATTGGCTAAACAGATACATATATAAGTATTGTATTAAAAATACATAAACTAATTACCACATAATTTTTTTATTTCACGAATAACCTTATTCTATCTATTATATCGTTTTTTATATTTCCTAGTACACCTCTTGGGATCATAGAGAAGGAAACATAATAAGGGTGAGCTAAATTTCAAAATAAGGGTAAAGTACAGTATAAGAAATATTGAATCAATGAGAATAATAAATATATCAAGGTAAACTAATAAGAACACTATCCTGGTAGAAAATAATTTAGATGTAATAGAGTAAATAATATAAAGAGGTAAATAATTGAAAACATGTTCCATTTAATGAATGAATCAAGAGTGAAATATATCCATAGATTTTTCAATTATAAATATCAGGGGAAAATAAATAATGAATCAAAATAATAAAAGTTATAATTATTTGAATTTGTGTATATGGTGTAATAAAACCTATACTGTCATGACATATCCTATAGATATTTTAAAATTAAGGGTAGAGACCCATCTATTCTACTTTGAAATAAAATCAAAGGTTTTGTCACCAAGAAATATCATCTAATGAGACTATCGATTCATCAAGGGGGTTTCATTAACCAGTCCCCAGCCCATATGGCTTACCTTAAATGGTCCCCAACCCATGTCCTTCATGTCCCAAGAATTCCTCACATGGAATAAATAATATACCTTATCAAATATCTATATTGAATAAAATGTACAAATTTATCAATATTTCCACAAATTATAAAATAAGTTTCAAAGTAAAAACCATATGAAAAAGGTTATATGGTTCCAATAATAATTCTATCCATGAAAATTGATATGGATATTTAGGGTAAATTTATGGTCAAATGATCATATGAAATTAAATATTTCATGGTGACTAAAAGGACTCAAGGAAGTCAATATAAATATTATCCTTGGACAAATAACTCATAAACTGTCTAGTGGAAGAATAATGATGGTATCAATATAACATATCCCGAGTGTATTAAAAATTGATGGTTATTGTCACTGATAAATATAAATACTATACGAAGCTATTATAAAAACATATTGGGGAAAATATCCTTTCTTTCAAAAACCTATTGAAAATCCTTTTCTCCGAAAATAACTTTTGAATTTTTTTTCATAAAAATTCACCTTTAAATACATCAAATGAAGCATCAATGAAATGATCTTGGGTAAATATGTACATGTCATATGAGGGAAAAAAATATTCTAGTAACATGGTAAAAAGGTAATAAAATACCTTCTTTACAAAACAATAACAATATTCCTTTTAAAAAAATGGTAAAAGACATAAAATGAAAAATGTATTTAATAGATAATATTGGAATGGTTAGAAACAATTATTGAAAACATTTTGGGAAAACATGGGTTTTATAAGAAAAGTGCTTCTCCAATTGAAGAGATAAATGATGTCTGGTTTTCTTAAAAATATTTTCTAGAACATTTGGATTACAAAAGAGTGAAAAAATTGTACTGTTACATTAAATATCTCAATAATAACCATAATAGAATAAAATGAAAGTGTTAATTGAACAATGGTCTAATTATTTCCTTAGATGTAAATTTAAGTGTAACCAATCTTGAACAAATTTATGTTGTTAATTAAACCCTTAAAAATATATTAACATTGATGTGAGAATCAATTAATGATTAAATTATGTGTATCAACTAAAAATCCACATAGTTAAGAAGAAAAAATCAATAGATATTAAAATAAATTATTCAAATAATCATATAATATTAATAATAATGAGGTTGTAGTATAACCCAATGAATATTATAAGGGTTATGAGATTCTTTTTTATTTGGTAACTTTTAACACAATTCCCCTTCGATGAATGAATTAAATTGAAACTCAAAATTTCATGAATAAATAATGAATCATGCTATTATAATAAAAAGTGGTAATATTTATGCCTTATATTATAAATTAGATAAAAAAAATAAAGTTATTATATCAATAAAATTTTCACAATCAAAAAAGTGATTATTATTTCATATATAATAATTAAAAACATTCTTGAGGAGGATAATATTTAAACATTCCAAAATGTCCAATACCACTTTGAATCATTTGAATCAAAATATTCATGAAGTAATAACAATAAATGAAAATTATAATATTATTAGAATAATGAGATTAATTATACAACATGCCAATAGATATTATATAAATCATATAAAATAAACTAGGTGGATAACAAAAAATAATTCTCAATGGAATATAAATTGAGATAAAATACAATTACATGAGTTTTATTTCAGCAGAACATCCATTAAATTATTTTGTAAGGTTTTTTATACTGTTAATATCTTATTATATAACCATATTTATGTTTATAATATAATATTTTATCTTCATATAATATCTTATTACCCATTTAATAACAATCATTCAATATTTTCACTATTTTCGTTATTAATTTCCATGTTTTTCGATCATGTTTTAACTTGTTACTTATTGTTACTATTAATGTTTCAAAATATCAAGAATTTATACCATGATGTATACATAATATATATATATTATATATTTATTAATAATAAACCATAATATTTGGATATAAGAAATGGAATGCACTATTCTTGGAGATGGTAGGTTGTACATATGCATGAACACTACTTTCATTTCATTATTGTTTTAAAATATTGAAAATTAAATGATACATATGTATATTATAATTCCAATATCATATATATATTATAATTGTCATTTATATTATGTATTTTTATTAAACCAATCAGTTATATATTTCATGTATAGTGTGAATGATTCACATCGCTTTTAGGAGGCAGAAGTCCACACTTCCACAAATGATGTTATCATATTTTCAAAAAATAGAAAGTAAAAAAAGATATTTTTTATAAAATATTTAAATAATCTTAATGAAATAGAAAACATCATATATATAATCTATAAACATATTTTTCGTCATAATTTCCACCATGATATGTGGTAAAGGAAAAATTAACATCACTTTATGAGGAAGTTGTTCGCTACTCTGAAGAACCGGAAGTTCGTTACCCATTAGATAAATTTTGTGTATGTTCAGGTAGAAAACATACCTTAACAATATAACAAAATATTTATGATACTGGTGTTGTTATGTAATCATAATGTAATAATATTTTAGGGGTTGGATACTTGAAATAAAACTAAAGAGATTGAGGAATTATGTTACCACTTGATCGGGTAACTCCTTTTGGTTTGAACCAGAAACCTTACAGGGATTCCTTTCTGCCCAAGGTGTTTCTTATAGTATTAGAGGATGTATTTTTAGTATATATTTTGGTAGATAATTTTTTAGGAAATGTGTTCTGAGAGGTGTGAGAAAGTGAAATGAGAAGATGACTTTTTATAATGGAGGAGGAGTGGCACACTGTTAACTTTTGGAATAGAGAATTACACACACATTTTTTCCATTTCATATGTATAAAATAATGGAAGAAATTACACAAAAGTTACTATAGAGCATAAATATTTCCATAAAATTGAGTTTAGAAAAATTTATAGGTGATATGGGGTCGTTAATGTTAAGGTTTAGTCTTTTGTTATGCTTAATTTCACTTTAATTGTTGTAATTAAAATCAATTACATCCCTGAATATTTTTTTTTTCAAAACCTAATTTGAAATTATTATAAATTATAAATAATTCTTATTATAAATATTTAATCCATTTTCCAAATTCCAAACAAATAAATGGAAGAACATAATTTAAAATTATTCTCACATTTGGGATGATAGTGCATGTTTTTAACGAAAAAATGTTCAAAAACATTACATGTTTATATATATATATTATCAAATTGAAATTGATTAAGATGACACGTATTGGATTAATTGATAAAAAATTTATCTAATTAAACATTAAAACCATTTAAAAATTTAATTTTTCCATATAAATAAATTAGATAAAAATGTTGTTTTTAATTAAAATTATTTATTTTTCACTATTCATTAAAAAAAGAAACTTCATATAAAAATACAAAAAGAATTAACCAAACTAATTTTTATAATAAAAATTCAATTATTACATTTTGGTTTGAAATATAATATTTATAAATGTCCCAAAAATTGGATTTCAAATAGGTTCACCATTAAAAGGTGGTTAAATTTCCTCAATAAAATATAATATATTAGGCATAAAATTTGGCTTATTTTTTATCTTAACTATATCAAATATATTGGATGAATATAAAAACTATTCTATTTAATAACATATATATATATATATATATTAAATTAATATCACTCACTAATTATAATTACTTTAATTTATTAAGATAAAACATCTTTGGGAGAATAAGGATAGTTTTCAATTAAATATTTCCTTTATTTCCAATTGGTTCCTATTTTTTTTAATTAATTTGTAACTAATGATTTAGTTTTACATTTGTGTAAACCATATAGTTTTAAAATCCAGTTAATAATATCATAATGGTTAGTTTATCTTATTATATTAAATAATTATCTTTTAATAATATAATATTGTTTGGTAAAATTCAGTCTTACATGTAATGTTTGCTTTCTAAGAAAGTCATTGTTGCATGAAACACAATCTAACTCTATGTTTAGAGAATTTAAATATGTATTATATATTAAATCAATTTAGAATAGTAAATATATTGTCAATTCTAAGGATATTGTTTTCCATTATGCGCATCGTGTTGCATTCCATGCACAGTATTGCATACAATATTCTTAGTTATAATTTTGCGGTGTTACATTCTCCCTACCTTAACTAAATTGTTCCCCTCTAATTTAAAGCCTATCTGGGTAATATATTTTATTTATTTACTATTTTTTAAATCACACATTCTGAGAATGTTTTATATGTAATCCTCTAGAAAAGAGAGTATTTAAAGTACAAAGTTTAAGTGGACTAACATAAAACTAGATATCTATGTAGGATAAAATTAGGGGAAAATAGAGATACATACATGGAGGAAAAGAGTAAATATTTATTTGGAGTAAATAAGGTCATAAATCAAATAAAAGTTAATGATCATTGGAATGTTGAGGTCCTAAAATATGCAAATCATTGATGAGTTGGAAGACCATAAGTTCAACACAATTTAAAGTATTATGATGGTTGGGACTACTTTGTGTTTAAAGTTGTATTTGTTATTAACAGTTTTCAATGAAGATCAAGATGAATATAGAGATGATGATGAAATAAAAAGTTATTTATTGTGGTAATTTTGAATATTGTTGAACTGCTATTAAGTTTAATGTACATGTATCAAAGGTGATACATTGTCTACAACAATGAAACCATCTTAGAGAGTGTTGATGGGCATGAAGTTATAAAGTGATCATAAAAAATATCAGTATTCAAAGAGACCAGGAAATATCCTACATGAAGAGATATGCATTATTTCATTAGTGATCATGTGAAGATTTGAAGATTTAATCATGATCATAAAAATATAAGAAGATGATGCTTGTCATATTCAGGGTTGACTGGAAATACTGATACTGCTAGAAGATAGGGAAGTTGCAATACTTCCCATGGATAATATAATGATGATGAAACTGACCATTCAAAGAGTATATATCCTGATGAAAGGGGATATTGATGAAAGTCGTTGACTGTTGAAGAAGGCATAATATAGTAAAGAAATATTGGTGTTCTTGATAAGTAGATATTTAAGGTGGTGTTATTTCCCTGGGTTTGCCAAATTTTTGGACCTATAAATCGAGATTTTTTTGGAAACGAAAGGATTTATAAAAAGAAGAGAAAGAGATATAGAATGGATAATGAAATCCTCAAAGGAATCAGACTACATACCTTCGAACATGGATCATGTACCATGTAGTAGGAAAGTTATGTATGGTGATTTGTACAACGGGTCATGGTACAGAAATTGGTTCATTGAAAAATGATTTGTACTATGTGGGATGGATTTCCATTGATGGAAGAGATGTTATACGTAGGATGGTAAACTTATAGTATGTGGAAAGTTAATGGTATGAGGTAAAGGATTGCAATACATGGATGGAGTTTAGTATGCAGTGAATATTGTCCCACATTGAAAATTTGGGTAAAATGGATTACAATAATGTGTCGAGTTATTTTCTTATATAAGGAGTGATAATCCCAACATTAAGAGATAGAATTATATAACAAAAGATCATTTCTCTTGAAGAACTCGCTTGGGTTTGAGGGTATTCTCACAGAAAAAATTCTGCAAAGGGAAGTGGTATGCGAGAGAGATTCCATGTAGGATGAAGTGGTACACGAAAAACAAAATGGTTTGCAGAATTAGAAAGGGTATTCTGTGAAAGAGATTCTGCATAGGAAAAAGTAGTATGCAAGAGATGAAATGATTTACAAAATTTAAAGACGAGGTCCAAAGATATAATAAATGGTTTGTATAAAAGGAAGGAACAGTCCACTGAAGAATGAATTCTACAACAGTAGAAGTTGTAAGAAGAAATAGTACATCGAGGCGATATAAAAAGGCGGTTCGTAGTGGTAATATGCAGATCAGGTATACAGAGTAGGTTGTATGCAAAGAAAGTGTGTCACACTGAGCAGGCATGACATGCAGTGCAGGCGCGATATGCGGAGCAGGTGTGGTACGTGGAGCAGGTGTGATACGTAGAGAAGGCATAGTAAAGTGCTTGTCATTAAAAAGTGATACTTCTATTTTATCATTAATATTTTTCATTGAATTATTTAAAAAGAAAAAATAACTTAGTAAAAATGGAATTTTATAGGTTAGTGCTTTTCATTAAACACTTAATTTTCTTTAGTCAGGGGTTCAAGTCTAGCGGCCTTACCAAATTTGATGGGTTGTCACCAAGCATACATGTTATCCTTTTCTAAAACCATATTAATATAATTTAAAAAAAATATGATATAGATCCTTGAAATAGGGTTAATCTCTAAATATAATTTTAACTAATGTTTTTAATACAACCTCAATACCTAAATACATCATCCATTTTATTTCAACATAGGTCCTCCCTTGTGAAATGCACTGTGTTGCATTTGTTGTCAATGAGGCATGATGTTGTCATGGAATGAATGGATGTCAAGGAATGTCAAGATGTGACTGACAAAGGATGTGATGGTGATGGTGATGAAGGAGAATGGCCATGGTACTTAGAGGCATGTCACTTAGGAGATTCACTAAGTGACATAGGATGTTGTGGTTGAAACATTATCTATGAATATCATATGATTGTAGAACTGCTCTTAATGTTTAAATACTTGTATCAAGGTGATACTAAGTTACAACACTTCAAGAATGGATGATGATGGAGCATCGTCACATCAGACGATTGATGAGCTGATATTTAAGTTCAAAGAACTTGTATCAACTGGATACAATGTCATCACAATGTTAGAAGACCATGCATTGTATTGACGATGTATGAGGAGATGAAGAAGATCCATCCACAAGTTCTAAGTGGATGAAGTGAGCTGAAGAAGTCCATGCACTATCACTTAGTGCATGTGAATCTGAAGAAGATCCAACTTGATCTCTGATTAGATCAATGAAGAACTTTGAAGAATTATGGGATTCAAGAGTTCGGTTGATGAAGAAGAAACCTTGGGAATTCCTTCCTAAGTGATGAATAAATGTTTAAGAAGAATTGGAGGAATTATTATGAAGAAGAGTGGGGATTTATTAAGGAAATGAAGAATAATGGCTTGGAATGAATGGCATTTGGCATATTTCACTTGGGAGTACTTTGTTTTTATACAAAGTATTATTTTGTCCTTTGCCAAAAAATTGGCCAGCCAGGGGTTCAACCCCAAGGCACATGTGGGCCTAGGCGCCATCCCACGGGGGATCCCATGGAGCAAGCCCAAGGTGGCAGGAGGCCACGCGGTGATCAAATCCGCGCGGAAGGGGCGCATACGCGCGCCCGTGAGAGGCAGAGTGGGTGCCAGTGGCGCGCCCGAGTGGTAGGGGTTGGCGCAAGAGCGCGCCCGCTAAGAGAACTCGGTGCAGGGCGGCACCGAGAGGGGAGAAGTTCAACTAAGCGGCTGTAGAGAGCGCTTGGGTGATAAAACATGAAAAACCGGCCTCCGATTCAATGTGGGACGCGGGATTTTTCCGCGGAGCGAATCCTGGCCGCCCGATCGATCGCGCGCCAGATCCCAACCGCACGATCGATCCCGCGCGAGATCTTCTGATCGCGGTCGTCCGATGTATTTCAAACTCCTGATCTGACGGCTGCCGCATCATCACCTTCCTCGAGCTTGGCCGAGGCACCTCCCGCGACGCCGCCTGAACTAGTGGCCCTCCGAGCAAGCTAAATCAAGTTTCCGGCCACCTCTGATGAAACTGAAGGCTCCATCGTGCTTATCAGGCCAAACTGAACCCATTCATGCATAAAAATACACATGCATGCAACAGGAGAAGAAATTTGCACGAGGCCGAAGCAAACTGAAGGTGCGAGGCCATGAGGTTTATATTTTGCATGGTTTGGACCGAAGGAAGGCCGTACATGCGTTCTAAGTCTCATGCACGTGAAAGAGGAAAATAAAAAGGAGAACCCGCGTGAACAGAGAGAAGAAAACAAGATTTAAGGAAATCTTGAATTCCTGAAATCTTCGGGAGATTAAATATATCTCATGCGGATGAACCGCCTCTCCCTTGCCTATAAAAAGAGAGGTCAAGCCCTCGGTGATGTTTGCTGAAGGCTTGCTGAAACTTTTGGGAGTCCCGCGAGTGCCTTGCCTCACAAAGAATTGAGCTGCGCGTCCCCTGCATGGCAGAGAAGCCCAGAGCCATTTTTGGCTTCGTGAAGTCCCTTTTGCGCGTCCCTTGCGAGAAAGAGGTGAAGGGAAGTCCCCTGCGCGCACCCCTTGCGCGACAGGAAGGAGCCGAGCCGCATACTTGCGCGCTCGAGTCTCTTGCCACCCTCTCTGCCCGCACACTTGCGTGGCAGGAGGAAGGAGCCCGCTGTGTTGCACCTTGCACACTTGTGCGGCAGTTGAGAATAGGAGGAGGCCCTTGCACCTCACACCTTGCCAGTGCACCTTGTGTGGCTTTGAAGAGAAGAAGGGCACACCACTTGCGCGCCTCCCATGCGGCAGTGGTTCAGGTGAAGACAAGGCACACCTATTGTGTGTGTGCAAGCAGAGGAGGAAGACCCGAGCCTTGTGTGTGCTTAAAAGAAGTGAAGTCCATAGTCTTGGGTGTGTGCAAGAAGGAGAGGCCGAGAACTACACCAAGTTGTGTGTGGAAAGTGAAGAGGAAGGCTGAGGCCTTAGTGCCTTGTGTGCAAAGTGAACAAGAGGAGGCCGTAGCCCTTGTGGGTGTACACTTTGAAGAACAAACTAAAAGAACACTAATGTGTGTGTGTGCAACAAGAAGAGGAGGCGGCCAAGCTCAAGTGTGTGCCAAAGTGAAGAAGTTGTGTGTCCTAAGAGTAGAGGCCAAACCTTAGTGTGTACAAAGTGATGTGCACACTTAGAATAAGAACAAGACCCACACTAAAGAACAACACATTTGTGAGTGTGTAAACAAAAAGAACAAAGTGTGAAGAAGGAAGAAGGTGTGTGTGCTAAAAGTATTTACACCCATTGTGGGTTTATCACACCAAGGAGAAAAAGGGAGTGCACGCTTGCATTCATGCATGTGCACACGTGAATAAATCTTAAATCAGTGGTGTGCATTTGAGTTGTCCAAGACCAGGAGTTCTTGAAGAGTTTTTAGAAGCCATGCAATCAGTGCTTGATGATGCAGAGATGCCATGCAATCAGTGCATGAAGTTGATGTAAAGTGAGACTGAAGCCAGACTAAAGTTAAAGACATCAGCTGCCTGAGTTTTCAGTAATTGAGAAGAGCCTGATCAACTGAAGTGATCAGAAGTTTTGAGCAAGACCAACAGACCTTCTCAGAGGCTGTTGAAGATTCTTGAAGAGAGAGGCCAGGTCATCCTGGGAAGAAGGAGATAAATCTTGAGCAAGACGAGAAGACCTGATCAAGTTATCAGAAGTGAAGAGCAAGGCCAGCAGTCTTTATCCCAGACTGCTGAAGATACTTGAAGAAGCTTAAATTGAAGAAGAGCTACTCGTTTGACTCGAGGATCCAGGAGAAGCCCCCTGTGAGACTCAGGGTGGAAGAAGTCTTCAGTGGGATTCTGGAGCAGGCCAGTGGGACTCTGGTAACACTGTGGGACGCAGTATAAAGAACCTCCTGTGGGACTCAGGAGAGATACAGTGGGACTCTGTATCGACCATTGTAATACTAACAGATTATAATGGAAGAATCCATGTTGGGGAGTATAACCAACATGGCAAGGACGTAGGCCTTTGGTGCCGAACCTTGTAAATCCTTGTGTCTTGTGCCTTTATATTTACTGCATCATTCGAGGAAAGGTGAGAGATACAAGAAGAGTGGATCGAGGCTTTAACCAGCCATAGAGGTTTAATTGATTAAGAATCAATTAGTAAAAAGTTTTAAAGGATCACTGATTCACGCCCTCCCCCTCTCAGTGATTCACACTGATCTGGGAACTTCAATTGGTATTAGAAGGGAGGTTAACTCGAAAAGATCCATGGGAGTCTTTATGAAGTGATGATTTGAGGAAATGAGCGACCAGCCTCAAATGGAGATATCTGCCAAGACTCAGAAAAATAGAAAGAAGAAACAGGCCAAGAAGATGAAGAAAGCCTGTCCTAGCTGTGATAAAGTTGGAACAATGAATGATCTTCAAAGTGCAATAGAATATCTTCAGAAGACAGTCCCCAAGGAAGTGGCAATGTGTATAGCTACAGGCATCCTTGATCTTCAAGAAGAAAAATTACAGCTAGAAGAAGAAGCCAATACAATGGAAGATCAGTTGGCTAAACGGGTTTGCATAACCAA
Organism: Viscum album; assembly: GCA_963277665.1. NCBI lineage: Eukaryota > Viridiplantae > Streptophyta > Magnoliopsida > Santalales > Viscaceae > Viscum > Viscum album. Next base: position 878,937,673 of record OY728163.1, read on the forward strand.
CACTCTCAGAAAGCTGGTGAAGGCTAAAGATGAAACAGTATCGCTTTGCAATGAAAGATATGAAGACACTGCTGAAGAATTGCAAAGAAGCCTTTCTGAGAAAGAATTCTTTATGATACTGGTCAAAGATGTTTTCCATGCACTGGAAAAGAGGCACAAAGTGTCAATGAATGTCAAAGATTCTCAACTAGAAGACAAAGTCAAAAGGTTGAAGGAGCTGGACAATTCATTGCTAGAAATAAAAAAGGTGCATAAAGACCAGATAAAGCAGCAGGAAGAGAAATGGGAAGGAAGGCTAAGAACTGTTGAGGATGAGAAGAACTCCCTTAACATGAAATGCATAGAACTAGAGGTGATATTGAAAAATCTGCAATCACCCAAAGCTGAATCCTCCCGGTCAGCTGAAAGTAGAAATGTTGCTACACAAGTGTGCTCGGAGAAGGATGATTCTAAAAGAAAGACATCCTCTAATGAAAGGGAAACATCTTCTAAAAAGAAGGTAACATCCATACCATCTTTTACTCATGTTTTTAAAAGTGTTTCTACTAAAAGTGCAGGATGGAAGAATGAATCCAAACAAGTATGGACGAAGACGGCGAAGAAAGAAAGCTCTCCTGAAATAGCACAAAAAGTCAAGAAAAGTACCCAACAATCAGAAGGACTGAAGAGGTCAAGATTTGTGGGTCATTGTTGGTGTTGTAATAAGTATGGTCACTGTGCAAAGGATTTTTGGTACAATCCACTGAATTTCAAAGCACAAAGGAAGCCCATGCCAAGGGGGAGCAAGCCAGAAGAAAAGAAGCAGCATCCACAGGTCCAGAGACATATGTTTACTGCAGATAGATTTGGATTACTTGACAACATCTGGGATGATTGCAAAAGTGGTCAAAAAGATACATGTCAATCTCCAACTGTATCCAGAGCTAAAAAGAAGAAAAGATCTTAGAACATGGCTCAGAAAGAATCCTTGGGAAGCAAGAATAAGAAAGTGGAAGATGATCCCACGAATATTATGAAAAAGGAAGAGAAGACCTTGGAGTCTAAATCCAAGAAGGGTGATGCATCCAGAAGGACCACCAAGAAGAAATGCTTCTACTGTGGAAAGAAAGGGCATACCATGGATCTTTGTATACAAGCCATGGAAATCAATAGAAGCAGACTGAACTCAAACAGACAATCAATCCAGAAGAAGCAGAAGGGATTGATTGAAAACAAGTCGCCTAATAAAGGTAGCTTGACAGCATCAAAAGAACCATGTGGAACTTCCAGAACTGAGGCCACACTTCCAAACGATTTGTTAGTCATATGGCCGAATCAGTTGCAACTTTCCAGAGAACTTAAAAGAGATAAAGATGAAGCACTGGCAATTGCTAAGGAAACAATGAAACAAAAGATTTCACATGAAGATGTGTTGAGATCCACACCAGCACAATCATCATTAAAGATCATATGTGCAAGTGTGAAGAATGGTGAAAATGGTGCATCTCGGTTGAGAGAATCTTCTCAAACTTGTTGTTCACATTGATGAACCAAGGAGGTTCCATCTTATTCCCTAATCACTTGTATTTACATGTGCTGACATTGCAGGGAATTGATGATGATGATCATTCTCAGCTGGAGGATGGTTTCGAAAGAATGGAGTGCATCCCTTGAGGGGGAGCCAATCTGAAGAAGATGGGATTCTGAGATTTAATACCATCTTGAGAAAACTGAAGGCATTCCAATCATACTTTCATCCCTTGTTTCTTAATTGTATTCATCATGACAATTAAGGGGGAGTATTGATTGAAGACAAATGAATGAAAGGGGGAGCTTTATCTTTGCACCTGAACTTTCTGATGTGTTTGGTGAAGTATGTGCAGGATTTAGCAATTCATTGATATATCTGAAAAATTTCAAACCCCTGAAGCATGATCTCACATGTACAGTGAATTTTGGACAGCATTGAGTTCCTTGGTTACATCACTCTTGTTTTCTACACCGGGTTAGCCCACGTAGACTTAGAGTTGATTTACTAAATGTTCTTTGCTAAAGAGAACATGTGACATCATCCCTCTCTTAGTGCTTTTAAAGAAGATGCTATTCGAAGGGAGGAAGAGATATTTTGGAAGAGAGCCACACCACATCTTTGCATTTGATTGCCAATAAGGGGGAGAAAATATTAGCACACATATTGACCCATTCATATGTGCAGAAGTAGTGTATTGACAACAAATACAAAGGGGGAGATTGAAATGCACTGTGTTGCATTTGTTGTCAATGAGGCATGATGTTGTCATGGAATGAATGGATGTCAAGGAATGTCAAGATGTGAATGACAAAGGATGTGATGGTGATGGTGATGACGGAGAATTTCCATGGTACTTAGAGGCATGTCACTTAGGAGATTCACTAAGTGACATAGGATGTTGTGGTTGAAACATTCTCTATGAATATCAGACGATTGTAGAACTGCTCTTAATGTTTCAATACTTGTATCAAGGTGATACTAAGTTACAACACTTCAAGAATGGATGATGATGGAGCATCATCACATCAGACGATTGATGAGCTGATCTTTAAGTTCAAAGAACTTGTATCAACTGGATATAATGTCATCACAATGTTAGAAGACCATGCATGGTATTGACGATGCATGAGGAGATGAAGAAGATCCATCCACAAGTTCTAAGTGGATGAAGTGAGCTGAAGAAGTCCATCCACTATCACTTAGTGCATGTGAATCTGAAGAAGATCCAACTTGATCTCTGATTAGATCAATGAAGAACTTTGAAGAATTATGTGATTCAAGAGTTCGGTTGATGAAGAAGAAACCTTGGGAATTCCTTCCTAAGTGATGAATAAATGTTTAAGAAGAATTGGAGGAATTATTATGAAGAAGAATGGGTAGTTCCTAAGGAAATGAAGAAGAATGGCTTGGAATGAATGGCATTTGGCATATTTCACTTGGGAGTACTTTGTTTTTATACAAAGTATTATTTTGTCCTTTGCCAAAAAATTGGCCAGCCAAGGGTTCAACCCCAAGGCACATGTGGGCCTAGGCGCCACACCCATAGGTGATCCCATGGAGCAAGCCCAAGGCTGCAGGAGGCCACGCGGTGATCAAATCCGCGCGGCAGGGGCGCATACGCGCGCCCGCGAGAGGCAGAGTGGGCACCAGTGGCGCGCCCGAGTGGCAGGGGTTGGCGCAAGAGCGCGCCCGCTAAGAGAACTCGATGCGGGGCGGCACCGAGAGGGGAGAAGTTCAACTGGGCGGCTGTAGAGAGTGCTTGGGTGATAAAACACGGAAAAACCGGCCTCCGATTCGATGTGGGATGCGGGATTTTTCCGCGGAGCGAATCCTGGCCGCCCGATCGATCGCGCGCCAGATCTCGACCGCACGATCGATCCCGCGCGAGATCTTCTGATCACGGTCGTCCGATGTATTTCAAACTCCTGATCCGACGGCTTCCGCATCATCCCCTTCCTCGAGCATGGACGAGGCACCTCCGGCGACGCCGCCTGAACCAGTGACCCTCCGAGCAAGCCAAATCAAGTTTCTGGCCACCTCTGATGAAACTGAAGGCTCCATCGTGCTCGTCTGGCCAAACCAAACCCATTCATGCATAAAAATACACATGCATGCAATGGGAGAAGAAATTTTCACGAGGCCAAAGAAAACCGAAGGTGAGAGGCCATGAGGTTTATATTTTGCATGGTTTGGACCGAAGGAAGGCCGTACATGCGTTCTAAGTCGCATGCACGTGAAGGAGGAAAATAAAAAGGTGAACCTGCGTGAACAGAGAGAAGAAAACAAGATTTAAGGAAATCTTGAATTCCCGAAATCTTCGGGAGATTAAAAATATCTCATGCGGATGAACTGCCTCTCCCTTGCCTATAAAAAGAGAGGTCGAGCCCTCGGTGATGTTTGCTGAAGGCTTGCTGAATCTTTGTGGAGTCCCGCGAGTGCCTTGCCTCGCGAAGAATTGAGCTGCGCGTCCCCTGCGCGGCAGAGAAGCCCGGAGCCATTTTTGGCTTCGTGAAGACCCTTTTGCGCATCCCTTGCGCGAAAGAGGTGAAGGGAAGTCCCCTACGCGCACCCCTTGCGCGACAGGAAGGAGCCGAGCCACATACTTGCGCGCTCGAGTCTCTTTCCACCCTCTCTGCCCGCACACTTGCGTGGCAGGAGGAAGGAGCCCGCTGTGTTGCACCTTGCACACTTGCGCGGCGGTTGAGAAGAGGAGGAGGCCCTTGCACCTCACACCTTGCCAGTGCACCTTGTGCGGCTGTGAAGAGAAGAAGGGCACACCACTTGCGCACCTCCCATGCGGCAGTGGTTCAGGTGAAGACAAGGCACACCTATTGTGTGTGTGCAAGCAGAGGAGGATGACCCGAGCCTTGTGTGTGCTTAAAAGAAGTGAAGTCCATTGTCTTGGGTGTGTGCAAGAAGGATACGCCGAGAACTACACCAAGTTGTGTGTGGAAAGTGAAGAGGAAGGCCGAGGCCTTAGTGCCTTGTGTGCAAAGTGAACAAGAGGAGGTCGTAGCCCTTGTGGGTGCACACTTTGAAGAACAAACTAAAAGAACACTAAAGTGTGTGTGTGCAACAAGAAGAGGAGGAGGCCATGCTCAAGTGTGTGCCAAAGTGAAGAAGTTGTGTGTACGAAGAGTAGAGGCCGAACCTTAGTGTGTACAAAGTGATGTGCACACTTAGAAGAAGAACAAGACCCACACTAAAGAACAACACATTTGTGAGTGTGTAAACAAAAAGAACAAAGTGTGAAGAAGGAAGAAGGTGTGTGTGCTAAAAGTATTTACACCCATTGTGGGTTTATCACACCAAGGAGAAAAAGGGAGTGCATGCTTGCATGCATGGACGTGCACACGTGAATAAAGCTTAAATCAGTGGTGTGCATTTGAGTTGTCCAAGACCAGGAGTTCTTGATGAGTTTTGAGAAGCCATGCAATCAGTGCATGATGATGAAGAGATGCCATGCACTCAGTGCATGAAGTTGATGTAAAGTGAGACTGAAGCCAGACTGAAGTTAAAGACATCAGCTGCCTGAGTTTTCAGTAATTGAGAAGAGCCTGATCAACTGAAGTGATCAGAAGTTTTGAGCAAGACCAACAGACCTTATCAGAGGCTGTTGAAGATTCTTGAAGAGAGAGGCCAGGTCATCCTGGGAAGAAGAAGATAAATCCTGAGCAAGACGAGAAGACCTGATCAAGTGATCAGAAGTGAAGATCAAGGATAGCAGTCTTTATCCCAGACTGCTGAAGATACTTGAAGAAGGTTAAAGTGAAGAAGAGCTACTCATGTGACTCGAGGAGCCAGGAGAAGCCCCCTGTGAGACTCAGGGTGGAAGAAGTCTTCAGTGGGATTCTGGAGCAGGCCAGTGGGACTCTCGTAACACTGTGGGACGCAGTATAAAGAACCTCCTGTGGGAATCAGGAGAGATACAGTGGGACTCTGTATTGACCATTGTAATACTAACAGATTATAAAGGAAGAAACCATGTTGGGGCGTATAACCAACATGGCAAGGACGTAGGCCTTTGGTGCCGAACCTTGTAAATCCTTGTGTCTTGTGCCTTTATATTTACTGCATCATTCGAGGAAAGGTGAGAGATACAAGAAGAGTGGATCGAGGCTTTAACTAGCCATAGAGGTTTAATTGATTAAGAATCAATTAGTAAAAAGTTTTAAAGGATCACTGATTCACCCCCTCCCCCTCTCAGTGATTCACACTGATCTGGGCACTTCACCTTGGTATAATATTTATTCTAGGTTACTCATTTCAATTTTTTATTCAAATCCTTCATAATGGTTTGTAAGGAAACTACAAATTATCCTAAGAATATCCTCATGTGTGTCAAACCAGGTGAAAAATAATGCTCGATGTCATCTACCATGTAACACTATGTCAGGCGTGATGCACCTAATCAGAGTTGTTACCCCTATGAACAATTGTGATTCAACTATGTCCAATTATAATATCCAACAATGGATGTATTTCTAGAAAACCCATATAATCTATATCTAACCAAAACATTATAATTTTCTTCTATAATTATCCTAACATTCTACCATATGTCAATGTTCTCTAATATCTTTCTTCATAAATATATTTCCCACTGTTTCTATTAAATTTTCTTTTGATACTAACAGAATTGATCTGACCCCAGAGAGCCTGGAGCGTGTGTCTACCACCATTACATTGTCTAGATTAAAAGGAATAAAATATAAAATGATCAAATATTTTAGTATACTTGGTAAACTAGATACATATATAAGTATTATATTACAATTTAATACACTAATTACAACTAAATTGTTTTCTTTTGAGGATAACTTCATTCCATCTATTGTATCTTTTCATATCTTTCCATGTACACCTAGTGGGTTCTTGGGGAAGGAAACATAATAAGGGTGATCTAAAATCAATCAGAAACCATCTAGAGGAATAATAAGTATGGTATCAATACATCATATCCCAAGTAGAGTAAAAATAAAGGCTCGTTTTTTTTGAAGAATAGAAATTCCATAAAGAGATAAATAATTTTTTTTGGAAAATATCCTATTGTTTTTAATTTTTTTTTTGAAAACAAATTTGTTTTAAAAAAAGTTTTTAAACAATTTTCATTTACATTAGTATTCTAAATATTTAAAGGAATATTCAATTAAATGATGTTATGTAAATCTATACATGTTTTTTGACGTTAAAAGAAAATTCCATTTCCATGGTAAAAACATTAGAAAAATGAATTGTTTGGAATACAATAAAAAAATTTCTTTGAAAACATTGGTAAATAAAAAAGTTTAAAAATGTATTTAATAAATAAATTTAGAAAGGTTAAAAATATTTTTTAAATTTTTTTTATAAAACATTGGTTTTTATAAGAAAATAGTTCCTCCGAATAAATATCTAAATGAATTCAATTTATCTTAAATAAATTTATAAAAAACATAGAGTATGAAATGCTTGACAATGGTAATATTATTAGAAATAGATCATGAATAACCATATTATAATAAAATTAAAGGGTTTATTGAATATTTATCCAATAATTTCCTCTGATGTAAATTCACTGTAAACAATCCTAAACAAATTTATATTGTCAAATAGACACTTTAAAAGATATTAACATTGAAGTTAGAATCAATAAATGAATATATTATGTGAATCAACTATAAATCCACATGAAAGAAGTGGGAATAAGTCAGTATATAGGAAAATTGATAAAAATAATAATAGAATATTTACTAAAATAGGATATAGTATACCCCAGTGAAAACAAATTGGATTATGAAATTATTTTCCACTTGGTAACTTTTAACTCAAATCCTTTTATATGAAATAATTAAATCTAAACTCAAAATATAATCAATAAGGATTTAATAATTATATTATAAAAAAAATTTAAGTATTTACATCCTTTATAAGAAATTAGTTTCTCAAAAATAAATTAACGTTTTTAACAGAAAGTTAACAAACAAAAAAAGAAGTGATATGAAAACATAATCATTATACACATTCATGAGGAGAATAATCATTAAAAATTCCATAGTGACCCACAAGACATTGAATTTTTTTTAATAATAATCTCCACGGTGGAGTAAAATTAAATGAAACTTATAATATCATGATAATAAATAAATTTGTGATATAATATGTCAAAGGTAATTATACACACAATATAAAATAATATATCTACATGATAATAAATAAGTCTCAGTGGAATGTAAATTGAGACCAAATTAATTAACTTAGGTTTCCTCTCATTATAAGTTCATTTAAATTTACTTATAAGTTTTTTAGGAGTTCTAATTACTTATAAAATAATAATATTAATGTTTATAATATAATATATAATCTTTTTATAATATCTTATTACCTGTTTGATAACAATATGTCATTATTTTTCATGGTTCTGGTGTTAATTTCCAAGTTTGTCAAGATTGTTTTAACTTGTTACTTATTGTTCGTAACATGGATTAATAATATCAAAAATTTAAATAATTACTTAACTATAATATATATTTTGTATATATTTATTTATAATAATCTATAATAATTGGAGATAAGAAATGGAATGCACCGTTCATACTGATGGTGGGATGTACATATGCATAAACACTACTTCCATTTCTTTGTCACATAGGAAGATTGGAAATTTAATGATATAAATTTTTATTATAATTAAAGTACCATATATATTAAATAATAACATTTTAAACATATAGTGGAGGAGGAGTGGTACTCTTTTGAATTTTGGAAAAGGGAAATTCACCAATGTTTTTGCAGTCGAAAGTGGATCCAATAAATGGAAAAGGTTGATACAATGGATTATATGGTCGAAATATTTCCATTAAATTGAGTTTGGACATGTTTCTATGTCATTTTGGGCTATTAATTTTAAGTTTTAGTCCGTTTTTAAACATTATTTTACCTTAATCGTTGTAATTATTTTTAATGACATTCAATAATATTTTTGGTCAAAAACTAAGTTGAAATTATTGTAAATTATAAATTATAATGATTCAAAATATGGAATCATTTTTACAAAATTCTTAACATGTATTTAGAATAAATTCATTAATAATTAATCCTGAAGATAAGATGATAATGCAGAATATTAAATTAAAAATCTTCAAATGTTTGATAGGTTGTTATGTCAAATTTCAATGTGAAATTGATTTCAATTACCTAAATTTGATTAATTGGTAAAATATAAATCAAATATAACATTAAAACTTTTAAAAAATATAATTCAACATCACATATAAGTAAGATGAAAAGGTGGTTTTGAATTAAAATTCTATATATTTCATTATTCATTTAAAAAATTATACTTCACAGAAAAATAAACCAAATTCACCCTAAACTAATTTTTTTGTTCTGAATTAAAATATTATGTTTATTTTGACATATATGATTAATTAAAATTCCAAATTTTGGATTTAAAATAATTTCTCCATTAAAATGTTATAAAATTACATTTATAAAAATATAGAATTTTATGTTTATAATTGGGACCCTTTTATCTTATGTGTGTCAAATATATTTGACGAATATCAAAAATATTTTATCAAATATAATATATATATATATATTAAATTAATAGCACCAACTAATTTTAATTATTTTATTTTATTAGGATAAAATATATTTATATGTATACAAATAGTTTCTATAAAATATTCTCTTTATTTTCAATTGGTTCTTATAATCATTTATAATTAATTTGTAACCAATAAATTGGTTTTATATTTTTGTAAACCATATATTTTAAATTGTTAGATAACAATATTCATAATTTCTAGTTGATATTTTATTATATTAAATAATAATATTTTAAAAATGTATTATTTTTTTGGTAAAACTCAGGCTTTTGTGCAATTTATGCTTTCAAAGAATGTCATAGTTGCATACAACACAATCTAACTCGGTGTTGAATGGATTTCAATATATTGAATATATCAAATATATTTAAAATATTAAATATATTGTAAATTATTTGAATATTATATTCCTTCATGTGCTTAGTGTTCCATGCAACACACATCATTGCATTCAATGTTCTTAATTTAGAATTTTGGGGAGTTAAACTAGAGATGTTTAAATAGTTACATCTTTTACCATATCCAACCTTCCAAAGTCATTTTCTACACATAATCCAAAATATTTTTGCAACATATTACATAAAATTAATTGATTATGTAATCATATATATTTCTAATAAGTGTAATAAAATGAATAATAAAATTTCAAAGGTTATTAAAGAAGTAAATATTTAACAAAATTTTATTATTCAAGAAGATAAATAATGTACATGAAAACTCCGAATAACGGTAAGGGTTTCTCATCTCACTTTTACTTTTGTGACACATATTCCATATTCAACACACATTTATTCTATATGGTGTATATACTTCCATTTTTATGTTATATCATTAATTAACTTATATGTATGTTATATAATGATATATTTAATGTAATTTCTTTCTTGCGGATTATGATACATAAGTTGACAATGTTGTTAGAGTTTATTTCAAAATCTCATCATTATTTAGAATTTTTTTTAAGTATACCTTGGTGAAATTATTTTCTATTTCTATATTAAAATCAATATAATTTATTATTATATGGTCATTAATTGAAATTTTAAAGTAATATTACCATTTTACTCTCATTCTTAATGAAAATGATTAATAAACTTTTATGTATATCATACTTTATTTCTCTCATCTATCAGAAATCCTTTTTCATCAATACCCACATTTTCTAAAAATATTTTCTTAAATTTATTTTACCTTTTCAAATTGAGTTATTAAATAAATTTTAAACCAATTTGACTTTTTTCTAGATGTTTTCAAAGTAATCTTCCTATATTTTTCAAAACAATTCACATTTGGATTTTACTGAGAATATGAATGGAATTATTTCTCTAACATGCCTGAAATGAAACAAATTTCCAACCATCATGACAACTCAAGGTTTTTAATATTTTTTACTTGTTTTGAATTTTGATTTAAAAATAAAATTATTTTCATTATTTTAGGAACATTTTGTTTAAAATTTGTTTTTTAAATTGAAAAGGTTATTTACCAGAAAAATATTTTAAGGATTTTTATGCTATTTCTATTCATTAATGACATTTTACCCTATTTTACTTATTATAAACTACATATATTGTACTGATACCATCATTATAATTTCTCTAGATGGTTTTTGACTTTTTTCATTAGGGAAGTGAAATTTTAATAGCATTCATCCTTTTACCCTTAATAGTTTGTGATAATTTTTTTGATTAGGGTAAGTATTAAATTTTTTTATGTTATCCTTTCAATATGAATATTTATATTCATTATGTTTCACCTAATTATATAAGAAATGCATTGGAAAATTTAAGTGATAGGTGGGGCTCACTATATCCCCTCGATGAATCATTAGGTCTCCTAAGAGAAACTAGATTGGGTTTTTTCTTGAGGCCATACACATTTATATAGATGTCTTATCACTTTCCCTTGATGATATTAGATGGATTGGAACAAGGCCTCAATGGTTTGTTATCAATTCTAAGGATTATGAATTTCATCATTTTGAATTCATTTATTGATATTTCATGAGATTATTTGATTATTTAGAATATCCATGATTGAGTTTCCTGTTCATTTTATTATTTATATGGAATTATTTGATCATAATTCATTCCTACCATATTATTCTCTAGATATTGATTATATAGAATTTGTTTCAATTATTTATATTTCCAAATTTGTTATACCTCACTTATTCATCTATTTTGTTTTAATATTACCCTTACTGATCATATGAGATCACCAATTTCATATGATTTATTTTCCCCATGATATAAGGAAGTGTTTGGTGGTTAATATGCCTTGAAACTATAATGGAAATAATGGAATTATCAATGAAAATTATTTGTGTATTTTATTTATTAAAAGATAATGTGAATTTCAAGTATGTATCTAGTTTTCCATGATAGATAATCTATTCTCTCATTTAGTATGTGATTTCTTGTATTTCATGCTAATGTTACCAAGAAGACACTAGCACCAGGCTAAGGGGGATAGGGTCACTTCAAATCATGCCTTCTAAGTATATCTCTTTTGTCACAACCTTGTATACTATGTTAACATAGGTGGTGAGATTTATCAAGTATACTATTGATCAGATACCTATTAACAAAACCTATTGATATTTTGGATCTTTTGTCTAATCATTCATCCCCACATCCTAAGAAAAATAAATTACCCCCAAAACATGGATGTTGTGTTTCTACACTTGACTCTCTCTTATTGAAAATAATGGAACTCTAAATATTTATCCATCATCAGAGACAATGGGTAGAGCTTCTAAAAGAAGAGGGACTTGAAACTCTTCCATTCCAAGAACACATGGTTATTTTCTAGTAACATAAAATCCCACCACCACATACAATTATCCTTATGTCTAAACATTGTGCACTTCACCTTGATAGACTCGAGTATCTCCAAGAATTCAAACACCTAGTCAATATTGTACATGTTGTCCTCCACCTCTTGAGGTTTACTCTTGCATTTAGATGATGGGGTTTTCTCACATAGGATCTATAAAAAACTATCCCTATATCCTCCATCTCTGGGGTGTGCAAAAAAGGGTTCTGAACTCATAGTACATTTTGATCTAGGGCACAAACTGACCAAAAAATAGCCTCAATGAAATTGTCATCTACTATAGGACTACCTTGAGAAGAATTGTTTACTGCAAAAACTTGTGGAACCTATGTAAGACATCTCATAGGCTTGTTTCTACATCCCATAAACAAAATTAATTATGTTAGAATAGTATAATCTAATTTTAAACTAGATAAACAATAGAAATTTTTTTGATCAATAATAGAAAACCCAAAAGAGAGGGTACACTTTCCAATATTCCATCGTAACTTGAGGCTCATCATGATAACAACTGGATAGGGACTCATTTAAACCTACAACTCCAGTCTTGAAAAACCTATCTATTATTTACTAAACATCCCAAGATAAGGAATATTGATAAAAAACCACCTCAAATACGAATTTGTAAAAAACTAACTCATGATACCCTCCATCGGTACCCAAAATTATATTCTATAATCCCAAAGGGTATTTCAGATCCCCATAGGCTTGTGACTATCACTGGGGAATTAAACATAAAACAAAGGTAACAATTTCACCCAAACTAAAACAATATACCTGGAACATATACATGGTATAAAGAGACAATATAAAAAGAAACCAGGATTATATATGCCATAAAAATGTTAACAATGGTAGCGATACAAATTCAATGCATAAAAACACCAGAATAAAACTCCACAGAATATGTCCAATAATAAAAAGGGACATCTCAAAAAAGGAAACAAATACACCGAGTTTGATGTGGGAAATTTCATACCATCTCTACACCATCTACACATACCCATCAAATATAAACCTCACCACATCATTGTGGTACAATGTATCCTTCTACATCAAAATACAATACATGTTCTACACACATCTAAATGTATGTGCAGGGTGTGATCTAAATGGTATATGTGGTATCCCACACAAGTTATCTACATCTTGTCTTTGTAATACAATCCAATATTATAAATTGATATAAAAATTTCAATATAAGAAGTTAAATAGTTTTTATTAAAATCATGGTAAACATATATTCTTTTTCTACATTTCAAAAATAAGTAAGGTACAATAGTTTCAAAGAATAAATCCAATTATAAATTTAATTTTATCAATGAATACATATAATAAAAAAACAATAAAAAGGAAAATTGCATTGGTAATCACACATAGGATTGAAATGGTCAGGTTAACTAGGAAACTCATACCAAAATTAACCTTATTGACTATTCCACACAGAAGTCCTTAAGAAACAAGGACTATGGTACTTAACAACACCCCACTGAGTGAACCTTTATACAATTTCAAGATCTTTTCATGTGGAAAAAATCCTAGATAATAGAGTAACACCCCTTGATTGAACATCCGAAGGGAAACAATAGAAATGATGCAATACTAAATCCTCTACTATTGAAGGCTTCCATTTGTTTTATTTATAAAATAATTCAAAAAGGGATTATAAAATTTCAAATTATAGTTCAAAACAACCATTTTTACATGATACCATTATTTAAAAACCCCATTTCATAAATCCATTTTATAATACTTTTAAAACAACTTTCCTTTACCAAAACAAGTTTAAACCCATCATTTCTCAAAAAAAATTACACACACAAATTAATCATTACAATTTATTTATAATAAAATTATCAAACAATATCAATTTTCATTTTTCTTAAATAGGTTTGATAAGATACCACTTACCAAAAACTTGGTCCACACAACAATCATTATAGGATCCACACGCCAAAAGTGTAATAAAATGAATTCATATAAATAACTGATGTAGAGGGGATAAAATAAGCATCATCATGTGATCACTAATCCAAAAAAATAGCACAAAACCATTACCAAAACATGAGAGTAATAAATAATTTAGAGAGATAATGACACACTTACCAATGGAAATGAATCCTACCTCACTACAGATCAAGGTTGCAAGTGAAGTGATTTAGAAGGGGTGGAGTTACCCAAAATTTCAAGGGAGAGGCATTTGGTTCAATGGAATATGTTTCTTAATGAATTAATTAAGATTCAAGGTTACAACACATAAAAATATATAGATAATGAACAATTTAAAATATGAATCCTTTATTCATGACATGAATTTCCACAGTTTCATGTATGAAAAAATTGTGTTGTCTCACCTTAAAAATATCGAGAAATTAATTCAGAAAAAATAAAATATTTCACATATTTAATTGATTTCATTTTTTGAAGTTAATTTTTATCATCATCCCATCAATATATTCACATATTGAACAAAATTCATAGCATAAACAAGCCCTGTAACTACAGAAAAATAGTGTCCATGTAGAAAACTCCCAAAACACCTCATATACCTTTTAAACCCAAACAACCCCTTAAAAATAAAACATAGAGTGTACATTTTACCAATATAGTATATGAAATATTCAATATTATTAGAAAAAAAGAAAAATATAAATGATTGGGAAGAACTATAATCAAATTAATCATTAGCCATGTTTGAATATATGATTAAATTAATTTCCAACACATATTTAGGAACTTCAACCAGAACTCTTCTGATCACATCATCTTAGAATTCACATCTTTACCCCGTCTATGGTTATTTCCCTTTATGTTTGGGAATTTGGTTCGAATAATTCCCCATTTAATTATATATAATCACAATATATTTGTGTAATTTTTCATTCCCTTGTATTCTATTTCTAGGATACCCTTATCCATGTAATTGTAAAAAACACCCATGCCCTTCAATAATTTTCTAGGATGTTTCTTCTTATAATTTTTACATGATGTAAATTTATTCGTGTTCTTATTTTTATTAGTTAAGTTTCCTTTTTCATGGTTCTCTTACAACCAATTCTTCTCTTTATTCCCCTTTATTATATAGGATCTAGAATATTTATTCACTATTTTTATGGAACAAATACTCTTTCATCCTATGATAAAAAAGATTGAGAAAGTAGTGAACTATAGAGAATTTGATTTATCCCTTAAAAGAAATGTTAAACATTTTTTTCTTATTATACATTTAGTCTAAAAAATACCTCGATAGTATTTAAACTGTATCATTATACACCACAATGAATTTTTCTTCCATTTTTATTTATGATGATTTAATTTCTCTTCATTTCAGTTCCTTTATCACAAGGGAAATATTAATTGAATAATGTTACTTTAAAATATATGCATTAAAATATTCTATTTATTCTTCTTTTATAATATTATCAATCAATGTCAAACATTGATCAACCTCACCTTGACATAATATACTTCTTATATAAAATTTTCTATTTCATCGCATCCCAATGCTAGAAATATATTTTTAGAAGACTCAATCCATTTATCATCTACTACTAGATTAATGTCCCCCCAAAAATATGTTGGAATATAACAAATTAAATGATCTAATATTATTGTGACATATCATGGAACATCATGTTTCTCAATATGTTTAGCATTATTTGTTATAACCTGGGCTAGCTTCTCTAATATGTCTATTACCTTCTCACCTCCAACACCGGTGTTATTTTATTTTTCAACATAACATCAAGATCATGCCTAAGTTTTTTATAGAGTCATTTCTCATGGTTTATTTGAGATAAATGGATGGTTATTTGTGAATAATTTAGTGTATGAGGTTTCCTTTTTTTAATTGGGGTGAGTGGCATGCTTGTAATTTTTCAATGTTTTAAAATATTCATAATTTAGAGACATGGAAAAATGGATTCAAAAAGAATCATCTTAGTAGGTCATAAGGATAAGGTTAAAAAACATTCATATAATAATGTTTTAGATAGTTTTAGGTCATTTTAACCCTTATATATTTGGTTCATCCCCCGATAAACTTGTTTTGACCTTAACCAAAGTAATTAATTTTTATTCATTTTACATTTCATAAGACAAAAAATAATGTTTAACGTATTAACTAATATTAGATATGGTCATAAAAAATATGGAATATAGTTCTTTCAAATTCATTTCATTAAATTTGAATAATTTAATTTAAAAATAAACCTCTAAACCATGGTAAAAATGGTTTCCATGAAATGAATTTTTCAGTCATAAAATGATATTATATTAATTGTATAACAACATAAAATAAATTTATGGTTTTTAATTTATATAATTATATATATAATATATTAATTTAATTTAAATATTTCATTATTAAATATAATTTTAATCAATTAAAATAGAATGACATCATGCTTTTAAAAACATTTTAAAAAAATCATTTTTCCTCCAAATGATCATACATTTATTTCTATAAAGTTTCTAGAAAATACAATGTCAATTAAACCTATTATAAAAAATTCTAATATAAAAATAATTTATAGTTAAATAGTAAATTTTTCATTATTCATTCAATGGTATTTCAAAAGAATAAATTTCAAAAAAAAAACATTCTAGAATTATTTTGACCTAGTAAGTTTGAAATCAATATTCATCCTTTCAAATGATAATTATTTTTCCAGGAATAAATAAAAATTTTATTGTAAAATAGATATTTAAAAATATAATTTTTACATAATATAATTAAATATTTTGTGTTACATATATGAACATCAATTATTTTGAAGAAAAAATGTATGGAGAGGCCATTATAGAAAATAGTTGTATTGATAATCTAAATGAAATCATTAAACATGGATGGCTAGGATTCGTGGTTGTGAATATATTAATGAGTCTTATTTTTTAGTCTATTTTTATAATGGTTTATCTACATTTTTAATTATTGTAAATGATGTTAATATTTTTTAGGTTTATATATTAGTACTATTTAAAAAACCCCCATGAACCAAAATTTGTATTCATTACTCTCCAGATCACTTCTAAACAAAATAATTATTGAAAGGAATAGAATATTTAATAACAGGGGACTAACTAGCCATAATGTTTTAAAAGAAACAAATAGATGAAAATTTACTCTTAATACATGCAATATAGGGGTAACACTATACAATCTAATCATATAAAATATATGTTCATTTCATTCATTTCATATTCCTTTTTAGGGGGCAATGGTTTCTATATGAAATAAATTTAGATACACTAATAATTTTTTTTGGGTAAAAATATTTTATTACAAAAATATAAATAATTCATGATGAATTATATCAATTTTTAATACATTGTATTCAACATTTTATAAATAAGAATTCATGTCATAAGTTTTATAATTTTTTTAAATAATTTTTTTATAGGGAGACATTAAAATATCACCAAAACCATATTATAAGGATGTTACATTGTAATAATAATCCAATAAATCTATGATACATGATAAGTGATTGGTTATGTATAATTATATTTTACTATGCAAATATATATCAAAACACATTTCTTCTTTTTCCCAATGTTTCTATGGCGTCGTAAAAAAATAATCCCCATGATTATTGTTGATAAATTTGAAATTTTTGGAAATATATCATATTCAATCAAAACAATATTCAAACGCAAATAGGTATTGATGATGATATTTAAAATTTTATTTAAAATAATTTTTAACAAATTATTTATTTATGATTTTTATGAATCCCAAGACAGTCGATTTTCAACTTATTCAAAAGGGTAAATATATATTTTATATAAATGTATAGAAATATTCTTAAACCAGAGTGTTTATAGACATTATAAAGATGTGACTTCCTATCATATTTTTAATTTTATTATTTCATATAAATCATAAATATTGTTTTTACACATTATTTATTCCATATATTTTCTTTTTATTTTATCTGCTTCAAATTTAATTAATTTTCTATTAATTCTTGTCTACTACTTATTTAGTTATTTTTTCTAGATACCATGATGAGGTGATTTAAAAATTATTTTTTCACAAGGATTTGTCCCTATAAATATCACAAAATAGCTCTATGTGGAGTGCATGGTTCTTTTTTAAAGGCTAAAATTGGAAATCATCTTTAAATAAGGACTATGAACTATGTATATAGGCATTTTATTCTATTTATAATAACAAAATGATTTGAAAGGAAATTCCCAATGAAGTATTTAAAAAGGACGATACACTATGGTTCTTTTTAATTTTCACTCTAAAGAGTTGTTAGTTCAGATTTGATTTGTTTACGTCAAGTAGAGATTCCTTGTATTCTTTTTTTATTCAATACTTTTTAATAATGTTTTGGTGAAAAAATATTAGTCAAATAATCTATAAGTCATTTTGGATTTGTATGAATAAACCTCAAATCAATCATACACACAATGTGCTCGGTATGACTCAAAGTGAGTGTTTTCATTTGAAAAGAGATATTGTAGATCAAAATATGATTCACTCACTAAAACTAGGAAAACACACACATATAGTGTTTATATTTTTTCAAAAAGTATTAAAATTTTATTTTTTTGATGTGTATGAATTTACAGCATGTCAATGTAATACAATGTGTGCCTGGAATGATTAAAAGTTCATGTTTTGATTTAAAATTGACATTATAATTCAAAACATTCCCCCCAAAATCAAAACCGATAGAACACTTTTGGATTGTCTTGATAAATATTAAAAAATATCTATACATCATTTATGATGTGTGGGAATCGACTGAAAATCCATCAAACCCATGAAGTGTTTGATATGACTCAATGTATGTGTTTTCAGTTTGAAAGAAATATTTTTGTTATATAAATGTTTTACTTTTTTAAAAATAATAAAACTCACTTTTATTATATTAGTAATTTAAAAAATGATATATAATTCAATTTGTGAAATAAAGAAGAAAACCCAACATCAATATGATCTACGGTGTGGTCGGTATGACTGAAGGCGTCTGTTTTTCATCTAAAATCTACAATTCAGTACAGAGAACACTTCACATAATAAAAATTACCAAACATGATCCTATTTTCTTGATACTATAGAAAAATTATTTGGAAGTCATTTTTTATTTATAAGAATCTGGCACACACAAACCTAACACATTATGTGCCCAGTATGACTCAAACTACTAATTTTCTAACTAAAAGTTAGATTTTAGTTCAAGGAATACATCTCCCAATGAAAACTAAGAAACATACTTCTATTGTCTTGATACATTATGATAGTTACCCATAATCATTTTTGAAATATATGTATCATCTTCATACCAATTCGACACACTGTGTGACTCGTATGACCCAATGTGTGTGTTTTCTGTTTTGATGTCTTATTCTTGTTCAATACTCACACCATTGACTAAAAACCATGAAAAAACTATCTGATTATAATCATAATTTAGGAAAATTATCTATAAGTTGTTTCTAATTATATTAATTAGCTACATATGAATATGACACATGATGTGTACGATATGACGGAAAGTTCATTTTTTTAATTTAAAATCAATATTTTAGTATAAAACAGAATTCACATAATTAAATCTAAGAAATAAATTATATATTATATTTATATATTATTACAGTTACCCATAAGTCATTTTTTATGTGTAGGAATCAATCACACATCAATCTGATATATTGTGTATCCATCATGACTCAAAGTACATGTTCACAGTTTAAAAGTTACATTTTTGTATAAAACACAGTTCTCATAATTAAAACAAGGAAAAAATGACAGTATTTCCATTATATTTTATTCAAGTTATCCTTGGTCATTAGTTTATCTATAAATTAGCCTCAAATCAATATGACATATTATGTTACTCATATGTCACAAAGTGTGTGTGTTTAGTTCAGAAGTGATATTTTATTTCAAAACATATGTCAATTGCTAAAAAAAATAACCACTTATATTTTATTTATACCATAGGTAAATTGTTTATAAATTATTCATTACATATAGGTTTCATTCATACATCAATCAAGCATATGTTGTGCTTGGTATGACTCAATTTGTGTGTTTTCTATTTAAATGTAACTTTTTAGTTCAAAAAAAGTTACACGATTTAAATTTGATTAAAAAAACTAAAATTTACTTGATAATTTTAGAAAATTATCTATAATTCATTTTTTATTTATAAAAATCTACCAAACATAAATCTAACTCGTGGTATTGACTGTATGACTGAATGTGAATGTTTTTATTTAGAATCAACATTTTTATACAAAACAAACTTCAAATACCCATAACATAGTAAAAAATATTATATTATTATTATATTTTAGGAAATATTTCTATCATTTATTTTAGTGTATATGAATCTTGTATAACTCAATTTTTCATATTGTTTTCTTAGTGTGACTCAAATTTCATGTTTTAATTTTGCAAGTGACATTTTCATACAAAACACACACCACATTCTCAATACTATAAAAACAATATTGTATTGTCATGATACATTAGAAAAATAATCTATAATATATTTTTCATGTGTAAGAATGAGTTGATCCTTAATCAGATACATATCATGAACAAAGAACATGTTTTTCGTTTTAAAGTGACATTTTGGTTGAATTAAAGTGCTACTCTCTGAAAAAGTAAAAAAAATATACTCAAATTAACTTTACACTTAATAAAAATGATCCCTAATTAATTTTTGATGTGTATGAATATGAAACATGTGAATTTTACACATGATGTTCACATTATGACTCAAATTATGTAGTTTTAATTGAAAAGTTAAATTTTAGTGAAAAACACACATCACATGCTCAAAAATGGAAAAAAAATATATTTTATTTATATTTTAAGATAATGATCGAAAAGGAATTTTATATGAATTTTAATTTACCATAGACCAATTAAACACCAGATGTTTATAGTATGACTAAATTATTTGGTTTTTATTTAAAGTAAAATTTTAACACATAAGACACTTGACATACTCAAAACTAAGGAATTTATTCATTTATACATGGTATTTTGGAAAATTATGGATATGAAATTTTTGATATATAGGAGTTCTCCACACAACAATCTGAAACAAAATTCCTAGAGAATAGCATAAATTTGATTTGTTAGTTTAAAAGTAACATTTTAATACTAAACATATGTTAGTAATTAAAAACTAATAAAATTAGCTAATATTTTCTTGATAATTTTGAAAAATATACATAATTTTTAATTTAAGTATAGGAATAATCAAATCATCAATCTAACATTAATTGTGATATTATGTCAATAATTCCATGTCTTTATTAAAAAACTATAAATAAGTATAAAACACACTTCAAATTCTCAAAAATGAGCATACACACTTCAAATATCAAGATACATTAGTAAAATTAACCCTAAGTCATCTATATGGAATCATTCGAATGTTAATCTGACACAAGGGGTCCCAGATATGCCACAAAGTGTGTGTTTTTAGGTTAAAGTGGATTTTTATTTTAGAACATGAATCACTCACTTAAAACAAAAAAAAATCAACTCATATTAACTTTATACATTATGAAAGTGTTCCAAAAGTCATTTGGGGTCTGTAGGAACAATAATCACATTAATATGATTCATGGTGTTCTTGGAATTACTCAAAGTATGTTTTTTCGATTAAAATAAACATTTCAGATATGCATATCTATCTCAAAATTAGTAAAACCCAATTATATTGTCTTGGTAATTTATGAAAATGTACCATAAGTCGTTTGTGACAAATATAAATCATCAAAATGGTAATATGACACACAGCGTGTCTGGTATGGTTGTACATTTTTTTTATTTAAAATCAAGATTTCAATTCAATATATGCTTCACTTTTTCAAAAATTAGAAAAAAAAACATGTATTTTCATGATACATTAGTAAAACGATACATAATTTATTGGTGATTTATAGGAATTAGGTTCACACCAATATTACCCACAATGTGAATTGTGTGACTCAACGTGCATGTTTTTATTTAAAATTAATACTTTAGTTTAAAACATGCATAACATATTCAGAACTAAGAAAACACTATTGGATTATCATGATACATTAAGTGAAAAATCTATAAATGATTTTTAGTGTTTATGAATGATAGACATGTGAATTAAGGCATGGTGTGCCTGATATGGATGAGGTTCTTGTTTTTGTTTATAAGTGACATTTTATTTATTCATAAATGACTTTTATGATTCATTTCATTGCCTATAATGTTACTATGATAAGAAATATTTTTATTATGGGTGCACTCTTATTTACTTCTAGAGTTGGGTTGATGTTTAAATTCTAGTTGAACTATTGAGATCTTCTAAGAGGGGGTCCCAAAGTTAGATGAATATAGGTCCCCCCATGTTGTTTTTTAATTCATTGAAAAATTTAGTATTTGTAACAAATATTACAAAAAATATAATTATATATATTGAATTTTTTCTACTGTAGATTTTTCCTATAATTTTAATTTATGAATTATTTAAATTTAATATATAATTTCATTTTAAATTGGTTGTTGTAATCGGTAATAATATTTCAAAAAATTGATTCAAATCATTGATTTTATCAGCATAAAAACAGAACTATTAAAATTATCCTTCATTAGTGCTAAAAACTATGAAAAAGGTTTTTATTTTTCTATTCTTATTATTTAGTATATATTTAGAGTTATTTTATTTGAGTTATTTCTATTGCTAATAAAATTTACAATATTTTAAAGTCATTTATAATGTTAGGGGTTTTTGGTGCAGAAAATAGCCTTGTTATGACACCAAAAATCATATATGAAGTAGTAAAATAAAATTTATCTCATGTATGAAATTTCAAATTTTTCTTACAATGAATATATTTACTACCAAAAAAATTATTTCATGCATTTTGTTAGATACAGTTATCATACAATGATATACTTTAGAAACAGAACAATATCTTCTATTTGAAATGAGTTAAATTGTAAATTACATTTATATTACCTTGAAAAAAATAAAATTTCATGTACAATAATAAACCCTATGAATCTTATCTTTTATAATAGGTGATATAAATTTATAGTACAATAATACATCTTTTATGAAAAAAATATCACTGATTGAATTTATCACATCTGATCGTTGAGATTAATTGATTATAATTTTTAAAAATTTATAAAAATCATTATGACTAAATTCATATGATTATTAAATCACTAGGTGATTGAGGTAAAATTCATCTATTTAGAAAAAAACTACTTTTTTATTAAATTTAACTCACCATTTAAGGGATATGGGAGTTTTAATTATTTTATAAATGATAAAATGGCTTTAAAATAGATAAGTAATTTTATTTTAACACGTATAAAAAATGATATTTATCACTTTTACTAAATGTGATACATTTCATCAAAAATGGAGAAAATTTAAAATTATTAAATCTATATTCAAAATTTTTCTTTTTCCCCTATGGATGATAAACATTTTTTATTAAAAAAATATAATACACATAAACTATTTTCCTAAATAATAATTAATATTTTTATATATTAATATCATATAGTGGTGGAGATGGGATTTTTTATAAATAATGATATATATTTATATGATAGTATATTTTAAAAAACATAGTATATTTTATTTTATAAAAGTAAATTTTTATTGATTAATGTATTAAAATCAATTTTTTTAAAATGGATAAATTATTCTAAAAAATGTGTAAATTTTTTTGGTTATATTTATATATAAATAAATATTAATCATTTAATATTATTTTAAAATTAAAATTGAATAAATTTTTTGAGATATATGATAGATGATACAACACATGGGCTTAGAGAGAGGAATTATGTGTATTTCTTAGGGGAAGGGAGATAAAAAAATATTAGAGGGGGTGGGTGATGAGGTAACATGTAGTGTGTGCATAAATGTATGAAAATTGGTTGTTAAAATATCAATATCATTTTTTTACATGACATATATGTACCTAAAAATGATTTTCTTCAAAATGTCAAAAATTAACATAAATTTTTAAATACATGTAAATTTTATTTTAAGAAGAATTTATAACATAAAGAAATATGAAGCATATTTTTATTATTAAATTTCATAAAATGTTAATGTGTTACATTTTTTATAAAAATCCATTAATAGTTTTACTAAAAAAGCATAGAGTGATTTATAATCAAATCATGGTTTTTTAACAAAAAGTAATATATATTGAAAATGAACAACCTTTAACACAGATGATTTTAATGAAGAACGAACACTGTCAAACCGAACATTTCCATCACACATGACAATAAAACAAGAAAGGTGACGAAAAACATTATTTCCCACCATACTAACCAATATAAAATGATAGAACTAATTACTAGTTGGTAGAATAATAATTACATCCATAATAGAACTAAACAATTTTGAATACATCTCCAGAGAAACAATATCATTAATCAATTCGTGATAATAAGAGAAAATGAAATTTGTCTTATATCAATTCGAAAACTCATAAATCATTACATCCATAACCATTATTGATTTAACAATAAATGGTTTCATGTTTATAATGTCCATCATGAGTGAAGCATCTAAACAATTCCATGGTCATCCAAAAAATAGAACCCAATCCCCTTTTTTACTAATAAAAAATTATTTAATCAACATTATTTTGGATAGAACATGATAGAGCTTGAAATTAGAAACTATAAATATGATATTATTATAACACAAATTAACATTGGATTCCCCCTCTAATAACTTTTGAATAAACTCAATGTTTGTTCTAAAAAGCTCCAAAAAATGGTGTTTCCTCAAAACAAAATTAATATTTCCTATATTCATTTAAATAAATTACACACACAGTTCTTGAACACCCAATATACTATTTTTAAATTCTAAGAGAGAATAACTTCTTTTCATTATAGTCAAAATTAGGATTCTATGAAATTTTTCCAACCCGCTTTTCTCCAAAAAGACAGAATTTTAACACAATTAAATAGTTAATTACATGGTGACTCTAATTTATCGTGATAATGGGTAGATAATGCATCATCCATAAAATTTCATTGAAAATTGTTTCTTTTTATGAGAAACACCTTTATAAATTATTCACCATAAATGCCTTAATGTAATAGTTCATTCCTTCATGTCCCAAAAAAGCATTTTTTGGAGTGGGAAAAATTAAGAGAAAATTTTAAGATGGTTTGGTGGTGGTTGGAGTTGTATTAGAACTGTTGTACGAAAATCATGAATGAAATGGGGATTCAAGACGTGTGTTTATGTTTCATAGAATATGTGTCTGATGATTCATTTCTGGTATTCAGGTGAGCAGTTCTGTTTAATATAAATTCATGATTTTAAAGGGTATTTCATGAAATGAATTTTGTCTAGGTTGAGGTGACGTGATTTTTTTTTGAAGTTATAAAATTTAAAGATTCATTTCTTCAAAATAGTTTCATATTGTAATAGAATATTGTGAAAAACATAACATTGGGAATATGTAATTATTGTGATGGATGATTAGAGATGTAACATGTTTATTGGTAGGGTGACCAACCAAATAGTTTCATTCTACAGTCATTCAATATCAGTTTTTGTAAAACCATAACGAACCTTTATAGGGACTTATATCCCCTTCTCTATTATATATATTTATGAATTCAAAAGGTTTTTTATCAGTTGTATGCTGTGATTTTATCTCTCTATCTCATTGGTTATTTTTGGATTTCTTCAATAAATTCACAGTAATGATGTTTTCATGGGTTAGGGTGTGATTGTTGTTTGATTTAATGATTCCTTGGGGGGATTCTGATTTATCTATTTTCATGAAACTAAATTTTGGTTTTTGGGTTGTTTCTACATCTCCCAATTATACACAGCAATTGGAAATATTCTTTAAGGTTAGGGATCCTCATTCTCTCCCTATTTATGTGAATTTATGGGGATTTTATTTTCCTTTATTCCCTTTGGTGGATTTTAGGGGTCTGATTAAGAATGGTAGTTAATTGGAAAAAATTAAACTTATGGGAATGAAGAGTAATAAAATGTTTTTACTACATTGATGTTATTGTTGAGGATATTATGCATACTTCCTTCCACCAATGAAAATCATGACAATTGAGAGCCTTTTTGTGTTATAGTTGATATGTATGTTAGACCCTTAATGCGTTTTTTATTTTCATCACCCTAAATGAAAAGTATAAGAATATATATATGGATGATGAAGATGATTCCCATGTAAATCTAATTTTTGTGATAATAACTATGCTAAATAATGAAATTAAGTTATATAATCCCTTGATCGAAAACATTTGGAAACTGGTATGTGAGGATTTCTGTGTCTTTTCTTTTTGTGTTTCCTAATGTGATTTTGTATTTTGTGTTGTTATGGAGGTGAATAGTTGAGTTTTGAAATTTGTGGGGTAGTAATGTGATGGCTGTATAGAATGAGATTTGTTATGGGTAGTTGAGAAGTGGTTGGGTTGTGCGGTGGTGATGTGTGGTGGCTATTATGATGAGTTGGAATAATTGTGTGTGGTGTGGTGGTTATAAAGGTTCTTTATTCAATGAAATGGATTGGATGATGTAATGTTGTTATGATGTTTTAGGTGTGATTGATGATCTATTTTGTGGTGTGGTTGTTCTATTTTCCCCATTAGCCTTAGAATAATTTGTAATACTGAAATGAAAAGCCTTGTGATGGTGAATAAATACGAATGGTTTGTTTTTTATGGGAGTTAATTGGATTAAATAATATGTTAATTAAATTTATAGGTGTGTGAATTTGAATGAATTTTCATAGTGAATGGGATTTATTGGAAACTTGTTAAATCTAGAAAAATTTTGGAACCTATACATGAAATTTTTTTTATATAGATTTATGTGGTGGTTGTGTTGTGTGTTTAATTTCAGTGGTGGAAGTGATATTGGAATATTTTATGTGGGGTAGTTGTAGCGTGGTGGTGTACACTAGTTCAGATTTTTGTTAAACAATATAGTGGGTATTTTGTGTGATCTATATTTCATGTATTTTATATTATTTCATTAATCTCCCCTTTCATGTTTTATAACCTTACCAACACCCAAAGGATTCTTATTTATGTTTTTTCACCAATATCTATGTTGGTGGCGATACAAATGGATGGATACCTCCTCATCTCTTCTCTTCCTTTAATAGTGATGATACAGATTAGTGTTGGAGATTATGAAATACTGAAATCATAAGTGTTTTTGGGTGAGATGTTATGTAATAATGACATTATGTGACGTAATATGTGGCAGGGGTCATGCATGGTCGAAGGAGGGAATGAGGTTTATTTCCTAAATTTTCATGATACCATACCTCCCTAGTTATGTGATGAGATGTGGTTTGATGGCCCATGTTAATTTTTCGTAGATGTGATATAATTTGGGGATTCTTGATTAAAGCAAAATTTTCTAGACATTTTGTGGGTGGGTGTGGTAGATATGTTTCCAGAGCCACATTTGAGATGGATAGTTGTGATATATGATATGTATAGAAGTGATGGGAGCACAAGAACTTTGACATTGGGGGTGGGTGAGAGATTAAAATTTGTTGGGAAGATGTAGTGGGGTACCATTGTTATGTATTAACAATATATTACTATATTGGATTCTTCATTTGGCGAGTGGCCCATGGTCAGGCTATGATTATTTAGTTGACATGATAGGTGCTTGTCAATTTAGTTGTTTGTTCAGTTTCACATTAGTATTCTCTTTTCACATTTTTAATTACAATATTAGGTATGATCCTACTGAGTATTCATGTTTTCTCACCTGACATATATATACTTTTTTTAGGTTTCTAGAAAAAATGGGGACTGATCTAGTCATTTCATGCTTGGGTTTCTAAGCTACTATTGAGTCACTTCTATTGGAGTTGTCTTTTGTAATTTTACTTACAAAATTTTATTTATATCTGTTGAAATTTTTCATACACTATAGGATGGTTTTAGGATTACTTTTATATTATATGATGGAGTTTCGTTGTGGTTTTTTATCCAATCATCTGATCTTATATTTTCTTAGAGGGAAATTACTTCCATAATGTGAGCTTTTTATGCCATCAGTTATTGTTTCCAACATGAAAAATACTCAAGGATGGACATAGGGGTCGTAATCTCTCTTCCATTATTTCTGGACCAAGAGGGTTATCTTAGATGGGGGTGGACATAACATAGTTGTATCAAAGGTTTTGGTTGAGTGGTAAGATGGACTTTTGAGTTTGGAATTGTGAGGATTGGATGATTTTCTATAAAAATGGTGCTATCGAAACTTTTTTAATGACATTGGATTGGGAGACCAACTATGAAATGGTATTTTAGAACTCATGTGATTCAATTCAAGGAATCTATGTTTATTAAACTTCCAATTGAGGTTGAATTATGTTCATAGTAGAGTTACATGAATCATGATTAATTATATTTGTGTGTTAATTGGGTTCTTTTGGGAAGTTAATTAACTAAATTAATTAATTAATTAATCCTCTAATAAAATTTTGTGCTACTGGGATTCAGTTTCCTCCGTACTTTTTAGGGATGGATCATAGTCATCATCCATGAGTGGCTCAACTTCTTGATGTTCAGTAGGCTTATCCATTTGATTATAAGAATATTGTTATTAAAATAGAAGATAATGCATGGAATAGGTATTTGTGTACCTTTCATCAGTATAATTTTGGAAAGTATAATGTAATTATATTATCTCTAGAGAGGGAGAGTCGGTCGGTGGTTCTCAAAATCACTCTCGGTTTGATTTCATCTCTAGATGAGTTCTATGTACTATTATTATTTAGTCATTTTCAAGGAAATATGTGTTATTGGTGGACATTATATCTTGTTGACAATAGAGAGGTAGATGTGTTGTGGGAATATTTTCATAATGATTTTTGTTCTGAGATCGTATAATTAATGAAAAAGGGTGTGAAGCGTGAAGAGTTTCACTACCTTAATTAGAGGATCCTATGTCTGCAGGATCATAGGATCATGTTTATGAACCTCTTGTTCTTCCCCTTGTATTTTTTTTAGATGAGGTATCTATAGTCCAGCGTCTAGAGGAGGTTTTGCACGTAGTGCTAAGGTATGTTGTCACACTATTTAGGATTTTTATATAGTCTTTGGTGCATTAGATAAAAGAGGTTATCAAGAAAACTCCATATCTGGATGTTGATGTTTGATGGATTGTTCAGCATGGTGCCTCGAGGAGTAAGTCTCTATGAAGTGTTTCATAGATGTTTAGGTTGTTGGGGTTTCAACCAGTATTGAACCAACTGTGGTAGGTCCTTTTTTTTGGGAAGGTGTTGTTCGATAATATATCTGGGATTTCCTTTTTCATGATGTGTTTTCATGGGTCATATCCACAGCTAGGTACATTATCTAAACTCCCAAGTAGCTATTATTAGATACATGTTTAGGACCCTTTTCCGCAGTAGTAGTAGTTATATTTGATGAATTTTTAGAATCAAGGATCATTGGAACTTTTTTAGAAGCCGAATGAAGATGGTATTGCAGGGGGTAGACTCATGATGGTCCCTATATACCGGTACCTAGTCAATATCATTATTGCGGAGGCTGGAAGAAGAGAAAAAGAGGTTCAATTCATTATTAGATGCACACATTGGAGTAAAGTGGTTCAGTAAGGCCAAATGTTGTCAATGGTGTGATTATCTTATCATATATACGTGTTTGTGATTTATTTGATTCAGGATTATTTCATTCCTTTATTGACCCTACATTGGTTTGTTACCTAGTAGTTGATGTGGTGTGATATCTAGTTTCTCTAGTGTTGTCTTCAATTATTGGCGGGATGGTTGTTTGGTTTTATATGATATGGGGATGTAGAATAGTGATGGGGAAACACCATTTAGTGAGATATTTCGTCTTATTATAGACAATGTCAAAACATGTTATCATTTTCATGTTCTAAATTTGTTATATATGTCCATTGATTGACCATTTCCAAATCAACATTTCATTTTCCTATGTGGAGGGTCATTGAGTGTTGTAATGACCCTGACCTGAGTTTCTCAAAGACAGTTTCTAGTTTACTACATTGGAGTAATATAAAATCAATCACATTCTACATGACCATATTGTTTATTTTTCTTGGTAAATTAGATACATATATGATTCACTTAACACAATTTAATAAAAATATTAAAACATAATTTTTTTCGACAATAACATTATTCTCTTAAGACTATCCTTACATATCACTCGTACTACACATCCTAGATTCCGGGGAAAGTAAATAAATAAGTGTCAGTTCAAATTATCAGTAAGTTCTATGTAAAGCAGAATATATCATTAGTAAATAATGAATAATGAGTAATGAATAATCAGTATGGAATGATAAATATCATAACACACAAACCATTTAATCTATAACACTACTACCCTGATTAGATAAGGAATAATCAATATGGAATGGTAAATAAGAGAATAAAAATTCAATTTAAATAACATGATTATCATGACTAGAAAATGAATAATAAAAATGGAAATATAAATAACTAAAAAAACTATTAATTTAATTAATAACATAATTATTATGGATAGATAAGGCATAGTCATTATAGAAAGGTAAATAACGGAACAAAAAATCCATTTTATCAATAATTTGAGAAATAAATATATATAGAGATAATTTCATTTAAAAAATATGTTGGATAATAAAAGATGATTTTTTATTTCATTAAATGATTAATTATTTGAAATCATGATCTCATAGATTGCGATACCTCTATTGTGAAGACCATTTATAATAAAATTTGTAACTAGTGGGTAGGTATACCACAAAAACCCATTAAAATATGGTTATCCTACTAATTCATATCAGGAGACTAACAATTAATAAAAGGGATATCTATGAACAGGCCCCTCACAAATCTTTGTATCTAACTCATTCTTAATATATCAAATGATAGATTTAATTCATGAATGATATTCTTTATAAAAAAATCCTATATCGCGTAAGGAATACAGATTAACAATAATTTCCACAGTCAATAATAAACATTTAAATTTGAAATGTGTATTTACAAATGTTATAAAGTTTTATTAATAAGTACATACATGATAAATAGTATTGATATTTTTGTGAAATGTAATTTCCAATTATAATAAGAAAGTTATTATTTCAAGGAAAAGTTGATGATTTAAAAATTTGTTCAAGAAAAATAATTTCACAATTTTACCTTGTATAACATATCATATACCATCTAAATAAAATATAATGATCTTATAAATACAACATAAACCAATTATATTATATGTAAAAAAAGGGTCGATGATTTTTGTGAATAGAAATACTATAAAAATCTCAGAATAATCGTTCTTTAAGAAAATTAACTTTTCACTTTAGATATAGTTTTTAAACAAGAAGATCAAAAAATAATTTTAAAATACATTTCACTAAAAAATATATAAATATACAATTTATGATTTAAAACATTGTGTGGTTAAGAATTCTAAAAAATCCATTCATGGTACACACATAAAAATATTACTTTTACTTTTTCGGTAAAATCCAAATAGGCCCAATTTGAAAATAAATCAGAAGATTCCTTTAAAAATAATGTAAAAAGTAAAAACTAGATAAATTATCATTAATAATTCATCTTGATAATTTTTTTAAAAAAAATTGAATTCAT
Organism: Viscum album; assembly: GCA_963277665.1. NCBI lineage: Eukaryota > Viridiplantae > Streptophyta > Magnoliopsida > Santalales > Viscaceae > Viscum > Viscum album. The sequence goes on from OY728163.1 coordinate 878,969,254, forward strand.
TGTTTTGTAATAAGATGGTTTTGATAATTAAGAGAGAAATAACGTCATATTCTCTTACAAGAATTTTCTCGACAACTTTAAGTACCAAATCGTTGAAAATTTTAATATTACATTAAAATTTAAGGAATTAACAATGTAGAATAAAATAAAACGGTTTTATTACACAATTATATAATAATTTCTTTCAATGTAAATTCATGTATAAACAATCCCGATTAAAATGGGATAGCTAAATAAACCCTTACGAAGATTATAACTTTAAAGTGATAATTAACCAATTAATTAGGTTTGTAAATTATAAATCAATATAAAACATGTGGAAATGAAACATAATATATTAAAAATTTATTAAAACACAGAATATTATATTTTCAAATAAATATTCTGAAAAATGTAACCCAATGATAATAAATTGAATTATGATATTCTTTCTACTTGGTAATTTTCAAGTCAAATCGACTGAGATGAAATAATTCAACATTAAAATCAAAATACAATGAAGTATAAAGTTATAATTATATTAAATAAATATAATAAGTATATAAATATCATATTTCTTCATTATATACATTCTTATAATCATTTATTTAATTTTGGTCAAAAAAAGAGAATCACATCACTTCATTTAGACGATAGATTGTACGTACGCACTGGTGATGATACCATTCCATAAATGAGTGAAGGGGTATGGAAGAGGGTGATATATATATTAAAAAAGTAATAGATTTTCATATATATCAGTTATATTAATTAAATTTATCTCTATTACATTCCATGTAATGTGTTTGGTAAAAATGAATCACATTGCTTCGTAAGGTGGTACTCTTTCGTACACACAAGAGAAGATATTATAATTTAAATAGTATGGAATGGTAAATAGGTATATGTGATATTTTAATTTCATAGTTATAATAATATAATATATATATATAATATACATATTATAAATCCATCATTATATCTATCTTTTAATGGTGGTGATGGAAAATGAACTACATCGGTTTGCGAGGCGGTAATCTGTTGTAGACACGATTAATGATTTTGTTTCACATTTGATGAAAAAGGTGAAAAATGTATATTTTTACCTTAACATAATAAAATATATTTATATTTACTATAATTATAATATTATATAATCACGGTTTAATAATATTTGAATATGGTGTAAGAATAAGTAAAATAAAATTTCTTGTTGAAGAAAGCTACCTGTTCTTTGATAAGATTATTTAGGTTTGCACAAAAAACCATATGATATTGTATTTATAATTGAAAGAGGGATATATTACGTTTTTAGGGGAGTAATGAAGATATTATGGTATAAATTATTCATGAAAAATTGTATTTTTATGTGTCAATAGGGAAGGAGAAGGGGTGGGCTTTTTAAGTGGGGGAAAGGCCATAGAAGGCATTTTTTGAAAAGAATGTGTTAAACCCACATTTTTTTGGATACCAAGGCCTCCAAAATGAGTAATTATATAACTTTATATGTTTTAATGTCTAAATATTTCGACAAAAACGGTTTTGGAAAAGTATTAGGTCTTTTTTAACCCTTACATTAAGCCAACAGTAAAGCCATTTTTACCTCATAAACGGTAATTAATATTTACTATTTTAATTATTCATTATGGTAAAAAAATTAGTTCAAATGGATATTTAATATATGTTATAATAAATAAAAATATTGAATCCAATTTAACAAATTAGATTCATATAATTTATAGAATCAAATTTGAAAGTATACCCACAGATGCGAAAAAAAAGCTTTCCAAAAACAAATTCTCAAAAATATAGAAGGCTTCAATATCAAAATAAAATATAAATTTGATGAAAATAAATAAAATTAGTAAAATTATTATATAATTTTACAAATGTTACATTAAAATGAGTTTTAAATATAATATAACATCTTTTATTGTTTAAATGAAAAATAATTTTTAAATAAAAAATACAATTTTTCACTATTCATCGAAAAATTAAACTTTTAATAAAAAATACAAAAACATATCCCTAATATAATTTTGATATGATTATTTAAAAAAGAAGTTAATTTTTAAAATTTATTTTAAATAATTTTTAAAAATAAATTTTAATTTATGTGTGAAATTCATGACTAAAACATATTTTAGAAAAATATATTTTTCCATAAACATATCATTTTAATTTCAAATAATTATTATTTTTATTTATAATAAATAGATAAATAATAAAAAAATTTAAACCACATAATTTTTTTATTTATTTATTACTATATGTAACTAGCACTTTGGTTGTTAGGTATTAATGAAATACAATTTTACGATTCATTTATATTCAGAGTTGCGTGTTTTTCAAGGTATCAACGTGATCAAAATTATTAAAAAAGAACATAAAAAATTATTTGGGTGTTAAATTCAATTGAAATGTTTTTTTCATATAATATAAACTTTAAACATGATGTTCGTATTTTAAAATATTTATTAGTTACATTATACCCACCTTCAATAAATTATATAGTAATAATTTGAATTTAAACTTTTAAATCAAGGGTTTAAAATTTTAAATATTCTTTGATGAAATCCCAAATCATAAAATGGTTATAAAAAATTTTTCTTAAATGAGGGAAAGATAAATATTATATCTCATCTTCAATAGCACATAACGAGGTTTCAAAGTAAGAGATTATAAGTTAGAAGATAATATATGGAGATGGAAGAAAATAAGAACACCAAAATAATGATGAAAGGTGATGGATGGAGGTCATTGATCACAAGAATGTGAATGATCAAGAGAAAGTGAAAAACCCGAAATCCATAAGTATGTAATGATTTAAAATACCATTAATTCATCAGATATGAGTTTAATTAGAAAACATTATTGATTCGAAATCCCTTTCTTAAAGATGAAATATTATTTTACTTCCTACGAATATAATAAAATATAATTAGTTGACAAAAATTTATTTCTTAAGAACAATTTCATCCTTTGGATGTTCTTTGATAAATTTATACATCAACTTTTACTCCAAGAAATGAACATTAAAAATTAATTTTTATGCATGAATCACTAACATTAACTTTTAATAAATTGCAAGATCTGTAAAAGAATGAAAATTATTTCCACATATTTCTTAATATTTTGAAAAACCAATTTGGTTAACACAAGTTATTAACTTATAAATCCCAAAAGTAATACCACATGTTTATAATTAATATTTATTCAAAAAATAATTTTAGTAAAAATAATGACACATTGACCATAAGATTAGGTAGTTCAGTGTTAGGTGAAAACCCCTTATAATCCTTGAGTTGTGGGTTCAAGCCCTTTGGCCGTCACCGAATGCAATGGGGTTTCACTTGGTATTTGGGTTGTCCTTTTTTATAAAACTATATTAATATAATTTTTATAATTCTCAAAAATAGTGAGGATCCATAAATAATACAACATCAATGATAATTTAAACCTTAAAAGATACCAATAGCTTTAATCTTAATTCTAAAAAAATTAAAGGAATTCATTCGAAAATAAATTTTTACTCATACCCATAATAATAACAATGGTTATTTTACAATAAATGTCTCTCAAAATAATCATAATCATGTTATAATCCAACAAAATACAATTAAAAAATAGGTGACTAAGACTTCGAAATATTGATCAACCATAAACTAATAAACCAATGATCTTATCCATAACTCTTATGTTAATGAAAAAATATATGATTTCAGTATTTTAGACAATACTTATACGACTTGAGATTATTATAACCAAAATAACATTGGTAAAATTACTTTTATAATTTAATTCTTGAATCCTAATAGATAAATAATTCAAATATTTAATTTTATCATTGTACCTCCTATTCCCAAGAGTTATCCTTTAAAGAGTTCATTGTCTTGGATTATTCCTAGGTTCCCCAAATTTATATCAAGGAACTATAAATGGATATCTGGTATATAATTTACTTCTTTCCACCATTATTTTCATTTTTACATATCAATTCATTGTTGTAAGCCCATATTTTACAGATATTAAAATTTTCTAATTCCTTTAAAGAGATTTCATAGGTGTCTTTTTCAAAATTTATGAAATGATGTAAATAAATACTTCTTTCTTCCTTGGCCTATACCACGTGAGCTCTTAGTGTGCTTCATACTTCTCTTCTATTCTGATGCTATGAATTGGATAATGTATAGTTTTTCAATCATATTTTAGGATAACTGATTATGCCCAAAAATGATAAATTTCAATACTATCATTATCCCATTGGGATTCCCATAGTCACTAAATTTTCTTTCATGTTCAATGTTAACATGATACCTTCATGATCCATAGCTGGACTAAAACCAAAAAAGTGTACTATGATAAATGATAATTATATTTATAAAATCATATGATCACTTATATTATGTCTAAATAATGAAACATTACTTTCAATTTAAGAAACTGTAGGTTTATCCTAGGTCATTCTTTTTCATTACCTTTTCAAATCCATTATAATGGTTAGTAATGAAAATGTGAATTACCCAAAAAATATCCCCAAATAGTGTCAAACTAATTGTACAGTAATAAACATTTCATGTATTAGTTAAAACTTGAGTAAACCTTGATGCACCTTTTTCTTTGTTATTACCCTTATGTACATATATTCCAATACCAAATATCTATAAATTATTTAGACAGGGATGAATTTCTTTTAAAAACCACATAATAAACAACTTACAAAAACATTAGTATGATCATATATTCTTATTCTCAATGTATATCATTGGTTCATGTTCTATAATATATATTTTCTAAAATCTAGTTCCAAAGGATTCCACTAAATATTATCTGAAACCAACTGTAATGACCCCAACCCTAGAAACCAAGTGCTTGTGTCTACTTTACTACATTTATATCATATTCAAGGAATTTAATCTCAAAATATTTTTTAGTTTATTTGTCTTCATAAACTAGATACATGAATAATTCCCCAATTATATTTGAATGAAAAAATGTGTAGTATTCTTATTTTTCAATAATATCATTATTCCCTCTCGAATATCCATTAATATCATTCATTTTACACTTCTTGGATTCCTAGTAAAGGAATAAAAATAAGAGTGATCTCAAATTCTAGGTAAGAGTTTTGTAAATCAGGATTTGTAATAAGTAAGTAAAGAATCTTCAATAATAAATAATCCGTATGGAAAAGTAAATATATGAACACATAATTCATTTAATCAATTACTTGACTATCATGAATAGATAAGAAATAATCAATTGGGAAAAAAATTACTACACACAAATTCCATCAAAACAACATGACTATCATGATTATGTAAGGAATAATCAACATGAAAAGGTAAATAAATGATCACACATTCCATTTAATTAATAAATTTATTATTATGAATATATAATTTCTAATCAACATGAAAAAGTATAATTGAACAAACATTTTGTTTAATTAATAAACTAATAATAAAAATTCATACATAGTGTTGATGCACACAAAATGAGAAATGAAAATTATAGAATTGAAAAAATACGTTAAACATGGGTATTATTTTCTTTTCATGAAAAAGGAATGAGAAACTTTGTTTTCTAGAGATGATATTATTGGATCACATGGATTATGTGACCCCTGATAAGATATATGTTCTTAGAACCCCAGGAAGGCCATTATAATGGGTCATATACTTCTCATTATCATTGGATGATCTTGTGAATAACCATTGGTGAGTCTAATTGATTATAAAATCACCATCAACATTCCCTCATATTCTTGAGGAGAAATATAGAAAAGAATTGATAATCATACAAAGGTTTTCTAATAAATTCCTCTTATAATGTGATGTATTAGGTGGTTATTTCCCAACAATCTCCCGAGTTCTGATATAAAATAATGAAATAAATTTAAAAAATTTAGAGCCTTCATGTTCTAAAAGTTGCACTAATTTTCATGTGAAGGGGTTACGTGCCTCATGTGATCATCATTTGTCACAGGAAGTCCCTTCAACACGCCATATTTATATTGCGACGGGGCCCATTAATGTCTCAGTCAATCAAGTTGAATCATTTTCAATTGAAATCACAATCTCATGAAGTCCCCCAAACATGTCATCCCAGTCTTGGGGAATCTATTTGATATGTAAATTTGATCATGCAGTACATCGTAAAAGATCAGTGTCATTTTTCATGATAACTCACACACAGTTTCATGAGATCTTTTTCTGATCTTGTGATTCCATAATGGATTGCCAATGGGTAAAGGCTAAAATCCATGTAAAATAAAGAATAAAATCTAGAAAACATAGAAGCCTCTCATAAAGAAAGATATGTTTATTTTCATATGAAATAAGTTATGAACCTCATGTGATAACCATTGATTGGGAGAAGGTCCTTTGACTTGTAAGCCATATCTTTTGGAGGCCCCCATGAAGAGCCATCTTGGTTTTTAGAATGACCACTAACAAGACCAATTTATCATTCAAGAGGTCTCCATTCATGTCCCCAATAACTTTGAAAAATGTACTTCAATAGGAGTCATGATCTCACAGAGACTCCTAGACATTTAAGCCTGATCTTCTGAAGTCTCTTTGGAATGCCTATATGATCATACAAAATCCCTTTGAAAATCCGAAGGTCCAATAAATATGATGATAATGGAGTGTTCTAATGGTCATTGTTTATCATGAAACACATTAATGAAGCCATTGATGACCTTTGGTAGGATCATGTGAAGCATCTGATACGATATTCCATCTGAAGACTCATTCTCATATCAAAGATATAAGTTTTGTGAAAGGATTTATATAACCAAGGTAGTGGGGCACATAAATTCCTCCCAATCATCACAAAATTGTTACCAGACACAGATAGGTGGAAAAAACTACAACCATGAGAGTGCATAAGATAATACTTCTTGGATCATAAATCCATTTGATTTCAGGTTTCTTACACAAGATAAAACCCAAGGAATGACTTAAGGGATTATATATAATATGTATTATCTTCACATGATTGCCCTATTGACTACAAAAAGTATTTCTAGTGATCCAATCAAATTATTTGAGGTAACTTTAACATGGAGACTTTGTTCATGAGAAACAAAAAAATGTTAATTCTTAAAAAATTATGATTCATATATACAATATAAAATAAAAAATATTGTGGAATTATGTGAAGATTGATACACTGATTTTCACGGGAATGCATCACATGCTTCGCATGACCATCCCAGATCTTGAAACAACACTTGAAGATGTCATCTAATACTTGATAATTTTTTCATACATGTTATAAAATACACATAGGATCCTTCGGACATGTTATCCAGCTCTTCTGAAGGCCTCCAGATATATTGACCAAGTCATGTGAAGTCCTCTAGAAATATAATCCAAGACATTTTAATCCCTCTACACTTTCTAGTAATATCATGCACCAAATATCCAACATGTCGTCCTTAATCATGAAATACCCATTTATATGTCTGTATAGATGATGTGATGACCCTCAAATGTGTCATTGGAGTCATGTGACAGCCCACCAGAAATGTCTATCTGATCATGCAACAAACCCTCAATATGTTTCCTTCAACCATGAGATATACCCTAGGACATGTAATTTTTTTATATAGACATTAATTAGGTGTCTAGTAGAAAATGAGGACATGTAATATAGGAAATCAGGACATGTCGGGCAGACACTCAGAACCTGTCGGACATACAATCATGACATGTCGGGCAGGCACTCAACACATATCATACGAACACCCAAGACATTTATTTTATTGATCCTCTCACATGTCAACCATGTCAAAAAAAACTATGGGAGATGATATACTTCCCTATTATACGTATGAGATCATACAGCAAACTGAACTAGAAGAACTCTTATTCCTGCCCAAACATGATATGTAGGATACCTTCCCAAGGCCCGATCTCCAATAAGAATCCACCCATAATGTAAGTCCCTCTATATCTCAAATATTATTAAATTGGGGGATTGAACTCTCCTATATGTTTTCCAACCTTCCTCTTCCAACATTAGATGAGAAGTGGGATCATGCATGGGAATCCATTCATTTCTAAGCCCTATCAAGGCCCTCAAGTACATCAACCCCATCAGTGGGTTGGAGATGAACTGAATTACAGGAAATCTGATTCCTGATATAGACATGATATATCATTCTCCTTCATATGGAGTGAGTGTAAAAACATTTGTAACAGAGGCCCCAGTGCATAATTTACATATCCATATGTGATTATTCGGAGGACATTACATCCTTTGTTTCTCTCAGCGAGCATGACTCACATGGGTTGAGGGATTTTCACCAATCATATCCCTTGCATCATGAATTCCCCTAGAAATGGAAACCTCAGAATGCAAGACTCCCTTAGTAATTGAAAAACAAATACTCTAATTCTTGTTATAAATAGGACATGTAGAACATCTTCTTAAAGTTCGCGCTCAATACCTAGTGACTATGTTCCATCATATATGACAATTCTACATGATATTAAATTACGCATCTTGAATGACTATTTTGGTTTTTGTTTTTCTATATAAATAAGATATTTATGACACCACATAATGGTTCAATACAATCCTCAAAACATTATTATCCTTCTTGGATAGTTGTAAACTCTAAAGTGATTCATTATATAGCTGCAAAATATAAATAGTTACACATTTCTATGTAATAACATGTTACTATCAATGATACATGGATATATGTAGATGGCCCCATTAATATAACCCCCTTTACATATATAAGGTTTTAACAGATAGTCATTTTCATAAGTTAACCAGTCCCATATTGCGATTTGGAAGATATTAATGAAAATATCTTAAATTTATATGCGAGTCCTGAAAGGGGAAATAATTCCCCCCAAAAAATGTGTGAGGTGCCTAACCTTCCACCCTCTCAACTAATGTGAGTGCCTCAAAATTATTGTTTTTAAAACCCAAAATATATTCCTACCTTTGTAAATAAGATGTGTACCTTGTTTTGGATGTGGGAATCATTGTGAGTATCTATGAAAGGATAAAATGGGAAACCTTATGTTAATTATTGAGAAACAATACGTAAACTCTCCCACAATCATTCCTATATTATGAAATAATGACGGTGAGCCTAGTATAAAATCACATAATAAAAGCATAATTGAATCATTATGGGTGTTGGGAATCATGCCTCCTAAACCAAAGGTATAATCTTACCATCCCATCATCTTTTAGGGGAAAAAAATGGTAAACCCATAATCAATATATCAAATAATAAAAATGACCGGTTTTCCATGAAATGATATATTATATTTTAATCCTCTAAAAATTAAGATTTTTGCCCAATGTGAAATATTTTATAACCTAGGTTCCAATAAAATAATGCATCCTTACTGTACTGATTCCATGTAATAAAAATGGATGAATTGGGAACATGAAATGAAAACAATTATAGGTTAATAGTTAATTAATAATTATTCACACTTGTGATGATGCATTGATCATTGACCTTATTCCTTATTGTTTGTTTGACTACAGATACTTGTCTTACAAAAAAAACCTTAGCCTGAGATTATGTCTTCATCGAGATAATTCAATAGATCCTCATCTAAAGAAACAACCTCTACAACTCGCAAGACAACCTCCCAAACCAGACACATTCATATTTGGGTGGAGAAGGAATTGTTTTGGGGATAAAAATTACATGGTACAATCCCAACCCATGAGGTTTTACCTATGTGTCTCCAAACCATGAATCCAGAAATTCCACCTCATTTGGGGAATGCTTCAATAAAACCAAGGGCATATATTTCCCCCATCAACCACTTCGGAAGATTGTTCTTAGAGCTCAACAATCACCCACTTTTATATATGAGGAAGGTGGATCAAAGAGTATACTATTCTTCCATCTCGATTTAAGATCTGTTGAAGAGGGATCTTGTCAACCACTGTCACCAGCGTCATCTCACTAGTTCCTCTAAGTCACTTATTGAGGTAACCACCTAACAATTTTCCACCCTATATTCTCATGCATGAGTACCATGTATGTCATGTATGGTTCATAAATATTTGGATAAATGAGAGTTTGGTCATATTCCTACTCACACTAATGAAGAAAATCAGCATATAACCATGGTAGCCAACATGAAGGCTCATATCCTTTCTCACTCTGATCAATTCCTCAGACATGTTCCTATTTCAATCATGGGGGATTCACATATAGATTCCCTAATTAATGATTCCTATTACCATATTAGGATTTCACAAGGTTGGTAGGAGTGGGATTATATATCCCCTTCACTTAAATATATCTTCTACTATAATTTAGAGACTAAAAATGTGCATCCCACATTCCTATACACACTTTTAAGAAGCATAAATACATTCTAGACAATTTTGATGAGCTCTAACAGTGTATTCTAGGACTGGTATAGAAAAAGAGATAAGAAAATATTTCTATCATTACATAGGCAGAAGTGTATCACCATGATCAATATGATTAGGTGGCTACTCTGAATCAAGTGCACATTCTTACCCCTATTAAAGAGGATTTTTAGAATATTTTAAAAAGGATGACGAATATGACCAGGCTCATATTCTCATTCCAACTAGCGATCACAAACTCAATTTCAAACAGTCCTTGTGATACACACATGTTCATATCAAAAGATACTAGTGTCATTCTACAAAGGTACATGACTAGACTCATATCCCCATTCTAGTTGGGGCTCACCATGTTGGTTTGGAATATGCCTTAGGATATACTCATATTCTTGTTAAAAAATGTTGGTAGCATATTCCAAAGGCATAATACCATGCTCGTTTCTCCTTTACATCTTATATTTTTCATGAAAATATGGAAATAACCCTAGAGAAGCACATAAACATGACAATGAAGATACTAATCATATTCTAGCACCCTAAAAAACCCATGCTCATGTCTCTTATTCTTCCAATGAACAACTACACCATCATCCTTAATCGTTTATACAAGAGGAGGCTCGTATCCCTTATAACATTATGAAGTCTTATAGGTATATTCCTATGGGGAATTCATATTTGAATCATGCTCATATCCACCATTCATTTAGGATTGTCAAACATATTCTATATACCACCTATAGAAAGGATAATATTCTTGAAAATAATATAGAATATCATTGACATACTCTATTTGATTCACTCTCACGATCTCATATTCTTACAACAATAGATGGTTATCAATATATTCTGTCAATATTCAAAAAGTTGGCTCATTTATTTTCTCAATCCCCAATTAAAAATTGTCATTTTCCAGTAATAATTCCAAATGAGGATCATAACCCTGATCTTATCAATTTTAGATTCCTTGAAGAAGCTTGATGCATGTCCACAACAACTAATGGTTTTTTCAACTTTTCAACCAAAGTATAATTAATTCTTTACCTCGACAGTCCTCCTCCTGGTAGTGTAGAAATGGATCATAGAGACTCGACTCCTCACATCTGTCATGGTCAGCCTCTCAAGGATGGTATCTCTCTCAGAAAAAGAAATATTATTCTTCCCGAACAACATTATATAGTCAGGTTCGAAAATATAAGACACCTATATATATATATTGGATCTTGAAACACCGGGGTTAACCATATATAGTTCCCCATCAACTATCAGTATCACATCACTGCGGTCAAAAGGATATCCAAATAATTAACCTCTATAGTCTGACTAGGTAAATGTATATAAATATGATGAAGAATTGGGAGAATGGATATATAGAGGGAGTTACTTAGGAACAACCTCTGAACCTTGTTTTGTCCCATCACCATATCTAATTTTAATATCATTTATAATCTAGAAAATGAGTGCATGTCTTATCTAGGCGAAAATATTTTGGAAAATCATTAGATATTTAAGGATTGAAATATCCCTTATCAATGATTTGAGGGTCACCTTGAGACCATAAATACACAATGTTTTTGGAAAGACATGGATGAATTATCCATATCATAGAACATAGGGATGGAATAGAATGACTTTATCCAACATAGTGTTTATCTCTATATCATAAAAAAATTTCATAGAATGATTTTCAAATCCTCATCATACAAATGAATATGAGGGTGTGGAAAATGTGGTGATTTTCACTTCACCATGTCACCAGAATAGAACAATCCCCATATATGAAATTTTGTATTATTATACCTGTAGGATAAATAAGGGGACCAAGTAAAGCATGTTCTTGTTGTTTAATACATAAAATAAACCTTCTTTAACGATGAAAATATATTATGAATAGTGTGATAAAACTACCAGTAGGTTTCTAAGATGGGCCCCTCAAAAAATTGGAATGAATTACATACATGGAAGAAGAAGTTGTGGATAACCTAACAACATCCTGTAGAAAATGACTCACAACATGGTTGCCACTACACCCAAATCATACACGATCACAATTGCAACAATTCAAATAGAGCTAAATATAATCTACCATATAATATTACCATGAGTGAACCCATCCAATTGGGTTGGAAGAAATTTTACCACTACGTCTTCCAATTTTGTAATCAAACCCATAGGGTATCTAGAAAATATTGATAGATTCTGCAAACTAACACCATCCCACAAGGATGGGAAGAATTTTTATCTCAAACATCATCGTCTAGTTCATCAAAACCATATAAGGTCTTAGAGATATAATCAATGGTTCCAAAAAACCCTAGACTATAAGGATTTTAGAATTTATATCTTAATGTATTTCATAGTATAAATAAAATCATGGACTAGAATCATCAAATCTTAATCAGTAGGATCAAAAAATGTCATTAATAGCCTTAAATAATCCCCATCCTATAGGGATGGGTGAATTTTCATCATTTTCATCACCCTAAAAGAAATAAAACCTATTTAGGATGGGAGGTAAATATAGATTTTTTTAATCCATTCCATTTTTCCACCAATAAGATAAACCTTTTCTATTTTGGCCCTATTTGGAAAACAGAATCAGGAACTCCCTTAAGTTCACTATTCCTTGGCTAAGATAGGAGTAAAATACAGTGAAAGAAGTCATATCAAATAAGTGGAATAAGAAAAATGGGTCAAAAATTCTAGGTGTCATATAAATGACTATAATTCTACCTTAAAAGCGGTATTAAGTGTAGAATTTTCCTAATTCTTTGAGAGTATTGTGATAACTTCCATTTCTCGATACAACTCGATGAATTTCTTAACCATTGAAAATACAGATGGTGTGGATAAAAAATAAAATATAGAGGGATGTAATATTGAAAATAATACTGAATTCCATCCATTTTGATGACAACCACTTCCCTGTCAAGGTGATCATCCAGTTCTATAAAATGTTTATAATTAGTGGTATATGAAAATAGTTCCACCTACTCATGCATATACCACTCCCTATAGATGGGAGGAATCCTAGATAGTTGTTCCTATAAAACATCCCAATTCTATTTAATCTAGGGCTACTCAAATGGATGCCATAAAAGGGTGGTGCACAAACATTTAACCTTAGAAGAATCTATATCCTAAAAGGGTAGATGACACTCTCCCCCTAACCAATTTTGGTATCCCTACCTCCTCAACCCTTGACTAACAAAAAAATTAATTTATTTTTCAAAATCACTTTTGATGGAAAAGTGGGAAACCCAAAATACAGTATTCAAAAATAATATCTGATCAAAACTACTAGAAACTTATAATTCATTGAAATTACATCAATATGACAAACCTCCACCTCATGTGACCGCTCATCAAGTTGTCCCACACAGAGTTTCAAGGTTCTAGTACCAATGGCAGAACCATACCCTCTCATTCATAAAAATATGAACATTCATGCAAGATAAAACTTCACTACTCTATATCCTCATATGGATTTGATCCTTATAGACTTAATCTTAACAAAATTCATTATAACCTAACCCAATTTAGAAAATCAACAACATTAAAAACACACTATCACGTTGCACCACATTCAAAATTCAAAACATCAACCCATTGCATTGAGAAAATCGACCTCAAATTGCCTTGAACAAATGGTTGCCTTGGGTTATGGACCATCACACAACTTTGAAATCCACCTAAACATTATGAATTGAAATCTAAACCAACATCGCAATACTATTTCAAACCTAAGCATCATCGCTTGTCGAACTTGACACTGTCATCTTTATCAACACTGGCAGTCACAAAGATACTGCCAAAAAAGGAACCAAAATGCAAAGGGAGTTCTATTAGCTTCCAAACCCCACCTACCAAATCTATTGAAGAAACAAAAATCCTGGTCCAACTCAGATAGTGGTGAAATTTCTTGAGTTTAGTGTAGGCAAAAAGGAAGGCCTTGTCCTTTGAGTGTAGACAAAACCGCAAGACAAAACCAAGAAATAGAAAACAAAATCAGGACGCCACGAGCACACCAGTGAAACCCTCACCTGCCACACCGTGAAACTCAAAACCATTGAAATATAATTCATCTGGATCTAACCTGTAGAGGTATGGATAATGTTGTAGTCATATTAGGGATGGGTGGTCGAGGGCGTCGATAGTAACGACCAACGTCGGGGAAGAAGCAAACCATAAGAAGACCTCACCACTAAAGATGAAAAATGAGCACAAAGATGAAGTTGATGGAGGGTGAAGAAGGTCAAGAATGTAAGGAGTGAAAAACTCGGATGATACGCCGACTGTGAATAGAAAACATGAGAGGAAGAAGGAAGAAAAAGAAATGAGAAGGGGAAGGAATGAAGAAGTCAAGATAGGATGCACCTCGAACCCCAATAAAAGGGTTTTATAAAGAAACCATAGTGAGTTGAGCATGGGATAAAAGGACCATTAGGGAAGGGGTCCTTCCTTTCTATTAAAAATTTGACCATATGGGATATCCAAAACAATATCTTATTTACATTGTGTCTTGATGTGGCCCAATAATGGGACCTCTAGACCTATTGAAGTTTACCAAGATGACATGTTTTGTACAAACTCTAGTGGGGACATCCGTCATTTGTGATAGAAGCCTTCTATAAGGGTACATTTTTGGATGATAGGACCATCATAATCAATATTATTATCAGTTTAGCTCCTCATAGAGGAAATAAACAATTTTTTACCACATGAACCAGGAAAAAATGAAAATGAGATGGTTTCTAGCATCATCCTCAGATTGAAAGGTTTACCCTATTCACTCATAATCCTTTTCCTATTAGAGATATTATTTGAAATCAATGTTAAAAATATATAGAACGACTTGATTTTTTTTTATCTTAGTGAGTTATCTAAGTGGATTTTTTTTATTTTTAAAAAACTATAAAATTTTATAAAGAGGACATTCAGTGGACCCAATATAAATCTTGTCCCATGCCATCGGTAGAGTGAACAATTATTTTTAAGGGAAAAAATGTCATCATTATAACTAAACTACTATCAATTCCCATTCAGGCACTCATGAATTTCCTAAATCATCCATCGAATTCTATTGACTGATAGTGGAAGCAAAATCACCCTCTTCTAGATGAAAAAAGTGATTAGGTCACTCATGATTTGATGAACGGATGAATAAAGCATAATCTTTAAAAAATGAGTAGGTCCCCCTATATTTCATTATATTAATAGAAAATAACCAACTCAAGATGCCACAGTCTAGGAAGCCCAATGTGGTTAACTTCAATGGTCGTCCTGACTACTTCTCCTTTCATATGAGGTTGGATCAAACCATTCATGATTGATTCATTTGTAAATAAATTATCCATATCATGGATAGTTATAGAAAGATGATGGTTGAATATTCCCATATACAGGTGACCAATGTAACTTATACCCTACTGTAAGGAGATGGAAAATTATATGATGTTCCATCCAGAGATGGAAAATATTTTGATAGCATGATGACTCAAAAGACAGCTGAACAAGATCATTAGACCGTGAGAGAAAATATTCTCAAACCAATTAATATTCTATCACCATGGGATGAAACATAAATAGCTCCTCCCAAGGGTGAACATAATTGTCAGATGAAAGAAAATATATAATTGGAAGAGTCATATCCACCTCCCGCACAAGGTCTAACTCTTGCATACGTTTTCAGATCTACACTCGAAGAACGTGAACCACCCCACTAAACTGAATCCTCATGAGATGAAGGAATATTATATGGATATTTTAACACATTTGACATAAAATATACCTTCACTAATGATGAATATTCCTTCGAGTAATTTTTCCTCATAACAGATCAGTGAATAAGAGGATGAGGATGTAAGATCTGAGAAGAAAGGGGATGACATGGGCATGGTCAAACCCAATATTTTTATAACATTAAAATATAAGAAATATATACAACCGAGACCCAAGGGAGAGAACTCTAGAAATCCCAACATAAACACAGTGATTCCATATAGTCTTCTAACCATCATCCAAGAATAATCATCATACATGACCATCTGGAAGGTGTGAGATTGTATGATCATCCGAGAAAAAGTGGAAGGTCAATGAATCTTATACCACTATTAGAATACTCTCCCTAAAAATCTGATCAATCAACAAGATCTTCTACCACAACCATCTGAACTATGAAGCCAAAAAATATGGAGAAACCCCCCACCAAGAAGCACAGTTTTGTGGCATAAATTTACACCATTCTTAAATTGTTTTTAGTTTTCCTATAGAAACTCTCAACCCTAGATACTGTTTATATTTAAAAATCACCCAAAGAGGCACTTATCTAATCCCTCTAGAGCCCAATAGAGTTTGGGATATAAGTGGTTGTAGCCTATGTTAATTGAGTGAAGACTATATTATCATAATTCTATGTTAAAATATTATTCATAGAATATGATAGATAAGATGTTATACCTAAAAATATAAGTCCCCTATATGTTTTAGTAAAACATAACAATGTTGAAATTTGATTGATCTAATTGAAAATGGCTTGAAGATCAACATCATCTTGATTCAGACCCTCTAACATTTGTTATATAGTAAGAGGGTGTTATCTCTAACAAAGATAACCATTATAGTTTATAATATGAGTGTTCAATTGCCTCTATGAAAGATCATGCTCAAGAATCGGTTTGGGGTTCTCACATATATTATTGAATTCATGGTTACCCAATAAGACGCCATATATAATGTCCTACTTGAAATACCTAGGATTCACATCCACATGAAGGTACCTTCAATATTTTATTAATGTTTGAAATACCCAATCGTCGGGGTGGTCATCAAACTAATTAGTGGAAACTCCCCCTTGGAGTCTTACTAATCCATTTATGCTGAGGTAGATTTCTATAAAATGGATGAAAATATCAATGGTCGATGATGATATGCATGTTAAAACCCTTATTGAATTTGGGGATACCCCTAAGAATCCCAAGAGTATTTTTAACAATGATTATGTGATACATATAAACCCAATTGAGGATGTTATCTTAATCCCTTATTTCCAAGATCCTCATTCCATTAGTGATAGGATGAAAGAAAATAGTCAGATCCAAAATATCTCTATTAATTATCAAGAATCCTGGGACAACCATGTCTCTTCTCATGGCCTCTCTAACGTTTTCAGTGATATGGATGCCCTCAAATTACACCCCATGTCAGAAATTTCGTCTATAAACTCATAGAGGGAATAAAAATAGGAAGACCGTTATAATTCACCTCATACATTTGAGGAAGGATTCTACATCATCATCAAATTGACCATATAGGTTAATCTAGAAACTTAAGAAGGCTCTCTACTCCTTTGGTTAGTTCGTCCATTCATCTTGATGTGTGGGGAATGTATATTGAATTTCTAAATTAATGTAGATATGTTTTCACTTAGGGTTATATGAAAATGTTTGGGTTAAACCTAGATCTGTTTACGCACGATCTAGGCCTACCCAATGACCATTGAGGTTTTATATAGGAAACCTTGAAGATACACCCCACTCATGTAACTAATGTACAATCTAAATTACAGAAACATATCATGTCTAACTTTGTCAAGGAAGAGAAATACCAAATATGGATCACTAAAATCATCCATGTAAAGAATAAGAATGGGCATAATAGACTTTGATTCAATTTCAGAGACCTTAATCAACACTTCTTAAAGGATTATTTCCCATTTCATGTCACATAACTTTTGATAAATTTTACTTCTGGATTCCAATACATATCCATTGAGGATGGGTACAAAGTCGATAATTAGTATTTGACGTCCCATGAAGAAAAGGAATCTTCTGACTTAAGGGAAGATCAATGGATATATTTTTTACTTTTTCATGAACATTGAATTGAGGAACACTGGTGCTACTTACCAATGTGTCATTCGTATTATCATTAATCCATTTTTGGGAATAATATCATAATGGTATCCTGATGACATGGTGGTCAATCTCGAAAATGATGTGATTACCCATATATCTTCCAAAAATCTTCATCAAGTTATGGAATCACATTTTGAAGATGAATCTACTAATGTGAGCTTTTTGGGTAATGTTCAAGAAATTTTATATCATTTTGGTGTGCCACAATGAAATAATGGTTGACACACAAAATAGTAGTTCCATACCAGCAATGTATCCCACTATGAATATCAGACAACTCCTGGGAATCCAAGGTCACCTTTCTTACATTCAGATTTTCATAGATACCCCTGCTAGAAATATCCACCCTTAACCATGTTATTGAATAATGGTGTCACATTCTGATCAGATTAGGATTGTCAAGAATACTCTAAGAATATCAAGAATTCATTCAACAGACATAATTTTGGAGGCCTCTAGTGTAGGTAATGTAAATTATCTTATATGTGGCCACCATGGAATGGTCTCTTGGAGTTATCATCACATATAAAAATGATGAAGGTAATACAAATATCCTCTATTACCTCATTTGAATGATGTATGGTACGGAGACCCAATATTATGAAATTGAATAATTTCATCATAGTCATATTTTCAATGAGAATGTTGAGACATTACATTATGTATAACATATTCCACATGGTCTCTCAGATTGAACTACTTAAGTATATTCTTGAACTCTATATACTGAATAGGCACTTGTCCGGATGGTTGGTTATTATAAAATAATATGAAAACTTGTTTGTGTCTCATATGGAAGTTAAAGGGTAATCCATGGCTGATATTATTATGGAATATCCTACCATATAAAGAACACCACTGGACCCCAAACTTCAAGATGAACTGGTTTTATATCCCCATGACGTTCCATAAAATGGAGGATGTATTTTGGAAATGCCTCCAAAATCCCGATTGGAAATAGGATGTAAAATGTGAATCTCAATTGGGTTGGTATAGTGATTATTTTTATTTCCTTGGAAAATGCAATTTTTCCAACTCTTTCTCAATATCCAAATGGTGAACTAATAATGTGGAAGAATACCAATCCCTTATTGATGTCTTGGAACTAGCTCTAAAATTATAGATAACCTACCTAAACATCAAAAGATATTTTGATCTATTAATCAAGAAAATCAAAAGTTAGTATTCAATCAAGGAGATTGAATTACCCCCAATAATTAGTCAGTCTACTGTAATGATGGAAGAGTTCCATTTTGAACCCACATTACATTATGTCCCTCATTAAAAAATGATCTTACGGACACACTGGATAATGTATCTATAGTTCTGTCTGATCCTGGTTAGGATGAGGTTTTCTTCTGCATTATGAATTGAAGGATGATATCATCAGTTATTTCATATGAAATTGTGGAAATCAATTATATCAAAACAGTCCATGAGAATTGTGAACCAGTATCCACTCATCAATGGATGGAGACTATAGTTTCTTTCCTACAAAATGAGACCCTCTAATTAGATCCATTAAAAAGGGAACATAAGTGATGTCATGTAGAAAAATATACCCTACAAGATAGTCTAGATGAGAAAACATTCTTATAAAAAAGAGTATTCAATGGAATATTCCTCATACACATAGCAGAAAGAAATATTCCTCCCATTTTTGAAGAAGCCCATGTGAACTCCTACAGTGATCATTAGTTTGGGACCTGACTCTCCCATCAAATCATGAGGCTTGGTCACAATAGGGAAACAATGATACTGGCTATGTGGAATTATTCAATAAATTTTATGCATTTAATATTCATTAACATAACCCATCAACCCCTAGTTTTTCAATATATAGCTAAATAATCCTGGTCATCATTAGTAAGGGGGATGAATGTTTTGGGGTCATATCACCCAAACACAAATAATATGTTTATGTACATCATTTTTTCTACCAATCCCGAGTCCCTCACATTATATTGACAGACATCAAAACCAAATTCTATTCTACCTAATTGAATAAATTGTACACAGAGTAAAACATTGAATACAACAATTCTTCCATCTTCTATATAGTGGAAAATGGAATTACAAAATCTTTAATAACACTTTGTTAAATATAAATTAGACTATGGTGTACAAGGAAAATAAGTCCTTTCTAGAAAAGTTCATTTATGATTTATGAGCCAACCATACCGCTATGTGTACTGCTACACAGAAAACTCCTTATTCATTGGTGTACATAACTGATTAATTGTTTCTAAAAGATGTATTATTTTCCTCTCTTCAAATAGCTATTTGAGGATAACTCTCAGATGATGATCAATCACAAAAGTGGGTAGATGAGTTGGAATAGATCAATGAGAAAAGTTTCTGTACACTACACAAACATGAAGTTCATCAAAATCAGATCACATGAACCTTACAAAAAGGTTCACCCCCAATCGTTCCTACAATGAGAACCTGTATTGTCTCTCATAACCCCAATGATAAAAAGAAATAAAACAATGAATCTGAAACCCAGATGTGAAGGTCCTTACATCATATATAAGGTCTATTTCAATGAATCCCACTCATTGTACATAATCGATATAGAATGCGTTCCCCCCCCCATCACCACCACCAATGAAAGGTTTCTAAAATATTTACATTTCCAAGATTCCATTCACTATAAATCATCCTAATCACATGAAATTAAACTGCATGAATCATCTTGGTTGCATGATTTTAAACTGCATGACTGGACCTAGTCATCTAACCTAAAACTACAAGACAACATTCATCCTTTCTAAATAAAGTTAAAATGCAGGGTTTATGAGAACTATATTGAAATTTATTCTCATTCCAATGAGATATGTAGAGATACTAATATCCTATATCTTGGCCTATAAACTGAATGATAAAAAATTCCCCAATCCTTTCATTTACATACCTCAATGTGAAAAAATAATCCTTTTCCATTATTTTTTCTAACACTGAGCATATTTCACATGGAATGAGAAATTCTGGTAAGGGATTCCCAAAATGATCTATATATATTATTTTACATTTGTTTTATCATGGGCCCAGATTCAATACCTTAAAAGGCACACCATAAGTCCTTACAACATGACATTAAACTACATGGTTGGCTCCTCTTACATGAAATAAAACTAATGTAATAACCCAGAACTTTATTGAGGTATAGAACACTTTACATTCAGTCAATTTAATGTTTAAATGATTATTTATGGACCAATGTAAATTCCCTCTATGTTCATCAAGGTAAC
Organism: Viscum album; assembly: GCA_963277665.1. NCBI lineage: Eukaryota > Viridiplantae > Streptophyta > Magnoliopsida > Santalales > Viscaceae > Viscum > Viscum album. Next base: position 878,990,774 of record OY728163.1, read on the forward strand.
GGTGGTTTCAAGGGTTTTATCCGAGATTGGAACCCAACCTTTGGGGTGAAAATGTATGTTTTACGGTTAGTAAAGATCATACGGGGTAGGCTACAGGGTTAGATAAAACCATGAAAGGATAGAAAGTGGGCTAGAGGAGCTTTTATGGTTTGATAAACTGTGAAATTTGGGGTGCACAGTCTTTAAAAAACTATAGACTTGTGGAAGGAGATTTTTTTCATCGTTTGTGCACGTTTACTCAAATTGTGTGCACTAACAATGAGAAGTGCCCCCTCCAATAGTTGTGGGCGCATAGTTGGAACATGGATTGGCCAACCAGGTAACCAAACCATGTGTAACAATAATTTCGTTGAAATTAAAAAAAACTACCTCAAAATTTTTTATAACCTATGACTAATTTTATTTTCTTCTTTGTCAGACTGATCCTACATTTGAGACTCCCATTGGAAGCCAAATCTAGGGATTTCCACTAATTCTTCATCAGATATCAGAATCGAGTTCCATCAGTATCATTAAACCCACATTATTGAGTTCTCAATTCCTTTTATGTCATTCCTAGTTATTCTTCATATGAGTTAAGCTATTCAGTTGCAAGCTAATATGCCCGAATATCAGGTTTATCAATAGTTCATTGATTTTCTCTTGATCTGAGTCAAATTAAGAGATGATACTAAATGAGAACTCCACTACAAACCTACAGTAGGTGGTATCATTATTTTCAATTAAATTCAAGTGTTTATATATATGTTGTTGTTTAGCACTCCCAATTATCACTGTGATGCCCTTGAAATAGAATTTAATCTGTGATTTAAATGGATAGGCATGACCAATATAATTAATGATATATGTTGTTATTTGATTAAGGGTTATGATCATTATGTTAAAACCACCACATGGGTGAGTTATGTTGTTTAAATTTACCATAATGGGTGTCATATGAACTTGAATTACCTTTTAGGTGTGACGTTATTGATTTCTAATGGATGTTAGTTGATTAATTGATTTGTAACTAAATCATCAGTTTAATTGATTTAAGGAATGTAATGTAAGGTACATGTCCCTATGTTATTCAATGTAATTTCTCGTTAAATCATGAGTTTATAATTATATTGAAATTCCCATGTGAGTTAATTAAGAGTCTAAGCCTTCTATGAATATTCATGCCTTTAACTCACCTTCTAAGTTGAGTTTTAAATGAAATGTTCCTGGTGATGACCATGACATAATTATATTATATTGAATAAATGTTTAATATATATTCCATGGGTGATATATGTGTTCTTATATGAACTTCAGGGATGAAATCATTTGTCTTATCCCATTATTATGCTCGAGTGACACTTGAAATCCTTACATGTATCATCATCACCTTTATATGATATTATATTTACTGTTATTCTCTTATCCTACTGTTAATTAAATATCTGATTTTTGGACTAATTCTTCTAGTTATCTATTAATATTATTAATATATGATACTCTCTAGTGATGAGGGAATATTCTCTACACAGAAACACCCTAGGAGCTCACTACTAGTCGGCAACCTCTAGCATTTGGGGAGAAGCGCTTGAGACCATGTGGCCAACAAGGATAAGGGAACCTTTCAATGGCATATGTGTCAAGTACGTTGCAAAGTTAAATTAAAGAATTGTTTTTAGGTTTCTTTACAATTTTGATATAATATAAATGGATATTGAGGATTGGGAAATTCTCAGTGTGTTGTGACAGGGTGTAGCTAACCCACGTACAAGAAAAAATAAAGATTCTTTAAATGAAATTAATGTTCTTTGGATATTTGATATTAATGTTTATATGATTCCATGGTTTGGTGAAACTTTTTAAATGTTATGTTATTATTTATATAGATGTAGGTTTAATTTTTTTTAACTCGATGAGATGAGGGAATTCTTTCCCATGTGTTATTAAAGTCACTTTACAAGAATTGCATGATATGCATTATTCCATGAAATATAGGATGTATTACTTGTTTCAGGATGTTATGAAAGGTTCGATGATAGATATACCTATTTTTGTGATAAATATTCGAGATCATGTTATCGTTTGGATTGGTTGGGCATGATATTTTGGTTCATGGGGTGTATGGCCCATTTTGGAAAAGAATTTGGTGAACCATTTAGTTCAACCTCTTAAAATAAATTGTGATATAATTTGAAATGAATATGAATTCATGTGAAATGGAAATAGAAAATATAATGTTTTATAGTAGATAACATGACCTAGAACCTACCTTAATTGTGGAAAGTATGAATTATATCTTGATTTCATCTTCTTTTTACGTCACCCAAACATGACTCAAGAAGCAACCAGAGGGGTTTGTTATTCTATGGTAAGGCTTGTGCCTATCCTATTTCAATATCTACACTTTTAACTGGGAATAATGATAATTTTTTTCTGAGTTGTTTGTTTGGAATTATAGATACATGGACCCTTTAAAACCTATTATCATGCGTCAGGAGTTATTCAACGACCACACTTCATATGTAGTGGCCATCGGGATATTGGGGGATCCTACTTTAGTTTCATTTGTAAAACCCGTACTAGTACCAAACACTGGTGATGAGGGAATGTTATGTGAAGTCTATACTATTCATGTAGATTATTCAGGGAGAACTAAAATCTACCCCGACTATGGAATAGTTGACATGTTAGTTCCAATAGTATTATCTGACTACATTTTTTGGGAATGGAAGACTATAAGCTAGGGATTAATTTCTAGAGGCCATGTTATCTATATTTGAGCATCTGAAGACACCTCCTGAGAGAAGATTAAATCTCTATAAGTATATTTTTTTATTAAGCCTAGAGATGGTTGGACCTAATTACTCAGATGGATTATCCTCAATAGATGTCTTGGAGGGATTTTTATATGGCCTTCTTTGATTGCTTTTATCCTAAGACATTGATAACCGACAGAGCTTGAGAGTTCACACACTTGGAGTAGAGAGATTTATCAGTTATGGATTAGTTGTCTTATTTTATAGAGATCCATCACATCACACCAATTCTGATGGGTGATGAGTTATCGAGAGAAAGAAAATTTGAGGATGCTTATATGTATGACTCTGATCACTGGTGAACATCTTTCAACTGACAATCATTTCTAGGATTGTAAATTAGTCACTTATCACATAGCGTATCTTGAGAGATTCTCGATGTGTGATCTAGTGTAGTTTTTCAACTAGATATGAAGATACATTGATCAGTAGAAGGAAATGTCACATGGAGATTACATGCAATGACTTTAATAACCATATCATATACTCAGGTACCCATATAGGATACCACAATTGTGGTAGACCAGGATATATGAGGCCTTAGTTCCTGAGAGACCCAGTTGAGTGCTAGTTCTATGGAAAGATGTCCATTTATAATGCTTTTATATAAATTTTCATCTGACAGCAAATGAGAGAGGGTTTGGACTGACTCCACGTGTAGGAGTGGGGTCAACAGCTCCTCTTCAGGCAGGGAGTTAGAGTACAGTTGGAAGATCAGGCAGAGGTAGTGGTTGTATTCTTGTTTTTCAGGCCCTATATTTTTAGTAATAATATACAAAATCTTCTTAGGGTAGCTAGGCTATATCACAGGGCCACATATCATGAATAAAATAAATAGTGAAACCAAAACTGGAGGAGAAGAATACAGGACCTTCTACTGTGAGAGTTACAATTATAGTAGCCTCTAATTTAGCATCTTCACTTTTTTATATAATAACTTCTCATAAATTTATATTTGAGGCCATTGTGGAGAGAATTGGTCTTAGTGTTCAGACATATGATGGTGTTATGAGGCTTGATACTCTATTGGGGGATTTGAAGAGATGATGTACATTAGTCTAGGGAGTTCCCCTTAATATTAGAGGGTTTCACTTTATATGGGACATGTTTTTCTTAATATGATAGGTTTTTACATAATTATCGATATGTAATGGTTGGTTACCATTCATTAGTTTGTTGATTTATATCATCTTAAGGGGACCTTCAAATCTCCATAGGATTGAGAATTTATTTACTAAATGGAATGGGATATACATGAAATTACAATTATAAATGAGAATAATGGGCTGGGAGGGATGACATCCCATGTTGTACTTTTATATCTAGATGATCAAGGAAAATATTAGGCATATTTCACTCCATTTTTTGAATATTTTTAGTAAAATTTTCTAGAATGGATTTTTAGGATCACCTCTAGTGGGTTCTATATCAATATAGATCTAAGACCTACCTCAGTATCCAATTCCTCCTTATGGGATGGATACTTCTGAGATGCAAGAGATCAAGAAGGAGCTATATGATTTAGAGTAAAAGGGGTTTATCCAACCCAGTACTTATTTGTGGGGGTTCTCTTGTCCTTTTTGTGAACAAACAAGATAGAATCCTTGGGATATGTCTTGATTACCAAAAATGGAACCATCTAATGGTTAAGAACTAGTATACACTTCCATAGATATATGATCTCATCAACCATCTCCAAGGAACTCTGGTATTATCATAAATTGATTTTAGATATAGATATCATCATCTGTGTGTTAGACTATCAAACATACTTCAAGTATATTCTCAAAGAAGATATGGTTTATATGATTATTATTTTTCGTCGTTTGGTCTCACGAATGCACTTGAATTCATCATGGAACTGATGAACCAATTGCTTCAACCTTATCAGGATTCATTTGTTGTGGTAGTTAGGGATGATATCTTGGTGTATTCTCACAATCAAAACAACTATTCCAAACATCTTGAGATTTTGTCAGATACACTAAGATGGAATTATTATTATGTTAGGCTCACAAAGTACCACTTCGGGATTGATTTTATTCACTTTCTGGGTAATATTATCTCAGAGACATGAGTATCAATTGACCCATAGAAGGGAAGGGATATGTTTTCTTAGTATCATCCAAATAATTCATTTGAGGTATGAAGTTTCTTAAGTGTATATGGTTATTAAAATTACATTATACATGACTTATCATACTTAGAACCACATTTTATTGGATGGACCTAGATGAGTGTGTTGTTTAAATGGTTTGATTTTTGTGATTCGTCCTTTCAAGTGCTAAAAAGGATATTGAATTTATCATTGATATTGATTTTTCTATATCTGGATAAGAGTTACACTATTTAGGGTGATTCATCAGGTATCGGGCTTAGAGTAGTTCTTATATAGGGGTATATAGTCATTTGGTATATGTGTTGACATTTGAGTCCACATGAGAGGAATTACTGGACACATGATCTCTAGCTAACTGTAGTTGTTCATCCTTTTCACTGTTGGATAAATTACGTACATGGAATGTGTTTTGTGGTGTAAAATGACCAATAATTCTACAAGTACATATCTACACAGTGTGATATGAATTTGAGGAAGTGAAGGTGGGTTGAATACCTATACTCTTTTGATTTTGATCTTACTTATGCACTGGGTAAATGCAATGTAGTGGCCAATGAAATGAGAAGTAGTACACTAATATAAGGATTTTAGTTGTCCTGTAGTGAGTGGAAGCATATGGATTTTTTCTTTCAGATGCACTTAGAGGTGCATGAATTCAGTAAAAGAATTTTCTTTCATCCGTAGTTGTTACCTATACACTCTTTGATTGATTAAGAATGAGGAAACTATCAAATTGTGAGGGCCATGTATTATGGGAGAGTGTGGTGGGTGAGTACCCTAATCCTTCTTGGACAATAGGATAGGATAAATTTTATGTGTACATGGTCACATTTGGGTTTCAGCAGACATGTGAAAGGAGCTCATGTGATACATTCATGCTTAAGGCTGGGCAGTGCATACTTGTTTTTCAAGGATATATCGAGAATTACAACGACAATACGAGTGGCCGGGTATACAAAAAGATGTTTCTAGGTTCGTCATGAGATTTTTCACAAGTCATCAAGTGAAGGCAGAACACCAATGACCAGTCAAACATTTACAGTAGTTACGCATTCCCAAGGGGAAGTGTGTTGACATTGTAATGGATTTAGTGACTGGGTTACCATGGTCTCATAGATGTAATTATGTCATATGAGATGTTATTGATAGAATCAAAAAGGTGTCTCATTCTCTACCTGTCATGGAGACCTTTTTAGTAGATGATATTGAGAGGCTATATATCTATGAGATATTATGTCTTCACAGGGTCCCACACACTATCATTTCAAATAGGGAAATCTAGTATATATCTTGTTTTTTTATAGTTTTTTAAGGGAACTATGTTTGTAGGTCCTTCTTAACACAAAATACCAGCCTCATATTGATGACCAATCAGATCCCACAATATTAGTGATAGAGAACATTCTATGGGAATGTGTCCTCGATTTTGGGGGCTCATGGGAGAGTTATATACCCCTGGATGAATTGACATACAAAACTAACTTTAAATATGTTATAAAGATAGAATATTATGATTTTTTGTATGTATGTCCATTCCGGTCAACTCTATGATGGTTAGAGGTAGGAGAGGTATCTATTCTTGGACCTTGTCTTGTTTATGAGACCATTTAATAGGTTCAGTTGATTCAGATGCAGATGGTTATTGCATAGTATCAATGGAAATCTTACACTAATTTCCACAAATGGCCTCTAGAGTTAGAGGTCAGGGATGTGGGTTTTTAAGTGTCTCTCCAAGGATAGGACATAATAGGATCATGATATACGAAAATATTTCTCCAATATATGTCAGGTTTTTTGAGATTCTAGATAGATTCGGGTTGGTAGCCTATCAGTTGATGTTTCCAAAGAGGTGCTAATATATGCATGATGACTTCAATGTATCTCAAATGTTTTGTTATCATTAAAAAAATTCTCATTCTTACACCATGAGGAGTTTGAGTCCTAGGTATATGCGTCATTTGAGAATCATAATATTCATATTTTGGATCATATAATGATGGTTCTTTGAGGATGATCAGTTCCCCTAGTATGATAGTTTTGGATGCATGACCATGTACAACATGAGACTTCATAGAGGGAGTTTGATGTACGAGCAGGGTGGGGGGATTTATTAGTAGATTATGCCTCACTGCACTTGTAAGGTAAATTATAAGATTAATTACATTATGGTGGGATGCTTCTATGAATCTGTTTATTTCCTGAGGTATGAAATCTTTTAATTTACATAAATTGTTAGTTTAAATGCTTAATTATGGCCTACATTGAATTCCATTTGAGATCATTGAGGTATCAGGGGTGTTCGGGAATTTCAAGGATCCGGAAACCAATCCATTGGGGTGAAAAGGGTATGTCGCATAGTTAGTAGAAATTGTTTAGGGTTGGCTACACTATTTGATAAAATCACTCAAACATGGAAAATGGGTTAGTTGATCTTTTATAGTTTAACAAACCATGCGATTTGATGTGCATAGTTTTGAAAAGATGACACAATTTTTATAGAGAAGTTTTTCAAATTTTGGGCACATTTATTCAAACAATGCAGACTAACCGTGAGAATTTCCCCTTTCTACAGTAGTGGGCACATGGTTGGTGCACATTTTAACCTACGACGCACCCAAACCGGTTGACCCTATAATTTGGGTGAAATTAAAAAACACACTTAAAATTTCATATAACCTCATTCTAATTTTTTATAATCATTATTAGATAGAACCTATGCGATAAACTCCCTTTGGAAGTTAAATTTAGTCTTTTCCATTAGTTCATCATCTGATATCAAAATTGAGTATCATCGATCTAGTTGGTTCTACATCGATGAGTTCTCATTTCATTTTGTATCCTCCCTCATTGTACTTGGTATCACAAACACTATTTAGGTTCATGATAATATTATCTATTTTCATATTCTTCACCCTTTCTTATGTTTTCTCCTGATTTGAGTCAAATTAAAATTTTATACTACAAAAGCACTCCACTACAAACCTAAGGAAGGTGGTCTCATAATGTTTACATAAGTACAAGTGTTTATATATATGGAGTTTTTTAATGTTCCAAATTATTAGAGTGACACCCTTGAATTTAATCCTTGTTCTAAATGGATAGGAGTGACCTGTGTAATTAATGATAACCATTGTTATATGATTAAGGGTTATGGACTTTGAATTCAAACCATCCCTTGGGTGAGTTTTTTTATTAAAATGGACTACCATGGGTGGTTTATGATCGTGAATTACATTTGATGTGTTATATTACCCCTTGAAAAGAGATATTAATTGTTTAATTGAATTGTAATTTAATTTTAATTTATTTGTAACTAAATTGTAATTTGAATTGATTTATTAAAGGGAATGGAATGACCATGTCTCAAATAAATGCCATCCAATTGCTTAATAAATCATGATATGCTCTTTATATAGAAATTCCCATGTGAGTTAATTAAGTGTTTAAGACTTGTATGCCTAATCATTATTTTAACTCGCCTTCTATGGTGAGTTTTAAAGGAAATGTTCTTACTAATGACCTTGACATGTTCAAATGAAATTTAATGAATTTTTAATAAATATATATATATATATATATATATATATACCATGGGTGAAACAACAGTTCTTATTAAAATGGCATGGATTGACTCATTTGGATCCTTCCGTTCATATTCTTAAGTGACAATTTGAATCCTAATATGGATTAACAGTGAAGAACTCCAAGGGGGTGAATGATATATTCTTAGGTGACACTTGTAATACTTATATGAATTCACAAGGATAGACTCATGTGGTTGAATGATATACGCCTGAGTGAAACATTGAATCCATGTGGTTGTATAAGGATGGATCCATAGGTAAGTTGATTAAATAATCTAGGAGTGATACATTGGCTCCCATAGATGACTAATAAGGACAGACTCAATGACTATGATATTATACAACACATAGGGTGGTACATGGGTTACTATGATGATCGAAATGCATGGTCTTGTAAGGTGTTTGGTTCAAGATACACCTGGAGTGATACCTAGATTCTAAATAAAAAATTCCATATATAGAAAATGTTTCATAATTGAATAATTAATGGAATGATTAATATGATTCATCTTCAATAATAAACAACAATCATGGATTCAGTCATTATATTACACATGATTGATGTCCCCGTTAGGCATCATTAATTTCATATCTTCATGGTGAACGCAAGGCTACATACCATGTTCCGAGAATTACCTATTAAATGAGACTTCTTGATTAGATGAAACTTGGTTATCAATTGATACATGACTTAATTTTTATACAGAAACTTCCAACTAAGGCTGAAGTAGGTTTCAAAGGACGGGTGTCCTTGGGAACTCAAACCATTACAGGTTGTTTACTTTTAGTACATTATTTTCATATATATTTACTACATGCACTCTATTTTCATTACAGATTCAATAACTAGATATAACTAGACATTTGGGTGGTTTCCTATAGATATTGTATCTCACACTTTATTTAGGATGTCATTGGGTACCCAAAAAATCTTTATGGATGTAGGTAAGGATAAGTGAAAGCACACTACAACTTGTTTTTTTGGATCCGTCGGGGAATAGGAGAGAACAAGACCAAGATGAGGTTTATGATGATATATACTATATTTGTTGACACCGGAAATCACAACCCCAAAATTTTCAAAATTCTCCCATAAATGATCCAAGAGTGTAGCCAATTTCGTATGCTTCAATTTTATTGGTCATAGATCCCGAACAGAGTTACAGATTAGGAATTATGGACATTTGATGTTGGGCTGGAAAACTGGTTCGCAAAGCCCATTAATGAAGATCCCTCCACAATCGTGGAGCACCACCAAGGATCAAGGTGGTGGGATTCTCCACAAACCCCTTTGACGATTGTGATCCCGCCGCAGAGCAAGGAGGCGGGATGCTCTACGAATTCCTTTGACTTTTGTATTCCGATGTGAGCCAGGAGGCGGGATGCTCCGTGAACCCCTTTGATGTTCACAATCCGCCACGGACCGAGCTCTAGATTCGCACTGAGCAGGCTTTGATTCGTGGCGCCTCTCCCCTATAAATACCCAGCTCACCCACCTTTTCTAGGGGGGTCACTCCACCCCTTGGGCGACCGATCTCCCAGTTTGTGGAGCTCCGCTTTCCTTTGTGTAGTGGCTTCACGAATCCATCCTCTGTGAGCAGCTTCCATCGTCTTGCTCCTCCGTGAGTCCATGCTCCATGAACAGCTTCCTTCGTGTTGATGCTTTTTGAGTCCATGCTCCGTGAGCAGCATCCTTCACGATGTCGATCTGTGAGTCCATGCTCTGTGAGAACCTTTCCTTCATGAAGATGCTCCACAAAACCCCATGCTCAACAAGCCTGTTTACTCTATGAAGCTACTTTGCGAAGACCTATCCTTTGTGGGGATCCTACATTCATGCCCACAGGTTAAACCATGGGGATTGCGCCCTCCACCCCCGCTCGGGGTTAGTGTTGGGCTATGGTCACAGTCCTCGGGGCTGGTCCCTTCACTACCATCACTGACCCACATGAAAATTCGAGAGTAGCGCCGTGAACTTTTCCGGACTTGATGCCGAAATTTTCCATTGTGCCTTTATGTGCAACTGCCTTCCACCTATGGGATACCCTGATTTGAGATATTCCTCTTCTCACCATGAAACACCTCGATTCGACATATTCCTCTTGGTTTATTTCTCATGTCGTGATTTGAGATTCTCCTCATCAATTCCTCGAGTACCTTGAGTCGAACCATTCCACAACCAACTCCTCCAAACCCTATCACATGGCTACTATGCCAGGTTGAACCAGAAAGGGGCGCCCTTGCATAAGTCCCAACACCAACCACTTCTAGGTGCCTTATGCCTAAAATTCCTATCTATATGACTTTAAACTATAACAAACCCTATATGAAAAATATAGGATTCCACTTACTCAATATAAGGTATGCCTTATGCGCCAACCATAAGATACCAATAGTCTTATCTATATGACTTTAAACTATATTCAATCCTATATGAAAAAATATAGGATGACTCTAACTCAATATAATGTATTCCTTGTGTTACAAGAATAAGATGCCAACAGTCCTATCAATGTGACTATAAACTGTAGTATTCCCAATGTTCCAAATATAGGATGCCTCTTATTCTAAATGAGAGATTCCTTATGTTTTGAGCATAATATGCCAAGAGTCATCTCAACATGACTATAAATTGTAGAACACCCTATGTTCTGAACATAGAATGCCTCTTAATCAATATAAGAGATGCCTTATGCTCCAAGAATGAGATTCCATGAGTCCTCTCTACATGAATATAAACTCTAGCACACCCTATGTTCCAAACATAGGATGCCTCTTAGTCAATATAAGAGATGCCCTATAGTCCAAGCATGAGATGCCAACTGTTCTCTTGAAATGACTCTAAACTATAGTACACCCTATGCTCCAAACATAGGATGAATCTTACTCTATATAAGATATGCCTTATGATTTAAGAATGAGATGCCATTAGTTTTTTCTCCATGACTCTAAATTGTACTATGCCTTATGTTCCACACATATGATGCCTCTTACTCCAAACAAGAGATGCCTTATTCTCTAAGAATAAGATGCCTAATGCCATGATTATAGTGGAATAATTTCAAGAGCATTTGAATCCATTCAAACATTTCATCACTCCACCTCAATATTTTCATGTCCTTCATTTGGATCTTCATCCACTTCTATGTCTGAAGGGACCCCCCGATGGCCTGGTCCCATGCGGCATCAGCTCACCTACCATCCTGGGCCAACGCTCTGGAAGACTTAGGATGACACTTTGAGTCAGGTCCTATGTTTCGAACACGGTAAATAGTCAATCCTCATTTTTTTGTCCCCATTTTAGGCTAATGTGATATGGATGCTATGTTTTGAAAATGGTCAATAGTTATCCCCCATCATCAATCCACCCTCATTACATTCTGAATGTCGGTCATGTGATTCACACATTCCATCTCCCTTTTTTCAGACTGATTCTAACGCCCTTGGAATTATCCCTCTTGTGCACTAGCGCAAAGTGGAAGGCTTCATCCTACAAGTGGGTTGGGATTCCCTCAGGGTCAGACATGGTGAAGACACATAGGTAGCTTCCTTCCATAAGCCCTATCCACCATTACCTCTCCATAGCGGCACATGGGAAGCTTCTTAGCATAAGCCCCATCCACCATTTCCGCTCCATAGCGGCAGAAGGGCATCTTCCTCGCGTAAGCCCCATCCACCATTTCCACTCCATAGCGGCACCCGGGGAACATCCTTGCGTATTCCCCATGAAACATTGACACTCCATAACGGTACATGTTTGGCTTCCTTGCGTAAGCCCCCATTCACAATTGTCAATCTAAAGTGGCACTCGGGAAGCTTCCTTGCGTAAGCCCAATTCACCATTGTCATTCTATAGACGCACCCAGGAAGCTCCCTTGTGTAATCCCCATTCACTATTGCCACTCTATAGAAGCACCCGAGAAGCTTCCTTGCATTAGCCCCATGCACCATTGCCGCTCCATAGCGGCACCCGGGAAGCTTCCTTGCATAAGCCCGATCCACCATTGCTGCCCCATAACTGCACCCGGGCAGCTTCCTTGCGTAAAATCCATCCACCATTTCCTTTCCATAGCTACACCCAGGTATCATCCAGGCATAATCCCCATGCACCATTGTCGCTCCATAACGGCACCCGGGCAGCTTCCTTACGTAATCCCCATTCACCACCTTTCATTGATGCACCTTTGTGCTATGATCGTCATGCCTTTTTTGCCTATTGTTTCTCACACCGATCACGACACCTATGGGCTTAGAGTAGTAAGCATCAGACACAACATCTTCTATGGGAATCCTAGAGTGTAAGCCCCACACCCAACCTGAACTACGTGTTCTTTGATCCTTGCCAAGGCGAGTTACATAGGAAGCCTCCCTAAGGTTCAATTCCAACACCCCATTGGTTATTACCACCATCACATCCGTTCCGACCACCAGAAGTACGTGGTCTTTGATCCTCTCTAAGGCAAGGTACGTAGGAAGCCTCCCTGAGGTTCAAGACCAACACCTGATTGGTTCTGAACACCTTCGCGTCAGTCCCCACCACCTGAACTACTTGGTATCTGAACCATGACAAGGAGAGGTATATATGAAGACTCCCTAAGGTTCAAGACCAACACCCCATTGGTACTGACGACCTTCACATCGGTTCCCACCACCTGAACTATGAGGTCTTTGATCCTTTCCAAGGCAGGGTATGTAGGAATCCTCCACGTGGTTCATTCCCACCACCCCGTTCGTTCCAAACTCCTTCACGTTGGTTCACCAAACCCAATATGAACTACGATGTATTTGATCCCTACTAAGGCAGGGTATGTAGGAAGCCTCCCTAAGGTTCAACCCCAGCACCCATTCATTATGACCATATTTGTGTCGGTTTACCAACACCTTGGGCTGCCTAGAGTGTAAGCCCCACACCCACACCTGAATTATGAGGTCTTTGATCACTACCAGGGCTGGGTACATAGAAATCCTACTTGAGGTTCAATCCCAACACCCAGTCATTCTGACCTTCTTCACGTTGGTTCACCAACACCTTGGGAAACCTAGAGTGTAATCCAACACCCATACCTAAATGACGTGGTCTTTGATCCGTGCCAAGGAAAGGTACGTAGGAAGCCTCCCTGAGGTCCAAGCCCAGCACCCGGTTGTTCTGAATATATTCACGTCGGTTCACCAACACCTTGGGTAGCCTAGAGTGTAAGCCCCACACCCATATCTGAACAACATGGTGTTTGATCCTTGTCAAGGCAGGCTACGTAGGATGCCTCCCTAAGGATCAATCCCAACACCTAGTCATTCTGACCCCCTTCAAGTCGGTTAACCAAACGCATCCTAAACTACGTGGTCTTTGATCTTTTATAAGGATGTGTACATAGAAAGGCTCCATAGGATTCAAGCCCAACACCGGGTCGTTTTGACCCCCTTCACGTTAGTTCACCAAACCCTTCTTGAACTACATGGTCTTTGATCCTTACCAAGGCATGGTATGTAAGAAGCCTCCCAGAGGTTCAAGCCCAACTCCCAGTCATTCTGACCCCCTTCATGTTGGTTCACCAAACCAATCTTGAACTATGTGTTCTTTGATCCTTTCTAAGGAATGGTTTTTAGGAATCCTCTCGGACGTTCAATCCCACTATCCATTGGTATAGACCATCCTCACGTCGGTTCACCAACCCTTTTTGAACTATAATGACTTTGATCCTTTCCAAGGAAAGGTACGTAAGAAGACTCCCTAAGGTTCAAGCCCACCATCTATCTGGGACCCAGGTCTTCTTTCACATCCCTTCACCCCTATCCTACATGATGTTAAATTGTGGGCATCAATCAGCAGTAAGCTATTTTCCCCCATTCAGTGGTTATCCATTATCAACCTCATTCGGCGGTAATCCATTGAAGTCCCCAATAGATGGTAAGTTGTCATCAGATGAACTACATGGACATTGATTCCATGTCATGGGCATACATAGGAATCCTCCCTAAGGCTTAATCCTAGCACCCATGTCTCATCCTGATATATCCCTCGATCCCATGTGTCCCGAGAAGATGAACCCCCAACCCAGAGGTTCTACTTCCTCTGGGTCCCATCCATGCGTCCATTCTCATGGTCCACCACCTCAGGTGTCCCATCATCCCACCTAATTATAAAGACTTTGATTCCCTACCATAGGGATACGTAGGATGTCTCTTCGAGGCTCAAGACCAACACTACATTCACCATCACGAAGGTCCCATCTCATTCCCCCTCCAATCCATTCAACTCTCCATCATCCATCCTGATTTTCACCCGGGCCACCACATACCGGTGGGATCATGTCATCCCCCTCCTCCCTGCTCCTAGTAGTACTTGGGATGCTATCAATGTGTATTCCCCAGCATGCCCCCAGGTCGTTTTCATTTGTGTACACCCCAAATCATCACCCCTTTGAACTATGTGGGTTTTTACCCCTATCATCTTCATAGGGTATATAGTAAACCTCCATGAAGTTCAATCCCAATCAATGGTAAACCATGGTGTCCCCCCATTCTGGGGTGCACACTTCTCTGATCTGCCCTCAATGGTGTCCAGATCAACCTTCATGGTGTGACATCTTCCCTTTACGGGACACACCATCTTGGGTCTGCTTTTAGTGAGTGTCCTGATCCATCCACCCAGTAAACCTTCCAATTGTTTCCTCCTAGGGATATACCAATCTGATCCGTCTATATGGGACGTTCTGATCACCCTCATTCCATCTCTGCAAGATGTTAAACTCGCAACCTACCTCGCGATAAACATGAGATGCCTAAGTAAAACCTTAGAAGACACGACTTTGGAATAACTATCTTTTCAAGATGTTAAACATGCAGTATACCCTGTCTGGAACATGGGAAGATGAGGATAACCTCAGATACATTACTTTGGAACATGATTCCCCACATTCTATGTGTGATGCCTCAGGTTCTTCACCCTTGAGATGCCCTCTTATGAGGAATTAAACAGGTTCCCCAATGTCCACGCATCTAAAATGCCCCGACATGCCTGATGTTTTCATCTAATTCGACCTAAGGTTTCTACCATGTCAAGACCCCATGGAATGCCTTGAAGGAAGTAGTTTAATTATCTAGTTTCCACAAAGATATGTTACAGGTAATGAAATTCATGAACAATGTCATAATATTTAAGGGAGACTCGGACTGGGTGACGAGTTCCAAGGAGGAATTCATGGAAGGAAGAACTGATATCCCATCATCCCATTTCAATCAAGTTGGAAAAATCCCTGAATAAAGAACGGATGTCTCCCACTTTTGTAGAGACATTAAATGTATCATCATCACCATTATTTGAGATTTATTTTGGTTTTATTATCCATTCATGTTGTTTATCTATTTTATGATTTCAATACTACTTCCACTACTTATTTAATATTGTTATTATGATGTGCTAAACTCTGTTGATGAGGAAATAGTCTACCCATGGACACATCACTGGACCCCACTACTAGTCTTCAGCCTCTAGCATTATGTGAGATTTTTTTAAGGTCACATGTCCAACTAGTCTCTAGGAACCTGTTTGTGGTATCCCGATCTAGGACATTACAACTAAACATTACGGTGTACCCCATCTTGGAAGACCAATACACAAGGTGTTGGTATACCACCACATATCCACTAAAGAATAATTTTTGGTTTGATTCCTACTAACCAGGGATAAATATTGGATATTTAGTCTCAAATCAATGGTCTATATCCAATATTCAACAAGAAAGCTTCACCACTCTGCATATAGGTCAGACTTCTGTGGACAGTTTCATAGTTAAAAACTACATGTGTCTGGATTTCTGATATCACAGGATAGGTATTGATGCTCACATATTAAATCCATGGTCCATCCATAATAATCAACATGAAAATTTCCCCCTCTATATATCGGTCAGACTGGCATGGAAAGTTTCATTTTCCCAAACTACATTTTGTTTTATTCCTTCCATTACAGGATAAGTATATCCTCCAAGATCCCCAATCCTAGGTCTATACAAAATAGTCAATGTGAAAAAATCCCCCTCTATATATGGGTCAAACATTCTTGGATGGTTTCCCAATAAAGAACTACATGTGGCTTGGTTCCTTCCATCAAAGGATATGTAGTGACACCCAAGTCACCAATCTTGGGTCCATCCATAATAATCTATTGGAAAAAATCCCCTCTATGCATATGGGACAGACCTGTATAAATCTTTTACCATAGAATAAATATGTGAGGATTGATTACTACCATCACAGGATATATAGTTATTATTATATCTCAAATCATAGGTCTAGCCCCAAAAATCAATGGGAAAAATACACCCTTACGTATGGGTCAGTTATGAGTGGGGATTTTCTCATTGAATAAAAACATGTGAATTGCTTTTTCTATCATAACATATGTAGTGATGCCCAAATATTCAATCCTAGGTCCAACTATAATAATCCATGGGAAAAATAAACCTCTATGTGTATGGTTTAGACTTCCATTGTGATTTTCCCATTCAAGAACATTGTGTGGTTTAATTCACACCATCACATGATATGTAGTGACACTCAGATAACCCATACTATGTCCAACTAAAATAATAAATGGTAATATTCAACCTTTATATGGTTCATAACAACGTGGAGTGTTTCTTATTCAATAACTATATGTGGATTGATTCCAGCCATCATATGATATGTAGTGATTCCCAGATCTACAATTGTAGATCCGACCATAATAATCCAAAATAAAAATGACCCCATGTGCATATCGGTTGTACCTGTATAGATATTTTCCCATTAAATTACTATGTGTGGCTTAATTCCTTCCATTACATGATATATAGTGGAAGCCATATCTCCTATTTCAAGTCCATCCACAATAATCAATAGGAAAAAATCCCCCTCTATATAGGGGTAAAACCTATGTGGAGAGTTTATTATTAAATAACAACATGTGTACTTCTTTCTACCACCACATGATACATATTTATGAATTAATCTCCAATCACTGGTCTAGACACAAAAATAAACATGAAAAATAACCCACTTTAGGTTTGGTTTGGGCCTTCATGGAGAGTTTCCTATTAAAGAACTATGTGTTCCTTGATTCCTACCATCAAAGGTTGTTTAGTGAGAAAAAGGCCTCCAATACATTCTCAAAATACAATAATTAACATGATAATTTATCCACTCTACTTATAATTCAGGCCAACATGGAGGGTTTTTTGTTTAACAACTATGCATTGCTTGATTCCTGCCATCACATGATAATTATTGACCCCCAAATCCCCAATCCTGAGTCCATCCACAATACTCATTGAAGTAATTTCTCCATGCACATGGTTCAGACCTTTGGGAAGATTTTCCCATTCAATAAGTAAATGTGACTCTATTCCTTCCATCAATGGATATGTAGTAATGACCAGATCACCAATATTTGGTCTATCCACAAATATAAATTAGAAAAATACCCCTATGAACATGGAATTGAACAGTTTGGTGTGTATCCTATTCATGAAATACACGTGGTTGGATTCGATCCATCATAAGTTACAAAATGACATCCAAACATTCAATCCTTTGTCCATCCTTAATATAAAAAGGTTCCACCTCTCGATTCATGGGCCAGACTTGCGCAAGGAAATTTCAAAAAAAATGTATGTGGATTGATTCCTACCATCAAAACATACATACTGATACCTAGATCTATTGTCCTGGGTCCATATTTAACATATATAATCATAAAAATTCATCCATGTATATGTGTTATCTGTATTTGCGGAATGATCTCAGAACTACATATGGATTTATCTCTTATATTATAACGAGCATAGGGAATCCTAGAGAATCCCAGTTTTAAAATATTTATATAAATCTATTTAGAGATATATAATTCACATAAAATCACTCTACCAAATAATGAGTTAGATATATATACAACTTTCTTGTGCTTCAGATAAATCTATGCAACAACGACTCAAATAAATGGCTACCCATAAAAAATCATGTTCATGGATAAAATTTGAGCCCAACATCTAAATTCCCTAGAACAATGAAAATTGTTCTAAGGATATATTGTGAAACTTCATGTTCATTATAAAATCAATATTTCATGACATTAAACTACATGTAAAAAAACCTTATCTCATGGCATTGTGCTGCATGACAGATACGTCCCTACTACATGATTTCGAAGTATGAAGGGAATCACCCATTTTCATTCCTTATCAAATGAACAAAAGATCCTAACCCTATTCATCCATAACTTGGGTTACATCCATCATCATTAAAGAACCGCAACACATAAATTACACTTTATGCATAAAGAGCATCAAGTTGCAGTAAAAGATCTGTTGACCTTGGAAAAGGTCACCTTTCTTTATGAGATTTGTGTTTTGAAAATTCATGGCTATACCAATTTTTTCATATGAGCTCTTAATAATTAAATAAATGAATTAGTAACTTTCAAAAAGAGAATTCTATTCATTGGGATCCCTAACATCACCATAAGGGAACTCATCACCCTAGGGTTTTTGGGTTCATCCTTGACATTCTTGTCCTATATCATTACTCATGACTCGATATCCTTGATTCATAATTTAAAACATTTTTATATCCCTATCAAAAAGAACTTAGATCACTATTTATACTATTTTTCTTAATTATAATATTCTATAAGATTCACCACATTCCAAGTCCATGTGGATCACCACCTAAAAATGCATTCACTTTGTTCAAAGTTGTACGAACATAAATTGTATCCATTAATGGACCAAATCGCATGACCCTAAACTAATGGTAAATAACAGATAAAACATTTCATGCTGATAACCCACCACAAGAATCCCAAGAAATATTAAATCATTCACATGATAAAATCTTCATATCTTGAGTTTATAAAAAAGTTGTAGCATAAATAAACAAGGCATAATCTCATGCGGAAAACCTTGTAGCCCTTGTAAACGCTAAACTATACTCACTGGAATCCCTGGTCTAAGAAAATGTTAAAGTAATTATTTTTCACATCTCATCATTGTGACAACATTTTCAATAGTTGGATACACAACTTTTAAGGTTCTTGAAACCTTCTTGGAAATTACATTTTCCATAAGTAACCTTCATGTATTTGAAATCTAAGCTAGTACAACTAGATCCTTAAGTTTTTATCCATCTCTTGAAAACCCATGGATATTGGTATCCCTTTCTCCTAGTTCTTCCATATAAAAAATAGGTCATAGGGACTCTATGATAAAAAAGGACCCCATTTGGATTCCCTATCGAATTTCAACCTACCAATGTTCTTTTACCAATGTGATGTTTGGTCTTGGGAATCACCCCTTAAATCTATGGGTTATTTTTTAGACTTTGTGAGATATGGTATTCCTAAATTAACAATAGTTAAACTAAACCCACTGGTTTCCACCTCCAATTGACTCAGATATTCGCAGAAAATTATTTTCAATTCCCATAGAATAAATTGTCAAATGTATTCAACATCATTGATAATACATCACCATGTATTGTACCCTTTATCAAAGTGGAAATGGGGCATTCAATAACAGAACCATTTGATGACCCACACTATGTGTATTGATACCACATGGATGAAGGCCTCAACATCCCTAATAAAATCTAAACATCAAAATTTTTTTAGAACCCTCATTTGATATCTTTTAATTTCACTCCCCACATCATAGTTCAGATTTTTGAGTCCTCACAAATCTTCCATGTCCATTGGAAAAGATTGGCGATCCCATTTAATTTACTATTCTTGTGAGAACTATTGGACCATTAATAATGTATTTTCACCTAAAAAATAAAGGAATGTTCTCCTTACATTAAAGTAACTATAATCCTTAATATCCCCTAAAACATCATGGTTGAACTCAGCACCTTTAGGTTTTTTGGTTTATCTATGGCATGTATACCCCATTACATATTCACCAATTAAAACATTTGTGTCATGATTTCCACTACAAATATTTAAACTTACCAAGTGGACTCAAATTAACTTATATTTTATAGTCCCCTAATATCATCATCATAAATCTTTCATGACCCTTGGAAAAGAGAATAGATCATCTTTGATTGTCCATGGTTGTAATCTCTACGGTCTTAAGAATAATGCAATGTAACCCAAGAACATGAGGCATGTCCTCCTTGCATGAAGGAACCTTCGATCCAGGCGAGCTTTGTAAACACCATGGTAAAACTCATCCCCTTAGACTATTTTCAATCATCATCGAAATATCTTACCAATTCTATTTAATTCCTTGGAAGCACCAAGGTGGAACTCACCACCTTATGGTGTTTTGGGTAATCCTCATCATGTTTACTCATTCTCTTATATTGAATCATGTCATGAAAAAATGATATTAAATTGCATATAATTTTACATCATTAAATTCATGACGTTAAACTGCATGGAAGGATTCTTTATAGAATAACATTGAGCATCATGAAAGACATCTTTACTTCATGTCATTAAATAGCATGGAATAAGTCCTTATCGCATGATGTTAAACTATGGGGATAATGTTACATTTATAACTATTCATTACCAGAAATATATGGTTAGAGATAAATTAATCTAAAGTATATAACAATAACATTCTAGTTTGCAAGAACATAAACCAACTAATTAAAAGGGACATAATTATATCTCATTTGAAAACCCTCAAAGGTAACCCTATGAAAAATTCTAGTATATGTTCATCGGATATGAAATATGTTTAGTCCAACAAATATTGAGAATTTTAAATTTTTAAAAGGTCTAAAACATGTCTGGTTGAAAACCCTTAATCGGGTGGCCTGAGTATAAGAAAAGTCAACGCCCATTAAGCATTCCCCATGTGAAACATGAGGAAATGCTTGGTAAATAAATAATAATTCACAAAGCGTTATTGATCATTATATG
Source organism: Viscum album (assembly GCA_963277665.1). Lineage (NCBI taxonomy): Eukaryota > Viridiplantae > Streptophyta > Magnoliopsida > Santalales > Viscaceae > Viscum > Viscum album. The sequence continues at coordinate 879,012,179 of OY728163.1, forward strand.
TCCCCAAAAAATGTTACACTTTCTAATTCCAATTACTTTGGAAGAAATTAGAGCACTCTTCCCCTAGGAAATATTTAACCCAAATTATACTTGTTTAAACAAGATGATCCCAAAAAAACTGAAGCAGATACACTAGTGACAGATCTCATGTCGGTGGGAATTGATGAAAAGATTTCAATATAAATATGTTATGAATTAATAATTCAGGTATAGGAATTTGGGTATAGTTGGAATTACACAATGGATGGGTGTAATTGATGATCCATATGATATAAACTCTATGAAATGTCATAAAACTCATGAATGAAATAATGTTGGACAATAACACAAACCACAGAAGAATTATTCATTGATATTATAAAAATAATAAGGAATAACCACATCACATAGACTCTCTAAGGATTTTTATAAAAATATTTTTTTTTAAATACTACAGTGAAATTTGATCACCTGATTTTTCCAAAACATCCAGAGTCTAGAGAGAAGTGTCGATTGGTAGGTAATGTGTCATTCACCCTGCTTCCTCTACTATTGCCTAAGGATAATGAGTCTCAATAGAAGAGTTAAACACCATAGGTTATTTTTTAGTAGTCACTAATAAGGATGATTATTTCAAAATATAATACTTTGAAGGAGATATCATCCTTTCATATTTTTCTATCTGCACATTAAAATCATTCAACTAGGCATGAAGCTGAGAGATTATCATATGTATCTATTCTAGAACCTCTGAGGATTCCATTATTAATTTGACTAGAAGATTATTTTCATCAACACTTTGAAATTTCCCCTTCTTAGTAGACAATTGTTTTTTATGTGAGGACAATCTATCGAATTATATCATTCAATGTCTAAATAGTACACCAACCCTTAGATCACTAAAGGTCTAGATAGGGTGTTCATCTTAGCCATTAATCTCTTCCAAGTGATTCTCACTAATAATATTATGTATTTGATGCTATATTATCCTTCAAGAAACATAGTTCTCTAAAAACACTAGTTTGGGAACATCAAAACATGGAATGGTTGCTGAAGCTGACAAAGAAGCACGAGAAGATGTCTCGAGAATCTCTCCCTCAATCAGTACATAATTTTTTTCTAATATTGAAGGACCTACCTCATAAAATAATTACATCCCACTAATGGTAAGTTATTCACTATGATGATATCTCTTCCTTGGAGTCTCCCACATATCTTGAATAAACTCCATCACTGCCATAGATAAGGGGTTTGGTGAATCTCGTGACTTCTCAACATGAATGATCAATCTTTCCAGCACCCCACATGGGTAAGATTCTATACAAGATAAGGAATATTTATAAGACATGAATATAAGATAACCAATATTTAGAAGAATAATCTTTTGATTTGTGTCTTCACATGCCAAAATAATCCAAAAATTGAGAAAAATTCGATGATTTTGTTCACCACAGAAACTCCCCAAGGGAATAGGATAAAACCATTGAATGTATCCAAACTATAGAGAGAACTGATAGGGGTATATAGATCACAAATATTAATCTTGTCTATGTGGGATGTAAGAACCTCATCTTGGAGAGATATTTTATTGGATATATCATTGAGAGATCCACTATTGTAATCAACTATTAGATTAGTCAGTGCAGGATATGGAATGGAGATGAAATGAAAAAGTTGTATCGACATCTCAATAACCTCATTAGGACCTAGTGACATCACCTCAACCACATAAATATTAAATAGTCTGGGATAGAACAAATCATCGGGGATCCTAGTAGTGTTATGATACTTTTAACATAAAAAATGACCTCATATCATGCCAAATAAGTAACAGAAGAAGCATCCAAGCCAATTAAGAAAGTTACCTTTTTCCATATATCTTATGACTTGATAATGGAAATAAAGAGTTTTAATGACTAGATTAATAAGGTAACCCTATTACAAATTGGTCTTTCATCACCATTGTGCCTGCTCAAATTCCAAAGAATGCATCCCTATCTGAGAAATGATGTCTATTGAAAAACATGGCTAAAACCCATGGTAGACAAAGGGTTGAGGAAACCTTTAGTAACATTGTGTATCCCCATGAGGCATACTCCCTATTTTTAAATATGTCCCAATACGATCCCATTCTATTGAAAACCTATTGAGAAGGACCATGATGATTTTATATAGTGGTTGGATGATTCCCACTTTGATAGAGGAAGAAGATTATCTAATCCATGAACAAAATTAGTTGGCTTAGATTCATATCCTTCCTTAACTTGTCCTTCATTATCGTAATCATATACCTTTAAAATGATGGAGTTTATTGGATTCCTCTCAAACATATGTAGAGGGAATAATTTCAACATATATATCTCCAAGAGGAGGTATTCCTCCCAATCAGTTAATATCTCTAAGGTTGATCCATTATTCTCCTTGAGATAGGTAGAAGGAATATGTTCTAGGACAATAATGTCTAATCATATCATCGAGAAGTTCCTTCTGATGATACATGATGAAAATATAATTCTATATCGCCTCATAAATATGAATGACATGTAACTGGTCGGAGAATTTTGAGTACTTATGTCTGACCTAGAATGGTGATTCCCATTCATCAGAGAAGTTAACACCTATTTGTAATTCCTACTTTGAGTTCCAATAAATTTTTTGATTATTTAAAGATGATATGAGTTTTCTAGAATAGATCTATATAACTGGATGATGGAGAATACCAAAACCATATAGACCACAGTGGGAGTTAGCCAACATATGAGATAACCCCAGGAATAGTGATTCAACTAATTAACTATCTTAAGATATTTTCATTTGGATGTAGTTAAGAGGAGACAATAGCTAGGGAGATGGAAGAATGTAATTTGGTGAAGGAATGGAAGCATAATCTAGTAGAATGAATCCACTAAAAGGAATTTGGCATGACAGAGGATAGATCTAATGTTTAGGTGGTATAATCCCCTTCAAAGTCTTGTTTTCATAGAATTTTTGATACCAACAGTCGATAATATGATTCCAATAAATCATAACCCTATGGATAGATACATTAAAATATTTATATTAACTATAATTTATCATTAAAAAAATAATAAGAACATGTCAGATGAAAAAGGAACCCTTCGTAAATAAGTGAATGCTTCAGACAACATCATGAAAACTACATGAACCATTGAAGGATTCATGATCATATGACTTGATATAAGTTTCAAGAATCATGTGCACCATGAAGCATATTTTTATCACATAACCCACTAAAAGACTTGAAATTTCATGAAATTTTGATATTCGTGTGATCCACATAATGACCAAGTAATCATGTGATTGATCCAATAGATCATTAGGATCCTAGAGGAAAAATATGTGGAAGAGATAACATGTTAAGGTTGAAGAAAATTATGGTGAAATTTTTTTTGGTTTGTTTGAATGATAATTGAGAAAAAAAAATCATGCCGAGAGATCTTGTAATCAAATATCATTAATATGTCTCATAAATTTGTCTTGATAATGGTTCTTGTGGTGAGTTATTATAAAGCCGTCAGAATAAAGAAGAAATTGCAAGATATTTGTAGTTTGTGTGATCGGTGGAATTAGCTACTCTCAAGCTCCCTATTTATTTAACATCCAGTAGAATACAATATGGAACATTGAAGACCAATGTTTCTTTGGAAACTAATCAGTGAAATCCTAAAGGAATTACATTGTAATTTACTCTCATCAGAACCAATTTCTCATCCCTATAGACCACATCCTAAGGAGAGTCATTTTTTGTTGCTCTCCAAATGAGAAAAATAGTTCTAGAATTGAAGAAATACATTAAGCATTGGTATTATTTTCTATGCATGAAAATGGATGTAGAAGCCTGGATATATAGAGAACAAGTGGCTGGATCACATGGATCATGTGACTCCAAATAAGATACATGCTCACATGACCCTGGGAAGGTTATGCGAATTTTTCATAACCTTCGCATGATCTATGGATGATCACATGGAGCTCCGTTGGTGATTTTCTCTAATAATAAAAAGCTTATCTAACAAGATATTACTTTCATGTGAAGTCATCCAAACAAGTTCTAATGATTATACAAAGGATTGAATATGAGATCCTATGATCCTTTGATGTATCAGAAAAAAGTTTCCTAAAAATCAGAACTCTTATACGATAAATACGGAATGATTAAAAATTATTATTATTCATGTGGTCAATTTTTTGTTGTTTTTTATATGAAGGGTGTTTCATCTTTTTTGATATTCATTGGTCACATGATGACCCTTCAAAAATCCATTTTTATCTCATGATAGGCCACATACAAGTCTCCCTTGAACAAGATAGATCCTTTTAAACAGGTGAACTGGTCTCATGAAGACTCCCTAACATGTCATCCATCTTCTATGGAAGGCCTATGATATATCAATTGGATCATGCAGTCCATCACAGACAATAAGAGTGACTATCCAAGAATAATATTTCACTTCATCATGATATCCTCTATAGAATTTGTGACTACCTAAAGGTAAACCGATGGAAAAAGTTTGAATGTATTATAAGGAATAAAATTTAGGGAAATTAGAATCCTCTAATAAAGAGATGATACACTGATTTTCATGGAATAAATGTTATGTGTATCATTTGTTTAACATTGACTATGTGATATATCTTTTGAATTTCATCTAGATATCATGGAGGGACACCCTAAAAAGTAATTATTTTTTAACCAATGGCCTCTGATAAGACCCCTTTGTCTCACAGAGTTCCCAAGACAAGTTTACCTTGATCATGAAAAAAACTCTTCGATAGGAATCATAATCTCACAAATACTTTTACACATTTCATCATGATCTTGAGAAGGGTATTTGACAAATCAAAATGATCATATGAAGTCCCTTTGATAAGATGATGTTCTAATAAGTATGGTCATTATGGAGTGTTCACTTAGTCAATATTCATCACACAACACAAAAATGACTCACTGGATGACCCATGTCAAGATCTTGTATGATAAAATATTCCCTCCACAAACTCAATCCCATATATTTGATATATATTTTGTGTAAGGATGAATATTACTGAGGTGTTAATTCCAATAAATTCATCCTTAACAAAAAATGTATTGTACTCACACATGAGGATCAAAAACTGCACTTGTGGGAGAGAAGAAGAGGGAAAATCTTAGAGTTAAAATTCATGAAATCCAAAGTTTCTTCCACTTGGTTAATCCCAGGGAATGAATTTAGGGATTAGATTGAATTCATATATACTTCTCATGATCACCTTATCAATCATGCAAAGGAATTATGGTGTGTCATCCTGATTATGTGAAGGAACTTCCTTATGGATACTTGGTCATTTGAAACCTCAAAAAGTTAATAATTGTGAAAATCAGAGGTATATATGCAATAAATTATAAATGATTATGAAGAAATATGTGAAGTTAGATGTTAAAATTTTCTTAAAAAGGCATCATGTGATTCACATTACCTATAAGAATCATGAGAAAGCATATGAACATGTCGAAAAATACATTTGAAGGACTCTAGACATGTCAGACAATGCACAAGGGATCCTATGGAAAAGTTATCCAACTCTTGGGATGGCCTCTGGATATGTTGAGAAAATATTTTAAACTCCCATAAAGATATCATTCATGTCATGTTAATCCCTATAATAATTCCATCAAAATAATGTCACAACCTTTTGACATGCCAACTTTGATCATGTGACACCCTTGTATGTGTATATGTATATAACACATAGACCCTCAGATGTGTCATACGTGTAATGAACTAGTTATTAAAAAAGTGGAATACACCCAAAATGTCCGCTTCATAAATGAGAACCACTCTGGGACATTTCTTCCTTGTCAAAAAGATACCCATGACGTTTCAGATTGACAATTAGGATTTGTCGGTCATATAATCACGAAATTTTGGGTGAATACTTAGAACTTGTCAGACCTAAATTTGGGACGTGTCAAGAAGAAACTCATGACATATCAAATAGATACCCAAGGCATGTAATACATATGCACTCCAACATGTCAAGATTATCATGTAGTCACCCTAGTATATGATACCCTTCTCTATTACACATATTCATACATACACTAAAATGAACTACAAGAACTCTAATTCATTCACAAACATGATAATTGGGATTCTTTCCTAAAGCCAGAACTATAATTGGAATCTACACAAGTGTAAGTCCCCCCATATCTCAAATATACTTAAATCATGGGACTTAATACTCTTATATGTTTACCAGCCTTCCACATCCACCAGATTACTAGAAGTGGACTTATGAAAGAGAATAATTTTATGTATATTCCCTAACCATACCCTCAAGTTCCTCAAACCCATCAGAGGATTAATGATGAAAAAACAACTAGAACTCAGATTTTTATGAACCTAGATATTATTTCTCATGTACATTTTCCTTCTCTGGTCGTTTTTGAGAAAAAGTAGAATTTCTGGAAATTTTTGAAGTACATGCATGTACTTTATGAGCTGGGATGGTTTCCTTTTTATTTGTTTAAAGATCATGTATTGATTTGGGAAGAGGTTGGGAGAGTTTGGAATGGTTTTAAATAAGTTTTGAGGCTTTTCATAGGGAGCACGATTTGAGCATGGTTAGGGGAAACCGTGCAGCTTTTCTAGGAAACCGTATAGGAGGAAATAGTAGGCTTCACATGACCTGCGCATGGTTTGAAAAACCATGCGAGGTAGCCGTGTGAACCCCTCCTCTCGATGCAGTGGCATGCACACGGTTTGCGTACAGTTTTCCAAACTGTGCGTACTAACTACGCGACCACATAAAATAAGGATTTTTAAATCTTGGCTCCCTCGAGGGTGCCTCATTTCACTCCAAAATCTCTCCCACTCGAGCCTCACAGGGGATATTGGGTTCTCAAATGTTGAAGGTGCTCTCCAACTTGTTTTGGAAGTAAGTAAAAGGGGTTTCTTTTTGGATTGAAGTCAGTTCTTCTTGGGTAAGTCTCTCCTCCTGGTTTCTCTTTGGTTTTCTCTAGGTCTTCTATTTACTCCTTCTCAGTTTTCTAGATCTACATCCATTTTATGTAGATCTAGTGTTGGGGTTTCCTTGGGAGTTTATTTTAAGGCTTGAGGATCATAGGGAAGGAGATATAGAGCGGTTTTCTTGAAGAATCTATTCGGATTGAGGTGTGATTGTTTGTGGGTCAATTTTTCTGGAACTGTAAATGTAGGTGGTTTGTGCCTTTCCGTAGAAATTATTTGACTTATATGTGCAATTTTGGCCAATACCTTTAATCGGGTTATTGTTTGTTTACCATTTTACCCATGTTAATTGCTTTACATTCTTGTATTCCTGATTAGAGGTTATTTGGATATGAATATTCTTTTTTTCTTTGTTTTGGATGTGGTATCCAATGCATGTTCTGTTTATGAATGTTTGGTCCTATTTAGCCTTTTTGGCTTCCTTGCCTACTTTCCCATGCCTAGTGTTTTAGGGTGAAGTGTTGTTTTATTGCATGCTTAATATTTTATAGACTGATTATCCAATTAATACTTGAGGTTTACTTTTGTTGTATTGAATTGCTATTCGAGTTGACTTACACATGGCCATGAGAACCTGGTGTAGTAGACTATAAGGGGAATTGATCGAGTGAGTTTCCTCAGAGAGTCTTTGAGTACTTTAGCCTTTAAGGGGAATTGACCGAGGGAGATTCCTTATAGAGTCTTTGAGCACTTTTTTCTATAAGGATAATTGACAGAGTGAGCTTCCTCAGATAGTCTTTGAGAACTTTTGGCTATAAGGGGAATTGACCGAATGAGCTTCCTCAGAGAATCTTTGAGCACTTTAGGTTATAAGTGGAATTGATTGAGTGAGCTTCCTCGGAGAGTCTATGAACTATTTTTGACTATAAATGGAATTGACTGAGTGAGACTCCTCAGAGAGTCCATGACTACCTTATACTGTAAGGGGAATTGACCGTGTGATCTTCCTCAGAGAGTGTTTAAATGTTTGGGACTATAAGGGGAATCGACTAAGAGAGCTTTCTCAAAGAGTCACTGTAGTATCCTTATTTTGATTGAAATGGACAGGTTAGGCTAAGAGTACTACCCAGAGGGTTCCCTTCTTATTTTCTATCATTTTTGAATAGAACTAATTGCATTGAAACTGTAGGACTGGTTACTGCTAATTACTTCCTTGTTTACAGATTTCTATTATTTATTACCTGCCATATATTCACTGACTGTTGGGCATAGATCTTGTGGTGATTTCTTACTTGGATTTATTCTCACACCCTGTTTGGGATATGAATTTGGGCCCAAATAGATTATATTGTTATAGGTATAGATAAAGGAAATATCCCATCTACTTCAGGTACATGATATGCTATAGAGGTGGAGAGCATGGGACCAAGCCGAGGATTGCGATGTTGAGGAGCTGTTTATCTATTTTCTTTTGAACTTTGGATTAGTATTGTTCTATATTTTAGCATTGTGATGTGTTTGGCTATTTTTTTAGAAATATGTACTATGCATCATTTATATATATACACTCAAGCTATTTATTTCTTCTAACTTCCACTATTTACTTTTGTATGGATTATTACTGCTTCTCTTGTTGTTATATTTTGTTATTCTCTTCAGCTGTGTTACTCTGCCTATGAGGGTATAGTTTCTACACTAACACACCCAAGGCCCTCACTTCTAGTTGGAATCCTCTGTCATTAGGGGAAATGTGCATGACGCCATGTGACCAACTGGGTACAGCGCGCCTCTGGGTGGCTTCCGGAACCGGGATGCTTCAAAGTTGTATCAGATGAATTATTTTCTTCTTAACATGATATTTAGAGACTATAGCTTGGGATAGGACGGAATAGGTACTTTCTAATAAGCTATTCCTGAGAGAAGCTAACCCATGTATAAGGGAAATCCAATCTACCTCATTTATTGCAATTTTTCAGGTTTTCAATTTTATTCTTGATTTGATTTCTCCATTGGGTGATTCACTTGTTTTGTGCTATTACCGTTTATGTTATTGAGGTTCTATTTCTATTGCAACCTCATGAGATGAAGGTATTCCATCTCATCCATCATATAGGCACTTGCTAGGGATCACATGTCATGCATTATTTCCATGTCATATAGGGTGAATTAGCAATTGCATGTTGTTGTGTAGGTGTGGTGCTAGATATGCATTCTATAGTGATAGTTGTTGGGATAAAAATACTTGTAGTTTGATAGGTTATTGTTTGAGTAAGGTTTTGTTTGAATGAATGCCAAACTTTGGTTCTTCAGGTGTTATGGGCCATCATGGAATGAAATTTGGTAGATAATTTCCATGTTTTTCTTGTTATAACAAGTATAAGATGTCAAATTTTGATTCTGGGGGAGTATGGGCCCTCACAGATCATAATTTGGCACTTTGATGTTCATTTCCGTGTTTTCTGTGCTTCAGAGTAGTTTCTAAGGCTTACTATCTGGAAAAACCCAGAACACATACCATGTAGTTTTTACTACATTCCATGTGTTCTTCTGTTCGGGAAGAAACTTTTTTCTAGTACACGTCGTGTACTTTATGTACATGCCGTGTAGTCTCTTACCATGTCATAGGTCTTGGGGGTAGAGACATGGGAGATGAAAATTCTTATGGGAACATGCCATCTACCAGTTGTACATGCTGTGTAAGGATGAACCTGTGTCCGCCCGTGTGACTAACAACATGGATGAAAAAAGCATAGGTGATACCAGTGCGGGATGAGAGGGCATACGAGGTCACATTGAATGAGAGACCCGATGGAGTGCCTATCTTACGGCAAGATGGGTCATCTTTAGTGCTTCTGTCATATCTTCTCACTGGTAGCTGGTGATAGGGGTTCTTCTATGACTCCTTGTTCAAGAGAATCTCCACCAGTTTCTCACCAGTCTGGGAACTGGAGTCCTTCCGGCCATTTAGGCTGAGGTGGAGGTCACAGTCATAGTAGCTAGTCACAAGGTTTTCAGCAACATCAGGGCGGATCAGCTCAATGTGGTTAGGAAAGGTCACAGGGCTTTGTAAAGGATAGACTTTTGTAGTATATCATGCCCAGCAGGAGCAGGATCCCATACATTCTACAGTTCGGGGTACGATCTTAGTTGCATCAATATTACCTTCTTCTCTTTTTGATAGAGGTGCTTCCCATATCTTTATATTTGTTTCATTTGTGGAGATCCATGGGCTTTTCATCTTTTCTTCTACACATATCTTGACACTAGACACTCCGTTGGGGACTAGAACGGTGAGCGTATATCAGTGAATGGAGTTACCTCTATAGGTTGGTGGGTGTCACTTTTTATGGGACCTCTATGTCTTAGAGATGATGGGCTATGATGTCATTCTCATAATGGAATGCTTGGTTCCCTTCCAGGAAGTTGTCGATTGCTAGTCGTCAATTGCTATCGTCATAGGGTGAGTTTCATATCCCTAGAGGGAGGGTCATTTCTTCATAAAGGAGAATTGGATGTCCAAGAGAGAAGAGAGGGCCTAGAGCATCATGGTTTAGGAGGAGTTATAACCCAGATTTCTAGTATGTATCTGGATGACCAGGGGACTTTGTAGATGGACTTTCTTCCAGTCGTGTATCGTTTCAGATATATCATTCTAGAGGAATGTTCAGGTTTGCCTCCAGAGCATGAGGTAGACTTGCCTATTGAGCTTGTTCTAGGAGGGTTACTAGTGTCCATTCCTCCTTACAGGATGGCTACATCAGAGTTCCATGAGATCTAGAAGTAGTTGGAGGAGTTTCAGGCAAAGGGTTTCATCTAACCTAGTACTTCTCCATGGGGTTCGCCTGTCTTATTTGCGAAGAAGGAAGATGGTACCCTCAGGCTTTGTGTAGATTATCGAAAGCTGAATCAGTTGACTGTCAAGAACTGATATCCCGTAATGAGGATTGATGATCTCTTTGATATGATTCTAGGAGAACTGGTGTTCTTGAAGATTGACTTGAGATCCGATTATCATCAGTTGCGCATTAGACCATCAGATATACATGTCACAACCTTTTGAAGTAGGTATAGTCTATACGAGTATATATTTATGTCATTTGTTCTCATGAATGTGCTTGTATTTTTTATGGCATTGATGAACCGAGTGTTCCATCCATACTTGGATTATTTCGTGGTGGTCTTTTTGGATGATATATTGGTGTACTCTCACACTCAACACGACAATGTCATGCATCATGAGATCATTTTGAGTACACTGAGAGATCAATAGTTATATGTTAAGCTCTCAAAATTCCACTTTTGGATGGACCTGATTCACTTCTTAGGTCATTTTCTCACAGAGATAGGAGTGTCAACAGATCTAGAGAAAGTGAGAGCAGTAGTTTCCTATGAGCAACCGAAGAACATCTTTGAGGTGTAGAGTTTTCTAGGGATGAATGGATACTATAGACATTTCATTCAGGACTTTTCATGCATAGCAGAACCACTGATGAGTCTAAAGAAGAAGGGTGTAATATTTTGGGGTTAGATTCTTGTGAGTCATCCTTTTCAAGATATGATAGTGTGGTTGACTTCATCATCGATACTAGTTTTTCTAGATATGGGAAAGAGCTATAATGTGTACTGTGTTGTATCAGGTATCAGGCTGGGAGCTGTTCTTATGCACAGAGAAGGAGTTGTTGCATACTAGTCTTGGCAGTTGAGGCCACATGAGAGGAATTACCCGACGAATGATCTCGAGTTGGTTGCAGTTGTCCATGCCTTGCACTATTGGAGACATTATATTCTGGGAGAAAATTTTCTGTTTTTCAACCACCACAAGAGTCTCAAGTACATCTTCAATCACTGTGATCTAAATTTGAGACATTGAAGGTGGGTTGAGTACCTTCAGTCCTTTGACTTTGAGCTTGCCTATATGCATCAGAAAGGCAATGTAGTGGTCGATGTGTTGAGGAGGAGGACTCCGATACATGCAGTTTAGGAGGCCTACAGTGAGTAGCAGATTATGGATCTGTTCTCTGAGATGCATTTGGAGGTGCACGATAAACATGGGCCGAATTTTATTTCTTCTGTTGTTGTTACCACTCCTCTTCTTGATCGAGTGTGAATGAGGAAGCTATCAGATTCAGAAGGCCTAGTCATATGGGAGAGCATGTCAGGAGAGGACCCTATTACTGTATGGACCATAGATAGTAATGAGATATTGTGTTTCTAGGGGAATGTATGGGTGCTAGTAGACATACGTGAGGAGTTGATGTGGGACTTTCATCCTCGGTTTGGTAAGTTCATCCTGGTGTCACCAAGATGTATAGTGATATAAACCATTAGTATTGGTGGCCAGGTATAAAGAGAGATATTGTTGTTTTTGACATGATGTGTTCCACCTATCAGCAGTTGAAGGTGGAGCATCAACGACCAGCATGGCTTTTGCAACAGTTGCCTGTTCTCGAGTGGAAGTGGAATGATTTCGTGATTCATTTTGTGACAATTTTACCAAGGTCGCCTCGAGGGAATGATGTTGTTTGGGTTGACATTGCTAGACTGAGGAAGGTTTCTCACTTCTTGCCAATCAAGGAGACAGTCAGTGTTGATGAGTTGGGCGGTTGTACATCAGTGAGATTGTGATCTTACATAGAGTCACACACTCCATTGTTTCAGATAGAGATTCACGTTTTACATCTCGGGTATGGCAGGAGATTCATAAGGCTTTCGGAACACATGTACTTTTGAGTATATCATACCATCCCTAGACAGATGGCAAGTTCGAGCTTATGAATCAGGTGAGTGAGGACTTGCTTCATGCATGCATCTTGGAATTTAGATATTCTTGGTAGAAGCATGTATTTCTTGTGGAGTTTAACTACAACGATAGATTTCAAGAAACTATTCATATGGAACCTTATGAGACATTGTACGGTAGGCCAAGTAGATCACCCTTATATTGGATGGAGGCAGGAGAGGTAGTTATGTGGGGATCTCTTCCTATTCAGGAGACCATAGAGTTGATAGGGTTGATTTGGAAGAGTATAGATACTGCACAGTCTCGACATAAGTCTTATTCTCATCAGTGGTGACGACCTCTGGAGTTCAAGGTTGGGGATCAGATTTTTATATGTGTCCCACCGAGGTTGGAGCACAAGAGGATTTGGAGATAGGGTAATCTTTCCCCAAGGAACATCGAACCATTTGAACTTTTAGATTGAGTTGGGACGGTTGCTCATCGGTTGTAGTTGCCTCAGAGATACCGGGCAATGCACGACGTCTTCCACATTTCATATCTTTGACATTACTTCTCAGATCCATCTCATGTCTTCCAACCCAAGGAGGATGATTTGGAAGAGGATGCATCATTTTAGGAGCATCTTATCCAGATTTTCGATCGAAGTATGAAGGTTCTCCATGGCCGGTATGTTCCTCTGGTATGAGTGCTATGGCAGCACGGGCGAGTACAAGATGAGTCTTGGGAGAGGGAGGTGGATGTATGATCACAGTTTCAAGAGATTTTGGGGGTTTCTTCTTCTATGTCACCTTTCTTGGGAAATTCAGGGATGAATTTATTTAAAGGATGAATTTTTAAAGAACCCGGATCTTCTTTTTCAGGTACGTTTTCCTTTTCTGGTCGTTTTTTAGAAAAAGAGAAATTTATAGAAATTGTCGAAGTACACGCTGTGTACTTTATGAATTGGACCGATTACCTTTTTTATGTGCTTAAAGTGCATGGATTGACTTGGGAAGATGTTTAGAGAGTTGGGAATGGTTTTTAATATGTTTGGATTCTTTTCTTAGGGAGTACGGTTTGAGCCTGGTTAGGGGAAACCATGTGGGTTCTCCAGGAAATTGTGCAAGAGGAGACAGTAGGATTCGCACGGCCTATGCACGGTTTTCCAAACCGTGTGAGGAAACCATGCAGACCCCTACTCTCGAGGCAGTTTCTTGCGCCAAATTAATTCATGGTTTTCCAAACCGTTCCTACTAATAGTGTGGCTACTTAAAATTAGGGTTTTTAAATTCAGTCTCCCTCGAGGGTGCCTCATTTCACTCCAAACTCTCTCTCACTCAATCCTCACTTGGGATTTTGTGTTCTCAATGGTTGAAGGTTCTCTCCCACTTGTTTGGGAAGCAAATGAATGGAGTTTCTTGTTGGATTGAAGTCAGTTCTTCTCAGGTATGTCTCTCCTCTTGGTTTCTCTTTGGTTTTATCTAGGTCTTCTCTTTCCTCTCTCTTAGTTTTCTAGATCTACATCCATTGAATGTAGATCTAGTGTTGGGGTTGCCTTGGGTGTTTATTTTAAGGCTTTTGGATGATAGGGAAGGATATCTAGAGTGGTTTTCATGAAGAATTTTCTCAGAATGGGGTGCAGTTTTTTGTGGGTTGATTTCACCGGAACCCTAAAGGTAGGGGGTTTGTGACTTTCTGTTGGAAGTATTTGAGATATATGTGAAATTTTGGGCAATACCCTTAATTAGGGTGTTGTATGTTTACATGTTTACCCTTGTTGATTGCCTACCATGCTTTTATGCCTGATTAGAGGTTATTTGGATATGAATAAGGATTTTTTCTATGTTTTGGATATGGTTTCCCATGCATGTTCTATTTACGACTGTTTGGTCCTGTTTAGACTTTTTGGGTGCCTTTCATGTTTTCCCATGCCTAGTGTTGTAGGGTGGACTGTTTTTTATTGACATTCTTGATATGTTGTAGACCGATTAGAGAAGTAGTTTTTGAGGTTTTCTTTAGTTGTATTGTATTGCTATGCTTGTTTACTTACACAGGGCTGTGAGAACCTGGTGTAGTAGACTATAAGGGGAATTGACCGAGTGAGCTTCTTCAGAGAGTCTTTTAGCACTTTAGGATATAAGGGAATTGACCGAGTGTGCTTCCTCAGAGTATGTTTGAGCACTTTAAGATATAAGGGGAATTGACCGAGTGAGCTTCCTCAGATAGACTTTGAGAACATTCGGATAAAATGGGAATTGACTGAGTGAGATTCCTCAGAGATTCTTTGAGCACTTTAGGCTATAAGGGGAATTTACCGAGTGAGATTCCTCAGAGATTCTTTGAACCATTTTAGACTATAATGGGAATCAACTGAGTGAGCTTCATCATAGATTCCTTGACTACCTTAGGCGTTAAGGGGAATTGACCATGTGACCTTCCTCAGAGAGTATTTAAACGCTTGGGACTCTAAGGGGAATTTACAGAGAGAGCTTCCTCAAAGTCTCTGTAGTACCCATATTTTGATTGAACTAGATGGGTTAGGATAAGATTACAAACCAGAGGGTTCCCTGCTTATTTGTTTTTGATGATGTATTAAACTAATTGCATTGAAACGATTGGAATAGTTACTACTGAGTACTTCCTTGTTTACTGCTTTTTTTATTACCATTCATATATTCCCTAACTGTTAGGAACAGATATTTTGGCGATTGACTACTATGATTCAGTCTCACACCATAATTGGGCTATGCATTTGGGCCCAAACAGATTATATTATGACATGTATAGATAAGGGAAAGTTACCTTCTACTTCAGGAACATGATATGTTGTGGAGCTAGAGAGCATGGGACCAAGCTGAGGCTTGTGATGCTGAGGATATTTTTATCTATTTTCTTTTGTAGTTTGGCTTATTACTATTCTGTATTCCAGCATTGTGATGTGTTTGGATGTTTTCCAAGACATATATACCATGCATCATTTTTATATATATACACTCCAATTGTTTATTTCTTCATACTTCCGTGGTTTACTTTCCTATGGATTATTACTAATTCCACTATTGTTATTTGTTTTTTTCTCTTCCACGGTGTTACTCTTCCAATGAGGGAATAGTTTCCCCTTAACACAACCAAGGGCCCGAATTCTAGTCGGCAGCCTCTAGCGTTATGGGAAATTCACTTGATTCCATGTGAAGAAGCGGGTATGGGGCGCCTCTGGGTGGCTTCCAGAACCTAGATGTTACAGGACTCAAGTTATAAAAAGGATACATAAGACACCTTACTAAGGCCTGCTCTCTATATTATAAACCTCATAATTTTTTCCCATTTCATAAGTCCATTATCGATATGTGATAAGTATGTTCAATTTATATCCATTGATTTTCACATAAAGCATGACTCACATGGTCTTGGGAATTTTCTATGATCATATCACCAACATCATAAGTTTCCCCTAAATAGGGAAACCTCAATATGTAATCCTCACTCAATGATTAAACTATAATTCCCTTTATTGATGTTATAAACCAGATGTGTAGGATTCCATCCTATGGCTAAATCTCAATACATAGTTCCAATTTCCCCTTATATATCATTTCTACATGACCACAAATTGAAAATATAAAATAAAAAATGCAGGTTTTCATTATTGTTATAAATAAGATACATAGGATGCCTCATTAAGGTTCAATCCCATCCTTTAAACACCAATAAACATCCCAGATGGCTCTAAAATCTATAGTTCTTGGTAATATAGATTCAAAATATTTACAAATATCTTTTACTAAGATATAATGAAAATCTTATGAAGAACTTCAGATATATACAAATGGTCTCACTAACATACCCCCTCTTTACAAATAGAAGGATTCAACACCATGTCAATTTCTAGGGTAATGATTTATATATTAGGATTTACAATAGAGTTGTGAAATAAGAAATAAGTCCCCTACCCAAAGGGTGTAATGATCCACAACTCTAAACCCCTAGACTAATGTGGGTACCTAAGTGATGTTGGGACAATGACCCCAAATAGCTGCACACCTTGGGAAAGAAGGTCTACACCTAGTTATAGACATGTGAACTGTTGGGAGGTTTTATGAAAGGTAAAATAGGTAAACTCCTTTTGAATTATTGTAAAACTATTATCGAACCCCCCCCCCCAACAATATATTCTCAAATAAGAAACAAATATGGTGATAATATGGAAAAGCACATAATCAATGAATAACTGAATAAATATGGACATTGGGAATCATGCCTTTGGAACGTCGAGGATAACCAAACCAACCCATCATATTTTGATGGAAAAAAAGAGATTATATCATTGAAAAATTTTTATGGATAATAATATTTTTACACTTAATGAGGGAAATGCTTAATTATTAGATTTATTGTTCTTAGGAATTATGATACCACTACTAGCTAGTCCATTCCCAAGACTGTTTAAAGCTGATCGATTGGTATACACCCGAATCCCTTTTAACTGAGGCTAGAAAATAGATTCCCCTAATGAGAATACTAATTCATCAAGTTGTTATCTATACATAGGCTCTGCCTATATATGAATATCCAACAGATTACACATATATCAAATGATTGGTTTAATTCATTATCAATATGACAAACCAAAAAATCATTATATCGAGTAAAGAGTAGAGAATAATAATAATTTCACTAGTCAATATTATGACATTCAAAATAAAAAAACATATGAATAAATGATACAAGGTTTAAGTAATTAGTATATCCAAGATAAATAATATTCACATTTAATGTAACTGTAATGTCAAATGATAACAAGAAGGAGAATATTTCATGGGAAAGTTAAGGATTTCAAATATTAATCAAGAAAGGGAGCGTAAATACCTTCCTGTGAAACTGATCATAAACCATCCATATAAATGATAGATATGTCATAAAAACAACATATAAATTGTGGATCATATGTACGATAAAGGTTTTTTCCATTTATTAATATAATTATCATTAAAGTTTTAATAAAATCATCTTAGCGGAAAATTACCTTTTCACTCAGAAAATATTTTTAAAACTAAATGATCAAAAAATATTTAGAAAATTTATTTCATTGAAAATAACCTTTTTATATTATAATGTTATCTTTAAGAAATTGATTGTTATGAAGGCTAGAAATTTCAGTCATGTCATATATATAAAAAAATATTCCTTTCCCTCGTTTAATAAAATGAAATTGGTCCTTGTTTGTAGAAAGACATTATGATTCCATTCAAAACATTTTGTACAAATTCAAATGTGGGTAAAAATATCGTTAATGAATCATTTAATTAATGCTAAAATAATTGTTGAATTTTTTTTTAGAAAACATGGCTTTAGAAGAAAAATGGTTTTAGACTAGAGATAGAAATAAAGTCATATTTTATTAATACAAATTCTCAAAAAAAATTAAGAACCAAAGAGTGGTAAATTTTAGAATTACATTAAAATTTCAGGAATAGAAATAAGAGAATTAAATTAATGGTGTTTATTATAAAATTATAAAAACAATATCCTTAAATTTTTATTCTTGAATAAAAAATCACAATTAAAATGATATTATGAAATAAGTCCTTAAAAAGGTAATAATGTTGTGGAGAGAATTATTAAAAGAATAAAATATGTGTGTCAAATATAAATCCAAAAAAATGTAAATACAATATTAAATAGTCAAAAATATTTAATACCCTAATCTTGTAATTCCAAAGATAATGAAGATGTAATTTATCCTAATGAAAAGAAATAGAGATATGAAATATTTTACCATATAGTAATTTTCAAGTCAAATTTCTTTAGAGGGAATAATATAAATTAAAACTTAAAATACCATAAAGTATTAAGTTTTCATGATATTTTTTAAATCCTATCATAGAGCGTGGAAAAATAAAATTATTTTCCTATTGAAGCATGGGGGATGAATAGGGTTATATAATTTGAGGAGCTTCTCAATTTACTCACTCAATTATTATAATTCAACCAAGTATACATGATTTTGGTGTTTTAACTATTTATCAAATAAAGGATAATTTTTTTATTTTTACTTATTTTATTAAATAATGAGAAGACATGGAATATGAAAATTTTATCTATTTTAGCATGAAATGCTTAAATAAAATGAGTTATGTATGAAAGAACATTTTTTTATTTTCGATTTTGTTTTACATAGTTATTCAATACTATTTTTTAAATTTTAGTTTTATTTTCCATTCATGAAATATCATGATTAATTACTATACATTTATTTATTTATTGTAAATCCTCAAATTCATTGAGCAGTCTAAATTCTACCTCCTACAATCAAGATTGATAGAATAACTTGGTCAAGGATTTGTTGTATTCTCAGACTCATCACAATAGAATATTGGTTCATCCATTGATTACATCAGATCAATCGTGTGGATAGATAACCAATTAGAAGAGTGAAAATAGATTACAAAAAGAATAAATAGATTGAGTTGCATTTCATGGGGAAAATTTTCCACACCAATGAATTCCACTCATATCTATCACAAGTATAAAATAAATGTTAATAAAAAATCGATGACACATTGACCTCCCTCACACAAGCCTCAGGAGAACACCCCATTATACAGAGTAATAGATCACTTAGTGGATATAAATAAGAGAAGAAAAAAATAATATAAAGACAATATAAGAAAAAGAAAAATAATAAAGTAAAAATAAGAATGACTATGAGAGATAAATATATAGATATAAAGAAAATAATAAAATAAAATAATATATATATGTATATTTTTATATATATACTGTTAAAAAATGAATAAGATAATAATAAGAAGAATGAGGATTAGAAGAAAATGAAAATATAATAATTGAGGTGTGGTGGATTGAAGAATGTATGAATTGTTAATTTAATAAAAGAAAACAAATATTACATAGGAATTCAATCAAAAAATTAATGGAAAATAAATAAAATTAAAAATAGAAAAAATTTAATGGTTGAAACTCCCCTTCTTGGACAAGGATTCTCTTGTCGTGGTTGTGAACTCCCCTTGTAGTGTAATGGGTGTCCTCCTTTTTTAGCACTGTTGGAGATCATTGGAAGCCTTATTAAATATTTTACATGGATCTTTATATATTTGAATGTCTGAAAAAAATCCACCCTGATATGTGTTTTGAATTTGGAATCACCCAAATATTTTGGGTGTTTGAGTTATTTTGTTCGTCGAATGAAATTAATGGGGTAGTCTCTTCAATTTTATATGGAGAAGTAACCTTTCATGGGATATATGGATGTGGAATTTCCTTAGTGCTTGATAGGTACTTAGAAGTGGATCACCACCTTTATTATTGTTTCACAATGGCTAAATAAGGGGTTAATATGACTTCACGGTGGTCTCATGGTGGTGAAGAGGCTATCCTTAATAGTCCATGGTGGTGGACAAGGACGATGGTGGTATATGAAAATCATGACAGAGATTCGGTGGTGTGGGAATGGTGGATTTGGAGAGTTAATGGTGTTGGATGGTGAGATTAGTGAGGTATGGGGCACAGTGAGTGGAAGAGATTTCTATCTGAGGTGAGGCACATGGGAGCATGAAAAAATTGTGGAGTTTTTGTTAAAACCCAATTATTTATTTATTCCATGTTGTATATCAAAATGATTCACATAATATTATAACAAAAGGTATGGGATCCCCCACACAATAAAGTCACATGGAAACTAGATCCCCCCCCGCCAAGCACTTACCTATGTCGACGAGCCTTTCTCTCCCACTATAAGGATTATTCCCCAATACATCGGTGCTCCACGATTGTGGATCAACTATGAATTTCCCGACAAATTTCACGACAAGGTTCCCCATCTTGGCCATGACCCACCATGCAGCTTGCCTCTTAGGTTGGGCCTCCATTGTACATGGATGGCTGGGTGACCCCTTGTGGTTCACATATGAGCCCTGTGGGCTCTTGGATGAGGGCTATCCCATGTGGACTTATTTTTTTTAAAAAAACACCTGAAAATATTTCAATCACTTCATAAATATTTGAAAAATAATCCTTAAGTAAAGATGAAAATTAAAATTTCCAAATCTAAATTCCATAATAACATCAAACATATACAGCACAAATTTTAATTCCATTTCAAATCATTTTATATCCTAAAATCTAAATTCAAATATTTTAATAAATCATTTATATATATGAAATAAAACATAAAAAATTCTTAAAAATAATTTCAAACCACATAAAATTACTCCTGAAATATGAGTGTGTCAAATACCCCCACACTTAAAACATTCCTTTACTCATGCATAAAATCTCAACAAGTAATTTTATAAGGCACTAATGTTCTCAATTATAAAAATTATAAATAAATATAATGAAATAATTTTCAATGTTAAATAAAAATTTCAAAATACACATAAAATGTTAATCCAATTTCTTAATTTTCAAAGGGGAAATCATCTCAAGTGTCTTAGTTTTCCCCTTTAAAAAATGATGGAACATATTTTTTAATTAAATCAAGTTCATCATTTCATTAATATTAAATATGTCAAAAAATTATATACCTCACATTATTGTATTCATCTTTCATCAAATAAATCAAGTGGAGTTGTGGGCATATCATGAGAACATGCTCTTTATCAATATGTTTGTAAAGGAACCAATTTCTCCACATTAAAAAGAAAAAAATTATCCTAAAATCAAGAGGTCTTTTCAATTAAGGTTCAAATGAATCTAAGGCATACGGTTATTAGGAATTTTTTATTTGAAACATTAAGGTTCAAAGTGTAGGTTCTTCTCTTAAAGTATAAATCATGATCTAAAAAGTAAAATTGTAATGAAATCCAACACTTTAATTTGTAACAAATACAACATTACCAAATACCAATGCAAGGTTATGATCAATTTAAATCATAATAAATGATTTGTGATCCCTCTAGATTTTTCTATGTTTTTAAACACTTTTTTTCAAAGAATTGTTTCATCATTTACTTTTTGTTTTTTAAATGTTTTTCTTTCAATGATCCTCTTATCCACCAACTAACCACATATGAGAAAAATCATCTATCTAGTAATGTTAATTTTTTATTCTCTTAAGTCACAACCCATTATTTTAATTTTTTTGGTTTTTTTGTCATTTTATATTTTTCAACATGGGAATGAAATAAATTATAATGTATTAATCAAAACCCTTTCTTTATTCTCACTATTAGCACACCAAAACCTTTTCCATTAAATGTATTTTGTCCCTTCCATCATGAATCATTTCTCCCACACATATTAACTTTGAAATTTCATGAAATTACTAAAACTATTGTATGAATGAGTAAAAAATTTCTCAAAACAGAGATCATACCTAGAAAGGTACTTCATAGTTTTTATGGGATAAAAGAGGATTCACATAAAAAAATTCAAGGATACGGTCTTCTTAAAATTTTGACATAATCATTTTGAATATACTTTTCATAGTCATTCTTTTGATAAGTTTAAATTCATATTCTAGAAGGTGGCAAGACCCATGAACACCCAATAAATATTCTCGAGATTAAAAGATGAAGTACCTGGTCTAAAAATCCTATTGGGAATTGAACATATTATTCTGGACAATCACTCAAGTCATGACTAATAATAACAAATCATTTCACATTAATATTATAAATTCAATGATTTATTTTTTTTAGAAATTTCACTTACATGAATCAAAGAATCCCCTCAAAGTAAGATTCACCATTTTAATATCTATTCTTCACTTTAATCATCCAATTATATAATTTACTCATTCAATATCATTACAATTTAAATCTAAAACATGATATCACATGATTCTAAAGAACTCAGGTCTCGTGGATAAGTTACATAAACCATAATTCATGCATGGGCATGAAATTTCCAATTTAAATCTCAAAATATGTTGTTGGAAGAAAATGTGGAGAGTTTAAAATATAATCATAAAATTGAACTCCCTTTCACTATAATGATTAGTCCTCTTTTAAAAAATTTGGGGTTGTTTTATTCAATCATGGTCCTATAAAAAACATAATTACTAAATTATGCATAAGGATCATCTCATTTAAGCTAAACAATATTATAGGGAGTGGGATGTATGATAGAATAATATTAAAAATAAAATTTAAAGTAATATAAATATTAATGAGAAAAATCATGGTATGATCCCCCAAGTAGGCCTTTAATCTATTCATCCTCTGAATGGAAGTACAATAAATTTTCTATAATTCGATGGTATATATTGCATGGCGAGGGGTAGGATAATGTATAGATCATCGTCCTTCTTGGTTGTTACTTGTGAAACCTCGTCTTTCTTTTATAGTGATGGATCAATATGGGATGCATGAATTGAATATTTATATGGAATGTAATAATGTATTTTCAATTTAAAAAAATTTGAATTTGAATTTTTAAATAGTAATTTATCCTTTTTTATGTGAGAAGACAACGTCCTTATTTCTTCTTTCTTAGCTACAAGGTCTTCTTTATAGGAATCCAAAAATTAATGTTCATCAAAATTAGTTATCACCATGGGTTCCTAAATAGGTGAATGTGTGGTTTCTTCATCATTATATAAGGCATGGAAGGAATTGACCAAATATAAAAATTCAAAACCCGGACAAGTGATACTCGATTGATATTGAATAAAACATGAAAAGAACTTTTTTATGATAGGATCACCTCTATGTGTTAGTTTTGGTTCAATCACTGATTCAGTGATAAGTTCCACTTAAATTATGATCTATGTGGATGGATTAAGGTATTCAAGCTCTGCCAAATTCTCTTAAAATACCACTACACGAGTGGTGTACTATTTTTCCATGGATATAGTGACATGAAATGGTAATGGATCTTATACATTGTAGGGATTAGGGATATCATGTTCTACCTCATACTCATTCTATAAGTCATCCAGATTTTATTGATCTACCATAATTAGCTTTTCAATAAAGTCTTCCTCATCATGAATCCAATCAAGATCATCATTTCCATCATGGATTTGGGTCATCATATGGTTTGGTTTCTGGTATTCCTCATGTTTGGCCACAAATTCTTCAGTTAAATGAGGGAAAATAGTTTCAAATCATTCTCATCCTCGAATCATTTCAATTAAATTATGAATTTATTAAAAAATTTCTTAAAATATTGAGTGTAATGGAATATATCTATACTTTGGTTCTTTTTCATGACCATTATCTTACGAAAATCAGCTCTTTATTGGTGGTTATCCTCGGTATAGTATATTTATTATTATTTCACTTAGGAGTAATTATTCCCTGAATTGAAAAAATAATAATCTAAAAACATCAAGGAAAATAAAATTTTGTTCCTTTTTATGAAATTAAAATTTATCTACATTGAAAATAAAAAAAACATAGATCGAATCCCTATACATGATACTATTTTCAATGTACGCCTGTCACTAGGCATGGAAAAAAGAAAATTATATTCTCAGTGCATCATAGTGGTTGTCCAAGGTGGTATCACATTATTATATTCTTTTTGATCACTCACATATTCTAATTCACATAAGTCTACTTGTTTTTAGTGTTTTAATTATTTATCAATGCAATTAAAAATGTTTTGGGTTTTTTTTATTTTCAAAAATAATTAAAAGAAAAGAAATAGAATAATTTAAACTATAATAACATGTAATTCTTAAAAGGAACGTGTTAAAGAAGAAATAACATGGGTTTAGGTTCAGATTTGTGTTCTATCATTATTTTCCTTTATTTTTTTAATTTTAATTTTTTAATCCAATCATGATATATATTGATGAATTAAAATTCCTTCATTTAGAAACTATGAAACAATTAATTCCTTCAGAAAACTAAATTCTACCTCCTTATGTAATAAAGGATGATGGAACACCTTGGTTGAGGGAGTGTAATCTTCCAAGACCTATTTCAATAGAATTCCATTTCATCTACTTATTACCTCTACTTCATTGTGTGAATATCTAACCAATGAAGAGGGGGGAAATAGATTAAATAACATAATAGAAATAGATTTCATTGAAATTTATGGGGGATATTTCCCACACCTATTCATGCAACTCATATATATCAACAACATAAAGAAAAATTGAAAAATTGAAGAACCCCATAACATCCCACAGGCCAAGCCTCGGGTTAACCTCCCATTATTAAGAGTACGAGATCACTTGGGGGATAGAAATATATGGAGAAGAAAATATTAATAAAATAATAATAATAATAATTGGAATAAAATAAAAATAAAAATGGCGGAGAGAGATAAATAATATATATATATATAATATAGAAATAATGATAAAATAAGAAAAATATGAAATCAAATAAAATCCAGAATAATGAGGATGTGAAGAAGAATAAAAAAATTGAGGGGTGGTGAACATGGAAATGCATGAATTTTTGTTTTCATAAAATTAAACCAAAATTTCATAGTAAATAAATCAATATATGAATGGAAAATAAATAAAAATAATGAAGGAAAAATGAAGGGAAGGAAATCCTCTTCTAGACATACGATCCTCCAGTCGTGGGTGTGAACTCCCATTATAGTGGCTTGGTTCTCCTCCTTTTACAATAACTCAAGGAGATACTTAGAAAGATCTTTAAATCATTCAAATTCAAATTAATATTTTTTAGTACTGAAAAAAATTATTACCCCATGAAATATATAGTGAATTTGGAAACACCCAAATATTTTGAGTGTATGAGTAATTCTGAGCATGGAATGAAACCAATACAGGAAGTCTCTTCATTTTTACATGGACACATGGGCCTATATAGGCTCTGTGTATGTAGAAAGGCCTCAGTGCCTGATTAGTATTTGGAAGTAGAGCTCCTCCTTCATCTGGCCTTCACAGTGGATGGATGAGTGGTTGAGATGGAATCATGATGGTCGCATGGGCTTGTCGAGGTGATCCTTGGTAGTTATCAATGGTGGATAGGCGTAGTAGTGGGCGTTTGATCTCAGGACCAAGAATTTGTGGCATGAAAATTCTGTCTCTCAAAAGTTACAAGTGGTGTATAGTGAGATCAGTGAGGTAAAGGGAGAGAAAAGCAATATATATTTCTATCCGACATGTGGCACATGATAGCAGGAGAAGAATGATAATGTTTTCATTCAAACCACTTATTTTTCTATCTAACATCAAATCATGAATTTTATTCACATTTTGTTATAAGAAAAAGAATGATATAAACACCCATAATGAAGTTAAATGGAGGTTGGAGGACCCCCACCCACCACCGTGCACCACACAGTGTTAGAGATGCCATCCCCACACTGTTGCGAGGATTATAGACCCAACACTAACACTCTAGGGATGTGTCTTGGCTATGAATTTCTCCACTGATTTCACCTATACGGGCCTATGCATGGGGTTGAATCCCTATTTAGCTTGCCTCTCAGGCTAGCCCTCTATTAGGAATGCATGGCTG
The DNA here is from genome assembly GCA_963277665.1 of Viscum album. Classification (NCBI taxonomy): domain Eukaryota; kingdom Viridiplantae; phylum Streptophyta; class Magnoliopsida; order Santalales; family Viscaceae; genus Viscum; species Viscum album. Next base: position 879,038,260 of record OY728163.1, read on the forward strand.
AGTGACCACTTGTGGGTCACATATGTGATGTGTGGGCCCTTGGTTGAGAGATGTTCCAAGTGGCCATATTTTTTTAGGCAATCATGTTAAAATATTTAAAACACTTAGTAAATATTTGAAAAATTAATACATAAAAAAAGTTTACAATTCCAAATTCCTAATTTAAATTATATAATAACTCCAAACATATAAAAATTTTCCTTTCATTCCATTTCAATTCATTTTAACTCTTTAAATATAAATTCCAAAAATTGAATAAATCATTGAAATATATGGAATTAATAACCAAAAACTAAAAAATCATTAAAAACGACCTGAAATTATGTATTAAATACAAGTGAAAAAATATTACCTGAAAATGGGTACTATATACACCATATAGAATAAATTTAGTGCATAACATTACAATAAGCCTCAATGAATGGAAATTGAGATGAAGTCCCCTACCTCACACTTTTTTTTAGTTGAAAGCATATTAAATTAATGTATAGTGCATCTAAATAGTTTATTAACTTATAAAAAAATCTTATTAATATTAATAATATCATATATGATTCTTTTATAATATTTTATCACCCTCTAGTTAGTGATATGTAATTATTATCATTGTTTCAGGTGTAAATTACCTAATGTTCTCATACATATTTTGTCATAAAAGTGTGGTTTCTTACTCACATCGTATAGTTTCATCATATAAAAAATTATATTAATTTGGTAAATATCATATTGACTTATTATATAGTTTTTTAGAATGATTCTTTAATATTGGTTTGGGAAAATGAATAACATCGTTTCGTGGAGATGTTAGGTCATACATACACAAGAGCGATGATAGAATTCCATTAACAAGAGAAAGGGTAAAGAATTGGGTGATATATTTGTCATATAAAATAAATATCATTCCATATTTATCACATATATTCATTTAATTTATCTTTATTACATTCCATGTAATTTGTATGTGAAAAATGTATCACATCGCTTCACGAGGCGATAGTCCACCGTACACATGAGCAACTTTATCATAATTTAATCAGCATATAATATTAAAAAATATATTTGGGGTTTTAATTATTTAAGTATAATAATATCATTAATATAATATAAATGTGTTAAATCAATCATTATATCTAGACCAAAATGACGGTGATGGAAAACAGATTACATCGGTTCATGAGGTGGTAGTCCACCATTCACATGATTGACCATTTTGAATCCCATTTGATAGAAGGGTACATAGATATAGACCATGAACATGACATAACGACATATAATTATATTTAAGTGACTTATTTTATTATATAATTAGGGTTTATAATAGTTTAAAGATGTGGAAGAAGAAACAAAATAAAATCATTTGTTTAAGCGTGTTGCTTCTTCTTTATAAAACTTCTTTATATTTTCACTAAAATCATTCCTAGTTTTTTTTAATGTTCAAAAAAGTGATCTAGGATATTTATAAGGGATTAATAAATTTATTTGGTCATGTAATTTAAAAAAAGGATTTGGAAGTGTGTATAAGGGAGGATATGGAGTGGACTTCTATAAGTGGGGGAGTCGACACATATGGGGTTCCGAAAAAAAATCAATTAAAACCATGTTTTAATCATAAAAAAACCTATAAAATGGTTCATTATAGAAAATTACATGTAATTAAAGCAGAAAAAGTTCCATAAAATTGGTTTTTGACCAGTTTTTGGCTGTTTTATCCCTTATCTTCTTATATAACCCCATTGTAAACACATTTTTAACTTAACTGCGTAATTAATTTTTTATGTTTTCACATTTCATTATGGTAAAAAATTAATTTGACCTTGTTAGATTATAAAAATTATTCTAATTTCCAATATAGTTAAAATTTTACAAAATTTAAATCAAAGAAGTGTTAGAATTCAATATAAAATTATACGTGCAGATGGGATGAAAAATCGGGTTTCAAAATGAAAATTATCATAAGCATAGAATGTTTTAATATAAAAATTCAAAATGAAATTGATTAAAATTTAATAAATTTGTTAAATAATATAATTATTCAACATATTTTACATTATAACCAATTTAAAATATAATTTAATATTTTAAATTATTTAAATGAAAAGGAAGATTTCAATAAAATCAGTATTTTTCACTATTCATTGATAAATTAAACATTTCAAAAAAATCAAAAAAATGTTACATTATTATAATTTTTATATGTTGATTTAAAAACTGAATTCAATTTTTCAAAATAAATTTTCAAAAAATGGTGAAAATTATGTATAAATTATGTGCATAAACTGTGACTAAACCGCCTTTTTGAAAAATACTTTTTTTAAAGAAAACGTTTCATTTTTATTAAAATGGTTAATAATTTTATTTATAATAACTCATATTTAATGGCTATTTTTACACCATATAGATTTATTAATTTAGTTACTATTATTTATACCCTCTAATTTAATGGCTATGTAATGGTCATATACTATATTACAATTCATTTAGACATGGGTTTGTGTTTTTCTCAAGAAATCAAAGAGATATAATTTATTTTAAAATAAACATATCATAAAGTTTCATGGTGTTACATTTTCATTTAATACTTTTATTTCATGTCATATATGTTATCAAACATCATGTTACTCTTTTAATAGCATGGGGTGTTACAAGTGGCATTCGTTGGTGGGCGAGGTTATTAAAGGGATGACAAGTAAGTATATCCACTTCATTCTCAGTTAAAATAGTATAAAGTAGAATCTCAAGTGGAGGATATTCCCTTGGTTTTGGAGGAGTTCCTAAAATTTTTCATGGATGAGTTTATGAGACCACACCCCCCATCATTATTTCAGGTTTGGGAGAGGGTTACAACTTGGAACACCTATAATTTTGATGAATCCCTATAAAATTTATCATATAGATCGATGTGATTTGATATTGAATGTGGATGGTTTAATGAAAATTAGTTTTATTCGATTGATTGAGTCTCTTTGGGATGGTCTAATTCTAATATCTAATAAGTTGGGAGTTAGTCTAAGGTTATTTGTGGATTTTCAAAGGTTGAATCAGTTAATGTACAAGAACCATCACACTCTTCTGATGATTAATGATCTATTCAATAAGGTAAACGAAGAGATTTGGTTTTTTTAAGTGTACTTTTGGTATGAAAATAACCAGATGAGTGTGAAAGATGTGGATATCCCAAAGAGTGCTTGTCGATTTATGTATGGAAACATCATGTTTTGGGTTATGTTTTTTGATGTCACAAACACACCGGTTTATTTCATGGATATCATGCATGTCATATTCCATGAGTTTTTTTATCATTTTATCATCTTTTTTAACATAAATATATTTATTTACTCAAATTGGAGGAGAATGATGAGAATATCAAAGATTTAATTCAAGCAATTTGACGTCTCTAGATCTACGGAAATCAATCAAAGTGTATGTTCTAGTTGATATAGGTTCATTTACTTAGGAATTTGTTATCTTTTTAGTGAATGGTCATATAACCATATATGTTCAAGTTATTTTATTTTTTAGAATAACCTAATAACATAGATGAGGTATACAATTTTCTTAGTCTTGACTACTATTACCAAAGGTTTGTGTATGATTTCACTCGAGTTGCAGCACCACCTACAACATTGACTAGGATGGACTAATCCATTTTGTAGTGTAATCAGTGCCAGCCAGTATTCTAATGCATAAATGATATGTTGTCATTTTCTAGTGCATTTTTTACTTTAGGTGGTTTTGATGTTTTTGGAATTCTATGACACTTAATATCTATGATTTGGAAGTTTCTTTAGGTAACTAAGATAAGTGATCTCTTATGATTCTTCGTAGTAACATCCCCATGATCGTAGATGTTCCACTAATGATTTGATGCTACCAATAGTTGTGTTTGCTATAAAATTGGGGTAAATTTACCTCATTAGTGAGCGCTTTATGGTTTTTATAGAGTACAAGATCCAAAAATATGTCTTTTAAATGTGGAATTTAAATATATTCCATTGGAGGTGGATGGATTTTCTACATAATTATGATTTTGAGGTCACCTATACCCTATGAAAGGGGATGTTGTTTCCGATTCACTGAGTTTGATGTCTTAATGTGATGTGGTTCAGGTGTCTACTGATGTTTGGAATGGTATGAAGAAGTTTTTAGTGATAGGACTTGATGTAGGGGAGAGGAAAATTTTATGTTATCTTCATTAGATGATTGTGGATCTTTACAGTATGTCGAAGGTGGAGAAGACTATGTGTGGGGCCATTGAGATAGAGGTAATGGATGGCCATGTTGTTTGTGGTAATGCTCTGGAGGGATATCTAGAAGATCGTTAGAACTAGATATTATTTTGATGGAGTGTTTCTGTTCCATTTGAATTTTTTTTATTTCTCCATTAATGACATATATTACATTTTTTTAGTTAACCCTGGTTTTAAAAAGATATATCATGGCTTGAGGATATAGCTTTAGTGTCTTGGGGTGAAATAGATAGTGGTGGAGTCTTGTTCTAAGTATTAGGTTTTCTAGAATTTAAAGAATACCACCATGTTTCATGAGGTTTTTTCATCCCTTGGATGTTATTAAGTTGAAATTGGAGGATGACTCTATGGATTTCATCACCTGTCTACCATGGGATCTAGGACACTGAGATGCAATTTGGGTGATAGTGGACTGACTAATGAAGTTAGATTATTTTATGACAATCCTTGTGTCATGTGATATGGATGTCTTGGAAAGGGAGTGTTGGATGATGTTGTTAGGCTTAACTGGGTATTTATGACCATCATCTCTCATAAAGATCCTCATTTTACTTCATGATAATTTAGGTGATTGTGGCATCAATTTAGTTCCCAGTTGTTCCCTATCACTCCTTTCCACCGTCAAATTGATTGGAAGATGTATCGGACCATCCATTCATTAGAGGATATGTTTTGATATTGCATCATTGATTTTGGTGGATTATGGGTAAAGAACATTAATTTTGATGAGTTCAAATATAATAATAGCTCTAACCCATCTATTAGCATGGATCCATTTGAGGTGGTCTATGGGAGGCCTTGTAGTTCTCTATTATGATTGATATATGTTGAGGATTATATAGTTCTTGGTCTTGATTTTGTGAATACCATGAATGATAATATCTAGTTAATTCGAAGGAGTAAGAGAGAAGAACACTATTGTGATATGGCTTATATCAATCATAGGAAAAGTCCTCTAGATTTTTAGGATGAAGACCATGTGTTCTTAAGGGTTTCCCTATAACAGTGTTTATTTATGTTTGTTGGGTGGGTTAAGATTTATACCTAGTCCATTTGGTTATTCATGGTGTTTGGTAATGTTTTAATGGTAGCCTAAAAGTTGGCACTCCCACCACTTCAAGAGAGGATATATGATTTCATTCACATGTCCCTGCTTCATCGGTATCTTCATGATGACACCCACATCATTCAATATTAATAGTTGGAAATCAAGGATGATGAGACATTTTTATAGTGACTATTGGAGACCTAGGGTCATCGAGAGAAGGTGCATTGAGGGAAGACCATCCCCTTGGTTCATGTGTTTTGGAGGCCTACATCCATATAGGATAGAACTTGGGAGCATGAAAAATAGATTTATGCCTAGTACCAATATTTATTTTGTGTTTTACATTATATGTTTTAAATTGATGATACAATTTTTAGATGTTTCTATTTTATGAGATGTTCACTTTCCCATTACTGGTGTTGTGTGTTATAGATTCAAGTTCATAATGAAGGTAATACCCATTACTAATCATGACACGTTATATTATGAAATGTTTTAATACATTATAGGATAGCATATTCTTCCAAAATGGGACAATATCTTGATATGGATTACAGGTTTCCATGATTAATGTTCTCATGGTAGAATTGTGTGCTAGTTTATAAGGTTTATGGATTGGTCATTACAAATGATGGAACGGTAGTACTTATGCTAATATAAGAAATGGTGGTTTTTGGTTTGTTTTGGATTATGTGGTGTGGTTCATTGTGTGGGATGGTGATGTGGGGTTTTAGGTTTTTTTGGGTGTTTTGGCTTGGTGTGTTTGGAAGGTTAGAGGGTTTAAAGTTTAATGAGATCCTTGAGAGGTATCTTATGTAGTGGTTGTTTAGATCAAATTGTTTTCCTTTTGGTGTTTTGTATTCGAAATGATGGGATCATTGTAGTTGTTTCTAATGAATTTGATTTTATTATTAGACCATTATTTTATTGGTTTGGGAGTTAGAGATGTTCATATAAATGTTGAGGGGGTTTGGTAGAGGGTGGAGATGCAGCAGGTTTTCATGACATTAAATAGAGATTCACATTGTGATTTTTTCTTTCACATCATGTGAATATAGTAATTTATGGATTTTTATTGCTGAGGAGTTTTGTGGTGTATATATTCATGATATGAATGGGTGATTCATGTTGTGAATTTAATGGGGGTCAACGCACTATGATTTTTTGTAGACGTCAGATAATTTTAGGATTCATCACTTGAATCATGTTCCCAATTTATAATAAGTGGTCCTGAAAAACATCACCTCTTGATTATGTAATTCACGATGTGAACGAGGTGACATAAAACATTTTTATAATCATGGAACTCAGATTAACCATTTCATTCAGATGTCATTACCTCATAGGTATGGTAAAATCCAATTTTGTTTTATAGGGTATTTATCCCTTTCCCTCCTGAATTGATCTAGAGGTTTCATAGGTTGTTTGTTTTCAATCTATAGTGAGTTATTCCCTCAATACCCATATTTTCTTTCTCTCTTATTATAAAAATTAAAATCGGTGTTGTTTTTTTGCCTGTGGCATTTTTGGACTGTATTTTGAGAGTCCTTTACTGTTATTTTTGTCGATATAAATTTTTTATAACATTTATGGGTTTCATGTTTATTCTCCACCACACTGTTGTATGAATCGAATCATAAATATTATTTAAGATAGTGGATCCTTGTTCTCTTATAATTTTTTTTGAATGTGTGGGGAATAAATGAATATTTCATACATTAGGTCGATATTAAGGATCAATTATGAAATATAATTAATTTTAAAATCTGAAATTAATGGGGATGGGGAGTAGTCAATTGTTTTTACTTCTTTGATAATATTATTTATGAGATTATTTTTTCATATTTACAATAATAAAAATCATGGTTGTTGGTAGCCTTATTTTTTCTATAACAGATTAAAATGTGTGACCCTTGATGAGTTTTTTATTATTATCACCCTGAAATAAAGTGAAAATAATGTATATATGGATAATGAATTGGTTCCCCATGGAAATCTAGTTTGTTCATTAATACCCATACTAAATAAATAAGTGATTTAATATAAGTCCTTTGAATGAAAATTTTAGAAGCTAGGATGTAATGTTTTTTGTGGTTGTTCTTGTTATGTTTCCATGTGTGATGTGGGTTTCTGTGTTGTGATAGAGGTGAATTTTTGGGTTGTTAAGTGTCTGGAGAAGTGATATTATGGTTGGTCAGTATGGGTTTCAATGTGGTAAGTTTGGTTGTGGTTGTGTTGTGCATTGGTAATGTGTAGTGTTTGTATTGGTGAGTTGTCTTGATTTACTATGGTGGGGAAGTTGTGATGTAGGATGATACTATGTGATTTCTTGGTTCAAGAGGTGTTGTATAAATTTATGAGGAGTGATGGGACAAATTTATTTGTGGAATGGTTGTGTATGTTTCCAAGTTATCCATGGAATATTTTTTAATGCTAGAAAATCAATGGGTTAGTAAATAAATAATAATGGGTTGGTTTTGATGAATAGTAATTGGATTAAATAAGATAATAATTAAATTAATGTGTTATGTGAATCAAAATTAAATGTATTAATAAATGGTAGTTAGTGGAAACTCCTAAAATCTATAAAAATGGTGGAACATGTAATTGAAAGTGGGATTATGTTCCTTTATATGGTGGTTTTGTAGTGTGATGAATTTCATTGGTGGTAGTAGTTGTAGAAGATATCATGTTGTGTAGTAGTGGTGTACGCTAGTGTAGTTTGTTTTTAACCCATAGGTTGGGTATTGTGCGCTATATTTATATGTTTTATTTTGTATCATTTATATTTATTCCCCATACAAATTTGATAACCATAATGAGACCTATGGTTTTTTGGGTTCCTTGTGTTTTCAAACCATCCTACATTGTCGTGTCATAGAAGGTAGGTTTCCCCTCTTTTACACTCTAACATCTTTTGTGATGATAGATTTTGGTTCTAGAGAATAACTAGATGTGACCTCCTAAGTGTTTTTGGTGGAAATGTAATGTTATGATGTTGTGATGTGATGTGATGTGTAGTGTGGGTCATGTGTGATAGTATTAGTATATGAGTTTGATGTCCTTCACATTCAAAATACTATACTACCTTATTTTAGTGATTAGATGTGGTGTGATGTCCTATATATCCTCAGGTGAGATTCAATGTGATGTGGTGATGGATAATTCAATCACTAGATGCTAGACCTTGCATGTTTGGGGTTGGTAGTGATTCATCTAGACCCACATCATAGATGTCTAGTTGTGAGATGTGATATTTATGGTAGGGATGGGAGCACATGAGATTTTTCATTGATACATGGGAACTTTAAATTAGTGGGGAAGTGGAGTTGGGTTCTTTAATTATATTTTAACACTATATTACTCTATTTGATTCTTGATTTGTTAAGAGGTTCATGGTGAGGATGTAATTTGTTAATTAAACTTTTAGGCATTTTTTGCTTCTATTGTTTGTTCACCAGGGAATATGTATTCTCTTTTCAAATGTGCTCTTGGGACCTTGGGTATGATCCTACAGATTATACTTGTATTCTCACCCTATGTATATAATATCTTATTATGGGTTTTAGGAGGACTCTATGGAAAAATATGGATATTTTTAGATTGTTTTTTTTATATTTTTTCTAAGTCTCTATAATAGGATTCTCTTATGGTATTTTACTTTGATACATTTATTTGTATCTATTTAAATTGTCTATATATTCTGTGTTGATTTTTGGTTTACTTTTATATAATATGTTGGAGTTTCCTGGTAGTTGTTTATCATATCTTCAAATCATATATTTTCCTAGAGGGTAATTCATCTCATTATATTATATGTTTATAACATAAATTCTTTTCTCCAACCCTAGGCCTACTGGAGGTGGGTCTTGGGAATCATCATCTATCTTCCTTCATTACCGGCCTAGGAGGGGTACCTTTGGAGGGAGGGTGTTGTGAAACATACTTTAGGTGGCAGATCATTACTTCAAATGGTCTTTGAAATTCAATCTTCTTGATGAACATTAAATTCTATATCCAAATAATAGTCTGAACCAACCAAAGAGACTCCATTCATTATGAGAATTATTTCCATTACATGCCTCAACCCCCATGAACAAATATTTAAACTGAGAATTAATTTTATGTGCTTCTTATAAAATAAAATATAATTATTATCTATGATCCAAGATGGTTGGTCGTTATTAATATGATCACTAACAATAATCTCATTCAATCATAGAAACATTTTTGAAAAAATAGATTAATAACTCTATCTCATAATCTGAGATTTCTCTCAATTCTCACATTAATACCATTTCCAACTTTCTAAAATTATAAATCACTAATAAAAATTATAGGACATCAAATTATACACCAAATATAATTATGTCTAGGTCCAATGTTTGAATGTAAGGAATTAGATATAAGAAAATAGTTGTTAGTAAAAATCTTACCATAAATATAATCTATTTAGTTGATAAGCATCTATATCTGTAAGAAGTCAAAAAAAATTTATCAGCCTATTCTAAAAAAATTTGAAATTTATATTTCTTATGAACATTATATATAAATATTCATACTGTATTTATATAAAATATAATATTCATATTTTTTTGTAAGAATTTAATAAAAAATGTTTTTATTAATTTATAAATATTTAAATATTATGATATTCATGATTTTTAGGAAATATATTTTTATAATTTTTTATATTACATGTTTGAAATTGAAAATTGATTTGATATCATTGTAAAAATAATTAAATATATTCCATTTAACATGATAAATTATAATATAAAAATCACAATATAAAATATAAAATTTTCATTGTAGAAGATAATGATATTCTGTATCAAAAATATTTTTCCTTATTCATTTTCACTATTCATTAATATACTATCATTCTTGGTGTTCTTGAGATATTTCTAGAGGGTTTTTTTCAAATTTGGATAAAATAATAAAAAAATAATTGTTATTTCTAATTGTTACGGTTGTGATAATTAAAATAATGGTTAAATTAATTCCAAATATAATTATTTAAATATTTTGGATGTAAATATTATATGGTACAACAGATCATGTGGTATTTAGTAGTGGATTTTATAAGTACTAAACAAAAAGCAATGATAATGGGGTATATTTTATCAGCACTATGTAATAGTGTATATAATGGTGATTTTTCCACTCTTAAGAATATGTTACCCTTCATTAGTGCTTTTGTTAGCACCGATAAAGGTTCCACTTTATCAGTGCTGTTCTTAGTGCTGAAAATATTTTCACCCATAACATCATGAAAAAATCACCTATAAAGGTCATAATGGATAATTGTATTTATATATACATATTTATATATTTTGTTATAAAAATTATTTAAATTATTATATATATGAAAATATATTATACAAATATGATTTATAAAACTATTAATAAATACTTATTATCATCTTTTTTTAAAGTTTTCTATAAATGTTTTTTCAATTTATATTAATCAATAAAAATGGTTCATAGTATACTTATATATATTAATTAAAAATATATATTTAATTTATATAAATATGATTTATTAATATTTTTAATTAAATAATTATATAAATATATATAAAAATTTATTTATTTTAATATTTCATTCATTTATAAATTTATATATTTTTATTCATTTTAAATAATATAAAATATGTGTACATGTATTTTTATGTATATATATGCATGTGTATGTATGTCACTATTTGTGTATGTTTGTATGTGTGTGTGTATGTGTTGTATGTGTATGCATGTTTTATTCATTTTAAATAAATTTAGGTATGTTTTATGTGTTGTATGTGTATGCATGTTCTATGTGGATGTGCATGCATGTGTATCTGTATGTTCATGTGTATGTGTATGTTCATGTGTATGTGTATGTGTATATTTTTCTGTGTATGCATAAGAAATGTGTATATGTGTATGTATGTATACCCATGTCTACGTGGCATGTGTTTTATATATATTATGTGTATGTATTCATGTGCATGTGTATGTATTCATGTGCATGTGTATGTGTTCACAAGAATATGTAATTGTATGTTTATGTATGTGTATTTGTAAATATGTGTGTACATGTATGTTTATCTGTATTTATGTATGTGTGTGTGTGTATGAATATATATAGGTATGTGTATATGTGTGTGTGTACATGTATCTGTATGTATGTGTACAAATGTATGCCTAGGTGTATATATGTGTGTATGTGTGTATGTGTGTATGTGTGTATGTGTGTATGTGTGTATGAGTTTATATCTGGGTATGTGCATGTGTTTGTGTTTTTGTGTGTGCGTGAGAGAGAGATAGAGAATGTGTATGTGTATATCGATGTCTATGTCTATGTCAATGTGTGTGTGTGTGTGTGTCTACGTGTATGTGTATGTGTCTGTGTTTGTGTTTTTTATGTGTATGTGTATGTGTATAGGTATGTTTATATGTGTTTTTCTAGGTGTATGTATGCATACATGTATGGCTATGTTTATGTATGTGTATGTGTGTGTGTTTATGTTAATATAGTATGTGTATGTATGCATATGTATGTGTATGCATGTGAACACAGATGTATGTGAAAATATGTTTGTGTATGTGTATACATACGTGAATGTGTATGTATATGCATATGTTTGTGTATGTGTATGTATATATGTGTATATGTATATGCATGTATGCCTACATATGCATTTCAATGTGTATGTCTGTGTGTGTGTGTGTGTGTGTGTGTGTGTGTGTAAGCGTATGTTTATGCATATGTATATTATTATGTGAATGTGTATTTTTATGTATATATATGTTTAGTAGTTTGTGTATGTATGCATATGTATGTGTATGTATGTGCACGCATGTGTATATAATTTTTTGTATGATTATGTGTATACATAAGTGTATGTGTATGAATATGGATACACATGTGCATACATATGAGTCTCGATGTGTGTGTGTGTCTTTATATGTGTATGGGTATATGTCTGTGTATGTGTATGTGTATGTATATATGTGTATATATTTGTGCATTTATATGTACATGTATGTTTAGGACTGTGTATGTGTGTATGTGTATGTGTATGTATGTTTATTTATTTAATATTATTTATTTATTTTTAGTATTTCTTCATTTTTAGTAATTTCTCTAATGGATTCATTTTTAATATTTACACATTTTATATCTTTGCAATATATTAAATTTCGATATTTATTTATACATTCTAAAAAATTTATACATTTAATTAATTAATAATATTTTTAGTTATTATTAAAAATTCTAAAGTCTAAACATTATTAATATTACTTATAAACAATCGATATAATACAAACATCAATAATTAAAAACAATATTGTTATTTTTTATTCAATTTCTATGTGTTTTTTATTCATGTAATCAATAGTATCAATAAATTTTTTTTTAAAAAAAATAATTGAAATTTACCTAATTTTATTTATTCATTTTTTAAAAAAATTCATTTAATATATTTTTTTCTCTTTTTTTGAAATTTATTGATATTTTTAAACTTTATTCATTTTTTAAAAAATTTAAATTCTTATTTAGTATATTTTAATATTTTCATTATTTTTTTAATTTATATGATTAATATTTATTCATATTTATTTATAAAGTTTATTTAATTTTAATATGTATGAAATCTATATAATTAATTTCTATAAATCCATTTTAATTTTAATATTTTTGTATAATCAATATAATTCATTTTTAAAATTATATATATACATATATATAATATTATTTATGCATTCATTTTCATTTATTCTTTAAGTGTTCATAATTTATTTAATTAATGCTAAAAATTTACTTTTTAAATTATTTTTTTAATTTATTCACTTTTATTTTTTTTTAAATTATTTTATTTAATATTATTTATTCATTTTAAATATTTTTTAATTTTTAATATTTTTGTAATTTATAATATTTTCATATTCTTTTATACATGATAATTTTATATGTTTTTATATTTTCAGCATGTTTTTTATTTATATGATTAGTATTTATTCAATTTTATTTATTAAGTTGGAAATTTTTTAAATTGTTTTAATTTTATATAATTTATATTTTTAAATTCATTTTTTAATATCTTTTTCATTTTTTATTTGTTTATATTTCATGTATTTAATCTTATGAATTTATTTATTTTATATTTTAGTTCTCTATTAAATTCTATTTATTCATTTTTAATATTATTTCATTTAATATTATTTATTTATTTTTAATATTTATTATTGTTTATATTTTTGATATTTAATCATTTTTTGATATTCATATATACATATTTATTTACTATATTTTTTTATTTTAAATATGTTTTTAATTTATGCGAATAATAATTATTTAGTTATGTTTTTTAATATTGACATTTTTAATTTTTTTGAAATTTATATAATTTATATATTTAAATGAAATTTTTTATAATTTTGAAATTTTTATAGTTAATATTTTTTATTTTTAATATTATTTTATTTATATGATTAATATTATGTATTTCTGCATTTTATTCCATTTTTATGTGTTTTTAAGATATGGAATTAATGTTATGAATTCACTTTATTTTAAATATATTTTTAATTTATGAGAATTTATTTATTCAATTTTACTATTCATTCAATCAAAATTATTTATTTATTTTAATATTATTTTAATTTATTCATGTTTCGTGTTTATTAATATATGTATATATATACTTATTAATTTTAATATAATCAATGTGTCTCAAATTTATACAAATTATTCATTTGAAGGAATTTTTTGATATTTTTGTAATTAAAATAATGAGTATATTTAATTCCCCATAATTTAATTATGTATTTAATTAATATTATTTATTTATTTAGTTATTTATTTATATTTTTTCAACTCTATTTTTAGTACAAAAAAATTGTATTTTTTCAGCTCTAAAAAATAAGTATTGAGAAATACTACTTTTTCAACACTTTTTAGGGCTGATAACTGTTATGATTTATCAACGCTAAGAAAATAGTGAAAAAATTATTATCTATCAATGCATCTGTTTTAAGCACTCATAAAATACACATTTAGTAAGAACTTGTATAGACCTGGATTTTCCATGTATTTTTTTAATTATATAGAATTATTATGAGTCTGTGAAAGTTGACGCACGTGATTTCAAGGCCCAGTGTGCCCGGAATGAATTTCTAAACTTTTTTAAGGTGTGTTCAGTAAATGAATGAGCGATATTTTCTAACTTCTAAATTGGAGCTCGGATTGAAATTTTGAAGGCACCGTTGAATCTGCAGTTCTGGGATTCGCTTAATTTAGACGTTACTTTGACTGTAGTAGGTCTGGAGAATAAGTTATATTTTTTTGGCTTTCTAAAAGAAGAAAATAAAATTATTCTATTATTTTATTTTCATTCTTATCCTCCAATGGACAAGCGGAGTGTAGGGTCAGTGATGTGTCAATCCATTAAATGGATTGAACCTTGAATCTATGTAACAGCAACGTTGGAGAATTAGAAAGCTTATTAATTAATGAGCCACCATTAATTCCCAATGTCATTATTTACCCCCACCATTTCCTATTTATATGGATATTGGGAAGGGGTATCGGAACTACTTCGCCAAGCAACGATGTGTTGACCAAGTGTTGAGATGCCAAAACCTTGGAGGATGGAGCCAGTTTCGGCGAGCGGTGGCGAGCAACACCGAAACCTCGAACTGAAGATCGACATACGAGCGGCACTGTTGGAAGTTAGTTGCGGAGGATGAAGGACACCGACCTGCTTCCACAAACGCATGTTCACCACTGTTCTTGAGGTATGGGTTTAACCTGTTATAAATTCCAAGAGTTTGTTGATTGTTTATCTTCCTTATAATTACATGTTAACGTGGAGGGTTCAAGCCTAACGAACCCGGCCCAGACCCTCTGCTATCTTGCTACCCCTTTACGTTCTTCGTGGAAGATCGTTGACACGATAGGGACCAAGGTGGTGGCGCACCTGCACCGTCGGAGGAAGCTGTCGTGGCTCATTAGCCACGACGGTCGAGGGAGGTGACCGACTAGCCACGGAAGGAGAGGGAGGCACAACCAGTGTGGCGCCAGAGGACTTGGGTCGTGGCTCATCAGTTGCGGCGGACCGGAGGATGGCAACCGACACACCTGCTAGTTATGGGAGGCAGAGCGGCGCATCATCGTGCGCCGATGGAGAAGATGGCGGGCACACCGGTCGCTCGCTACGGGTTTGGCAGGACCCACACCAATGGGTCCCGTGGTCCACCTTAAAGTTCCAAGTGGTGACGCCCCCTGTGGAGAAGCTGAATGGCCTCTAGGCCATTCGGGAATTCGGGGGGAGTCACTCCCCTAGTCCACCTAGCACGATCCCCCAGCAGACAGTGCATCACCATAGCCAGGCCGCCTACCCAGTGGGCCACGCGGCCAGTAGACTGCCCCTCGTGGGCTATGCCGGACCACGACCCAACCCAGACCGGGTCGGATCGGACCCAAGCACCACTGGACTAAAAATCAGTTAAAGGACCATATCATGAGAAACTAATGTTCATTTGATGAACTGTATATGGCATTGGGATCCTTGGATCGAGGTAGAATTTTGGTATACTTCACTTTAGTTTTGGACATAGTTGAAGTATAACCGGGTCGGATCGAACCCAAATCCAACCAGACCCTCAAAACTAAAACACTTATAACTCTTAGATCGGGGGTCCGACTGACGCACCATCCATTGCGTTGGAAAATTTATGGCATAGCGGTCCTTTCAGTTACTTCTTTTTGGATCATAGTTGTGGTTGAGGTACAAATGATATCTCAAGAAGAAAATTCTATGAAACTCAAGCACACCGGGTGCGAGGAATCCTGTGTCTGGCTGTAAGGTGAACAAAGAACAATGATCATGTGTGGTTCAGCATCTATCCTATCCTATGTGGGTCAGCACTCAATGATCCTATGTGGGTCAGCGCATACCGATCCTATGTGGGTCAGCGCTCAACGATCCTATATAGGTCAACGCATACCAATCCTATGTTGGTCGGATCCTATGTGGGTCAGCGCTCAGCGATCCTGTGTGGGTCAGTGCATACCGATCTTGTGTGGGTCAGATCTTGTGTGGGACATCCGGGGATAGTTACCTATTGATCATGTGTGGGTCAGAAGTATTGCCACTTAACAAAATAAGGTTATTTAGTCTTACAACTAATCATATGTACTTGTATACTTATGTTATATCTGTTTATGAGCTGAGTCTCTTCTATCTTCATGGTGGTACATATGTGGTAGTTCTATATTGTTGGTGTTACCTATGTCATAGTTCTATCTTCATGGTGTCACATGTGTGGTACTTATATCTTCATGGTGTTACTTATGTGGTACTTCTACCTACGTGTTGTCATCTTCGTGGTGTTACCAGTGTAGTACTTCTACCTTTGTGGTGTTACCTTTGTGGTATTCTTCCCTCATGTATGAGATAAGTATGTCTTGATAAATTAGGTATATGTATGGGAATATACCTATGTAGAGTTGATGTCTATTTCTTCGTGCTTTGGGATTGAGGTATTTCATTGTTGTATTTTACATTTTGGAACTTTAAGAGACCCATAGGGTCTCGGGGTCCCCACTGAGTATCATTATACTCACCCCTGCATGGGCTATGCCCACACCATGTTTTTTCTTCTGGAGACGATGGACAACATTGATGGAGGATGAGGGATCCAAGACTGGATTGTACTCTGAGGTGGAATATTTTGCGTGACGTGACATAGGGACTACTGATTGTGAGATATTCCTACCCTTTAGGTAGGATCCTTGATGGATGATCCAAGAGATGTATCACCTTTCAGTTGTGTTTGTACATTTCAGATGTACTTTTACTTTTTAGTTGGGCTTTTATTCTGGCCCCTTTACTTTCATCACACTTTTATTACAGTAGTTTACTTCGCGGTTGCTTCTTGTTTTTTTCATGGACTATGTGTCAATATTGGTTAAAAGGAAAAGCATTATCTTTTTTGGGACATTCCTTTTCGGTGATAGTCGCCAGCCGCTGGCCTATGGAAGGTGGGGTTGGGTTAGTCACAACACGGGCCCCAATGGACTGGTTGTGACAAAGTGGTATCAGATGATTTAGTTCTACCAATGAACTGAGACTCTGATCTTTTCTGTGTGGCAATAGTGTTATGTTTTTTGAGTGTGGTTTTTATTTTGGGGAATCCAGTGTTGGTGCAGCGGTTTACGTTTCCATACACAAGGACCCAGATTTCTGATTTCTGACTCAGTGTAAGAAAACACTGATAGCATGTGTTTTGAAAAGTTTTTCCTTTGATCTCTTCGATTCATCTCACCATGTATATCTTATTGACTATGGCACACCTGTATTCTTTCAGGATGTCACCACCTAGACATCCAACTAAGATTCATGAGATAGTATGCGATGACAGCCCACTTAGCGATGAGGGCTTAGTGGAGGTCCCTCTTTTGGCGTTAGCACCTTCAGGTGGTGTACCAGTAGCACCACTACCCATTGGGTAGTGGTTGCCCCCAACCCCACTAGAAAAGGGTGCACGCCGACTGAGCACGTTGCAAGAATTTCCGCAGTAGAGGCCTCCGAGGATCCGAGGTGAGATGGACCCACAGTCGGCTGAGGACTGGTTGGAGGCTATAGTTATAGTTTTCCATCTAGTTGGGACACCATATGACCTTATGGTGATCCTAGCAGTCAGTCTTTTCAGACTGTAGTAGGGAGATGGTAGAGCTTGATGCTATAGTTAGATGACAATGTGACCCTCATCTGGGCGGACTTTGAGATCCTTTTTAGGGCAAAGTCAATCCCAGCAACCTTACGCATTGTGCGTATACAAGTGGTGTTGCACTTACAGCAGAGCATCATGATTGTGCCCTAGTACTCGGTGAGGTTCAATGATCACTCCCACTAATCCACTGACATGGTACATGACCCATTTTTCAGGGCCCGAGCTAATGAGCATGGTCTCTAATGGGATATCAGAGCATCAATGATATCACTCAACATACTGATGTGGGATGGGGTGCTAGAGAGACTACTTTTGGTGGATAGCTTCGTAGCTGAGATGACACCGACAGCGAGAGCCACCACCGGACGTCAGGTAGCAGATACATCTGTAGTAAGCATTAGGCGGATAATGAAGGGGCCCAAGTGGGAGAGACCTTCAAGTGGATGACCTTAGGATATAGGGTCGGTAGTGCGGGGCTCAAGGGACAGAGGAGGACAGCCGAGGGGTAGGAAATGCTACACGTGTGGCGGTTAGGGTCACATGGCTTGCAATTGCCCGACCCACCGTAAGAAAAACTAGCAGATAGTCAAGGGACCATTGAAGTAGAGGTAGAGATACAATCTATGAGATCCGTATGAAGCAGGCAGACATGGCAGAGGAGCTGGCCTTATAGCAGACGGTGGGTGGAGATTCAAGGATCTACCACCACTACCTCCAGGTGGTCCACCCCGATCACAGGGAGCATGTGGTCAGGGATGAGCTCAGCTCCATAAAGCTGATTCCTATGACCACGGAGCTACGGAAATTATTATAGGTACTATCTATGTCTACTCAACCTTAGATACAGTACTTATAGACACAGGTGATAGTCACCCTTTTATTTCCCTGACCATCTTTCGAAACCCGGAGATTCCAATTGAGTCATTGGATCATTCATTATGTCTAGAGAGTCTTACGGGAGTGGATTTGATGATTACACACGGGCTTCAGTAGTGAGAGATTACTCAAGGAGGCAAGAGCTTCGGCTGGGATCTTTTAGTAGCGGCATTGAGGCCTTAGTACATCGTCTTGGGTATAGACTATTTATCCACCTTCCATGGTTAGTTTGACTATATTAGGTGTAATGTGTGTTGTGTCTATATGGATGGGACCATGTTTTCCTTCACCTACGAGAAAGTAACCTTTGTAGCACATGATGGACTTACCAGGAAAAGGTTGCAACCGATCACACATCAGTTGGCTAGCCTTACCCTCGGAGCAGTAGATGTTGAGAGTCTAATCTATTCTGTTGTGCTGGACCAGTATGTCGATATCATTTATAATGATGTTACGGGACTACCTCCACGTAGAGAGGTAGAATTTTACATCTACCTGTACCTTGGAAAAACACCAATATCTACACCAGCATATCGGACGGCTCCCACGGAGCCTTGTGAGTTACAGGTACAGTTGGAGGACTCCTAGAGTAAGGGGTTCATAAGCCCAGTGTTTCACCATGGACAGCCCCAATTTTGTTCGCCAAGATGGTAGATGGGAGTTTGCAACTATATGTGGACTATAGGTGCCTGAACTAGGTGACCGTGAAGAACAAGTATCCACTTTTGTGGATAATGATCATTTCAATCAGTTGAAGGGATCTCATTGGTTTTTCGAGATAGACCTCATATCAGGCTATCATAATCTCAGATTATGTGATGAGGACGTGCAGAAGATAGCCTTCAGATGTCGGTATGGCCACTATGAGTTCTTGGTTATGCCATTCGGCATGACCAATTCCCCAACAGTGTTCATGGGACTCATGAAGATGATCTTCCATTCATACCTTGATAGCTTTGTGGTGGTATTCATCTATGACATCTTGATATACTCAGCAATACAAGAAGAGCATGCATATCATCTGCAGAGAGTTTTGGATACACTCTGAGAGAACCATCATTATAGTAAGCTCTCGAAGTGCCAGTTCTTGATACGAGAGGTCCACATTCTAGGACATGCTATTTCAGATGATAGAGATGCAGTGGATTCAAAAAATATAGAGGTTGTACTTGCTTGGGATCCACCAAAGAGTGTGACTGAGGTGTAGAGTTTCCTAGGATTGGTGGGATACTACTAGAGATTTGTTCCTGACTTTTCCAGAGTTACATCACCCTTGTTTTCTTTCACGAAGAAGGGATAGCCCTTCATATTGATGAAGAGATGCCAGTAGAGTTTTCAGGATCCGAGGTAGAGAATGATGATTTCCCCCATCTTGAGGCTACAAGAAGTGGTTGTTGGGTATGTAGTCTTCTGTGATGCATTAGGGACCGGACGTGGGTGTGTCATAATGTACGATCAAACAGTGATTTCTTACAGCTCTAGATAGGTGGGTAAACATGAGCAGAAATATGCTACCCTCGACCTGGAGTTAGTAGTAGTGGTCTTCGCCCTGAAGATATGGCAACATTACATGATGGCCAAACGTTTTATTGTCTAAGATGTTGATAATAGACTTCATTATATCTTCTCATCTAATGACCTGGACCTGAGACCGTGGAGATGGCTGGAGTTCCTCTAGGAATATGACTTTGAGATAGTCTATACTCTTGGGACGGAGACCATGGTATCTAATACACTCAATAGGAGGATTGGTCTGTAGTTGCTGAGTGAGGAGACAGAGTATATAGCCATGTTTCAGATATCCTTCATGGATATAGATGGAATAGTATACCTCTAGTCTATGAAATTCACTCCCCCACTCTATCAAAGAGTCACGGAGGTGCAACTTGGGGACATTAACTACGAAGGTCAACGTGCTCAGATATCCTCAGGGTAGGCACCTGAAAGATTTTCTAATGGTGGGGAGCATGTCATTATCTTCATAGGATGTACCATGGTACTGGTTGTGCAATGGGAGAAGGTGTTGAGGGAGTACCGTACACCCCCTTTGGTTGTACATCCTATTATGGCGAAGATGTACCAGGACCTCCGGCATCAGTACTGATGGTCAGGGATGAAGAGAGAAGTGGAAAATCTTGTTTCTCGATGCCTCATTTTTCCATAATCGAAGGATGAGCATCAGGTTCCAGCATGCTTAACACATACACTAGAGGTACCAGAGATGAAGTGGGATGGTATCTCCATGGACATTGTGACAGGGCTTCCACATACGTCCATGATACATGATTCTATCTAGTAGATCGTTGACCGACTCACCAAGTCAGCCCACTTCCTACCTATCCATGAGCAAGGATCAGTAGTGGGCTTGGAACACCTCTATGTAGAGGAGATTGTGAGACTTAATGGGGTGACGTCAATGATAATATTCGACCATGACACCCATTTTACTTCCTAGAATTGTAAGGGATTGCAAGAGGCTTTTGGGACTCAATTTTGTTTGAGCACTGCCTTTCATACTCAGACAAATGGTTAGACAGAGCATACCATACAAACACTGGAAGACATGCTTCATGCTTGAGTCAAAGATTTTGGTCATAATTTGGAGGATCACATGCCCTTGGTGGAGTTCTCATACAACAACAGTTAACACTCCACCATCAGCATGGCACCATTCTATTCCCTATACAGTCAAATTTGCTGATCACCTCTATGCTGGACTAACCGAGGGGAGTCCACACTTATGGGTCCAGAATTGGTAAAGGCTACCTTCAAGATGGTATAGATCATCTAGGAGTGGATGAAAACTACAAAGAGTATAAATAAGTCTTATGATAATTGGAGACGTAGACCTTTGGAGTTCTAGGTGGGGGACCATGTATTCTTCTGGGTCTCTCCTGGATGGGGACTACAGATATTTGGCCAAGGTGGAAAGTTATCAACCAGGTTTATTGGACCATTTCTAATACATAGGTTGGTTTTTTAGATGACATACTGCTTGGAACTTCCACCACTGTTGGAGAGGGTGCATGACATCTTCCACGTATCCAAGCTGAGGAGATACGTGCATGACCCATCTCACATCATCGACCATTGTGAGCTAGACTTAGAGGGTGGGGAGACATTTATAGAGTTTCTAGTGGAGATTGAAAATCAATAAGAGAGGGTCCTTCATCGGCATTCGATACATTTGGTGCACGTTTGTTGGAATCATGAGAGCCTCCAATAGAGCACATGGGAGAGGGAGGATCATATTCGTTCTCAGTACCACCATTGTTTTCCATATTATATGTTGTGGCTTTTGAGGATGACAAAACCTTACATGAGGAGAATTTAAAGACCCAAATTGTACATGAATTATTTTTTACTTATATGGTTTTATTACCAGTCTGAGAAAATTGACAGCACAGGATTCTGAGGCCTAGTGTGGCCAAAATTAAGTTATGAACATTTTTTAAGGAGCATTATGTAAACGCGTGAGCGACATTTTCTAACTTTTGAACCAGAGATCGAATTAAAAATATAAGGTCACCGTTTAATATGTAGCTCTGATATTCACATAAGGGAGAATTTACATTGACCACAGTAGGTCTGTAGAAAATGTTATGTTTTTTGGATTTTTAAAAGTAATAAAATAAAATAATTTTATTATTATTTTTTCATTATTATCCTCGAATATATAATCGGAGTGTGGGGCCAGGAATTTGTCAAGACATTAAATGGATTGACCCTTCAATCTATGTAAAAACAATGTTAGGGAATTAAGAAGCTTCCTAATTAATGAGCCACCACTAATTCCCAATGTCGATACAGACCCTCCCCATCTCCCATTTATATGGAGCTTGGGGAGGGGTATCGGCACTGCTTCGCCATGTAATGAAGTGCTGACCATGTACAGAGATGCCAAACCCTTGAAGGATGGAGCCAGTTCTGGAGAGTGGTGGCGAGAGACATAAAACCGCCGAAGATCGGTGTACAAGTGGTGTCATTGGAATCTAGATATAGATGATGAAGAAAACTAACCCGCTTCCACAAAAACGTGTTACCCACTGTTCTGGTGGTAGGGGTTTAACTTTTTTTCAATTTCAACAGTTTGTTGATTCATTATATTTCTTGTGATTAAAAGGTAATGTAGAGGGCACATGCCTAACAAACCCAGCTCAGAACCACCTCTACCTTGCTACCCCTTTACGTTCTCCGTGTAAAACCACTGACACGATTGTACCAGAGACCAACACCATCATGGATTAAGGCGGCGGTAGGCATTGGTTAGCCACGAGGAAGGAGGCATCACACCCACGTCGCTAGAGGAACCAGCCTTGGATCATCAGCCATGAAGGTGGGTGGGGGTTGGCGGCCGACACACTGATTGGCCACAGAATGAGAGGGAGGTGATACTAGTGTGCAGATGGAGGACTCAGGCCATCACTCGTCTGCTGCGACGAACCATAGGAAGGCGGTCGACACACCGGATGGTCGTGACGAGTTCGGAAAGACCTTCACCAATGGATCCTACAGGTCACTTGGTGGTCCCACATGGCACCACCATTAACGAGGAGGCAAACGGCCATTGGGACATTCAGGAATTCAGGGGGAGCTGCTCCCATGTGCCACCTAACATGACCCCCAGCGGGCCCGCTTCACTGCGGTCGGGCCGTGCGCCCAGCGGAAAGACCCTTGCAGGACGAGCCACCCATTTTGGGCCACCCCTTGCGGGCCGAGCCAGACCTTGACCCAGACCAGACCAGGTATGGATGGGTTGGTCTGACCAAGTCAGTCTGTACCCAGGCCCAACCAGACTCAAAAACACTTAAAGGTCTATTTCATGAGAATCAGAAGTCCGTTTGATGAAAAATCTACATCATTTGGATCTTTGGATTGAGACGGTCATTTTGGTATTCCTCGCCTGAGTTTTAGAGGCAGTTGCGGTATGGCTGGGTTGGATCGAACCCAAATCCAACCGAGCTCTCGGAACTAAAATGCTTATAACTCTCAAACCGAGCATCCGTTTGATGCACCGTCTATTGCATTGAAACCCTTATGACATAGTGGTACTTTGGGTTACTCCTTTGTGGATATTTGTGGTTTCTGAGGTACTAACGCTATCTATAGAGGTAGAAAAATCATGAAATTAATCCATTGAACAATTTAACTCCAAACTATTCTAAACCACCCAAAAATTTGATAAACAAGAGATGATATGTGAAAATATTTGGAATTAAAAATAATTTAAAATTCAGATTATAATTAATATAATTTACCCAATTTTGTAAACATGGGTTTTTATTTTAAGAATTCCATTACACATTAAAATTATCTTTGTGATTAAGTACATCCTCTTTGTGGTTTTGAAATTTGAAAATTTCTGTTATTTTGTTTTAATAATTCATTTTTATCAATTTACATAAAATCTTGACTATTCTTCAAATCTCATCGAATATTAATATTTTTATTTTAATTATTACGAAAAAACCGAATTCAAATATGATATCTTTCACAAATTTACAAATGTATTAACCATAATAGATGTGATTACATTGTATGAAACATTGTGGAAACATTTTTAAAAATAGGTAATTTTGTTTGATATATGTTTTGATAGTGAGATATTTTTATCTATACCATAATACTTATCCAGATATATAAATCTATAGGTTTATTATGGATATTTATAGTTATAGGCAGTGCATTATTTAATTTCATAAATCCATTTCAAAACAAAAATGATTAATGATATGTGACTTATTGTAAAAAAAATAAGTGTTTTAACACATTAAATTCATCGAATTATTGGTTTTTATATATTCGAACAAATTTATGATGCAATGAAAATATATATCACAAATGATGACTATATGTGTGTATATATAAAGAATATCCATTTAGGGTTCTCAGATCATAATTTCTGTGTATTTATTTATTTTGAAAAATCTTAATATTAATGATTCAAATAGGATTGATATGAATCAAAAATGGATGGATTCCAATCGTATGACAAAAGAGTATAAGTATGGAGTGAAATAGTTCATCATGTTTGAAAAATATCATGTGTATGACCGTTATAAAGTGTTTTATTTATGTTTATATTGTTGTTATTCAATAATAATTAGTCCTTCGGAGTTCTAAGAACATATTCTATGTCATAGAATTGATAGAAGTTATAAATTATGGACTAAACGTAGGGAATAACATAATGAAGCTAGTTACTAAGATAACAATTTGTTTTATGTACCATCTAATATGACTACAAGTGATAACAATGATGAAGACCATGTTAGGGATACGATTATAGGTTCTAATGATGATGAATATCCTATTAAGGAAATTAAAATTTTTATTTAATTTGAACCACATGATTGTCCAAAACTATATTAGATGTCAAGCAGTTATGCAAAGATTCCATTTTGTACAAGTTGTTCTAAACATAAAACATTGTCATCAATAATAAAGCTATATAATGTAAAACCTATCAATGGATTGAGTAATACTATGTTTAATGAACTAATTTCTCTTTTGAATGATATGCTAGCATAATATAATTATCTTCCATATGGAATATATAATGAAAATTTATTGATATTTTAAATGGGTATGATCTATAAAAAATAATAGACTTTCCAAATAATTCAATATTGTTTCCAAGGAAAATGAATCACTTATCAAATTCCCAAAGTGTGGTGATTCTCGATATCGGAAGGATATATCGAGTACTTCAAAAGATGAATATTACTTTAAAATTATTCTAATGTTTAGGAACATATATTAAAGTGAGGTGGATGTCGGGAAAATTATATAAGGACCCAGACTTAAACATTACATAATCTTGATTTATGTCAATAATTTGACCTTATTTGACATTGAAGATCTTTTTATGTTTAGTGATCTAGTTAATTCAGCCATAACTCATACACAATAACTTAAATATTACAAATTAGACACATATACTCACTATCCATTATTTTATAAGATAAAAAATAAAAATAAACATGGTATCATTTCATGTTTAAACATCAAAACATTTCATAGAACCCATCATTGACTCTATTTTTCTTTATATCCTATAAAAAAATTCAAAACATGGGATGGGTATAAAAGAAAAATAAAGGATACAAAACGAAGTTAAACTATTAGTCTTGAGAAAACATGTAAACCATGAATGCATTATCATAAAGTAATACATTTTTCTTATAAGAAGTAGTAAATAAACATCACTGAATATAAGCTCATTGGTAAAACATTTATAATTAAATGACTACATTAAAACCCCTAGAAATCGCATATAATATATAAAGGGAAATTTGGACATAATCATACATAAGTAGAATAATCATATGGTTGACATACACACATATCACTAAATGGAATAATAATATGGATGACTTCTATACCCAATGAATTGGAGATCTATAATGGGGATCACCCCTTGTATAAGCTACGTTAGGATAACCAATGATCTATAATGGGAATTAACCTTTTATATAAGATATAACGGGCTCAGATGTGAATTATAATTTGGTTCAAACCATTATATAATTTATGTCTGGCTCACCCATTTAATATAATTATCAAGTACAATATCATGAATAAAATAGGTTCATCATAAATCCGTTTTTAAAATTTCTTCTTATCCCGTATGAAAAATATTTCTGCATAAAAATACAATTTTCATTTAGAAATTATTTACATTACCATGATACCCATAAAAAAGTAATATGGTATTTATTTTCCTTTTAAAAAATTAAGTCTTATAGAGTGTTCCATGTATCAAATAATAGTTACAATGATAGAGAAGTGATTATCATCGTATAAAAGAAAAACATTCCTCTTGTCATTTCGTAAAGAAAGTAAAACACTTTTTATAAGTAAAATTACATTTTGAAAACAATGAATGATATTAAAGATATACATAAAATACCATGTATAATCCTTTTATATCCAAATATATAAACATGTAAATTAATATCATGAACAAAGGATTTGATAATTAAATCTTTAAAAGTTCTAGGTGTCCCAAACCACTTTGAACATTTAAGTCATAATCAACATGAATTAATACATTTAAAAAAAAATTAATAACATTAGTATAGATAAAATATGGATATTAAATGCCATAGTGGCTGTATGTGCACCTAATAAAATAATAAATGATCATGTTATCAAGAAATGCCTCAAAGAAAAGAGATTGAGACAAAATCCATATATGTATGTTTGATTCATCGCATATGTTCCTTGTATTATGGAATAATATACTTAGGTTAATAATTTTACATGATTAATAACCTTTTTGAAGTATATTATTTCCTTTATATCACTTATTACCATGTAATACCAATTACTTATTTATTTATGTTCTCATTAGTTGTTTTGTTGATATTAGGTACTTGAGTCAAAAATGAACTTGTTTTGTTATCAATAGTCCATGTGGTCATAAGTAATTAATCTCCAAAACATTATTCATGAAATTATTATAATTTTTATAGATAAATTGTACCGTTAAATCAAACCATGAAGTTTGGTTATGAATGATTAACAACATTATAGTCATGGCGATAATAATCTGAATGTATGCATGAGTAACATTTCCATATTTAATTGAAAATTATAGAAATAAGATAATCATTATTTTATCATTAAATAATGATAATATTATTCTTAAAAACATAATAATTATTAAAATATAGTTAAATATATTATACAAGTGATGTGGTGAATAAAAACGATTCACATCTCTTTGTATTGGTGGTAGTTCACACGTACGCACGAAAAATGTTATCTTTTTTATGTGCATCGAAAGTAAGTACACAATTGATATATTATTCTCTTAAAATAAAAAAATGTCATGAAAATTTTATAAAAACATTAATTACAATATTATAACTAGTCATGAGATCTGGATATGGAAAATGAATTAGATAGGTTCGTGGAGGTTATAGTTCACACATACGCACGAACAACTAATTCTTTTCCCATTTAATGGAAGTGGAGATATAATTAATTGATTATATTAAAATAATAACAATTTATTCTATTGAGGATAATTTAGTTATTATTCTATATTGGAATAATATGTTTTTAGTGAATTGGAAGAAGAAATAAAATTGAAATGATTAAAAACGATACCTCTTCTTCGGTTGATTAGCTTTGAAGAACAGATTAACACAAGAAGAGGGATATTAGGTATGAAATAAATGATAAAAATGTGGTAAGGGATTTTACGAATGGTTTTGGTAGGTATTTCTCAAACTGTAATTATTTGGACGTGTGATTATTAGAGAAGAGTGGGTATATTTTTATAGGAGAGGGGAGGGGCACCTTTGGAAACTCTTAAAATATTAAATTATTTTAAATTCAATTTTAGTTCCAAATTATCCAAAAATAATTTATTAATAATATAATATTATTTTTTATAAAATAAAAATCTTCAAATTAATATTAAATAAGTTTTTATTATTTTTTAATCTTTATATTTTTTGTTTAACCATATTTATTCTCTTTCAATTTTAATTGTGGTAAGAACATTTTAAATATTAAGAGGCTATAAATTTTACTTTTATTGAGTCAATTTATCATAAATTTATTTTTAATGAATATTTATAAATTATCATATTATCCTTTTAAATTTTAATTATTTTAATTATTTTTAAATAATTTATTAAAATTTTATTTTTATAAACTATCAATTTTATCAATTTTGATACTATTCAATTTATTGAATTTCAATAAAATCCAATACACATATGACTTCTAAAAAACAATTTAATATAATTATAATATTTCCTTTTATGCTATAAAATTATTTTATTATATAAATTATGTCAAATATTATTTATTTTAATATTTACAATATCATTTATTTGATTTTTTCATTAATAAGGAAATCAGTGCATTATCATTGTGTTATAATTAAATTATTTTATTTTATTTCTAAGAATTATAAATAAATTTTCATAATGTAATTAATATTTTTATATTTATAATTAATATTTATGGTGGAAGAGATAACTTATATAACCCCATATTAAAATTGTTCAGTTAATAAGACTTGTGTTTATGATATTTTTTCCATTACACTAAATTAGATGTTATAAATGTAGTGATCACAGCCAAGTGCCTTCTAAACGAAAAATGTTCATCACAAGGGTTTTCTTGGTCTTACATAACTCATAAAATAATATTAGGACATGTGGTATGGTACGTTTATTTTATAATAATATTATTTTTACCCTTATTTACCTAATTTACCCTTTAATTGTGGTAAATATAATACTAAAGTTACTATTTTCAAAAAATTATTTTTATCATATTTATCAAAAATTTACAAAATCATTAAAACCATGTATTTTTTTTTAAATTTATTTCACATAAGTGGAAAAATTAAAATTTAAAATTAATCCTTTTGTCAGAATGAGTAAACAGGTTTTTAAAAAAGTAAAAATCATCAAAAGATTGACATGTGTTTATATCAAATTCTAATGATAAATTACTCCCAATGACCAAAATTTGATGAAATTATAAAACAATAATCTAAATATACATTAAAAAAAATTCAATAAATAATCTAAAAATTAAAATAAATTAGATGAAAAGGCAGTTTTGATTTAAAATGTATTGTTTTTCACTATTCACTAAAATATGAATTTTATCAAAAAACAAAATTTCATTTAAAGTAATTTTTAATGTCCCTATTCTAATTAATATGTTTATTTATTTAAATAGTACATATAAATGTGAAAAATATATATATTTAAAAATGGTTCTCCATCAATAGGACGTAAATCTGCCTTTTAAAAATATTTGAATATTTCATACTTAAAATTTGATATATTCTCGTTTTAAGCCTGTAAAATTTATTTTATTAATAAAAAAATTAATAAACATGTTTAAAAATAATATAGTTTTTTTAGGTAATTCATTTCAAGGAAATAATAGACGTTAACTATCATATAATATTGTAATATTAATAATTTATTATTTTTCTGTACAACTCAGTCTTGTGTGGAACGTAGGATTTCAAAGAAACCCATTGTTGCATGTTGGGTACATGATCAGAAAAATCATACGGTTAACATAATATTATTATCTTAGTCATAAATATTAATAGATATGAAAAATTCATATTATGTAATTACATGGGATGTTACATCCTTCCCCTTTATGGAAATTGCGTCCTGACAATTTTTAAATTAGGCTTGCTAACTATGTTGAAATCCCACTTCAGAAAAAATAAGATAATAAAACATCAACGTCAAAATAAATCAAGTGAATTAAAAAAGGTTTCATGAGGTTTATTGTTGGGTGAAATGGATATGGAAGAAAAAACTCTCAAATACTAATAGATAGTGATAGGGAACTCAATCATGGAATTTTAACAGTCATAATACCATAAATATGTGATGTATAAAATTTGGTTGATAAAAGTAAGAGTATAACATTTTTTATTCAATATTAATTTCATATACTTTAATAATTTTATTATTACCTTGAATAATATCATAAGGAAACATACTTACAATACAAGTAGTGTTTTATCCTTTAATCAATTTATACCACAAACTCATCTTTTCTCTAAATGATGAGTATTCAAAATGACTTTGTCATACCTAAAGAACTAGAATAAACATTAAGAAAATAAAATAATCCAAAAATATTAACTATATATTTCTCTTAACTTTATACTTTAACCAAAACCAAAATAGTTCATAAAAGAGAAGTTAATTCCAAAAATGAATAAACCATTTTATGAATAAAATATTCTTTTAATCTCCATAATTAAATAGTAATAACCAATTTTAAAAAAATTAATATCCTTAAAACTCATTAAAATAATGAAAACTAAGATTTAAACTCAAAATTCATAAGGATTTGATAACATAGTCTTATAGGATAAATTTTAACATTCATCTACAAACAACATCAACCACTCTTAATGTATCATACCACAATGTTATTACCCTAATCCAAAATTCTACAAGATTGGTTAATCATTTACATAAATAAACCTAAAATACCTAAGTCCACAATAAAATAATATATTATTTTAAAATAAAATTTAAACATTACACCTCATATAAAATCTCATAGTATTCTATTTATATTAATCATATAAAGTTCCCAAAATATTGAACGTCTCCCAAAATTAAATTTATCACTTATTCCCCAAATCATTTTCCAATAAAAAGGATATAAATATAATAAAACATAAGCTCCAAAAATAATCTTATTATTATTCAATAAAATCAATTAAATATGGACATAAGTCTCATTAACTAAGGAATTTTCATAGGCTATTATTAAGTGATAAAGTTGTGTCACACTTTGGTTGTGTGATCGATTCCCATGTCCTTGTCCGATGTGATGGGTTGTTACCCTTCCCGTAGGTATCCCTTTCTCTAAAACAATATAATTCTAATAATATTACAAAAATGAGAAAAAATTATCAAATATAACCACAACATATTTTAATCTCTAAGTTTATCTCATGCCTTTATTTTTTCATCGAAAAACGTAATAACCCATAATTACCTCAAAATCAAGGATCATATAAAACCTATAAGATATTTATAATTAATTCCACATGAGAAAAGATAATTATTCCTCAAGTAACATTTTCAAAAAACAAGCACCGAGTTTACACATACTATCAAACATCTTCTAATGTAATCCTCTACTCAAAAGAGAATTAATAATTTTAAATATTTCATCATCCTATAGTCTACTGTAACACTTGAATCCTTTAAAAGAAGACTTTTTAATCATTTAATTTTCTTTATGATCCTTTAACCATGCTTTTTCATCATATTGTATAATACTTATTTCCTACAAAATAAACAAGAATAATGTCTTAAGAATGAAAAATATCAGAACATGAGACAAGAAATAATCCATACATTTCATAAGTCATTTTTAGTTTTCTCATATTCAATTGGAATGATATTATGTATTTGAAAACATATATTTTTGTGGTCATTTTGATCCCATTTTTTAACCTTCTTCTTAGGAAATTAGTTTTCATAATGACCATACTCCCCACATTTAAAAAATTAATTCATAACTCAAAATAAACTACTTTCCCTTTCTCAGAGTCAACTGAAAACATCCCTTTTCATGTAAGTTTATTACTTTATGAGCATCATTACAACATCTATAACACATTCCAATCCCTTTGAAACATCTTCATAAATGTTTCTTTTTATATCCTTGACACATATGTTGATGAATCTTCTTACATTTATGATCATTACTTAAACATCTAAAGGGATTCATTTCTCTCACACTTGATGCATTAGAAAACTCTCTATGTTTCTGTTGGTAAATCATTATTCATGATAGTTGGTATAGAATAACCAAGAGTGTTCTGTTTTTAAATCCCATTTCATTTGATTTCTTATTCAATGAAATACTGGAATTTCCTTTACATCCATTACTAATTTCGTACATTCTAGATCGATCCATTTACTAAAACAAAAAGAGTTAGTGTGAGTAAATCAATAAAATCATCATATACTAAATTATGAGAAGGATAAACACTAAGATATAATTATTCATGTTATCTCAAACTCAATCAATTTATCTAAAATGAATAGGTCTCTTTCTATATTTATATCCATTATGGTTCTAAATAACTTATAACTTATTCTTAAATATCACCATATCCTCTATTTTTTTCTAAACCATAATCTGATACCAACTATAAGGACATGGCCATAAAACTTACATAATCTTTACTTATGTCAATAATTTGACCTTATTTCACATTGATGATATTTTCAAGTGTATATATTTGAAGAATTACATCATAACTCAAACACAACAACATAAATATTACAAAAGAGACACTTCTACTCACTATGCTTTTTTATAAAGGAAAAAATATTTTAAAAATATATATGGTCTCATCTCATGATTAAACATCATAAATATTCCTTTATCCCATCATTATCTATATTCTTCTATAAATCCTGTTAAAACATTTCAAAACATGGGATAATCATAATAATTTCAGTAAAGGACACACACTGTAAGTCTTATGAAAACATGTAAAGCATGAATACTTTATCATAAAGTAATACCTTTTACCTTTAAGAAGCAGTAAATAAAATTTACTGAATATAATCTCATTTTTTACCCTTTTTTAATCAAATTATTACCTAAAAACCCAAGGAAGTCACATATAACAATTAAAGGTAACCTGGTACATAAAAATACATAAGTGGAATTATTATATGGTTGACTTCCACAGATATCACTAAATGGAATATCCATAAACAAAACATCCATAACCAATGAGTTGGAGATCTATAATGGGTATCACCATTCCAATAATCTATATCAGGCTCACTTGTGAGCTTTAATGGGGCTCAACCCTTCATATAAGCTTACCGGGCTCAACCATGAGTTATAATGTGACCCAACCCTTCATGTATGTTGTTTCGGGCTCACCCGTGAGCTATAATGGGCCTCAACCCTTAAAATAATATATATCGGTACCACCCATTTCATATAATGTTTAAGTAATGTTTCATGAATAAAATATATTTATCACAAGACCCTTTTGAAAACTTCTTCTAATCCTATATTAATAACATTTCTATATAAAAAATACCATTTTAGTTATGAACCCATATTCAATACCATGAATCTCAAAAAGGTAATAAGGTCCTCATTTTCCTTTTAAAAACATTAAGTCTTATAGAGGAATCTATGTATAAAATAATGGTTACGGTGGCGGAGAAGTTGTCTCCATAAATAAGAAAAAACATTCTTTTTTATTTTGTAATGAAAGTAAAATGATTTGTATAAAAAGATTAAATTTGGAAAACATAAAATTAAATTAAATATATACATAAAATTTCATGTGTATTTATTTTATATCCACATAAAAAAATATGTTATTTAATTTCTTGAAGAAAATATTTGATAATTAAATCTTTAAACATTCAAGGTGTCTGATACAACTTTGGACATTTAATTATTGACCTCCGTTAATTAATAAATTTATAAAAATAATAAATAACATTATTATAAATAAAATATTGATATGAAATGTCATATTTTCTATATATACACCATATCAAAGAATAACAGTGCATATTAACAATAAATGCCTCAATGAAAGGAGATTGAGATTAAATCCCTTACATTAATTTTGAATCCTCACACATGTTCCTTTTTATTCATAAATAATATACTTAGGTTAATTTATACTTTATTGAGAACATTTTTCATGTTTATTATTTATTTTATATCACTTATTTTCATTGTATAATAAATACTTAATTATTTATTTTCACATTGGGTGTTTTTGGACATTCGATACTCGATCTGAAAATGAGCATGGTATGATATCAAAATACCATGTGGTCATAATTCCATCATCTCCAGGATAATATTCATGAAATTATTATAATTTTTATACATAAATTATACATTTAAATATAACCATGAATTGTGGTTATGAAAAATGAATAATGTTATAATCATAGAGACGGTAAGTTGTGTGTACATGTGAGTAACGTTTCCATTTTTTGATTAATACTTATTTGAATAAGGTGATAATTATTTTATATTTTTAGAAAGATAATAATATTATAAAAATATTAATAATCATTAAAATGTACCTATATATATCATACATGTGATGTGGTGAATAAAAACAGTTCACATTGCTTCGTGGAGGTGATAGTTTACATGTACGCACGAACGTCGTTATCAATTTTATGTGCATGAAAAGTAAGAAAATGATTTACATAATATTCTATTATAATTATAAATATGTAATGAACATTATATAATAACATTAATTCCATATTTATAACCAATCATGATATATTCTTATGGGAAACGAATCAGATCGGTTTGTAAAGGTGATAATTCACACGTACGCATGAACAACTAATTCATTCCCAATTTAATTGAAGTGGAAAAGTATTTAGGTGATGAAATTGATATAATAACATCTTACTATATTTACGATACTAGATTTACTAATTAATTTTATAAGATAAATTTTTTTATGTTAGTGGATGAAGAAATAAAATAGAAACACTTAAAAATAAATGATACCTCTTCTTCGGTTGATCACATTTGAAGAATACCTTAACACCCCTATGAAGGGGATTATGGCAAAACTAAGGCCTCAAAAATATGGGGTGGAATTTTAGTAATGTTTTTTATCATATATTGGATGAACCAAAATGATTTGGAAGTGTGAGTATTATAGAAATGTGGGTACCTTTTTATAGGAGAGGGGAGGGTCACCCTTGGAAACTCGAAAAATATTAAATTAATATAAATTAAATTTTTATTATAAATGGTCCCAAACTCATTTATTTATAATATAATATGATAATGGGTAAAATACCAATCATATAATTAAAATTATTCAT
Source organism: Viscum album (assembly GCA_963277665.1). Lineage (NCBI taxonomy): Eukaryota > Viridiplantae > Streptophyta > Magnoliopsida > Santalales > Viscaceae > Viscum > Viscum album. Next base: position 879,073,536 of record OY728163.1, read on the forward strand.
CTTTTGTATGTTTTTTAATCCTTATCTTCTGGTTTTAACATTAACTATTCTCTTTTATATTTTAATTGTAGTGATAGCATTGTAAATATTAAGATGTTATAAATTTTAATTTTATGGAATAAATTTCTCATAAATGGATAATTTATAAACATTTAGACCTTATCATTGTAAATTTATAATTTTGTAGTGTTTTTATTATTTTTAAATAATTTAATAAAATGTATTTTTTATAAATTATCAATTATGTCAATTTTGAAACTATTCACTTTATTGAATTTCAATAATATCTAAAATAGTTATAACATATAGAAAAATTGAATAGTATTTATCATGACACATCCCCCACCCACCCCCTGGGGCCTATATCGTGGCTACCCCAAGCCATCCTTCTATAGGCCAGGGGCTAGCGACTAGCACCAAAGGCGTAAATCCCTAAACTGGGAAGAAATTTCCTTTATAACTGTAAACACACACAATCAGAGTACAACTGAAGTAAACATTAAGTAAAAACTATATAAAAAGGAGTGATGGAAAGTAAAAGGGGCCAGAAATACAAGACCAATAAGAAAGTACAAGTACAACTGAAGAAAAGTAAAGAAACTTCTGGGTCTTCCTCTGTGGTTCCTACCTAAAGCGTAGGTACAGATGGCCTCCTCAGCACTCCACGTCCATCCATCTGCTTCGTCTACCATCACACTAGTGGTCCACCTCTGGGTACCATCTAGTACTACTAATCTCAACCTTAGTCAGCGCTATCCATTGTCTGAAACCAACACAACGAAGTGCGGGCATAGCCCATGTAGGGGTGAGTATAACGATACTCGGTAGGGATCCTGAGACCCTCAAGGTCTCACGAAATCCAACAAGGATAAATAACAATGTAAGAAATCAATGGATAACCATTACTTAGGTATATACCCATACATATACCTATGTTATCTAGTGACCCATTAAAAACATGAGGAAAACACAAAATTCATTGACTCAGCTCAAACTAGGATTTTATTCTAGCGGTAGTATCAAGTAACATCCCCAATCACACTATCAGACACTTGGATGATGGTGTACTCTTCCTCTTTTGATTACAGTGGGCCTGCCACATCAAACAGAGGTGCATCCCACTATCCGGCACTGCTGTGGTACTCCTCCGGTCATGTACCATGGATCTGCTACACTCACACAGAGGCACTTCCCACTGTGGGACTGTTGCGCTCACACAGAGGCGCTCCCCCTCGTAGCTTGCTCAGGTACTCCTCTTGTCGAGTATCATGGGTCTGTTGCATCACACATAGGTACTCCCCACTATGTTTTTCCCATGTCACACAAGGATGCTCCCCACTGGACTAGTCGAAACACTCCGGGTCGAAAGGTCAGTAGTCGTCAGGTCTCAACCATCTACTAGGTTTCCGTGCTCTGCTCACTCATCTCCTAGAGGGTCCGCTCCACAAGTTACAGGTCGATTCTCTAACTGCCACGAAAACCCATGAAGAAGTATCTCAAAGATCCCCCACACCATAGGGGGATAATCCAAGCAATACATATCCAAGGCACAGAGACGAGATGACCAAGCCATTTTCCAAAAAAAAAACACGGCATGTTGGTATGGTTACACGTCGTGTCTTCATACCTCAGGTACGGCCCATGTACAGTGGCCCATGTGGAAAGGCTGGTCATGAAGAAAAGTAACTACACGGTGTGTGGAATGTTTACACACCATGTCCACGTATATGGGGTCAGCTCCGTGTACACAAGCCATGTGCCCGTACACGGCCTCAACCTTAGTTTTCCAACCCATGTAACTGGTACACGGGGTATCCTGTGTCATTGGTGTTTTCTGTCCATGTTGTAGAGTACATGCCCATAAACTTCACCTGTGTCCGTGTATTCCTGGGATACACGTAGAGTATCACAATGTCACCCCTATCATTCTGCGTTAGAGAGTACACGTCGTGTGATTCTTCCTGTGTCCGTGTATTCCCCAAAATACACATCGTGTGTCATGTAGCCACATCTGCCAGACCATGTGGAAAGTACACTCCATGTGACCAGGGTCACACGCCATGTGCTACCAGTTTGGCCATTGAACCCCAGCTACACTACACCCGTACTATACAGCGTTTCCTTAGAGAGTGCATGCCATGTATTCTGAAATTTTCTAGAAATGACGCCTCTGGGCAGTACACCTCATGTGTTGCCTGTTCTTCATTTTGATAGTCTGATTGTCATGAAACCATAGGCCTTAGGTCTCCCCGATGTTCTGAAGTCATTGTCGGCATTTTTGAGCCTCCGAACGTCTCCAAAAACACGTTTTGGTTCTCCCGCATGAGAAAGGGGTCGAAAAACGGTCTTTCTGTTCCAGACTGATATGTTTCCCTCTATCGTCACCGCACCTCCGCTAGGTCATTGTGACATTGGGTCTTATTTCTGGGATTGTTACATCGCAAATCAAACCCGCAACAATCCGTTTTTCATTACCAAATAAGAACGTGAAGAACACACCCATATTCACAAGAACGACGCAAGGAATCGGGCCATGATAGTTTGGCCCATTCCTTCCACATTAGTTTGATAGAAAGTGGATCAAGAGGAAACAACTCAATAATGTAAGAAAGAATTAATGTTTCTCAAAACCAAAACACACCCCTACCTCGTATTTTTGATTGTTGATGAAGTCCCGAAAAGGCGTACATCGTTCCATTGCTCAACGTGTTCGTCACACACTCCCAAATCATGCTCGTGCATCGAAAAGTGACCAGGGTAGAAGACCTTGGAAGAAGTGTCACCGACATTCTTCGTATTCTTTGTCAGGGGGATGGTTCTCCCTAACTCCATCTTTCCCCAAGCTCCACCCAATGGAAATTCCAACAAAAAAATGGATTATGTTAATCCATTATTTAATTGGTGGCCCTAAAAATTTAAATGAATTCAAAATAATTAATAAATGTTCCATGAATTAATTTCTATGGTTTGGCACATTTATGAGGGAATTTCAAGGGTTTCCCCCACTTATGGGGAGTTTAAGGGGTTTAAAGCCCGTGTGGTCCCCACCTCTTTAATTTCTAAGAGATGTTTAGACCTCCGATGGGACCCACCACCATAACCTCTCATGGGAGGTTATGGTTTGGTGGAACCCACCTCTAACCTCATCTTGGAGGTTTTAAAAACCAAAAAAATAAAAATAAGCTAACACATTATTTTTATTTTATTAAAAACCCAAAAAATATATTGCATTCTTGATCAACTGCCATTGAGGTGAAATTCTTATTAAGTGAATACCGGCATTGCAAGTTCAACAGTGCCCTCGGATTTCAATTTCGAGTACCAGTTCAAATGTCCTAAAATCCCACTTGCACATTTACTGAATGTACCCGAACAAAACTCCAGAAATTGATTCTGGTCAAAATAGGTGTCAAAATCAAGCACCGTAATTTTTCGCGGGCTCGTAAAAATCCCATGTATTTAAGAAAAAAAATTCCACGTAAATTCATGGTCTTTACATTCTCCCCACCTCAGGGATTCAGGTCCCTCTATGCTATAACTCGAACTATGGAAACAAATGGGGGTACTGAGCACGCATCTGAGCTTCTCGCTCCCGTGTGCTCTCTTGGAGGTTCCCGTGCTGCCAGCGTAGGCATAGTAGGGGTATCGACCGTCCATGTAGGACCCTCTCCTATCGATCCTCAATCTCCACTAGAACCTCAATGAAAGTCTCCCCATCATCAATGGCTAGATCCATGTGGTCAATGATTTGGGATGGGTCGTGCACATATCTCCTCAACTAAGATACATGGAAGACATTGTGCACCCCGTGCAACTGAGGTGGAAGAGCTAAGTGGTAAGCCACCTCACCTACTCTGCTGAGGACCTGGAAAGGTCCGATGAATCGTGGAGATAACTTTCTGCCTCGACCAAATCTCCATAGACCTCGTCGAGGTGAGACCCATTAGAAGACGTGGTCGCCATCCTCAAACACTAGAGGTCTCTGCTTCCAGTCAACATATGACTTCTGTCTACTCTGTGAAGTCTTCATCTACTCCGGGATGATTTTCACCTTCTCTGTGGTAGCTCGTACCATCTCTGGTCCCAGCAGTGCTGACTCCCCAGGGTCTGTCCGGCACAGAGATGATCTGCAAGGTCACCCGTACAATGCCTTGAAATGGGCCATCCCAAGGGTGGAGTGATAACTATTGTTATAGGAAAACTACATCAAAGGAAAGTGATCTCCCAACTGCAACCAAAGTCAAGGAATTATGCATGGATCATATCCTCAATGGTCTGGAAGGTCCCCTCAGTCTGGCAATCTGTCTGAGTATGGAATGTAGTGCTCAGACATAGCTATGTCCTGAAAGACTCCTGAAACCCCTTCCATAGTGGGGAATTAAACCGTGCGTCACGGTGGGAGACAATAGGAGAATTTAATCCATGAAAACACACAATATATTGTACATAGAGGCATCTCAAGCTCTCAACTGATCCCTGCTCTCTAATCAGTAGGAAGTAGGCCGACATGGTGAGTCAGTAAAAAATCACCCAAATTGAGTCATGACTCATGGATGTACGTGGAATAACCATCACGAAGTCCATGGATATCCCATCCCACTTCCACTTTGGGACCTCTATGGGATGTACCAAGCCTACTGGTACCTATTTCTCCACCTTTACTTACTGAAAAGTGAAGCATCGTGAGAGAAACTCAGCTATTGTCTTCTTCATACCTAGCCACCAGTGCTGTCGTCAAAGGTCTTGGTACATCATCGCCACTCCTAGATGAACCGCTAGAGGGGAAGTGTGGAACAACCTCAACACTTCCTTCTGAAGTGCTACCGGTACCATAGTATGTCCTCTAAAGAGGATGACATGCTCCCAACCTTCAAAAAATCCCTCAGGTGCTTTCCCTGTGGATATCTGAGCACATCAGGTCTCACAGTCTGTTTTCCCATTTTGTGCCTCCCTGACTCACTGAAGAAGTGGGGGAGTGACTGTAAGAGACCGTAGATAGGTTTCTCCATCTTTATCCATAAAGGATATCTATAAGGTATCCAAATTCTATGTCGACTCTACTAACAGCTATATACTAGATCTCGTACTGATTGCATCCGCATCAATGTTCCCCTTCCTATGAGTATAGACTATCTCAAAGTCATAGTCCTTGAGGAACTCAAGCCAACACTACTGCCTCAGGTTTAGGTATTTTTAAGAGAAGTTATACTGGAGACTCTTGTGATCAGAGTACATAGTAAAAAGATCGCCCTTAAGATAGTGTCAGCACATATTCAAGGCGAAGACCACTACGGCTAAATCCTGGTCATGGGTAGCATAGTTCTGCTCATGTTGTCTCAGCTGCTGAGAACCATATGCGATCACTGCTCACTCCTGCATCCGAACACACCCATGTTCGGTCCCTGATTCTAAGCAGTAAACTAAATACCCTACGCCTTCCTCTGGATGCCTTAAGATGGGGGCACTAGTAAGCCTCTGCCTCAGCTCCTGAATGATCTTCTAGAATATGTCTAACCACATGAAGGGGTTCCCCTTATTTTTCAAGGCTGATAGTGGTGCTGCAACTCTGGAGAAGTCTGGAACAAATATTCAGTAGTATCCATCCAAGCCCAGGAAACTCCGTACCTCTGCCACACTCATGGGTGGCTCCCAAGAAAGTATCGCCTCAATCTTAGTTGGATCTACTACAACTCTAGCCTCTGAGATAACATTTCCTAAGAATTAAACCTCTCGAATCCAAAACTGGTACGTCGAGAGACTATCATAAAGCTGGTAATCTCAGAGTGTGTCCAGTACTACCTATAAATGGTAGGCATGCTCTTCCTCAGTAGTCGAGTAGATCATAATGTCATCAATAAAGACCATGAAAAAGTAATCGAGGTAAGGCTGGAAAATCCTATTAATGAGACACATGAACATTGTTGGAGCATTGGTTATGCCGAAGGGAATAACCAAGAACTCATTTTGTCTCTAAAGACACATTTAGGCCATCTTCTGGACATCCTAGTCTCGAACTCTGAGCTGGTGATTGCCTGATCTGAGGTCTATTTTGAAGAACCACCGCGCTCTATTCGGCTGATCAAAGAGGCCATTAATCCTTGGGAGTGGGTAATTTTCCTTCACGGTCACCTGGTTCAGGAGACGGTAGTCAATATAGAGCCTCAAGCTCCCATCCACCTTCTTGTCGAACAGAATAGGGGCTGCCCAGGGAGAAACACTGGGTCTGGATGAATCCCTTCTCGTGCAAGTCCTCCAGATGTACTCGAAGCTCACGAAGCTCAGCGGGAGCCATCTGATATGCTGGTGTAGATATCAGTGTCGTCTCGGGGTATATGTCTATGTAGAATTCCACCTCTTTCCTAGGAGGTTGTTCTGGAACATCGTCAGGGAAAACATCCGCGTACTGGTCCACCACTGTAGGATAAGTCACACCCTCCACATCGACAGCTCCAAGGGTAAGGCAAGCCAACTGGTGAGTGATTAGTTGCACCCTCCTTCGAGTAAGTCCATCCTATGCTGAAAAGGTTCCCTTCTTGCCGATGAAGATAAAACCAGTCCCATCCATGTGGACACACCACACTTTGCGCCTAATATAGTCGATATGAGCATAGACTTTAGATAACCAATTCATACCCAAGTTGATGTTGTAAGGCCTCGACGCCACTACAAGGAGATCCCATCTGAATCTCTCGCCACCTAGAGTAAGCTCACACTACTGGCACTAGTGAGTAATCATCGAGTCTACTCCTATAAGAGTCTCTAGCTGTAAGGATAGAGCAAACGGCTCTATTGGAATCTCTGAGATCTGAACGAGGGCAGTGATAATGAAAGAGTGACTAGAACCTATGTCTATAAGAACTGCAGCTACGATGGAGTAGACATAGATCTTACCTCGAATAATCTCCGGAGTGTCGTGATCATAAGCCTCAGCTGCTTGAAGCTAAACTCTCCCATTTCCACCAACTCCATGTGGTCTAGGTGGACCTCCTGGTAGTGGTGGTGGTAACACCTCATAATGTCATCCACCACCAGATGCACACCCATCTCCTCTAACATGTCTGCCTACTCCCTGCGGACTGCCTTGATCAAAGCTCTGCCTCTTCTTGGGAGGTCCCTTAACTGTCTGTTGAAAATCTGAATAGTGGGTCGGATAGTCATGAGCCATGTAACCCTACCTGCCACATGAGTAACACTGCCTAATCCTGGCAGGTAATTCACTACCTAGGGTGTCCCACACAATAGATCATGAGTCCTACGGTCATCCACCCATGGGTCTGGTCCTCTTGGACCTCTGCATCATCTGTCTACTGCCAGCTTCATGAGACTCTACTTCATGTAGACTAGTAGTGGGTCCCGATGCTGGTGACTGCTCGTCCAGGAAACACCCTACTATGAGGGCTCTCTCTAACACCCCTTCCTTCTTTTAGATGCTGAGGGAGATCATTGATGCCCTGATCTATCAACTGAGCCCCTACACAAAGGTCTGGGCCCTGAAGAATGGGTCTCGTACCATATCTGTGGAGTAGGGCAAGATGTCATTAAACCTCGCTGAGTACTAAGCTACCATCCTTCTACCCTACTGTAGATGTAGTAGATCCTATATCCACATCGCTCGTAGGGTGGCTATGACAAACTCGGCCCGGAATAGGCTCTCAAAGTCTGCCTATAGTAGCGTTTCCTCGTCATGCACCTAGAGAATCAGGCTCCACCATCTGCCTGTTGCTGCCTCAAGGAGGCTGAAAGTAAGGATCACCATGAAGTCTACTAGTGTCCCTACTATCCTGAAGACTTTCACCATAGCCTCTAGCCAATACTTATCCACTTGTGGGTTCGTATCTCCCCAGAACCTGGGTGGCCTCTAGCACTGTAACTCATGCAACGTTCTCAAGCGGCGTGCATCGTCTACTATTGGGGTGGGTGGAATCGGTGGCCCAACGGGAAGTGGTACCGCCGGTGCCTCTCCTGGTAAAGGGCCCAGCACTGAGGCCCCGTCGCTCAGTGGGATGTTAGAGCGTAAGACTCTTGGAGATCTATTGGGAGGCATCCTAAAAGAAACAGTTGCGACATGGTCAATAGATTATCCCTGGTGATATGACCTGGTTGAGCTGACTTAAGAAAACCTTCAAAGATACCCACACGATCAGTTTTTCCATGCACTAAGTCAGAGATCAGTAGTCAGGGTCCTAGTGTATGGATACATCGGCTTCCTTCACTAACACTGGACTCCATGAACTGATAACCACACTTAGTACCATTAACACTATTTCTTCACAGAAAATAATGATCAGTTTCATATGTTTTGTGGTAAAATCGACTCCTCTGTTACCAATTTTTCAGGACCCATCCCCCCCCCCCCAGGGGCCCGTATCATGACTACCCCAAGCCCGCCTTCCATAGGCCAAGGGCTAGCGACTAGAACCAAAGGCGCAAATCCCTAAACTGAAAGGCATTGCCTTTATAACTGTAAACACACACAATCAGAGTACAACTAGAGTAAACACTAAGTAAAAACTATATACAAAAAGGATTGTTAGAAAGTAAAAGGAGCCGAAAATTCAAGCCCAACAAAAAAGTACAAGTACCACTAAAAATAAGTAAAGCAGCTACTGGGTCGTCCTCCGGGGTTCCTACCTGAAGGGCAGGTAAAGATGGCCTCCTCAGCACTCCACATCCATCCGTCTGCTCCATGTACAGTCACGCCGAGTGGTCCACCTCCAGGTACCGTCTAGTCTTTCTAATCTCTACCTCAGTCAGAAAATATTTTTCGTCTACAACCAACACAACGTGGTGGAGGCATATCCCGTGCAGGGGTGAGTATAACAATACTCAGTAGAGACCCCAAGACCCTCAAGGTCTCACAAAATCCAATAAGGATAAATCACAAAGTATGAAATCAATGGATAATAATTACTTAGTTATATTCCCATACATATACCTAAGTTATCTAGTGACCCATCTCAAACATGAAGAAAACACAAAAGTCATTGTCTCAGCTCAAACCAGGATTTTATTTTAGGGGTAGTATCAAGTAACATCCCCAGTCACACTGTCGGAACCTCGCCTGATGGTTTACTCCTCCTCTATCGAGTACAGTGGGCTTGTCGTGTCACATAGATGCACTTCCCACTATCCTGGACTAATTTGGTACTCCTCCCGTCGAGTACCATGGATCTGTTGTGCTCACACAGAGGCACTTCCCACTGTGGGTCTTCCGCGCTCACACAGATGTGCTTCCCCTTGTAGCTTGTTGATGTACTCCTCCGGTCGAGTATTGTGGGTCTACTACATCATATAGAGGCGCTCCCCACCATGGGTCTGCCACATCACACAGAGGTGCTCCACATTGGACTCGTCGAAACACTCAGAGTCAAAGGGTCAGCAGTCGTCAAGTCTCATCCATATACTAGGTCTCTATACTCCGCACTCTCATCTTCGGGAGGGTCTGCTCCACGAGGTACAGGTCAATTCTCCAACTACCACGAAAATCCAAAAAGAAGTATCTCAAAGATCTATTACATATTAGGGGGAAAATCCAAGCAATATGTGTCCACGACATAGAGATGAGATGACCGATCCATTTTCCAAAAAAAATGCACGGTGGGTTGGTATGGTTACACATCGTGTCTTCATACCTTGGGTACTGCCTGTGTACAATGGCCTGTGTCGAAAGGCTGGTCATGTAAAAAAGTAAGTACATTGTGTGTGGATTTTTTACATGCCATTTCCAAGAATCTGGGGTTAGCTCCATGTACGATGCCCATGTTCCCGTACATGGCCTCAACCCAAGTTCGCCAACCCGTGTAACTGGTACCTGGGGTATCCCGTGTCATTGGGCTTTTCTGACCGTATAGTGGAGTACATGCTCATGTACTTCAACCATGTCTGTGTATTCCCAAGATACATGCAAAGTCTCTTGAAGTCACCCCTATCATGCTACGTTAGAGAGTACACGTCATGTGGTCAGGCAATGTGATTCTTCCCGTGTCCGGGTATTCCCCAAAATACACATCGTGTGTCATGTAACCGCGTCTGCCAGGCCGTGTGGAAAGTACACGTCATGTGACTAGGGTCACAATCTTTGTGCTACCTGTTTGATGCTCTAACCCTATCCATAGTACACCCGTACTACACGGTGTGTCCTTCGAGAGTAAACGCAGTGTGTTCTGGAATTTTCCAGAAATGATGCCTTTGGCCAGCGCACCACCTGTGATGCATGTTCTACGTTTTTATGGTCCGATTATCACAAAACCACAGATATAGGTTTCCCCGATGTTTCAAAGTCATTGTCGGTGTTTTCGAGCCTCCTAACAGATCCGAAAACATGTTTTGGTTCTCCCGCATGAGAAAGGGGTTGAAGAACAGTCCTTCCATTCTGGTCTGATCTGTCGCTCGCTATCGTCGCCACATCTCCACTAGGTCGTCATGACTGTGGTTCTTCTTTTTGGGATCTTTTCATCTCAAAACAAACCCGCAACTGTCCATTTTTTGTTACCGAAGAAGAACATCAAGAACACACCAATATTCACAAGAACAGCAGAAGGAATTGGGCCGTGTTAGTTTGGCCTGCTCCTTCCACATTGGGTGGATAGCAAACAGATCAAGAGGAAATAATTCAATCATGTATGGAAGAATTAATGTTACTCAAAACCAAAACACACCCCTACCTCATATCGTTGATCGTTGACAAAATCGCAGAAAGGTGGACATCGTTCCGTTGTTCGTTGCATTCATCACGCACTCCCAAATCAAGCTTGTGCGTCAAAACGTGACCGGGGTAGAAGACCGAGGAAGAAGCGTCACTAGTGTTATTCGCATTCTTCATTGGGAGGATGGTTCTCCCTATCTCCCTCTTTCCCCAAGATCCACCCAATGGAAATGCCAACCAAAGTACTGGATTAAGTTAATCCATTATTTAATTGGTGGCCCCAAAAATTCAAAATAATTCAAAATAATTAATTAATGTTCCATTAATTAATTTGTGTGGTTTGGCACATTTATGAGGGAAGTTCAAGGGTTTCCCCAACTTATGGAGAGTTAAAGGGGTTTAAAGCCCATGTGGTCCCCACCTCTTTAATTTATATGAGATTTTTATACCTTGGGCGGGCCCCACCACCATAACCTCTCATGGGAGGTTATGGTGTGGTGTCCCTCACCTATAACCTTCTCTTGGAGGTTTTAACCACCCAAAAAATATAAAACAAGCTAACACTTTATTTTTATTTTGTTAAAAACCCAAAAACTATCTTCCATTCTCGACCAACTATCGTCAAGGTGAAAGTCTTCTTATGTTAATACCAGAGCTGAAAGTTTAATGGTGCTCTCAGACTTCAATTGTGAGCACCGGTTCAAAAGTTATATAATCTCGATCGCACTTTTACTGAACATACCTGAACAAATCTTCAGAAATTGATTCTGGGCGCACCGGGCCTCATAATCAAGCACCGTAAATTTTCGTGGACCCGTAAGAATCCCATGTATTTAAAAAAAATACACGGAAATTCCGAGTCTTTACAGTCTTATAATATGTAATATTAACCTATTAAATTACTTTATTACATAAATTATGTCAAATAATATTAATTTAAATTTTATAATATCATTTCTTCGATTGTTTTATTAATAAGGATATCACTACATCATATTTGTGTCATAATTAAATTTAATTATTTTATGTATAAAATTTATAAATTAAATAATGATATGTACTGAATATTTTTATATTTCTATTTAATATTTATAGTTGATTAGATCGCTTATATAACCACATATTAAAAAAAATTAGTAAGAGTTTTGTTTATGATACTTTTTCATGTACCTTAAATTAAATGTTATAAATGTCTCAAAAACATCCAAGTGCATTCCAAAAGAAAAAGTTTCTTCCCAAGGGTTTTCTTTGTTGGAATTAACTCATTTAATTTTATTAGGACAATTGTTTTGGTAGTTTTATATTATTATAATATTATTTTTATCCTTATTTAATTGATTTACCCTTTGATTGTGGTAAATAAAATACTAATGTTAAAATTCACCAAAAATTAATTCTAAGCATCCCCTGGGTCTTTAATGCAGGCCATGGTCATCTTTTTTGGACCAATTATTCTTCAGGCGATCACACGGTGAGATCTAGGTACACGATGGCTCATGGTATTCACTCTATCGACCATTAGGAGGGACCATGGAAAGCACTTTTGAAGCTCAATGCCCCCCCAACCACAAAACAAATACGCCAATTTTGATGGTAGGTGTGCACGGGCACCCTCCTTACCATGAGCCTCTTTGTTTACTAACATATGGCCAGTGCTGATTCCTTCCCTTTCTGCCCGAATATTCATGAAAGTCCTTGGCACATCATCATTCAATTCTAGGGAGCCAATGAAATTTGGAATAAATGGGGCCTAGCTTCGGATGCTTCACTGGACATTGCCTCTAACCTCCCCAATATTCTAATACGCTGGTGTTCCTCTCTTTCATCGTCTCATGCAATCTCTCATTTCAACCTAGCCTGGATTATTTGGGTTTTGTGTAACGATTCATTTTTCCACCACATTCATCAGCCTCCTGAGTTATGGATTGAACAAGACACTTCATGGATTGAGGGATGTAAGGACCAAAAAGGACACTTTATGCCAGGTGTTACCCCCTCTTGTCCCCCTCATTGGATCCCCCCAATGGAAGGGAGTCTTGAGCTTAACATGGACACCTCTCTCCCCAAGGATGGGCATGTTGCTCTCGGTATCCTAGCTCGAAATCATCTGGGGAAGATCATTACAGCAAGATATGAATCACATCACACCTTATGGGAACCTGCAGTTTCTGAGGCCTATGCCATACTTTCAGGGATGATGCTCGTTATGGAACGTGGATGGGATGATATTGTCATTGAGTCTGACTGCCTTACTGTTATCAGTGCTATTATCCACAATGACGCCGGACTCCAACCCTTTGGCTTCATCATCAAGATAATTTGCTCACTACACCAAGGTTTCTCTTACTACACCTTCGCCTTCACCAAAAGGGAAGGAAAAAATGTGGCCCATCAGCTGGTGGCCTCAGTCCCCTTCAATGTTAACCAGCTATGGTCGGACAATTTCCCTTCTTGGATTTTCTTATGTACGACTGATAAAATTCATCATTAATACTATCTTACCTTCTTTAAAAAAACAATGTATTATTGTTGGATATAAATTATCCTTATGTGCAATGTAAAACTTCAAAAAATCCATTGTTGTGTTTCTGATAAGCTATAAAACAATTCATCCCCTTTAACATAAAATTAATATCTTGTTCATAAATATTATAAGATTTAAAAAATTCATATTCTGTAATTACCTAAGATGTTAAAATTTACATGGAATGATGATACAAGATATCAAAATGATAAACTTCATCTTTAGGTAAATATTCATCAATTGAAGAAAATTGATCATGAGGGTCTTGAATTTGAAAACTAGCTGAGAAACCTTCATCTTGTTATATCTATAGACACAATTATTTTATTTGTTTACAATGAATCCCTCCAAGTTCATGACTGATTATGTTGGTTAATTATAACTTTCCATCATAGATTTGAATGAAGAAAAAGTAGATTTTGTTGTCCCTACTTATATTAGTGAAAAAAAACTCAGTAATGATATTGATAGTTTTTTTGCTCAATTTATCAAATATTTAAAATTATTTTGGTATTCATGTGTTGCATTGTATGATTCTTATAGAAAAGAATATTCCACATTGAATTCCATATTGTGGAGGATGATAAATAGAATTCATTCTTATAGAAATATTCTTAGGATATAGATTTAAAGTAACTCATGTGTTTCCCATTTGTGAACAAGGAAGACACTTAGATAGGATAGAACATTCACCAAGGATTTTGTTTCTAAGACATTGTATATTTTTTCTCTGATGAAATAAATACTAATCTAGGAGGACAACATTCGATGAGAATTAAAAAGAAGGTAGAACACTATATCCACTAACTCATGATCAACTCTCTTAGAAATTAAATTATATGGCCACCACTTTTTGTAAAACTTCTCCAAAAAAATATACAATAACTGGTTGAAAAAAAAGATCAGTTTTTTAAATTACTATAGTATAATTTATTTACATCGGACTTTTTTACGAAAAAATACATGTAGAGGAAAATGTGTGTTGTAGTGTCCTTGGAATTTTACTAAATGAACCCAAAAAAACAAATGAATTAACTTAGGATATGATGTACATGATTGACCTAGGTATACTAGGAGAGTTGGCACAAGTGAGGGGTGAATGAAGGAATTTTCTTCCTCCAACTACATACACTCTTTCTAGGAAAGAGAGTTGTCAATTTTTCAACTCCATAAATAATGTAAATCTTCCATAGGTTATTAATAAAATATCAATAATATCATGTCATAGAAAAATCTAAGTTAATGTTCCTAAAATCACATGATTATCATGTTTCTATGCCATATATAAATATTTTATCTTTACGTAGAGTTTCTCAAAAGAAATTATATCATACATTAACCAAGATTTTTTTTATTTTCAAGGAAATATGTAGTGAAGTTATGGAACATGTGAAATTACCAACTATGGAAAAGGAAATTTTTTTCATATTATGTGAATTGTCTAGATTCTTCCACTTTCATTCATTGATATGATGGTTCACTTTTTTGGAGTTATTTTACTATGTGTCCTTATACATTATAGAAATATGTAGCCGATTTAATGGTATATTAACATTTTTAAATGGTATTTAAAAAATTGAAGTTGGATATATGGTTATATTTCAGAGAACTATATTGAGGAGGAAGTCATTGAATTCTGTACCGAATATCGTTTTGGTGTGGAAAACATTAATATACCAAAATATCATCACACCAGGTGACTTGTGGGTAAAGTTATTTATAGAATAGATGTTACAATAAATAATAATATATAGTAGGGGCTGATCCACCTTTACATTTTACATAATGTTTTATAGTCTTTCTTCATATGTTTAAACCCACAATATAATTCTTATCCATTTGAATCCCTCAAATGATGAATTATAGATATCAATTACCCATATTCATTAGTTTATAGTATAGTATTAATACCATATTTTTAAGGAGTCAATTAGAACTATAAATCTAATTATAGGAAAAATTATATAGATATTCAAAGGACCAATAATTCTTGTATTATCATATAATTATTTTGTCATAAATGGTTATATTTTTATACAAAAGAATATTTGTAATGAAATACCATAAAATCTTGTGGATTTACACTTATAGATGAAGCGATTCATGTATTTGGTAATAAGAAAAAAATAAAATTTATGTAAATATGTCATACTTTGGAATCATTGAACAAATATGGGAGTTGGATTATAGAAAATTCTAACATCTTATTTTTCAATGAAAGTAGTTTGATACAAGAGTGAAGTTAAAATCTATGAATTAGGATTCATGAAAGTTTATTTCATTAATGAGGGGTAAAAGTATGAACTATTTATAGTTGAATCATAGACAGTTCGGTTATTTTATGTCTTGGATCCCCCAAAAATAAAAAAGTCAATTTTTATGTTATCAACCAAAACCACTGAAGGATCACAGGTAAAATAAACTAAGGTTGACCCTTTCATTACAATGTATCTATAATTTTGCAGTGGTGCTTATGTAGATGGTGTCTTGTATGATAGGGGATACCACAATGGGGGAATTTAGATACATAGTAGAGTGTTTAAACCCCATTAACCATAAATTAAAATAGAGTGTAAAATAATTAGGTTTTGTTATTTTGAAATATACATTGAGTTACCCCATATTATTATATATTCACTAGTTTCATTAGGTATAATAAATTAAATGGAAATCCAATTATATAAATAATGTGTTTTTCACATGATGATGCTTCCAATCCCAAGAAACAATATGATTCTCAACATGTAGATGCCCCTAATGAAGAGTAATGACAAGTTCATCCATATATCGATGGTACCAATCATGAGGAATATCATATTGATGATTTCAACGAAGAGGAAATAGTATAAGGTGATGTACCTATATCCATGAAATAATAGTGGTGTCACATCTCAACGGTGTTAAAAAAAGATAGAATCATAGGCATTAAATTAATGGATATATGGAATGAACAAAACAAACATATGAAACCAAACCTTTATATTTTTATTTGTTAAATTGGGTTCAACACTTGAATTCTTGTTCTAATTGATTAATATATGTAGAAAAATATTTTTCATGTTGTCAGAAGACTAATTTAAGAAGTTATTAGGCTAACATTATGATATACTTTCATTATTTTACATAAAATTAATATAATTAAACATATATTTACTATTCATTATCCCTTGTGGATTAAATGTATAATTTATAAATACCAGATAAAATGTGTACTAATAATCTCTATAAAGTATCATAGAGGATTTTATACAATTTTAATGAAGAACCGGTTTAGGAATAATAAATGGAAATTAAATCCACACCCACCATAGATGTATGTACACTTGGTAAACCAAGAAATATAGAATGTATTTATATTTTATCATAAGGATGGACCTTTTAAGGAACATTATAAGTAGAAATAATTACATTATAACATGTGTGTTAATTACTTTTATTAAAAAAATATAATTTATAAAACAACAAAGTAGTTCTAAAAATAATATGTGTTCATCCAAAACAACATACCCATATCTTAATGCAAGGATAAGGTATGCTTCACATGAAAAAAATTGTTATATATTTTAAATATACAATAATAATTTTATGTGGAATAAAACAGAAAAAAAATATGTTAATTTTTCTATATCCATATGAGTGAATCAAAATCCAAATCCACTTCATTCCCACATTATATGTTAATGAAGTATTCTCAAGTAAATAAATACAGAATAATGATAAATGAAACCACATAAAAATTATGGGAATCTTTTGTAAGTATGTCATACTAAAAAAATTCACTACTCTAAATTTTTATTACATAATAATGATTATTAATTTCCTATATTTTTTTTATTTTGGACATAAGAATAATCATTTATTTTTCTAGATGAATTATTATATTTAGTGGCCTTGAAGTAGTAATAAAAATATTTTCTCGTCATAGATATGGGTTTTGCGGTTTTTAACTATACATGTTTTGAAAAAATAATTCCTTAGGAAAAAATATAAGAAAATAGGGAAAATATAAGAAAATATAATTTCACTAAATGAAAAACATAATTGTATGTCTTAGTTGTAGATAATGTAATGTTAATACATAAATGATAAGAAAAAGAACAACAACAACCACTACATGAAGACCACCCCCATAAAATTGAGGTGATTTATTCCAATCCATGGTCTTCCCAACCAAAGGAAAATGATTTTTATAATTAGTTTTTTGAAATGTGAATTTGGTAGACACAAATAAATTTCATGTACTAACATTTTACAATGTGAGAAATATTTTTCTGTGTATCTATCCTGAGCCACCCATTTACTTATTATGACGAGATCTATATAAAATTTACAAGGAGATAATTTTTATAATAAATAGATTCGAAAATTTCATGTCACGGTGGAGATTCACATAGATCAAAAGCTGAGCATCGAGCTACTAATTCCCCTTAATAGTATAAATGTTCATACGGTAAAACATATTATTGTAACTTTATTATAACGATCATTTGATCTTGAAAAATACTAGTCAAATTTTGTATTCCTTTCCAACTTATTTTTTATGAAATAATATTTAAAATTAATTAAAAATAAGAAATGAACAATAATAATTTAATTATAAATAGATATGAATTTTGGGAAATAAGAGGTTTATTAAAATTCTGGGGGGTACTGTAGCAGTACGGTAGTAGTACTGTACACTGTTCGGGTACTGTAGCAGAACATTACACTGTACAGGTACTGTAGCAAAATAGTACACTGTGTGGGTACTATAGCAGGCACTGTGCATTTATTGTAGCCGGTACTGTTCGGTACTGTAGTAGTTTAAACTATTCACCTTGGTCCACCAGTTTGGGCTTGGAGTCCTTAAGGCTTTCAGGTCACCCAGGCCTTCAGGTCAGTAGGGCTTTCGGGCCACCTTTAAGGCCTTCGGGTGACCTCAAGGCCTTCTAGCCACATGCAGTTGTCCCAGACACACTATAAAAAGGAGCAGCCCTAGAAGAGGATTCAGAGCATGTGCACTCACCAGAGTTGAACCAAATGGATTTTTTAGAATGAGAGGGTATGGCTATGTCATCAGGACCTGCCTGTTCTTTCACAGGAAGCCTAGCCAGACGGCCATGCAAAGGTGGAGAGCTACTATTATGATGCAGATGCTGGGGAGGGGAAGTTCCTTGTAGATAGTCTGGTTGAATTCCCTAAGACCTTCGGGTCATGTAATCTCCTATGCCTAAAGGCCATGTAATATCTGAGCCTACGAGCCTTTTAAGGGTTCCACCTCATCCCTTGAAAGGGGGGTTATCAAAAATTAATAAAAATGAAGGCATTCAGGCCATTTGGGCTAAAATAATTGATCTCTAAATTGATCAAAATTGATTTCATAAATTTCCTTTACCCGCGAGTTAATCATCCAAATTTTACAATTTTACAAGTTCATATAGATACTCCTTTCAAAGATGGTGATACGACCATCATTGATTTTGAAGAAAAAATATATATAGAGGTCATTACAAACATTCTTGGTCCTGAGAATGTTGTTGAACTCCTCAAGCATGGATGGATAGGAGTCTCAATTGAAAATTTATACATGGGTGTGTTTTCATCATTTTTTCCAATAGTTGATCTACTCTATTTATTATATTTAAATACTATTCATATTTTTTGAAGGAGTGCATATCAGTATTATCTAAAAGAAAACAATGTGAACAAAAAATTAGACTCACTAGTACTCAAATAAATTATACAAAAAAAGGTCATTAGAAGAATAATATTATTTAGTATTAGTGTAAAAACTATCAAAAATGTTTGAAAACAAACTTATAAATGGTAGACTCTTCTCAATACCCATGATGTATGGCTAAACTATACAATTTAATCACCTCAAACATATTTTCATTCCTTTTATTACTTATTCATTTTTATTTTATAGGGATCATTGGTTTCTCCTTGAAATCAATTTGGATAAAACAAATATTTATGATTTCGATTCAATGTATGGATACCCAAAATAATAAAACAAACGTGATGAAATTATCAATATCTAAAACACTACATGAAACATTTTACAAAATTAATTCTTGTTGTAAATTTCATATTATTCTTTAATGAAAATTATCTTATGATAGTTTGGTGTTTAAATACCAAAAAATTCATTTCATGAGGATATTCCATAAACACAAGTAGCCAATCAAATTCTATAAGTAAAAAATTATTATGGTATATATATTAATATTTTACTATAAAAAACATAAATAAATAAAATTACTTTGTTTTATCAATGTTTTAGTGGTGTAAAAAACAAACTAATTTCAATGTTTTCGGTTATTATGTGCTGAAAATTTTGAAAGATACCATATTTTATAAACAAAATAGCATCCCCAAAAAGATATTTCTGAAGATAATTATAATTTAATTTAAAATATTTATTAATCCTTTGTTCATTTATATTAATTTAATAATACCAATACTATTGGTAGTCCATGTATTGAAAATAGAAAATATATATTTTTAGAAATTAATGGGAACAATACATGGAATCAAAATGTATGGAGACATCATGAAGAGGTGACTTTTTACTACTTATTTAGTTAATTTTATCATCATATTATCTATATTTTTTAGTTAATTTCTTTATTATTTTTATCTAAAATTTATTGACATAATATTCATAGAGGTTGTAAAGAAAATACTTCATTGAGAATTGTTTTTTCTTAGGCCATTTTGTTCTTTATTAAGAGAAAGATATTATTAGAGAATAATAATTCTCAATACTCTAAGGTCTTATTTTATATCTGTATAGATCTATTTTATCTTTAGTTGAAATTTTTATGTACATTAGTGTGTTTATTTAGTTTAAAATGAATATAAGTGATTATTTTCAGTACAAATTAATGTTTTAGTTACTAACATGTGTCAATCACTAAAAACAATGAAAACATACTCATATTATATTGACACTTCAAGATAAATATCCATAAGTACTTTTGTATCTATATGAATCATCCACACATCAATCTGACACATGTTGTGGCTTTTAGGAATCTATGTGGATGTTTTTATTTGAAATTTAAATTTTAGTTCAAGATGCATATCACATACTCAAAACCAATAAAATGAATTCAAATTGTATTCATATATTAGGATAATTTACCATAAATTATTTTAGACAAGTAAGAATATTCTAGACATGAATCTAACACATGGTGTTGTTTTTATAGATCTATTTAATGAACTATTTTTTGAGCTAAAGATATATACCAATGGACTTTGAAATTACGGAATTTATTGGATTGGTAGTTGATTGAACCAAGCTTCAGAACATAATTATGATAGTTGTAACACTTTAATGTGTTGTTTTAGACTTAGGTGAAGGATTAAGAGGTTCCCTAGGTGCCTTGTTGAGTTTATGAAGTGGAGCGCACAGAAAATCAATGTTTTGGTGAGCCTGGCAGAGGGGCATAGTTTTTCTAAAACCATGAGGCCCCGAATGACAAATGGGGAAGCTAGTTTTAATGGATAAAAACTCCCCACATGGGTTGCACACAATTTAAGAATATTGTTCACCTATTTTGAATTGTTAGTTCCAATTAAGATGTACTATCATAATATTCATTTCATGGTTGGCATACAGTTAGGGTAACCATACGGGTCAAACAATATGAGATGTTTTCTGAAGTAATGGGTGTTACACAATTGTGACATGGTTTGGCCAAACCCTGAGACCTAGTTTTTAGAGGTAAAATGATCATAACACTCTAAATAAATTATATTTTTCTTTCACACCATTATTTTCCCATGGAAATGGATCTGGGAATCCTCTCTATGAAAATGAATCTCCAAAGCTCATCCTCTTCTATTTGGAAAGATCTCCATCCATAATTGTCTGAATCCAAGGTCGTCGGTCTCTATGGATATGTATAATAAATCTATTGAATAGTCTCTAATATATTTCAAGTCCCCCATACCATCTATTGTACTATATTTTTGTGATATCAATTTCTCTATTTTTAGGGTGAAGTTCTATTTTTTAGTTTTTTTCCAAACATGACCTAATTAGACCTTGATATTGGAAGAGTAGTTCATCCTATGTATGAGGAAGGTGGTCTATACTTTTCTCCTGAAACTCTTATTCATATATGAATAATTCTTTCATGTTTCATGCCTGAGAATTTTTTTCATTTATTTATAATTATGTTCTTCATATAAAATTGATCATTTCACCATGATATATTTCCTTGGTTTTATTTTTTACTATTTAGATGATGCAAACCTCATTTATGGACACCCCAAAGGTGTGACAAGTTAAAATGACCCTCTATAATAAAGTTTTTAAATGTTAAAATAGTGTTCCAATCATTATAATTGAAATATAAAATTGTAAAGCCCTTGTAGGATGGACTAATTTTAGATTTTAACCTCTTACATCCCATGTTGAATCCTCAAGAATGAAATTTCTATAAGTGGTAATTTTATTAAATTGATTCCTTTGATAAATTGAATGGTGAGTGTTGAATGAAAAGTTAAATTATGTTAAATTGTTTGTTTGATAAATAAAGTCATGTTTTTATAATAAAACCCCTTAGTTTAGGTGAAGTATCATCAAAAGTGTAAAATGATGATGGGTGGTTTAATGCACATTTGGTTTAGTAATTTGGTATTAATCTATACTTGATGTCATTGTTAATTGTAAGGAATCTTGTGCATTGACTTATTGATACTCATGAATGGATTGGACCTCTCCTATATAAATGTTCAATAAACCATGGAACACTCTAAGCACATGGATTTTACCCTCCTATCTAAATAAATAATGAACCAAGAAACACTTAAGGGCTTGTCCTGATTTTCTAGTACTTGGGAGTTTGGAGCACTTGACTGAGCTGGACCTCAAGATGCTCGTTAAGATCTACCTTGGGTATTTGGTTTATTTTATTTATTTATGTATTTTATTTTATCACCAACCACTATATGTATTTTATTTTAGTTTATATATCATCATCCAGACATCCATGCATCAGTTGTATATTGGTGTTGGCCATCATTCTTTATTCATTTGTTATTATCATTCCTCTATTGCTCTGTCATTATTTATTACTGGTTCTTTTATGGTCTGTCATTTATTTCCTTATATTTTGATATTCCAATCAGATTTGAGGCTATATTCTCTCCAATATGACATCCGTAGAGCATCACTACTAGTCTGCAGCCTCTAGCATACACGGAGGCACGCTTGAGTACAAGTGTCCCGCCGATTTGGCTACCACCATAGTGGTTAGTCAGGTTGTGATGATTCAAAGTTGTGTTAAATATATTTTTCCTTTGTATCAATGTTTTGGGATGTTATAAAAGTGACTATGAATGTGTAGGTGGTTAGTAAATGGTCTTGTATCAGACTGATCACCCCACCCACATTGAAAAAATCCATGTGGTTAGGGCTGGTATTGATGTTAATGTAGTTAAATATTATATTTGATTATGATTTCACCTCAATTGAATGATTTACTTTCCACTTATTATCTATTTTTGGAATTTATGTCATTTAACATTGTCATTTTACGGAAAGGATGATGAATCGCATGCATCATTATAGGTGTATAGAGATTCAAATTCCAAGCATATTCTATGCCATATAGATTCATTTATAAGATGCTTACTGATTTGATTGCCTTACTTTAATGTTATTCTATTCTAATTATCTACTTGTTTATGTATTTTTATTTATTGTGCATGTGTTTTTAACATTCTTGGTTGATTTAATTAGCATGATAATTTTTTTCCATACTTAGGTGAATATATGTCAGGATTCCTTCTTTATTTAGCATGTTTTTCATGTGTACCGTGATATGTGTTTATTAGAACGACTACTATATTTACTTATTTTGATAACATGATTAGTATTTCGTTGATAAGAAAAGGGTTCCATGGTCTAAATATATTGGTTGTGATTAAATAGGAACTAGTTTTCAGTTATAAGGTGTATGTGTGCCTTATAAATAGGAAAAGGTAATTGTTTCCCTCAGAATTTGGGGATGAACTCCTTTATTGAAGGTTCAAACAATCCAATTGGTTTCTAATGGGTTTGTTCGTAGAACTGGAAAAATCCAATGCTTCCCCATCCATTTGGACCTACTTTCCAAAGGTAGGTGCTCATTAGTTGTGAACTGATGAGGCTTAGGAATTTGCATTGGTCGATTGGATGGGAGGTCGGACTCATCACACCTTTTTTAGGGGAATTGTTATCTACTCCGTGACTCTCTAAATAGATTTAAGTTATGTTCATGAATCCTTATTACATTACCAAGTATAAAATGAGATTTCTTTTAGTGTGACAATCAATAATTAAATATGTAGGAAATTTAAAGAATCTTTTATATGTATTCGAGGTTCTTCATCGATAGAGAATCATCTGTATTTATTAGAGATTCTTGGTCAATGGTATCCTTTGACACATTTATATATAAGTCTCTCGGTCATTATGATGACCATTCTGGATTTAAATCCACTCAGTGGGGCACTTGAAGTTTATTGTCATTCAGAAGGACATGGATTATTTCAGAGTTGGAATCGAACCCGCAGATGGGCTACCCATGTATCCTTTGTTTAGAAAACGAATCATAGCCCACGTAGTTCGAGTAGAGTAGTATGATGCTTATTCATGATTGATGGCTCAAATAAAGAAGTCATGATTACTTCTACACTCTAGGATCACGTGAGTCATGCTCGGTGTGAGAAACAAGAGGTATTGGTGAAACCAGACAATTGTGCCACGAAAAATGCAATGATGTGGGGATTATGTGTTTATGACTGCCCAGATAAATTAATATTAGGATTAACTTTAGGGATGAAATCCAGGAACAGGGTCCATAAAGATATATGTGCATTATGTAGATTTAAATACTCAAACTTGGGTCTTACCCCAGAAAAGTAGGCCCAAATTAGGAGAAGACTTATGATTGGGTTTTACACCTGAGAAGGAATCCTAGATCAAAGGTAAATTAGGACTGGTTAAGGGAAATTAAGACTAGGGCTTACTCCTAAGAAGGAGGCCCAGGTTAAGAGACTTGAAAAATTAAGGGACTTGGGGCTTACTCTTGAAGAGGATGCCCATATTTGAGACTGGGGCTTACTCATGAAAAGGAGGCCCAAGTTAATGATTATGACTGGGGCTTATTACCGAAAAGGAGGCCCAGGTTAAAAGAGGACTTGGGGCTTAATCCTAAGGAGGATGCCCATATTTGAGAATTATGACTAGGGCTTGTTCCTAAAAAGGAGGCCCAGGTTAAGGATTCTCTCATCTTAAATAATGAGGTTGAACGAATGAAATCTCAATCTTTAGTGACATAAAGATGTGTAAATCATTAGGTTTTGAGAGATATTCCACAGAATCCCTTTCAGATAAGGAATTCAAATCACGAAATCATTCCATAAATGGCTTTGAAGAGAGTCTTGAAGACTGGATCTTGAATAAGGGAGGTGGAATGTCATAAGAGGGGTGAAATGGGCAAGAAGGGAACCCAAAAAGGCAGGGGCACCCAAGTCATGGTAGGCGCGTAGGTACTGCGTGGGCGCGCAAGTCCTGGTCGCGCAGGTATACCAGCGTGACACATGGGTACTTGCGCGTTTTTAAACCAGCATAGAAGTACTTGGGAAATCCATCACCAATGCCTTTAGAATTATCCTGAGGTACTTTCAGAAGAGAGGCGCGCAAGTTTTGGTGAGGAAGTAGGGCGGTGCACAAGTATGTTCATTCCCCTTAAGGGTAAATCACCTTAGGCATGCAAGTGTTAGTGAATTCTAACACTTAGACCTTACTCCTCTTATTTAGACCTTCCATTCTAGGTAAATAATTACCTTAGAAGTGTTTGGAAGACCTGAAGAAGAGACTTGGGTGTTCGGAGCTCTAAATCTGAATTCTGGAATAATTCCCCCCGAAATGAGGGGCCCATAGGGTCTATTTATAGGCTAGAGAATACCCGTGAAGCTATCACTTTGGGCGCGCAAGTGTACTTGCGCGACCATTGCGGCGCGTAAGTGGACTTGCACGACCATTGTAGAACTTGCGCGACCCTCGTGCAATATTCTTCTTATTCCTTCCTTTGTCAATTTTTGATATTTGTCCAAAGGTTGAATCACTTTGAGCTAAGATATTCCCCTTTTCCAATCATTAGACTCTGTGATGAAAGGAGTGTCAAAAAAAGTCCCCCCTTCAGAGTTGGATCTGGAGAGAAAAGAGGATTTGACTCTGAGGAAAAAGGAGAAATCATGGGTCTTTCTGGTTATTGGCAGTTTAAAGTCATGAATGTCAGACATAAAAGGCTAATGTTTGAGGTCGAAATAGCTTTGACTGAATAAATTAGAATTGACTCAATTCCTTGAAAACATATCTGAAAATATTTTACCACACTCTAGTATGGGGGAAAATATGTAAACAATGAATTATGAAAATTTGAATCTGAGGAATGATATAAAATGGAGATAAAAGGCATTAGAAGAAGTAGTTCTCAAGAATGAAGTTACCATTATTTAACAAACCCGTTAGGGGGTTGAATTATGCAGGGCCACCTAAGGGCATTTGTTGCATAGTCAAATAATAGTATCTTTTGGCTGACAAGTCTGTTATGTGGACTGTTTATATAAGGCCACCTAAGGGCACGTACTACATAGTTAGGCAAAAGAACTCTCAGAAATTTACCTTTCTACTGCTAAATGCCGGTGAATGTTTATGGAGATTCAAATTTTCCAAAGTATAGAGTTTGTTGTATGGAAAGAGGTACTTGAATATGGAGGAGATATTTCCGAACAAGATTATCGAAGAACTGGATGGATATCACTTCTAGAAAGGTCTGACCCAAACGTAAGGAAGTATAATATTAACCACAGACTTGAATACTTTCAGATCCTGAAAAAGGATATGGGACAAATATGTTAAGGATGACTATTTTTGCGGATCCCTACATACTTTCATTTAAGACCAATAAGGACAAAAGAGGCTTTCTTCCCAAAGATGAAGTTACCATTATTTAACAAACCCATTAGGGGGTTGAATAATGCAGGGCCACCTAAGGGCATTGGCTGCATAGTCAAATAATAATATCTTTTGGCTGAAAAGTATGTTATGTAGACTATTTATGCAAGGCTGCATAAGGGCTCGTGCTGAATAATCGGCTAAAAGAACTCTCATAAATTTGACATTTTTGTGACTAAAATTCAAGAAAAGGGTTATGAAGATCTGAAAATATTTAATGTTAGGATTATGACACATAAAGATGGGTATTGTCTAATGTATATAAAGAAACATAGATCAATGTTAACCATAATCATGTTGTGACTGGGTCGTGAATTAAAATGTTGGACTTCACTATATATCCCATAAGTATGGGAATCAATCAATATGTAGTTCTTGAACTACAGTTTAACGTCGTGTGGGACAAAAGGATTAAAGATCTTAGTTTAGGTTCATAGATCATGGACCATTTTAAGAAATACACAGTGTCCGTTTTCATTGGGAGTCTTCAGCCAAGGGGCTAGAAGTGGAAATCAGGGTTAGGCACAAAAGACTTGGGGATGGATTCAAGGGACACTCGAATGTTCCTACGTATCCCATAAGGATGGGAATCAAGCCCACGTAGTTCTAGAAATACCCTCTGTACAAATTTGGTTCATACATGTGAATGGTGAAAGGGGAGTTTAGTGCAATGATGGTTTAACCCAAGATAAAAGGTTTGGGCATTTCCATGTATGCATGTAGTCTTTGAAATGAAGCATGATTGAAAAATCAATGTAAATAATGGTTCCCTCTCAGGTGAGGGTATCAAAGAATATTGTAGTTTATTGTCATACTAGACGAAATAGTGTTGTATAGTTTAACGTCATATAGCAAGGATGAAAGTGAACCAATGTGAAGATATTGATTCTAAGGGCGGTTTCATGAATCAACATCGTAAGAGATGGAGGTGAACCAATGTGTTGAGATTGGTTTTGGTCTTGAACCTTGGGAGTTTGCCTACGTACCCAACCTAGAAGGCAGGGATCAAAGTCCGCGTAGTTCAATTTACAGAATGAATTAATGATCAAGTTGTTCTTGGGGATAACGACCTGTTGTTGGGACTTACACATGGTTAGCGGCCCAGAGAGGGTGTTATGGTTGAAGTTTTCTCTAAGCTCACGTGAGTCATACTCGGTATGAGAAACAAGAGGTAGCAACAACCCTAACAATGCACAGTTTAATGTCATGTAGGATGTATAAAGGACTTTCTCTATATTTTAGCGTCATGTAGTTAGGACGATGGGAACAATATAGTTTAACATCATGTTGGACGAAAAGGGGACTATGCAGTTTAATGTCATGCAGTGAGGACAAAAGAGTACACTATTTAATGTTATGTTGGACGTATTGGGGACTTTTTCACAGTTTAACGTCATGTTGGACGAAAAAGTGACGATACAGTTTAGCGTCATGTTGGACGTAAGTGCCAATAGTTTAAGGTCATATGTATGGACCGTTTCTGTATAATTTAACATCATATAGCAAGGACGATGAAGGGGACATAGTTTAACGTCATGTTGGACGTATGTGAAAATAGTTTAGGGTCATATGCATGGACCGTTCATGATCCAGTTTAACGTCTTGTTGGATGGTGGTGCAGTTTAAGGTCATACCAGACCATTGATGATATATTTTGTGTTTATGAAAAATACTTCTCCAAAAATATGGCATTGGTTGGAGTAGTGATGAGTTATCCATCTATTGCGATTAATGAATAAGCTCCATTGGAGTAGACCCTATGTATTGAGTAATGTCCTTCCCATTTTGGCTCAAGCTTGGGAGGTTTTTTTCTTGGTATCATTGGAGTTCTGAGAACTAATACAAATTCTCCCCAAGTGAATGAATGAAGATGAACCTTTTTTGTTAAAAGCTCATGCTATTCGATTCTGATAGACTTCCATGTGGTGCAAAGTGCACAATCAGTTCTCATCTAACTATTCCAATTCATTCAATCGCTTTTGAGATTGTTCATCTGTAGTTGATTGATCACAAATGGAAACTCTGAGTGAGGGTAGTTGAACTTCAATTGGAAAGACTTCTTCCGTTCCATATACCAATGAATATGGATTTGACCGCGTTGTAGTGCGGGTGGTAGTCTGATTAGCCCATAAAGCATGAAAGATTTTATCAGGCCATGACTTCTTATCTTTATCCACCATCTTTTGTAGTATATTTGAATGAATCTTGTTGAAGGCCTCTATCTATCCATTGGCTACTGCATGATACCGAGTTGAATGGTTGGATTTGATGTTGTATTCATGATACAACTTCTTCACCATGGATGAACAGAAGTTGGTGCCATTATCCGTCAATATGGTATGAGGGACACCAAACATGGTAATGATGTTAGACTTGATGAAGCTAAAAACACATTTAGAACTTACTTCCTTGAGAGGTATTACCTCTTCCCATTTGGAAAAGAATTTAGTAGCAGTAAGAATGTACTTAAACTGCTTGGCCGTAGCTGAAGGGTAAGGTCCCACCACATCCATTCCCCATGTAGAAAATGGCCATGTGTATTTACCTGTATGAAGCAACTCTGGAGGTTGATGAATGAAGTTGGAATGTACTTGGAATGAATGACACATCTTTGTGAAATCAACACAATCTTTTATCATTGAAGGCCAAAAGTATCCAAGAATTCGAATCTGATCAAACAGTCTATGTCCAAACTGGTGGACACCACAGACTCCTGTATGCACTTCTTTCATGACAACCATTGTCTCTTCACCATCAATGCATCAGAAGAGAACTCCATCAAAACCACATTTGTAGAGAATTTTCTCTAGGTGATCTGGGTTATCATAAAGAGTAAAATTGACCACAAGTTTCCGGATTTGTTCTTTCTTGTCTCTATCTAGTGGAAGTGTTCCATTTTTAAGGTATTCCCTGGTATGTGACATCCATCCTGTAGTATGACCATATGGTTCAGGAATGGGACTAATTTCGTTAATTTCCTCTGTTTTGATTTGAAAATAAGGTTAAATTTCATGACGGTGGGCAATACTGATGGTTGTCTCGTCCCGATTTGGATCTTCTAGAGCTATGGCTATATTATCTAGTGCATCAACTTGAGCATTTTGTGATCTTGGGACATAAGAAAATGTCAGTTCTGAAGGGAATTCCACCATTAACTCTCTGACTTAATCATACAAAGGGATTAGTTCTTCTCTTCTGATGTCATAATCCCCATTGACTTGTTTGATTACCAGGTCTGAATCACCTTTAACCTTTATGTGATTCAATTATGCTTGAAGTACTAATTCCAAGCCTGTGATGAGAGCTTGGTATTCTTCTTCATTATTGGTACCACCTTCCCACAATAAGAAGGAATAAGGTAACACTGCCTTTTCTAGAGAAATGAGCAATATTCCAAAGCCAACTTTGTTGAATTTAGGATTTTCAATTTTCCTCCCTGTTGGACTTCTGGAAGCACCATCCAAATACATTTCCCATGCCTGAGGACTTTCTTAAATAGAGAAGACTTCCTCATCAGGGAGTTCAATATCTGAAGATGTGTCTTTCACTGAAGGGTGTTCCGCCAGGAAATCAGCCAGAGCTTGGCCCTTTATCACCTTTTGAGACACATACTGAATGTCGAATTACTGCAAAATAACTGCCCACCTTGCCAGACGTCCTGTAAGAATTGGACGACTAAGGATGAATTTGAGCGGGTTATTGCGAGATACCAATTGGACCTCGTGATGTTGCAGGTAGTGTCTCAACTTCTGAACTGCAAGGATTAATTCCAGGCAGCACTTCTCAATACTTGAATATCGGGTTTTTGCTTCAAGCATAGTTTGACTAGGATAGTAGAGGCGGTTTTCTTTCCCAGCATCATTCGTTTGAGCAATAAAGGCACCCAATGATTGCTCTAGAGCAGTCACGTAGAGGATAAGTGGTCTTCCATCAACAGGTGGCATGAGTATCGGTGGACTCAAGAGGTATTTCTTAAGAATATCGAATGCTTCTTGACATTCTTTAGTCCACTGGTAAGTGACTCCCTTCTTCATCAATTTAGTAAAGGGTACACTTTTGCCTGCCAAATTGGCGATGAAACGCCGAATATAGGCTAAGTGTCCTTGAATTCCTCTTAATTCTTTCAAATTTTGAGGAGGTGAAATACCAAGGATTGACTTGGTCTTCTCAGAATCGACTTCAAAACCACAATGGCGTACAACAAAGATGATAAATTTTCCTGAGCTTACCCCAAAGGCACATTTTAAAGGGTTCATCTTCAAATTATGTTGTCGAAGCTTGTGGAATATGACTTCCAAATCAGCCAAGTGATTAGAATTTTGTTTGGATTTAACCACCAATTCATCTACATAGCATTCAAAAAACATCCCTAAGAAGGGTTTGAAGATATGATGCATGGCACGCTGATATGTTTCACCTGCATTATTTATGCCAAAGGGAATTACTCGGTAGCAAAACACACCCTGAGGGGTTTTGAAGGCTGTGGATTCCTCATCTTCTGGAGCCATTTGGATCTGATTATATCTATAATATCCATCCATGAAGGAAATTGCTTCATAGCCAACTGTTGCATCAATTAAAAGTTCTGTAATCGGAACTGGGAAAACATCCTTAGGACAATGCCGATTAAGATCTCTGAAATTGATTCAAACTCTAATTTTCCCATTCTTCTTCTTTACAGGGACAATATATCCAACCACTTGGGATATTGAACTTCTCTGATGAAGTTATCTTTGATAAGCTCATCCACTTCAACCTCAATTTTGGAAGCATAAGTTGGGTGTGTTCTTCGCGCGGCTTGTGTAAATCCTCGATGTTCTTCTGGTAAACCCAAATGATGAGTAGCAACATCAGGATCAAGCCCGGTAATTTCTATATAGTTCCAAGTAAATATATATCTATTTCACTTTAGAAAAAAAAATTACATCTCTTTCTCTTCATGAGTCATGGCCACACTGATTAAAGTGGGGCGTGGATCTTCTTTTGTACCCAGATTTATTTCTCTGAGTTCATCCACAGTGGTAGAGATACCCTCTTCAAATGCTGGAGGAGTATCTCTAAGATCATCCTCTTCTTCTTCATCATGTGTTATTTCTTCTGTTTCAACTTGCAAATTAGATGATAAAGCAGAATTTTCATGGTCAGAAGAGGTGTCAAAATTTACACATCTTGTAGAAGAAGATCTCATTTCCGACCCGATTGATGATGAAGGGTCTTCTTTGGGAAATAAAGAGGATGTGATGGATTGATAATCAACATCATTGTTCACCTCTGATGTTTCTATAACTTCTTTTAGCATAATTGGCGATGTATAGACTTGTTGGATTTCAGTAGATGAAATGAAGACGTCACTATTTTTCCTTTCATCACTGCTTGGTGGGTTACCAATTTCTCCCATGTTGTATGGCTCGATTGTCATAATTGACATTATGGATCTTTCCATAAGAGTATTTTGATTTGGGTCTATCTTGTCAATTTGACTGATAGGCAACACATAATCTGTACTCACATGTGTAAATGGATTTATTGGAATCTTCTCCAAACCATATGGAGCATTAACTTTGGTAATCTTCTTTGTTGTGTATTTCTCCCTTCCCTGCATGTGATAGAATTCCGCCTCAATGTATTGAGACTCACATGTCTTGAACAAGGCATTATCACCATACAATGTCCCAACATGACCATCGAAAAAATATTTGATACATTGATGGTATGATGAAGGGATAGCCGCATGTTGATGTAGCCAGGGTCTTCCAAGAAAGATGTTGGAAGCTGAGTGTTGATCGACAACCATGAAATCTGAATTGGATAAAAGATCTCCAAACTGAGTTCTGAGTGTAACTTCGCCCAGTGGTTCTTATTCATTTTTGTCATATCCTTGTAACATCATGGTAGAAGGAGATAAATCAGATTCCATGAGGCCCAATCGACGAAGTGTACGAATGGGCATGAGGTTGACTCCTGAACCATTGTCAATGAAAGATCTTCGGACATCTACGCCATTGACCTTTCCAGATAAGTACAAAGGTCTAATATGCCCATGCACAACATCATCTTCATCTTCATCGGTAAAATATATTATTGCATGGAATTCTGCAGGATTATTTTCTATGTGATAGACTTCAGCTGCAGCAATTTCAGTTTCAAACTCTTGAGGACTTGACAAGGCCTCGATCAGTTCTTCCCAAGATCTTTTGACAGGTTCAAAGCATACAGAATTGATAACTTGGATGGTACTTGGGCCAATTGTTTCAATACATCATACTTTTGATCCAGTGGTCTGTGTTTCCTAATAGGAATATGTGGTATAGCAGGTACCTTGGAAGCAGATAATTTGGAAGTTGATGAATCTTGTATTGGGATAGGAGTTGGCAATATTCCTGGTTTTGGAAGATTAGACCGATTAGATCCGTTTACTTGCTGAGAAGAAGAATATGGAACCTTCATCCGGTCTTCCAGAATAACTATGCCAGGACTGAATTTTCTATTGGTAGAAGAACTTACTTGTTCTTGCTGAGATCGCTGAAGGGCTCTACCACGAGTTTCTGTTGCGTACACAATTCTAGTAGGGGTAGAATTGGAATAGTGTCTTCTGAATGATCCACGTCTTCCCCTATATCCTGAGCCTCTAGAACTTCCTCTAATTCCCCTGTTTGATACAGGGAATTCACGATCATCAAAATCGAAACTGCAACTGGCATATGGATCTGTTAATTGAATCATATTAATAGAACCGATGATTAACTCTTCATCTGATGAAGACTCTGACTGATTAACCTATTTAGGCTGTGCCGTTTTGTGGGGTAGTGCCCGTGTCTTTGAAGTAGATCGAATGAAGTCTACCAGAGTCAAAGACAACTTTGGTTTTGACACATACTCATCTTCTTAGGATTCTTTTTATTTCTTTGAATGATGCCTTTTCTTTGAGGAATTTCCCTCTGATGAAGAGGGTTTTGGTGCGACATTCATGTCATAAGACACAATCGGTTTCTTTAATTGTGTTCGCAAAATAGCATGAGTTCGGTTGATTGTCTTTCTGACCATCCAATCATCATACTTTTGTGCATTTTTGCTTTTGAATTTTTTCCATTCGCCTTCCTCCTCTGGAAGTGTAGCAGAAACACATGCTACTTGAGTAGAAGAACCTTTCAATTTAACTTGTCCCAAGTCAACCATATTTTGCAGAATTTCATTAAATACAAAACACTCTGAGATGGGATGCCCCAACATTTGATGAAAAGGGAAATAATTGGGATGGTCTTTATCTCCGTCCTTGTTTGACCTCTAAGGCCTTGGCAATTGAACCAGATTATTTTCCAGAGCCAAAATGAAGTAACCAGGAACTTGTTCGTTTTGGAAAGAGTATGTTTTTCTCTTCAGATCCTCAATTTTTTTTCGTCTTTGATCTCTCTGATCATCTAGACGAAATGGCCTTTGTTTTTGGCACTCAGGAGGTGGAGCCCTTCGAGAAGATGAAGGTTTTGAAGTAGAAATAGGTACAGGTGCTTGTTTAATCATAACTATAGTAGTTTCTGCTTTACCCATTCTCCTTCTTGGAGCTGATGGAATTACACGAGATTTAGCCTTAGCCTGTATAAGGGAATCTTCAATCTGCTAAGAGATTGAAGTAAGGTCTCGAAACCCTCCTGTGTATCTCACAGTGATCAACGACATGTGTAATTCGTCATGCAGATTTTCCACATAGATGGGTAACAATTTCTTTTAAGGGAGTGCTAAGCTTAGGGAATATGTTAATCCCTTCCCGCGAGTAATGAAATCTGAGACCCTTTCATTTTCTCTTTACTTACATTTCATAAGATCGAAAACTATTGTCTTTGGAAAATTTGAGCTGAACTGAAGAACGAATTTTTGGAAAAGATCCTCCCATCCGGTAATTGACCGGGATTGCGAGCTTGTATACCAGACAAAGGCTTGTCCTTGTAAGGTCCGTACGAAGAACCTGAGTTTTACTGCTTCTTACTTCTCCAAAGTTCCCATCATAAGATCACAACAAGACACGTAATGCGTCAAATGCTGGTCAAGGTCACCTTATCCATTGAAAATAGGGAATAAAGGGTTTCCAAAACTGGATGGAGGAGAGATTGAATCTACCCATTCAGGGTAAACATTCTTTTTTGGTTGAACCTGTGCACGTTTCCCTTCCATAGTTTCTAAACGTGCTGTTAATGACTCAATGGTAGTTATTAACATTTGAGAAACATCTGGTTGAACATGGACTTGGGTAGGTGCAATGACTGGAGCTTGACAGATGTGGTGGATGGTGCTGCAACTGATGGTAGCACTAACAACTATTGTTGAACTTGACCCGTAGGATTAGACCTGTGAGGGTGTACTGATACAGGAGGATATTCTTGATCTATCTCAGTAGCTACAACAAATTCCCTTGGCTGACTGAGACCAGCATGCTTAAGAAGAAGACTACCCTGAAGTATTTCTGCATTCAACCTCCTTAATTCCTTAATTTCTTCCTCCTGTTGTGCAAAACTTTTCTCTAGTGAGAGCGATTGGCCTTCTCTAGAGGAAGGATATGTAACTTTATTCTTTACCCTCCCTTTGTTGGATCTATTTTGGAGAGGGGGAAGTGGTTTACTCGAAGGATTACCTTGGTTCTGAGTAATCCTTTGATTTTGTGTCGATGTGTACATCTTCTTGAGCAGGAACCTCTGCATCTGAGTCCCCTGAGTGAGCATCATCTGGTGGATCAACAACAACGGCATTGATGACATTGATTGATGCATAACACATCACATCCCTTCTATAATAATTTCTGTGATATTGTCTTCTTCCATGTCTTTAATGAGACATTGCCTTTTATTGACTCAATCCCTCAAGAACTTCTTGACGAACAGTAATTTGGAGGGAATCTCCTGATAATTTGGCTCTTCGTTCCTCTTGAGTCTTCTTCCCCAATCGAGAAAAGACCGAATTTCTCTGAGGAGGGGTTGATGATTTGAAAAATTCCCCAGTCCGGTGGATTGGGGTTGTTCCTACTGTTCCCGCTCAACTCCTCGAATCCTATTTGTTGATTCCGAGGGTTGGTTTAAAAGATTCCCCAGTCTGGCAAGCTGGGGTGGCTCTTGACATGCCATGTGTGAGACTTTCTTAAAATCTCTCTTGATCTTGTAAACCTTAGTCCGTAAATTAGCTGGATGCATTAACCTGTATCAACTCTTATCACCTGGTTCAAAATACCATTGGATTATTTCTGACACTTCTGTCACTTGATGATGTGCTTGATCCATACGAGAGGCGCGTTCAGTATTCTCATTTGATTGATGCAGGAGTAATTCAACAACTTGTTCTCTTTATTCTTTATTTTGAGAGGAACTGGTTGAATCCTGTTCTTGGGAAAGCTATTGATTACAATCAAATCCCATTGAATTTGGCCGGCCATGGGCAATGACATTGCATGAGACCATTTTCAGCGGGCTTTACTGACTGGAGAGCACAGTGAAATTTAGTGCTCCATCAACAACCCATCCTCTGACATGAATACCAGATGGGGCATTGGAAATTAACTGACGCAATCTTCTTAGTGCTCCAAGGCATGAATGTTGAAGGGCTCTCTGCTTCTTTTCATCCTTCGGATATCGAGAGACTGATAGAGATGCCAAATCAATCTGACGATGTAACCCTTCTATTATCTTAAGATGATTTTCATATTCATCATAAGATAATACTTTCTTCTTCAACTGACAAAGATTTTTCCATAGGTTGAGACGAATATCATGGATTCCATCTTCCGTTAACATCTTTGGAATGTCATACTGAGAGTCAGCCAGAGGCCAAAACATAACTGGTACATCACCTTTTTCCAGTTGTTTTCTCATGTTCTGCATTTCCTCATTATTATTAAATGATGATTCTTCTACCTGATTTGACCAGAGCATGGGCTTCCTTGTTACTTCATCAGATTCAACAACATTGATAGAGAGATCAATGATTAAACTAGAAGATAAATGACTTAGGGGTGGTTTGAAGAATGACATACACCCTGGGCTATATTCTAATTGAGACAGTATTTCACCAGCTAGTGATGAAGCATCAGACTTGACTGGTTTCTCATTTGAAAGTGCCTCAAAATAAGAGGGCTTTCTCGGCACTACATTTTCCACTGGAGCATTTTCCGAGAAATGTGCATCACTACTGCGGAGAAGACTTTTTCAGTGAAATTCATCATCATGGGGAGGACCACCATGGTGGGATACAACAAAAGATGAGATCTCTTGCTCCTTGGTCTTCTGACCACACAGAGGGTTCCTGTGGATCTCATCTGAAGATGAAACATCGAGATCGACGGAATTTTTAAGAAGCAATCCTTCATGAGAAAGTGTCTGTTGAAGACCTTCAGAATTAATGTTCCCACTATTGGGAAATGAGGTAGTAGAATCTTGAATTCCAACAGATAACTGTCTGAGGGCTTCAAGAACTCTTGCATCGAGCAAGGCCTTGTTACAAATTAGCTCTTGATATCCTAAATGTGCTGGGTGGGTCTTTTTCTTAGACTCCTTCTTACTTTCCTTGGAAACCACTTATTGACAAAAGTGGCTGCTCTGAGCAGGTGTATGTGCCTGATCAGGAAAGATGGCTAGGTTAGGCTGATGATCTCCACTCAAATCAGGTGTATGTTCCTGACTTGGTTGTCCATATGATATGGGGGAATATTCCCAACAACCCTCTTTGACTAGAATAGATGTGTGTGTCTATTGCGGAGTGAATTGTTGATGTGTCACTCAACTGGTAGGGATATATTTATGTGTCTTTCCTTAAGATGTCACTGAATTTGTTATAATATCCTGGCAGACATCCAGAATATGAGCAGGGATTTGCTTCTACTCTTTCACCATTGATAGAATATGCTTGGTGACTTCAGCTGCCGGAACGGGGATATACGTCCATTCCATGCTTAGAGTAAGTGTACGTGTCTACTCCTGTCCTCCTTTTCCTATCATTGAATCCTAAAAGTACTCAAATGCAGAGGCAGAGAGTTGAGTCTGCCTCTTGTTTGTTGTCAGGGCTTTCCGACTAACTTCTCTTAATGCTACCAAGCGAGACTGTTGGTATTCTTGATTAATACTAGCATGTGTATGTGCCTTCTGCCTACACTTCACTGAACATGGTTGACGAGCTCCATCATGTGTAGTTAGATGAGCCTACTGACTAGCTGATGAGGTATAAATAGGTGTATGTTCCTGCCTATAGTACTCTGCCGGAATTGCCTTGCAGGATTGGCGTGATGCTTCTAGACGAGTCAGCTAGACAGCGGAATTAAAACGGGCAGGTGTATGTGCCTGCTCATTGCTTGCCACCAAGTTAGGTTGGTGGACTTCTCCGGAGAAGGCAGAGATGAGAACCTGCTCACTGTTAACCGGATTTTTCCTCTGGAAATTTGTCTTGCCTACTCGTGTTCGAGGAACCTGAGCCAAACGCCTGGAGTCGGTACCCTCATTATGTTGACGGCGTATTGTCGCACGAGTCTGGCGGTAATTGTTCATGGGATCCCTCAGGAAGGACTCCTGCTTCTTTGAATTAAGTCCTTGAGGGACCTGGTCATTCACCTCCCCAGAATATTGGAGTGAATGGTGATTGAGTTCCGGGGATAACGATCGGAGACGGTTGGAGACAGTGGTTAGCACCGCCTACTTCTTGATCACTGGTCGTCGCTATTCGGACGACCGGTGTGAGTTGTTCACTTGGAGGGCTTGTCGGGAAGCCTCTAGAGTTAGGATGGTACCATGTTTACGATACTCCTTAACCAGCACATTTGATATCCAGCATTGAAGATTCTGAGTAGGTGATGTCATCCTTAGAGCGGATGACGATCCAGCAGGAGTAGCAGTAGTGGCATTTGCAGCAGCAGTATTAACAGGTGTGAACTTGAGAGCAGCCATTCTGGAAATGCAGAAGATCTTGGACAAGAGTGCCTGTTTGATATAACAGACTTAATCAAGATAAAATCAACCACTACATCTTTTGGATGAGCACATATGTCAATGATTGTTTTTGTTGGCCCTCTCATTGAGTTTTAAATAGGGGCCTAACAAATAGGTAAAACATCATTTTAACTTGGTTAAGGATTCATGTCGGGTTCACAATTTTTTGTTTCCCTCGGAATTTGGGGATGACCTCCTTTATTTAAGGTTCAAAAATTTTGATCAGTTTCTAACGGGTTTGTTTGTAGAACCGGAAACATCCAATGATTCCACATCCATTTGGACCTACTTTCCAAAGGTAGGAACTCATTAGTTGTGAACTGATGAGGATTAGGAATTTTCATTGGTCGAGAGGATTGGAGGTCAGACTCATCACACCTTTTTCGGGGAATTATTGGCTACTCTGGGACTCTCTTTATAGATTTATGTTATGTTCGTGAATCCTTATTACATTACCAAGTATAAAATGACCTTTCCTTTAGTCTGACAATCAATGATTAAATATGTAGGAAATTTAGAGAATCTTTTATATATATTCGAGGTTCTTCACTGATAGAGAATCATCCGTATTTATTAGAGATTCCTGGTCAATGGTATCCTTCGACACATTTATATAGAAGTATCTCAGTCATTATGATGACCATGCTGGTTTTAAAACCACTCAGTGGGGCACTTGAAGTTTATTGTCATTCAAAAGGACATGGATTATTTCAGAGTTGGGATGGAACCCACATATGGGCTACCTATGAATCCTTTCTTTAGAAAAGGAATCAGAACCCACATAGTTCGAGTAAGGGAGTATGATGCTTATACATGATTGATGTCTTAAAGAAAGAAGTCATGATTACTTCTACACTCTATGCTCACGTGAGTCATGCTCGGTGTGAGAAACAAGAGGTATTGGTGAAACCAGACAATTATTCCACGAAAAATGAAATGATGTCGGTCTTATGTGTTTATGACTACCCAGATAAATGAAGATTAGGATTCACTTCAGGGAACAAATCTAGGAACAGGGTCCATAAAGGTATATGTGCTTTATGAAGATTGAATACTCTATCTTGGGGATTACTCCTGAAAAGGAGGCCCAAATTAGGAGAGGACTTATGATTGGGTTTTACTCCTAAGAAGGAATCCCAGATCAAAGGTAAATTAAGACTGGTTAAGAGAAATTAAGACTGGGGCTTACTCCTGAGAAGGAGACCCAGGTTAAGAGACATGAAAAATTAAGGGACTTAGGGCTTACTCCTGAAGAGGATTCCCATATTTAAGACTGGGGATTACTCCTGAAAAGGAGTCCTAGGTTAATGATTATTAGTGGGGCTTATTCATGAAAAGGAGGCCCAGGTTAAAAGAGGACTTGAGGATTACTGCTAAAGAGGATGCCCATATTTGATACTGGGGCTTACTCTTGAAAAGGAGGCCCATGTTAATGATTATGACTGGGGATTATTCCTGAAAAGGAGGCCCAGGTTAAAAGAGGACTTGGGGCTTACTCCTAAGGAGGATGCCCATATTTGAGAATTATGACTGGGGCTTATTCCTGAAAAGGAGGCCCAGGTTAAGGACTCTGTCATCTTAAAGGATGAGGTTGAATGAATGAAATCTCAATCTTTAGTGACATAAATATGTGTAAATCACTAGGTTTTGAGAGATATTCAACAAATTTCCTTTCATATAAGGAAGTCAAATCAAGAAATCATGCCATGAATGGATTTGAAGAGTGTCTTGAAAACTGAATCTTGAATAAGAGAGGTGGAATGGCATAAGAGGGGTTAATTGGGAAAAAAGGGCACCCAAAAAGGCAGGGGCGCACAAGTCCTGGAAGGCGCGCAGGTACTGCGTGGGCGTCCAAGTCCTGGTCGCTCAGGTATACCTGCGTGACACATGGTTACTTGTGTGTTTGTAAACCAGCATGGGAATACTTGGGAGATCCTTGACCAATTCCTTTAGAATTATCCTGAGGTACTTTCATAAGAGAGGCACACAAGTTTTTGTGGGTAAATTGGGTGGCGCACAAGTATGTTCACTCCCCTTAAGGGTAAAACACCTTAGGCACACAAGTGTCAGTGAATTCTAACACTTAGACCTTACTCCTCTTATTAAGACCTTCCATTCTAGGTAATGAATTAACATAGAAGTGTGTAGAAGACCTGTAGAAGAGACTTGTGCGTTCATGGATCTTAATCTGAATTCTGGAAAATTTCCTCCCGAAATGGGGGGCCCACGTGGTCTATTTATAGGCTGGAGAAGACCCCGGGCAGTTATCACTTAGGGCACTCAAGTATACTTGTGTGACCATTGCGGCGCGCAAGTGTACTTTCGTGACCATTATAGAACTTCCGCGACCCTCATGCAATATTCTTCTTATTCCTTCCTTTGTCAATTTTTGATATTTTTCCAAAGGTTGAATCAGTTTGAGCTAAGATATTCTCCTTTTCCAATCTTTAGACTCTGTGACGAAAGGAGTGTCAACAGTAACCCATATACTCAAACTATCTATTGAACTTGTGTATATATATATATATATATCTTGATGTTGTTGTTAAAGTGTAAATTATATTACATTTAATGTTTTAAAGAGGATTTTTTTTATTAATGGGATCCAAATTATAAACTGTAAAGTGTATGAGTGCTTTAGGGATTGGTATATGGCCACCCATATAATTGAAGCATAATATTTAAGCATGTTATGTTACGAAATGGTTTTAATTGTAATGGATGTTCAATTTTGATTTTAAATAAATTGGTTCACTTATAAAATGCACAAATGGACCATGTAGGATAGTTGGGGCTTGTTCTTATGAGATATCCCATTATGGGTGTTTTGAAACATGAATAACAAAGAAACTGCTTTTCAGTAGCATTATAATAAACCCAGGTTTTCTTTTTGGGACCCTTACGGGTCACCTTATTTGTTAAAGTTCAATTTATATGATATATTTTCTAATTTATGTTTGGTTTTTAGTAAATGTTTATCATTTAAAAAAAAATTTATGAGAATTGCTTGTTCTTCTGTGGTTCACTAATTAAATATTTTACCAAGTGAATTTATTTCATAAATTATGTTCTATTTTTTTGTTTCCTCACGGATTTCGGGGATGACCTCCTGGACGGGAGATTCAAACGTTCCGATCGGTTTCTAACGGGTTTGTTCGTAGAACCGGAAACATCCAATGATTCCACATCCGTTTGGACCTACATTCCAAAGGTAGGCACTCATTAGTTTGTGGACTAATGAGGCTTAGGAATTTGCATTGGTCGAGAGGATGGGAGGTCAGACTCATCACACCTTTTTGAGGGGAATTATTGTCTACTCCGGGACTCTCTTTATAGATTTAAGTTACGTTCGTGAATCCTTATTACATTACCAAGTATAAAATGAGCTTTCCTTAAGTTTTAACAATCAATGATTAAATATGCAAGAAATTTAGAGAATCTTTTATATGTATTCGAGGTTCTTCATCAATAGAGAATCATCTGTATCTATTTAGAGATTCTTGGTCAATGGTATCCTTCGAAACATTTATAAAAAGTCTCTTGGTAATTATGATGACCGGGCTGGTTTTAAAGCCACTCAGTGAGGCACTTGAAGTTTATCGTCATTCAGAAGGACATGGATTATTTCAAAGTTGGGATCGAACCCATAAATGGGCTACCTACGTATCCTTTGTTTTGGAAAAGGAATCAAAACCCACGTAGTTCGAGAAATGGAGTATGATGTTTATGATTGATGGCTCAAAGAAGAATGTCATAATT
Source organism: Viscum album (assembly GCA_963277665.1). NCBI lineage: Eukaryota > Viridiplantae > Streptophyta > Magnoliopsida > Santalales > Viscaceae > Viscum > Viscum album. The sequence continues at coordinate 879,115,421 of OY728163.1, forward strand.
ACTTTTACACTCTAAGCTCACGTGAGTCATGCTCGGTGTGAGAAACAAGAGGTATTGGTAAAAATTAGACAATTGTGCCATGAAAGATGCAATCATAAGAAATTGTTTGGGGCTTATGTATGTATGACTGCCCAAATAGATGAAGGTTTAGGATTTACTTTTAGGGAGAAAATCCAGGAACAGGGTCCATAAAGGTATATGTGCTTTATGGTGATTTGAATACTCTAATCTTGGGGCTTACTCCTAAGGAGGATGCCCAAATTAGGAGGGGATTTATGATTGGGTTTTACTCCTGAAAAGGAAACCCAAATCAAGGGTAAATTAGAACTGGTTAAGAGAAATTTAAAGGGGGCTTGGGGCTTACTCCTGAAAAGGAAGCCCAAGATTATGACTGAGTCTTATTCCTGAAAAGGAGACCCAGGTTAGGGATTAAGGTTTGGGGCTTACTCCTGAGGAGGATGCCCATATTTGAGGTTGGGGCTTACTCCTGAAAAGGAAGCCCAAGATTATGACTGAGTCTTATTCCTGAAAAGGAGACCCAGGTTAGGGATTAAGGTTTGGGGCTTACTCCTGAGGAGGATGCCCATATTTGAGGTTGGGGATTACTCCTAAGAAGGATTCCCAAGATTATGACTGAGTCTTATTCCTGAAAAGGAGACCCAGGTTAGGGATTAAGGTTTGGGGCTTACTCCTGAGGAGGATGCCCATATTTGAGGTTGGGGCTTACTCCTGAAAAGGAAGCCCAAGATTATGACTGAGTCTTATTCCTGAAAAGGAGACCCAGGTTAGGGATTAAGGTTTGGGGCTTACTCCTGAGGAGGATGCCCATATTTGAGGTTGGGGCTTACTCCTAAGAAGGATTCCCATATTTGAGGTTGGGGCTTACTCCTAAGAAGGATGCCCATATTTGAGGTTGGGGATTACTCCTGAAAAGGAAGCCCAAGATTATGACTGAGTCTTATTCCTGAAAAGGAGACCCAGGTTAGGGATTAAGGTTTGGGGCTTACTCCTGAGGAGGATGCCCATATTTGAGGTTGGGGCTTACTCCTAAGAAGGATGCCCAAGATTAAAGGATTTATAACTGGGGATTATTCCTGAAAAGGAGACCCAGGTTAGGATTCTCTCATCTTAAAGGATGAGGTTTAATGAATGAACTCTCCATATTTAGTGACATAAGGATATTTAAATCACTAGACTTTGAGAGATATTCCACAGAATTCCTTTCACATAAGGAAGTCAAATCAAGAAATCATGCCATAAATGGCTTTGAAGAGTGTCTTGAAGACTGAATCTTGAAAAGGAAAGGTGTGATGGCTTAAGAGGGGTAAAATGGGCAAGATAGGAACCCAAAAAGGTAGGGGCGCGCAGGTCTTGAAAGGCGCGCAAGTATTGCGGCGGCGCGCAAGTGTTGGTGCGGCACGCAAGTGTTGGTCGCGCAAGTATACTTGCGCGACATGAGGGGTACTTGCACGATTCTCAAATACCATTAGAATATTTGAGAGACTCTTTATAAATCCCTTTATAATCCTCTTGAGGTTCATCCAAAAAAGGGACGCGCAAGTTCTATTGAAGGAATAAGGCAGCGCACAAGTGTTGATGAGTTTCAACACTTAGGCCTTCCTTCTTCTCTTTAAATATTCCGTTCTAGGTAATAAATTACCTTAGAAGTGTTCCGGAAGCTTTGAGAAGTGACTTGGGGGTCGGGAGCTTTAATCCGAGTTTCTGGAAAAAGATCCTCTCGAATGGGGGGCCCACAGGGTCTATTTATAGGCAAAAGAAGGACCTGGGTGGTTACTGAGCGGTTATCACTTAGGTCGCGCAAGTCACTTGCACGACCATAAGGCGTCGCGCAAGTAGACTTGCACGACCACTAGGCAGGCAGCGCGCAAGTACTTGCACGACCACTAGGTGGCGCGCAAGTGTACTTGCGCGACCATGAGGGAACTTGCGCGACCTATGGGAAATGTTCTCCTTGTTCATCCCTTTGTCGATTTTTGATGTTTCTTCAAAGGATGAATCACTTTATGCTCAGATATTCCCCTTTTCTGATCTTTAGATTTTGTGACGAAAGGAGCGTCAACAAAAGTCCCCCCTCAGAGTTGGATCCGGAATGAAATGAGGATTTGACTCTGAGGAAATTGAATCCATCCAATGGAAAAGGGGGGGCGCAAGTCTTCAGGGCACAGAAGGCAGCGCGCAAGTGTGCTGGAACATGACTTTTACTCAAACCTCCCTTGTCTTTTATGGGCAGTTTAAAGTCATGCATACAGACATTAAAAAGTGCTAATGTTTAAGGTCAAAATAGCTTTGACCAAATGGATTAGAATTGACACAATTCCTTGAAAATTTATCTGAAAATATATTTCCATATCAAGTAAGAGTGGAAATGTGTAAACTATGACTTAGGAAATTTTGAATCAGAGGAATGATATGGAAAAGAGCTAAAAGGCATTAGAAGAAGTAGTTTCCAAGAATGAAGTTACTATGATTTGACAAACCTGTTAGGGGGTTGAATTATGCAGGGCCACCTATGGGCTTTTGCTGCATAGTCAAATAAATAGTATCTTTTGGCTGACAGGTCTGTTATGTAGACAACTTTATGCAAGGCCGCCTATGGGCACGTGCTTCATAGTCAGGCAAAAGAACTCTCAGAAATTTACTTTTCTAGTGCTAAAAGCCAATGAAGGTTTATAGAGATCCAAATTTTCCAAAGCATAGAGTTTGTTGTATGGAAAGAGGTACTTGAATATGGAGAAGATATTTCCGAACAAGAATATCGAAGAACTGGATGAATATCACTCCTATGAAGGTCTGACCCAAACGTAGGGAAGAAAAATAAACCATAGACTTGAATATTTTCAGATCATGAAAAAAAGATATGGGACAAATATGTTAAGGATGGCTATTTTTTTCGGATCCCTACATACTATCGTTTAAGACAAATAAGGACAAAAGAGGCATTCTTCCCAAGAATAAAGTTACCATCATTTAACAAACCCGTTAGGGGGTTGAAATATGCATGGCCACCTAAGGGCATTGGCTGCATGGTCAAATAAATAGCATCTTTCGGCTGACAAGTCTGTTATGTGGACTGTTTATGCAAGGCCACCTATGGGCACGTGCTGCATAGTCAGGCAAAAGAATTCTCAGAAGTTTGACATTTTTGTGACTAGAAGTCATGAAAAGGGTTATGATGATCTGAAAATATTTAAGGTTAGGATTATAACACATAAAGATGGGTATTGTCTAATGTATATAGAGATACATAGGTCAATGATAACCATAATTATGTTGTGGATGGGTCCTGAATTGAAATTTTGGACTTCACTACGTATCTCATAAGAATGAGAATCAAGCCATACGTAGTTCTTGAAATGCAGTTTAACGTCATGCAGGGCGAAAGTTTGAGAGATCTTAGTTTAGGGTCATAATGTTCGGACCATAATAATGAATACACAGTGTGTGTTTTCATGAGGACTTTTCAGCCAAGGGACAGAAAGTGAAATTTGGGGTTAGGCCCAAAAGACTTGGGACTGGATTCGGGGGATACTCGAATGTTCCTACGTATCCCATAAGAATGGTAATCAAGTCCACGTAGTTCTAGAACTACCCTTTGTACAAATTTGGTTCGTACATGTGAAGGGTGAAAGGGGACTTTAGTGCAATGATGGTTTAACCTAAGATAAAAAGTTTAGGCATTACCATGTATGCACATAGTCTTTTGAAATGAAACATGATTGAAAAAATCAATGTCAATAATGGTTCCTTCTCAAATGAGGAAATCAAAGAATATTGTAGTTTATTGTCGTACCGGACAAAAGTGTTGTATAGTTTAACGTCATATAACAAGGAAGAAAGTGAATCAATGTAAAGATATTGATTCCAGGGGTGGTTTCACGAATCAACGTCATATGAGATGGTGGTGAAGCGATGTGAAGAGATTGTTTTTGGGCTTGAACCCTGGGAGGTTGCCTACATACCCAGCATGGAGGTCAAGGATCAAAGTCCGTGTAGTTCAATTAAATAATGAATTAATGATCAAGTTGTTCGTGGGGAAAATGATCTAATTAAAATGTTGTTGGGACTTACACATGGTTAGGGGCCCAAAGGGAGTATTGTGGTTGAGTTTTGCTCTAAGCTCATGTGAGTCATACTTGGTGTGAGAAACAAGAGTTAATAACAACCTTAACGATGCACAGTTTAATGTCATGTAGGACATAAAAAAGGGACTATGCAAATTAAAGTCTTGCAGTTAGGACTATTGGTGCTGCACAGTTTAGTGTCATGTAGCAGGGACAAAATAACAGTTTAATGTCATGTAGAATATATTAAGGAAAATCTGTACAGTTTTAGCGTCATGTAGTTAGGACGATGGGGACAATACAGTTTAACGTCACATTGGAAGAAAGTGCGAATAGTTTAAGGTCATATTCATGGACCGTGGATGGTGCGGTTTAATGTCATGCTGGACCTTTGATGATTATATAGTTTAATGTCTTTTCAGACGTGAGAGACTTTTATACAGTTTAGCGTCATGTAGTTTAGGACATCACAGTTTAACGTCTTGCTGGACATAAGGGATTTGCAAATAGTTTATGGTCATATACATGGACCAGGGATGATGCAGTTTAAGGTCATGCTAGACAGTTCATGGAACTTTTTCACAGTTTAATGTCATGTGGGACGAAGTTGCAGTTTAAAGTCATACTGGACCATTGCTGTATTTTTTTAACGTCATATAGCAAGGACGAACTGGTGCTGTACAGTTTAAAGTCATGTAGCTAGGACTAAGGTGAACCAATACGAGGATATCGGTTCTGGGGACTTTTTTACAGTTTATCGTCATGCTGGACATTGGAAGTGCCACACAGTTTAATGTCATGTAGATAGGACATAATATAGTTTAATGTCATCTCGGACAAAATATAGTTTAATGTCATCTCGGACAAATAAGGAACTTATGTATAGTTTAATGTCATGTAGATAGAACATAATATAGTTTAATGTCATCTCGGACAAAATATAGTTTAATGTCATCTCGGACAATATAAGGAACTTCTGTACAGTTTAATGTCATGTAGATAGGACATAATATAGTTTAATGTCATCTCGGACAAAATATAGTTTAATGTCATCTCGGACAAAATATAGTTTAATGTCATCTCGGACAAAATATAGTTTAATGTCATCTCAGACAAAATATCATGAACCAATGTAATTGTTTTGGATCTGGGAACAATATTTTGTGTTTATACAAAATACTTCTTCAGAAATCTGGCATTAGTTGGAGTCATGATGTGTTCTCCATCCATTGAGATTAGAGAATACGCTCCATTGGAGTAGACCTTATGTATTGAATAAGGTCCTTCCCATTTTGGTTCAAGTTTGGGAGGCTTCTTTCCTGGTATCATTGGTGCTCTGAGAACCAATACCAATTCTCCCTGAATAAATGAACGAAGACGAACTTTTTTATTAAAAGCTCGTGCTATTCGATTTTGATAGATTTCCAAGTGGTGCAAAGTGCACAATATTTTCTCATCTAATTGTTCCAATTCATTCAACCGCTTTTGGGATTGCTCATCTGTAGATAACTGATCACAATTGGCTATTCTGAGCGAGGGCAATTGTACTTCAATTGGCCAGACTGCTTCTGTTCCATATACCAACGAATATGGAGTTGACCGCGTTGCATTGCGAGTGGTAGTCCGATAATCCCATAAATCATGAAAGAGTTTATCAGGCCATGACCTCTTATCTTTATCCACCATCTTTTGCAGTATATTTGAAAGAGTCTTGTTGAAGGCTTCTATCTGGCCATTAGCCGCTGCATGATATCGAGATGAATGGTTGGACTTAATGTTGTATTCTTGATACAATTTATTTACCTCAGAAGAACAGAAGTTGGTGCCGTTGTCCGTCAATATGGTATGAGGGACACCAAATCTAGTAATGATGTTAGACTTGATGAAGCTAACAATGCATTTAGAACTGACTTCTTTGAGAGGTAATGCCTCTGCCCATTTGGAAATGAAATGAGTAGCAGTAAGAATGTAATTAAACTGCTTGGCCGTAGCTGAAGGGTAAGGTCCCACCACATCCATTCCCCATGTGGAAAATGGCCATGAGTATTTAGCTGTATGAAGCAACTCTGGAGGTTTATGAATGAAGTTGGAATATACTTGGCATGAATGAAACTTCTTTGTAAAATTAACACAATCTTGTATCATTGAAGGCCAAAAGTATCCAAGCCTTCGAATTTGATCAGATAGTCTATGTCCAGACTGGTGGGCACCACAGACTCCTGCATGCACTTCTTTTATGACAGCCATTGTCTCTTCACCATCAATACATATGAAGAGAACTCCATCAAAACCACGTTTGTAGAGAATTTTCTCGAGGTGGTTTGGGCTATCATAAAGAGTAAAATTGACCACACATCGCCGAATTTGTTCTTTCTCGGCTCTATCAGGTGGAAGTGTTCCATTTTGAAGGTATTCCCTGATAGGAGACATCCATCCTGTAGTATGACCATATGATTCAGGAATGGGACTAATTTCATTAATTTCCTCTGTTCTGATTTGAACATAAGGTGAAATTTCACGACGGTGGGCAATACAGATGGTTGTCTCGTCCCGATTTGGATCTGCTAAAGCTGTAGCTATATTAGCCAGTGCATCAGCTTGAGCATTTTGTGATCTTGGGACATAAGACAATGTCGGTTCTGAAGGGAATTCCGACATTAACTCTCTGACGTAATCATACAAAGGGATTAATTCTTCTTTTCTGATGGCATAATCCCCATTGACTTGTTTGATTACCAGGTCTGAATCACCTTTCACCTTTAAGTGATTCACTTGTGCTTGAAGCGCTAACTCCAAGACTATAATGAGAGCTTGGTATTCAGCTTCATTATTGGTACCACCTTCCCACAACAAAAAGGAATAAGGTAACACTGCCTTATCTGGAGAAATGAGCACAATTCCTAAACCAACTTTGTTGAATTTAGGATTTTCCATTTTCTTCCCTGTTGGACTTCTAGAAGCACCATCAAAATACATTTCCCATGAATGAGGACTCTCTTGAATAGAGAATACTTCCTCATCAGGGAGTTCTATATCTGAATACATGTCTTCCACTGAAGGATGTTCAGCCAGGAAATCAGCCAGAGCATGGCCCTTAATTGCCTTTTGAGACACATATTGAATGTCAAATTGCTGTAGAATAACCGCCCACCTTGCCAGAAATCCTGTAAGCATTGGACGACTAAGGATGAATTTGAGCGGATTATTACGAGATACCAATTGGACCTCATGATGTTGCAGGTAGTGTCTCAGTTTCTGAACTGCAAATATTAATGCTAGGAATCACTTTTCAATACTTGAATACCGGGTTTCTGCTTCAAGCATAGTTCTACTGAGATAGTAGAGACTATTTTCATTCCCAGCATCATTCTTTTGAGCGAGAAAGGCACCCAATGATCGCTCTAAAGCTGTCACATAGAAGATAAGAGGTCTACCCTCAACAGGTGGCATGAGTACTGGTGGACTCAAGAGGTATTTCTTGAGAACATCAAATGCTTCTTGACATTCTTCAGTCCACTGGTAAGTGACTCCTTTCTTCAATAATTTGGTAAAGGGTAAACTTTTGCCTGCCAAATTGGCGATGAAATGCCGAATATAGGCTAAGTGTCCTTGAAGTCCTCTTAATTCTTTCAAATTCTGAGGAGGTGACATACCAAGGATTGATTTGGTCTTCTCAGGATCGACTTCAATACCACGATGGCGTACAACAAAGCCGAGGAATTTTCCTGAGGTTACCCCAAAAGCACATTTTAAGGGGTTCATCTTCAAATTATGTTGTCGAAGCTTGTGGAATATGACTTTCAAATCATCCAAGTGATTAGAACGTTGTTTGGATTTAACCACCAAATCATATACATAGCATTCAACAAACTTCCCTAAAAGAGGTTTGAAGATACGATGCATGGCGCGTTGATATGTTGCACCTGCATTCTTTAAACCAAAGGGCATCACCCGGTAACAAAACACACCTTGAGGAGCTCTGAAGGCTGTATATTCCTCATCTTCTGGGGCCATTCGGATCTGATTATATCCAGAATATCCATCCATGAAATAAAGTACTTCATAGCCAGTCGTCGCATCAATTAAGAGTTCTGTAATCGGAACTGGGAAATCATCTTTAGGACAATACCGATTAAGATCTCTGAAATCGATGCAAACCCTAATTTGTCCGTTCTTCTTCTTTACAGGGACAATATTAGCCAACCACTTGGGATATTGAACTTCTCTGACGAAGTTGGCTTTGATCAGCTTATCCACTTCAGCTTCAATTTTGGAACCATAGCTTGGGTGTGTTCTTCTCGCGGCTTGCTTGAATCCTCGATGTTCTTTTGGTAAACCCAAATGAAGAGTAGCAACATCAAGATCAAGACCAGGAATTTCTGTATAATTCCAAGCAAAAATATCCTTATTTTTCTTTAGAAAAGAAATATACATATCTTGCTCTTCAAGGGTCATGGCCGCGCTAATTAAAGTGTGGCGTGGATCTTTCTTTGTACCCAGATTTACTTCTCTGAGTTCATCCACAGTGGTAGAGATACCCTCTTTAAATGCTGGAGGAGCATCTCTAAGATCTTCCTCTTCCTCTTCATCATGTGTTATTTCTTCCATTTCTACTTGCAAAGTAGATGAAAAAACGAAATTATCATGATCATAAGAGACGTCAAAATTTTCACATTTTGAAGAAGAAGCATCCATTTCCGACCCTATTGATGATAGAGGGTCTTCTTTGGGAATCAAAGAGGAGATGATGGATCGAGAATCAACATCATTATTCATCTCTGGTGTTGCTATAACTTCTTCTGGCCTGATTAGAGAAGTATAGACTTGTTGGATTTCAGCAGATGAAATGAAACCGTCACCACTTATGCTTTCATCACTGCTTGGTAAGTTACCAATTTCTCCCATGTTGTCTGGCTCGATTGCCGTAATTGACATTATGGATCTTTCCATAAGAGTATTTTGATTTGGGCCTATTTTGTCAATTTGACTGATAGGTAACACATAATCTGTACTCACATGTGAAAATGGATTTATTGGAATTTTTTCCAAACCATATGGAGCATTAACTTTGGTAATTTCCTTCATTGTAGATTTTTCTCTTCCCTTCATGTGATAAAATTCCGTCTCAATGTATTGAGACTCGCATGTCTTGAACAGGGCCTTATCACCATATAATGTTCCAACTTGACCATCAAAACAGTATTTGAGACATTGATGGTATGATGACGGAATAGATGCATGCTGATGTAGCCAAGGTCTTCCAAGCAAGATATTGAAACCTGAGTCTTGATCAACAATCATGAAATCTGAATTGGAAACAAGATCTCCAAACTGAGTTCTGAGTGTAACTTCTCCCAATGGTTCTTGTTCATTTTTATCATATCCTTGTAACATCATGGTAGAAGGAGATAAATCAGATTCCGTGAGGACCAATCGACGAAGTGTACGAATGGGCATGAGGTTGACTCTTGAACCATTGTCAATGAAAGATCTTCGAACATCTACACCATTGACTTTTCCAGATAAGTACAAAGGTTTTATGTTCCCATGCACAACATCATCTTCATCTTTATCAGTAAAAGATATCACTACATGGAATTCTGCAGGATTATTATCTATGTGATAGATTTCAGCTGCAACAATTTCAGTTTCAAACTCCTGAGGACTTGAAAAAGCTTCGATGAGTGCTTCCCGAAGACCTTTTGACAGATTCAAAGAATCCAAAATTGATAACGTGGCTGGTACTTGGGCCAAGTGTTTCAATATATCATACTTTTGATCTAGAGGTCTGCGTTTCCCAATAGGAATATGTGGTTTAGTAGGTACCTTGGAAGCAGATGCTTTGGAAGCTGATGCATCTTGTTTTGAAGTTGGCAACATCCTTGGTTTTGGAAGATTAGACTGATTAGATCCATTTACTTGCTGAGATAAAGAAGATGGAACCTTTAATCGGTCATCCAAAATAACTGTGCCAAAACTGAGTTGGCCATTGGCAGAAGAACTTGCTTGTTCTTTTTGAGCTCGTTGAAGGGATCTACCACGAGTTTCTGCTGCATATACAGTGCTAGCAGGGGTAAAATTAGAGTAGTGGATTTGGAAAGATCCACGTCTTCCCCTATATCCTAAACCACTAGAACCTCTTCGGATTCCCTTATTTGATACAGGGAATTCATGCTCATCAAGACTGGAATATGGATCTGTTAATTGAATCATATTAACAGAACCAAAGATTAACTCTTCGTCTGATAAAGACTCTGCCTGGTTAGCTTGTTTAGGATGTGCCGTTTGATGGGGCGGTGCCCGTGGCTTTGAAGTAGATGGCTTGAAATCTGCCAGAGTCAAAGGCAATTTAGGCTTTCATACATACTCATCTTCTCCTGATTCCTCTTTCTTCTTTGAATTGCGCTTCCCTTTTGAGGATTTGTCTTTTGATGGAGGCTTTACTGCAGCTTTTGTAGGAGACACAATTGGCTTCTTCAATTGTGTTCGCAAAATGGAATGGGTCTGATTGATTGTATTTCTGACCATCCAATCATCATATTTTTTCGCAGTTTTGCTTTTGACTTCCTGCCACTCGCCTCCTTCCTCTGGATCTGTAGCGGTAAAACATGCTACATGAGCTGAAGAACCCTTCAATTTGACTTGTCCCAAGTCGGCCATCTTTTGCAGGAGGTCTTTAAAGACAAAACACTCCTGTATGGGATGCCCCAACATTTGATGAAAAGGACAATAATTGGGACGGTCTTCATCTCCTTCCTTGTTTGGCCTCTTGGGCACTGGTAATTGAACCAAATTATTTTCCAGAGCTGCAATGAAGTAACCAGGAACTAGCTCATTTCGGAAAGAGTATGTTTTACTCTTCATATCCTCAAATTGTTTTCTTCGTTGATCTCCTTGATCATTTGGACGAAACGGCCTTTGTTGTTGGCGTTCAGGAGGTGGAGTCCTTCGAGAAGATGAAGGTTTTGAAGTAGATATAGGTACAGGTGCTTGTTTAAGCATAACTGTAGCAGTTTCTGCTTTACCCATTCTTCTTCCTGGAGCTGATGGAATTATACGAGATTTAACCTTAGCCTGTATAAGGGAATCTTCAATTTGTTGAGCGATTGAAGTAAGGTCTCGAAACCCTCCTGTGTATTTCACAGGGATCAATGGCGTGCGTAATTCGTCACGCAAATTTCCCACACAGATTGGCAACAATTCCTCCTGAGGGAGTGCTAAACTCAAGGAATACGTTAACCCCTTCCAACGAGCAATGAAATCAAAGACTCTTTCATTCTCCCTTTGCTTGCAGTTTGTAAGATCGAAAACTGTCGTTTTTGGAAAAGTTGAGCTAAACTGAATAAGGAATTTTTGACGAAGATCCTCCCATCCGATGACTGATCGGGATTGCAAGCTTGTATACCAGACAAAAGCTGGTCCTTGCAAGGTTCTCACGAAGCATCTGAGTTTCACTGCTTCTTGCTGCTCTGGAGTTCCCATCATAGGATCACAACAAGACACATAATGCGTCAAATGTTGTTCAGGGTCACCTGATCCATTGAAAGTAGGGAAAACAGGGTTTCCAAAACTGGATGGAGGAGAAATTGAATCTACCCATTCAGGGTAAACTTTCTTTTCAGGTTGAACTTGCACCCGTTTCCCTTCCATAGTTTCTAACCGAGCTGTTAATGACTCAATAGTAGTTATTAACTTTTGAGAAACATCAGGTTGAACTTGGTTTTGGGTAGGTGCAATGAATGGAGCTTGGACAGACGTGGTGGTTTGTGCTGCAACTGATGGTAGTGCTGCCAACCGTTGTTGCGTTTGACCCGTAGGATTAGACCTCTGAGGGTGTACTGATAAAGGAGGATATTCCTGATCCATTTCAGTAGTTACAACAAATTCCTTTGGCTGTCGGACTTTAGAATTCTTAAGAAGAAGACTACTCTGAAGTAGTTCTGCATTCAATCTTCTTAATTCTTTCATTTCTTCCTCCTGTTGTGCAAACCTTTTATCTAATGAGAGCGATTGACCTCCTTCAGAGGAAGGGTGAGAAGTAACCTGATTCTTTCCTTTCCGTTTATTGGATCCTTTTCGGAGAGGGGGAAGTGGGTTACTTGAAGGAATACCCAGATTTTGGGTAAGCCTTTGATTACGTGTGCGCACACCTTCTTCATTTAGGTCTGTGTGCGCAACTTCTTGAGCATGAACCTCTTCGTCTGATCCCTCTGATTGAGCCTCATCTGGTGAATCAGCAGCAATAGCATTGATGACATTAATGGATGCATATTGCATGGAATCCTTTCTATCAGCATTTCTGTGATATTTTCCTCTTCCATGTTCATGATGAGATATGGCATTTCGTTGACTTGATCCCTCAGGAACTTCTTGGAGAACCGTCACTTGGAGAGAATCTCCTGATAGCTTGGCTCTTCGTTCCTCTTGAGGCTTATTCCCTAATCGAGAGAATACTGACTTTCTCTGAGGGAGGGATTGAGTATTTGAAAAAGTCCCCAGTCCGGTGGACTGGGGATGTTCCTGCTGCTTCCGCTCAACTCCTCGAATCCCATTTGTTGACTCTGAGGGTTGGGTTAGAGAAGTCCCCAGTCTGACAAGCTGGGGTGTCTCTTGACATGCTATGTATGAGATCTTCTTAAAATCTCTCTTGATCTTGCGAATCATAGTTTAGAAATTAGCTGGATGCATTAACCTATATCCACTTTTATCACCTGGTTCAAAAGACCGTTGGATGATTTCCAAAACTTCTGTCATTTGATGACGTGTTTGCTCCAGGCGAGAGGCTTGTGCAATATTCTCGCCTGCTTGATGTAGGAGAAATTCAACAACTTGTTCTCTATATACTTGATTTTGAGAGGAACTAGTTGAATCCTGTTTTTGAGCAAGCTTTTGATTATGAACAAATCCCATTGACTGTGGCCGGCCATGGGCAATAACATTGCATGAGACCATTTTCGGCGGGCTTTGCTGACCGGAAAGCACTGTGAAATGAAGTGCTCCATGAACACCCCATCCTCTTATATGAACATCAGATGGAGCATTGGCAATTAACTAACGCAATTTTCTTAGTGCGCCAAGGCATGAACATTGAAGGGTTCTCTGTTGCTTTTCAGCCATCAGATACCGAGAGACTGATAGAGATGCCAAATCAATCTGGCGTTGTAACCCTTCTATTATCTTAATATGATTTTCATAATCACCATAAGATAATAATTTCTTCTTCAATTGATAAAGAGTCTTCCATATGTTGAGACAAATATCATGGATTCCATCATCCGTCAACATCTTTGGAATGTCGTACTGGGAGTCAGCCGAAGGCCAAAACATGACTGGTACTTCACCTTTTGCCAGTTTTTTCCTCATGTTCAGCATTTCTTCTTTACCATTAAATGAAGACCCTTCTACATGTTTGGACCAGAGTTGGTGTTTCCTTGTTGCTTCATCGGATTCAACAAGATTGGTAGAGAGATCACTATTCATGTTGGAAGATGAATGACCCAGGGATGGTTCGGAGAATAACCTGAACCCCAGGCTATCTTCTGATGGAGAAAGAGTTTCACCTACTGATAGTAAAGCATCAGACATGATTGGTTTTACGTTTGCAATTGCCTCGAGATAGGAGGGCTTTCTCGTCACTGCATTGCCTTCAGAAGAATTTTCGAGACAACGTGAATCACTACTGCGGAGAGGACTTTCGCAGCGAAGTTCATCACCATGAGGAGGACCGTCATGATGGGTTACAACAAAAGATGAAATCTCTTGCTCCTTGGTCTTCTGACCACACAGAGGGTTCCTGTGGCTCTCATATGAAGAAGAAACTTCAAGATTGACCGAACTTTCATGAAGCAAGTCTTCATGAGGAAGTGTTTGTTGAAGACCTTCAGAATTAATGTTCCCGTTATTGGGAACTGAGGGAGTAGAATCTTGAATTCCGACAGATAAATGTCTGAGGGCTTCAAGAACTCCAGCATTGAGCAAGGCTTGGTTACAGATTGGCCTTTGATCTCCTGACTGTGCTGGGCGGATCTTTTTCTTAGATGCCTTCTTACTCGCTTTAGAAACCACTTGATGAAGAAAGTGATTTCTCTGAGTAGGTGTATGTGCCTGATCAGGAAATATGGTCAGGTTAGGCTGACTATCTCAACTCAAATCAGGTGTATGTGCCTGACTTGGTTGTCCATATGATATGGGGGAGTATGCCCCATAACCCTCTTGGACTGGAACAGATGTGTGTGTCTGTTCCGGAGTGAATCGTTGATGTGTCACTCCACTGCTAGGGATAGATTTATGTGTCTGTCCCTGTGATGATGCTGAAGCTGTTATGATATCCTGGCAAGCATCCAGAATATGAGCAGAAATTTTCTTCTACTCTTTCACCATTGACAAAATATGTTTGGTGACTTCAGCCACCGGAACGGGGATATACGTCCATTCCGGGCTTGGAGTAGGTGTATGTGCCTGCTCCTGTCCTCCTTTTCCTGTTAGTGAATCCTGATAGTACTCAAGTGTGGAGGAAGAGAGTTGAGTCTGCCTCCTGTTTGTCGTCGGGACTTTCCGACTGACTTCTCCGTGCGCTACCAAGCGAGACTGTTGGTAGGCTTGATTAGTATTAGCAGGTGTATGTGCCTGCTGATTACACTTCGCCAAATGCGGCTGACAAGATCCATCATATGTAGTCAGACGAGCCTGCTGACTAACTGGTGATGTATAAGCAGGTGCATGTTCCTGCCTATGGTACTCCGCCGGAATTGCCTGGCGGGATTGGCATGATGCTGCCAGACGAGTCTGCTGGACAGCGGAATTAAAACGGATAGGTGATTGTGCATGCTCGTTATTTGCCACCAAGTTAGGTTGGTGGACTTCTCTGGAGATGGCAGGGATGACAACCTGCCTATTGTTAACCGGATTCCGTCTCTGGCGGTTCATCTTTCCTACTCGGGTTCGAGGAACCTGAGCTGAATGCTTGGAGTCGGTACCCTCATCATGATGAGGGCGCACTACCGCACGAGTCTGGCGGCGATTGTTGATGGGAGCCCTTGAGAAGGACTCCTGTCTTTTTGAATTAAGGCCCTGTGGGACCTGCTCATTCACTTCCTCAGAGTAAGGTAATGAATGGAAATTGTGTTCCGGGGATAATGACCCAAAACGGTTGGAGACGGTAGTCAGCACCGCCTGCTTCTTGATCGCTGGCCGCCGTTGTCCAGATGACCATGTAGAGTTGTTAACTTGGAGGGCTTGACGAGCGGCCTCCAGAGTTGGGATAGTACCATTGCGATGGTACTCCTTAACCAGTGCATTAGAAACCCAGCGTTGAAGACGCTGAGTTGGTGATGTCATCCTCAGAGCGGACGACATTCCAGCAGGAGTAGCAGCATTGGTTTTCACAGCAGCAGACCTCACAGTAGAGGTGTTCACAGCAGCAGTATTCACAGGGGTGAATTTAAGGAAAGCCATTTTGCAGAAGATCTTGAGAAAAGAGTGCATGTTCCATATAACAGACATAATCAAGATGAATCTAGCCACTGCATCTTTTGGATGAGCACATGTCAATGATTGATTTCTTGGCCCAAGGGGCCTAACAAATAAGAAAAACATCATTTTAACTTGGTTAAGGATTCACGTCGGGTTCACCATTTTTGTTTCCTCACAGATTTCGGGGATTACCTCCTGGATGGGAGATTCAAATGTTCCGATCGGTTTCTAACGGGTTTGTTCGTAGAACCGGACACATCCAATGATTCCACATCTGTTTGGACCTACATTCCAAAGGTAGGCGCTCATTAGTTTGTGGACTAATGAGGCTTAGGAATTTGCATTGGTCGAGAGTATGGGAGGTCAGACTCATCACACCTTTTTGAGGGGAATTATTGTCTACTCCGGGACTCTCTTTATAGATTTAAGTTATGTTCGTGAATCCTTATTACATTACCAAGTATAAAATGAGCTTTCCTTAAGTTTTAACAATCAATGATTAAATATGCAAGAAATTTAGAGAATCTTTTATATGTATTTGAGGTTATTCATCAATAGAGAATCATCTGTATCTATTTAGAGATTCTTGGTCAATGGTATCCTTCGAAACATTTATAAAAAGTCTCTTGGTCATTATGATGACCGGGCTGGTTTTAAAGCCACTCAGTGAGGCACTTGAAGTTTATCGTCATTCAGAAGGACATGGATTATTTCAAAGTTGGGATCGAACCCATAAATGGGCTACCTACGTATCCTTTGTTTTGGAAAAGGAATCAGAACCCACGTAGTTCGAGAAATGGAGTATGATGTTTATGATTGATGGCTCAAAGAAGAATGTGATAATTACTTTTACACTCTAAGCTCACGTGAGTCATGCTCGGTGTGAGAAACAAGAGGTATTGGTAAAAATTAGACAATTGTTCCATGAAAGATGCAATCATAAGAAATTGTTTGGGTCTTATGTATGTATGACTGCCCAAATAGATGAAGGTTTGGGATTTACTTTTAGGGAGAAAATCCAAGAACAGGGTCCATAAAGGTATATGTGCTTTATGGAGATTTGAATACTCTAATCTTGGGGCTTACTCCTAAGGAGGATGCCCAAATTAGGAGGGGATTTATGATTGGGTTTTACTCCTAAAAAGGAAACCCAGATCAAGGGTAAATTAGAACTGGTTAAGAGAAATTTAAAGGGGGCTTGGGGCTTACTCTTGAAAAGGAATCCCAAGATTATGACTGAGTCTTATTCCTGAAAAGGAGACCCAGGTTAGGGATTAAGGTTTGGGGCTTACTCCTGAGGAGGATGCCCATATTTGAGGTTGGGGCTTACTCCTGAAAAGGAAGCCCAAGATTATGACTGAGTCTTATTCCTGAAAAGGAGACCCAAGTTAGGGATTAAGGTTTGGGGCTTACTCCTGAGGAGGATGCCCATATTTGAGGTTGGGGCTTACTCCTAAGAAGGATGCCCAAGATTATGACTGAGTCTTATTGCTGAAAAGAAGACACAGGTTAGGGATTAAGGTTTGGGGCTTACTCCTGAGGAGGATGCCCATATTTGAGGTTGGGGTTTACTCCTGAAAAGGAAGCCCAAGATTATGACTGAGTCTTATTCCTAAAAAGGAGACCCAGGTTAGGGATTAAGGTTTGGGGCTTACTCCTGAGGAGGATGCCCATATTTGAGGTTGGGGCTTACTCCTAAGAAGGATGCCTATATTTGAGGTTGGGGCTTACTCCTAAGAAGTATGCCCATATTTGAGGTTGGGACTTACTCCTGAAAAAGAAGCCCAAGATTATGACTGAGTCTTATTCCTGAAAAGGAGACCCAGGTTAGGGATTAAGGTTTGGGGCTTACTCCTGAGGAGGATGCCCATATTTGAGGTTGGGGCTTACTCCTAAGAAGGATGCCCAAGATTAAAGGATTTATAACTGGGGATTATTCCTGAAAAGGAGACCCAGGTTAGGATTCTCTCATCTTAAAGGATGAGGTTGAATGAATGAACTCTCCATATTTAGTGACATAAGGATATTTAAATCACTAGACTTTGAGAGATATTCCATAGAATTCCTTTCAGATAAGGAAGTCAAATCAAGAAATCATGCCATAAATGGCTTTGAAGAGTGTCTTGAAGACTGAATCTTGAAAAGGAAAGGTGTGATGGCTTAAGAGGGGTAAAATGGGCAAGATAGGCACCCAAACAGGTAGGGGCGCACAGGTCTTGAAAGGCGCGCAAGTATTGTGGCGGCGCGCAAGTGTTGGTGTGGCGCGCAAGTGTTGGTCGCGCAAGTGTTGGTCGCGCAAGTATACTTGCGCGACATGAGGGGTACTTGCGCGATTCTCAAATACCATTAGAATATTTGAGCGACTCTTTATAAATCCCTTTAGAATCCTCTTGAGGTTCATCCAAAAAAGGGACGCGCAAGTTCTATTGAAGGAATAAGGCGGCGCACAAGTGTTGATGAGTTTCAACACTTATGCCTTCTTTCTTCTCTTTAAATCTTCCGTTCTAGGTAAAAAATTACCTTAGAAGTGTTCTGGAAGCTTTGAGAAGAGACTTGGGTGTCGGGAGCTTTAATCCGAGTTTCTGGAAAAAGATCCTCTCGAATGGGGGGCCCACATGGTCTATTTATAGGCAAAAGTAGGCCCTGGGTGGTTAGTGAGCGGTTATCACTTAGGTTGCGCAAGTCACTTGCACGACCATAAGGCGTCGCGCAAGTAGACTTGCACGACCACTAGGCAGCGCGCAAGTACTTGCACGACCACTAGGCGGCGCGCAAGTGTACTTGCGCGACCATGAGGGAACTTGCGCGACCTATGGGAAATGTTCTCCTTGTTCATCCCTTTGTCGATTTTTGATGTTTCTTCAAAGGATGAATCACTTTATGCTCACATATTCCCCTTTTCCGATCTTTAGATTCTGTGATGAAAGGAGCATCAACAGTTTTGTTTTAAATCATTTAATTATTTAATCATTAAATGTTAGTCAACCAAATGACTTTAAAATGGGATACGTAGTGATATCTTTAAGGTTAAACTCTAGTGTATGGGTAGTTTAAAATATCCGTGTGATTCCTTAGAACAAAAAAATAATAATTTTATGTAGCCCTTGTCTTTTTAAAAAATGGAATAGATGATATGATCTTGATCCTAGTGAATTTTTTTAGTGTGAACTACTGATAGAGTTAATATTTTTTCTTTTTAAGGGGTCATCCCATTGTTGGTCGCACCCTTAGAGCTTCAATGGCTTGCTAACCCCTATGAGCATCTTGGCATTTGTTGTCTTTTGGGTGTCATTGTCCCAAATATTATCCATTTTCTTGTAAATTATACCATTGTTTGTATGGGTGGTCCCAGTATCTTTGGACCATGTTACAGGTGTAAGAAAAAATTAATTCTTGGTTTTAGTAGGTCATATATTCCTCGGGCATGGCCAGCCACCTAGTAGGTCTCATGAACCTATTTGTTTTTCCTAGGTAACTTGTTAGGTCTTCACTCTATTCAAAAGAAATTTGGGATAATGTACCTTAAGATAATTCTCAGTGTGATCCTTTTTATACTTGAATTTATTGGGTGTACATCCTAGGTATAGTGGTCATGATGTTATGGTTTCTCAATAAATCTCAGGGTAGTGTTTGTTCATTTACATTGAATCGTCGAGTTTCTATGTTTATAATGAACCACTTGAGTTTGGTTAAATTGTTGAAACTTATATTGTTGAATATAGTATCATATCATCTCTATAGTATCATGACCTAGGTGTTAAATGAGTTAATTCATCCCAATGCTCAGAATGGAGTTTCTTGATATTGGGTGTTTTGACACACCAATCACATAGGTTTTTTGTTTTCATGCCAAGTGTTATGTCACATGTGATCATAGATATAAGGAGAATCACATGTGTGTCTATGATAAATTTTTTCTGGTGTTCTTGTGGGAGGATCTTCTATATCTTCTTAGATGGATAAGACACTCCTATGGTTGGGATCATCATGTTGGTTCTGGTTATTAAATACCCTTCTATGTAGAAGGAACGTAACTGAAGAGGACCATTTGGAAATGGCCGATCATGTTCTAATGTACTTGAGGCTTGTGGGTTTTTTAAATTTCATTGCTTACATGGAATGATGGTTTTTATGTGTTTAGATATGTATGAAACCTAAAAAAACTCCATTTCATTTGGAGGACATCAGTGGTTAAGCTTGAGTGATCATGGGATGCCTCGAGTGGTAAAGGCATCGTGGTTTGGTTGATGATGAATCTAAAGGTGAAGTCGAGATCCCTTCTATTTTTCAACTAGTTGTGGCTTGAATATTCTTTCTTAATTTCTATTTATTGGTTTCTTCTTAGGGTATTCTTTTTAATGATATGATCATGTCCCTTATCTTGACATATTTCGTGATGCACTAAGAGAGAATTGATATTATGACATACTAATGTTTTAAAGACACTAGGATTGAGATGTGATCTCTATATAGTTTCACATTGGACCCATGGTTTTCCTTGAGTTTTTTTAGTCCTAAGTGAATCTAGGATTACCGTAAAGTAATTCCTCTGATAGACTCTTGGGAACTAGACATTTTCTTTCGATCTAACCGCCATACAGATGTCTCTTTGGGCATAGTCAATGATCAGATGCGGACGTCTTGGCCTTGTACCAACGTATTTTTGAAAATATTGAGTGTGGAATACCCACATTTACCACCTTAGACACATATTTCAAGGAATATTATGTTATCCCATACTTTTTATTTGTCTGAAAGGTGATGTTTTAAAAAGGGTGAAAATTTTAGTGTGATGGATTTGGGTTTCCACCTTGTTTGTGCAGAGGCATGAAAGCTAAATAACCAGGGTTTGGATTGACAAGGCAACACCACTCGAAGTCAAGTATGGACCTATGTGAGTGTGCCTATTATAAACACTATATTCCTTATAAGTATGAATATTGGTTATTTCATAAGACACCAATCGTAATAGTAGAGTGTTTCAGTATAAGTTGGAAAAAGTAGATCGGCTTGTTGTCCATCTTATCTGATGAGTACTCTAGGTGAAATTGTTTTTAAGCACATCATTGTGTTAAGTAGAGTGTTGTTTTAAGGTCGACTATGTCTTTCTTGGAAATAATGTGTCACCATATTTTATTTTTTCAATTGGGATTTGACCTTTCCTTTTCAATGAGTTCCCTGTTATGACCTTAAATATAATCGCATTCACCTGTTAAAGTAACCACACCAAGATCTTCATTATAATTCTTGAAGATTTCATTGTAAGGAAATTCAAATAGTTATTATTTTGTGTGTAATAATTGTATGTTAAATGATGAAGCCTCAGGTGGGAATAACCTTTCCCCATATATTTAACATTACTACAAAATAGGCCTTTAACAATGCTAGCAATCAACATCATCAGTGCTAGAAAAGATCTTGCTACATGAGCGCGGTTAAAAGACATGGAATTTTATGAGGGCCAAAAAGAGCTTATAAAGTTTCCCTTTATTAGTGCCAAAAAAATCACTGCTAAATGTGACCTTTATCAATGATTTAATTTAGAGGTGCTAAAGAAACCATTTATCATCTCTTTTAAAAAGCGCTGAAAAAGGGACATTTTGCAGTGCATTGTAACAACACACCGTAGCACGAAAAACACACCATATATCAACAAAAACATGTAACAATACTGTATATAGATGATACTAAATTTAAAACATATAAAAAAGAAAAAAATTTATTTTATAAACATTTCATACATTAGTTTATATAATTACATTAATACAAATTATTACATACATTCAAAAACATCTATGTTCCTTTATCTTTTAATCATGACCCCACCAATGCTAATTTTAAATAAACCACCCCAAATTGAGGAATATAATGAACCTATATAAGAAAACTATTCTTATTTTATTAATAGTACAATGAAATAAATTAACAGAAAGCTTTAATTTTACTAAAAAAAATTAAATTTTATATAAAAAGACGTACTTAGAGTTAAACCAGCCACACCATGCATCTAATTGAGGTGAAAATGATTCTAAAACATCTCAAATGACTTGTGGATCCTGGTCCTAAAGTATCCAAAATATTTGAATGTGTTTTATTGGTTTTTAGTATGTCAGTTATATTTTTACTAAAATCTCATTTTAACCTAGAAACATACACTTTTGACTCATTCTGATCACATTATGTATCGGGTTGACATGAAATTGATTCTTACATGTCACAAATGACTTATGAATCATTATTCTAAATTATCATAAAAAACCAAGTGTGTTTGATCAGTTTTCATTGAGTGAATCTTTTTAAACTAAAGTATCAAAACAATCTTTATATATTTATTCAGTTATTAGGTGTGGATAATTCTTGAAAATGCATCATATATTGAGTCATAGCGATCACACCATTTACTGAATTGATGTGTATAAATTTTCTACATGTTTCAAATGACTTATGGATCATTTCCCTAAGTGTAAATGAAGTACATACCTCCATTTACCTTTTTTTCCAATCATATAAAACCCTATCATTATTTTAATAAAAAAACATCTCTAACCTAACAACAAACCCTCACACAAGGCACAAAGAGTGATTTCCATAAAAATAGAAACCTCTAAATACGAATGATAGATAGAGGCTAACTATTTCAAGGAAGGATAACCATTTTAAGGTTCACATTCATAAAAAACCATATGAACTACAAAATTAATATTCCATCAAATATTTATAATGAATTATGAACTTACAATATTCAAAAAACAAAAACAAGGAAACTCTGAACGTTGTCACCCCAACAAGAGAGGTAAAAAATGAGCCAATGTGTTGTATGCTTCTTTCAAAAAAAACTCATCCAAAAACAATCCCTCCACTAACTTCTTGAAATAGAGATCCATGGAGAAAAGGGCACACTCCTTGATCTCTAGATGAAGAACCACCAAAAAATATTGGATTTCAACAGATCTTGTGACACCACCTCCAGAGAGAATGAAACCAACTCTCTGAAGTGTCCAACATAAGACTTTACCATCCTCTAACCTTGAGGGACACTCGTGAACTCTTCACATTTCTAATTTATTCAATTTTCTATTTAATTATATATTCATTTATATATCTATATTTAACATATACTATTTATTCATTTTTTATTATTTATTTAATTAATAAGGTGTTTAATATTTTTCTTAATTTACTCTTTTTAAAATTTCATTTGTTTAATTATGTAATTCTATTCATTTTATACAACTTTATATTTAAGATATAATGTTTATGAATTTTTAAAATTTATATATATTTATATTCAATTTATTAATTTTTAGCAATAATTATTTAATTAACTAAATTTTCAAATTTTTTAATTTTATTTGTTTAATTATTTCATTTTATTAAGGACAATTATCTGAGTGCTGATAAAGGTTAAAATTTATCAAATCTTTAGTTTTAGTGCTCATAGAGGGTAATTTTTATGATAACTGAAAATAAAGAACTAATAAAGGGTTCACCTTATCAGTGCTTTTATTCAACACTGATAAAGGTCCCACTTTATCCGTTCTTATTTTAATGATGATAAATATGGACTTTCTCGTCGTATTTTTCTAGAACTAATAAATTATGGTGCTGTAAAAGGTGTGTTTTATAGTAGTGTGTTGAGATGATGATGTGATCATGTATCTAGTTAAACTATCTTGGGTATGCTCTACCTCAATGTTTCATTTGGAAAATGAGAATTGGCATGGGTTATTATGGATTAAGTTTTGTGTGGTTAAGTAATTCTTCATCATGCATTTGGTGTTCATAAATACAACGTGATAGTTTGAATGACACTTCATGAACCTTGTAGGTTATGTGTTGTTTTTATTATTCCCAAAGGCTTCTTGGAGATGATAAGTTCTAAGTTGATGAGGGTTTAATGACCCGTGTTTTGATCCACTAAAAGACTCCAAGGGAATTTGAAAATTTTTCATTTACTGGATGGGTCGTTCTTTGAACCAAGCTCAAAAACATAATTCCAAGAGTTGGAACACTTTAATGTATTGTTTCCAGACATGGTTGAAATCTCGATGGGTTCCCTGGGATCTTTTTTGTGTATCAAAAGAATTGGGGTCCATAAATAAATGTTTTGGAGGGATTGATAGAGGCACACTATTTTTCTGAAACCATGTTGCCCTAGTAGAACATTATGTGGCTTGTTTCAAATTATACGAACACCCAGTATGGGTTGTACATTGTTTACGCAAGCTATGCACCTAGAACAAACGGTTAGTACCACTAAGGTAGTACCCCCCACACTATTCATCACATTATTGGTGCATGGTTAGGGTAATTGTGCAGTTCAAACCATGCGAGGTGTTTTTTAAGGAATGGGTACTGCATGGTTGGCGTACGGTTTGGCCAAACCATGTATCCAAACCATGTGACCTGATATTTTGGGGTAAAATAAAAAAGAATCTATTAGTGCCTTATAATTTTCTTTCTATATTTTTTCTCCCATCCTATAATCTTTGTGAGGCCTCCCCCCACTCCAAATGGATCTCTAAACCTCCTCCTCTTAGGTTGGCTAGATCTCCTCCCTCAATTTTCTGAATCAAACTCTTTTAGTGTCAATGGATTTCTATCATTAATCTCTCAAATAATCTCTAATAAATTTCATGTTTATCATTATTTATGATGTGTTATTTTGGCAGGAGCTCATTCTACCAGTATTCTAGGTGAAGTACCTTTTCATAATTTTCTTCCAAACTTTATCAAATCAGACCTTTATATTGGATGAGTAGGCCATTATATGTACTAGGTATGTGGTCTATTTATTTTCCATCGAATTTTTGTTGATATATGAAAAGTATTTTTGGGGCTCATGACATTCTTTTTCATGTGTTCCTTTATAATTAATTTATTCATATAAAATTCTTTTTAGCACCATGATATACCTCCTTTGTTTCATATTTAGTAAATTATAAAATGCAATCCTCATTTATAGATGCTCCATGGGGGTTCCAAGTTACATTTATTCTATTTAATAAATTTTGTAAATGCTCAAATTGTTTTCTAAGCATTATTATTGAAATGAAAATTTGTCTTTCCCTTGTAGGTTTGCTCGATTTTAGAATGGAACCTCATATGTGTCATGTTGAATCTTTAATAATTGATTTACCATATATGTTAGTTATATTTAAATTATTACATTGATAAATTAAATGGTGATTATTGAATGAAAATTTAAATTGTGTTAAAAGATTTTTTTGATAGACAGACTCCTGTTCTTATAATAAATCCTCTTTGTTGAGGTGTGATTTCTTTGAATGTATAAACTTATGATTGATGTTTTAATGCATTTTTGGATTTATGGTTTCATATTACTCTATGATTGAGGTCATTGTTAGTTTTAAGTAATGATTAGTAGTGTATATTGATAATCTTGAATCGATTATCCCTATACCATATAAATGTTTATTCAACATTGGAACCCAAAAAGTGCATGTATTGGCCTCTCCTAGATAAATGAACAATGAACCAAGAACCACCTAAAGTAATTTATTTATTTATAAAGTGGATTACCCATGTAGTTAATTTCCCAGTTTGACTATGGTGCCTTTTAAGGACCCCTTGAGCCTTGTAATATGAATTACCTTGTTTGATAGATTCAATGTCACGTTAAAATTTTATATCTTGTGTTTGATGGATTACTTTCATTGAATGTAATAAATGGTTTAACTGGACATGAAGTTGAACTGTGTGGTATAACCATGCCTCTTTTTATGATTAAATAAGAATAGATTAAGTAAAAATAATTAAATGGAATGGAATGTTCATGATGGATTTCATTACTCCAATGAATAGAATGTATAAATGAAAATGGATTGTAATGGGAGGAAATTCCAGGGCAATCGTAGCATGCTTAGTACATGCTATTGTTAAACATGACACCCTTTCTTATAATGAGATCAAAAAATGTAAAGAATGAGAGGTACTGCCACATGGATCCTATTTTTTGTTATAAATTTTATTACAACATAAATTTGATTTGAATGTTGCTAAGGGGTGTGTTGACTATGGTGAACCATAATTTTCCCTTACATCAGGTGTTGAGTACAAGACGTCTCAGACCAGGGCAACAAGTAAGACATGGTTCAAGGTGACATGATCCCTATTTATAGTATTGACATGATGGAACACTCACCATGCCCAGTGTTGATTTCATGATTCCCCACACTCCATTGGGATGTAGGGAATATACCAAATTTATTTCATCTCATAGTCTCTTTTAGAGTTATTGTGGATGTTTAAGATATGCCTGATCCTTCCATCAGCTAAAATTTTATATATATGGCCATTAAGCCTAGAAACACACTTGGTCCATATAGTTGGATTTAATATATAACTATGCAATGTACATATCCTAACTATATACATATGTTTATTGATTAGGTCATCATTACAGATGTGAGTCGAAGTAGGTTGAGTCGGTCATGTGTCCTAGTGAAACCTGGTCCAATTAGTATTTAATTATTTATTCCTCACTTCTTGGTTATCTTTTTTCTTATATCTACACACTATTTTACATTATATATCATATACTAGATTCAATCCTTGAAATCATATGTGGAAACCAATTGGGATTATTATCTCACACCCTACTCAGGCTACCATTTCACTAGGGTAACAGAGTACACCTTATGTTTAGAAGACCATGGATGTTTTCTCACGATACTTTTCTAGTAACTAAAAGTTAAGATTAAAAGACCGTTTTAGAGCTTGGGGATCACATGGAGATCACCCTTGGGGATTTTGTTTCTTTTCACTATTTATGTATTGTACTATATCACTAGTTATTGTTTTTATTTCATTTTAGTTTATGTATCCTCGTAATGAAATTATTGAATCAATTGAATATTGTCATTGGAAATATTTATTTATTTAGTGATTATTATAATTCTTCTGATGGTCTATAATTATTTATTATTACATCCTCTATGGTATGTCATTTAGTTTCTGATATTTCATTGTCCTAATCTAATCACGAGGGTATATTCTCCCTGTTATCACCCCTTTAGACCCTTACTGTTAGTCGACATCATCTGGCGTACAGGGAGGCACACTTGAGGCTATGTGACCCAATGGTTTTGATATCGTCTTAGTGGTCATTCAGGTTATGATATTATACTCAAAGAGTGATTTTTGAGTTAAAAATGATATTTTAGTTCAAAACACATAGGATGTACTGAAAAAAATATCGAACATATTTTTCTTTTCAAGATTCTATATAAAAATTATTCATATTACATTATTGATGTGTAAGAATCAACCACCTATAAATCAATCAGAAGGTATGATTGATATTACTAAAATTGTGAGTTTTTAGTTTAAAAATAATTTCTTAGTTAAAATATATGATTCACTCATTGGAAGCTAAAAAACACACTTAGATTAACGTGATATGTTAGGTCTATGACCCAAAAGTGTTTTATAATGCTTTATAGTCAACTAAACCTCAGAATGACACATGGTGTGACTACTATGACTCAAATTTTGTTTTATGTTTTAAATGATATTTTGGTTAAAAAATGGTTCAATAACTAAAAACTAAAAAAAATACCTCATATTGTCATGATAATTTCCAAAAATGATCAATAGATCATTTATGGCATTAACAAATTAGTTGTATGTCAATCTCACTAATGATGTGACTAGAATGAATCAATGTGTGCATATTCATCTTAAAAATGAAATTTTCCTTAAAAATGAATGTCAATCATTTTAAATAGATAAAACACAATCATTTTGTCATGATAATTTATTAAAACTATTCATATATTATTATTTATAATCATGAATCAACCATAAGTCAATCTGACACATGGTGTGGCCAGTTGACTCAATGTGTGAGTTTGTAATTAAAATTTACATTTTAGTTCAAAGAAAATATCACATAGTCAAAACTGATGAGGTGAACTCGTATTTTATTCATAATCTTGGAAATCAATCCATAATTCATTTTAAACATTTATGATTCAACCACACATCAATCTGAAACATGGTGTGGCTGGTAGGACTCAAAGTGTGTGAGATTATTTAAAATTGACATTTTTGTTCAAAAGAAAAGTTATATACTATAAATAAATAAAACACATTAATATTTTTTTTATGAATTAGAAAAATTACTCATATTTCATTTGTGTCATTTAGGAATCAACCTCACCTCAATATGTTACTCTCTGTGACCATCACGACTCAAAATGAGTGTTTTTAGTTTAAAAAATATATTTTTTTAAAACATAAGTTACTCGCTAAAAATAGAAAATCATACTATTATGATCATAATAAATTATTAAAATGATCCATAAGTAATTTCTGATGCTTAGGAATCATCTTCATGTCAATCCATCACACAATGTGTCTTGTATTACTAAATGTACGTGTTTTTAGTTTAATAATGTTGTTTTAGTTAAAAAAATGTTTCACTCACTAAAAAAATAGAACAGACGCATGGATTGTCTTGATATTTTAGAAAGATGATATATAAATTATTTTTTATGTCTAAGAATCTTCTCAAAAAACATTTGATAGAAAGTGTGGCAAGTATGACTAAAATTTAATGTTTTCATTATAAAATAGACATTTTAGATAAAAACACACATCACTTACTTAATATTGAGAAAATGAGACCATGTTATCTTCATACTTAAGGAAAATGATCTATAAATCATTTTTAAAGTACATGAATCAATCAAATAGTTATCTAACACATGGTGTTCCCAGTATGACTTATTGTGTATGTTTTCATTTTAAAAGTTCCATTTTATCAATTAATTTTATCATATTTATGTTTAATTTATTTATTTATAGTATTACTAAGATAATAATTTTTTTAAGTGGGTGAGCTCTTTTTATTTATATGGGTGGGTTTTTTAGAAACCAGTAGAATGTTGAGGGGTTTTTTATTATGAACTGGGGTCCCCTGACAATAGAACATTATTTTTTTTGTAATTTTTGGGTGTTCATGATAAATTATACATAAAAATTTAATTGTATAAAACAACGATTGAAATGTTTTGAATACTATTTTTTAGCTTTTTATTTTTAATATAAATTTAATTTAAATTAATTTTTTAATTTGCTACTCGAATGTGCTATAATTTTAGGAGCACACTATAGTAGCATGGATTTTATTAGTGCTTGTAATGGAATTAATAAAAGTCATGGACTTTTAATTTTTCTCACAACATCTATTCATTTTGTTAATGTCAATGAATTCTATTTCTAGCACTTCTAAAGCCTATATCTATAGTAGTGAAAAAAATACAATGCATGCCCTAGTGGATAATTTATGAAATTTAAATGAATAATATTTATATATTTCATATATTTATTATGTATTTATATTAATAATTATATGTATATATAAATCACATACATACACAATAAACATGGGTCATATACATTATCAGGGAAAGGATATATCGATAACGATGAAGCATACAAATGGTCTATACCATGTTATATAAATCATATTCCAAGGTTATTGAATAAAATATTTTCATATTTAGAAATATGGATTTGAAACATTCTAATATTTTTGTAATTCATAATTACTCTCATTGAGTTACTCATGTTAGGAGTGTTTCTGATAGATAGTTTTTACATATTCTCAAAACATATAGACAAACCCAAAAATATACCACAGAACATGTGTCATCTCATATTGATAACTATTATTCTTATGAATTATTTAAAGAGGAACACAAGGGGATGGACTCAATGTTTTTATTGATCTTGGTTAATAGATTAATCAACCCTTTTTTCTGGTACTACATGTCTACCAAAAAATTTTCTCCCATATTTGAATAAGACTTGTCCATAATCAATACTATAATTTCATAGTGAAATATTTTAATAACATATATTAATAGTATAACTATTTGAGGTATTTTGTTTCCATAAATTTCACAGTTACAGGTATTTGTTTTGAATACTTGTTTGTGACCAAATTTTCAGCATTTTATAATATTTTTTTGTCACACTTATTCAATAATTTTTTTTATTATAAAAAATTTAAGGCAAAATTATTTCAACTTTGAACTGTCATATTTATTCTCACACACACAAACACAAATCCAGAATGTTTGGATAAATAATTAAAGACTTCTAAATCACATTTATGTGATAATTTAAACATTTTATATTATAAATATCACATATAAATCAAATTAATTTTTTTTAAACTCTTAATAAAATATTTGGCGTGATCTAATCACTCTTGTGTATATATAATCATTATTTCATTTTAAATGAAATTAATATTCATTATAATATATGAACCAAATTAACTAAATATACTCGTTGCGTCTTTTTATCATCTAAAAAAGTAGAATAATTAGATACACCAAATATATCATATATAAATATTCACTTTATTAGTCTTAATGAATTGATGTACATGATGTCAAACCTATCCCATATGAGGAAAATTAATATTTAGGTTTAAAAATAAAACCTTCCATAATTAGTAGAATACCTAGTGTCCATATAATTATCTCCCTAGAGGAATTGAATAATATTAAATTAAAATCATGAATGTTCTCCTATAAAAATAACCATGATAATATTCTCAAGATCGGAATGTCTGGTTCAAAATGTACAACTTATAACACATATAAACCCTCTTTATATATAACTGTATATAATTCCTCATCATGTTAACCTCACATAAAAAACATTCATGGTTATTCTTTGATAAGAATAAAATATTGCATCAAAAGACATAAGGAAGATTATTATCATAATAAAATGTATCAAATCACTAGTCCATATACTATGGATAATGGAAGAATGAATCTTTATAATGTGACATGTGATACCAATATCATCCCAAATCATCATTACATGATATATTTCATCGGAATAACTACAACATAAACATCTATAACAATAGAGAAAATGATAACATCATCAACCTTTTAAGATCATTTTTGTATGAAAATTGAAGATATGAAATTATTTAAATATTTTATTTTCACAATGATTTTGCGTTATTCTCAGATTTAAAAGTAAAGAATAGTGCATCCATTATGGTGAAATGAACGGTTTCTAATTAATCATATTGGAGCCTATTTCATGACGGAAGTTGTAAATCAACGTTGTTGTAACATAAAGTACACATAAAAGTGGATAAAGTATTGAAAATATGTATCTTACCACATATTGATTATATTAATCCAGACACACCTCAACTATGAGACATCAATTTTGATTTTTTTAATCAACTAAACTTATGTGACACCCCTGATAGTTGTTTAATTATGAAATTATGGACAATATTTTTCTATAATTTTATTTTTGTTTTTGGTGACAATTCAGGAAAATTCCCTTAAAATTAAAAATTTATGCATTTCTTATTATTTTGGGGGTAACAAATAAATTTTGAGAAATTTTTGAAACATATTTAACATTTTTGGGTAATCATTGAATTTATTATAAATTAATATTTATATAAGATCGATAATTTCATTATTTTAAATTGATTATCAAATCCTTGAATAATTTATTCGTAATTTAATATATATATATATATATATATACTTTAACTAATAATAAGGTATGTATCTGTGTAAATAAATATTTTTATTTACATTATAATTATATTTTTTTTGATTTATTTGTTTATATATATATAACTTTAATAATAACAATAACAATTATGTATAGAATATATATATTTTATTTATTTATATTAATTTTTATATAAATACATTTACATTTTTGTTAATATTTTGATATTATTTTTTATCTTTATATTATGTAGTCAAGTATTAAATTATATAATACTATGAATACCAAACAGGGTTGATGATGATCCACTAAATTTTTATAGATATGAATGCCATGGTCACTAGGAATAGATTTACAACCTTATATGTAGTTGAAGAGGGGCATGTTGTGAAGTGTAATGAGGTTTAGTGAGCCTTATTGGTAAATTTAAGTTCCACTGTTAATTTCCACTAAAGAGGATCATGTTTTAATAATGGTTTTTGAAGGATGAAAATGTGAATATATTCCCAACTATATTAAGACTAGTTTTTACATAAAGGATGGAAGTGTGAAACACAAAATATAAAATGAAAAGATACCTTTTAAAGGATGTACTACATGGAAAAAAACTATCAATACATGGTAAATAAGAACTAATTATAAGTGTTAAGGTAATGTTGTTAATTTCATAAAACCCTATAATAATTGAAAATATCAGTATTAATAATTTTCTTAGACCAACTAATAATGGAGTCATGTAAATGGAACTTAATAGTGATGTTTAAATTTTAATGGACAATATGACATCATCAAATTTTTTTTTAATGATAGTTTATATATTTTCTAAATGTAATTATTGATAGAATAATTTATGTAATAAAAAAAGTTTTTGAGTTTATTATTTGTTCTTTATCTTTACACTTGTGGGTGTGTTTTATTTTTTTGGAAAATAAATTTGTAAAATCAAAGAAAAGTTGTATCCACAAATACATCGCCCTAGAGAAGATGGAAATCACACTACAACCAATAATTAATAATGGTATAGTACTGTTTTTTTACATAATACATTCATCCATGAATTATTACACTTATGAAATCAAGATATAAGAGAACATATAGGCCTAAAGTGTGTGAGAGGCTTCAAGGATACTCTTAGAGTAATGGTGGAATCAAAAAAATGAAAAAATTAAATAATAATGCATTTTTTAGGAAGTTTAGTTGAAAATAAGTAAGATTAATACATTGAAGGAAGAATATGATAGCCTAAAAAATTATTATTTTTAAATCAGCTTAGTGAAAAAATTAAAGAGATCAAACACCAAAGAGAAATTTCATTTCTCTCTAGTGAGTGAGACTAAGTCCATTTATGATATTTTCAAAAATGTTGATGGATCCAAAAAAATAGAGTATTAAGAACCAAATTGGTTTATGGAACACTTATTCTGAAATTATTTGTATTCCATTCTAGAAATGTATTTAAATTTTTTAGCCCCACCCAAGAAATGCATCAAAGTAGATTTTATATAGTTTGACAAATAAATCAGTTTGATAAAGGCATATAAGGATCACATGCGCAAAGTTGATTTCCATGGTGACCAAATCCCACACACTCATACATGTTTGATTTTTTACATGGAGATATATATCGATGAGTCATCAGAGTGTGTAACAGACAACCCTAAGGGGTGTATTTGGGGGAAAGTATGTGCTAAGTGATAAAGATATGCCCTAAATCACCTTATCCTATTATACAATATGAGTATGTTGTGTGGTATTTCATGTGTGGATCAAATGCATATGGTATTATTATATAATTGGGATATTGTAACACATGTTTTATGTGATGAAATGCTATTACCTCTGATTACTAAATGATGTGTATTATCACACAGTCATTAGTGTAATGTACACTAACTAGTAGTTATGGTCTGCAATATAGTTGTTCTTAATGAAAATGGATTTCATTATATCTATCATGAAATATGATTTACATGGATTATATTAGATTATGCGACAACATAACATTCATTGGAGTCACATCATAGGATATCTAATATCATTGGTAGAAACAAAATGTGTTCCTTTGGTTTCTAGGAAAATTGAAGAATACACTATATGGAATTGTAGGAGGAAGTAAAATTGGTCCATGTTTTCTAAAATAGATAACATTGTTGTATCAGTGATATCTTAGCAAAACTGATCCTTAGTAACCAATGAATAATTATACAAAAACCTCCCTAAAATTATAGAAAAACCATGACATAATATGTATCTGTTAGGACCATTATACTAATTATACATAGGTTGTGACATGCAGGATTAATCTTTCCCCATAGGTATATCATGGGGAATAATGGGATGGTGTGTGGTATTAATCCTACATATATGACAATGTACTGAGTTAATTTCATTCATCACTCCCAATTCAAATTTTATATTATGTAGCCTATTATCACTCATAAAAAATTATTGATTACACTGAAAATAGGATAGTGTGATGTGATTGTTGGCTATTTTATGATTTTTTATATATTATTAAATAAGATATATATTTAATTGTTTTTCAATAATTCAATTATGAATTGAATTTTTCAATTTATAAATTGTTTATAAATCTCCTAAAAATTTATTTTGGTATATTTAATGAATTTATATAATGTTTTTATATATATTAATTTATAAATGTATAAAATTAATTAATTAGAGGCTATAAAACATTTATTAAATAAATATTATAATTTACTAATTATTAATATTAAACGACTTTTTTGAAATTATATTACATGAATTATAATTAAGATATAAATGTATATATGGAAATTAAAGATTTATTTATAGTTTTTCTAATTATTAAATGATGCCAAAATATAAAGAAGTTTATATTTACATTATAAATTATCTATAATAATAACTTTTAGTTGTTTGAATTAAAGGCCTTGTTTAAGAAATTTTTTAAAACATATAAAATGAGTTTTGATCATTACTATGATCAAGATTTAAATAATTTCAAATATATAATATTTATATTAAGAAATTTGTTTAAATTAAAGAACTGAAATATAAAATATTTATATTTAATATAATATCATATATTTTAATTGAATTCCAAATAATGAATAACATTAAAAAATTAATATTAATATATATATATATATAATATTTATATTTAATTAATTATTTAATGTCTATAATTCATGGGTAAATTATAAAAATTTTATAATTTCCTTATTTATGAATTTTGCAGAAATTGGTCATCCCATATTTGAATTTATAAATTATTAAATTTTTAAAATTATTCAATTATTTATTATTATTATAATTATATTTTGGGGGTTTAGAGTGGTGACATCGCCCTATAATTCTTCATATGATCAGGAAATAAATTATAGTGGACCCCCAAGGGGGTTTCAAGGCCATTTATGGATAATGACGCAACTACTCATTCATGTTTTGATAAAAGTGATGATTCATGCAAGGGTATATCCTCATATACATTCCAGAAATTTTTTGGACATAACTAGGGGGCCTTTGTGATAGTATTATATAGCCTTTAATCCAATAAATAGCTTTCAATCAATAGGGAATTTGGGTCATAAAACTATAATGTGTGAGCAATAGAGTGGGTAAATACTTGGAGGGGGTGACCTATCCATACTAGTCTATCGGTCTGTTAATTTTACCCTTTTCTAGTAACATCAAGGACAATAAAACATAATTACTATTATATTATAAATTGCTATGTATGTTTTAGAATAAATTTTCAAGAGCTTCAATAAACTATCATATGTGGTACATGCTAGGTATGATAATTTATTTAGTTTTCTCCTACCATAAATATTACTTGTACTTGGTTATGAGAATAAATTATATATTTAATTATGATATATATATATATATATATTAGGTGTCATAGTTATGAAGTAATTTCAATATTTTTTGAGTAATGTATCATTAGATATTGGTACTTTGGGTTTTACTGCTCACTGTCTTAGAGCCTTATACCATGCCTAGGAAAGTGGGGAGGGTGGATACCATTCAATCCAAGCTTACTCTTATGTCGATTAATAATTTGACAAGATTCTACTTCTCTTCCTGAAAATAGTTTCTTAGACAACATACATGGGGTGAATTTTTATATTTATGAATATAGTTCTTATTTGATTAGGGTTAGTAACACACGAAATAAATTGGGTTAAGAGTTACACATCAATATGGTTTAAACATATCCATTTTGTTAAATGAATATGATTTCAAACTAAATCATTATAATCATGTATAAATTTAAATTTAATAACATGTTACAATATATTGAGATTAAAATACACATTATAATATAATGTTTTAGATTCATTCTGAAGATGCACTTGTGAAGACCTTGACTATCCATCCATATTGGTCATGTAACAATTTAATGTCCCTAGATTATCCTGTGTAAATAAATAAAGTAATTGGTGGTAATAATAGGATAAAGTGTCAATTATTTGAATTTTATTTGGCTTACACTTATTTGAGAAACCCTAATTGGATTAGGTTACAAAAATAATATAGTGTTGTTTATCCATATGAAGGATTGGGAAAAGAGTTGTCTGCATAACTATCTAAGATTCATATATGATAAGATTGTGATGATTCCCTATCTAGATAAAAAAATGGGGAGATAAATTATACAGAGGAATAATTTCTTTTGAAACATGGATTTTGAAAAACTAATGGATATTATTAATTTTATAGTGAGTCATAATTTTATTGTGGGAATATTTAATAATAGCTCTTATTAAATGAATATAAAACATTATTCACATCAAATAAAATAATTTGTTATAGATTAATGAAATCATCATCATCTAACATAACATTGAGATCCGTCATAGAAAAATAATTTTAATTAAATAAACTTATTAGACTGGTATAAAAATTTATAAAATGTTTTTAAGCAAGGAAGAGTTAGTGTGTTAGAGATTCAAACCTTCACGTGATACCAACACGTTAGAGTTGGTGCCATAAAACAAAAATTCATTATTCTTTAAATTACATAAATATTCAAATACCTAAATATTAATTTATATAATATCATATAATTGTTGTACTTCTATATATAATTTATTTGATAATTTCCATTGAGTATTTCCTTCATCGAATGGTCATATAAATTTCCCACTACAATGAGAACCTTAAAGTGCTATAAAAATGTTCCAAAACATATATTCTTTGAATGGATGAAATCCATATAACAAAAAATTAAAAAAATCCATAAGATGTTATAAGATCATAATACATTAAGTGTACTTCTTATAAAGTTCACATTTGGTAACCTCAAATAGAGGAGATTTTGTGAATAGAACTACCAATATAAATTCTAGATTTCTTATTTGTCATTTAATATTATAATATTTGGATGTCTATATCAGAACATAGAATTTATATTATTATAAATGTATATCACTGATAACATACATTGATATAATGATTAAAACAAAAATTTCATTTGCTCGTAGTGATCTATGATATATTTGGTAGGTCATAAGTGATATGACATTAATGAATATTTTAAGAGGGGATTTTTCACTTCCTAAACCTAAAGTAATCATCTCAGGCTCCTTGATTGAAATAGAACACACTAATTATGAACAAAATTATGATGGTTTATTGATGAATTTATTTCAGGTAATCAAATATAGATACTCAAGAGTATAGGTTGATGAAATAACTATGAATCCTTCATAATAAGATATTAAGATAGAGGCATTATATTACACATGATTAGAATAAATATGAGGTTATTTTCATTGTGACCATAACTTCTTTCTCTAGGGTTCCTTTATTTCTTTCTAGATTCTAATCTTTATCTTTAGGCCATCCCACCTAATTCCATTATTTATATGTCTTTGATGGTTACACACATAGTGTATTCAGAACCTCAATTCAATTATATTTGAATTTAATACACTACTGGAAAGATGATCTTTCCCAACACTTCTATACCAACGGTTTGTAAAAACCGTTGGTATAGGTACCATTTCCCAACGGTTCGGCCAAACCGTTGGGAAAGCCATAGATTTCCCCACCTTTCCCAACGGTTTGGCAAACCGTTGGGAAAGGGTTTGTTTTGAGCCTCTTTCCCAACGGTTCACCAAAACTGTTGGGAAAGAGTGACCTTTCCCAATGGTTCACCAAAACCATTGGGAAAGGGTTTCTTTTGAGCCTCTTTCCCAACGGTTCACCAAAACCGTTGGGAAAAACCACACAAAAATTTCAACCTTCGGCTTAAATAAATACAACCCACCAGAACCTATCCCAACGGTTTTGAAAACTGTTGGGATAGCCCTATCCCAACGGTTTTCAAAACCGTTGGGATAGGTTCTTTAATTTTTTTCCAGAACTACTAACCGAGAACATTATATAAATCAAAATTTTAAATAATTATGATAATACATATATATATTTATGAAATTATGTTTACCAAAGTGATGTTATCTTAGTGGTTAAGTCATTCGATTATAAACAGGGGGTTCTGGGATCAAATCCCAGCGGATGTTTTATTTTTGGAATTTATATACCAACGGTTCCATTACCGTTGGTATAGACCTATCCCAACGGCTTACTTGGCTACGGTTCTCCAAACCATTGGTATAGGCTATACCAACGGTTTGGAGGCCTATACCAATGGTTCCAAACCGTTGGTAAAGGTTAGTTTTCCAGTATTGATATGAGAATTAATATTATTCCCTAAAAGAAGGAATAATAATTATGGTTTTGTTGATTTCCTAAATTCAATTACAAATTTATAAAAAGAATCTATCTGAGTTGAATATTAAATAAATATCCATCACAAGTTAGTGAATATAATATTTAATTATTTATTGAATGACTAAAAAATCGATATTTATTTACTAAATAAATATTTATTATTTTTCCAGGTTTGATAAATGTCGAGGATTATTGATGGGTTAGGATGAGGTACTGGGAAAAAATAATATATTCTACTTAGTAACATTTTAATTAACATTGATTGATTTATTTAATAAATAGTATTTAAATACATGTCCACTTGTTCACATCTGGAAATAGTAATTGTAATAATAGTAATATTATTATTATTATTATTATTATTATTATATTTTGTGTTTAATTATACATAAGTAATTTGTTAAGAGCCACAGTGAAAAAACTAATTTCTATCACTAAGTATATAACCTAACCTATGGAGTTTCTTAGATATGTGATTTATTTTCCATAACATTTACCTCTAAAAAAATATCTCATGCTCGAAGAGAAATTTTTCCATAGTGATCTTAATAATGAGATGTGGTCTTCCACCTCTTCTATCTCAAGATTGGGATATCTAGAAACAATTCATCAATATTGAAGGTATTTTTGTTTCATTTTGTGATTAGTGATGTAAGATAATCAATACCCTTATCCTAGAACATTGAATTCCATCAATAAAATGCCAATTTTCTAAAGAATTTGTTGAAATATATAGAGTTATTCTACCTTAGATCCTTCCTTGAAACAATATCATGATAATACGGTTGACGATAATCATTAATGAATATATAATTTCTCTCAAATATAATTAATTTTTATGTATTAAATATAAATTTTACGTGAAATGTCACATTAATAAAATATTATGGGGTTGACTTGATCTAGTTTTGGAAATTTATTTCAATGAAAATGATGAAATATATTATTAGTATGGACACAAATACTTCATTTGGATGTTGGAACCATAAAAAATATAGAATTTGTTTGACATATAGAACTATATTTTTATGAGGGGAATAGAATAATTTATTTTTGGTTTCAAATGTATTAGATGTAATATGACCTCAATAACATTATCCCTCACTCATGAAATCAATAATACTTGGTATTCTTATGATGTTAAGAGACTAATGGTATCCTAGAATTCTTATTCCTGTTAAGGAATTCATTTTTTTTCATTTTTTAGAAATTTCTAAACAATTTAAATGATTATATGAATTGTTTACCCTATTTTACTTATTAATTGATTATAGATGAACAACGAATGATATATCAAGGTTTTTGTTATGTGTCAAAAATATAAGTGGGTAAAAGTTAAAACTAGAAGAATAAAAGTTAGGTTGAGAGTCTAAAAAAATTCTTCAAATAGTTGTCCTTGGTTATTAAATCCTACAGGAATTTTCTTGGATGAGTAGCATAGATTCTATCGGATGGAGAATATTTCGGCAACATAAAGGTGTTTTTGTAACGTCACAGAGAGTAAATATAACATAATAACGATATAGAAATAAATTATTTGATATTTATGTTTATATAATTACAAATCTATACTTTACCAATGTTATAATTATACAAGAGTTCAAAAACCATGGAATGGAATTATGGATGTTGTAGTTTTCAACAAAATATTGAAACAAATATTTTGTAAATAATATATCTAAATTTAATGGAATATATCACGATCAAATGAA
This sequence comes from Viscum album, assembly GCA_963277665.1. Lineage (NCBI taxonomy): Eukaryota > Viridiplantae > Streptophyta > Magnoliopsida > Santalales > Viscaceae > Viscum > Viscum album. The sequence goes on from OY728163.1 coordinate 879,154,947, forward strand.
TCCAAATAATGGAATTTTATAATTATTTTATTTTAATATATGATATGGGAATATTTTTATTAATAATGAGTTTATATAAATAATATAAGATGGCGGTTGTGATATACATGGTTTATAATACATCATATTCTAGAACATGTTTGAGAAAAATACTTCTGTAAAAATTATTAAAAAAGGTTAAAAGAGTTAACCCAATTTTTTCATCAAAATATACGAGGAATTGGGATTCCACCACTCATAAGGGGTTTATTAAAGAATAAAATAATAGTTTTTGAGAAATTATCTGAACACATAAAATACTAAATAAGATATTATTGTTAATTATTTATTTGTTAATAATCACATTAAAGGGAATGAGTGTTTTTTTGTATACACAGTAGAATTTACATATATCGTAATGATATTTTGATGAGATTATAGTATTTCAGAGGCTAGTGAGACTATATTTGGCATATATAGAAGTTAAATGGTTAATGAATAAAATATTATATAGTCTAAATCAAAAGATAATTTCATATAATATCCTAAAATACTTTAGGGTATGAAGTTAAAGAAAAAATTAATGTGTTAAATTTAGTTACCATAAAAAATTAAATATCACTTTATATCCAGAAAGAGTTTAAGATTTATCAGTAAAGAATAAAAAATGAGTTTTATTTATTTCCAAAAAAAATATAATGGAATATTTTGAATTAAAGCTTCCATGAATGATGATTATGATGAACAAAATAATATTTTTACGTAGATAAATTTTTTTATTTAAATTGTAATATTATATGTCATACAGATATAAACATTGTCACTCATTTATATTGGATGTATATATATATATATATATATATATCATGAAGAGAAATGATAATTGATCTCTTAAATTATCACATTCATTTATTTCTTGTGGTTTCTTATCCAGAATTATTATGGATTTTTAAGAAATTTTATGTTTATGGTGATTTTTTTCATATTGAGATACAAAATATACTCAAGAGGTAAATAATGGATTTTTTCATTGGATGAACCATGAATTATACCACATAGAGTATAATACACTATTAATTTTTTATAATAACAAATAATGGTTTGTATTTAGTGTTCGTTATACATAATATCAGTGATATATCAATAATTATAACCATCATACATTTCTTCAAAAGTCCTCTAGGCTTAGTTAATCATGGGGTGGTTGGGTATATTGCTGATCATGTCATCATTTAGATCTTTACCAAATCGTATTTTTCCTTCCATATAGAGAGTATAAGATTTTTTCTCTTGATTTAGATAGATAAGAAAGAATACAACCATGCCTAGATAAGTCTTATAATGTTCTTTTCATTCATAATAAGGGAATGTGCAATTATCATCCAAAAAGGTGATTAATATTTCATATATTTGTTGACCTGGTCAGTCTATACTCAAAGAATAAATATCATATGATTTGGCTATATGAGACTAAAATACTCTATTTCCAATGGTCACTTAATTTCTTCGATAAAGGGATCATATGAAAATTCATGCATGTATGTGATGAAGTAGTTGTACCGAGGTATAGTGATAGAAATATTTTTGGAGGGATAACACTCGATCCCTTTATAGGATGAGTAGTACTAATACCTTCTTAGGTTCTTCTATTTTATTTCATTTATTAATTTAAGAATTCCTATTTTATTAAAATTCTAATGTTCTTGTAAGGTCACCATTTGTGGTTTACTAAATAGGGATTAATCTTTACTTTTAGAAATACACTAATGGGGTCTTTGAGTTAATAAAAAAATTGTATGTTTATTCAGAAGGTATTTAATTTGATGTGATACATAGTTATTTTTTTGATATATTTCCAAAATTATTTTGGAAGATATTAAAAAATATTTTTGATATATTTTCACAAGTTATTATATATGATACAATATAAGGGGAAATGGAGAAATGACTTTGAGTAATTAGTCAAAGTGGGATACTGTTGAAGATATTCCCCAATGTCAATTATCATATTATACTATATGATTATATCATATTAGATAACATGAATTGATCAAAGGAATAACATATTACTAAATAAAAATAATATTACAATTCATGTTATAATTGATGACATAATAATAATTATGGGATACAAATAATAAGTGTTATCATTCATATATTTTTCCACATTGGTTATCCTCATTGTAGGCATTTCATATGATGAAACACATTGGAGATGAATTATTTTGATGAATTCTAAAATTATTTAAATAAATTTTCTCAGGTGTTATAATTCATTAGACTATTCAAGAACACTCAAGGTTCATCCTCGAGGGATTTATAGGGGATCAACTACTATGGGATTGTTGTTCAATTGAGTTCCAATATCATAACTGATTATTGATTTATCCTGAATCTATCTTGTTTTTAAACCATTTTCCTTTCTAATTCACAATCATGTCTTGGGATATTCGAGTGGACTTCCAATGAAATTGGTGAATCATATTCAACCTATCGATACACTATAGATGATGATGTCCTTTAACAACCTCTTAGTGTTTTTGATCAAACATATGATTCATAATTAATGCAAAAGTTTTCATTAGTGTGAGTTAAAAATAGATTCTTCATTTTAAACATATTATTGATTTCAGGTTCCTAGAAAAGTAGATATTAGGAATTTTTTATTTTTTCCAATTTGTTGGTTACATGATAAACGATCCTTAGAACCCCATTAGTAGGTTGAATAATCATGATATGGGAGGTCATGGAGATACTGACATGTCACTTTCATATGGAATTATGGTACCATCAGTGGAATTACATACAGGAGATACATAAAATATTTAAACTATAATAACATGGGGCATTGTGGTTCTATGTTCCAAAATAAGTGATGTGAAGAGGATGCTAATATGTTATGTTCCCATGTTGAAATACCCAGAAAAAATTATTACAGTGTCTATAGAGTATATACACATAAGGAAGGATGGAAACAATTATTTACTACTAAATTAAGGATTTGTGGATCCAAAATTGAATGATTATAATGTGTATCATGATCAGATTTATATTTTGTATCCATATAAATGGGCAGGAAACAACATGCTGAGCCACTGAGAAAAGATCACGGAACAATATGAGAACATCACAGATAAGATGAAATTTGATAACGAATTAATTATAAAGTTAAAATATAAATTATACATATTATTATTATGTGATAATAGTGACCAAAATATCCTTTAAGAGGTGTATAATATTCCTAGACATTATAGTAACATTATTATTATTGTCTAGATAATAGAGAATGAAAATGAGGTGGTAGTAATTGGTGATCCCATGAAAGAATATGAATGAAGAAACACAATTGTAATGATGGTGAGGAATCCACATATCATGTTATACATGATCTAATAGAAAAAAAAATATAAAAATGTTTCACTATGTTCTTAAATATACCATAATAATCTAGTGTACAAGGATCAACCATAGAAATTTTCATGCATTAATGTTGATTGGTTGGAAGTAGATTGTTTTAAGGCATTATGTGATTACACATGAAAAAAATATATGTGAATGATGTTGGATCACCATGAATATAGGGATTCAATTCCTAAACCATGAAAACATTATGGAAAATATTCATTGAAGTCACATTAAACTTTTCATTATAGACTAATCACACCCTTCATATTTGGAAGTATCAAATACTTCCTTATATTTTTCAACAATTAAAATTTTGGAATGTGGTTATAAATCATAAAATACAATTTTAATTCCAATTCCATGTTCAATAAATTATAAATTATTATAGATAATTCAACTTAAAATAAGATGTTTATGTTTAGAATAGATTGTAGTAAAGAATTCAAATAAAATGATTTCAATTTTTTTGTAAGGAATGAGGGATCAAGAGACATCTCATCATAATGGTGTTATCAAAAATAGAATGACGTGGTTTACTGAAAGAATCACACCATCATGGAATCGTGGAAGTCATTACTCAAGATAATTCAAGTCCCTGGTTGATTTTGGGATGTGGCAGTGGTACATGTGGTGTACATATTAAATCATTTACCAACAAATGTTTTCATGACCTGAATCACTGTGACTAACTTATAAAGTGGTAATCCAATCATGACACCCCAATCCTGCATTAAATTGCACATATCATGATGACTAACATCGAGTAATATTATCATTCAAATGGGAGGTCGTAGCCTATGGTTCGTGTGTGAATGCATGTATCCTTAAATACCCATACAATGTTGAATGTTAAATACAATTGATACCATAATATATTCATAATATCTATACCAAATCAAATTATGAAAAATTACTAGAATGAAATAAAGGCTCCAAATACAATCCCACATCAAATTGAAAGAGTCCAACCTTCATAGAAAGTGGGATTGTTGTCAAATAAAGAACCTAGTCCAACCATTGAAAGTATAGCTCACTATGAAATTCCTTCTATTGGTCCTCCTTGGACATAATCTAAAGGTACATAATCTATATAGGACATGACATGGGTGGGTGTGTCCTATAAAAGTGTGAGTATAAAAAACCATGAAGGACACCCTAAAATCACTAAAAATATTTCATCATGACTAGTTAGCTCATCAACTCAAAGGCCTATCAATTGGGATATTTTACAAATCAATAAGTATAAATATAAAACCAAGATATACTAATAATAAATTCCTAGTCTCAAATAGGTCTCCACCACTTTCAACCACATGATTATTCTTAAGGATTCATGGTAATTCTCATCCATTTGAAGTCACTCCAATATACATGTAGTCAATGTTTGTACTCATCAAAGAGGTCATGCTCATCGAGTCTCTCAAAAATAAGTACTCGTTATAACATTGAAGATATAAAAAATAAAATAAGTGATCAAAACCAATACTACTAGGGGAAATAGAAAACCTACAGGATCAATATTCTACATAGGGGATCGATTTTGTGTGCATTGTTGTCACACTGATCCCACAAACCCTACCCAGGGAAGAAGATATGAAAGAGGATCCCATGAGCCTCATGTAGGGATACCAAAAACTCAATTTGAGGAAAGGCCCAAATATGGGATCACAATCCTATGGTCATGATGTAATTCAAAATAATACCAACATAGGGTCAGACTAAGGGATTACACTCACTAAACAACTCCAAACTAAATAATTGAAGGTCCTCCACTTTCCTTGGAAAATGTACACAGTGTGTACTTAGGGGTACAATGTGTGTCTATCCTACACCGGGTCTTCTCATGTCCTATCATCTCACACAACATGTCATACTCCCTACACAAGTATTTTTTGAAGATATTCAGTGTGTTATAGTTGGTCTAGAACTCAGCATGATTTTAGTCCATGCCTATGTACCTCTGGTTGGGCCTGTGTACCTTTGCCTTTACCATATACTTGTCCATGTTAGTTCCCATGTACCCTATGGGGTACACGTTGATCTTCCACCAATGGGTCACACATCATGTGACATGTGTTTCATGGTGTGTGATGTTTTATTTTATGTGTAAACCATAGTTTCCATAGCTATGTCTATACATTGTGTGTTTCTCATACTATCAATATATGACCATGCCTCATCGATCACACATTGTTTAAATACATCCTTTTATCTTCTCATGACGTCTGTCATATCAGGCCTTCCTATAGAGGCACCAAAATCTTCTGACTGGGTATCTTGAAATTAAACCGATCGACTATCAATGTTATGAATCACAATTATGTCATAAAACACCATATACATCCCATAGTAATGATCACGTACACCAAATATTGACATCACAATGATCTTTTTTTTGAGAATTTATCAAACCTATGACCAAATCAAATACATACAATGAGTGCATGAAGAACAGGGAGTGAAATGTTTAAAAATAACATTACGAAGGAACCTATCCTAATGATCATTATGGACTATATCAATTTTCATAGGAATGGTGAATGAATGTTAATAAATAATTTAATATCAAATTTATACTTCTCATAATATAATAACATATCCTTAGAACATGATTAAATCGTGAATCAAACTTTTAGAAAAATTGAATCGCGTTCACTATAGGATAAATAAACATGGATAAATCTATATAAAACAAAATCATACCTTGGGTTAGGATAAATTGATGATGTATAAGAAATATTTGTTTTCATCATTAATGAGATCCTTTAATTCCTATATTGTTGGGATTCCTTGTGGTACTCTAACCATTGATCTACAATCCTAACATCTAGCAATGCTCCTCCACCACCTCCACTCTCAATCACTACTGTTATGAAAACCTATGTAATTTTCATAAAATCATATTTAAATAAGATATATGGTCATGGATATATAATAAATAATAAATTTTTTTATTTTTTTATTTATTTTTTTATTTATTTACTAATTTTTCCACCAATGCATGCTCCTAGAATTTTGGCCCCCAACAATGGATATCTCTTACCGAGTGTAAAATCCATGTTCTGGATTCAACCCCAATTATAGATTTATAATTTGATACTTCATTCAATAATTCTATCATAACTTCATGAAAAATGAATTTATATGAAATAAAATATTTTATATTTCTATTATATCATCACTATGGCTCATCTGGCCTCACAATCTCACACGGACTCAACTCTTAGCTAAATAGTATTATTAGACCTATTAAAAATCTTTAAAAGGTAAAAATATAATCATTTCATTATACACACCACAAATATTTTCATCTTTAAGAGTAATATCCTACATCAAAAAGATAAGAATATTTGGCTTTCATATGGGTGTATAGCTCTTAGATGCTATCTTTGAGAATCTCGTTCTACCATGAGAGATGAAAAAAGTGAATCTGTCACCCAAAAAAGTTATTATCCTAAAAATCATTGATCTTGTGATTATTAGAAAAGTAATATCCTTCCTTTATATCCATACCTCCCCAATCAATGACATGTGAAATGTCAGGAACATTCCTCTTTAATATCATCACATGGAATACATCATGTACCCAGTGTAGCTATAAAAGTAGTGAAAAGTAGTATGTCACCATATTGAGCATACATTTTATCTGTAATGGGCCAATGAATCTCATACACAAATATCCACCCCTTAAAAATATACACAATTCTTGTCAAGGTGAGACCCTTTGGAATACTTGATATATTTACTAGAACTTCAAAGACCTCCATCATCAGTCTATATAGTACATGTGACGAATCTGGGAAATCCTAATACACTCCTAGATGATCTTCACCATCTCTATCATATCTCACACCAACTAAGGGTCAATGAGTCATAAATAAACAAGATCCATCAAACATAGTGGTGACCTATAGTGTCTCCCATACAAGGACTCAAATGGTTCCATATCGATAGTTGAGTGGTTGGTGTTTTTGTATAAAAACTATACAAATAATAGGTGATCCTCCCAACTATGGACAAATTCATGAATCAATGCCTACAAAATATCCTCCAGGACCTAAATGGTTAGGTCAGTCTATCCATCATTCTATGTGTGAATTGTTGTTCTTAAATGCAATAGAGTCCCAAAGTCCTCCAGCAATCCTATCCATAATTGTGTTTTTAAGCAACCATCATAGTTTAAAATGATCAACAAGGAACCTTTAAGAAGACAGACTACCTTTTGACATGTACAACAATCCAACACTCACTAGTAAACTTGACACTTGGATAGTTGGGAAGTGGACTACATGCAGATTTTTTCTATGATCATTAAGATGGAAACGTGCCCTCTAGATTCTTGTGGAAGAACTATCATAATCTCATTATATATATACCATTCCAATTCCACTTTTTCACCTCAATGGGTTGAGATAAAACATATGAATCTACATTCTCATCCTTTACATGATAACAAGTGAGGCATCAAGAGACAAACATTTCTACAAACTTCTTTATAACTAGAACCCAAAACTAGCATTAAATATCCTAGTACATCATTTCCACACCAAGATATACCTATAAGTGGGATGATTGAAAATACCCTAGAACATTCTCATTAAACATCACTAGTACCATCATTGATCCTCTAAAAAGGATGATGTGACCCCCCACATTCAAAAAATACACAAAGAGAATATCTATTGGATATGTGAGCACATATGGTCTCATAGTCAGTATCTCTATGATGATTCTCCCTAACATTCTCTAAAAGTTTAGGTGGTAATGAAAATTTACTAAAGGAAAGTTTCACCATCCACATTGACATGGGAATACTATAATGAAACTAAATACTCCAACACCTCAGTCAACAACAGAAAGCAAGATATCTTACTGTGAGAATTTTCCACCATGATTCCATTCCTTGGAGTATGTATACCACCTCGATATTTTGTTGTTTTTTTTCATTATTTCAATTAATTTATCTTTTTGATATTTTTCATTTCATGTGACACATAAAAAAGTTATATATATATATATATATATATATATATATATATTAACATAAAAATTCAAACATTCCTTTCACATGAAACTGACTTGGCATGTACCACACGTAATACTGACTTTTATATCCCTACACACAATACCAACATGGCTTGTTCTACCCACAACAATTACATGGTGTACGTTACATGCAAAAAAATCATTCAACAAAACAAGATTTAATTGTTATAATTATTTAAATGAAATAATTATAACATAGAAATTAAACATAGTAATAGGAATAGTAAAACCTCATTTTCAAATATTATTTATTTTTGTTTTATATAGATAAAACATATTGATAATGAATGATATGATTTTTGGTAAAGTCATTTTATGTTTAAAAATATGTTTTTCTCGAATGAACCACTTTTTATAATTAAATATATTTTAGAAGAATTTAGAAATTTAATTTTATAAAATAAACTTAATTTTTGTATTTATAATGCCGAAATTATATTAGGATGAATTTTTGTGATTTTTCTGAGAAACGTCATTTTTTTATAAATAGTGAAATCACTCATTTTTAGTTAAAACAACCTTTTCAATTAAATAATTATTAATGTTAAATTATATTATAAATTTTTTTAAGGTCACATTAGAAAAATTATTATTTTATTTGTACAATTTAGATAGTTATAATCCATTTCACTTTAATATTGAATATAAATACATAATAAGTTTTTGATCATATTTTTACTTTTAAAACCTATCATTTTGTCATATCTACTGGATTATGATTAATCATAGTTTTAATGCTTCTATGAATTAAAATTAGAAAATCTAACCTACACCATTTTAATCAGTATAGTATATTGAGTACAATTATATCACATTTATTTTTAACAAAATGATTAGTAAAACTGATTAAAGTTAATCATAATGATTAAGGTCAAATTAAGATTAATTATGAACTAAACCTTAATATTAGGGGGCCAAATGATTGAGACACTTGTCCAGAACCCATTTTATGGACATATATCATCTATAAACATCTCATTGTTAATTTAGGTTTCTTTTTTATTACTCTTATTATCTAATATCAGGTGTACACCTAAGTTGTCTTTCAAAATTTGAAGTAAGTCGTTTTCCTTCCCTGTAAAAGGCCACCACATCTCCCACATATTCACACATCTAAAACCTATTAAAATTGGAAAAGAACTTCCCAATTATTTTACCAGAAATCCCACATTCCTTTTATAATCCTTCCCTTGGGTGGAAGGAAATCCAATGTAGCATTTTGGCACAAACCAAGGGAGTTCCCTGATTAAGAGGTAATGTCTTTTAGGAAGTCCTTTATTTTATTTTATTTCAAAACACCCAAAAAATTATTTTTTACATTATTGTATTACAAAAAAAAGTTTCCTCAATTTGATTTTATATTGTTATTCTATTTTTTCAACATGCACATACACACACCTCAATCTAATTTATAACGAACATACAATTTATGTGTACGGTAAACTACCGCCTCACTAAAAGATGATTGTTCAATTTTCCGTACCACCTCTCATGGTGTAAATTATGATAGAAACATTGTTTATATATGTTATATATTTTATTTATTATTTATTTAAAAAAATTTTACAACACATATCTGTTTACTTTCTAATTGGTGTTAATATGATAATTTTTTTGAGGAAGTTTCGACTACTGCCCCCTCAAAGCGATATGATTCGTTTACACACTACATAGATTGTATAAAGGATGGTTTTCGGGAATACATAACACATATATGATATAATAAATCTACTCTAATTATATATATATATTCTTTTACTTTATTTCTTTCAACACAATAATTAATCGAAAATAGTGTTTTTGTGTATGTACAGCCTACTGTCTCTGTGAATGGTGTATTCGGTTTCGTAATTATATATTCTATTGATTATTATAATTCATATATAAATTTTATAAATTATATTTATATCATGGTTTAAATTCTATAAATCATGATATAAAGTATAAATACAAATTATATAAAAAATTAAGACACGTGCAAAAAATAAAGCTTATATTACTCGAAGGGAAACCTTAACACATGATTGTTAAAAAGAAGGTAATTTAAGGTCATAATAAAACAAATATGGTATTAAATATATGAATATATTTATTTGAAATATGTATAATAAACTTTTATTTATTATATAGGTGTTTTGAATGAGTTTGACGAGAGTCAAGACACGGGGTAAAGGGATTTCTTCTCACCTATTATTTCTATGAGATAATGTGTTATTCATCACCCATTAATTTTATGTGGTGTGTATACTGACCATTGATATAACAAATTATTCTTTAAATTAATTATATTTGTATTTAAATATCTATTTTATGACCTTTATTTCATGTGATTTTTTTTGAAAAGATTCCAAATTAGAAAATAGGTTTTCCTCAATTTTTCTTCTTTGAGACTGATGTTTTGTGATGTATCTAAATTCCTTTTGAGTTCTTTATAATTAAATTTTACATTCTATATCATTAATATCCATATTTTTATGATATTATAAAATTAATTTAATATTATTTTATTACATGGAGGACATGATTCCAAGTTATCGAGTGACGAGGGTTTATTAAAACAATCTTATCACTTTTTGAGATTTTTTATGTTTATAATTCCCTTGATAAAATATTAAGATAAATCTCTCGTGAAAACTCTTGAGTTATCTTCTCATATTTTTATTCAAGATATATCCATTTATTATTACCATTTTAACATTCATTGGTACTTAATAAAATATTTTAAGTAAAATCTGATTGTCTCTCTCCCTCTCGGGTAAGAAATATGTTATATTTAAAAAAAATTGATTCAAAAATTGTTTTAAAATGATAACTGAAGATTATATTCATTGAAAATTCAATTTTTTAAAAAAAATTGAAAGATTATTTTATATGTTTTCAATGGTGATTTAAATGAAAAAGGTTTTCAAAAAGTTTTTTATGATTAAAAAATAAATTTTCAAAGAAAAATGATATTTTCCTCAAGAAATGATTTCAAAATATTATTACAGATTATTTTCCATATTGGATGACATCCTATGATGTTAATAAAGTCCCTATATGAAATTATCCATAGTTTCCATTCATATTCTGTCTTTAATGGTTTATTGTTTAATGGAATTATCCTTATGAAACCAATTTCACTGACATGGGTTTTATGCTTTTGAAACCTGCTTCTTTTCATCGGATTTGACTTCATGAAGTGATTATAAAACATATATTTTTCCATATTTTATGATATGGGGAAATTTTAATGATGCCCCTTTCATTTCATGTGTTTTTAATTTATGTTTATAAAACCTATCACATTTTATGGGTCATGATATGATAAAGTTTTATTATATCATGGCACATGTATGAATGATTTTATTATGAGGTGGGTGGGGCCTATATATCCCTAAAATGAATTGGGTAATGATGGATGAATCATGAGTATAAATTTTATGTTTGAACTAGATTATATGTTCACAATGTTATGCATAGACCTGGTTGTAGGACCATATATTTATCTGTGAGCCAGATTACAAGTTCAAAATGTTGTGAGTATCCTTATTACATGTTCAAAATGTTATGAATGAGCCTGGTTACATGTCCATAAATTTTTGTCTAATCCTGATTACGTGTTCATAATGTTATGAAAGAACCTAATTTCATGTTCCCAATGTTATATATAGACCTGGTTTCATGTCCATAAGGTTATGCATGAACCTGATTACATGTTCTGAATGTCTTCAATAGACCTAATTTCATGTCCATAAGTTGATGTGAGGGCTTGATATCATGTCCATAACATAATTACTAAACTTGTTTCTACATATACATGTTCACAACATTATAAACCAATGTGTGGGCCACAAATTTCATGTCTAATTCCTATGTTATGCTTTCATAACTTTTTCTCTTAATTATATTATGATCCATGTCTTATGAACTAAAAGTATTTATTATGATATCTAATATGTAAGGTATGACATTAAAATTTTATGCTCAAGTTTCATACCATTTTTTTCATGTTATCCTTATCCATTTCCATTATTTTCCCCTACTAAGAATTTAAGATCAACTCTTTCTTATGTTTTCTTTCCCAAATTTATGAAGAAATGTTTTAGGTAGAAGTACTAAAGGTGGATATCTTCATGGGAAATGTTCAATATCATTCATGATGATATTATATTTTATTTCCATTTTTCCAGAAACACTAAACGATTATGGTCCTTAGGAATTTATTTTTGTATTGTACTAAATAATCATCTAAAATGACGTAATATCTATGTATTTCAATCTAGGATCACTATATTTGGTATCAAAGGAATGGTTTAGTCAACCTTAGGAAACTAGGATGACAAACCATTAGTGATATCGCAAGGTAGATTTCTAAGGATTTGTTTTGGGATGTCTCTAAGAATAAGTATAAGAATGTGTTAACATATTAGAAATTTCCTATAATTTTTTAAAGGATAGACTGAGTGGTTTCCTATAATTTTAACATTGTCTTGATAATACAAGTGGATGTGGCTCCAGAACGAATGTACCTAGGGGTAACAACTTTGATAAGATGTTTTGGGCTGACTCATGGTAATATGGTACTTGAAAATGGGCCTTGCTACACACTCGATTTGATGTTCCTCGGGGATATACTTGGTGAATTCACAAACTCTTCATGAATCGGCCTGAAGTATTTAAATCTAATTTAGCCTGAAAAACCTAGGATAATACTAAGGTGTACTATATTAAGGATGTTTTCATAATTTATAAATCATATAAGTGACTTTTCCTAATTATGGGGTTCCTCATTATGATAATTCGTTCTTACTCTATGCTTTAGCTTTTATCCAATTGATGTAACCCAAAAGGAACCATGTTAATGGTGATTACGATGAAACATGAATCAAATGTCCTCTTAAATATCCAAATGATATAGAGGTGGAATAAAAAACCTCATTGTCATACTCTCACAACATTATCAATCAATGAATCATGTTGTGTTTCCAAACAAGTAAAATAAGAGGAAAAAATTCTGTTGAGTCCTTCATGAGGCATCGTCCACCATATTTCCATAGGACAAAAGATCCACATGTTGATGAGAACTAGATCAGTAAAAATGAAATGATATTTTCTATTCTCAAGTGTTTGGATCATGAAAAAGTCATTCTCGCTGTTTATCAGCTATAAGGTGAAGTATAAAAGTGGTGGAATCTAATCAAGAATACTATGAAGAAAGATAAAATTGAATCCATATATAGGGATGAGTTCCAGAACATATTCTTCAATAAGTACTATCCTTGTGTTCATTATATAAAGACGGAAAAGGAGTTTCTTCGATTGAAGAAAAATGATGATGAATCTATTGGTACCTATGAAGCTAATTTTACAAGACTAGTGAGGTGCGCTTCTGGTATTATCATCCAACTGAAAAGTAATGTTGATTGGTTCTTCAGTGGCATAAAACCATTTCTCGGAATAGAATTGGTCATAAGAGGGTTTAGTAGCTAGAAATATATTTTGCATTGTTCCATCAATGTTTAAATAGAGGTTTTTGTTTTATATCATTCTCATGGTCTTAATAAAAAGTGAAGGATGGTCTTCAAAGTAGAATCTAAAAATCGCAGTGATAAGAAAAAATTGCATACTTCTAATTGCTAAAACTATGAGAAATAGAACATAGGAGAGTGACTGAAAGGAACAATAAGCTATTTCATTTGTCAAAAGCCATCCCACCGAGCCAAAGAATGTAGAAGCGGTGAGAAGAGGAAACCCAATGAAATTATTGGAGTGAAAGCTCAGTAGAATGAACCACACACACTTCAGTGTTTCAAGTGAACAAAGTTTGGGGATTTTGTGAATAAATTCGCCATTACGAGGGATAATATGGGTGATAAGATAAGACAACGTCTGAGTAAAAATGAAAAAGTGAAATACTATAAAATCACCCAGGAGGAAATGAATAATTAATATTAGGGGAAAACAAATCCTTTCCACTTTAGTTGGGATGTTCATGTATTATTTGATATAAATGAGCCATATGATTACATTGTTGTTCTTCATTTAGTGATGTTCTCTATTATTATATCCCTCTACATGGATTTTGGAATAATAAAATTTCATTTAATGTTCTATCAGCGCATGGATGAACCCAAGTTTTCAATAAAAATGTTTTTAGTATAATATAAGAACATATTTAAGGAAGTAAATGTAAATTATATTTTTCAAGGGCTATAACTTTATCCATTTATGGAAATTTTAAGATAATATTAAAATAATATTTTTTTAGAATACATTAGTATCTGACAACATGAGGACTTATGCATGTTGGATAGCATATTTGTGCTGATGGAAAATTTAGATAAATGGGTTGACTAATCAAGGATCTCATGATCTGTTAGTACTTCAGGAATAAAAAAGTATCCTTCCTTCTTAGAGAAATACATGAAGTGGATCAAGGAACAAAAATAGTGCATGGTTGTCATGAATTCATGAAATTATATATTTTCATGAAAATTCCTTAACTTTATGAAAAAGTATCTTGACACAAAAACATTTATCCTAGTACCTTTGTTTTTAATGATTTAGATAGTCCCTTGGTTCATCACAGATTTATGGACATATGATTGTTAACATTCTCTTAAAATTTTTCTCTATCACTCTCCATCAGTAATTTCTAGTTGTATTTTTCTTCCAGGTCCTTGTCTTCACTTATAGACAATGTTCTCATATGTAGAAGCCTTGTTATATGCTACTTTGGGTAACCATTATGGTTCTAACTTTCCCATTTTAAAGAATGTTTTAGTATCCATTTTTATGATGTGGGTTTCTATGAATGAAACATTCAAGTATTAAACCATTGATAACCAATAAAAAATTAGATGGGAGAAATTCATTTTAAGGGGGTTATAATGTAGCACCCAAAGATTTTGCGAATTTTGTTTCTTCGAATTATTTTATGTTTTTGATATTTTTCATTTTAGATGATGTTGCAAATATTTCTATATATATATATATTAAAACTCTAAATCAAACATTCCTTTCACATAGAACCATCTTGGCTTGAACTACACCCAATACTGACTTAGTTTGCACTACATGCAATACCTACATGGATTTCGCTACCCGCAACACTGACTTGGTGTACGTTACATGAAACATAGATGTTTTAATGAAACATCATTTTATTGGTTTATTTATTTAAATGAGATAATTATAACTTATTTGTTAAACTATGTTATATAAATTTTAATAAAAAAATTTCAAATATTATATATATTTGTTCTATATAGATAAAATATATTGATAATGGAGGATATGATTTTTTGTAAAGTCCTTTTATGTTTAAAAATATCACTTTCTCGAATGAAACTATTTTAATAAAAAAAATTATACATTTATAAATTTATTTTAAAAAATAATAATTTTTAATGTTGAAATTACATTATGGTGAATTTTTCGTGTTTTTTTAGAAACATCATTTTTTATGAATAGTTTTTTAAGGGTAAAGTCTTGGTCAGAGACCAAGACACACTTTAATAAAAAAGAGAGAGATGAGTTACATAAAGTGGAATGATGGTATCTTATTACAATCTCTTTCAAAGTGAGGGAGAAGGTCAACTGGAAAAGTATCACTCCATTTCATAGCTTGGTTGACTATTTTATTGGAAAGGCCATCTACCACCATGTTTTCTTCACGATACATATGGGTTGAAATGTATCTAATTTCAAGAAGATAATTGAGGAAGTTCAACCAGTGTGCGGTAAGAGGCCAGGAAAGGTAGATCACCCCATTCCAACATGCACAATGGTGTTGGAGTAAATTTCATTACATATGTTTTTCTATCATTTAATCTTGATAAAAATATTAGCCTGAATCACCACCATTATTTCTGCTTCAAGAGTAGAGGTGTTGCCACAAATCTCGAAGAAGAATACATGACATCGTCCGAGAGAGTCTCTAAAAATGGCCCCACATCCTGCAGGACCTGACTTTCATCTAGAAGCTCCATCTACATTGCTCTTGATCCATCCAGGAATCAGTTCTTGCCAAAACACCTCAAGAGATTGCTTCGGCTTAGTATATATGCCATCCATTCTGAATCATCCAAGAATCACAAAGTCCCCAACCGAATTATCAAAGTGGGATTTCTAAAGCAAGGTTGCTTCCCTAATGGCAATAAGAATCCTCTTCCAACCTGCATTAAGACTAAATGAGTAATTGTTGTGAATAATTGTGTTTCTATCACACCGTATCACCTGTAGGATCTCATCAATAGCAGAAAGGAAGAGGTTCTTGATTTTCCGTGAAGAGTCAAGTTCCACAAAATGTTTTTGCTAATAGAAAATATAGTTAGAGGATAACCATCAGTAGTCAAACAGTTCAGTAACATATTTCTATAGAATAAAGGCTCTAG
Organism: Viscum album; assembly: GCA_963277665.1. Lineage (NCBI taxonomy): Eukaryota > Viridiplantae > Streptophyta > Magnoliopsida > Santalales > Viscaceae > Viscum > Viscum album. Next base: position 879,171,758 of record OY728163.1, read on the forward strand.
CACAAGACAAAAAAATATTTTTGGTGTCTTCCCTATGATGATGGAATAATTTACATTTAGAGCATTGTTGAACACCAAAGGACTAAAGACAAACCTCAGTAGGAATATTTTTATGGGCAATGCGCCAAACAATGTTAAGTTATGAATGTTTAATCCAAGTACAGTCAATATACATCAACCATGAAAAAATGGGGTCAGAGCTAGTGAAACAATGGTTATAGAAGCTTTTGGAATCCAAAATACTGTTGTGAGCAGGCTCCCAACTAAGAAAAGCATCCCCATTTATAAAGGGGTAGTTGTCCACAACGTGCATACTGTGATCAGAGATATTAGATGGACTAGAGTGAATTGCATATTTTATGGTGAGGTTGATTATATCCAGAGGGGCATCAGGAGATAACATCGAAATGAGGGCGGTTCCAATCAGGTTGTCAAGCCATAAATTCATAGTGGAATCTGAACTAACCATCCATATAGAGTTATGCATGTTGTCAAAAAGTAATTTTTAATTGATGGTTAAATGGAAGAATTGAGATATCTAGACTTCCCTTTTTTATGTTTTTGAAGAAATTTGTTACGAAGAAAGGCCCTGAAGTTAGATTAATTATTGATCAACCTCCAATTAAGATTTTCTTGAATAGCCTCATTAAGGAGTGTGAGATTTTTAATGCCATAGCTGCCTCCTTCAAGAGGTTTTCTGTAGGTCGACCAAGGGATAGTGACAAGTTTTCTTTCAAAAATATTGTCAGTCCAAACAATGTTTTTGATGTAGCCATTAAATATTTTGATAAGACTATTAGGAAATTTATATATTAACAAGTTGTAAACCATTTTGAATATAATTTTGGATTTCATGATGTAGATCATGCCAGCCATAAAGAGGGATTTCCCTTTCCATGAGGTTAGTTGATTAGTCACTAGATCTACAACAGCATTGAAATACATAGTTTTAGGCCTACCCCAAAAGAGGGGGACTCCTTGATAGTTTAAAGGGATGTATCCCTCTTTGATGCCATGACTTTCTATGATAAATCATTTTCTAGAAGGAGGGATGGTTTTTGCAGAAAATAAAAGTGATTTATTATAACTAACAGATTGACCAGAGACCTCTTTATAGGGAGACATGGCCATTTTAGGTTAAGGATATTTTTTCTACCCCCATTAAGGAACAGAATTATGTCATCGGCATAAAGGAGATGGGTCGGAATAGCTAGATTTTTGGCTGACTGCATGGGTTTGAGATTTCTTTGTTGAACAAGGGAGGAATAATCATGCTAAGGTTGTCATTTGTAAAGGAAAAAAGAATATCAAAAATAGGGTCACCTTGATGCTACCCTTGGAAGCATTTTAAGTATCCCTTAGGACAACCGTTAACAAGGATGGAGATGAATGCCGTGTTTAAAAGGTATTTTATCCTACCAATGAAAGTATCATTGAACTCAAAATCCTTAAGGACGTGGAATATGGAACTCAAATTGATGGGGTCAAAGGCATTTTTTATGTCAAGTTTGATTACAATATTCCGTCCTCTGGGAATTTTATTAAGAGAGTTAATGCATTCCAAGGCAATGTAAATGGAATGTTGAATAGATATGCCCTTGATGAAACCAAACTGATTCCAAGATATTCTCTTATTATATAGAGAATTAAGCATGTTAACAAGGATCTTGGTAATGATTATATAGAGATATTTAATGAGGTAAATTGGGCGGAAGAGGAGTTTCTCAGATTCATTAGCAACTTTAGGGATAATATTCTAGAATTGGGCATTGAGGACATGGGGTAGGACTCCATTAGAAAAGAAGTGTCGAACCAGCTTTGAAACATCAATATGGACTACCTCCCGATGTTTTTGAAAGAAACCATTATTGAATCCATCAGGCCCCAGAGCACTATCGGCGTTAAGGTTGAAGACAATATCTATTATTTCGTGATCCAGCGGGGTGCTTAAAAGAAAGAGGCTATCTTATTCATTGATCAGAACTGTAATGATCCTAGGGATGATATCTTTATTAATATTAGGGCCATTGAATTTACTCTGAAAGTAGGAGATCAAATTATCGGATATGGCTTCTTCTGAGTCAAAGAGAGTTTCATTATCTTTAAGAAAGTATAAAGGATGACAAATTTTCTTAACTATTTGGAGGGAATTGTAAAATTTAGTGTCCCTATCATCATCAGATAGCCATTTAGTTTTGAAAAAAAATTTATGCATGTTGTCTTTTTGGATCATAAGAGAGTTATGTTTCATATATTTTTTCAGTTTATTTTGAGGGTCTAAGGAAAAATCAGTGCAAGTTGAGTTGTTTTGAATTTGATTGAGTTTAGACTCAAGAGAGGTTATGTTGATATCCATTTGATTATATTTATCCCTACACCACCCCTTAAAGAAATTTTGGAGGTTATTTATCATAGTGACACAAGAAAAAGCCTCTGAGTGATGATTCATAGACTTCAAACCATTTTTATGAGATGATAACACTTTGAATTTGGAGACCAAGAATTATTGAATTTGAATGGGATACTAGGTTTTTATCTTTTGAATATTAAACTAACAAGGATGGTATGGTGATCCGAGTTTATCTTTGGTAAGGTGATACTGGAAATGGTGTCCCAGGCATCCAAAGTCGACACATTTACGAAGGCCCTATCAAATTTACTAGCAATAACTCTGTTGTAGTGTCTCCTATACCAGGTGTATTTGGCCCCTGAGAGGTTTATTTCAATCAAATTACATGATTCAATCGAGGCTCCAAATTCTCTAGTAGATATTAAAGAGTGTGGAAGACCAAGCTTCTCACTAAGGGAAAGAATAGAATTAAAGTCACAAATGATAAAACAACTCTCCTAGATAGAGAAAGTTAAGTTACAGAGGAATTTCCAAAGAGGTCAATGATCCTAGTATCTATTCTTGGCAAAGACCAAGGTACAGAAGTAATGCAAGTTATTGAAAAAAAAATTCACAAGTAATCATTCGATCAGAAACATTGTAACCAGTAACATCTCGAAGTGAGGTGTGGAAAAAACCCAAAGGGAGTCAATATCATTGTCATTCTTACAGGAATCAAGGAAATTATAACCAAAAGAAGATAAATTCATATAATTCATAGATTAATTAGTTTTAGGTTCAGAAACAGAAAATCATCTGATGTTATGGGTCATCAAAATCCTTTTTAGGATAGATAAAGTATCAGCATTAGTTATACCTTGAGAGTTCCAGAAAACAAAATCCATTAAGACCGGTGTTTTGAGCGGGATTCCCCCTTTTTCTTCTTATATCCACTCAAGCCTTTGTTCCTATTAGATCTTCTGAGATTTGAATAGGAGGCCAGAAAAGACTTGTGTTCCTAATTACTCATAGAAGGATCAAACAAGATGTTTGTAGCATTTGGTAACAAACAAGATTTTATAGTGACAGGGGATTTATGGGTCGAAGAAGTGCTCATAGGGCCATCCTCAGCTTAAATTGAACTTCCCATGTTCTGAGATGTAATAGACAGAACATGTGAGGTTTGTTTTTCTATTGTCCTAACAGATTCATTGGATGAGGATTATGAGTTTCTTCCATCCGAATTGATATTCAAACGATTGACAGTGTATAAATCAGTAATCGGTTGTGTGCTCACTGTCATGTGTTCATTGTGTATTGGAACTGAAATATTAGAAGTGATCAAACCTATTTTGTTCTCCTAGTCCGATCGAGTAGGAATATTAACATCATGATGATCAAGATCAACACCATTTTCCCTCCCATCCTGAGGTACAGGAGGAGCATCTGTTGAAACTGAGTCCATTGACATGGGGTTCTTTTCAAACAAGAGTTTCGAGGAGGGACCAGTAGGTGCAGGCTACACCTGGACATTGGGGCCATCGGGCCAGGGACATCATGAGGATCCCCATTGGTAGGGTGATAGAAGACAACCAATACTAAATGCTAAATGTCCTCCAATATACATAGATCTATATCAACATTTTCCTCCTCTTTCACTTGGTCTTCCCATGTAACACCCGAGCTCTCGCCCATGAAGTTTGAGCATTTCACCCAGACTTTCGAGGATTTTTTAGCAGGTTTTGGGTTGCTTAAGACTGAGGCTTTGATTTTCTTTTTCCATTTGACATCAGTCCATCCATTTTCACCTATAGGAGCAACGTGACTCTTGAAAACCCTACATTTCAGTAGTGAGTGGCCCACGATTTTATAGTATTCACAGTAGGGACATTTGTTCACACTCAACCCAAACCTCAGTCTAGAATTCATTCGCACTGTAGATAATGACTTCCGGGAGCTTGGAGGCTATGTCAACCTCAACCATCACCCTCGTATAAAGAATGAGCTCAGCATTAAGAGTACGAGGGTCAATTTTGAGCATCATACCTATGCTAAAGTCAATATCATTGATAATTTTTGGGTTTTAGATGTAACAGTTATGCCCGTGAAGTCGCACCCAAATCTGAACCATGGGGTTTGTTGCGGTGTTTTGATTGAAGTCATAATCCCAGTTATAGGTGTGAATAACACCTAGTTTAAGCTACAGATTTCCATACCTCCTATCTTGGTCAATCTCATCGTGGGATTTTAATATCATATGTAAGTATCCTTTTCCGATTGGAACTAGTTTCCAATCTCTTATCCCCCAAATATGAGAGATCTTCATTTTCATATCTAGATTCGACCATGGTTTGTCACCTTTTAAGGTCTTGTTTGATTAATTATACATCTATTAATACAATTTTGGTAGTCATAATCAATTATACTTTGAAATTGAATATAAAAACATAATAAACTTTTGAACTTCTTTCTACTTAAAAACCTATAATTTCATCACGTTTGTGGAATTAGAAATAATCTTAATTATTTACCTTATATGAATTTAATTTTTAAAAATTGAAAAAACCATTGTAAAAATTATAATATTTATTGTATAATTATTTAATTTTTATTTTTTACAAAAAATGATTAGTATAAGTGATTAAAATTAATCATAGTGATTAAGGTCAAATTAAGCCTAATTAGGGAATAAATCTTAATCTTATGGGACCAAATGACCTAGACACTGGTCCAAACCCCATTTTATAAAAATATTTCATCCATAAACCTTCCATTATTTATTATAGTTGGTTTTTCATGGTTTTTTCAGGTATGATCAAGTGTACACCTAACTTCTTTTTAAAAAAATTCCAAGTTAGTCCTTTTCATACCCAATAAAAGGCCACCACTTATACCACTTCTTCACACCTCTCAAACATAATAATATCTGAAAATACATACCCAATAAATATGAAAATAATAATTTCTTATTCCTATAATCCTTCTCTTTATCAGAAGGAAATCCGACGAATCATTTTGGTACAAACCAAAAGAAGTTTCCCAATTAAGAGGTAAGGTATTCCCTCAATTCCTTTCTTTTATTTTTTTTCTCCATCACCCACAATTTATTTTTTCAATGGTTTTATAAAAACACTATTATAATCAATATACTAGGTATTTTTTATTCTATTATTTCAACCTAAACATACATACACCATCTTCTAATGGATAACGAACATATTGTCTATATGTACGTTGAACTACGACCTCATTAAATGATGATTGTTCAATTTTCCTTACTGCCTATCATGGAAAATATTATGATGGAAACTCTATTTATATATGTTATATATTATATTTATTATTTCTTTAAGATTCTATATTCATTTTATAGAACATATCCTTTTAAATTCAATTTTTGTGTTCATACGGTAATTTTTCTTGAGGAAGTGTGGACTACCGCCCCCTCAATGTGATATGATTTTTTCATACACTACATGGATTCTATTAAGGATGGTTTTAATGAATAAATGAGAAATATATGATATAACAAATATAAATTAATAATGATATATATATCCTTATATATGTACATATGTCTTTTAATTTATTTCTTTCAACATGGAAATTAAACAAAAATAGTGTACATGCATACATACAGCCTACCGTCTCTATGAACGGTGTATTCCATTTCATACTTTAATATTATATAGATTACTATAATAAATATATAATTTATATAATTTATATTTATATTATGGTTTACATTTTTTAAATCATGATATAATGTAGAAATACCAACGATATAAAAAATTGAGACACATGCGAAGAATAAAGCGAATATTACCCGAAGTGATACCATAACACAGGATTGTTAACAAGAAGGAAATATGAGGTCATAATTAAAAAATTTATTTTATTATATATATAAATATGGTTCTATAAAATAGGTATAATTAATTTATATTTATTTTTAATTTGGTTTTAAATAATATGATGAGAGTCAAGATACAAGGTATGGTGATTTCTCCTCACCTTTTATTTCTGCAAGAAACATGCTTTATTCACATCCCAATCCTTTTTTTGGGGTGTATACTACCCATGGATGTAACAAATGATTAATATAGTTAAATTTATTTTTATTTACATATCCATTCTATGACTTTTATTTCATGGGGTTTATGATTCAAAAGTTATCAAATCTGTAAAATAGTTTTGTATTAATTTTCTTTATTTGAGACTCAGGTTTTCATGTACCCAAATTCATTTTGAGGTGTGTATAATTACATTTTACATGATATATCATGAATCTATTTCTTTTAATGATATTTTAAGTTTCATTTAATTTCTTTTTCTTACATGGTGAGCATGATCCCATGTTACCAGGTGATAAGAGTATATTGAAACAATCTCATCGCTTTTCAAGATTGTTTAGGTTTATGCTTCCTTTGATAGAATATTATGATAAATCTCTCAAGAACACTAATTAGTTTCCTTATAATCTATTTATACTATATTTATTCATGTATTAGTACCATTTTTACACTCTTTGGTAATTAATATTACGTTTTTAAGTAAAATCAGATAGTCTCTCTCTCAAGTCAAAAATCAATTTCATTCAAAAACAATGTTTTCAAAAATGTTTTCAAAAGATATTAATATCCCATTTTCAAGGAAAAGTATTTAAAAAAAAGTTTTTATGGTTTTCAAATAATCATTTTTAATTTTTCAAATGTGTTTTCAAATAACAGTGTTTTAAAAAAGGGTTAATACTTTAAAAATATTTTTTCTAAGAAGAAATGATATTTTCCTCAAGAAATGTTTTCAAAATCTCTTTCAATGTTATTTTCTATATTAGATTACATCATTTGATGATAATAAATTATTTGTAAGAAATTATCTAAAGGTTAAATTTATATTATTTCTTTAATGGTTTCTGTTTTTATGGAATGATGCATATGGAACCTATTTCACTTCAAAGAGTTTTATGCTTTTAAAACCCACTTCTTTTCACAGGTTATGATTTCATGAAGTGATGATGAAACCTATCTATTTTATTTAGGTTATAAAGTTAGTATATGTTAATTATTCCCATTTAATTTAATGTGTTGTGATTTGAAGTTTATAAAACCTATCTATTTTTACGGCCCCTGATATGATGAAATTTTATTATCTCAAGGAACATGTAAGAATTATTTTATTATTAGATGGGTGGAAGCTATATCTCCCTTCCAATGAATTGGTTAATTATGGATGAATCATGGGTATAAATGTTTTTTTAAAACCTGATTATATGTTCACAATGTCATTTAAGGACCTAGTTTCATGTCCATATGTTTATGCATGCATTTGATTACATGTTCAGAATATTATAAATGATCCTCATTACATGTTCACAATGTTATATAGGGACCAGGTTTCATGTCCATATGGGTATGTGTAATGTTGATTACATTTTCACAATGTTATGAGTAGACAAGGTTTCATGTCCAAAATTTGATATGGGGGTCGAATCTCATGTCCTTAACTTAATGAGTGAACCTATTTCTACATATACATGTTCCCAGCATTATAAATCAAATTGTATGCCACAAATTTCAGGTCATATTCCTATATAATGTTTTCATAAATTATGATATTAACTCTTATATGATCCATGAATTATGAACTAGAAATATTTATAATGATCTCTAGTATGTGTGATATGAACTTCAAGTGTTATGCCCATCTTCTATTCTCTTTTGTTCATGTTATTCTAACACATTTGCATTATTTACCCTTACTGATCATCAGAGCTCAACCCTCTCTTATGTTTCACTTACCCAGGTTATAAATAATGGTTTTAGGTATATGTAATAAAGTTAGAGATCTTCATGGGGGATGTTGAAGATCCTTCACTGGGATATAAGATTTTATTTCCAATTTTCCAAAGACACTATACTATTATAATCCTCATGCATGTATTTCTATAAGGTACTAAATATTCATCTAAAATGATGTAATATCCCTGTATGTAAATCTAGGGTCACTATAGTTTTGACTATATAAAAGTAATAATCTTTAAGGATCTCTATTTTTCACCTCAATATCAAGTAAATATCATTCTATGATAAATATATACTTTAAAATATAATGGTTAGAATAGATGGTAAACCAATCACTGTTATGGTACTGTCGCTACATATTTAGGGAGAAGAATACTATTTATTCATCCATATTTTTTTGAATAGTTTCTTTCATGAGGTCAAAACTATCAAGAACTGTAATTAATCACATACTTCTTCAACATCATACCACATCCTTGTTTTTCTTAGAGAAATTTCATAATTCTGCGTACTCAAAAACCCTCCTCTAAATGAGAGCACTCATCGACCTCTATTGAAACTCCTATAATACATGATAAAAACTATTTTTCCATATTAAATTCTACCAATTCCCATTAAAAATATTAAATTTCATCTATATCATTGATATATATGAAACAAATATTCGATAGTGACTAGTTATCCCAAGGAATCTTCACACCTATGTCACACTCTTTGGTTGGTCCCAAGCTAAAACTGCCTCAACAATCATTGAATCCTATAACACTCCATTAGTTGAGATTTTATGTAACATAAATTGTAAATCCTAAACCAAAACATCAATATCTTACCATAAAAATTTGGCTCTTATTTTTTTCTGTAACATTCTTTAAGTGTCTTGTTCACTCCTCTAACACTGAGTTAACTAATACATCATCAATGAAGTCCACCAGAAATGGGTGTATGAAAGGATATAATATTTCTTTAATGATTACCATGAACCATTAATGGTAGTTTTTCTAGATAAAAGGAATAACCAAGTACTCATAATGACTGTAGAAGAATTTTAATTCCATCTTCCTTGTATACAAATCTCGTACTCAAAGATCATGATAGCCTGATATGAGGTCTACCTTATAGAACTATCTCAGCCTATTAACTGATAAAATAGGTCATAAGTGATGTCAATACACACAAAAAATTCATTATTATGTCTTCTTTCTTGGACTACAACACTAGGGATTCTCAAGGTGACACACTGGGTTTCATAAATCCATTCACCAGTAAGTCCTCCAACTACACCTTCATCTTAAGAAGATATATGAGATCTATATAATATGATATAAAATATATTAATTAAGTTCCTATGAATGTTGATATGAATAATTATATCTATTATTATGGATATAGGCCTGACTCATCCCCATGAATGTTAGACTCATACCCCACCACCACAAAAAGAAGCTGAAATCATATAGTATCCTCTTCTATAAGGGTTGTACAATCAAACTAATGAGTAATAATCCATATCCTTAAAATATAGATACCATTATAATACACCTAGTTTTCCTTCTCACCCATGAAGGAAACCATTATCCCATCACCATAATAACATCACATCCTCCACCTAAAATCGTAGATCTGGTCATAAATTATGGGTAGATAGTCCATACTTAAGATGAATTTATATGGTCTCATCCCATAAATAAATATATCTCATAATTATATATTTATTTAGAGTGTTGGATCACACATTCATAATATGGGTGTGATCACTAAACCCCCTCTATTAGGAGTGTCCAAGGATAAGGTTCGAGCTAATGGTTTAACTAGAATATATATTTCTTGAACAAGTGAATTAGAAAGAAAGGAGTTCCTAACACCTCTGTCGATCAGAGGTGAATATAAATTAATGAAGACAAAGATCATAGATATAATAATCCCTATATACTTGATGTTATAGGACTCTACATCCTAAATCAATCCTTATCCCTAACCACCTACTCTCCATCCTCAGAACAAACCAGGTGGGTGGTGATGGAAACATGTCAAAATGTGTGCCACCTCATGCTTCTCTCCCCTATCCTATACCAAATATTCCACCCTACAGAACCTTTTTATTCTTCCATTGTCTCTACCTAGGTGGTACATAGACTATCTACCTTTCAGATGCTCATCGAGCTAGACAATCCCAAGTGAGGTATCTCCGGTTGTCTTGAGAGAAACACTCCCTCTATCTTGGTTGAACAGAATCATCCTGAGAGCCCTGAACTATAGACCCTCTATAATGGAATCATGACATGAAGCATCAGACACTCATATCCATTTTTATTCCATTGGATACCATCCATCGAGTGATTGTATCCTATGTACCCAATTCTAGTATTATCGTTCATTATTTCTTTTTAGGAAGCTCTCCACTATTAACCCCCCCCCCCCCCCCCGAGCACTCTAGCATACATGGAAATTAAAATAAATATCACTCCAACCCTAATATTTCATAGTAATACTCACTTGAAATACCATGCATAGATAAAATAATCTTGATCCGTATTAATATAGTATCTTGATAGGTTGGTGAACAATAGTGAATACTCAGCCAAAGTTATACTACCAAGCTATAAATGAAGTGGCTCCTATATCAATATTGATCATAACATTTTTTGATAGAAATCTTCCTTAATGTTATTATTCAAATATAACCAATATTAGTACAAATAATTATTCATATAAATCACTAGACTCCAATACATCCATATGGATCCATGTAGAAGAATCACCATTCAGACCCCAATTTCTTCTGGAGGTGTCCTCATAATGAAGAAAACTCGGTTCACTAACTCTATCCAACCCTCGTATTTTTGGAGGTATATCTAACCAATTAATTTTGGAGGTCACTACCTTTAAAATTAATGGAGTTATATCAGTCTATGTATATCATTAGAGGGTACTACTAGAATAACCTATTGCGTAAGGCATGGTGGAAAAAATGGAAAACCACATAGGGGTACCACCTATTTCGCATGACCCTATACTGAAGCCTCATCACTAGAAGTATCATCCTCATGATAAAAATTTGGAATACTCACTATAATTCATCATAAAGGAACAGTAAACTAAACAATATTCACCATACTATAAGAGTACATCAAGAGAGATGACTAAAAATGGCATGGAACCCAAAACTCATTCCTTTATGATGCATGAACCGCTATTTCTCATTATTACTCAAGTATATGTATATTGAGACAAAAAGAAGGATATTAGAGTCCTAGTGAATGTATATTTTAGCTGATTCACCAACACTAGAGCCCCTTGATAAAGAACAAAACATGAATGTTAAATACCATAGATAAAATAATACATTCATAAAATATATCTCAAACAGAGTACGATAAAGTACTATAGAGTAATAAAAGGGTACAAATACAATCCTTATAAATAGTGAAAAAGAGTCCAACCTATTAAAAAAGATAGTTATTGTAGTCGAATGCAACACCTAATCTTTCCAGAGATAGTCTAGCTCACTATGATCTAACTACACGTGTTCTTCCAAGACACCATCAAAAGGAATTTATTCATCATAAGACATGATATGTCTAGTTTGATCCAATAAATGGGTAATTATGAAAATACTTAGTAGGAAACCCAAAAATTGTTAAACATAAAGAATAAATAGTAGTCATTTAATCAACCAAAATGCTTTCAAATCAATATATGAGTCAAATAAATAATGATAGCCATAAAATATAGATTTACTCATAATAGGATCTAAGTATAAAATAGATCTTAACCAATTCCAGCCAACAGATTATTCATTAGGATTCAAGTTAATGATCTTTCATGAGAACTCAATGCATAAGGTATGTTGTCAATGTTAATGATCATTTGAGTGGTCATGCTACTAGGTCCTTAGTAAATAATTACTCAAAGAAAATCTATCAATGTCAAAAACTATATAAAGGATCACAACAAGGATTTATAAGGGAAACAAAAACTCATCCTAGATTATTCTGATAGATAGTGGATCAATACAATATTATAGTGGCCACCTAAATACCACAAACCATACCTAGGGAAGAAGATACGATAGAGGACCCCACTCTGGGCCATATGGATAGATACCATGAACAATATCGGAGAAAAAACCCATATTAGTGATCAAAAACCCATTCATTGCAAGTAATTACATAATTTAACCTCCTAGGGTTGGACTAAGGGGTTGTACTCAGCTGAACACATCCAAACTAAAGAGATGGAGGGCCTCCAATTTCCCTAGAGGAAGTACATGGAATGAACTTAGGGTTATATGGTATGGATTTTATATCCTATGTGTTCTTATTAGTCACCACCTCACACAATATGAAATCCTCCTTGGACATGAAGTGTTCTTTATGGGGGTAAACAAAGTGTATAGGTCAGTCTGGAACTCACCATGCTGTTATATCGTGCTCGTGTACATCGGTTTGTGCCTATGTACTCTGGTCATGCACGTGCTATTGGCCATTTTTGTTCCAATGTAATGATAATGGTACATAGCGAGAGGACATCACTAGGTCGCATGGCATGTGACTTGTGTCATATGTTGTGTGATATTTTGTTTAACACATAAAAGTTAGCCTATGTAGATGGTTACACATAGCTAGGGTTATTCAGACTACACACCATCTAACACTGGATTTTCTAGAAATCAAAAACCTTCCTGCAATTTTTTCCAATGTCGATGTATCTAAAACTTTTTCTATAAATAATTTCTATAGATCATGGGTCAGTGGTTTATTGTTCCTTGTCCTTCACTAGTTACTATAATTTTTCCTTCAATCTCCTCATGAATTCACATTCCCTAAACAATTGATGCCAACAATAGTTATGCCATGGCTATGGTAAAAACCATGTTCCATATTCAATGGATGTCTCAAATATTAGATCCATGACTAATTTTTTTTGTTATCTTAGTTTTACAAGAAAATTTCACACACATGATAAAATATATATAATATTTTTATTATATCAACACCATAGATCATCAAGACTACAAATTTTGTACTGATTCAATTTATAGATATGATAATATTATTGTATATATAACAAATCATCATAATTAAAAAACATTGTCATTACAAATGTGTTAGTAGAAAACAAACCATTTGAATATTTGACCAATAGGAAACCACTTTTAATTCATCTAAGAGTGTTTTAGGCAAAAAACCTGAAATGGTAATGGGGTGAGAACATAAAAACATAATTATTATAGCTACAAAATCGTGTATCTTGATGTGGATGAACATTTTAAAACCCATCACATAAATTATACTCATCATAATAATGTCCATATAAGTATGTATTAATTTATTCAAGAATATATAGAGTGGAAATTGGATTCAGGTGTTGATGGGGATTCGCATGACCTACCAAAGATTACACTACTGGAAGTCCCACAACACCAGTAAGTGGTATGATCTCCACATTCCGATATTGGATTCAAAATAAAGTCATAGGGATTAAAATGAAGAGTATTTTATAGTAATAAAAATCGAAATAGATTTAAAACTTCCAGTTCCCAATATACACAACTACTGGATGGATCTCCACCTATATAACTAGCAGCTTTGAGTGTGTCGTAAACTGAAAAGGGACTTATTTGATATTGACTAATAATTAAAATTTATTTTTCATCAAAAAAAGTGCATCTCCGTAATATTAAATTGTTCTACCACTCTAATAAATCTTACGTTAAATAATCTACATTTTATATTTTTATAAGTGAATAACAACATAACCATGAATTTTGTGAAAACATGTGTTGTAAAAAGAATTTTCCTTTTAAATAAACATATTGATTATTATCAGGTAATTTTGGAAACAAATATAATTTTTTGTAAAAAAACTCATGAAAATAAATTAAGATTTTAAAAAAAAGATATTTTGTTTTTTTAAATCACTTTTAACAATATTTTTTTATATATTTTTAAATGTCTTGAATTTTATCACACCTTTTTTATTGAAATGGTTCTTTTCAATATTTAAGGATTCTATCTTACCAATATTATAATATAATTAGAATAATTATAAAAAAATAAATATCTAAAACACCATATACCGTATAATACCAAAAGATAGCATAATTCATAACACACACAACATATATCATGTATGAACTAATATATTCACAAATATTTATCAACATAATTAATACCTTGGAAATAATTTAGAAAGGATTATTATTTTATATAAATAGTATAAAGAACCAACATAAAAAAACCCATCATATCCAAACAACATCATCTCACTATCTTTTTAATCCATTATATATGAAAAAATATTTTATTTTTAGGATAAAAAATAATTGTCCCTTTGGTACAATTTTAATTGAATGATAAAAATAAAGTGAAAATATGTGTAAATTAAAATGAACACCCTATTTAACATGGAAAACATTTAATTGAAAGGTAAAAACCATAAAAGAATAAAAATATCACACTATGGTAAAATTTGGGTGAAGTCCCTCTCTCTTCCGATTATTATGTAAAAACACTAAAAATATTCTATCTTCAATAAATAGAGAAACACCTCAAAAACACAACACTAAAATCAAAAACCAATAGATGATTTTTTTATTGATAATCTAATGATAACAAATATTTTCAGAGATCCCCTTTAATAGAATTTTCTAATCCTCCTTTATCAACCCCTAATAATGTTTTTTTACCAAATTAATTTTAGAAAATAAAGAAAGGGATCCACCCACATTGAATGAATTAAATGGGGGACCATTGTTATTTTTTGTCTCCCCAACTGTATCCCAACATATATATCACTTGGATATTTGATTAAGAACCGATCAAATCTCCACAAAACCATTATATAATCTAATCATGCATTTTATGTCTCTACAAGTCCCCTTTTAGATATAAACGATCTAAACATATCCAAGACAATCATATTCATCATGAAATATACCATATTTTTATTAGTGTGAATTTTATGTATATCCATAATTCCTTCCTCCACAACATCTCTAAAAAAATTATATTCTATGCTAATTTTCTTCATATAAGACTAAAAAGATATATTCCTTGTAATGTTAAATGTGCATTGACTCTCATGAAATTATAAAATTTTATTATTTTCTTCTTGAGACCCTCAAATAATCTTTGTATCCAAATAAACTATTTAGAAGCATGTGTATTTACCATTTACTCTTCCACAGTCATGGTTAAGGCCACAACTGACTGTAATTTGAAAAGAAATCTCACAACTCCTCTGATAGGAGAAAAACATAACTTGTATTGGATTTTATTCTTTCAGAATCAAGTGAAATGTTCGAATCAACATAGTGTCTAAATGTAAAATGTAATTCATAATATGTGGTCTCTAGGATATATCATAGGATTCACTTTACTGTGATATAATTCTATAATCATATATTTTGCTTGTACTGTCTAACCACTCCCACTATATGTTCACTTTCAGGTATAGTACAGACCACAACGAACATCCAAATAACCACTACATATTATTATGACACATGAAACATTTATATTGTGTAACTATCACGTACAGTACTTATTTTTGATGATAAAAATAATTTAATGGGACTAGTGTTATATATTTTCTTATAGTCCCGTATGATGAATTTTTTGAAGGCCTCATCAACAAATTCTCTTATGATAACCAAAAATTCAATTTATTTTTATCTTAGTGGATCTTCATCCCAATAATATAATTTTTGGGTCCCATGTTCATCATACCAAACTCCCTAGAAAATTGATCCTTTATCTCCAATATTTGATCATTATCGGGGAATGCAACTGCCTTGTCATCCACATGTATTAGTATAATGACAAAATAAATACCATTTATACCCTTGAAAAAAATCACAAGTATGTTAATTAAGACTGTTATATCTAGGGATCGTTATATAGGATTCATATATCAATTACCAACATCTCAATACCTATTTGAGGCTATAACAGTATTTTCCCAACCTAAAAACCATGTTTAATTTACATTATTTATAAAAACCTTATAGTTGAAGATTATAGATTTATTCTTCAAGATCACCAAAGGTAAGAGGTATTTTTACATATTTGTGTTATAGATGTATAGTATGTGTTTCAAACATCACTAGAACGAATCAAACAATCATTAATCTAACAATAGAAGAAAATATGTCATTGAAATCAATACCATCCTTCTGATCATATCATGTAACTACTTGTCTGACAAGATTTCTTTCCACCTGGTTATTTTAATTCCTCTTGTTCTTATTGACCAATTTTTTTCTAATGGAATCCCTTTCTTTAGGTAATGGAACAAGTGCCCAATTATGCTTCATATATAAATATTCATGTTTCTCCATCATCACCTCCATACTTTAAGATATGTTCATACTTTGGGTCGACTCCAAAAAAATTAAGACGAAACTCCATCCTATATTAATAATAAATAGATAACATTGCTCTCAGAGACATAATCTAAGTACTATATTGGTTCTCTTTTCTATTGAATTGATGGTCCTAGTCTTCGATTATTCTATATATTATCATATTTATCTAATAATTCCTCATAATAAACTAGTTAATTCTCTTTTCATATTCATTATGTTTCTATAGTACATCTTGGAAACTCCTACAGTCTTCATAATCACACATTTACTATACAATAGAGTTTTATTAATCTACTCTTCTGCTTCATTCCATCATGGTGTGTATTCCACCACGAACTATCACATGATTCATTCATGTTATCAAAAATTATCTAACTCGTCACTTTTATATAATCCACCATTTTCAATACTCAAACACTTGATCTTGTTTTCATATGCATGATCCTTTCACACATTGAATGTTTTGAATAATTCAAATATTTCTTTATTCCTCATTATAGGAAACAACCAGCATCTCCTAGAATAGTCATCAATAAAATATATATATTACCTTGATCCTATCAAGGATATAATGTATTATTTCAATATAAAGGAATTGATGAAACCAAAGATCTATTTTCTCATCACTGTGGACATTTAAGACATTAACAAATTTTCATACTCCAATTTTTTTTACAAAATGGTATGGATACCATAATAAGACCAAAAAAACTTCAATCATAATAGATCTTCAATAATCTCGCGAACATATAATCAATATTATGATTCAATAACATCATTAACACTTCCATCAAAGTATTTAATGTGACAAAAATCTCTATTTCCTTGTATGTTTTCACCATAACAACATAAAATTTCTTTAATATCTTCTATATATTGTTCACTAAAATTTAACCCTTCACAATCCTAAACATACCTTTCAAAGTGTGGGTTTTGTATCTAATATCATCAAATAACCCCAAGGATATAATCCTCTTTTTGAGGCCATTCACATGGAATACTCTTTGATTGGTTCAAACTATGATATAGTGTATCAATAGTATCATGGTTCCAACAATAATGATATTTAAGTTATGATTGTTCTATAGGTATGAATGTCCTTCCGGGACAGTTTCATAATGATTAAATCATTCCCAAAAAGATTCCATGTTTTATGTTTCTCTCGAGTTGATAATACATGCATCATCAGGATACTATTTACCTTCAGTAGTCTTTGTCTCTTCATTAACAAGTACATCTCCATTTCTAGTAGTACATGGAAAATTTCCTTCAAAGTTATTTTATCCACCCATCTTATTAAAAAATATTTATATGAGATCCCCCTCCGAACACAATGATAACATATAACATTGTTATTGTTTCTCCTTCATTTAAACCTACCAGTATTTGGTCTCCCATTAGAAGAACACTTTATAAATATTCCTCTTTTTATTGACAGATTATTCACTTGGTGTAACGTTTTTTATCTATATTACTCATACTTGGACCGAATTTTTTCTTCAAAGAATGCATCTAAATCATTATTGAAGAGAAACATGTCTATTATGATATTTTTATTGAGGATGATGATATGTTAACCATATTAATTTGGAAAACTCTAGATTTAAATATCTCCATGTTGTTTTTATAAAATTTTAAAGATAAACATTGTAAGTTGATAAAAGGGTTATTGAGGGTGTTGATGTGGTAAATTATTAAAAATCACTACACCATTACAAGAATGTATAATTTTCTCTTCAGGAGAATTTTTTGTGGAGTGATTTTGACTCTTAGATCTTTTTTAGAGTGTCTGCAATTTCTATTACTATCTTTTTCTTTACAAATATTGACATAAATATTTATTATAAATCCAAATAGATGTTGTAAATGATGTCATATTCAATTTAATTATATTTATACTCTATCACACCCACTAGTGTTTGAAAAAAACACTTACATGAAAGTAAATTTCTACAGTACCACTTGTATCTACAATTTCCCAAAAAAATTATTTCCATTAAAATTTTCAATCTCAAATTTCACTACCTTTTAGAAATTCCATTAGTGCAGAATATCATAAAACTACAAAATTCACCAATTATACCACTTGTTTGGATTAATAATAATTGTCCCTTTGTTACAATGATAATTGAGAGAAGAATAAGCTAAAAAAATTTGGAAATTAAAAATGAACACCACTTGTAATGTGAACAAATACCTCAATTGAAAGGGGTAAGACCCCATAATAAAATCGAATTGTATGAATATAGTAAAATATGGGTACATAATATCTCTATAAATTATAATGAGAAAAATAAATGTATACTTTCTCCAGTAAATGGAGAAGCATCTCACAAAATCCTACAATAAAAGTTGAAACTTGGAGATGATGTGTTTCTTGAGAAGTTTATTGTCAAACTTTTTGGTGGATATACCATTTAATAAGATTTCCTTTTCCTCTATTGGCCACCCCAAAAATAAATTCCGTTTAAAAAATTAGTTGTCGTAAATATAGTTAGGGGGATACCGACATTTAATGAATTATATGAGGCGTCCATTATTGTTTTTCCCTTCTCAAAAGTCTGTTGATATGATTCATCAACACCACAAAACCCATCCAGGTCTAACAATCAACTAAATCCCTAGGGTAACACATAAATAATTAAAAAAATAATATATTTCACTTATGATGAAAATATATAATAGATATTTATATTTTATATATTTAAATGATAATATATTGAAATAAAATTTTGACTCATTTATTAAAAAAATCAAAAATAGAAAAAATTACAAAAAAAACCCACAAATAATCATATATTAATGAGTGAGATTCTACTTATAATATTGGGTTTCAAAATAGAAATATTGGACTTCTAAACAAACTATTTTAATATGAAATTATTATTTTATTACATTGATCAACTCTTTATCATAATCTGTACTAATTTAAACGTAAAAATGGTGGAATATAAAAAATGTAGTTGACGCATACATTGGGAATTTTTATCAATTTTTGTGGATATACACCTAGGATTGAAAAAAAAAGAGAATCGTCAAACTATAAAAGTTAATATATTATTTTAAATAATATTTGATTTAACTACTATAATATGTTGTTCAAACATAATTGTAGTAGATAGTCGAAGAAAAAGTCCCTAAAAATATTGCTCTACTTAAAATAAGTTATATGAAGCCAATTGTGTTCATAGCTACCAACAACAAAATATATAGAAACACAACTAGATGAAATGTATAACCATAATTATAATAAAAATGATTCCAATATTTTATATCCACCATATATATTCATAATGGTATGATAGTGTAACCAACGTAAAGGGTTTAGAGTAAATAGAAATTGAAGTCCTCATTGTTAACTATAAGAAGTACTCAATTATAGAAGCAAGCCATAATAAACAAAAATTAAAATTAATTCAATGAGTTCAAAAAATATAATTGAATAAATTGGTAACATGTCAAAATTCTCTACAAAACCTCACTATAGAAACATGTTTTCCAATATAATAGTCTCAAACCAAGCCGTAATAAAAAAATATTAAAAAATCCCAGGAAATAAAATCCAATGAAATGGTGTAAATGGAAAAACATAAAACTATGTCTTCACTATAATAACATTCCCAATAATAATCAAATAATAACCAAGCCATTCCATTATGACCCTCTGTTTTTAGAATGATAAATTAAAGTGTCAAAAATTAATATATGTATGGGGATGCATACATTTTATCAATGATAAAATATATCTTCATTATTAGTAATAAATAAAATCCTATTCATCAGTGATAAATTTGGGATGTCTGTGGTTTTTTGGTTTCAAACAATGGATACAATATTCTTTAGTTATATAAAAGATCAATAATAAAAAAATTACTTCGATTAAAATGAAAAAACAATGAGTCATAACCTTTTTATCCAATTTGTTTCATTACAAGTCTACCATTTCATTATATCACTAATTATTCCTCTTTGTCTCTATTAATAAAATAAGTGATTGATGCCTTTATTCGAAATCCTTCAAATTCTAATCTAGAGTGATATTTCAAAAAATATTAAACTGAAGCCAAAGATAATTTCCATTTCTTTACCAAATTTATTAAAGAGTACTAACACAAGACACCTCATTAAGAACATTCCAGAGTTGATAACAGAGTGGTGCATCAAGAGGAAAAAACAAATCACTTAAATTATTGAGTATCAAATGATATTTATAGTAATAAAAACAGGAGTAAGAAAAAATAGTATAAATAATTACACTAGTAGGGCTAGATATCTCAATCCTTGAATTTTGTATACTTCACAATAACCACTTTCTTATAAATAATTATTTTTCAACAATTTTTTTAATTCTACCCAATATAATATTCATTATTATATTAATATAATACATATCACTTATCACATTAAAAAAAGTATTTTTTGTTTAATTTATATGAAAACAGAAAATTTCATGTTAAAATAGAATAGGTAACCAACAAATTTTTCCTAATAAGAAATTAAAAAAAATCAATGGTATTGGAAACACATTCAACAGGTTTATCAAAACATAACATAGTTGTCTATTTTCCGAAATTTTTCTTTTTCAGGTAGATTTTTTCTAAAATTTAATGAGGAAGAAAGATATGTGATAGACTATGTATTTCTCAATAACAAGATATCCACTATGAGGCAAAATGTAAAATTGGATTGTGTATTACCTCATTTATTGGAGGTCATTTAATATCCCTACACTATTTGAATAATTGAAAAATCATTGATGTTTAGTTATCATTGAATCCTCAATTATAAATTTAATTTATAATTCATATTATACAAATGGAATGTAATTCAGTGTAGAAAAATATCTATTATTTCACATGATTTAGACTTGATCATTAGATTATTTTAATCTTTATACATTTTGTCCTCACTAGTAAAAATATTACTTAAAAAACCCATTTAAAACATTGGTTATTTATAACCGATAATAAAAAAAATTTCCCAAAATTTTTATTAATAATTCGTGTAGAATGACATTGTTTAAGGTTTTCTATTTCGATTATATAATAATTGATGTTGGAAAATAAGTTTCTACCTTTGTTATTATATGAACGACATGTAAACACTTTAAAAAATATTCAAATATTTGGTATGAAATTTTATTTTTTATATTAATATTGACTTTATACTATAAACCGAACCCTAACCCCTCTTCCATTAACCTCTCGGACACCAATATCCTTAATCCACCTTAACCATTCCTATTAGCCACCACCACTGTCATCCAGATCCATTTTGGGTCTCTATATTTATTATATTGATGGTATTTTATATATTTTATGGCTTCTTATGTTTTTTTTATACTATACTTGTGATTTCTCGTAAATATATAGTGGATAATATTTTAAAAGGAGTGTATTTATATAAATCATATTTTTAATTCACGTCCTTATGTTATCTTCTATGGAAATTGAGTATGATTATATAATTTAGATTATTTCAACTAGGATTTCATTATTTATTTCAAATATCCATACTAATCTAGTTCTTCCATTTATATTCATTAACAATATGAATATATCCAAATATAATACATATCATTCAACTTTATTTGCATTTTCCAAATTTTTAATGTCTTATTTAGAATTTAGAGAAAGTATTGTGGTTTTTTAGTGATATAGAAATATCATACAAGTATATTAAAGTCATACACATTGACATCAAGGTATTATAAATAGAATTTTTAAATTACTTCCTTTCTTTTAAAATTCTACGTATTACAATATATAGAATTAATTTTATTTCATAGTCACCACATTAGAAAACATCATGTCATCCCCCTTCCCATTATGATGCAGGAAAAAACATGGATTTGTACCTACTCGTGATTTCTTGAGTTTTTTCTATATATTTTGTTATTTTTTGATAATATGTTCCAATTAGTTATTATAATATTTAACAACACACATATTGGGACATTTAACTCTTCATTTCACTCTTTTATGAGATTTTCTCGGAAGGTGGCATCATTCTATCATTGAATATAATAGAATCAATTATTACAAAGTTTGTGTGATTTTTAGTCAACTACATTGCTTTCACATATTCATTATCATCCACACCAAATAAAAATAAAAGCATTAGACAACCAATATTTCTATATTATTATTGTAAAATGTACTTATATGTCATGAAAACAGTGGGAATATAATTATTTAGTTACATTTTAAAAATAAAGAGAATATTTTTTTTAGTGTACAACCTATCCATAATAAATTCCAAGTGATGTAATTTTATACCATTCTCTTTTTTCATTAAAATATTTTATTAATATTTGATAATTGAATTATTACAATGTAATATTAACATTTTTATAAAATGATGATAAACTATGATTCAAGAAAAAAACACCAGGTGATAAATAAAGAATTCCAAAATAATATTTTTTATGGAAATATTTTCCTTCTATTATTTATGAAATATTTTTTCATTCATTTTTCAATATTTTTTTTTATAAAATTAAATCCAAATTTAAATGTCAATGTAAAATATTATATATTTAATACTTTGAGAAATGATTCATATTATTGTAGTGGAAGAAACTGAGAAAACCGCAAATATTGAAAACATAAATGTACATTTTGAAAGAAAAAAAAAATCAAGGTTGTATTAAATTTACAACTCTATCAACACTATTAATATTGGTGGATATAATATCCAATAATGGTTGGAGTGATAATATTTTTGAAATATTGTTAGAGCTACTGAAATATGTACTTCATGAAGGAAATAAGATTTCATATTTTAATTAAAATGAAAAAAAGAAAAGTCTTAATGGGATTAGACTACAATAAGATCGATGCCGACCCAAATGAATTCATGTTGTATTAGAAGGATTATTAAGGTATTTTTGAATGTTCAAATCATGGGACATCACAGTATAAGTTGAAAGAGAAGACAATAGTTGGTTTAATTTTTATTACAAGTACATAGAATCCTCCGAAGAAATTTTTTATCTTCCAATAAATCCTCGTGTGAGAAATATATTTTTAAATTGAAATGATGTAAAAAGGTTTAGTTCAATTTCATGTGAATAAATATCTATTCTGAAATTACAAAATCCTATTTATTTTCTACAATACAAGAAAATTGATAAAAATTTATATAAATTTTTAAATGTTGTTAGAAATATCATACTATGACTGTGTACAAATAAAATAAATCTATTAGTTATTCATAGTTGAAACCATTGTTCATGGATGTTTCGTTATAAATTTATAATTTATATCAGGATTTTTTTTAAAAGAAAAAATATATCATCTTAGTTTATTAATTTATGCATGTAAACGTCCAAGAAATTATATTGATGATTAGTTATTACCAGTATTTAACGATTATATATTCTTATGGGGTGATGGTGTAATGGTTAATGAATCTTATAAAAATGAATATTTTCAACTGAATCCATTAATCAGGTTCACTATAAATAACATCCCAATATATGTAAGGTTTTCTATATGTAGTGTAAAGGGGTTTAAATCTTTTCATATTTTTAATGAAGGTACTTCATTTTCTCAACTACAACATGGGAGGAAACTTTTTTAAATGTTTCATAAAAATATTTTTCCTATGGATCAATTTTATCAATGATTTAAAAAAAGTATTTTGTGTCTCAGAAATTTTTTTTATATTTCTCCAAATCATTTTTAATCCTAATAATATTTTGAAAGGGTGAGATATATTTATTCCATATTTGAAATGACATAGAGAACTGATAATGACTTATATATATCAAATAAAAAGAAATATTGTTTGAGATTCAATATTTGAGATATCATAAAATAAAACATAACATTGATTCTCTTAATGTTAATAATATTTTACCTCTCTCTCAATCATTATGGTTTTAAGATCATATAAACTTGTTTCTCTATCTGAATATTTCATCTTAATGGATGAAAGTTGTTGTTGAAGCACCCATGTGTTAAACTTATAAATCAATTAGAGGGATCATTATTTAATCCAGTTAAGGGATTAAACCATAATTTATCTTGTGTTGAAATCATGTAATGAATGTAGAGGATCATGTGAATTTATTTTATAGAATAATGAAGTGTATTATAGTTTTTAATGTTAAACTGGATATCCATAGTGGTGAACTGGGTCATAGGTGCCATGTGTATAGTAACAACAAGCGAAAAAATCAACTAGATTTATTGTGGAAAGCTATCATCTAGGTAATGGAATTAGGATCAAAGATTCAATTGTATTATAGCACCACTACATTGTTGATGCTTCTCACCTGGTTACTAGTGCCAATTGGGGAGAAGAGGATATCACTAAGAATCTCACTGGGTAACTGGTATGCATCGATAAAATTGTAAAGGATCTCATCTTTAGTAGACACCACCACATTTATCTAGATTTTTACATTTATTAATATCTCCATTGAAATACATGATTTTTTTATTTCTTTTAAAGGTTATAAATATGAGTCCATTGTGGCTAGAAGATTTACGATGGATTGAAAAAATTATTAAGAGTGTGCTAATGAGAAATAAAATTGATCTTCTCTAAACCCTATTTGAAGATAAATTTAAACATTTTTATATATAAGTCTCTCATATCCTCTCCTCCATATCTCTAATTTGAATTCTTTTATCCATCTAGATAGATAAGGGGGAATCTTTGTAAAATATTGGATCCATGAAAATCTATCTTCTTCTTATACTTCTATAATAGGTGTTCACTATCACAAATTTGTGGGATGTGTTTCTTGATTTCAGATGATGTTTAAGAGGGTTCTCATTACTATAAACATTTGAGATATAGTTTTCTTATCACATAAATGTATTAGAAATAGAGGAATTAGTTTCATGATCTCTGTTAAAATCTCGGGAGTAATAAGAAAAACCTCTCAACATAAGGTGATAATACATAGGGGCTAACAATGTGCTATTATAGGACACCATTATCAAAAATATCTCTCTATCCTTTATTTAATTTACACATTGAATACTCTAATAAAATTTTAAATCACATAATTTTGGTACACTTAATATTGATTCGGTTATTCCTTAATTTACATTGATATAATCATTTAAAAATCATATCAAAATTATCAAGATCATTTATATTCACATTAATCAATAATTGTGTTACCACATTCATAATAATCTCTAATTAATTATTAAGCACATTCATCAAGTGAATTATTTTATCTCATTATCATTAATTAATATTATTTTTATGTTACACCTTAAAATTATTTTTTTTTTATTGTTTTATATTTTAATTTCCATCATAAAATTTGTTTTTATTTTCTTTAAAATGAAATTCACCTCCCCCCCATTCTGTTATAAAATGAACAATAGAGAAATGTATGTGTAATAGTTATGTTAGAATTTTTTTTTATAATATAGTAAAGATGGATGATGGATTGATTACAATATTGGATTTATCAATAACGGTAATTCATTTGGAGTTATCACCCACTTCTAAAATAAAATAAATATACTTTAATATTGCACGTAATAAATTATCCAAGAGGGGGGAAAATAGTTTTTTCCAGTACCTTAATGGTATCAATGTACCTTATTGTTATTCTTTAAATTTAAAATTTTCAATGTCTCTAAAATAATTTAAATTTATAGGAATTAATTATCATGTAAATAATGTTATGATGAAAAAACACTAACCAACTGTATGTCATGGATTTTATGAATCAGTGTCAGAAATATTATCATCAAGTTTTGATTATTTCTCATTAATTTACAAGATGGTGATGTTTTTAAATTTGTAAAAAACCAATAGAGAATGATGTAGGAACTATAATTTTCAACTTGATATGTACTTTCTATCATGTATTTTAGATATCATGGTACATTTAATGGTTCATTTGGTGTGAGAAAGAATTATTTTTGGACCTTTATATTTTTGTTAGATGTATTCATTATAATGACAAATGATAACATTGAGAGGTTATATAAGGAATCCATATAAATAATCTCCTTCTTTAAGAAGTATATTTTAAAAGAGATGGAAATAATTTATAAAGACTAAATATCAAATGTGGAGTACATCATTGTTCCAAATTCTCCCCATTAATGGGCTGGTTTTGTAGGAAAGGGGATCCATGGCTTAAAAATAATGTTTTTTTTCATGTGAAAAAATAAGGTGGGTACATTTATACATTTTGAATAAAATAGATGATTCTCAACCATATATAGAAACACATATTAATTTGTTAACATTGTGTTATCAAAATAATTAATATATATGGATAAAAATTTATTATAAATAACTTTTATCCTGTTATTTAAAGAGACCATGAATGGTAGATTTGAAGCATGGAAAATAGAAAATTGGTTAGTGGGAAGGACAAGAGTGAATTTCATAACATTGTTAAGTTATGAAATTAATTTCTATACATTTTATACCAAATACCTAGAAGTTATAAGTGTACTACATAACAACGGTTTATGGTTTTATATACAGAAATTCAATTTTTTATTGCAAAATACAAAATCCCAATCTTTGGGTAATTTTATATTATCGATTTTTTTAATATATATGGGACATTGATTACAATAGATTTTGAGTTCATATTTTCATGTGTAAATGGATTATTGGTAACAGTAGTGTTAAACATGATGAATTTAGAATGAAACTAGTATATTTGAATGGATTAGGTTACACATACATAAATTTTATCATGGATGCACATGAACATTTTTTATATTATAGTTCCATAAAATGTTAAGTGATCTACCACTTTTGAAGAAAAAGTATGTATTATGGTGATAAAAAAATTAGTGATATTGATCAATTATGTTAGATCCCTAGTTACATGAAAATATTATTAAAGGATATTGATTACCATGACATTAATATGGTTCAAGCTATAAAAAATATTAAATAATAAATATGGGAAAAAGGTCTACAGTTATCTCCTAATATTAAAAGTATTATATATTTATTTTTTGTTTAACTATTCAAAATTTTTAAATTTATAGATATATTATTTATAATTTTATTCTTTATATAAGTAACATATTTTATTTAATGGTTTTATCTAAATAAATTTAATTTTTTATTGAAAAATAGAAAATCCTAATCTCTGTGTTATTTTATATTATAGATTTATTTTATATATATGAGACATTGATTACATTAGAGTTTGAGTTCATATGTTCATGTGTAAATGGGTAATTACTGACAGTAGTGTTAAACATGATGAATTTAGAATGAAACTAGTATATTTTAATGGATTCGGTTACACAGATAGAAATTGTATCATGGAATCACATGCATGTTTTTCATGTTATAGTTCCATAAAATGTGATGTGATCTACCACTTTTGAAGAAAAAAATATGTATTTTGGTGATAAATAATTCAGTGATATTGATGAATTATGTTAGATCCCTAGTTACATGAAAATATTTTTAAAGGATATTGATTATCATGACATTGATATGGTTCATGCTATAAAAAATTATTGAATAAGAAATATGGGAAAAAGGTCTATAGTTATCTCCTAATATTATACGTATTATATATTTATTTTTTGTTTAACTATTCAAAATGTTCAAATTTATAGATATATTATTTCTAATTGTATTTTTTATATAAGTAACATATTTTATTTAATAATATAAATTGTTTTTAGTAGTAGAAAGTGAATTATAAATTAAAATTAATATTTATTTTATTTTTAAAATTTTAAATATTTCTTATGTTTTGTTTTCTTCTATATATAAAATTTCATTTATTATAATTATTCCCAATTTTTTTTATTATTTTTATATAAGTATTTTAATAAATATTATAAAACTTTTTTCTACTTTAATTCTATTTACTTCATTCCTAAATTTTAAATCAATTTTATATGTAATAGTATTTTTCTATTGTCTTTTATTAATTAGTTGTTAATTTGATTTCAAATAATAAGTTATATCAAATATACTATTCATTCAGATATTCTACGGAGTATTATTCACATACTTATGATGAGTAACAACCTCATTTCACTACACAGGAGACATATTATTCTTTAGGGAAAGAGAAGGTTAACAGGGTTGGTAAATGTGGTAGATCAAATCTACCTAAATTATCTCTTGATCATAGATAAGAAAATTGGATATTTCTTGATTATAATGATAGTTATAACCCTAAAGGTCAAAATTCAAGGTAATTTAGAATATTTATGGCTATGTATGTTAGATAAAAAAGTATTTTTATTTCTAATTGAGAATCATTAACTGGATTACACTTTTTCATCAAAATAAGACCACTTTCATTAGATAAATTATTATTATTTTACACATCATAAAATTTATTAAGTAATATATATTACCTCTTATTCATGCTTTCAGTTTTCATATGATTTACCTCACACTAAAAACATCAATATGGGATAACTAGCTTTAGTTTCTAGGTGATAAATAAATTTTAAATCACCACTATGGATTTTGTTTATGGAATAGGAAAAAAATAAAAATCCCTGAGAAATATATAGGTTCCTAAATTAAAATAAATGGAGTAATTTTATTGAAAATAAGAAAAATAATAAATTTTTATATGTGAAATGATAACCACTTTATGTTTATATTTTAATAATCACTAAAAATCAACATATTAATGACTAATTTTTTAAATTAATACTATCTAAGGAGATTTCATTAAGAAATCAAATAGGAGAACATATAACCTAATACTTTATATTATGGATGATATATTGTACATGATGAATATATGATTACTGAATAGTTTGAAAATTTGAGAGTTTAGTCTTTAAGCTTGGCAGAGATTACCCCCCTCCCCCCAACTAGACATGAAAATTAGAAATAGGCCAGATTTATGAGAAAGGAAAAATAACTATTTATTAGTCGATGTCTATAGTGGAAAAAATTGTATGGAGTTATTTTATTTATTTCTAAATACATATATTTTATAATTCACTTATAAATTTTTAAAATTTTATTTATATTAATTCCTTTTGGAGAAGATCATACATTAGACCTTCATACATGACGGTATGAAGGAAATATTGGTTGCAATGCTAACTAATCTTGAACACATAATCCTAATATGATTATTTTTGGTGGGTGTATCTATTATAAAATTGTTCAGTTTTTCTATAACATCCTTGAGGGAGGATGTATATTAATAAAAAATAGACTTTAGAATCCTAGGATTAGAAGATGCAGAGATGAGGAAGGAGAGTGTTGGACTTCTCTTATGTTACTCATGTTTTAATGAACCCAAATCCTTTCCTTTCTATCAAAACCTATTAATCATGTTTAATCAATCTCTAATCATGTGTACAGATGACTAATATCTTTATTCGTTAAACAAACCTATAAATGATCTTAATTTCTAAACATTAAGTGTTATTATTTTACACTATTTAATTTAATTCATAATTATTTATTTAATTAATGACTAAGTCTAAACCATTTTATGAATATCACTAATTAAGTCTGTATACAAATTTTTGACTATGTCTGAGAAACCATGAGTCTGCCACTGGTTGCGCTTTTCAGGAAAAGGACTCAGACACTGTGACCACCCAGACACCGTAACCATCCAAACACTATCTCCATCTTGGCACTGTAACCATCTAGACACTATAACCATCCAAACACCGTAACCATCTAGACATCATGACCATCCACACACCGTAACCATCCATACACTGTAACCATCTAGACACCATGACCATCCACACACCGTGACCACCATGACATCGTAACCATCCAGACACCATGACCATCCAAACACCATGACCACGAAGACACCGTAACCATCCAGACACAGTAACCACCCAGACACCATGGCCATCCAGAAACTATTTCATGGAGACACCGTTCCATGGAGAAACCATTTATAGATAGATTGTGACAACATTTCTTAATATATTTTGTTATTTTTCAATTTAATTTTTAACTGTCATATTTGAATATTTTAAGTTTCCAGACATAATTAATGTTTTATTGTAGACACATCATCTGACAGTACAAGGTACAAGGTGTAGAATAAATGCATCAAGTTGGCTCAAACCCATGCACTCCAACAATAAAAGAGAATTGCGGCCCAAAAAATATAAATAGTAATAATGACATACACACAATCTTTCCTGAAAATGAGAGTCGACACATGCAACTAAACATTTCTGAAGAACACACAAAGCATTCTTGAATCAACAAGTTGGACACCGTAGATCATAATCATCAAGCACATCTTCACACTGACACTACCACGAAGAATAATATCCAGATCTAGCCGACTTAAGATGCTCCATTTTCCATGAGAGGACTTGATTTTTTCATCTACTTCATTGCATATGTCCAGAGTAGTATAGACTAACACTCAGAGCATTTATAACCTTATCTCATTGTTTCTACTCTACTGGGTTTTATTTTTCTTATCTTTCAAGCAGTGTTTGTTTGTTTGTATTAAACATGTATTGTCTCCTACATCAAACTGAATGATACAAGATATATTTTCTATTATATCTTTTAACACCTATGTATTCCCATAAAAAAGTGTATAATAATTTGTGTGTAACATGTTAGTTAAAACCCATAAAGAACTGTGGAAGAAGTCATGTGACCTGGAAAGTCTTGTGTACTATTGTAAAGTCCAATACAGGCTCTGTATATAGTTTACTTATATAAAAATCTTGGTGGTAGTTCATCACCACGTGCAGTGGACTAGGTCTCAGCTTGAGACTGAACCACTTGTTTTATATATGTTATGTTGTTTATTTTTAGTTTTATCTGTTTTACTATTTAATTCAGAAATCACTAAACATTCTTTTATAGTTATTCTTGTAAAGAAGATATAATTTTTTTCCTTATTAGAATAGCTTCAAAATTATTTTTTAATAATTTCTATTAATATTAATGATAATTAATCAATCTCAAAGAAGTTAGTTAAATAGTAAAACTTTCATAACCATATAAACTTGATTGACTAGGCTGTATTTAAATTTATAGGGGAAACCTTTTAATAATACTTTAAAAAAAATTAATAGATACTCAATTCAAACTGCTCTTGATTACTCAACTTTGACCAACATTTGGTATCGAAGGAGTGTTTTTTAATCATATTAAGACTCTTTGTTGACCCTATTCAACTATGATTGTTTTTTTTACTCTAATGATTTATAATTTATGTTAAAGAAAATTTTATAGATCTTTTAAAGTATTTATGTATTATGGACAGTAGATTGGAAGGTGCTGAAACAAACAAACCACAATTCTTTAATGGGACCAATTATGCTCAATGGAAAATTAAAATGAAATTGTATTTAGAATGTACAAGCATTGAAATCTGGTCTTCAATTATAGATGAATATAACATTCTTGCTACTGATGGAATAACATGGGATGATCCTACCAAAACTACCTATAATAACAATTACAAGGCTAGGAATGATTTATACTACTATTTAAGAGATGAGGAATTTAATAGAATCTCTGCATGTAAAATTGCCCCTGAAATTTGGGATACATTTTCTGTTTCACATGATAGAACATACAGTGTAAAACAAATGACATTTAATAAATACAGTATTAAATATGATAACTTTAAAATTAAACCTGATGATCCCATTTCTGACATGTATCTCAGGTTCAACAAAATTTCCAACACCATGATTTCTCTTGTAAGGGAAGTCACTACAAAAAAATAGATTATGAGGATTCTCAGATGCCTACCTGATTGATGGAGAGGAACCTCTGTCTCTATTAGAGAGTCAGGTGACATCAACAATATACTTGTAAAAGAACTCATTGTCAAACAAATGATGTATGAAGAGGAGAAGAAAGTTAACAAGGAAGAGGATGATGAACCCAAAATAAAATCAGTTTCATTCAAGACCACCACCTCTAAACATAAAGAGAAAATAAAATTGGAATTTTCATTAGAATTTTCTAGCAGTGAACAATCATCACCTGACTGTGATGATGAGATGAATCAACTAGCCAGATGGTTTAAAATATTTTACAAAAAAAATAATTTTTCCGAAATCCTAACATCAAGGGAAGATATGATCAAAAAGGAAGTTGGGATAATGATTTGAAGAGAAGTGAAAAGTCAGATGAGATTGTTTACTATGAATATAAATGGAAAAGGAAAATCAAGGATGGCTATCCCAAGCTCATGTACAAAAAGAAATATGAGGACAAAGATAGAAAGTATAAAAAGGAACTGAAATAAACATGGAGTTATTTTGAGTACAGTTCAAGAGACTCAGAGTCTTCATATGACGAATAGGCTAACAAAGCCAATATTTGTTTCATGAAAAACACATTTGAGGTAACACTGGAAGATCCTATACACAATTCTTATTATTCTGGAGATGAGATTGAATCTGAAAATATGTCTAATGAAGAAATGTTTTAATACTATAATATACTTGAAGAAACATGTAATGAACTAAAATATAAATATAAGTCTTCAATGAAACAACATGCTCTTATCTCAACTTTCAAAACAGAACTCACTATAGAAAGGGAAAAATTCTCAATTACTCAAAGAGAACAATGAACTAAAACTATCTAACGAGAAATTGAAAAATGTTATTGAAGGGATTACTAATGGTAAAGATACCTTGATTCAAATTCTATTTAAATAGATTTATTCTAAATATACTACTAGCATTGGGTATCAGCCTGGTAAATTTTGTTTGGAAGAAATAATTTTGTTTCTAAATCTAGGACATACAGCCTTACTCCTAGTTCTAAAAAACATTTAGCTAGATTAAGTTATGACCCACTATTTACTGTTTCAAGATTTTTTAGACCAAATAATTTTTATTTTTCATATACTTTACGTAATGATTATAGGAATCCTATTATGCAGATTTGGGTTCCTATGGAAGTAGTCACTTATTTTTCTAGACACAAACAAATGTGGGTACCAAAATTTGTTTTTATCTGACTATATTGAAGAAATCTGCATAAAGAGTTCTTGTGGGAGCATATGGTACTTGGATAGTGGGTATCCAAGACACATGAAAGGAGACTACTCATTCTTCAATAACTTAATAAAAAATTTTGGAGGACATTTCACCTTTGGGGATAATGCCAAAGGAACGATTATTGGACTTAGCCAAATCAATAACTCTAACTTAGTTTTGATTTCTAAAGTACTATTTGTTTATGGATTGAAATATAGTCTTCTTAGTGTCTCATAGTTATATGATGAAAGATATCCTGATAAATTGGAAAATGATGTCTGTAATGTTTTTAATTCTAAAAATGAATTAGTGTTTTCTTCTTTAAGAAATAAAAATTTATATTCTATTAACTTTCATTCTTTATCTTCTCAAAAGGCTTTATATTTAATTGTGATTCAAAAATATTATTGGCATTGGCATAGGAGACTAGGACACAGTAACACTCAATCCCTTATAAAGTTAACCAGAAAAAACATAGTCATAGACCTACCCCAACATGTGTTTCCAAATGATAAAGTGTGTAATCCTTGTCAAAAAGGAAAACAACAAAAAATTTCCTTCAAACCAAAGAAATAAGGGTTAACTTCTCAACCCATAAAATTGGTTTACATGGATTTTTTTGGATAATCTATAGTTTCCATTTTAAATTTTAAGAACTATGTTTATGTTCTTGTAGATGACTTTTCTAGATATACTTAGACTTGTTTTGGCTCACAAAAGTGTGGCCTACTCTCATTTTACCAAATATGCCAAAACTGTAGAAAATAATAGTGAACATAAAATTAAATCCTTAAGAAGTGACCATGGCCATGAGTTTGAAAATCAAGATACTAAGTCCTTTTTCTCCCAAAATTTCAATAGTAATGATTTCTCTTTCCCTAGAACTCTTCAACAGAATGGAGTTGTAGAAAGAAAAAATAGAACCCTGCAAGAGATTTCAAGAACCATGTTTAGTGAATATGACTTGCTATATACTTTTGGGATGAATCTATAAACAAAGCATGCTATATAATCAATAGTGTATTGATTCGACCTATCTATAAAATAACTCTATATGAGTTATGGAACAACAGAAAACACAAATCTATCTACATCAAAGTATTTATTTGCAAATTATATATCCTTAATAATAAAGAAAATCTTGAAAAACAATTTTTTCTATCAAATGAAGGTACTGTATGGTTTAAATTTGGAACCAAGAGAATGGTATTCGTGATTGTATCAATATTTTAATAATCTTATATTCTATCCTAGCGGGGTTAATTTCAATCTTTATGTTAGTAATTAGAGTGATAAGAGGATTATGGTGAGATTTTATGTTGATGAAATAATCTTAAGTGGATCCAATGAATCATAGTGAAATAATTTTTTAAAATTCATGAAGAATAAGTTTGAAATGTTTATGATTGGATAGTTGACTATTTTACAAGGCTTGTATAGTGATAAAAATGAAGGTGTTGTATAATAATATATAAATACAAATATTCCAAGGGGAGTAAAAAATGATTTGAAATGGAGGATTCAAATGTAATTAAAACACCAATTACTAGTCTAATTATAATTTTAAAGTATGATAATGGTAAAGTGTTCAATTCCATATAATAGAGGAAGATCATTGGGGGATTGACACAACTCATTATTGTTTTTAAAAAATTTATGTGAATCTAGAATTGAGTAATACTAAATAAATATACTCTTATCTGTTTAAAATAATACCATGGTATAGTAGGTTAATGGTGTATTTTGTGTTTCTTTACTATGTAACATCACAACATGAGTTGTTAGGATTTATAGATTCTTATTGGGAGAGTTTAGAGGATGATATGAAGTCAATATCAGGTGGTGCATTTTTTATTTGAGGATTGTGTATTTCTTATATTTATAGGAAACATTAATTTATTTCACTGATAATTATAGAGTATGAATATTCTATACCCACTAAATATATCATGAAACTATTTTTGATGAAGAAGAAACTTTAGGATGTGGGAGTTGATTTAAATCCATCATTAATAATCAAAAGTGATAATTCAAGTTATATAAATATTAGAAGAAATACCATCTATAACTCAAGAATAAAGTAAATGGACATTATTATTTACAATATAAAGGTGAAAGTGGAGCATGGGATGGTGATGTTACAGTATATGCCGACTAAATTTTAGGTCATGGACATCATGGCAAATGCCTTACCCAAGAAAGAATTCTAAACGCAATGACTAAATATAGGTGTATATTCAACCCCTCACACTTAGATATTGTGTACATGGAACACCCACTTCAAATGTATCGTATTTTTTTACTAGTTTAATGATAAATTTTCCTTTCCTAGTAACATATCCTTATGATGTGACCTTTGGTTTTGTTTAAAAAAAAGAGGAATATTTTTCATGAAAAGGTGGAGAGATTACATACACCTAATAAGGGGATGGGTTATGATGGTTTGGGGATACTGAATGTTAACTTAGGGGGTAAATGATATAAGGGGAGATATTAGATATAAATATGCTAATTTTTTTTCCATTCAATACAGATCATGAAAGTGTGACTGTTGGGTTTCAAATTCACGTGGTTTACCAAGAATGGAGTTCAATAATTGGTAGTGATAATGATGTGATTAATTGATAGAAATTGAGTTTTATTCTTGTTTCCCACACTGATTTTGTCTCATATGGTTTTAGTATATGTGTTGAGGGGGGTTTTTTCAATGTGATGTTTCTAGAGGAAATGGTGACTAAAAGAGAATGTTCTAAAAAAAATTCAACGAGTTGTTAAAAACGATAATGTTTTTTCACTAAACCCCAAAAATTATATTCTTTAGAAAAAATCAATCAAAGATATGTTTCATAATTTTTGGGGTTGTGTTTATTGACAAAAATTGTTGATAATTTTCCACTGTGTTTTTCAAAAAAGGGTGTTCAAATAGTGGTTCTGGAATAATTTGGATATGTTTCAAGATTTCATTAAAAAAAATTATAAGGCTTTTATTTTCAATTACATGTTAATTTAAAAAATTGGAAGTATGTGGCACCGCATAGTTATTATGTGGAATACATATCATATATGAGTTACATGGTAGGAGAATCCACATTAGTATTTTAGGGTTGATGGCTCATGAAAGCAGTGTATAGAAAGGAAAATGAATGGGATCCAATTGGTATGTAAGGAATTTTTGATTTTCATGGATAGTGCCTCCTAGAATAGATATGTGGTAAGGAAATTAGGTAAGAGGTATGTAAAACCTCATTAAATCTTGATTATGGGAATTTATCAATGATAGTGACTTTTAATAGGAGGATCCTCTAACCATAAAGAGAGTTTCAGGTTTCCATGTCACTAGCATTTCAGAGGAAATAATTATATGTACACCACGAATGACCTAAATTATGAACTTCTATGTAAGAATTTTTTACATGTATTTGTTTCATGAAGGGATGAATGGTCATTTCAGTAAATATAGGATTTTTTGGGATTATGTTACTATAATAGGATCCCCTAATCACAATATTTAATTGGGGAAAAAGTTATCTTAGATGGTTATTTTTGAAGAATTATAGTATTTTATAATGTGTTTATAATTTAAAGTGGTTAAAAAACCATTGGATCTTCCAAATATCATAGGAATAGTATATGAAATAAATTTACATGGTAAGTAGTTTGAGAGGGAAATTGCATGAACCTAGTTCTTGAGATATCTTTCATAAAGTCATCTCACATGTGTGAAGGATGTACACATTATTTGAGAAGATTCCACAAAAAAATTATGTGATGAAGGTCAACAGTGAAGTGTACACATGGAACTACTCTGCATAGAGTAGTACATGGAGAATGTATGAAGACAAACCCTACGTTGGTTTTTTGTGGATGAACCATTTATGAGGGGTAATATTCATATTCTATATGTGTTGAAAATTTCTATGAATAAGGTAGTTCATTAATGAATTACTCATGAATAAAGTTTATTAAATTATAGTGGATTTCATTATAATGATGAAATAAGGGATTCATACCAAACCTTTGTTAGTGAGAATCAAATCAGAGAAGATATAGTTCATCTGAATATTTTTATGAATGGGTAGTGTGTAGACATTATTTTAGATAATAGTGAGTTATTGAGTTTGAAATTTTATAAACTAACTAGGAAAATGAGACCACCTGGATCATTTTAAATACTATTTCACTTTAGTCAATCCATTACATTAGCATATTGACTTTGTAAAAATCCTTTGATGCGCATGGTTTTGGTGAAAAAAGTTAAAAAAAAAATTATGTATCCTTCATGTTTTTATTTCATTATATGTTTCAATGAGAAAAAGTGATAATAGTTTTCTAACAATGAAAAAAGATCACACAAAAATATTATTTAAAAATATAATACCCAGATTTATCTCCACCCTCTCAGGTTATTTAACCCGGTAGGTCCAACACATACATTACAATAAGAATAAAAAAACATTATGAATTCCAATGTATAAAAATAATAAAAATTTTAAAATTTTCTTTGTTTCAAAATATATTTGTACATTTAGTTATTACTACAACATTAAAAATACTATATTTATATAAAAACAAATTCAAAATAGTTTGTTGATGAATCAAAAATCCATGAACTTTTAATCAACCAAATAATTGTACCTGAAATTTAATCATATAATATATACATAATACAAAAATTAATTTATTACATGTTCTAGATAAATTTTAAACTTATAAAAAATAAAAAAAAGCATTAGGTCATTTCAAGAACACTAGAAATTAGAATGACCTATGGTTTATTTTGGTCAGTGAAAAATGAACCAAAGGACATTTTCCTAGAGTATCATATTTATATATGTGTTTTTTCTTAGTTTTGAGTATGTGATGCATGTTTTATACTTACTAAATGTTTAAAATTAAAAAAATAAACATTCAATTATACCATCCACGCTACCTATCACAATGAAGTTTTTTAAGCCTATAGGTAAAATAATAATAAGTGGTTATTTTCCAAAAAATTCATAATAATATTATATCATTTACTCAGTTATTAGTATATTAACAAAAAAATTCAAAAACAAACTGAACTCACATAATTTTTATTACACCAGCTACACTATATTTCAAAATGATTTTTCGTTCATTCCTTTATACTAAAAATTAATAAACAATAATTTTCCTAGAGTTTCAGTCAATATGATCCCATTTTATAATCGTTTATAATGTAACATCTGTTTTGAAGTAAAATGTCACTTTTGATTTGAAAACATGCAATTTTATTCATTTTTATCCCAATACATGTCCTAATGATGTGAGGTTGATTCCTACATATAATAAATGAATTATACATACCTTTCCTAGATTTTATGGATAATCCATAAATACTTTTTCAATTTTGAGTATATTATGTGTATTTTCTAACACTTAAATAATTACATTTGAAAATAAAATTTCAATCAATCCGGTCACATAATGGGTCAAAATATCAATTTGTTTATTCCTATAATTAAAATATGAATGAATAGATATTTCCAATGTGTTTTAAGATAATCTATTCTTGATTTATCAGTTTGATGTAGGTGAACACATTTTTTGAAGTAAGATGTCACTTTTAAATAGATGAAATGTTAAATTAGTCATAATATCCAAAATATATTTTATAATGACACTAGATTCATTTTGATATGTGGTAAAATAATCAAAGTACTTCTCTTATAGTTTCATGATAATATAGTCTATTTTTTATGGTTTTTATCATGTGAATAACCTTTTGAGGATATATTTTAATTTTAAATTGAAAATATGAAAATTAAAACATATTAATCACCCTATATGTTGGAATTATGTGAAATTTATTATTATAGGTTAATTATTAATCAACGCTTTTCCTTGTAGAGTTTCATTATAATCTGTTATAATTTCAATATAATTGAACATGCAAAACATGTTTTGAACAAAAATGTGAAATTTATAATGAAATCAAACACTTTTATAAATTTGAAACACAATTAAAATTTTAATATTTGTTTATATTATTAATTTAAAAAATATATCAATGGTAATTTTATTATATTTTCATAATAATCCAAGCATGTGTATAACTACCTTTC
Organism: Viscum album; assembly: GCA_963277665.1. Taxonomy (NCBI): domain Eukaryota; kingdom Viridiplantae; phylum Streptophyta; class Magnoliopsida; order Santalales; family Viscaceae; genus Viscum; species Viscum album. Next base: position 879,211,291 of record OY728163.1, read on the forward strand.
TCTTTATTTAACATTCTTAATTGATTTATTACATAAATTTACACATAATACCACATTAAAAATCAATAATTATACTTTATTTTGTAATTATATACGTTAAATAACAACTAAAAATATTAAAATAAAATAATTATAGAAAAATTATTTTATATGACCGAACATAAAATTGCATGGGATAATCTGGGACATATATAAGAAAGGGGTAAACTATAAAGCCTAGTAAGTGAAAAAATAGAATAACATGAATAATATAGTATATGTTATACAAACAGAATATCAACTGTGAATATAAGGTGTATAAATAATAAACATGAACAATTATATATTATATAGACTGGTAAACATAAAGGCCACATGGAAAATCTAGAAACAACTTTAAACACTACATCATAAGCATTGGTCAAGGAGAACTCAAATGAAATCATGAAGGAAAAATACCTCAATGGAATAAGGTTCACTACATTTTCCAACATGAAATACTGTGATACTAAACATTACACAATGCATTGTAGCACAATATAATTTTTCATGCACACGTCACTTTCTCTTCATTCTCATGCTTATGTATGCCACATTCATCATAAAACATGTTTTCATTCATCATAAAATTTTATTACAAAATAAAGTAGTATTGAATACATTAAAGTATTTTTCCAATTAAAATAAGTATAATTTTATAAATGTGAACACCATTCATAGTAAATGGGTATGGAATTCGCTACACAATTTTTTTGTCATGGAAAATCGTGGTGAAATTTGGGCAGCATAACAACATCACTTAAATATTCATAAAAAGGGTTTGTGGGGGAGAAAGTGGTTTATAATAATTTTTACATAGAATTTTTCATAATTGGAACATGTAAATACATGGCCCAAAATTAGTAATTGGAAATGAAAGGCATAAAAAAATAATGAAACATGAATAAAAAATTGATAGTGAGTATCCCTTACTAAATTTCACCATGGTAATGGGTGTACATAAAGGTTAATTGGAGTGATTAATGATATTTAAAGGACTGTATAATAATTTATAAATGAAATTTAATGTAATGGGATATGGAAGAACTTATCCCAACATGAACTAATGTAAATTAAGAGGCCAAATATAAAAGAGGTGCTTGACAAAAAGAGAAGAGTAGGAGATCACTTACTAGAGTGTGTGACTCCAAATTCTTTTGAGAAGAGTATTGAGTGTTCGTGGTGCCTCAGAATGACTATATAGAGGTGAGGTCAGAGTAAGGACGTGCTTATAATATTTTTAGTGAATAGAATTGGGAGCATTGGTGGGTTTATATAGAAAATGAGTGGAGATTGGTTTATTAATTTGGTTTTGGGCCTTATATAATAAAATAACCAAAAACACAAAAATTAAAATTGTTTTTCCTATTGTTTCATCCAAATAATAGTGGTTTAAATTATTTTTTAATTACATGGGCCTAATTTAATAAAATAATTAACTTTCTTATGTGGGGATGAGTCATAGTCTTAAAGCAAATACATAAAACCAGAAAATATATTAATGGTTTTGAAGGATTCATAATGGATTTATAAAATTATTAAAATAAACATAATATCTAATTATTTTAAATATAAAACATATATTGGTTCATTAATACCTATTATATTCTTTATTATCTCACTTTTGTGTTATTATTATGTCATAATACACAACGAATATTTATACCTTATTTAATTTTTTACCTGAAAATATGATTGCCTCATAAAAAATTATGATATATTCATAGTTGGATAATTTTGATAATTTAATTACAAAAATATATTAATTTTATACAAATAATTTTATAAATATTTAATTTTAACATTTAATATAAAAATTTCTTTTTTTAAGAAATGATTTTTTTTTCAATAACACTTTTTGAACCCCTATAATAATTACATTTGAATTCATAAAAACTATATGATAATTTGTACTTAATAAAATTTATTTAATAATATTATTATATTAAAATAATATTTATTTTAAAAACCCATTATTTCATCAAAATTAATTCCGTAATTGAATTTTAATATTATCTATAAATGCTATTTGGGTTTTATTGAATCAAAATAAAAAAATTATAAAGTAACAATAATAGGATGAAAATATATTCATTATTATATAAGAACTAATGTACATACTCATTTTTGGGTCTTGATTTGTATCCCTTTAATACAACTGCAAACACCCTTAGATTAAGGTGTGCAATGGTGAGACCTTCATCGGGTTCTTTAACGTACCTGGTTTGGGTCAGGATCTTGATGAGCTTGAGCTTCTCCTATAAATGGTTTATCTCATGCTTATGTTGTTGGATCATATCTTGGGCTTGTTCAAGGGAAATTTAATGTAATGAAATCTCCCTTTTGCGCTCTTATAAATGTGCTTTATAAGGTACGATATTACTGGTTGAGTTCATCACTTTCTATTTATGTGTCAATTGGATTTGTTAAAAACCGATATTTATACTAATCACATGATCACTATTAAATTACTACATTATAGATGGTAATGATTATTAATGGTATTATAAATAGGATAATATAATACCAAGTTAGTGCATGTGTTTTCTATAACTATAATACAAAATAATACATTTAAATAAATTAATTGGGGGATTTTATTTATAACAGTTCAGGTCATTACAATCTTCTACCCTTAAGAAATTTCATCCTAAAAATTATCATTTACCACACTAAAATTGATGAGGGTAACTATGTTACATAACCTCCTTTTATTCCCATGTCACTTATTCAAACTTTTGGGTTCCACACAAAACTTTGACAAGTTGAATTTTCTTATTTCATTGAATTTTGTCTCTATGATCTAATATTTTCACTGGATTATCTTTAATAATATAATCATTCTCCAATGGTAGAACCTATGGATTGAGTACATATTAGGGGGTCTGGTATGTAATTCCTTAAGTGGGATATATACAACAAGTAATTGAGATAGTTTGGGTGGGAGTGCAAGTTTATAGGCCACCGCCCTGATGCGATCAAGAATTTCAAAGGGGTCGATGTATCTTGGACTGAGATTTACCTTCTTCCCAAATATAATAACTATATTCCATATATATATATAGGAATATCATGTCTCCAATATCAAACTATAGGTCTCATAGATGATTTTCATCAAATCTCTTCTATCAACACTGAGCATCCTTGATGTGCTTCTAAATGGTCCAAACCTTTTCCATCATGTCATTGTTCATTTAAGGACCTAACCATTTTCATTCCACAACTTCATACCAGTATGAAATTGTTCTGTACCTATTCCTATAATGGTTTTTATAGTGGTCCATTTGTACGCTTGAGTGGAAACTATTGTTGTATGAGAACATGACCAGATGCAGATATTGGTCTCATCCTTCTATGAAGTCCATAGGAAATGTTCTCATCATATCTTCCAGTTTCTGTATAGTCAATTTATAATTTCCCTCAGTTTGAGGATGATAGGTTGTACTAATGTCTAAATAATTGTTTATATCATGTTGAATAATTTTCCAGAACATTGAGGTAAATCATAGATCTCAATCATATACAATCAATAGTGGTCTCTCATACAGCCTCACCACTTCTCTAATGTATATCCATGAAAGTTGATCGAGTGTAATTATTATTGAATTTCAATGAAGTGATAATTCTATCTAAGAATATCCATGACAACCCATATAGAATTATTTTATCTTGATGTCTTTAAAAGACTAGTGAAAAAGTCCATGGTGATGTTTTCTCATTTCTATGTAAGTATTAGTAATTGTTTCATCATTCTGTTGGATTTTTTCCTTTTTATCTTCACTAGATCACATATAAGACATATTTATGTATATTCCATGATATCATTCTTCATACTATCCCACTAATAGTTCTCTAGGATATCTCGATACATATTTGTGAATCTTGGGTGGATAGATAAGGTGATCTATGTGTATCATCCAACATATACTTCTTTAACTCATGATTTGATGATACGCATAGTCTTGACCCAAATCTTACAGCTTCTTCTTCATTAACATTGAACTATGAGAATTTTAATTTTCATAGAGTTTCCATTGTCTTCTGAATTCCCACATCATCTCTTTGAGCATCCTTTAACCTTTACAAAGGATATGGTTACAAAATAATTTGTGTAAGTATTGATGATGTTCCATCATTTATGATTCCCATGTCCATCCTTTCCAAATCAAAGAAGATCAGATCCTTTTAAAATATCATAAATGATAGAATTCTTAGATTTGTTAACATAGAGCATCTTCCACTTGACTTTGTTTTCTGGTTAGGTAGTGTATTGAATAGTCATAGTCCTTGATCATCTCTAACCATTGTCATTGGTACATATTGAGCTCTATCTGTGTGAATATATAATTGATGTTTTTTTGTCCTATATATATCTCAAACTTCTCTCCAACGAGATAATGACACAATATTTTTAATGTGAAGATCACTGTAAAAAACCTTGGATCTTAGATTGGGTAGTTCTGTTCATGAACATTCAACTTCCATGAATCATATTCTATGAATTTTTCATTCTTTAATAACACACAACCCAATCCCTTCTTCAAAGAATCACTAAATACCGTGAAAACGTATCCACCTGTGGGTAGTTTGAGAACAAGGGCAGTGATAAGCCTCCTTTTCAACTACTTTATGATTTATTCACATTCATCACTCCAATAAAAAATGAATCCCTTCGGATTTAGCTTGTTAAGAGGGGTTAAAAATTGTGGGAATGTTCTCACAAGTCAACGATAATACCTAGTTAATCCAAGGAAACTATGGATGTATGTCACATATGTTGGCCTTGACCATCCTTAAATAACATCTATCTTTAAAGGTTCCATAGATATCCCAATAATTCTTACGATATTCCCCAAGAATTATACATCCTTCAACAATAAATCACATTTTCTATACTTGGAATAAATCTTCTTATTTTGTAAGGACTTAATAGCAGTTCTCATTAGCTCCCCATACCCCTCCTTGATTTTGGAGTACATGATAATATCATCTATAAAGACTGCCAATTATTTTTTGAGGTAATATCTAAAGACTATGTTCATAAATTTTATTAGGATTTCTAGAGAATTGTTGGTTCTTAATGGCATTACTATGAACTCATATTTCTTGTACCTTGTTCAAAAATTAGTTTTAAGGAGATTATCCTTCTTCACCATAACTTGATAATATCCCTACAACATATCCACCTTGACTAAGTATAGTTTTCTACATAGATAATTGTACCATTCATAAATATGTGGTAGAGGATAATTTTTCTTTATTATGATATTATTGAGATCAAAATATTCAATGGAAGAGCTTGTTGACCCATCCATCTTCATGACAAAGAGGAGTGGTGCACACCATTGGGAAGAACATGGCCATATGAACCCTTTATCTAGATTCTCCTATTGTTATTTATTCATATTCTCAATTTCTAAAACATCCATCCTTGTATAATGGTAACTCCACATGTATAATATTGATTGAAAAATCAACCACTCAACTTGGAGTAAGACCATGAATTTCCCAAAGAAACACATCAGTGTATTCCCTCACAATAGTCATGTCTTCAAGGATGGTTATTTTCTTATACTCAATCATTTGATCTAGATAAGCTACCTCGTAGGGAAATAATATCCATTCATAATATTTTGGTTGCAAATAAGACTCATCCCCCTATCACATGTACAAAATCTGGGATTAATTTCAGGCATGGAGATTGATTTCCTTATCATGGTAGTATATATTGGTTTTATATATGGATATCCAATCCATAACAAAAATTTCCTAAAAAAACACAAAAGGTAGCATGAAATTGATCACTGATAAGTCCAACCTACAAATTTTGATAGGGGAGGAGTTATATACTTTTAATGCAATAATTTCACCTTTTTTTCATCGATAGCACAACTTATATGCTTTTTAGGGGTGGTAGAATAGTTATACTAAAAATTTGTGATATAATGTAATAATTAGATCTATAATAACAAAGTATATTCTCTACTACTGAATGAATAACTAGTGTACCTATCACCACTTTATTTTCATGATCCACTTTAGTGGTAATGAAGGAAAAATTTCACTCATGATACCTCTGATGTTTTTTTTTTCTACAAAAACCATTGGCTTAGTGATTTTTTTTGAAATTTTCCATGGTCTTGTGCAGTTATTGAAATGAAAAATGTACTGAGGTTTTGGATGATCATTAATTCTTTCTATCACATTTGATGTTTTCTCTTATCCAAAATTTATATCTAGGTTCCCTCCCTTCCTGCACCTTAATCATTTCCTCACCCCCTTATGTAATTTCGGGGGTGCGTTTTTCCACACCTCTGATAAGTTGGATGGTCAAATTTCATAGCACCGTTATATTTCTCCATAGGAGCACCAAAATTAAACTCCACTTTCTACTTCTTATCTTCATAATACCCTTCAGATTTTCTGACCCCAATTTTTACCATGAGGGAACATCAAGAGATTTCTTCATAGCTATCAAAGTCTCTTATCACGAGTAAATTTCATAGGGTAGGTTTTATTCCAAAAAAGTATCGGTCAGCCTTTAATTATGGGGTAATGAAAAAGTTGAAGGCATATCATGGAAGTATTTTGATGTTTTCCTCATATAACCAGATAGATTCATCATTGTTTTTCTTGAGGGCATGGAAATCAGTTTCTATTTTAATTAATAGAGTGTGTGGAACGTATTTATCAATTTTTATTCGAAATTCATTCCACACCATCACTATGATCTCTTCCTCAGGCTTCGTATCATTTATCAATATCAATAAATGATTATATTTTCCTTCCATATGATAAACATAAAATATAACCATCCCTGGTTCAAAATGTTGAAGGACATGGAATATCTTCAAAATGTATTTGATCCATTATTCCATAATTTCGGGATCAGATGATCCTTTAAAAGTATGAGGCCTTTGTCACATAAATCACCCAATTGCATCTTGTTCTATATAGGTGGTATTTTGTTGATCCTACTAACCCAAGTTTCTATTCATAACCTGATTCAACTGAGAGGGGGGTTTTATAAAGTTTTTTATTCTTGCTCCCATCAGGTTAGGCATCTCATTAGGGCAGTCATCACATTACACATCGCATTGATTGTTTACCTGATTCTTATTATGTTTATCCATTGGTAATAATAAAGGATAAATTAAAGTGGATTATTTTTCAGCTATTAAACAAAAAAAATGTAATCCAATGAAATTAAACAGATAACATATAAGTTAAATTTATTTCTTTAACTTATGAATTTCTAAGCTTCAATCTATGTTATTGATGATCTATTTCATAACATGTATTCTTATGGGTAATTTTTGTGTCATTAATAATGGTTCAAAGTGAGATTAAGAATTTTTAAAATAAAATCCCCTAGGAGTATCAGTCTAGGTGTGGAGAAAGGCTCATTGACATGTACCATGTTACACTGTGTCAGGTCTGACGCACCTTGTCAAGTTTTTTACCCCCAAGTACATTTATTTCAGTACCACATCCCATTGTAGATTTCAGATAGGGATTTATTTTCCTGATAAAAAAATTACTCTATACTTACCAAATTTTAAGAGTGTTTTCTTATAATTAGTTTTATCATTAAGGATTTCTCTAGATTTTTCTCATACAATCATAAAAAATAACTAAATTTTTGCTTTTATTCCAACTATAAAAACTATTTTCTTTATTTAACATTAATACTTCATGTATTACATAAAAGTACAAATAATACAGCCAAGAAGATCAGTGGGGGTAGTGTATTTGGGAAATATTCACATTATATAATAACTTAAAATAGGAAAACATTATCTTTATTGAAAACTTCTTTTACATGATTGCACATAAAACTATATGACATAACCTAAGGATATACATAAGAAATGTGTGATCTATATAGACTAGTCAGGTAATAAAAATGGAAGCAAATAATGATATAATACATTTTAGAAATTATAATTATAAATGTTCTATAAAAGGATTTGGAATCATAAACATGATCAATGAGACATGATATAGAGTAAAAATCATAAAGGAAACATAGTAAATGTGGAAACAACTTAAAACACTACATCATAAATATAGGTTAAAGATAAATTCCAAGATATCATTATGGAAAAATCGAATAAAGGAATTAGGTTCAACCCTTTTCCCAACATGGAATCTCATTATACTAAAAATTTCCCAATTCAATGGAGCGCTCTGTAATTTTGGGCACATCAGTCGCATTCATTCAATTCTCATTCTTACGTGTTCTATATAGATCATACAACATGGATTAATTCATGATCATATTTTATTCCATAAAAAATGTGTTGGGAATAAATACATGTAATTACCAATTAAATAAAGTATAAGTGTATAAATGTTAACATCATTGATAGGAAATGAGTATGTTATTTACTAAACAATTGTTTTTTCACGGAGAAACATGGTGGAATTTCAGAATCATATCAGCATCACATAAAAATTAATAAAATGGGTTCATGAGAAAAAATATGCTTTCATAATTTTTTAAAAAAATGGGTATTAATAGGTTAATGGTAAGAAATTTTCCAACAATATTAATTGGAATTAGAAGTCATAAGAACATATTTAAACAATAATAAAAAAGGTTGAGGATCCCTTACAAAATTTCAAATTGCTAATAGGTGTACAAAAAGATTCATGGGATAGATTGATGAAAGTGGAAGTTGTACCTAATTGTATAAAAATAAAACTTATGGTAAAGGGAAATAAAATAACATATCCCAACATGAAAAATGGAAATGAAGAGGTAAGATATAAAATATGTGCTTGATAAAAAAAGAGTGGGAGAACCCTTACATGAGTGTGTGACTCAAAATTCTTGGTAGGAGCTTCTTGAGAGCTTGGGGGCTCTAGGGGATGATTCTATAGAGGGTAGGGTAGAGTAAGGATGAAATAAAAAGATTTTGAGTGAATATAAATGGGATCTAGGGGGTTTAAATAGTAAATGGGAGGGGATTTCATTATTATTTAGGTTTTGGAATCTATATAATAAAATTACCAAAACTACACACCTTCTCATGGTTTTACATGTGGATTAATCCAAAATAGGTTGAATTTAATTATTTTATAACTACATGGTCTAAAAATAATAAAATAATACCCTTTCTTATGTAGAGATGATTCATACTATTAAAGAAAGTATTTTAATAACAAAAACTATATTAATGGGTTTTCAAGATTCATACAGGTTTCATAAAATTAATAAAAATAAAATAAAATATCATTATGTTAAAGATAAAGCATAAATTTGTTCGTGGATACATTTTATTGTATTTGTTACATGACTTTTGGGTCATTATTATGTCATAATACATAAATAATATTTATACGCGTTTTGGTTTTACCTGAAAATTTGGTTGTCTTAGAAAAGTATGAAAAATTAACCGTTGGATAATTTTAATGTTGTAATTAAAAAATAATATTAATTTTATATAAATAATTTTTCAAAAATTCTAATTTTCACTTTTAACAAGTATTGGATATTTATTCAAAATTTATGGGTTTTTTATAATAAAATTTTTCAAACCCTCAAAAAAATTTACATTTGACTTCATAAAAATTATATGATAATTTATATTTAATAAAAATTATTTAATAATCATATTTTATTAAAATATTATTTATTTCAAAATTCCATTAATTCATCAAAATAAATTCTTTATTGGTGTTTGAATATTATCCAAAAATTACAATTTTTGTTTTATAGTATCAATGCAAAAATCATTTATAATGTAAAAATAATAGGATACAAATATATTCATTATTATAAAAAAATATGTACATACACATATTTCAAGGTCATTGATATATATATATATATATCTATAATAAAACTTCAAAATTTTTAATAGTATTGTGTACGATGGCAAGACATTCATGGGGTGGTTCAGCATACATGGATTGGGTTATGATCTTGATGAGCATGAACTTATCCCATAAATGGTTTTGATCATGATTAAGTTGTTAGATATCATCTTTGGATTGGTCAAGGGAAAATAAAAGATATATTATCTCAATTATAATGTCAGATAAATGGGATTAATATGGTATGATCCTACTGGATGAGGCCACCACATTCTTTCTATGTGTCAATTGGATTTATTTAAAACCCTATATTTATACTAATCATGTAACCACTATTTAACATCTGTATTATCAATATAAATGACGATTATTGGTCTTTTAGATAGGATATAATAAAACAAAATAATTTCTCATGTTTCATATAACCATAATACAAAATATGAAATTTAAATAAAATAAAATGGGGGATTTTATTTATAATAGTTTGTGTCGTTACAATGTGTGCTTCATTTTGAGCATAATATTCGTGATTAGTACTTTATTAAATGATTTAAATGGAAAATTATGACATCAGTAACACTGGATAAATCACATATTGGAATAATATTTTATTAAATAATATTTGATAAATATGAATCAAATTTCATTTTCTATATTTTCATGGTAATATGATCTCATTTTCTTGACATTGAACAAGCAACAAATCTTATGAACTAAAATATCACTTTTAAATTTAGAAAACACACTTTTGGTAATAATGACCTCACTATATGTCATAATTAAATATTTTATAATCTTATTGGTGATATTTTAATCAATGGAAATTTCCCTTTAGTTATATGACAATCTTATCTTGTTTCCTTCATTTTGAGCATGGGAATATACTTTTTGTAGTAAAATGACACTTTTAATTTGTAAACACACACTATCAGTTATATCAACAATGTAATATTTTATAATGGTAGGTAATTAATTTTAAGAGGTGAAAAATGAATAAAAGATAATTATATTATATTTTAATAATAATATAATCTCATTTTCAATTTATTTAGAATATTTTTTTATATTTTAAACTGAATTTTAAATTTTAAAATGAAAAAACAATATTCATGTCATTATGATCACATCATGAATTGATTTTTTCTTATATTTATTCCTACATGTAAAAAATGAATCAATGTTTACTTTTACAAGGATTAATGGTAATAAAATCATGATTTATTGGTTTTAAACATGTGACATGCATTTTGTACATTTAAAATACTTAAAATTGGAAAATATATTTTCATACATATCATCTGCACTGCATGTTAGAATTAAGTGAGGTTAATTACTATTAGGGAAAAAAATCAATGGTAATTATCCAAGTTGTTAATGAAAATATGATCTATATTTCCTAGTTTTTTTCATGTAAACACATGTTTTGAAGTAAAATGACGCCTTTAAATTAAACAACATACACTTTCTATAGTGAACGATACACTAAAAGTTGGAATGATATAAGGTCACATCCTAAAGGTGAAAAATAAATTAATGGTAATTTTAAAATATTTTTATAGCAATTCTATCCTTATTTATTTGTTTAGAGAGTAAGGAAATTATTTTTGAAATATAATGTCTCTTTTACATTAAAAATATGTGATTTCAGTCATACTATCACGACCCGTCCCATGGGGCCAGAACGTGACTTCCCCAAGCCCGCCTTCCAAAGGCCAGGGTGTGGTGACTAGCACCCGAATGATATTCCCGAACAGGGAATGCATTTTCTTAGAGATCTGTACACACCCAAAAAGGTAAATAGAAGTAAAAACCAACAAAAGTAAGGTATAACCATGAGAGTAATGTATAACCACAATTACAACTATAAACTGAAAATAGTGGGCCGGAATACCATCCCTAGAAACTGAAAATAATGTAAACAGTTGTTGCATCTACCCTGGAGCTCTACCTGGAGGGTAGTAACAGTAAGTCAGAAGTTGATGATGAGGGTCTCGAATTCTCCAGTCATGCCATGCTGCACCGAGTCCCAAACATCCATAGACTACCTCAGAGTTTCAGTAGTCTACAAAAGACACACACACATGTAGGATAATCCCATGCAAGGTTGAGTATGAAAACTCGATAGGGGACCCTGATACCCTCGAAGGTCTCTCAGTAATCCACAAAGGGAAACATAATAAGAAATACCACAAAAGTAAATATCAAAAGAATGATATAAATCTTAAGCACAAAGAAAAAGACACAACTCACTCTAACAGTATAACTTCAAGGTATCTAGGATAGGGATTCCTAGTTGTATAGCCTGGTCATCCTATCCATAGTAACTCTATTACTGACTCATATTGGTTTCTAGATGATAACCCGTATTGGTCACTGGTGCTGACCTGTATTGGTTATTGGTATTGACTCGTATTGGTCGCTAGAGTTGACCCATATGGGTCGCTAGTGCTGGGCCGTATTGGTCACTAGTAAAGAGGTGGGTATTATTATTCATACCATTAGATCATCCCACTCTAGAGTTTCTCATGCTTGACTATATTAGTCGTTCTTCTTCTTCATGTCATAGTCATCCACTGGATTTATGCACAAAGTTATCCTGATCTCTGGAAGAATCTACTCCTGAAACCATCAGTCATATTTTAACCAGTATGAAGTCCCACAAAACTCATACCCAAGGGACCACCCTACCAAAGGGGTCCCAACGTGACAGACAACGGGTCGATCGAACGCCCGGTCTGTGATATATGGACACTTCTGTAAAAAGGTCCGGGTTTGATTCAAGTCTGATCCAACCAATGTCATACTTCAAAGTCCATAAAAACACACAATTATAGTATCTCTAAAGGAAAATCTTGTCACATGGTTCTTTATTCCTTAGACGACGTGTCAATCGAATGCCCGGTCTGTTAGTTACACCCTTTTTCGTGAAACGAGGATGATCGCACCTTGGTCCAGCCTAGCTTAGTCAGACCCACTAGAACATGCCAAAGGTATTTATTCCCAAAAGGGGTCCCAAGACCAATGACGACATGTCAAACAGACATCTGGTTCATCACTTATGGGTGTTTCTTTTTTTTGAGGGTTGGTTGGGTTTGGGCCCAGTCCGACATGGTCAGGTCGGCCCAACATAATGGGTCACAAGGTCTTACTGAACCCGCCTCCATGGTTAGCCTAGCCTGCTAGGTGGGGCTCAGCCCACCCGCGTTGGCCCACTGGGCTATAGGTCCGACCCGGCCCGTTGTGGGTGTCTGGCCCATTCAGTCGTCACACGTCTGCCCGGGTCCCCCTGATGGCGGACGACTGTCTTTACCTAGCCCCGCGGACATGGGGCCATTTCATACAGTCAGTGGGGTGTACCACCACTACATCAAGTGGATGGAAAAGGGTGTCATCCAGTCTCCAGATTATGCAGCGCAGTGCGGGGCCGCACAACCCACTCCTGCCACTGCCAACTGGCTGTGGCTGCTGCCACCGTTGGTGCCTACGAGTTCCACCCTTCTCCCGTGCGACTGGATTAGGCCATCCACCTTTGGCCACAGTGGAACGCGTCGGCATTCCACCTTCCCTCCACCTGGGGTCGGTTGCCGCGGGCTTTCTCTGGCCACTGTCATGCGCCACCAGCATTGCGCGCTGGCGGTTCTTTCCGCGGGCCACCAGACGTGCTCATGTGGTACAATTCTATTTCTATCTATGCATATGAGTTTTCGTAGACTACCGCTGTCATAGTGTGACCCTCATTATCACGTTTATGTCAAAATTTAGTAAATAATTCCTCGAAGAATGCAACATGAATGAAGTAGAAAAGGGTCCGTGCCATTTTGTTTGTCTCATTCCCTCTGTATTAACATGATAACAAGTTGTAGAATATTTATCTATCATTAATGATTAAAAAACTCTTTTCAATAATGTTAAACCAAAACCAAACATAAACACCCTACCTCGAGATCTATTGGAGGTGTCGTGGTTGCAGTGAGAGGGGCATCCACGTTGTATGGATTCATCGGCATTCGTCGATCCCAGATCATTACCACCCAATCTTTCATCCTCTATTAGTGGACATTGTAACAATACTCCACCAAAGTTTCCTCCCATAAATAATTCATGCCAAAACCCCACCATGAGATTCATTTAATAGGAGGGGAAAAGAGATTAACACATTTATAAATTAAGGAGGTTCCTTAAATGAATTAATGATCCTCTTTTAATTCATAATGGTGGAGTTACGCAGTTGATGATCCATGCCATTAAATGGATTGAAATGTCATCGGTCTTGCCACCACCTCTCATCTGTTGGAGAAAAAGAAAAAATAATAATAATTACATGTTATTTTATTATCTTTTAAAAATTCCAAAAACTATCTTTTTCTCCCAACAAACTGTAGTTGAAGTCAAGCTTCCCTTAATCAAGTCTCGGTGATGCGGATTCAATGATGCTCTCGAACATCAATTCCAAGCACTGGTTCAAAGGATAGGAAATTATGCCTTTGCTTTTATAAAATGTACCTAAAAAAAGTTCAGAAATTCAATCTGGGCACATTGGTCTTCAGAATCACACACCTTCAATTTTCACAGACTTGTAATAATCCCAAATAATTAAGAAAAATTACATAGAATTTTACAGGTCTTTAAATTATCCCCACCTTGGGGATTAATGTCCCCAAAATCTATACAAGTCTATACAGACAAAGAGGGGTACTAGGCACGCATATGAGCCTCTCACTCCCATGTACTCTCCTGGAGATTCATTTTCTGCCAAAGAACGCACATTAGAGGTATCAAACTCCCACGAAGGATCCGCTCCTATAGATCCTCTATCTTCATTAGGTACTCTACAAAAGTCGCCCCATCATCAATCTCCATCTTACCATGGTCAATGATGTGAGATTGGTCATGCACATATCTCATCAGCTTGGACATGTGGAAGACATTGTGCACCCTCTCCAGCTGTGGTGGTAGTGCCAAGTGGTATGCCACCTTTTCAATACTTTGAAGTATCATGAATAGTCTGATAAACCTCGGTGAGAGTTTTCCACCTTGACCAATTCTTTGTACTCCCTATAGAGGGGAGACTCACAAGAATTCATGTTCCCCCTCCTGTAACACCAGTGGTCTCTGTCGCATATCATCATAGGACTTAAGTTGGTTATTTGCATTCTTCATCCACTCTCAAATGACATGGACCTTCTCAGTGGTATCCTACACCATCTTTGGGCCCACAAGTACTGGATCTCCTGGATTCATCTAGCACAACGGTGATCTGCACGATCGTCCATAAAATGCCTCAAAAGGGGCCATACCAATGGTAGAGTGATTTCTGATATTATACACAAACCATGACAAGGTTAGGTAGTCCTCCCATCTTTGACCAAAATCTAGGACACATGCACGAATCATTTCTTCTATGTTCTGGATGGTATGCTCAATCTGGACATCTATCTATGGGTGAAAAGTTGTTCTCAGGAAAAGCTATGTTGCGAAAGACTCCTGCAATCCTTTCCATAAAAAAGATGAGAAGAGTGGGTCATGGTCTAAGATTCTCATCTAAGGCACCCTATGATGTCACACGATATCATGAATGTAGAGACATCTCAATCTCTCTAATGAACCCTTCTCTCGAATAGTAAGGAAGTGGGCCGACTTGGTGAGTCTTATCAATGATCACCCAGATGGTATTTTTCCCACTAGATGTACGTGGTAACCCCATCACAAAGTCCATCGATATCCCTTCCAACGTCCACTCTTGTATCTCAAGGGGTTGGGTCAAGCCTAATAGTACCTGGTGCTCGGCCTTCACTCGGTGGTAATTGAGGAATCTAGAGACAAACTCGGTCACAACTTTCATCATATCTAGAAACCAGTAATGATGCTAGAGGTCCTGATACATATTCATCACTCTTGGATGTCCAGTCTAGGGGAATGTATGGAACTCCCTCAGCACCTCCTCTCATATTGCTGCTGGAACAACTGTACGTCCTCTGAAAAGGATAGTGTGCTCCCAACCATCAGAATATCTATCATGTGTATGGACTGAGGATATATGGGCATGTGTAGTCTTGTATCTGTTTTCTCTAAGTTGTTCCTCCCTAACACACTGAAGGAGTGGAGGGGTAACTACCAATGAATAGAGGTAGACTATCTCATCTCTATCCACGTAGGATATCTAAAGCGAGGCTAACTACTATGAAGCCTTGTTAAGTAGCTGTGAACTCGATCTCTAGCTAAGTGAATCTTCCACTACGTTCCCCTTCCCAGGAGTATAGAATATCTCAAAGTCATAGTCCTGGAGGAACTCTAGCCAACGTCATTGTCTCAGATTCATATCTTTCTGTGTTATGATATATTTGAGACTCTTTTTGTCTGAGTAAACAATGAACTACTTTCCCCTCAAGTAGTGTCACCACATATTCAGTACAAGGACTACTGCTGCCACCTCCATGTCATGAGTCGCGTAGTTATAATCATAATGCATCAACTTTTGTGATCCATAAGCAATCAATACACCAACCTGAATTAGGATTCAACCCATTCTTTTCCCTGATGCATCATAGTAATCCACGTAGTTAGTTCCCTCCTTCTGCAACCTCAGGATGGGAGTGCCGGTCTAGATCATCCTTAGCTGTTGAAATCTCTTATGGCATGTCTCTGGCCACCGAAAGGGTTTCCCCTTCTTCTTCAAGGAAATCATAGGTCTTGCTACTCTAGAGAAATCAGGTACGAACCTCCGATAGTATCCTAATAATCAACAAAATTTCCACAACTCAGTAACATTCCTAGGTGGCTCCCAAGAATGTATTTCATCAATCTTTGCTGGATCCACTGAAACTCCAACCTCTGAGATGAACTATCCCAATAAGTGTACCTTCCCTTTCCAAAACACACACTTTGAGAGCCTCCTGTATAACTAGTTCTCCCAGAGTGTGTCCAGTACTATACTCAGGTGTACAACGCGCTCTTCCTTGGATGCTGAGTAGACCAAGATTTCATTGATGAAGACCTCCAAAAAGTGATCGAGGTATGGATGAAAGATCATGTTAATGATCCACATGAACACTACTGAAGAGTTGGTCATGCCGAAAAGCATCCCCAAGAACTCATAATGGCCATACAGATATTTGAATGTTGTCTTTGGTACATACTTTCCCCATACCCTGGGCTGAAGATAGACTGGTCTGAATTCTATCATCGAGAAACACTTTGATCCATTCAACTGATAAAACACATCATCAATCCTTGGTAGAGGAAATTTGTTCTTCTTGATCACTTTGTTTAGGCACTAGAAGTCTACACATATCCTCAAAAATCTATTTGCCTTCTTGGAACACAACACTGGGGATGCCCATGGAGAAACAATTGGCCTTACGAATCCCTTCCTTTGTATGTCCTCCAACTGTAACCTCAGCTCCCAGAGCTCCACAAGGGCCATCCGATATGATGGTGTAGATATCAATGTTTTTCAGGGCTACATGTCATTAAAAAAGTCTACTTATCTACTAAGAGGTAGTCCCAGGACATCTTCGAGAAATATTTCCTCGTACTCATCGACCACCATAAGAAACTGTGGACTCCCCTTACCCATCATGTCTAAGGTCATGCAGGCCAGCTGATATGTAATCGGTTGCACCCTCCTAAGTGCCAGTCCATCTCATGCTACTCTATTTTCCTTCTCACCAACAAAGGAAAATTGGCCTCCTTCTTTGCCCGTACATCTCACTGTGCATCTCAAGAAATCAATTTGTATGTGAACTAATTATAGAAATTCCATGCCTAGAATTAGTTCATAGGACATCAATGCCGCTACTATAAGATCCAATATGAAACTCTCTCCTTTGAGAGTTAGATCACACTTTCATCATCAGTATGTGACTGCTGAATCTCCTCTGATTGCAGTTTCCAAATGCAAAGGTCAAGCTGAAAGATCATAAGGAATATCAAAGTCATAAACTATTTCTAATGAATGGAAATAATGGCTAACACCTGTTTCAATAAACATTTTCTCTAAAGTTGAAAAGATATAAATCGTAACTTGTTTCATCTCAGGGACATCATGGTTGTGAGCCTCTACTGCCTGTACCTCGGCCTGTCCCCACTCACCTACTCCCTAATCATGTGGTGGACTCAATGGGGGTGGTAGTGGTAGTGCTTGGTGACCCTGACCTCATATCAGTGCATGTCATGCTCCCCTGCATCATCTAGAGTCAGGCTGACTTTCATGCTCATACCTCTGTCGCTACCTCGATGGCTCCTCCACCGCCTTCGGATCATCCGCGTGGGGAGTCGGACAGTCACGAGCTCTGTAACCCTATACCATGTAGGAAAAATAGATCATGTATTGTTGGTGGAACCCTCATCCTCTTAAGGCTCACACCTCAGACCCTGCATCCCTGAGTCGCCCTCCGGGAGGTCTGGCCCACTTGGGATTCTGCATCGTCTGTCTACTACCTCTTATAGATGACTCTACTACCTTTCGTCTGGTAGGGTCTGTCACTACCGGTGCATGTTTAGCAAGGAAGATCTCTATTAGCAAAGCTCATTATAGCACCCCATCCTACATCGGGATACTGAGAGAAACTATTTCAGCTCTGATCTCTCAGCGGAGCCCCTGGTCAAAGGTCCAGGCCCTGATGTAAGGGCCACGTACCATGTAAGTGGAGTATCGGCTGAGGTTAGTAAATATCACCGAGTACTGAGCCACAGTTTGGATACCCTTCTAGAGATGCATCAGCTCCTGAATAAACACAGAGCATAGTGTCGATGTCACGAACTCTACCCTAAAAAGGGCTCTCAATGTCTAGCCGGGTGAGGTTCGCCTCCTCATGCTCCTAGATAATTGAGCTCCACCATCATCTAGTAGAACCCTGAAGAAGGATAGGGGACATTATCTCCATCTTCTCAACACATGCTTCTATTAAACAAAAGACCCATGAAACTACCACTAGCCAATCCCATACAACCTAGGGATCTATCTTTCCTCAAAACCTTAGAGTCCTCTGTCTTTGGAATTCATGCAAAATGATTAGCCGGTATGCATGATCCACTGGTAGTATCTTCTTCTGAATGGGTGGTGATGGTGTTGGTACACCACTCAAATGTGCCATCATTGTTAGGGGTCTCTATACCAATGCCATGTCACTCGGTGGGCCACTGTCATGATCGTTAAATGAAATCCTGTCTAGCAATCTTCATGGAGGAATCCAATAAGAAACATATGTGACATGATCAATAAGTTATATCTAGTGATATGACTCAATTAAGATCAAGAAAACTTTTCAAAACACTAGAAACTAGTGTTTTCATGTACAAAGTAAGAAAACCGAATTCAGGGTCCTAGTGAATGGATACGTCAACCGCCACACCAACACTAGACTCCTTGTACGAAAAACCATACTCAAGACACTATACACCATTGCATCATTTATATAAGACTCTTTGTTCTTTTGGTAGAACTGACCACCCTCTGGTACTACTTTGTCGCGACCTGCCCCGCAGGGCCCGGATGTGACTACTCCAAACCCACTTTCCATAGGCCAAGGGTTGGTCTCTAGCACCTAAAAGCTTTTTCTGAACATAGAAGGCATTGCCTTATAGATCTGTACGCACCCAAAAAGGGAAACTGAATTAAACAACCAATAAAAGTAATGTATAACCATGTGAGTAAAGTATAACAACAAGTACAACTGTAAACTGAAAAAAGTTATCCAGAATATAATCCCTTGAAACTAAAAAGAAAGTAAACAGATGTCATATCTGCCATGGACCTCTACCTAGATGGTAATAGTTGTATGTCTGAATTTAAGAAGAGGACCTCGATAAATCCAATTGTACCATACTCCACCATGTCCTGAACCTCTACATTCTGCCTCAGAGCATCAATATTTTTCACCACACACACACGTGTGGGCAGAGCCCATGCAGGGGTGAGTATAAAAACTATGTAGGGGACCCTGAGACCCCCAAAGGTTTCTCAGTAATCCAAAAAATAAAAAATCCTAAGAAATACGACAAAGGTAGTATCACAAGCATGATATAAATAAGGAAGAAAAAAAGAAAAAGAGATAGATCACTCTGACAGTATAACATCGTGGATATTGGGATGGGGATATCTAGTCATAATGCCTGATCATCCTATCTGTAGTAACTCTAATATTGACCCATATAGGTCATTGTATGTTGACGCATATTGGTCGCTAGATGCTGAATCATATTGGTTTTTGGTGCTGACATGTATTGGTCGCTGGTAACGATCCGTATTTGTCACTGGTGCTGACCCATATTGGTCGCTGGTTTGGACCCATATTTATCGCTAGTACAGAGTTAGGGATAATTTTTTATAGAGCTTGATCATCCCACTCTAGAGTTTTTTATGATGACCCATATTTGTCTCTATTCTTCTTCATGTCACTGCCAACCTCTAGATTCCCACACAAACCTCGTCTGATCTTCAGATGAAACTACTCTTAAATCCATCATTCATATTTAAAATAGTACGAAGTCCTAAAAAAATCATAACCATGGGGAAAACCCTCCATAGGGGTCCCAACGAGATAGATAGTGCATGGATCAGATGCTCGGTCTGTGAGATATGGACACTTTTGTAAAAAGACCCTGGTTGGATTCATGTCTGATCCAACCCAAGTCACACGAAAAACTCCATCAAAATTCACAGAGTATATCCAAGGGACCACCTTATCACATGGGTCCTTATTCCATAGATGGCACGTTGATCGGATGTAAGGCCTATTAATTACACCCCTTTCCTTGAAATGAGGGTGATCAAACCTCGGTTCGTCCTGGCTTAGTTGGACCCACTGGAATATCCCAAAGGGACCACTTCCCAAAAGGAGTCCCAATGCCACTGACAGCGTGTTAAACAGACAACTGGTTTGTCAATTATGGGTGTTTCTTTATTCGGGGGCAGGTTGGGTCTAACCCAGTCTGACTTGGTCAGGCCGGTCTGACGCAACGGGTCTCGAGGGCTACCTGACAATGCCCGAGTCAGGCATGTCAAGGGTTGGCCCAGTTCACTGGGTTTGATCCATCGTGGTCGGCCCATTCCGTTCGCGGGCTCTGGATGCGGTTGCCTTGGCCTGCTGGGTGGGGCTCAACCCACCCACGCTGGCTCGTGGGTCCAGCCCGTTCAGTCGGCCCATGTCCACCTAAAGGCGGACCGTTGTCTCCAGCCGACCTTACGGACAAAGGGACATTTCATCCTATTGGTGGGGCACTGTCCCACCACATGAAACGGTCGATCAGGTGGGATGGCTGGTCCCCAGCTGATGTGGGGTGGTGCGGGGCTACGTTGCCCCCTCCTACTATAGGCCACTGGTCGTGGCTGCTACCGCTGGCAGTGCCTATGGGCGCTGCCCTTCTCCCACATGGCTGGCTCTGGCCAGCTGCCTCTAGACACCACTGGGTGTGACGGCACGCCGCCTTACCACTGCCCACATCTAGTTTTCTGTGGGCCTCCCCCACCAACCATCGGCCACTACCAGTATGGCACATTGGCGGTTCATTCTGTGGGCCACCAGACATTCTCTGGTGGTCAGTTCTGGGTGTCTCTGGCACCAACGAGTTTCCCAGACTACCGCCATCATAGTGTGACCCATTGTCTCTTGTTTCTGTCAAAATTGAGGAATGATTTCCTCGAAGAACGCAACATGAATGAAGAATAAGAGGGTATGTTTCTTGTTTGTTCGGCCTGCGCCCTCTGTGTTAACATGATAACAAGCATGAGAATATTTATCAAATTTTAATTTTTAAATAAAATCATTTCAATAATGTTAAACCAAAACCAAACATAAACCCCCAACCTCAAGATCTATTGGAGGTGTCATGGTTGCAGCAAGAATAGCATCCACATTGGATGGAGTTATCGGTGTTCGTTAATCCTAAATTGATGTTGCCCGAGAATTTGTCCTCTATCGGTGGATGTTTCTGAAGAACTCTGCTAGATTTTCCTCACTTGAAGAAGTCGTGTCAGAACCCCACCCTAAGCACCATTTAAATAGGAGGGGGGAAACTGTGTAATGCATTGAAGAATTAATGAGGTTCATTGAATGAATTAATGAACATCTTTTAATTCACAATTGTCGAGTTACATAGTTGATGAGTCAAGCCATTAAATAGCTTGACATCTCACCAGTCCCGCCACCAGCTCTCATTCGTTGGAGAAAAAGAAAAGAAAATAACAATTACATGTTATTTTATTATTCTTAAAAAGTCCAAAACTAACTTTTTCTCTTAACCAGCTGTGGTCAAAGTGAATCTTTCCTTAAATGAATCCCAGAACTAAAGATTCAACGGTTCTCTCAAATTTCAATTTCATGCACCGATTCAAAAGATATGAAACACCACCCACGTGTTTACTAAATGTACCAAAAAAAGTTCAAAAATTCATTCCAAGCACACGAGGCCTCGAAATCATGTGCTGTTAATTTTTGCAGACTCATAATAATCCCATATAATTAAAAACATTACATGGAATTTTCTAGGCTATTACATATACCAAGTACAACATATGTGATAATGATATTAGAATTATTTCAATGTATATAAATTGAATCAATAGTCATTTTTTATAGTTTTAGTAAAATCCAATCTAATTTTCTCAACATTGATTATATGATGTGAATTTTCAACTAAAATGACACTTAAAAAAATGAAAAATGTACTTTTTATAATTTTGAGCACACCATGCATTTGAATTATGTCAGTTTTTTTACTACATATGAAAATTGAATAAAATATAGTATCAGAGATTTTTAAGAAAAAATGTTTATTTTTTCATGGTTTTGTGCATGTGACATGTGATTTGTACCACAATTTCACTTTCAAATTTAAAACATACATGTTTAGTCCCACCAGACACACAACATATCAGAATGATGTGAGTTTTACTATTATAGGTAAAAAATTAATTACTGTTCATTTTTTATTACTGTTAGAAAAATAAAATATCATCTTCATGTTTTTCAGTGTGTGACTAGTGTTTCTAGGTAATAAAATTATATTAAAATGTTTTAGATACATTAATTTTAAATAATTTTGTGAATCCTGTTACAAAATATAGCTTACATAGTCCTCCATAAAATTATTTATTTGATCAACATCATATGAAGTACAGTAATTTTTTATATGGTTCTAAAACTATATTATTAATTTTTAAAAAAAATATGTGAACTAAGAGTGTATATATTAACAAAATAAAAAATATAATATGTAAGCCTAAGTGGTTTTGAGTTATTGCATGATCCGGATTATTATTTTCATAAATCTATATAAGAAGTAACCTCAGTTGTTCATGATTGTATTTTTTAGGAATATTGAGAATATTCACAGTTGTATGATATTTTTTATGGCATTTTTTCACATAATAATCTATGAGTATATAAACCCAAAAAAATAATCTATAGTAGTTCATAAATTTTTTCTTATCATAGTTTTTTAGTTCTATATAAAATGGTAAATGGGATTAAAACCCCTAAAATGATACAACAAGGAGTTCTAAATTAGTACAAACCTAATGAATCATTAAATAGAACCATTTTAAAATTTTATGTTAATGATAAAAAACTTGTAAAATATTTTATATGTTTAGTGAGATCACCACTACAGTCAAAACTATTGGTTTCCATGTTAATATCCCATCGAGTATGTATAATCACAAAATTTATATTGAGAGGACTCTAAAATCATATAACAGTTTAATCTATCAACCGATGGGTTGATGTGGCCTAAGATATAAAGATGGTTATTAAATATAATTCCATTTCTATATGTACTATGAGAATGTTCTTTATTTTAAAAAGGGATAAACTTCCATATAGGGACATAGCCTCCATGATTTGTGGGAAATGATCACTATAAAAATCATTGAAATCCAAGAACACTCATCTGCTTAAATCTGGAGTAATACCTCCTCCTTAAATGACGCTATTATTATATGATCCATTTGTGTTCTTTTTTAGTCCCCTGGTTAGATGTCATCAAATATTTGAAGAAAAATAACCCTAGTCAGATGTCTCAAAAGATCTATGGAGGACCTATCTATGGGTGGTCAATAACATTGTCACCCCATGATGATATTTATTGGCTATATAAATTATTATGAGACAAAGATTTTATTATCTAGAGTGTAACATGATCAAAGGTGTCCAGTCTATGATATGGTTGGAGATATGCACCATATAGGTCCTCACTACTATATATCCACCCTTATTCAGTGGTTGCTTTTATCAGCTGTGACAAAAAGAACTCATACAAGTTACTTTTTAAGAGTGATAATAAAATTGTTTATACAACTACACTATTTATTAGTTATTTTTCAGCTTGGATAAAGGATTTCTTATCTCAATATTGAAAAAACATAGATAAAAATAACTCCAAATTATTTAAATTATATATAAATATTTATATATTTCTAAATGTGATTTATATAATAATCAGTATATTTATACATTCAATATATATATATATATATATATATATATTAATTTAAACTTATTTATAATTAAACACATTATATATATATATATTAATAATTGAGTAAAAATAACAAATACACCTAATATATGGTTAAATGATTAGTTAGAATAAAAAAATAATCAACAGATATAGAGAGTAAAAGTTGTCTCTAAAAAGGGTAAAAGTGGAACTATGAAGGATGACTCATCTCCACCATCCATAAGGGCTTGTGGATCATGATATCCTTCATGAATATATAAATGGAACTGTCCAGCCCATAGAGAGTACATATGCATGTGTGATATTTTTTTTATTCATATTTGTATATAATCGAATGTGATTTATATATAAATAAATAAATAAATTTATATAAAAATAGAAAATAAATGTATATAACAATAAATATATTATTATATATAATATCATATATATATATATATATATATATATATATATATTTGCGTGTGTGTTTGTTTGTGTTTATGTGCATCTCTATGTGTGTATGCATATGTATGTATATATGTGTATCTCTATGAATGTATATATGCATGTGTGTGTGTAGATGGATACATCTATGTATGTGTTTTTCACCTATATAAAAAAACACACGTCTTTGGGTTCCTTAAACATGCTCTCTCTCACTCACTCTCTCTCTCTCTCTCACACGTATATGTAAATAAGTAGCCATATATATATCAGTAATTGAGAAAAATTGATTTCCAGATATGTAAATAAATTTTAATTAAAAAATGAACCTATACCTAGAATTTTACTATTTTTATTATTATTAATTTATATTATTATAGATATAAAATAATTAATTATTACTTGTATTTAAGAAAATAGTAATGTATGTTTTAAATCTTTTTTTGTATACATATATAAAATATTTATACATTCAAATAATTAATTTTATGATTAATTATAATTAAAAATTTAAACATATTTATAAAATAATATTATTTTTTATAAAAAATACAATACATATATCTATATAATTAATTATTATGAATAATATATATTAATGTATTATAAATTTAAAATATATTTATATAAAAATAGTAAATTTTATTTTATTGCTTTAAAATCAATGATACATTGTTCAAAAAAATTAAAACAATATAATTAATTTTATATTTATTGAACTTATATTTATAAAATATTTTTTCATTTATATAAACAATAGTATTTTAAAATATAATTAATACCTTCACCAATACAATTATTCATTTTGGGGCATATGTAAGTGATAAGGTCATATCATAATTTTTCACTAGTCAAGAGTTAAAATAATAATTTCCCCCTTTGAGGGGGGATTGACCGGTCCATTTATTGAAAAAATGGGGGGGCACAATGGGTATGCTCAGATGCATGAAATATGCAATTAGAAAAGACTACACGGATAGCGTGGCATGATAGGTAAGCGGTGTAGTGTGGGAATATACAGACATCGGTAGGTGGGTGGCTCGAAAGTACAATGGGTGAATTGGAACCTATTTATCAGGACTCTTCCAGGACAAATGTATATTGTGAGATAGAGGGGTGACCAACCATATGAGGATTAGCATAGTGTAACAACTTGAATGATTGGAATGACATAGGAAGTAGTGTAGTGGGGCACCATATAGGCACCGCCATGTGGGTGACTTGAAAGAGATATGTGTGTGTTTGAACTGACCATATGTCCCACTTCCCTCATAGTCCCTCAATATGGATGGAGGGGTGCCCATAATTCTTGTAAATGGTGGAACAACATCAATACTATATATACGGTGTGACTATTGCTAATAAGTGGAAATACAGTAAAAGATGAGATTCATGGAATAATGTGGACTGCACTTTCGGGACTTCGGGTCTTCTCCTCTAAAGGGACTTTCAGCTACACTCAATTGGGCCTTCTTTCCATCAATATCATGGAAATTTAGACCTTTAATAAGTAATAAAATAGGTCTTGTGCGTTATTTTCATTCAATATGGATATGGTTGATTCTTGAGCTACAAGGGTGCCTAGGGGTGTGTGTCATTTGCTATTTGTAATCCCCTATACCAAATATAGATTAACACATTTATTAAGATATTAAACTTTTATTAATAAATATATCATGATATTAATACATTTTTTTAACATATTTAATATAATTTATATTTCATATTTTTAGAAACTAATCATTATTATAATGTACTTTTTTATTTTTTATTTATTATAATATTAATATATTTTATCACAATTTACTAAAATGTAAAAAAATTGTTTATATAATTATTATATATTTATTTTTAATTAGTAATTTATTTTCAATATATGGATTTTTAATTAATATTTCATTTGTATTTACTACTTCATCAATTTTAATTTTTATAGTTAATAATTTTTTTGGATTTTGGATTTTTTTAATTTATTTATTTTTTATATTTATTCATTTCTACATGTATCCATTATTTTTTTGAAATTCATTTACTTTTTACAAACTTTTTTAGTAATTTTTAATTTGTTTCAAATTTATATAATTAAAAAAAATTCACTATTTATTTTTATCCATTTTAATTTTTATTATTTTCATTTAACATTATAAATAATTCTTCTTTAACCTTTTTTAATTAGTATTTTTTATTTTTTTGTATTTAAAAGAAAATTTTTATATTTAATTGTTTTTAAATTAATATTTTAGACACCTATCTTGGTGGCTGCTTTAGTGTTGATGTAATCTACCATTATCATCACTTATTTTTTTACCACTCATAAACATGTATTTATCACTAATTTTTTTCTAGCATTGATAAAGGTCATTCATTGTTTTTAATTAACCATATCTAGTTCACACACTCTTTCACCATTCAATCATTTTCTGGAAATCGATTTCTACTATGAATTTATCGAACATTTGGAGAAATCAAGACCCCAAACACTAAAGGTATGATATCCTCATATTTTTTAGGTATTTAATTAATTAATGTTGTTTTTTTTATTTATCATGAATAAAGGGTAAAATGATAGTCAATTTCTAAAATTATTTTTACACCACTATTTTTCACTTTTGGATATTCTTATTTTCATGTTGTTGTGTTATATATTCTTCTCAATTTATTAGTTTCTTCCCTTCTCTATCTTCATCCTCTTTTATCCAAGGTTCATTGTCCACACATTCATTTGTATCAAATAATTTTTTAATTTAATTAAAATTAATGAATTAGTTATTATTTTGAAAATATGTGGTTTTTATTTGAAATAATGATGTAATTTATGATGGGATTTGGATGTAAAATTTGAAACATCCTTTCACTGTCTTAATGGATTATTAATTATAATTAAAATTAGTCATAGTAAGATAGTAATTATATATTGGTATTTAAATTATATATCAATTCATAATATGTATCAAATTATAAATTCAAAAATCTATTTAGGTTAGAATATTAAAAAATTGAGTTTGGAATCCATGAGTATTATTTTCAAACGTTTTTTATTGGAATGGAAATCTATAAAATTATTTTTGAGGTTTGTAAGGTTGCATGTTAGAATTTTATTTTTTTTTAAATTATAATGTATGTAGTAAAAATTTTCATTAGTTTATGATATTTTGGTGAATTATGGAATAAGAAGATCCAGATATGTTTGATAAATAAAAAATATGCTTAAGTAAATCCTAGGGGTGGGAATCAACCCAAATATGGTATATATAATTTTACTTCCAATTTAAGTGGTTCAAATACTTTTAAAATGTCTTTTAATGGTAATGATGGAAGGGTTGTTTTGTTTTCATTAAAGAATGTGGAATTTATATTTAAAAAATACCTATGTATTCTTTCTATGATTTTATTACTTCTAGTTGTTTTTAAAACCCATAAAGAGATTAAAATGTTTTGGAAAACCTAACTCTTTCATTGAAATGTGTTTTTATAAATTTAAAAGTTTTCCCCATATATCAAATTAATAATTAGAAAATATTCAAAAAATTTGATAAAAAAATGTTTCACACATATCTATAATTAATTAAAAAGTTTGTTTAGCCTAGTCCTGCAATTTCATGATTTATTAATAAAAATTAATGTTTATTTTATTTATAATCAAATCTATGTTTTATGAAAGTCATATTTGTTTGGAGTTTTGAAATTTACTGAAGTCTAAAGATGAAATAAATCCAAATTAGTTAAACAATAGACCATGAATTCAAACTGGCTACCATGTTTTTGAAATTGAAAATTTTCCTAAGTGATTAATCAACCATAAGCATAATTTATTGACCATGAGGGTATTTGATTCACTTCAGGAAGTCTCTTGGGGATCTTTTGAATTTTTTCAAAGGGTTTTTGTGACTGCCTACTAATCGAAATGACCACAAACCTAAATGATTGAGTATTCTAGTTTTCTCATGAACTTATCTACTATCAACATGGGAAACCATGTGATAAAAAAAATTAAAGTTACCACATGGTATTTCAACAGACTATGGTATTAACCTAGATACCGCAAGACTAATCATAGTTACCATACACTAAGTCAATTGAACACATGGAAACAAAGTATTTTTTGGTACGTGATGACGATATGATGTGATATTGAGGGAACAAACATTGATGTGATGTGATCTCAAGATAGAGTGGTATTTTGAAAAAGTAAAAAAGTGACCTTATGGACATTGGATACTGGATGTTGACATGAAAAACTTGTAAACTATATGTATTCACTATATAATCTATATGGATCCTGACCATATAATTTCTAGAAAGTGTTGAAGATACCTTTTTAAATTTGATGTGGAAAACTTTAGGAAACAATTATTATAGTGATATTAAATTTTAATATAATATATTCTAACCATCTTTTTGTAGAATTAATTACTTATTCTGTGTTATTTAATGAATAGGTATTTATTGCCTTATATTAGTATTAGTAATGATACATTCCAAATGGTTTATTTTTTTATGGAGAATTTTTAATGTAGAATTTTTTTTTGAAATATATAGTTATTTATTATGAGATTAAAAAAATTAAAATATTACTCTTTTTTCAACAACTCAACACTCCGTTTTCATGAAGACATCACCCCAAGTTCTGAGAAAACCTTCATACCTTTAGATCTTTTTTCTTAATTGAATAAAGACGACAATAAAAGAATATCTCTCTGTATAACAACTAAAAATCATCTTTTTATATATAAATCATTAATCTCTCTCTATCTATTTCAATTTTAACTAAATTTTAGTTTTGCTTTATATTTTCGATAAATTTATTGAGGCATATACTCTTATAGATCCTGAAAGAGTAATTATATAAACTTAAATTATTTTATTCCTAATTTTACTCCCATGATAAAAATGGAAGAGTCTTTGTGATATCTTGAAAGACCTTATGGGGTTTTGTACTCCATATACCATAAATAATTTTTTTGTACAATGAACTAGAAGAATAATATTTTAATAGAATAACTGATTTTTTATGACATTAAAAATTTGGGATCACTTATCTATGTATCATGAAGGCACATATAATTTCAAATAAATTAATTTAAATACATATAATAATAATAATTATACATTTAAGATAAATCTGGTTGAGTTTATTTCTCAAAATTATCTTGAGATTAATGATATTAAAAATAAGATGCATATACAGGGAAATACTATTGATTATATGTCTCATCTAGTTTTGATTATAAGATTATTTCTAGATAGATAGAGAGGCACTGACTTATCTATTCAAAAATAATGTGATGTAATAAATTTTCCAATAATGGGGTTTTTTTACTAACAGCAATAAAAACATATTTATTTTATTAAAATTAGATAATTAAACCACAAAAGTAAAAAACAAATAAAGTAGTTGATAGGAAAAAAATGATGTATGTGTAAAACCATAAAGTAAATGATGAGTAAAAAAAATAAAGAAATAAATTTCATTCAAATCATCATAGTTAATTTCTAAAGATGTAATACAAGAAGAGATAACCAATTAATGTGATGGTGATCATGATATTGATGAAGAAATTAACCATTTGAAAAAAAATATTTGTACAATTTTATAGAAATTAAATGTTCTCCAAGAATCAAAACTTTAAGGGAATGTATGATAGAGAAAATATATTGAAATAAGTATGGTAATTGTTTATAAATTACTTGTTATGGTTGTAAAATTAATGTACACATAAAATATTATTGTCCAAATTTAAAATAAAATAATAAGTATGATAATATATGGATGAATTAAAATAATGAAGGGTGGAACATGAACTGATTTTGAGGATTGATCAATTGATTTTGATTAAAAAAACAAGGTGAAAATGAATAATAAAATATATGACATATGGATACTTCTCTGAAGGTGCAATGTATTTGTTCTACTCATATTTTAGATATCTCTAAACATGAACATCATCAAGAAAATAGAATCTCCAGTGAATATCTCTTTGATTATTGTAACATAATATAAGAGACCATCAATGATTTTAGAGATAAATATATTATTTTAAAGAAACAAAAAATTTTATCAATTATTGTTAAATAATATATTTATGTTGAAAAAGATAATAAAAAACTACTTCCCATGGAAAATAATGACCTGAAATTTGTAAATGAGATACTATAGAAAGTTACCAATGATTGTTTTATAAGAACAGAAACTGTCAATAAAATTTTTGGTAATAATATTATACCTAAACTAAGTGATATTTTTTATTATAATATTATATATATAATAAATCTCTATAAAAATATTTTATTTCTAGTTCAGATACTATAAATGGATATGTTCTGAATAATAGAACTGGATCTTATATATCTAAAACAATTCAATTTGAACCAAAAATAAATTATTTTTCAAATTATTTCACATCTATTCGAAAATATAGAATCATATATTTCAAACAGATATGGATTTCTATATCTTTAATTGATAACCATTTTGGACCAAATTATATTTAGGTACCAAAATAATTATATATTTGATTGATTGTAGAAAGCCATCCTGAAAAGTTCAAATAAGAATCTATGGTGTCTATAGAGCCGGTTTTGTAGAAACATTATAAAGTACCTCTCAAGATTTCAATGTTTGAATAGATTTTATTTTTTTCATTTCACCTTTGGTGACAATGAAAAAGAGAAAAAGTATTTTCCTTAGTTAACATAGTAATTCTAAAACATACTTAATAATAAAAAATATATTTTTTGGTCGATTAATGTATAATATAAGAAGAATATACCATTTTTGTCATCATGGTTTTCATTTTATGTTTAAAAATAAATATTTTAATAATTATTATTAAAATTTTAATTTAGTTTTTAATTTTTAAATAATGAAATCTTTTATACAGTTGATTTAAAATTTTTATTACACCAAAATGTTTCTTGTTTCAATTCATAAAACCATGAATATTTTTGGTAGCATAGAATATTAGAAAACCTCAAGATATACTCTCTTTTAAATCTATTCAAAAATTTTTTTTTTCAAATATCTACCTAATCTATATTTTTCAATACACCATGTGTAAAATCCCAATCAAAATTTAATGAAAACATAAATCTCCTTTCAAACTAAAGAGTGGGGTTTCTACCTATCTACCACTATAACTGGATCACATGGACTTGTTTAGACCATCTTCAGTTTCATGTTGAGGTATAAAACATTATTATTAAGTAATTATTGAGGATTATTCAAGGTTTTCATGGGTATATTTCATGAATCACATTATTTAATATTATAGGATTTTTTTTTTAAAGTATTAAATGTGTATAGAGAACCACAGTGGACTTACCATCAAGAGTTTGAGATGTTATCATGTCCATGAGTTGTAAAAAAATTAATATTTATGCTGACACTCTTGAAATAATAATAAATTTTCAACACCTCAAATAACTCAAAATGACGGGGTTGTTGAATGAATAAATATAACATTCAAGAAATTTCTCAAACCATACTTATTAAATATGATCATTAAATATATTTTTTGAATTAAAATATAAATATATCTCTTAATTATTTTGAAATATTCTTGATAAGGCATATTTTGAATAAGACTATATATGAATTATGGAATGATATAAATCCTACAGTAAATTAAATAAATGTTCATGGCTCTAAATATTACATTCATAATACATAATAAAATTTTGTTATGTTTTCAACCAATAATAATAAATGAATTTTTGTTGGTTATTCTATAACTAATAAATCCTATAGAGTATTTAAAAATAGATAAAGTTGAGTGGTAGAATATGTTCATGTCAATTTTTATAAGATAGAACCACAAGAACCTATATTTTCTATATAAAACATAGATAATGATATGGAAAATTTAAATATCATTAACACTTATGATGGAAATTACATTGTTGATGGTTTATAAAAATATCTAAAAACATATAAAGAAACTAGGATCCGATAGAGACCATAAGGAATCTAGTATAACTAGAACAATTAAAAAACATAGATAATATCTCATAGATATTGTTTTCGAAATCTAAATAAATTAATTCAATCTTGGTCCTTAATTAGAAACCAAGTGGAACCTCAAGACTTTTTTCACTACTAGAACCCAAGAAAATTTATAATAAAATTAGTGATTAACATTGGATGATATTTATTCTTGAGTAAGTGAATCAGTTTGAAAGGAATAGAGTGAGAGAATTAGTTGATAGACATAAATACTATTTGAAAATTATCATAAAATGGGTATATAGAAACAAGGTTAATGAATAAGGAAATATTTTATAAAAAAAAATCATTATTTACTAAACAAGATTATAAAATAGAATATGGCATTGAATATGTAGAAACCTTTTCTCTTATTTCTATACATTAATTCATTAGGACACTTCTTTCTTATGAATCTCATCTAAATTTCAAATTATATCAAATGGATATAAATATTTTTTTCCTAAGTGGTTAAATTTTTAAGAATCAATTTGTTTAAAAACACCCTATATTTTCAAATCCCTATTTACCAAGTCATGTTTTAAAATTAAATAAATCAATTTATGGTAAAAAAATATTCTATAGATTTTTATGAATCTCTCAACACCATTATTATTTCAAATGGTTTTAAAAATGGTGTTTCTAATCCTACCTTGTTTATCAAAAGAAAATAAAAAGTTTTTTTTCACAAATACACGTTAATGATATTTTATTTTGTTCTTCAAGATATTATTTATGTAATGAATTTTTAAAAATGCAAAAAAAATGTATAAGAAATCCATTTTATTGGTGATGTAAAAATATTTATTGGTTTTTAGATATCTCAATGTTAATAATGAATTTTTGTATAAATAATTATGTACAATAATGATATTTCAAAAATTATTTCAATGGGTGGCTCAAAAGGATTTGATTCTCTAATGAAATCCACTTGTAAATTGGATCTTTATGAAATTAGAGAACCATATTTTCAAATCATTTTTTAGTTATGATTAGATGTTTATGTTACCTAACTTAAAGATGAATTAAAATTATTTTTAGGTTGTGTATGTGTGATCTATTTCAAGAAAACTCCATGAAATCTCATTTGACTAATGTTAAATTAATTTTTGAACACCTAATAAGTAAAACCAATATATGATTTATCAATTATAGAAGAAATTTTTTGATCTATTTATCTTTTATGATACTGATTTTGGTGTTTTTATATCATATATAAATAGAATCTCTATAACCTATCAATTTTTAGGAAAATATCTAGTACCTTGGTTTAGTAAAATGAATTATTTGGTTACATTATTCTCTACTAAAGATGATTACATTGTTTAATGTAGTTATTATGCACATATTTTGTGGATGAAACACACCTACTTGACTATGGATATCAACTCAAAAATTTCCCTATAATTTTTGACAATAAAAGTGATATTAACATTTCTAAAATTCTTATATCTCATTCTAGGTAAAAAAATTGATATAAGACATACATTTTTGAGATATCATTTTTAAAATAAATATATCACTCTTGAATTCATTATAAATCAACATCACCATTCATATTTTTTATAAATCCTATGAATTTGGAGTGATGGAATTATATAAAACATTAATTATGTATGATTCACTATATCTAATTTCTATTATGGTTAATTTGATATATCTTATCTTTTATTATTTTTTGAGATAATACCTTATGAAATTTATTTAATTAGTGTATAATATTAAATATCACCCTATGTTTTTCATAATGTTAAAAAATATATATATATTGTTGATTGATTTTACTTTACTCATATTGATAGACACTCTATACACCTACAATTTAATGTTTTTGAATGATTTTAATGTTTTTTATAATATTTTTTCTATTTCCCATGTTTTATTTTATAAAACATCCTAAATTATTTTAATATATCACAAATAGAATATCAATATTAAAGTTCCTTTTCCAACCAATTTGAGCTCTCTTTTTACACTTATTTTACCAAAAATATATCCTTAAAACACTCAAATATCTAATAGGATAATGTTATGTGCTGAATAAGATGATCCTCAAGCATCTAATGCTATTAAAAAATAAAAATCAAACGTATGTGCAATTATAAATCCCCTGAGTCCACATCTTGTTTCATGATAAGTAAATACAATGAGTGAAGTGGGATCAAAGTGGTTTAGAGCATGTTGTTCTCCAGTTTGGATAACTGTTTTGAAGAAGGTATGGATGAAGTGGTTATTTTCAAATAATAAACCATTCTACCAATATTTGGAAGAAGTTTTTTACATTAATATGCTCTTTAATACTGATAAATGTTGGGGACATATATGGATGATTATTGATGGTAATAAAGAAATTTTTTATCACAGTTTATGGTATATGAGAATCTAGGTACCTCACATTGGTGATTTTTATTATTTTTATTTTTTTTATACCATAAACAATATTAATTTTCAGTTTGATCTATCCCTGGAAGTGTATATAAGAAATATGAATCTGAGAAGATTAAATGTTGTAGATTTCAATAGTGAATTATATTTCAGGCTTAAGTAAATCTAACATATTATTTTTCCCAAAAAGAAAAGATTATTATTTTTATATAATGAGATATGAACATTAATTATTTACTGGTAAAGGGAGTGTAGATAAATATGAAAATATTTCTCATGAGGCATATGGATGATCATTGTACTAGTTATTATTATTTTTAATTCTTTTCACTATCTAATGTTTATTTTACCTTGTATATATCTTAATGGTTTAGTTTCTAAAGTGTGATAAATTTAAACTACCTCAAGTGGTTTATGTTTAAACCAACCAACTTATAAAATAGTGTTATAAGTGTTGAAAACCTAGTGAAATATATGGTTTGATGACGAAGAGAATTTAAATGAGAAATGTAATCTTCAAAAGAACCTAATCATACATAAAGATGTAATTTATCTATGTTTATAACTTGATCAAATAATTGAGTTTGATTTATCTTTATAATAGAGTGGTATAAATATTCCTTTGGATTTTTATGAGGAATATATAAAGGATTATAAATGTGTTTTAGATATATTTCCTAGGGTTGAAAGGACTGAAGGACCAATGAAAGAATTGGCATCTCTGGTGGGGGAGAAGTCTATATAAGGGGTTGAAAACCTGAAGTGATGAAGTATCTAGTAAATTGTGTTTTGGACCAAATTATACTGACTCTCTATGTAATGAGGATGATTTTCCATTTTTAGATAGTCCCCCCATGCCTCAGATATGAACAACACTGACTTTTTATTCTACAACTCCTAAAGGGGATGCAACTCCCGAGGACCATTTATTATCATAGAGCCACTTAATTCTAGTGATAGTGATTATAATTATTAAGAGATGATAGCATACCATGAATTCTATATAGACATTACGTACTAGTTTTTTCCAATATTATGGTCTTTTTTATGAAAAACCCCTCTTCACCCATTCTAAATTAACAATACATGACAGAGCCTCATTTTGATGATATCGTACAATTTCTACTTGGTAAACCAACTATAAAACCTTCTGAAAAACAATTTTCGTGACATGATTAAGATAAAAGGTTTCAAGGTGAACCTATCTATTATTATGATCCATATAAATAAGTTATGTTTGATAAATATTTATGTAGTTAAATTTGATAGATTGAGGAGCCAAAGTGTATCTCTTCAAATAAGGAAAGATCTATGTTGAGATATTCTAGGTTATAGAATAGTGACTCATATTCTAACCCTAGGCCAAGTTTATATCCTTCATTTTAATCTTCTCAACATCAACCTATTGTTAATACTTTTTTTTCCAAATATTAACGTTACTTCTGCTGATTTTGTTCATGTCATGAATTGACCAAACATGGATCACATAGATTGAGAACGAAATCCATGAATGAAGGGAGAATGGAACATAACATAAATTATATATTGATCAATGACTGAGTTAATTCTCCCATTTTGAAGAAATCTGGAATGGCCGGTTAACAAAAATAATTAAATTCCTATTTCTAAGAAGATATAATTTCTCTTGTAAATCAAATTATTACCCCACATATAGATTGTTTGATGGATTGATTCATTTTTTATTTGGGTAAAATAATACATGAATAAATCAATAAATAATCCCTTAAATTAGGTTTGGATTGATCTTTGCTGATTAACAACTCTGCATCATTGTTTTTAGTGAGATCCAAGAACTCAATTGATGGAAATTATCCTTGTGGTACACTGATCATTAATCCATGATATTGTGTCCATCCACCAATGCAGTTTCCATAGAATCTCTATACTATCATTCCCTATAATGTTATATGGATAAACCAGGTAATCCACCATCATAGGTCTTATATAGAAGAAACATGGACCGGATATTAATTAAACTTATAAATTATTTGATTATTTTATTTATTTATAAACCATCCCATGGCCACTGTTAAGCCAAATTCCCAACATGAACAAATATTATGTCACACCTTGGGTACAATACACATTCCAGATTTAATGGTGGTCTAAGATTCCATGTCTAAAAAACCATTCAATAGATATTACATTATCATAGAAACATTATCTGTGTGTGTGTGATATTATATATTTTTATTTTTATTATATCAAAACCAAGGCTCTATGAGACAAATAATCTCACATTTTTCAGTTTATAGATTCAAAAATATTCTTTAAATTATTATAAATTATTACCTGAAAAAAAGGACTTATTAAAATCTCCCCACCTTTACTTATTTTCATTCTTGAAATCAAAAATCTACTCACAAGTGAGGAAACTGAGCCCTTAAATGTGTTCCCTACTCCCACAAGCTTTCATGAATGTTCTTGTTCTATCAAAAAACATTAACCCAATAGAAAAATATTCCCACAATAGTTCTTTTATGGTTGGTTCTCAAATTCCCTTAGGAACCATGAAAAGTAAACTTCTCCCTCAATGCATATCTTATATTGGTCAACATCATGAAATGATTTTCACACAATTATCCTTAGATGTGACAAAAAAACCATAAATCAATTAGTCTAACTATGACGACAGGCTCAATTATTATGCCACCTCTCTTTCCCATCAAAATAACTAAAAAAGAGCATATGAACCCCAAAGTTAGCATATTTTCCCCGCTAAAACTCCATGAACTATGACAAATAAATATACAGTGGAATATATTATTTCTACAACAAAATCCAAAGAACACTATCATAATTTCCCGAAGGACTCCTGACATTTTCAGTCAGTCCTCGTATGCACATGGATGAACTACACATTTTACAACCATCACTAGAACCAACTCGAGACCCACAAGAACTTTATTCTATTGGATCTAACTAGTAAATAAGTGTTATATAGGGTCTCTCATGTATGTATTCAAATAGTGTTACACAAATGGTGGAGTGGATAATGTTTTTATACATAAAATCTACTAATGTTATATGATTGTCCCAGTCATGACCAAAAAAATATGCAATCCCAAAATCACATCCTTCAGAACGTGTGTAGTCTTATTTACCTATCAATATATATGGTGTAACAAATCCACGATCAACCACAACTAAGTGACAAAGGACACCTAAATCCTAATTTTAATCATTACATGAAGTGTTCATCATGGTTGAAATTTATCACCAAGGGAATTCCATTGCTGAAATAACTCTTGCATGAACAAGTATAAAAAGCTGTCCACTAAACTATGTTTTAAGATAGTTATGTAGTGGGATGACTTGAAAAGGAATTATATGATCACTTAGATATTTTCATGACCTCTTGTTGATTATGAAAGAACCATCACAATAACCGAAAACATACTGTTACATTTATACTTCTATCCATGTTCCTTGAACTTGACCTATAAGCTAGTGAGACATTTAAAGTTAAACATTAAAACATGACACTACATTCTTGAACCCTAATTATAATTATAATGGATCTAGGTACATACACATATATACTTGGTATACTAATTAGGGAAAGAAACATCCTCAACACCTTATCTTGCAACATTAATTATTTCATTATCCATCCTCGAATAAGGATGATGTTCTCCCAACCTTCAAGAAAATTACACCAAGAAAATGACATGCAGATATCTGGTCATAAAAGTCCCCCAATAAATATCCCCAATTCCTGTCTCCTTGGATCATATTGTTAGGTCTATAAGACTTCTCCATTCTCTAAGATTTTGTTTTGAAAATATCAATCACCTTCTTCGTAAAAATATATTTTCCTTACACTTCAAAATATATTTTCCGTACACTTCAAAATATATTTTCCTTACACTTAAAAATATATTTTCCTTACACTTCAGAAATATATTTTCCTTACCTTCAAAATATATTTTAATCACACTTCAAAATATATTTTCCTTACACTTCAAAATATATTTTCCTTACACTTGAAAATATATTTTCCTTACACTTCAAAATATATTTTCCCTACACTTGAAAATATATTTTTCTTACACATCAAAATATATTTTCCTTACACTTCAAAATATATTTCCCTTACACCTCAAAATATATTTTCCTTACACATAAAAATATATTTTATTTACACTTCAAAATATATTTTCCTTACACTTCAAAATATATTTTCCTTACAATTCAAAATATATTTTCCTTACACTTCAAAAATCTTTTTTCCTTACACTTTAAAATATATTTTCTTTACACTCCAAAAATATACTTTCTTTACACTCCCAATTATATTTTCTTTTTGCTTAGATGTCTGGGTTTTTGGATTCTTAATGTTCTTAAGCTTTGACTTCCTGGTTATCGGTACTGATGTTCGTTAAGACAGATTTTTCATACCAATATCGGAAATCAAGATACTAAAATCATTATACTATTTTTATGAAAACCCTTTCTGAATTTTACAATTCTAGAATTTTTTATTCAAAGCCTTGTTTTCCTAGAATTCTGAATCTTATATTTTCTCTCATATCATTCCAATTTTATTGGATTCCATGTTCCTTACACTTAAGGTGTAAGGAATTTATATTCATGCTTAGTTATATAAAATTATGTCGTTGTTTCTCTTATAAACTTACCATTATATGTTTTCCACGTGTCCAGGTCCCACTGAAATTTAATGAAATATGATTTTTGGAGTAGAACCAACCGACAGAATTTTGAAAGCTATAAATAGGACCTCATATGATAAGATCCAGATGAGTTGATGAGTCGAAAAGATTATAAGTTCACATGTTTAAATTTATAGTTTCTACTCTCTAAAAGTGATTTTCTCTAGAGTGAGAGGATCTTATAAAATCTCAAGAATCATGAAGAATGTTTGAATGGATTGTTCAAACTTTGCTTCATGACAAATTACTTCGTGTAGAGGTGTGATTTCCTTAAAATCATAGACTTTTGGTTTTGATGTTAGAGGTGCCAATTTCCATACAAATTTAGGTCATGTGGTGATAGCAAGACAGAAACCAATCTTAGGATTGAGGGCTTACCCTGGGATTGGGTAAAACAAGCTTTCTTATAAGTATAAAACAAGGTAACTTTATCCATGATTGTTGGATACCCTCCTCTTTGGGTGAAAAGAAGATTTTAATTTTCTTCTTCTTTGTAAGAGTTAGGAAGTTTACTTTTTGTATAAACTTTCTATTTTGCATCTCTGGTTCCAAGAAATTTTATACGCCTTGTGGTAGAATTTCTTTGTAAGAAAAGTTTCTTATGATTTAGACTTAATACCTTTATATTTCTATGAGAAGGTGATTTCTTATTAGAGGTGTTGTGAGTTTTTCTTATACAAGATTTCCTTATGAAAATTTTAAAGTATACAATTCGCCCCTCTTGTATATTGTTATTTACATCACTTTTTCGATCCTAATATTGGTATAGAGTAGTATATCATATACCATACCTTCCTAAAAATTAGTATCAGAGGAGGTTAAATCTGAATTAATCTCACGATTAGACTCAGAAGAGAAATCATCTTCTTCATCATATTTTCGAAATAAGAATTTTAGACTCACAAGTTCGTATTCATATTTTTCATAGAGATACTCTAGTTCTTATTTTTATTTAATTTTATTTTTAATGTTATTATTTAAGAACATTATATTTTCTTTAATCTCTCCCACTAATATTTTTTGTTGAAGAAAGGTATATTTTTTATGGTAGGATCCATGCATATTGGTTATTTGGACAATTTAAATCCTACTAGACCCCCTATTTTTGATGGAAACGATTATGAGTACATGAGAGATAGGATGAAGACTTTCATTATTAATAGTATATTTGATAACTATATGATGCTGACAGGAGAATATAAGATTCCTAATCAGACATTGAGAACTTTTACGAATCAGGAGAAATCAGAATACCAAGAAAATTTCAGAGTTAGAAATACATTGCTATGTTCCATGACTAGAAACATCTATAGTCAAACAGAGTCCTTGAAATTTGGATTGTCTCAATTTGAACAACTATTTTGATACATTGAGTGTCGAAGCAGGGGCTGAATATAACAACACTTTTCCCTCAGAAGCCGAGTCCGATGGAGATCGACCCTCAACTGAAATAGGAGAGTATGGTAGTGGCCTGCACAGCCCGAGGTGGAAGGAGGGGAATAAAGAAAACATGGACCCCAAAAGTTGCATTGCCTCCAAGAAACAAAAATCAGTGGGATGAAGAGACTACTCATATCTTTTTAAGCCGATAGCGACACGATCAGCCAAAAAAGTTAGAAATTCCACATAACAAGAACCTCAAACTATGGAATAAGGGGAGTTTT
Organism: Viscum album; assembly: GCA_963277665.1. Taxonomy (NCBI): domain Eukaryota; kingdom Viridiplantae; phylum Streptophyta; class Magnoliopsida; order Santalales; family Viscaceae; genus Viscum; species Viscum album. The sequence continues at coordinate 879,252,741 of OY728163.1, forward strand.
CATAGGTTTTGGGCACCATGACGGGTGGAATGGAGGAACAACAATTAGGAGGAATTGGTTTCCCAAATCCGTAGGCAGAGAAGTATGTGGAAGTTTTGGAGTGTCCTCAAGCTGATGAGACTATGGGTCAATTTGGGGTGATTTCACTACATCTATAGGATGCGCGATTAGAGAATATGGTTAGGCTCCCTTCTGTACAACAGCGAGAGGCAGGGACTCCTGTTAGTACTCAACAATGAGAATATACGCCTATAGACCCCAATATGGAACTGATCATGCATTTGGAAGAATAAATTGTGGAGGAAATCCTAAAAATTAAGGCAACGAAGGGAGAGGTTGACCAAATGATGGAAAGAATGATCGAACCTGTTGTTACCAGGGAGCAAGGAGAGTGGATAGAGAAGAAAGACCATATATTTATTAGAGGGTTTAACATGGACAATATCAGCAATGAGGAGTACATGATCTCTTGGGATTATCTATTGTATCACAATAAATACGTCTTGAAGGATTACCTAGATATACAGGTAAATGCTATCCCTTGGAAATTATGTATGGAAATTGAGTCCAAACGGCTTAAACTTTTCTTTGATAAGTTCGTAGTTTCTTTTTTTTCCTGACCAGGTTTGTTGTGCGGGATCTCCATTCCCCCATGAAAGTGTTTTAATAAAAAAAATGTAACTTAGGAGGAATAACTTATAGTCTATGGGAGAAAAAAGGTCTTTATGATGAAATACTGGTTGAAAAGATTATATACATTATGCCAAATGAATGAGGGTCCAAGAGGACAACAATTGATGAGAACAGGAAAGTCACCTAGATTTCCTTATATGAGTTTTTTGGAACTCTTCTAAAACATGAGACTAGAATGAAGAGATATGTTGATAATATTAAGAAAAATAATGGAAATGAAAGTGTTTCATTCACAATGAATTATAACTATACAAAATAAAAAACTCCAAAAAGGGTTACTAGATCAAAGTCAAAGAAAGTATCTATTCAATTAGAATCTATTGATACAGAAAAAACTAAGAACGAGCTAGCTAATATTTTTCAGAGAATGAACAAGATAGTATCTCAGAAGAACTATCAAAATAATTTCAAAAAGTGAGACTACATAGAAAATAAATATCGGGAAGTTACTTGTTATGAATGTAGAAGAACATGCCTTATCAGACCTGATTTCCCTCTTTTGAAAAAGAAGGATAAATAGGAATGAAATTCAGAGAGAAACAAGAAGAATTTTTATCATTCTATGCACAAGAAAAGTATTAAAGAAAATGACACTTGGGGTGATAGTTGTGGATAGTCTTATGAAAGTGAATATTCTGAATATGATTCATCAACACAGAAAAATATAGGATTCATTGCTACTACTTCTTTCCCAAATTATTATTTTATGGCCAAGGTATGTTCTGTTGTGGATTTAATAAATTTATCTCTTGATAAGGATTATTATACTAAAGATATTACATTTTATGAAGATACTTCATCTTTAGATAATGAAGAAATACCATCTTATAAATAATTATCTAGATTTCTATGTTTTTAGAAGAAACAAAATTGTAAAATTTCTATGAAACTAGAAAAGACAAATACTAGAGAAGAAGTTTTAACAAAAGAGATTTCAGACCTTACTAGAGATCATGAAGATAAGGATCAGTTCCTTGAAAAACATTATAAATTATTTAAGGAATAAAATTCTGAAAAGGCAAAACATTAAAATGATCTTAAGAATGCTATTTCTAAAATAAATGTTTTTGAGGAAAAATCTAGCTCAAAAAAAATAATTCCAAATGATATGGATTTGGTAATAAGACTAAAATCTGAAATATTTTCCCTTAAGAAAATTTTTTCCAACTGTACTTCTGGTAAAGAAAATTTTGACAAGATGTATTCTCAAATTAGACATCACTGAAACACTTTTAGATTTGGTTATACTCACAGAAAATCTATTTTCGAAAATAACTAATTTATTCCATCCAAATCCCCCTTATCTACAAAATGTCAAAGTGGAGTACATTAGATGAAATCATGTTCTTTAAACATAATTCAATCTCTAGGTTTCCACAAGGATTATTTTTTCAAAAAAATGTGGGTTCCTAAAATTTTATTGTCTAACTCTAGATCCAATCCCGTTTGGATTCCGAAAATCTAATTTTTGTATTTACAGGAAAATGAAGAATGTACCAATAATATCTAGTATATGGATAGTAGGATTTCTTGTCATATGACTGGTACCAAAAGTTATTTCCATATGATTGTGAAATCCAAAGGTAGAAAAGTAACCTTTGGGGATATTTCTAAAGAAGAAATTTTTGGTATTGGTAATATCATTCTTCTTGGAAAATATTTAATCACTTTCCACTGCTAAAGCATAATATGTAATAGTTGGAAGTTGTTGTGCTCAAGTATTGTGGATTCAACACACACTCACAGATTATGGCATGAGTTTTTCCAAAACTCAAATCCTGTGTTATAACATTAGTGCCATACCTCTAAGAAAAACCCCATCACATCATTCCTATGTTAATCACATAGATATTAGGCATCAATTTCTTAGGGATCAGACACTCAGAAGAGATATAATTGTTTAATTCATCAGAACGTAATAACAACATGATGATATATTTACCAAACCACTACCATCTTATAGATTTGAATATATTAAAAAGAATTTAGGAATGATATTTGTAAGATATTCATTCATATCTAATTATTTTTTACCCATATCCTAACATTAGATACTCCTAAGTTCAGGGGGAGTACATTTGTTTGAATTTTTTTAAATTCATGTTTTCATTAAAAAAATTTGTTGCTTTGGGAATTAGTGAATTTCGGAATTAAGATGTTTTTCCCCATAGTGTTTGTTTTAAAAAAAATCCCAAAATTTAAATTATCAGAATCCGTATTTCTGGAATTAAAATTCTCGGAGTCAAATTTCTTTAGTTTTTTTATCCCCAAGAATTTTTTTTCTTTCTCTTAATACTGATAATTACTTTAGAGATTCCTTAAAGGTGCATTTTCTTAACCCTAATTTTTTTTATTTTTTAATTTGTTAGTATTTCCTTATTTTAAGAAATTTTTCATATTTCCTTAAGATTCAACTTTCAGTTTTGTAAAACCTTAAAATTTTGGTATGCAGATATTTTTTAACCATCCTCAAACATTAGAACTTTTTGGGAAAATCAGATCCGTTTTATTTTCTTATGGAAGATGAAAGGTCAGAGTTTGTCTATATAAGGTCTACCCCACTTCATAAGGACCCCACTAGTTTCTTAATCCTTCAAGTCGAATTTCTTCTACTTTTGAGTTTGTCATTATTGATTTCTTCATAAATTTATTGTAGATCTGAATGTCAGGAAGTTCCGATTAGATGGCAGTTAAGGAGAATAAAGACAAAATGATATTTTGAGAGATACGTTTTTGTTCAGAATTTTTTAACCGGTATGATTCTATCATCTCTCGTATTTTTAAATTCAATAATTGGGATAGTATTTGTATATAAAAGTACAAGGATCAAGATCCTATATATTTGGAAGTAGTTATACAATTTTTTTATTCTATCCATTTCATTAAAAAGGACAGAAAGGAATATTTCATATTTAAGGCTTATGAAAAGTCTTACACCGTTCCATTCCGAAAAGCATCCAACTTCTTGAAGATTCGGTATTAAGGAAAAGCCCTGACCAGTTTCTACAAAATTCCTGGTAAGAAAGGTTCATTCGAGAAGAATAGTTCTTTAGAAAGTCTCGACATCAAGTGAGTTAAGACTCTGAAGCTTGCACTTTTATCAGTGGACCACTAGTTGGTAGCTTTATGGACGCAGGGGTTCTTTATTCCAAGGAAAGGGGATAAAGATTTCTTAAAGACGTGTGACATTATATTGTTAGACTTTCTCATACACCTTAGGAATGTTAATTTTGTGAATTATATTTTCCATACGATTAATTTTGTGATAGCCAGTACCATCAAATCTCAAATTCTTATTTATCCAGCCACTATCTCAAGGATAGTTGTTATGGTTTTAGCTGAAATTAAAATTGCATGAATTTCTGATTTGAAGCCCTGTAAGATCATGTTACTAAGTGAGGATATGTTGAAGATAATGAAGCTTTCTTACAATCCAAACTCTAAGAAGTTTGAAGAATTCATGACTCCGGAAATTTAAAATCCAGCATCGAAAAAATTCATTCTGGAATCATCCAAAGTAGCACAGAAAAAGTCAGTCCCAGAATCTTAAAAAAGTGTTCAGAAGAAAAAAAAAAGACGGATGAGGCATCTTATGAGAATCCTATATCTGTAGGTTAGACTTCATCTCCACCAGTGTTAAAGAAATTGAAGGATTACTCTGATGATATTGTTGCTGGCTAAAGGAAATTACCTGAATCCACAATGAAAGGGGATCCAATCATTGGGTTTTATCCAGTAGAGGCAAAGGCTTTAAAGATTCAAACTATGGATGTATTATAAAAATAATCTAAGGATAAAAATCAGAAAAGGAAGAGAACTGAGATATAGATTTTACAATCCCTACTGAATGTTGTAGAATAGTCCTCTGAGAAGCTACATATACCGGATGTCACTCCGAAACCTAAAAAAGGCAAAGAAAATTCTAGTGATACCGGAACCTATTCTGGAACCACAAGAACAAGAACAAGAAGAGGATGAAATTATTCAAGAAGAAGAAGATGATGTTATTAGACAAGTTTATGAGTATGTTGCAACACCAAGAGTTTCTAACGAGGAAGAAGAAGAAGAAGAAGTAGAAGAAGTTGGGATTGAAGTCGAAGAAGTAGAAGAGGTAGAAGAATAGATTAATGCAACCGGAAGTGAAGATGAAATTCATGAATCTGAAAACAGTGATACTGGAAGTGAAGAAGAGATAGAAGAGGAAGAATTTCAAGAAGAATCCAAAAATGATATGACTATAGAAAATGAGGAAGTCCCTCAGGGTTCCAAACCCTCTACAGTACTGAAAATTGATAAAGGGAAGGCTATTATGGTTTCCCCTTCTGATACCGACTCTCCTCAAAACCTTGAGAATCCAAATACCTCTGCTCCGAAGGTCAATAAAGAATAATCTGACTCTGAGTCCTCATTATCTATGGGTTATGAATTTGTAAAAAATTTGTTAAAAAAATTAGTAAGTACCATTCTGGTACTTTCTAACGTAGATTCCTGGCGCCAAATGATATAGGAAACCTTAAATAAAAAAATAGACTCAACATCTATGCTGATAGACATAGTGGTGAAAGGTGAAGCTGATAATAATAATCTTCTCATTGATTACAATGCTCAAAAACTTTCATGTGAGAATGTGATGAGCTGAACTAGAACCTTATCAGATAAAGTTCTATAATTCTCTAACATCATGGAATCAGCAAAGGGATCATTCAATGATGTATCAAATGAGCTGACAAAAGTCTGGAATTCTTTATCAAATAAAATTTCAAGTGTGCTAGCTGCAAGGAAAAATGAAGGTAAAAATATTCTTGATCAAATGAATACCATAGATGAAGTTGTTAATTTTCAGAAAACAAATATCTGATGGTCTTAATAAGAAATTGGATTCACAAGAAAAATTGATCAATGTTCTTGAAGATAAGAATCAATCACAAGAATTTATGATCCATGCCTTGGAGAAGAAGGTAGCTGACCAAGATGCAATGATAGTGAAGCTTCAAGAAGATCACAATGAGGTGAAAATGATTAAGTCCATGGTGAAAAATCTTCTTTCAGATAAGAAGAAGGAGGGTTGATACATTTCTTATCCCATGCCGAATTTTTATTTTATTTACTTTCACGAATATTTTAATGAAAAATTCCTTGCTAATATTTTATATGTTTTCTCGGGTATATTTCTTTCTAACCTTACACTTCAAAGTATATTAACCTTACACTTCAAAATATATTTTCCTTACACTTTAAAAATATATTTTCCTTACACTTCAAAATATATTTTTTGTGCACTTCAAAATATATTTTCCTTACACATCAAAATATATTTTCATTACACATCAAAATATATTTTCCTTACACTTAAAAATATATTTTTATTACAAATCAAAATATATATTCCTTACACCTCAAAATATATTTTCCTTACACTTCAAAATATATTTTCCTTACACTTCAAAATATATTTTCCTTACACTTCAAAATATATTTTCCCTACACTTCAAAATATATTTTCCTTACACTTCAAAAATATATTTTCCTTACACTTCAAAATATATTTTGCTTACACTTCAAAAATATATTTAACTTAAACTTCAAAATATATTTTCCTTATGCTTAGATTTCTAGTTTTTCGGTTTATTAAAGTTCTTAAACTTCGACTTCCTGGTTATCGTTACTGAAGTTCCTTAAGATAGATTTTTCATTACAATAACAGAAATCACGATACCAAAATCATTATACTATTTTTATGAAAACCCATTCTGAATTTTAAAAATCCAGAATTTTTTATTCAAAGCCTTATTTTCCTAGAATTCAAAATGTTATATTTTCTCTCATATCATTCCAATTTAATCCTATTCTAAGTCCTTATACTTAAGGTGTAAGAAATTTATATTCATGGTTACTTATATAAAATGATGTCATTGTTTCTATTATAAACGAACCATTGTATGTTTACCACATGTCTAGGTCCCTTTTAAATTTAAGGAAATATGATTGTTGGAGTGGAACCGACCGATAAAATTTTTAAAGCTATAAATAGGACCTCAGATTATGAGATCCAGACGAGTTGAAGAGTTGATGAGTTGACAATATCATAAGTTCACATGTTTTAATTTAGATTTTAATCTCTTTAAAAGTGAATTTCTCTAGAGTGATAGGCTCTTATAAACTCTTAGGCTTCATGAAAAAATATTGAACCACTTGTTCAAACTTTTCTTCATGCGAAATTGCTTTGTGTAGAGGTGTGATTTCCTTAAAATTAGAGAATTTGGGTTGTAAAGTCAGAGGTGTTGATTTCCATTAAAATGGAGAGCTTGTGGGGATTGCAAGACAGATACTGATATTATGATTGAGGTATTACCCTAGGGTTGGGTAAGACAGACTTTCTTGTAAGTATAAAACAGTGGACCTTTATCCATGTTTCGTGGATACCCTCCTCTTTGGGTTAAAAGATGATTGTAAATTTCCGTTGCTTTGTAAGGGTTAGGAAGTTTTATTTTTGTATAATCTTTCTAACTTGTATCTCTAGTTGCAAAAAATTCTATACACTTTTTGGTATAATTTCTTTGTAATAAAATTTTCTTATGATTTAGACTTATGAACTTTATATATCTCTGAGAAGGTGATTTATTATTATAGGTGTTGTGAATTTTTCATAAACAATATTTCCTTAAGAAATTTTTAAAGTATACAATTCAACGCACCCCCTCTTATATATTGTGCTTTTCAGCACTTTTGTGATCCTAATATTGGTATAGAGTAGTATATCATACTCCATACCTTCCTAAATCATAGGAGAAGAGGTGTTGGAACAACCATCGACTGGAGGTACGATGCACAATCCTTGTCCTTCAGGGTCGACATTAAAGCGATCAAATACCCGATCACCTCTCTCAACAACACTGGAAGAAATACTTCAATGCTTACATCTACTACCACAAACAAGATCTTGGGTGGATCTCAATATAAAAATTCCCCAAACATTTCAATATATAATAACACTCCAATTTTCAAGAGGACAAATCTAAACATGTGAACCTCTTGAATCTAGAACTACTACATCAAGTGTGTAAAATAAATTTTTTACTGTTCGAGAATGTCTAGAACCATTCTCAAGTTTCTAAACTCCTCCACCACTAACATCGAGTACATGAAGATTTTATCGAATAAGACTACAAAAAATAGATCCCAGTCAATTTTTGAAATATCTAGTCCCTAAGACTCACAAAAAGTTATGGGAAATATAACTTGATGAAATGTATCAAAATGAATTTAAAGAAACCAAGGTGGATTTAAGATGTCTCCTTTGGTATATTCTCCTCTAAAACTCATATCATATGATAACTCATCTTAAGGTCATCATCTAAGAACCAATTCAACCATAACCGGTGGTCAAATAAAAAATTGATTCTATAGGGGGTAATCCTTCTTAACTGACTCCTAGTTCTGGTAATATTAGTCTATGTCAAACCATATGTACACATATTACTTCTAAGTGAAAAATACTAGGCTCCACAAGGAAACCCATTCGGAATAACAAGCACCTACTCTGTAAATTCATTTAATTATAACTTCAACTCTCATAGCTATATGGGGTCATCTAATATAATAATAGAAATATTGGGATATCCCTAGTGAAATTACATAAATAAAAAAACCTTTTAATGTGGAAGTAATCCTGGAAACTCATTAGGTAAGAATTCCTCATACCTATCCAAAACAATAGGAAACTTAAAGCTCATTGAATTTGATGATTCAAGGGTCATTCTAGACAACTAATAAGGAATCTTTTATATCCTTATATACACAATCATTTCATACTCTTCAATGGATTCATTCTCACTAAAGAAGGAAAATTCATCAATCAACATCGATACTTCATCCCTTACTTGTAACTTCCAACTAAGTTTGGATGGTAGGCTACCTATCCATATCGAGGATTATCAAAGGGTTACACTGCCACTATATAATGGTTTTATGTGAGGCTTTGTCTCCTCTCAGAGTGAGGTCACACTATCAAAACAATGTTGTGACCACTTATCCTCCCATATGGATTCTCTAAACACAAGTTTAAAGAATAATATCACAATTTTAATCACTAGGCCTTGAAAAAGGGTTATATTCAGGGAAATTTGGATTATGACTCTGTGATAAAAATGCATTTGGGGTAGTGAAGACACATGTCATACCTCGAACCATGCTTGAACCTTCTGGGTCACATAATCCTACATTCGAATGTTATTGTTTTTATTAGCCTCATGTTCTCTAAAACTAGGGGCATATCAAACAAATTTTCACATTTAAAAACTTAAACACACAAGTTATAGGAACTCATCCTCCAAACATCAACATTATGTTCTTTAGGAGTCACTATCTCAACCACATAGATTTGGATCACCACATAAGAATTTTTTTTAGTGGAGGAATTGTATATCCTATATTTTTGTTCGAAGTGATGTTGAACATCACCAAAAAATAGATCTATCGATGCAGTGTGTAACCCTGTAGAAGTATCACCCTGAAGAACACCATAAATAAGGATCTTATCCAAGTAGGAAATTCAAACCATAGGTTTACCCCAGTCCTCGTCCACTTCAAAAGGTATTTTGTCTCCCCATTAAATCTGGGTGACCTATAACTTTGAAGATCATAATGCACACACAAAATTGTTGTGTTTCCTATGAGTCCCATTGTATCAAGATACTATTATTTGAAGAATAATAGTTGTGATTTCAACCATACAATAGGTTTTGGTTTGAAAAGATTTGTAAAACCTAGATTCGTACCTCAAGAAAATCATCCACTAACTAAGGGTCTAAATCACTACAATACCAAAGTGTTATATATCATTGAAACTCGTGAAATTCCCTAAAAACATTTACAACATCATCCAATAACATTAGAGATATTATATGTTTAAAACATGGATGATTCAACTATTTATTGGGATAAAGAACTTATCTATACATGTGTGGAGGAAACGCCTCTTGAATGGTACCCTAAACCATATCCACAATGTTTAACTAGTTCTCTTCACATGACTATCCTGAAATACTATATGTATTTAATAATGGATACATAGTTAAAATTATCTATATCTACCATGTTAAAAGAACATATCATTGGAGGTGACTCACGAATCACGTGGAATCCACAATCCAATCATATATGATGCATGTGGAAATGTTTTCCTTGAAACCAGTGCCTACATTTGAAAGTAAACAAGAAGATTTTTAATGTTTAAATGAATGGATACATCGGTTTCCACACCAAAACTAGATTGCCTAGTCTGGTATCTAAACTTGAGATGCTACAACACTATTGTGCTAGCTCCCAAACCAAGCATCGCAACTATATAATCTCCAAACATTAGTCCAAAGATATCCTAATTTAATTAAAATCTATCACGACCCAACCTACTAAGGCTTTCTTTTCTGAAAAAAAATCCAATTTTGAAACCCCAATCCCACCTCCAATAGGACAGGGGCTAGAGAATAATGCTGAGTATAAATAACATAGACAAGGGAAGCATTGGCCAAATGTACCTTTACACATGCATAAATCTCCATGCACTAGTTTAATTTGTAAAGATAAGAAACTAATACTAGAAATGAATGAATAATGTATATATCATTTTGTAATAAAATAACAATTACAAATAAAGGGATAAATATGAGCCTTCTAAAACTGTTAAAGGTTCTAAAAATGATGAAATCCAAGAGGCAACTACACAAAATCAACTCCTAAATTGATTTGAGTACCATCTAGCTTATCTAAAATCTAACTATAATCTAACTAAGATCTACCTACCCCTCATCCAAATAGTAATCCAAAAATGGAAACCCATCTATATAAGGCATGACGTGTGTCCATAGATCTGATGTAGGGGTTAGTATAAATGTACCTTGTTGGACACCCTAAATTCACCAAAAAAAGAATCACGTGAGACTAGAAATCTCATTGCCAAAAGGGAATTTAAATTAGAATATGAGATAAGAATTATAATAAACCATATATGATATATAATAAGAGCAATTAAATAGACCCAGGGTATCTCTATAATTATATCCCAACTAAGAAATATGAGTCGTCATAAAGCTCTAAAGGTCCATCTATGATGCCCAATGTCATGTGCAACCATACAAGAATCCATGTGGAGGACCCACACATCTACATTATGCTAAAAACAAATTTGGAACTATCTCATAGTCATTTATCCCATTAAACCTCCAAGATTCATTTTAGAGGGCATGCTCCTCACCGCTATGCTTCACAATTGAGGGGGAACAATCTCCAGTTGAGGACCCACTCCCCACTAGAGCTCAAAGATTCAAGGGTTCCACTCCATAGATAGAGGAACCATTCCAAATGTATTATGGTTGTTTTATATCTCTACCTGTGTAATGAGTATGGTTAATTACTTCCTAATATAATAGATGAGTTTCTAACCCTGATAACACTGTGATAATCACACCCAATAACTATCATCAGTCAGGCATTGTTATAATAATCATCATTCTTATAACACCATGCTTCGTATATATGATTCAAAAATGAAGGACCCCATTACCTCATATGTGGAAAATTAATTAGGATAGGATATTTCCATGCTCAAATAGATGTCTTGAATAAGTAAATATGCAAGATGGAAGATAAAGGGCACCAACTTATTTTGAAGAAGTGTCTAGAATGTACAATGTTCCACACAATGTGTCTCCCTAAGACTTCCACTTCCTATTTCTCACCATCCCACATGGAATGTCTTCCTACAGATACATGGAGTGTCCACTAGGGGTACATGATTTATTAAGGTTTACAAACACATGATGTTTGTCGTCTATTACATCATAGATACTCAAGATATTCATATGTATACTAGTTGTGTCTAGGCTTGTTTAGTTTCACTTTTCATAGTATAAAACATGTTCCCTAAAAAAAATTGGTGTGTCGGGTCAACATGGTCTCTTATGAATGCACTCCTTGTACACATTGATCCTGCAGATGAAGGAGGTTTACTAGGTGAGATGGGTTACACAACCACCTGGGTATGTACTCCCTATACATGTTTATTTGGTCAACTAAGATTAAAATGATGTGGGGTATAATCTCATGATCTGTTTCATATTTCACTCAATAAATAAACCCTATAAGCTACTCATAGGGAACTACATGACATGTAGTTTTTATTATCCCAAAAATTATAAAATTTTCATGCATTTTCACCCATGAGTCGTCGCCACCTCTGGGATTGCCAAAAATCATGTCATAACACTCAAATATAGGCCAATATAACATCTTATAGTGTCTTGAAGTCATATTATAGACATTATTCACCTAGAAACAATATCTATTTCTATCCTAAAGTAACTCACAATAATTGTCTTTTGAATACACTATTGCATGTACTATGATCAGATTACCACCATCATTGATGCCTGGATTCTGACATATGCTTGGATTTTCCCTTCATCACACCACTGAAGAAATCCACTCAATCTAGATCACAAACCCTCTATTAATATATTGATCATCACATACCATTCATTTTTATCATTATTCCATCATGATTCCAACATCCAAAACCGAACATTTGACTATGATTCATTGTTTTAAATATCAAACAGATAATGATCAGTCTACCTGGGTATAGTTGAATCATCAGAGATCTGATTTTTTATGAAAACACCCATAATATAGGGTGAAAGTATCATAATAAGAAGAAAATCATGGTCAATGACCATGATTTTTCACCATTATTTGAAATAATCCAATACTGGTTTATCATAAAACAAATTTAATACCTAATTCTAGGAAGATAAAACAATATACCTAAATCAAATGATAGACCTACCAATCAGTTGTTAGAAGGATTGATTCATGTTCTTTATGGGAATAAATAATGATAAAATTCCACATAAAAAAATACCTTAGGTTTAGATTGATCACTGATGAAAAGAATTTATACCCTTTTTTGATGACAAGATCCAGGAAATATATTGATAGTGATGATCCTCACAGTACACCAATTGTTGATCCATGATCTCATGACCATCTTCCAAAGCACTCACTACGAGAGCCACGTCCACCCATTCCCTCTATGGTTATATATCTAAACCTAGATAATCCTTCATAACAGGTATTATATAAAGAAAATAGGTCTGGTGACTAATTAAACAACTAAATTAATTAAATAATTAATTCATATATATTCGCATGATAACGCTTAAACCAATCACCTAACACACAAAATTATTATGTCATTCCTAGGGTAAAACATGGATTCTAGATTTTCTTGTGGTCTCAAATGTCTCACATAAAGATCCATTCAATAGATATTCCATTATCACATAAAATTTTATCATGCTGATATAATATTTTTAATATTTTTAATATATCCACACCAATTCTCTCTGAGATTCAAAATACCATGATAACTAAGTGCCTACTTGGAAAATATTCATTAAAATAGTCGTACATTGAAAAATAGATTCACAAAACTTCAATTTAATAATGATATGTTGTATGTTTTGATTGATGTTTTTCTTATTATATGCTATGGTATTGAATATAATGGGATGAGAAAAATTTCCTTTACTATTGAGAAAGTTGTTGTTCATATAAATCATATAATAATTCCAAAATTATATTACATGGATCATGATATTAGATGTTTTAAATAATATATGGAAGGTATCCATATATAGATAGTATCTTATTAGGATTATGTGATAGATATGTTGGCTAAGATAGAAAAGATGTATCTCTATTTCATCACTAGTTCTTCCATGGCTTCTACCTATACTTATGCTCCTCCCCTACATCTGTTTTTATAAATAAGAATGTAATCAGAATATGTTTCTATGAATAAGTCTAATTTATGTTGGAATGTGTAACATATATAAAAAATCATGTAAATATTGATGTTACTGCACATGGGGACGATCATTATGAAATGTTTAAAGATGAAACAATAATGACTACAAAGTACAAAGTTATCATTAAGGGGGATATAAAGTATTATGTCAATTTAATTTTCAATAATTCATATTTAAATAGTTATTTTAGATCCTTAGACAATATCATACTATACCACACTAAACCACTAATTTAAAATCAATTATAAAGAATCTATTGATCATGACAGCACATCTAAATCGGTTTTATTTTGAGAAGTTTTTTATTTCAGTTCATAGAGAATTTGTGTTGAGTTAGGATATAAATTACAATGATCTTTGAGACTAATCTACTTATAGCTAGTGATATTGTTCTATAACCTTTGGCTCTTCCCATACCATGTATATCTCAATTCCCTTTCCAGGGATTTAGCTTCTACCACTACTTCAGTTGCTTCCCCTCCAATCATTAATTAACCAAAAACACCTCCTATAGGACACTTCTGTCTAAAACAAACAAAATACATTCCTATAATATATCCTATTTTCAGAAAAAAGTTGATTCTAATACCCACATATTCTCCTCATCATACTGCTCCTACTCTAATTGTTGGAAAATTAAGCATCTATATTGATGATTTTTTTATTCAGGGCGTTGATGACTTAGAATTTGTTTATGGAATCTGATATGGACTATTGTAAATAATTATTTTTTTCCATAAATGATATACATTTATTCTTATCTTGTCTTTTACTTTTATATACTATTTATTTTCTTTATAAATATACATTCTCACACTTCTTTAAATATTTTTCATAATATCAAATAGGTGAGTAAATGCATTAATATTTTATTTAAATTTATTTTATATTGTTTTTCAATGCATTTTTATTATTTGATTATTCCATGATTTTTTATCACCAAAAAAGAGTACATTTTTTTATTTGTTTCAGCAATTAATTGTTCTAATTATCACAATTAATTATTATTTTATTTCAAATCTAATCTGTGTATTAGCTAAATATTTTTTCTAGAATTTTGGAAAAAAATTTAATTCTAGAAATGGCTATCGTTCCAGATCGGCAGGACAATCAATAATGAATCCAAACCTCCTAAGGAATGTTAGAAAGTGATAATTTTCTTCGGTGATCAGCAGAACATGAGCATAATTAATTAAATATAAGGGTATTTAATAAACCATATGATGAAAGCTAGTACATTGCCAAATTTTTTAATAGTATTGAAGTGATAGTATGAAAATTAGATAAACATCATCCCTAACTGATCGACCATTATAGATTTTGGACAAACTCATCAACCGACCACCTGGGTAACCAAGAAACCAAAATAATAATTAGAGTGGCTACATGCTATCTTAACTAACCTCATGGGTAACCAAGTGACAACAATACTAATCAGATCAACCATGCACTATGTTGACAAACAGCATGAAAAGTGTTAGCTTTTAACTAGAGGATGAATATTCCTTGTGACTTAAAGATAACAAAAAATGAAGTGAACAGACCCCGAGGTAGACTCGGATTTTGGAAAACTACTAAAGTGAACATATGGAATTAGAGTGATCGCATTATCACATAAAGTTACTATAGTAGATGGATTAGTTGTATGAAATATAAGGATCCAGACTGTAGATGTTTTTCAAGGTGTTGAAAGTACCATCGAGAATATGACATGAAGCTATTTATGAAAACATGAATAAAATGGGATACAATTTTAATATAACACATTATAACCACCTTATATGAAGAATTAAATTCATCATTATAGTCATTTAATGCATTCATATTTCATTCAATATATGATCATTAGGAATGATTCTTTCCCCATATATATTTTTTAGGAATATTTTTTAAAAAGACTAATGTCAAATAAAAACAATGTGAACTACTACGAGAGTAAAAAACATGAACCAATACGAATTTTTCAATAAAAGGACACTCTGTTTTCTTGTGAAATTATTTTAAATATATGATAACACCTTCCAATATTTAGATCTTTTTTAGAACTAAAGGAATACATCAAGAATAGAATTTACCTCTCTAGAACAACTAAATATATAATTTTTTATGGATAAAACGTTCTTCTATATCTCTCTTATTTTTATTACATTTGAGTTTTCTATAATATTTTTTCAAAATATATTATTGAACATACTCTTGTTTATTATATAGTATTTATTAGATATTTTAACATTGTTTCATTCGTATTTTTACTCCCAAAAAAACTATAGAATAGTTTTTGTGATAGCCTAGATATCCTTTTGTGCTATTGTACTCTATAAACTGGATCTAAGTTGTGGGTAAATTTATTGATTAATAAATGCGGTTGACATCATGTGACCTTCAAGTAAAGAGGATTATGTATTATATTTAGACTGATCCTCTTTTATTTATTTGTTACACTCTTTGTTTTAATTCATTTCAAACTTTGTTTTTAAACATCTTAAAAATAACTTTATTAAATATATGCATAGATTACTACATTTTACAAGTGATTTCTTTTTTGTTTAATGAGTATATTATAATATAAAAATATTAGGATCAACAAAATCTATTAAAAATGATCTTGGATCAATATTTTACGATTATATTTCAAAAAATTAAAATATATATTTTTACTATCTCAGTTAACATGTCTATTTTATTATATTGGGTAATTATGTTTTAAATTTTGTTAAAATAGAAATTTTGGTTAGATATGGAATTCAAACCCCCACTTGAGTACTCAACTCAGACCAATAAGATTAATTTATGAAATACATCATTGGGGATTCTAGTATGTAAATGAAATGTGATATGTTTTAGAAATTTTCAAAATGATATAACCATAATTGATGTGATTAAATTCATGAAAACATTGGTGTAACATTGTGAAAAATAAATAATTTGTTTGGATATATGTTTTCATTGAAAAATATTATTATATATACCCTAATATTTGTACAGTTATAGAAATATATAGGTTCCATGTGCTCATTGATAATGACCTTGAGTTAATCATCTCCCTTTATAAACTCATTTTAAAATATTGAATGATTTTTGATATATGGAATATTATTCTAAAAAATATTTTTTATTATAATTTATCCATATAATTCTTCATCTTAATATGGTCTAGTATGTTGTTGATGTAATGAAAATTTATATCAAAATTCATGACTATATGTCTGTATATTCAACTAATATCTTCTTTGGACTAAAATATCATACATTTTTTGTTCATTTTTTATTAAATATTTATATTATTGAATCAAATATGAGGGATATGAAATGAAAATTAATGGATTAAAATCCTATTAAAAAAATGTATAAGTACAGGGTTAAATAGTTCATGAAGTTTCAAATATACCATGCGAATGACCCTAATCGAATACATTGTGTGTTTTGACATTTTTGTTATTCAAGATGAATTTTTTTCAGAATACTTAAATGAAAACATGATTCATCATTGAATAGATTGATGTTATAAATTTTGGATTAACCACATGGTAGAACTGACTATAGCAAGTTACTGGGATAGCACTACTATTTATGGATAATATTATATGATTACATGTATAATGGATGATAAATATCATATCCAGGATATGA
The DNA here is from genome assembly GCA_963277665.1 of Viscum album. NCBI lineage: Eukaryota > Viridiplantae > Streptophyta > Magnoliopsida > Santalales > Viscaceae > Viscum > Viscum album. Next base: position 879,269,930 of record OY728163.1, read on the forward strand.
ATATATGTGTAAATGATGAAAAAATGTGTATTAAGAAAATGATAATGATAGATGATGATGAACTCTAGGATTGTCCAAAGTTTTTTAAAAAGTGTTAGAGTTATGAAAAGACAAAATTGTATGCTAGTTACACAAGATATACAACACTAACAGCCATGCTAAATCTATATAATTTTAAATTTAGAAACATATAAAGTGACACTAGATTTACGGAACAAATTTCTATCTAGAGTGATATGATACTATAAGATAATGATATTCCTAATCAATATTATAGTGATGAAAAAATTCTTTCGAAAATGTGTATGGTCAATGAAATAATACATTATTTTACAAATTAATATATATAGTTTCAGAAGGGACAAAAATCACTTCAGAAATTTCTTATGTGTGGTGCATATTAATATAATAAAGATGAATCAATTATTTTTAATGTTTTATGGTACATTTCAATCACTCCATGGTTTAGGTGCCTATTTGGAAGAAATGATACTATAATAAAATTAGTGTATCATTGAAATAAAATATTTCAATATGGAAAACATTATCACCAAGTAGAGTATTCACTTGGGAATAAAATTGATCACGAATATATAAATATTTTAATCCTGTTGAGAAACCTATATCTTTTGATATCAATAGATAGAGTCAATCCTTTTGGTTTTAAAATTAGAACTCATAATACATTCAAACTCATTTTAATAAATTAAAACCATACACCTTGGTTATACATGAGGTAAAAATTCATCATGTTGTCTCTTCTTATATTAGGAAAAAACACATTAAAAATAGATATTGACATTTATTTGGATCTATTGGTTAAAGGTATCAAACTAATATTGGATCCAGTTGTTATATTGTATGGTGATTATATAAATAAATATTTCAAATTTAGATCCATATTGTACGAGATGATAAATGACTATCTTCATTATAGAAATTTTTTAGTATATTACATTAATGGATTGTAAGGGTGTCCTTTTTGTTAAGAACGTACACACATAGTTAGTTTAAAATATTCTTTAATGGTTGTGTTACATGGAAATAATAAATTTTTACCCTAATGACATAAACAAAAATCATGGATGACATCATTTTATGAGAATTTAGAATAAGGTACAACACCATATCCATTAAATAGTGATCAATAGATCGAGAATTTAAATGATATAGTCACTATTTTTTATATATTTTTTCAAAGTAACTTATGAAAAATGGTTGGAAAAAGATATCAGTTTCTTTGAATTTCCTTTATGGAATTATTGGAATCTCCTAAAATTTATTTATTCCTAGCATATAGAAAAAAATCATTTAATAGTTTCTTTATAATGTTACTAAATTCACTATAAAAATAAAATTATGGAATTAAGGTTAGGATGGAAATGATTAACGTGGCTATAAGGGAATATTTTTCACCAATGTAGTGTGAAAGATAAGATTTTCTTTCTCCAATAGATCACTCTATTTCCAGGAAATAGATATATAAATTTTTAGATAAACAAGAATGTTGGTAAGGTTCCATAGGAGTAATCATAAAATATGATGAATATTCTATAAATGAAGAATCTAAATTTAAGGTGTCTAAAATCACATAACTATCATGTTTTGATACAATATTTAATTCTTGTTGTATTTCATTGCATTCTGCCTATAACTATTTGAAAAAAATATACAAATATTTGACACAAATATAAAAATATTTATTTATTTATCATGTTTATATATAGAAATGTTAAAAACATAGAATATTTTTAAAATACTAATAATTTAATTTTTATCAAATTAATTGATTGGAGATGTCCTTTTCATCATAATTCATGGATACAATAATTCACATGGTTAAGGATATCTAAAATATGTGGTTATACACATTTTTAATAAGTGAACGCCATTAAACATTATATGAATATTTGGAAAAGATAATACAAAAATTGATTTTCTCCATAATATTCAATTGCATAGATTTATATCATTGAGGAATCTGATTATTTATCTATTGACTACCTATTTGATGTTTTATAATATCAGTCTTTATATAAGACTCATTATATTTGAAGGAATTTAAATAAGATATATTTTTATAATTATCATTATAATGTTGGGGTAGTATCGCAATTAAAATTTAATTAACAGTATAGAGGTTACACCATATGTTAAAATCTATAAATTAATTATTATGAATTTAAATCTATAAATTGGTGAAAAAAGTATGTTAAATACACATAGTCAATTATTTATATGGTTATTTCAAGACCATTTTTTAAGTTTTATATGAGAATTAAAAATTAGTTTCATAATGAATCTAATGGATATTTAGGGGACCAAGTTCGCATGTATTATCTTATAATGGTTATGTAATTAATGGTTATATTTTCTATATAAAACAATATGATGAACATAGTGAAAGAAAAAATATCAGAGTTTTTATTTTGCTGCAATAAATGCATGTATTTGATATTAAGGTGGAAAAAAATACAATTTTATGTTAATATATCTTAATTTTGAATCATTTACGAAATATGAGATTTAGATTATACTATATTCTAAGAGATGGTTTTTTGATAAAATGGGTCTATAATAAGAGTTTAGTTAAAATCAATGATTTTAGATTTGTGGAAGTGAATTTTATTACGGAAGGGTAAATGGGTGAGTCATTTATAATTGAATCCTGGGTAGTACATGTATTTTACATCTCAGATCATAGAAACTTTAATTATTCAACTGTTATATTATTGACTAAAACCACTTCATGTTTAAAATAAAATTGCATTAATGGTGACACTTTTATTAGGATGTCTTAATCACTTCATAGGGTTAAAAATATAGTTAGGGTATTATATGTTAGATGGAATTACAATGAGTGAATTTGGATACTTTATAAATGGCCCAAATCCATTTATCCTTTCATGATAAAAAATGTGCTCAACAATCAAATTATTTATTTAATATACAATGTGTTACCTCATAATGTTATGTTTTAACTAATGTATATACAAAATCTAATTTCAATGTTCAACTAAATTTGAAAATAATGAATTCTTCACATACTAATGTTACCAATCCCTAGGAAAAATAGATTTCTCTATATATTAACACTATTAATCATGAAGAAAATTTTAATGATAATGCTAAAATTGGAGAAATTGTGGATGCAGAACAACCTATATCTTGGAAAGGAAATGGAACACAATAGCACGCCAATATTAACTATAATTATTAAGGTGAGAATTAAAGGCATCAAATTTTTGTTTGATGGAATGCACACTGACAAATGTTTTACCCAAAAATTATATTTCCTTTAGTTACACTGGGGTCTCAACTCAAATAAATGTGTCATTTGATATATATTCAAAGAATAATGTTGTTCATGCAATGAAGAAACTAATTTGAGAATATTTTTTGGAATCATTTTTCAAATAATTTCTCTATTATTAATAATATAATATAATAATTAAATTTTGATTCACTCTTCATTATCCATTATAGTGTGCATCTATATTAGATTATAGTTGAAGGAAATATGTATTCATATTCACTAGAATGTATCATATAACCTCTGAAATAATTATTATGATGTATTTTATTAGGTATTCTTGAGGGATTGTAAACCCATAACCACCATATATATAAGAACACATGATAAACCAAGAAACATGGAATGTATTCATTGGTCATCATGAGGATGAATCATTTAAATTACACTATAAAAGGTAATATTTTAACTAATATTACATTTATTAATCACATTTATTATGAATTTTTAATTTATGAAACAACAAATATGTACTAAAAATAAGCAACATGAATAGAAAAAAATGTACCGCTACCATAATCCATGGATGGGGTATGCTTTACGTGAATAAGAGTGGTTTCTATTTTATATATATAATAATAATTTTATGTGATATGAAAAAAAACATTATTATGTTTCTTTGTTTATATACAGATTAATGAATTAGAATCAAAATACACTATCATCTCATGTTATATTATATGTAAGAAAGATCATGTAAATAAAGAGGAAATACTAAATGATGAGAACACATATAGTATGGGAATCATGTGTAAGTATGAAGTAAAAAAATTGTTCATCATTAAATTAGTATTATAAAATTATTAATAATTATTTTTTAATATTTATTTGTCTATTTTAGACATAAGAATCATCATATATTATACCCTATTAATGACTAATTTAAGAATCCTTTAAGTGGAAAGAATAGTAAGGATTCATTAGAGGTGTAGGTTTTGGGATGTCATATCACATATATTTTGATAAATCAAAGACACAGGAGGATATATATAACAAAATTGATGAAATAAATACCTAGATATATTCTCTAAAATAAAAAGTTAATTTTTTTTGTGATTTGTTAGAAAAGTTTTGGTAATGGTTCCAAGAGATGAAAAAATACTAAAAAACAATTTTAAGTGCTATCCACCTATCTTTGAAGATAAATATTCCCCTTAAAGACCTTACTTACCTGAGGTAATCAATTTTTTCCTGGATTTTACTATGAAAAGTGAATCAAAAATAATATGATACCTTTATTGTACTAAAATATTATTTGGTGAAACGAATTTTGAATTATCTATATCAATACCCACCCATCACTATGTTGAAATGGGTATGATATATAACATCCAAGGAGATATCTTATATAAAAAACAATTTCTAAAGGATCATATGAGAGAAAGGATTCATCTATCTCATGAATAGAGCACCAAGATACATATTTCCCTTCATGATGTTGATTTTATATAGTCGAACATTCCATTACAACTTTTGTAGAATGGATGTTTAATCCTACTAAACTACATGATAATAAAAAGTCACATCCTTTAAGATTTATTTTTTGGAAAAATATTTAACAATTTATGAAAAAGGTCTCAACTATGTAATTTTATTATAGATAGGGAAAATTAAGAGGGAAGATAATTCCCTACTAAAAAATCTAAATGATCAACCTATAAACAAATACATTCTAAGAGTCACATTACCCTACCAATTCAACATAAAAAATTTATAATATTAAATGGTAATGTGGATACAATGTTCAATGATAATAATATAACCTATATTGAATTCTAAGATCAATTATACAAATACTCCATTTTAGTCTTGATTAGTTTAGAGACTATAAATGAAATTATCAAGAATGTATAGGTGGGAGAAAGAGTTATCAATGTATAAATGAGGAATATTTAATTTTTTTTTGAAATAAATGATATATTATTTTAGTTATTATAAAATAAAAATTCTTTTTTAACTAGTGTTTGTATATATATTATGTTAATGAGAAACCCTGTGACAAATAATTTGGACTTGTAAGTCCTAACATTACTTTAATATAAAATATTCTTTAGACGAGGATAAAATTTCAATCATTGTGGAGTGATTGACCATAATAATAGAAAATAATCATACTAAATAAAAACTCTTCTTTATACATAGAATGTTGTGGTAAAACTCTACAATATAATCTTATATAAATAATTTAATTTCATTATCTACTTATTCATTTTTTAATAATTAAATTTATATTTAAATAAATTATTATACATCAATGATTTATTTCATACATCCAAGGTATGGATATCCAAAAAAACAACCTTAGATAATTTTCATTGTCAATTTTCAATACACCAAAATCAATAGTATACCCATAAACATCAAAATAAAAAATTTATATTATGTTTTGATAAATTATTTATGATAGGGTGGTGTTTAAATATTTTCAAAACCATGGAATTATGATAGAATAAGAGAATAATAAGCTTATGGATTTCAAAAAATTAATAAGTACTAGGGTATGTATAATAAGATATCATTATAAAAAATATCATGAAAAAATACATATTTTTTTCAATATTTCTATAGTTTCTAAAATAAGTTAGTCAAAATGATTGTAGTTATTATTTTTATAAATTTATCATAGATATCATATTCCATCCATAAACTAGAATTCCATAAGATGTACTTCTGATTATAACTGAAATTTCATTTAGAATATTTATTAAAAAATTTTCTATTTATATTTTCTAGTACTACCAGTATTTTCATCAATCCATGTATTCATAAGAGGAAGTAGATATTATTATAAATTAGTAGGAATAATACATTGTGTTTTAATATTGGTATACATGTTGATGATTTGACCTCCTATCATATTTGTGTTTTTTATTTCGAAGAAGTCATAAAGAGTTGGTTTATCAAGAAGTTATTTTAAATTATGACCATTGATTATATAAGATCCATAATGTATGAATGTATTAATCTCCCTTTATGTTATTTCAATCTATTTTAAATTTTATAAACATTACCCTTGACCAAGATGAATTAGAGTTTCAAAGATTATCAAGGGCTTAGAGGAGGCGGACTAGTGATGGATAGTATTGTAATGCAACAAGAAAGTTGTTACAGTTCCATAATCTAACTGGCAGGCTTGGTTTTAACTCCCTAAGTCTATAGGATACCCTATTATTATCTAGTGAGACCCACCAGCTAAACAGTGGAGCTGACCATAATATGTCTCCTACATGAGACCCACTGGCCATCCAATGGAGTTTCCAACCATGAATCCACTCTATTTGACACCATTGACTAGTAAATGGTGTCTGTCTACAAGTTATTGGTTTAAAGTTGATATGGATTAGTAAGGTGTATAATCAATTTTCTACCACCACCACCACCCCCCCACAGACACACACATTTAAATCCTAATTTCCCTATATTCAAACATAACTTGTAATTATCTAATTGGAAGGGTTATTTAGGTATTCCAATACTTCTCCATTAATAATACTTGACATCCTGATCAATTATTCAATCCTAAAAACATAATTCTGATATTGTGGTCTTTCTCATTATTCTAAATGTTTGATCTTGGGATTATATTTCATACTTTTGAAGTATGTAGTTTTAAACGTCTCCTTGATGTCTAATTTTGTTCTCCAGTGTGTGAAAATTATTTTATTGTTCCACAATTCGATGAAAAGGACCTTTCTTAATTTGTTATGGCTACAAACTTTATTTTTAGATCTCCCATGGGCCTATTCAAGTTCATTGGTATTATTTAGAAACCATTTTTGGTTCCATACTACTTATTAATCACAACCTATTTGGGATACTATTTGGTAATTTGGAAGATTTCACGGACATAGAACTAGAAAAGAGAATGTTTCTACTGTTTGATTGATCACTATGATTTCTAGGACAAGATCTTGGAGATGTGACCAAGTATGGATTTGGGGATTGGTGTTAAGAATATTTATTTGTAGTCACTTTTTTTTTAACTGTATGAATTTCAAAATAATATTTAGTATGATATAAAATATTCAATGACATGGTTTATTATATTTGGGTTCTATCGAACACACATGTTTGTCTACATGAGTGGATTTAAATTGATTTATTTTTCATGATTGTTTTATAATTATTATTTGGTACAAGAGTTTATAGTCTCCCCAATAAAAATATTAGAACCTCATAAATTGTTTAAAGCATCTCACATATATGGAAGCATGACCAAAGTCATGTAGTGAACCTACTCAGTCATGTAAGGGATAACCTGGTTGGGTAAATTAAATAGTGGTATCAAATTGAGATATTTCCTATCATTTAATTATTTTGGGAATGTAGACAGAAGACTAGGACATGACAAGGATTGATTATGAGATCATACATGGGAGTAGATAACCTTTGTATGGAGGAAAACAATGTTCCAAGGCTTAAGATTTCTATTCGTGAGGTTATCTTGTTATATTGGTGATGTTATTTTACATTGGGTATGCACATGTTGTGTGATGTTACTATTTTATAATATTTTACTCATGGATGAGTAAAAAAAGAGATGAGTATTCATGGCATCAAATTAGTCACACTGTAAAGTATGTTACCATGAATTTTTTTATTCTAGGGATTAAATTATTACTCATATAATTTATTTTTATATCTGATAGAAATGGATAAATGAACTGATTACAACCTGATAAATAACATGTTATGCCAAGATATGAGTGACACTTTTCCTATGGATTTATATTCTCTTCTCAACCTTCTATGATAGATCTGGTTATGTATCATTTGATCTATATAATGTCTTAACCCATGGAGAGAAAATTCTTATGTGTTTTCTTTGGATTGAGTGTCAGGAGAGTGGTTACAAACACACACCTCATATAGAAAACATGGAACTTCTTTTATCTTTTAGAAATCATAAGTATGTTCAACTCTGTGATCATTTTTATAGGATATGAAATCCATAGATAGGGACACTACTCATGCACTTTAGTTCATGTCTGAGATAATGAGTATTTTTATATGCAACACCCACCCACATTCATTGGAATGGTTTATCCTAGGAAGAAGAAATCTATCTTCTTTCTATCAAAATCAACATCAATATTCAAGATATTCCCATGGGGATGAGGGTAAAGATTGTGTTTTACATTTTATAGGGACCAACTAATAACTGGTGGGACATCTTGTTTCAGGGAAATAAATATGAATGTATGACTATTAAGGACTTCCAGATGAGGTCCCCAAACAATTTCTACCCAGATACACTGATATAGTAGATATCTTGGGAGACCATGCATTTGACATAGGGGAGCATGTTAGAGATAAAGTATACTTGATTACTGATGGAACTAAAATGTTTTGTGGATTTTTTAGAAGGATATCATATAGCCAGTGAGAGGAATTTTTATGAAGGAATCTATTAAATGATCAAGTGACAAGTGAAAGTATTCAAGAAGACTAATTTCCCATACATTGTGAATATATATCTAATTTCTGAACGAAACCCAATAGAGGCCCCAAATTTAGGGAATATGGTTTCATCTGGGACATATAGTAAGAATTATTTTGGTATTAGGTAGTATCATTTATTGAATTATAATTAGGATAATAATGGGAAGAGTAATCAAACTAGAAGGTCAACTTTTAATAGTGGTGATAGGGTCACTATTTCAAGTGCACCATGCATAACTGTAAGAAATATTAATTCCCCCAGCCATTAGAGGAGTGTTGTGTGTGTGGTATGTTGGGAATATTATAGAGGTTTTATTGGAGAAGATATTAATCTAGTGATAGTGGAGGAACAAGGATGATACCCAAGACTGCGAGGACTCGTCAACCCCTTAGTAGAACGGTATCTAGTGTTACACTAAATTTTCATGCGGAGTTAAGTGATGTGGTACAATGATGCTTGTGTGAAAATATTAATAGGATGGAGAATCATAGGTTAGTTAGGATATATCCTTGGGAATATGGGCCAGTCCAATAGAAGTTCTATAATAAAATCCTAGTATTATGGATTCAAAACATTACACTATCAAATGTATGATTATTGTGTCCTATACCCTTTTCTACATTTTGTTAGATATAGAAGCATCAAATTCCATTTTATATTCTCATTAAATTTTTTGTGGAAATATAGATTTGGGTTATGAAGAATGAAACACTATTAAGAGTATGATTAGAGTGTATCAGAAAATGTTAGGAGTGTTCACTCAAAATTGGTGGCTACCATTTCTATTGGGTGTTATTAGTGAAGAAAATGATCGGGTTTGTTTTGATACTAGATATGGATTGGATAGTTCAGTAGCAGGATCATATTTTATGTCATTGTATGAGAGTTTATTTAATTTAAAAAAAGGGGATAAATATATCTATCATGGGGAATGGGATCTTTAGGCTGGTCTTGTTGGACCAATTTAATGCAGTGTAGATTTCCTCGTGGCCTAGGTAGCAAGCCTTATTATATATGATGGTGAATTAAAAAGGATTATCTCTACTCTAGTATAATTTCATTTTCATTGCATCATTCTTTAAATATTATTTATCTTTCCACCTGAGGGTAAATTCAATTTCATCATCGACTTGGTCCTAGAATCTAAACATGTTCCTCTCTATCCATACTGGATGGAACTAGTGGATGATAATGAGTTGAACATGTGGTTTAAATATTTGAAAACATCAAGATTAATATGACCTAGTACATAAATATGGTGTTATCTAATAATTTTCTCTAATAGTGATTATATGAATATTTTCTTATGTGTAGATTATCATAATCTAAACAAATGGAAATCAATAATTGATATCCCCATCCACACATCAATTATATATTTTATCATCTATGAGGTGCCCATACTTTATCCATGATTGACAACTGATATGGGTACCATCAGTTAACTGGTGAGACTTTCATATATACCCTTTACTACTTTTAGGAGTATGTTTGAAATGTATAAGTCCTTGGAAATTTTGTTTGGTCTAATTAATGCACTAGTAGTATTCATGGACATGATGAATTGGATCATTCAAATGTATCTTCACCAGTTTTTAGTTGTCTTCATTAATATAATCATATTTTACTCATAGTATATAAATGATTATTCCAAACAGATTTTCATTATTCTCAGAATTCTAACTGAGAATTAGTTATATGAAAATATAACTAAATATCCTTTATCTGTTAACAAAGTACACTTTTTGGTCTTTGTTATCTTAGAGTTAGGAGTTTCTATAGACCCCGAGTAGGTGAAAACCACGGTATCTTCGGAATGACCTAAGAATGAGTTCTATATTAATAGTTTTTTGGGTCCAGTAGGATATTACCATCATTTTATCAAGGTCTTTTTCTATCTAACAACATCAATGTCTTGGATTACAATTAAAGGTGTGATGGTTTTTTGTTAGATTCATATAATAAGAATTTCAAAGAGTTTAAGAAAATTGTGACTTCAGAACCAATCCTCAAATTATCTGGTCCTAGTAAATATTATACCATGTATTAGGATTCATACGGAGTAGAGATCAGAGTAGTTATGATAAAGGATGACTAATTTGTATGTTATGTCTCCAGACAGCTAAGACCATAGGAAGAAAATTATACCATTCATGATCATGAGTTATTTGTGGCAGTACACTCCTTGAGATGTTATGGGTGAGTAATTTTTGGTCTACATAGACCATAATTTTTATAATTTCATCATTACACAATGATACTTGAACATTTAATAGAGGATGTAGGTTGAGTATATTAGGAATTTATTCTTTCTGTTTTATTCACTCAAAAAAAGGGAAACACCATTATCAATTCCTTGAGTATGAATATGAAAACTCAATGGTAATATTTTTATGAGGTTGGCTAATAGCCCCTATTCTAAATTGCATATAGATGTTCATGAGTCATAGTGGTGAGAAACTCTAGCATCTTTATCTATTGTTCCATCAATTCTATAGTAGATCATGAAGAGGTAGTTATATGATCCATATGATTTAACAAAAAAGGAAAATATTTATTGTGTGGCTCCACTATCAGGTTGGTACCTTGATATTGATGTGGTTATTAATTCCTCATGGGAATACTTATGTTTTTTATTAGAATGGATGGAAATCTGATAAGGGAATTCTATGATTCAAAATGGAAAGTCTAACTTGGTTTGAAAAATATGTGTCATGATATTTATAATAAATACTGGTGGCCATGAATGGGGAAAGAGATAGTTATGGTGTGATGCTTTAACTATTAGTAGGTGAAGGTTGAAAATCATGAGCTTATTGGGTTTCTACATCCTTTCCATTCTCTATAACAGAATTTGGATGATATACCCATGTACTTCATGATAGGTTAACCCAGGACACCATAAAATAATGATTTCATGTGGTTCATCGTTGGTTGAAAAACAATGGTAAACCATTTCATACATATTCGAGAGAACCTCACTATGGATAATTTGGTTACCTATATGTGAATAATATAGTTTGGTAACTTGGTGTTCTATAGGGTATCATTTCAGGTCAGCATCCATATTAAATTCATGGAAATGGAAATGCCTTCATAAGGTTTTGAGTTCGTAGGTTTTTCTTACACAACCTACCAAATTGAAACTAATGAACAATATAAATAGATGATTCAAATTATGGAGGAAATATTGAGACTCTATGATTTGGATTTGAATGGTTCTTGGGAGAAATATACATCACCTATGCAGTTATATTATGATTATATAATCTAGGTACTAAACCAAATGGATCCATTCACAGCATTATATCAAAGGTTGTTCTATTCACCCATAGGATGGTTAGAGGTGGGCGAGTTAGTACTAATTGTTCCTAGTCTCATTAAGGATATGTATGATTGGGTTTAGTTAATCAAAATTTTATTGGTAACCATGAAGAGAATGAAATATTATTATAAAAACTATTAGAGATGACCTCTAGTGTTTTTGGTTTGTCCTTAATTCTTTTTGTTGTTGTTAACTAGGTTCGGGAAATGCTATATCCAGATATTGGGAAAGCTAGTGCCCAGATTTTCCAAGATGTTTGAGATAGTAGATAAATTTAGTATAGTGTGGTTATTATTTGATCTCCATATGTTACAGCTTAATATATATCACCCTGAACCATATCATGTGATAGATTTTGACAGTGTTATGTTCAATGATTATGCATCATTTGACGAAAATCATATCCATATCATAGAACATAGTGAAAGAAATATAGAAGTAAATTCTATTTCCCTAATGTAAATGTAGTTTAATCATGGGTGTGTCTAAGAGGAGACTAAGGAGAGGGAGTCAGATATGTGGGTATAGTGGCCTTAGTTCTTAACTGATACTCCTTAGTGATAAATTGGAGAAAAGCTGGGGTAAAAGTTTTTATATAGTGGGGAGGTTTTATGATTCTTCTATTCCCTATGAATGTTTCTCCATTTATGTATTTTAAAACTATTTTATATATTATAAAACATCCCTTGAACCCATTTTAATTATAGTTTTTTGAGGTTCCTGAGGGATCATAGGAGGATAAATAGTGATATGTGGAAGTGAAATTAAAGAATGAAGATATTTTACTACCATCAGATCATCAATGTAGTACACCAGCAAACAAGTGGGTTGGTATGTATCTCACTAAGGCTACAAGAGGCACACTAGTAATTCAGGGAGACCCACCAGCCATGAGGTTGATCTTGGGAAGAATAGGTGTTCTACATGAGACTCGTTGGTGACCTGGTGAAAACCATTAACCAGAAATTGGGGTTTCATGTTGTGAATCTACTCTATATGACACCACCAGCTAGATGGTTGTAGAAAGTTGCACTAGGATATGTAATATTATTGAGGGGAAGAATAGTATTTGTTTATAACACCCTTTTTTAACACCCAATTACCCCTCATTTTACCATAATGTAGTATTATTAAATAAGAGGGGTTCTCTATGGATCCATTAACATCCCCGGTTTCAATCCTTTATCTCTTAATCTATTATTTAATTTTGAGGACATGAATCATGGATCTTCGAGTTATACCTTGATTTTGAATTTATATATAGGGAATCACATTTTTTCTTTTGAGGTAGGAAGTCAAAAAAAAATATATATATAAGGTTTGGTTTTGTCCTATAGTGTGTGAAACATATGAGATCATGCCAGCATGCCATGTTCACAAGATATCATAATTGGATTTCACATGTATGGCTCGAAACCTCATGCTTGGACCTCCTATGGGACAGGTCGGGTCTATTGTCATTATGATGGGTAATTTTAGCTTCCTGAGATGTCACAAACTAACCTACCCAGGCTATGAACTCAGTAATATAACCCCATGGGTCTCATGTAATACCTTGGTTTCCATCGTCACACATCACATGCTATTACCCAACAAGGTTACTTATTAGACTAATGAAAATCTACATAGTCCAACACATTTTCTTCTAGTGTTTATTCCCTCAATCACACACACCCTAGGAAACTTCCTAGGAGGTTACCCATCTTGAAATCACTCTAGCACAATCATGCTCAATGGTGGAGTTCTAATCAATTAGTATTATACAATAAATAGTTAACCTTTCTAAAATAGGTTATACCATTTAGTATTTTGAGTATCACTTTTCTAGGGGTGTTACAATATACCCATTTAATGAAAAACAACCTCATTGGGGACCCCACACCTCAAAACACAAGAATTAAATTTATACATCTATCTAAGTATTGGATATAATATTATTTTTTGTTACATAACCTCCTCAATCCATGAACTAGGTCAAATTACCCCAGATGTATCATATAATTCCTTGGATTCCTTCCAAACACACAATAGACTATAACTCATTTGGGTTACTTATCATATTATTGACTATCCCCATATATCATCACATGTTCTTCTAGTGCGATTTATCCTCACTCACACAAAACTTGGGAAAATTCCCTGGAGGTCATTCATCTAGACAATACTCAAGGCCAATCACACATAGCTAAAGTGTTTCAATTTTTTAGGCTCATGAAATGTAGGGTACACCATTTTGATATGGGTCGTGCCATTTAATAATTTATATATCACTATTATAGGGGTGTTACATCATATTTGTTCCAATCCTTGTCCTTAGGTTGGAACATGGAATATATGAACCTCGATCCTTATATTGAATTGGGATTTATTTGTGAAATTAATTAATATATGAATTATATTGTCATGTTATTTGATTAAATTTGATTAATAATGGATAAATTGTCTTTTTATTGACTAAATGAAATTAACATGGAAATTGGAATAATGGAATAATGTCATAAAGGAATAATTGACCCATGAATTTGTAATTGAATATAAATGAGACGTTAATTAGAATTGTCAAAATTATTTTTCAAATTTGTAACTGAATGTGATCAAATTTAAAATCTTGAAGGAGTGATTCTAGGAAATTGAAACTGAAAATATATTTTATGATTGGAATGTATGAATTAATATGTCATATGTTAACATGATTTCTTTGTTTGGGTGCTCTTTAATGCTTTGTATGTTCTCATTACATGATGCCTAAGGGGAAGATTCTTGATTACTAGATTTTGGACAGTAAGATGCATTGTTTCATGAGGCCTAAGGCCAGGGTGATTGGAAATGTGATTCTTAAATGTTATTTTTTGTGATTTATGAGAAATAGATACATGATTATGTGTGAGAAATATGTGTGAGAGTTGGGGTAGGAAATTTTATTCCGTTTGGGTAATGTTCACTAGGGTTAGTAGACATAGGCATTTAACTTCATGTCAAAGAAGGTATGACTGATCTTGAGTTTCAACCTAGAACACAAGGGAATTTTTATTTCTTTGGGAGTTTTTCTATTATGAATATACAAAATTCCATTTTTTTTATATTGTTTTATTTACTATTAATCAGTTTGGATTTGTTTAGATACTGTTGGGGTGGCCTATAAAGTTCTACTCACACCATTTATGGGTTGTTTTTTGGTACCCATGAGGATTTCTTAGATAAAGGACTAGAGAAGGCCAGGTCACCCTATGGTTGATTGATTTCTATACTAGATGGGATTGGATCTTGGACATTGAACCTATCATGGGGTTTTGGAATATTGTTGGGAGGAATTATTTATAATATATCTTTGGTCTTTTTCTTTTATGACTTTCAACATAATATTTAGCAGGAAATATAGTATGGAATAACATGGTTAATTATATTTGGGTTGTTTGGAACATTCTAGTTTATTTTCTATAGTGGATTTATATTGATTTCTAAATATTGTTTATTTTTTGTTAATTATTTCGGAACAACATGGTATAATCTCCACACTATAAATATAATACCTTCACCACAAGTTGGAAGCCTCTAGTATACAAGGAGGAATTTATGAGGTCATGTTGCAACCCAACTTGGTCACATAAAGGAGAAATGTTCAAAAAAAGTTACAGATTAATTTCTAAAATGTACTAATACATGACATAAAGAGTTTAGTGTACTTCTTCAATTATTTTGTGCCTATAAAGACCACAAAATAAATCCATACATATTCTAGGGTCCTTATTGAAGGCTAAAATCATCTCCCCTTAGAATCCCACTTCTTTTCAACTCTATTATCTTGGAATTCATTTGGTGTGAAGCACAAAATTTATGAAATAAAAAATAATAGAGTTTATTTACAGTGAGATTATAAATGGGAGAGGATTTAAGTAATAAATAAGGACCTTGAACTCTGTATGGATTCATTTTGTGATATTTATGTATAAAAATGAATTTTTAAAGAACTAGAGTTATTATCAGTATCACAAAACCACTAATAAAAAATTCTAGTTGAAGGATATGTAAATAACTATCTTTTCAATGTAATGGGATGTTAAAATAGTAAACATGTATAAACAAATAACAAATATAATAATAATAAGAATTAATTAAAATCCAAATAAAATATAATTTTATTCTTTTTATTTATCAGTTAATGATGTCGTAAATCTTGAATTGAGATATCCAATGTTTCAATACAGACTTTAAAGGTCGGTTATTTCGTACCAAGAATGCCATCAATACAATGATCTAAATAGATCATTCTTCCAATTCCCAATAATGCCCAGATATGATGATCAGAATGTCTCTGTCTTCCAATCCTTGGAAGCCCTCGGTCTATGGGATCATATTCACTTATCTTCCTATCCATAGAATCCATTAATATAACCCTAATCAGACATAGTGAATACGAAATAAAACATCTCTAAAAAATATAAAACCATCACACTATTTCCATAGAACAACAACTATCTGAAAGATTAAAAATATTATGAATGATATTTTCACATAGAGTGATATTCATATGTGTTGAGTGGAAAATGAATCAACTCGCTACTATTTGAATGATCTTCTATTTATAGAAAATTATTGACAGTTATATTTTAGATTTGGTTGCAACAACCTCGGATAGACTTCGCTTTAACAGGTCATAATGATATGTATCCTGATCTTGATAGCGAAGTATGAACTATACTTTATTTTTGGATGTTGGTTTTGGTAGCACCACCAATGTTCTATAAAGATTTTATTCTAATATTAATAATACCCAATATTATGATTATAAATTATGAATAGTTTAATGGAAAATAATTTTATTAATTAATCTGATGAACTGAACAAAGGTATGTTCAATGTATCGATATTATTATCAATTATATGGATAGAAATTTTCTCATTATGAAAAAATGATAACTTTTCTAACCATTGGCTAGAATATTAGTTGATCTGATATATCAGAAACATGGTATGTCTGATAGATCAGGGGGAATAATAAAATTGTATATTGATTTTTCATTAGAACCATTTCTATTTTCAGTATAAAAGAAGTTTTTCTAAAAAACCATACTAAAACAGTTCAGATATATAATGTTACTAAAAATAGAGATTTAAGAAGGTTATTTTGATTTACATAACTAAGGAAAGAAAAATTATAATGTATGACTTGCGACTAAAGAATCTCCCACATTTTGGAAATCACAAAACATAGTACATACAATGAAAAAAAAATTAACTTTGATATACTTATAGCACACAATTTTTTAAATCTTCAAAGATATAATTCATATATTATCTCACACTAAGATAATATTTTATATTTATTAATAATTGTAGATTTTTTAGAAATTATTGTTACTTTGGATTCTCCTTGTTAATGAAATATCTTCCTCAGATATTTTCCTCCCCCTGATAAAACTTCTCCCAAAATTCTCCCCCTATGATTAATCCATTAGTTTATAAGAAAACACATTATCTTTTTGATTTAAAAAAAGTAATATGGAAAATATATAATCTTCTAAGAAGTTACGAAAACGAATCATATGAAGCAATTGTGTTAGAATTAACTATTCACTTTGGTATAAAGGAAATAACATTCATCCAGAAAAATTGTAAAACATTCAAACATAAATATTTGGATGATAAATTCAATCAAAATAAAATTTATTCAAAATAAATATTTACATCCAGAATTAAGTAAAAAATCATTCTTTCTTATATAAATATTTTAAAACCACCTTAAACTTCTTGATATCATCATGATCTTTCTCGAATTCAGAAACTAAGTATTCATGATTAATAATTACATCCTCCCTAACTCATTGCCTCTGAATATATGTTTTCATTATTGGTAATTATACCCCAATAATGGTCATATTATTATTTTCCTCCTTAATCTTAGGGAACATACCTTCCAATAAAGGTGATTAATATTTTACTATTCCAATATTCCAACTTTTTCTTTCAAAATTATTATGTCTTTATTCTGAGAAATAGTCATATATTCGAACTATTCAATAAAAATTACTCTGTATGATACATCAGATGAAAATATGTCAAAAGAATCAGTATACTCAAGATAATTTTTCTTTAATTCAAATATCTAGTCATCATGATCCTTTAAATCATTATCAACTTGTCTATAACAACATTACATCTGGTTCAAACTTCTATTGTGAGCAATTGATTTTTCTTTGAACATTTTTATTTTTGCCTCATTCTTGATAAATCTTATAGTCAATGTCATCAAGGATTCTTATTTTTTATGAAGTGAGTTTTGAATATTTTTAAACCTACGTTGAATATTTAGTAGGTACGGTATCAAATTAGTTAGTAGATTCCAATTTTGGAAAATGTAATAAATATATTTTTGATCCTATATAGACAAATATTCTAATGAATCTGGTGATACCTATAAAACATGTGGTTTGGATGTTCCAATGTCTGATTTGTATTTATTTTCAACCATTTCTTATTCTTAAATTTTTATAATATCAATATATTTTTCAATTTTAGCCTTTTTTATTGCTTTTTCGGAATTATTATGATCTTTCACTATGTCTTTAAATGATGAATTAACTTCCTATATAACATCTAACTAAGGATTTTTATCAGAATGGGGTGGTCATGGAGTACATGTAGAAGATGACTTTGATGATATTTTTGTTTCCTTTGTCTTTTTATCTATTTTTTTCTTCATCATATTCTACCTCTTCCTCTTATATTTTATGTTCTTATTTGGACTGCCTCATGGTTCTAATAACTCCTTTACCAAATTTATAAATCAACTTGAGTTTATTCTTTCCAATTTTTTTCTCAATAGGTATTATTCTTGGAACATGAGATGACTTCTCAACTTTTACTTATTAAACAATTTTCTTTCCTTTTCCCTTATCATGATCTTTTGGGAAAACTGATAGAACTATTGATGTTTCTAAGAACTCTAAACTAGAATCAGGAAGTTTATGTTCAGTATAAGGAACATTTTGAACCCTTGGAATAGTTGTACAACTATTAAGGGTAAACATATAAAAGTGGATCTTTTGAATCTTTTTCTACTCCATTCATTAACCATTATACCATTATTTCCTCCATAAAATATTTCTTTTGATTCATATTATTTTCACCCTCCTTCAACTCATTAGTATTATGAATGCTAAGAACCAAGGCCTCATAATTAACTAATCCAACAAAGGTATCACCCAATATCTTTCTTTTTCTCCTGAATCATGAGATTATTGAATTTATCATCTAAATTGTTTTATTATTTTTTACTTTAGAAGATGAGGACTCTACCTTACTATTTTTTTATCCCTCTCTCTCTCTTCTATTTCTTTTTCTGATATAGTTTTTTGTATTTTATTCACAAACTTATTTAATAATGAATTAAAAATAAACTTCAAATAGGTCATAGTCTCTTCACCAATAAGAGAAATATTTTCCTTCATATAATAAATTTTTTTTCTGGTATGGAAAATATCCATACAGTTCACTAATATTTTTTTATGAAACAAAGAAACATTTGAATCTTTGAATTAATTAGAACCTTATTAATTTATTCAACCGAGAGGAATTCCAACTCCACTAATTTAATCTA
Source organism: Viscum album (assembly GCA_963277665.1). Taxonomy (NCBI): domain Eukaryota; kingdom Viridiplantae; phylum Streptophyta; class Magnoliopsida; order Santalales; family Viscaceae; genus Viscum; species Viscum album. The sequence goes on from OY728163.1 coordinate 879,289,608, forward strand.
CATCAAATTTATCAGAATGTCTAAGATAAATAGGTCTAATACTTTAAGGGAATCCTTATCACCCATTCTCAGTATCATATGACCCTCCATTCATAAGGTCACCAACCTTTCATCCTGATAAATTTGTGAAACTTTTCTCAATTTATAAAAATATATAATCAAATATTATTATATCTTTGAATTAAAAAAAACTCCCAATATTTTCCAAAATCTTGAACGAAGTGAGATACACTTATCCTTATAAGGTTACATCAACAATATTAGCAACATGATGACATTAAAGTTTGCAACATTAATGAAACAAAGTAAAAATAATTTCATCCATATACTCTTCTAAAATAAGCTCTACTAATTCATAGAACCATCTTACAATGTCCCGATAATTTTTATGAAAATTATATTTTTGGAAAAAAAAATATGTCTAATACTTGAAAAGTAATAATAATTTTAAGAATGGAATCAGTTTTTCATACCAAGCCTTTTCGGCGAGTCCTTCTCTGAAATATTTTATTTTAGAAAAATCCTCTGTAATGGCTATCTTACTGAATCTGGTGCTATAACTCAGAATGGGAAGCTAGTTAGATGAATGTTAAAGAATCGAAATGAGAAATTACACAGGTGGTGAGATTAGAGAATGAAATAATTGAAAACTATGTTGGTACATGGGATGACCCACCTTTTAATAGTCATAGGGCTGGCCATTCAAATTCCATATAAACTAATGGATCATATTATAAAACCTTTTCTGATTCGATGATTGATATTTAATAGATGAATGATTTAAAAACAATTCTTAAGTCATAATATATTTTTTATTAAAACTATTCATATGAATATTTTTTTATCTTACTACATTTAAATTTAAATTTGTTAAAACAAATTGAAGAGTGTTAAAATATAAAACAATTTATAAAATACACAATGATAAACTAAAGTAATGGATAAGTACAAAAACTAAAATAACAGAAGAGTATTTTTCATAGTAGAATTTTACTTTCGGTGAGTGTAACCCAATATTCTTTGTTTTTTGTAATAGCTATTGATTATGATAATTTTATAACAAAAAAAATTGAAATTTTTTGAAACACATTTTGAATTCGGAAATTTTTTTACTCTGAAAATAAAATTTTATAAAACATTAACACTGAAAAATTTATTTAAATTTTTATTTTGAAATATTTTATAATATTTTCAACTCTGAAAAATTTAATGATATGAAAACAATAACTTTTTAGAAAACACAAAAATGGAAATTATTATTTTTTAAACAAAATAATATGTACTTTTCATTTGAGATGGAGTTCACTAATGTAAAGAGATTGTAAAACATGTAGTAGATATTAATAATAAATTGATATTGATCTTTCTTATCTACTATTTAATAAATTAAAATCTATAAAAAAATAATGGGTTTCGTAAACATATGTGCAATTGTTTCTTCCGTTTTAATGAATTGTAAAAGGAAACCTCATTTTTTAATAATCATGAAGGAAATGGTGTCTTATATCTATATACATGATATCTCATGCTCACTAAGATGAGAGTATACACAATTTTTAACTTTTTGATGTTGTTTTAGTCATTGTAGCCCTTTTAGAAGCAAGAAATATTGATCTATTTGGTGGTGCACACAACACTATCTAGTAAGGAATGGTGGCCATTCACAGGGATGTGTATACTGCTTCACTTTTCCAAGATGGTTCTTTTTCAAATAATGTTTCTGAATTACAAACACTGAGAATGCTTGGAGTTTTGGGTCGACCACGTAAACCTCATATGCTTAAGCATATTAGATAGATACAACTTATTGTGCCTTGCCTCAAGGTGAACATTCATGGAGTTGTGTCAGGTGTACCAGGTCCTTAGGGATGTGGGGGAGTGTTCTGCACCTACCATGGGTTTGTAAAGGTATGTTTCTATCACTTCATTAGAGTTGGAAATCCCTTCTAACCTGAGATCCGGGCAATGATCTATGCTTTCAGGTTTTCTTTCCAGTTTAATTAGAAATGAATATAGATTGAATCTGATTCCCAGATTGAGGTTCATGCATTGAGAACAATGACACATAATGTTCCCTGGCATGTGCTATCATAGTGAGTTGACTATCTCAACAAGCTCACTCAAATTCATATGGTTTTTCACATGTTTATCCAGAGGCCAATCATGCAGAAGATGCCTTGGAGAAAACAGGACTCATTAAACTTGATACGATGTGGTCTATCACAGCCCCTAACTATTGTTCCCCAATGGTGGACGTAGATTGACATGGTGTAATACACACTCATTTCTGTAACAATACCTTGTATTCTTAACTCTCTATCTCCTTTTATTTAATAATTTCTTAGGGTTGTCTTCCACTGGTTCCTGATGTTTTTTCTATTTCTAATTATTGATTATATCTGCTAGCTACAAGTCAATATTTATTTAAACTATTATTCCATTTTTATAACACTTATTCTAAAAATCTATTTTTTTAATTTAATTATATATGTATATTTATCTCATTCCACTAATGTTCGATCTTAGTTCATTTAAAACCCATTAAGGTCGTATTTCATTTATTTTTTCCAATCCTTTTCACCTAAATCCTTATTAAAAGTCTAAAGATCAAATTGAGACAAAAATGGAATATGTTAAATTTAATTTCTCAAAGATCTTCTACTTATAACTATTTGATCTACATCACCAATGATATTATCAATAGGATGATTTCGTTTAAACAACTTATTTCATTCATTTTTAAATGATTTCTATTCAATTGTAGGTTAAAAATATTCTTGAGGTATGACCTCAAAAACATATTATTTATTTTTTCTCTTATGAGAAGAACCTCCAAACATAGGTTGAAATCAATTTTAAAAATGATATCAATAGATTTTTGTTGAGGTGTTTTGAAAAAAAATAGATATGTTTCATCAAATGAAACATGTAATGTTTCCTCAATAGTACTTGAATTTTAACAAAAAATCTATATTCTTTACTAGTTATGGAGTAACATAAAAAAATCAATTCATCGGATTTTGGTGAAAATTTATGAATATTATCATTAGTTTTCTAAATGAATACTTTTCATCAAAAAACGTTGAAGTAATAATGTTTTGGTTTTATTCCAGTCCACAACACATAAGGTATTTTCGTAACAAAATGTATAATTAAAAATATATTTATATTACAATATGTGGTACTAACATCCTCAGGAATAAATATTTAGAAATTGATTATTCACTTATCATGGTTCTAGTATTCTCCCGAAGAACATTATTTTTTCTTTCAACAACACCATTTTGTTGTGGAGTTCTATGTGTCCAAAAGTTATTTATAGTACCTTTTTTAATACAAAATGTATTGAAATCATAATTTAAAAAATCACCCCCATGATCACTATGAATTATTTTTAAGGAGTAGTTTATCTCATTTTTAACTGTGGATATAAATGTTTTAAAATAACTAAATGCTTTATAATTATTTGATAGAAAATCGACCCAGGTCTGTCTATTGTATTCATCAACTAAAATATACACATAGTATTTTCCACCAATACATACAGCCTTTGTAGGACCATATAAGTCCATGTCCACTAATTATAAAGAATAAAAATATGATAATTCATTAATATACTTAAATTATGACTTATGTTGCTCAACCAATAGATAAGAATCGTATACTTTTTAAGAATCAAACCTAAGATCCAATAAATCCAAAACTAGTCCTTTCATTGAAAACTTAACATATGTTATAAGATTATAGTGTCATAGTATTTTATTCCATAATCATGATTGGTCTTCCATTTCATTATGAAATGATAAATATGAGCTCCTAAGGTCTTCTATGTTTAAAGTGTAAACATTCTCATGCTGATTGGAAGGAAAAAATCATCTTTAAATACATGAATAATACAATTATAGGTCCTGAATTTCACAATATAATGCTTATACCATAATTTAATTGTGATAATAAGGTCTTTATTGAGTCCTATAATAAATAAAACATTTTAAATTATGTTTCTTTGAAGAAGAACTCGGTTACATATATCTCTAGTTTCTCCTTGAGTATTAAATTGGAAAGTGACTTTTACACCGTTACAATTTATGATCTTCTTAACTAAATATTTGTTTTAAATCATATTTCTCGAATAACCAATATCCATGTACCAAATATTATTTTTGTTGGTGCATTCATTATTTTTATGAAAACAAAAACATTACTTCTCTAGAACTCAATCCTTTTTGGGTTTAGTATTGTTAGAAAGTTAAATCGAAGGCATCCACATTTTTTCAACATTATTAATTTGAAGAAAAAAAATATTTATATTGAAAAATAGTCCTTTTTATGATTTATGATTTCACTTTATTTATAGAACACTTGTTCTTCTAGTGTACACCAATTTTACATTTAGTATAAAATGGATCTCTCTTTGGAACATAGTAATTATTAATAAAAAATATTTTTTAGTAAAAACATTTCTAGAAATACCTTTTTGAGGATTTATTTGATTATACATTTTATCAAAGTTTTACATTCCACATATAAACTTAGAAAAAATTCTATTCAAACTATAAATTTTTATTTTTCATTTTACAACTATGTTTTTACACTCGGTTGAACATGTTTGAATACTATGCTTTTAAAGATAATATTTTAAACAAGTTTCAAATAAAATAAATTATTCAACATCTTTTGAAAGAATATATTTTTCAAAATTACCCTTTTCATTTTGTTTAGAAAGATCTAATATTTTATAGTTAAATTATTAATTATTAAATTTTCTTTAACAATATTTTCTTGAGAATTATCATGGTTTTTAAAAAATTTACAATTTTTATTCTCAAGTGATTTATCAAACCTAGACACTTATTCATAACTTGGTAAAGTATTATCCTATTAAATTAAGGAAAATTATTCATCTAAAGTTGTAGAATTATTCTCATCATTTTTATTAGGGTAATTCACATTCAATTTAATATTAATAAGATAGTTGGTTGCAGTTAAGTTATCCATGATACACTTTTTCAGCTTTGGTATTTATGCATATGAATCAATATTTCTCTGTCGATAACATTCATTATCCAATGAATTTTCAAAGTAACTATTTCCTCCACTTTCAATCAGTATGTCTGAAGATTTTAGATTCTTCATTCTCTTGTACTTATTATACTTCTTATCATTCCTTTCGGAATATATTTCTTTCTTATCCTTTCTTTCTTGCATAGTAGAATCAGTTCTTATAATCCATGCCTTCTTACATTAAGAACATATTACATAATATTTTATTTCCTTGTCACATTTATCATTATAACACTTATTATTGTTATACTAAAAAAATTTCTTGCAAAAAATATTTTTCATCATTCTTGTACGATTATCTGACCCATTTCCGGTTTGTTCCGATGAACTGGAATCTGATTTAACAACATCTTTCTTCTTATTTTTTCAATATGTCATCAATTTCATTGATGATTGGGTTTTAATAAGAACATTAAATATATTTTCAAAATGAAATCCTTCATTTTTTCATATTCTCTACATCCCTTTTTCATTATAACTTTTAATTTCATAAGGGTACCAATGATATCATCTACAATAATATTTTCAATCCTTCTTGTTATATATAATTTTGTTCTCTTTTATTCAAATTTTTAGTATAATCTCTATGATTTTATCTACTATGAATATATCAATTAAATATATCTCTCCAAGAGAGTGTAGAATATTATAAATGGTCACATATCATTGATGCATCTTGGAAACCGATTCTTTAGGTAAAAAATGAAAATCTCGATAGTTAGCACTCAACATAGCCCTTCAAGTTTCAATAACATTTGATGTTCAAAAGTGATTAACATCTAAATTTTTCCATTTACTATTTTTATATTCTCATGAATTAAATTTACTACAAATAAGTCTCATCATAGAATAATTTATAGTATTAATTACTCTATAATTTTATTGATAATATTTATTTTCTTGATTCATAAATGTAATTGTTTCATTATTTGGAATCTTATTATCACCAGTTTGCAGGAAAAATGTACCTGAACTATTATTGATAAAAATATCTATTTATTTTCTCTCCAATATTAATATTCATTCCCATCAAAAATAAGTGGTCTATAGGGATTCATATTTTCTAATGTATGATCATTCAATCCTACCATCTTATAAAAAATAAACAGTTTTTCAACAAAAGCATGTTAGTGTTAAAGATTTTTATAAAAAAAAGTTTTTAAAAAATATTATAACTTATATTATATATGAAATGTAAAAAAATAGGTACAAAAATAGAACAGGTATTGATTACAATTATTGGATCATAAGACAAAATAATGCCTCTAAGAGGGGGGGTAAATAGTATTTTGATTTTTATAATGTCCCAAAACACAAAATATGTTTAGTCAAAATGATTAGACTCAATGTTCATCAAAAAATAAGAGTATTAAAATCATATCCTGAAATATTATGATGTATTGGAGTTGTTATCAGTATCACTGACACTGATAAAATAGATGATTACATAGATAAGTAGAGAACTAACTATCTAAAGAAAACACACAATGGAATATTAAATTTTTTTAAATGTGTAAAACAAAATATTATAACAATTATAATGTATTAGAATATTTATAAAAGGTAATTTCACTCTTTAACCTTAATACATATGGATGTCATAAATCCGGACATAGGATATGCATAGTTTCAATACCTACTTGAAAGGTGTTTATTTACTAACTAAAAATACCTCGATACAATTATCAGAATAACTATGTATTTAAATCCCCTTGAAGACCTCAATAAAGAGATCTATATATCTCTATATTCCTACTGCCGTAATCCCTAGATCTGAAGGATTGGATTCACCAATCGTTTTATCCAGGGAATCCCTCGATCTAACCTTGATCAGACACAATGAATGAAATTGAAAAAATCACTGAGGAATGTATAACCCTCCATCAAGTTAATTATGAAAAAAAATCATAGAATGTTTAAAAATATTAGGCACAAGATGTTCACATGAATAGATCTTCAGACTTTTTGATTTAAAAATACATCAACTCCCTTTTCTTTAAATGACATCCTATTTATAGGAAATTCTCCAACAATTTTATTTCTAAGTTGGTTACAATAACCTCATACAGATTTCACTTTGATATCTTTGAATCATCTGTATCTTGATCTTAATAGCTAATATTTAACTTCACTTCATTGTTTGATTTTGTTTTTTGGTTGCACCCTCATAGTGATATAAATAATTCCATCAAATATAAATAATTAAACATATTATTATTATATACATCGGACAATCAGATGGACAATAAAATTATTAATCAATTTGATGAAATGAAAAAATATTTGTCTGATGTATCAGTACAATAAGAGGAATGATGTTTAGGACATTGGTCAGTCGAAGAGAATGAACACTTTTCTATAAACTAGTTAGAACACTAGTCTATCTGATGTATCATACACATGATTAGTCTAAAGGATCAGATTGAAAAATAAAAGTTCATATATTCTCATTAAAACCATTTCTATGTTCGTTATAAAATAATTTCTCATACAAAAACATACAAAAAATCATGGGATATATAATGTTAGTAAAAATAGAGTATTAATAAAGTGTTTGTGATTTCCAAAAAAAATTAAAGGTAAAGTAGAAAGAATGAATTTTAACTCAATATGTGTTGTACTCATTCCCTATTTATTCTTTCCATAGATTTTTTTATTCTTTACATGATTTTTTATGTTCAGTAGTGTTTGAATGCATTCCATCATGGTTCCAATACCTTTTAATAACACACTAGAGAGAAAAAAGATTGTTTTACTATGAAAATGATCACATATTTTCTTCAAATTGCTTGAAAACAATCTAAAAGTCATTTGTGAGGTGTGGGAATCATCTACACATCAATTAAACACATAGTGTGGCTAATATGACTGAAAATAATTTTTTTTTAAAAAATTTAAAATTTAAGTTCAAAACATGCTTCACATACTCAAAACTGATCAAACCTGATGAGTTATGATTCCGAAAACCAATCTAAAAGTCATTATTGATGTATCAGAAAGGCCTTCAAATCAATCCAACACATAATGATTTTGGTATGATTCAATGTACCTGTTTATTGTATAAAAGTACAATTTTAGTTCAAAACATTTGTCACCCACAAAAAAATTTGGTGTGATTAACTAAATATATTAGTAAAATAGTTCTAAAGTAATTTTTGATGAATTATAATTAACTACACCTCAATGTAACATGTGGTGTTCCCAATATAACTTAAAGTGTTTGTTTTTAGTTTAAAAGTGGAATTTTAGTAAAAAAATGTTCATCACTCGCTAAAAAATGAAAGCAAACCATAATATTTTATTGATACTTTAAGAAAATTATTCATAATTCATTTTATATGTGAATAAACTATATGCATGTTAATCTAGAATATATTGTGGCCCGTATGATTGAATGTGTGTGTTTCTATTTAAAATTGATATTTTAGTTCAAGTCATACATCACAATGACAAGATACACAAAAAATTACTGTATATCCTAATTAATTCATGAAAATAATTCAAATATAATTTTTTTATGAATCAACTACTTATCAATATGAAACACGATCTGACTGGTATGACTCAAAGTATGTGTTTTCTATTTAAAAGTGATATTTTAGTTCAAAAAATGTTTCCCTCATTTAAAACTGAGAAAAAAAATTCAAATTTTCATAATACGTTATAAAGAAGACATTTATGTCATTTTATATATATATGAATCATCCACATGTCAATATGACACATGATATAGTCGGTGTGAATGATAGTGAATGTATTTATTTAAAATGGTCACTTAAGTTCAAAAAAACATAATGTAATCAAAGCCAAGAAAACAAAATCATTTGTTTTTATAATTTTGGAAAACAATCTATAAATTATTTTTTATGTGTATGATTCAAACACACACTAATATGGTATATAGTGTGACTGATATGACTCAAAGTGTGTTCTTTTCTTTTAAAAGTGACATTTTAATTAAAAAAGTTCGACATTCAATTTAATCCAATCGAACACAATCAATATATATTAATTCATGAAATGATCCCAAATTCATTTTTGACAAGTATGAATCAATTGTATATCAATATGATAAACATTGTGGAAAATATTTCTAAAAGTTTCTGTTTTAATATAAAAATGAATTTTTTTTTCAAAACATAGGTTATATACTGAAAACTAGTAAAAAAAGTATATTCTTTTAAAAATTTATTAAAAATATTCTGAATTAATTTTTTACATATAAAAATCAACTTAATTTCAATCTTAAAATGGTGTGGCCGATATGACTCAAAGTGTGTGATTCTAGTTTAATGGTGACATTTTAGTTTAAAACATACATCACTCATAGAAAAAAAAATAAAACACACGCATACTCTCATCATATATTATGAAAATAATCAATAATCCATTTTTGATTGTAGAAATAACACAGACATCAATATGAAACACAGTGCTTTTGGTATGACTGAAAGTGTATTTTTTTATTTAAAATGAAAATTTTATTTGAAAACATGAACCACATGCACAAAAATGATCCAAAATTTTCATATTTTCATTATAAATTACTATAATGATCCATAAATTATTTTTAATGTGTGCGGATCAACTTCATGTTAATTTGACATGCAGTGTGCCTAATATGACTCAAAGTGCATGTTTTTAGTTTATAAGTAATATTTTAGTTCAAAATTCTCATCACTCCCTAAAAACTGATAAAAACACATATTGTATGTATACATTAGGAAAATTGTACATAATTTATTTTTGACATATAAGAGTCAACCTCATGTAAATTTGACACACAACGTGTTCAATATGACTAAAAGATTGCATTATTATTTTAAATAGATATTTTATTTTTCAAAACACCTGTCACATGATCAAATTCTAAAAAAGCATAATGTATTTCAATAGTACTTTAAAATATATTATAAATAATATTTTATGTATATGATTCAGCCACACTCTAATCCAACACATAGTGTGCATTGTATGTATCAAAGTGTGTGTTTTCAGTTTAAAAATAATATTTTTGTTTAAAATTTGTGTCACTCATTGAAAAATAGGAAAACACACTCATATTATATTGATACTTTATGAAAATGATCCACAATTAACCTGAAATGGTTAGTAATTGATAGTACTTCAATCAAACACATGTTGTGTCAAATATGATTAAAATTTCCTATTTGATTTAAAATTGGAATTTTAGTTCAAAACATGTGTCATTTAATCAATACTCATAAAATGTGATTGTATTTTCTTGATACATTAGAAACATTATCTATAAAAATGTGTTCCACTCTCTATAAATAGGGTATGAACACTAGGATCATCTTTATATTATTAAAAAATTATTCTTAATTTATTTTTATAATGTCTAAAATAACTTCACATCAATTTAACACATAGTGTTCCAGGAGGAACTCAACATACACATTTTCAGTATAAAACTTGTGTCACATACCAAAAATTTAGAAAAAACACCTGAATTGTTTTGATACAATAGTAAAATGATATATAAGAAAGTTTTTATGTGTATGAATTTACAACATGTCACTAAGATGAATAGTGTGATTTGTATGTCTCAAAGGTAACATTTTTTATTTAAGAATAATGTTTTATTTGAAAATGTTTGTCACTAAAGAGAAACTGAAAAAACTCACTTATATTTTCTTGATACTATCAGTCTTAAAAACATTCTTCCATTATAAAAATTATTCTATAATCATTAATATATTTGTAAAAAATTATTATTAGTTATTTTAGGATCATAATTTCATCTCCAAATTTACATTATTGAACATCAATTTCTAATATAACTATTAATATAGTTGATTAAAAACATATTTCCAAACTTTTATTTATCACCTAAGGCTCTAAAAATCACATATCTAAGTCCAAAAATCATTATTGAAGCATTATAAGGATGTATTATATTTTTCAAGTGATTTATATATAAAAACAAAAGAAAACACATAATAAATCAATCATTCTTCAAAAAAAGGTTCATCTTATCACCTAAAAACCTATTAGCTTAAATAATCTCTCATTTTGCATTTTTTAAGTCAACCAAAGAACATAAATAACTAGAAAATTGAAACTAAAACAGTGGATCACTTATCAAATAATTGTAATCCTACATTAGTTAAATTTTTGTAGGAAACAAGAATCATTGAACAAAAATACCATATTGTCAATAAAGTAGTGATTAAATAACTTTTTGAACATATTTCTGAACTGAAAACATCATCATCCAAAGAAACATAAAAAAATTCGAACAATATAGAATAATTTATCCTATTCACTTCAAAAAACTGATAAAAAAGTACACACATGGTAAAATCACACACAATCCTTCTAAAATATATGCATAATTATATAATCTTCATAAAAATTTAAAAGAAATACCAATGGATAGATTTATGTTACATATTTTCTCCCAAATTCATAATAATATCAAAATTAAAGTTGAGATGGAGGATGGAAATCATATTCCTTATTCTTAAATAGAGTGATGTTTTATACCCACAAACAGACTTAATTTTTGAAATGTTTCGTTCAAAACTAGTTTAGTAAATATATTTACTACTTTATTTGATTTATGAACAAAATCCAACATTAGTTCATTTATTTCCACATTATCTTTAACGAAGTGATATTTCATATCAATTTTCATAGATCTAGAATCATAAAGTAAATTCTTAGGGATATTTATAACACTTTTATTATCACAACTCATTAGAATGTGTGGATTCAATAAACTAAAAATATTTTAGTTGTGTATTCATCTGGATTAATTTTTGTTATAACTTGATTTGAAGATATATACTTTGATTCATCAGTTCATATGATTATTGAATTTTGTTTCTTTGTATGAAAACATCAAATTATTTTTCCCATGATTAATACTCCACCTAATGTAGATATTATATCTTTGACACAACCATCCAGATAAGCATATGTGTAACAAAACAAATCAATTTTTCCTAAGCTATCATATTTCAACCATAAATAAATTATTTCTTTAATATATCAATGAATTATTTTTCCATGTCTATGATGAGACTACTTTCGAGCACTTTGATACCTGGTACCAAGTAAAAAAACTAGATTTTTTTGATGAGCCTATTAGATGTATAAGGTTTCCAATAAAATTTATAAATTATTTTATATCTACATCCCATCCATTCCCATATTTTAACAAATTTTATTCCCACAAAAATGGGTGTGAAAATAGACATTGAATCAACTAAGGAAATCCCTATCATATTTCCTTGGTATACTTCCCTTACATAGGAACATTAGCATTTACTTTGAATGAATTTTATTACATTGAATTTACTTCATTTATCCTTGAATTAACATCTAAAATAACTCATTCATATCCGCAAACAAATTTCAAAGAATACATAACTATTACTTAAAAATATGATATCATCAATAAAGAAATTTACATTGACGGAAACTTATTGCTTTTATTTTGTGTAGAAGTTTCTATCAACTCATTCTTTTCTGAAATTCAACTCCTTCAAACAAGAATACTAATTATAATTCCAAAAACATTGAGCTTATTTAAACCCATATAAGACCTTCATAAAATTTCATTTATATTTTTCATCTTTTCCCAACATGAAACCACATGTAGTTTTATTGTGAATGTTTTTATTCCAACTATACATTGATAAAAAAAGACTTGGAAAACAATTATAACATCATTTATCATCATTATATAACAATATAGTGAAATATTTAGATGGTTTTAAGTCATTATATTGTGGTAAATCTTTTATAAAAATCAATTCCTTCATACTATTAGTATCCCACACACACTAGTCTTTCATGTGTTCAAATAGAATCCCCCTTTTTATTCAAATTATTCAAGAATACCGACTTTTTACTAATTAAATTTTTATCTTTGGGTGTGGTTATAGGGTCCTATGTACAATTTTTCTTAATATGATCAAATTATTTATTGAGGGATTTAATTAACTATTTATTCTTTAAATACTCTTTAACATCTGTTGGATCAACATATGAATAAAATGTAGAATGTGAAAAAAAACATCAATGTTCTTTTACTTTGAACCTATTCCCCATTATATACAATGCTTTTTTAGAGCTAAAATTTCTTCCTCATCCTTAAATAAATTCAAAAATCTTGTCCCATGTTACATAAAATTAATAAATCAATATTTTCATCATATATATTTTCTACATAATAGCTTCTATTATGAACTTTGATATATTCTTTAATAGTAACAACTCCATCGTCACTTTTTTGTATATATGCAGTTGGATATGAAAATTTTCTATCCAAATGTTCTAGGACATTCACCTATAAAACATAAAAAAATATTTATATTTTATTAGATATAATATTTATATCCACTACGATTAGGTGTATATCCATGGAAAATTCCATAAACGCCTCCTTGGTCAAACTTCCCATGATCCTCACCTTTTACATTGACAGTGTAGGGAATTTTGAGCACCCTTGGGTGTTTCAATGATGGGGTTCATTCTTAAAATTTGTCATAAGGAGTCACATAATAGTTTTTCCTTATGAAACAATTATTTTGAATTTTTAATTTAGATATAATGGATTCTCTTGAAGATAAACAATAATTATTATGTTCAATCATCATAGTTTGAACCACCACAACTAGAATTCTATTATTTCTTTTAAAAACACCATTTTATTGTTGGGTGTATCAAGAACTGATTCAATGATTTATTGCATGATTTAAAGATATTATTTAAACATCAATTTTTTTATTCATACTCATTATAATTTTGAATATTATTAAAAAAATATTGATATTTTCTTTCAACACTTCCCCAAAAAAAATTAAACATTTTGAGATCTACTAATTTATGTTTCAAAAACATAATACATGAAATATGAGTAAAATCATTAATAAAGGATTTTAAGTTACTATATATATTTTCATATTTCTTTCTCATGGACCCACATATGTTAGAATGTATAATATATAAGGTAAGAGTTGAATGTATGTTATGTTTCTTATATAATAAGATAATAATATTATATTTTTTCATATCAAATAATTCTAATCTCTTATTCTTATCAAGCTTGTAATATCATGAATGGTTTATTTTTTTCTCATATTCCCCAAGAAAATATGTAAAATCATATTATAAAATATTTAATTTTTATTCCCAATGCTCAAATAAAATGAAACATATACATCACAATCCTAAAATAGATTTCCCTTGGTCTGTTGTCCCCTATTACAATTGTCCCATATTCAATTATTTTACAAACAAATATATATATTCTAAACACTACTTTTATCATTCATCATATATCTATGAAAAAATTAATTTATAATGTTTCATTCCATAAATTATTAATACACTTCTGAATTTAAATATTTTCTTTCCAACTATAGTAGACCCAATGCCTTTGATTCTGAGTGACTTGTAGTTTCCAAAAGTCACCATCCCTTCAAAATAATCTTTCACATTTTTTAAAACATCAAAACAATAATAATATTTGAAAAATACCAAAAAATAAGACCTTCAACAAGTCTATTTCATCCTTCATATATATATATTATGATTTATCAAAAAAAGATGTTATTATAATAAGATATCCTTTAGCATAATGTACAAGCTGTTAACATCCTTCACAAATAGTTTTGAGTGGTTGAAATCTATTTTAAATCTTCAAACTAGATTTTTCATGTTACAGTCTTTGAGAGGGTTGACTCCCCCTAAAAAGTTTTCTCTTGTTCCACCTAGATTTATTGTACTATTTGTAATTGAGAAAAATAATTTATGCCATATTCCCAAAGACTATAATGTATCTAAAACATCCATATAAATAATATTTTATACTATAATTAAATTAATTATTATAATTGTGCACCCATAATCCAACATCCATTTAACCATAAAAATTGTCTCCTTACTATGAACAAAAGTTTTTGTAGAATCCGTACATCTTTATCTTTATCTGATATTTCATCTTATCCTTAATAGAGACTCCAGTTGCAACATTTTTTTCATGAGACATTGATACCTTATAAATTTCATTATTTTAGACTTTTCTTGTTTTGGAAACATACATGGTTTTATTGACTTTATTATTCATATAAACATATTAAACCACATTTTTAACCTATAAAGATGATATTTTTTATCCTTATAATATTTTCAATTCTAAAAACCTTATCATACTTCTAAAACCATTTTTTTGTTGTTTTTTATTCCTTTATTTACATGAATAAGTTTTTTTAACAAGAAAAAAAATTTTACCCTTAACCTTTATCTTATCTTAATTATTTATGTTAAGGATTTAATTGTCATTAAGTGACTTATTTAGATCATCAATCATATTTAGTGTCTTGTCTTTCTAATCGAGAAAATATTCTTAAGTGTTTAGAGAAATAAATTCTTTATTAAACATCTTATACAACCTTTTAAGTTTAAAAATCATTGATAGATATTATCTCAACTATATTTTAAGCAAAAAATTAATTTGATTATCTTCATATTCTAATTTATAGCTACATTTTTCATCACTAGTAAAATTACCTTTATTCACTTTTTAAATAAGAAAATTTTTAGTATCATTATCACTAGAGTATTCATCATCCACTTCACTATCATTCCCATCCTCACATTGGAAAAAAAAGGTTTATCTATTTATATTTAGATAATTTATTATCATTTCCTTTTGAAAAGGATATTTTTTTATTCTTCTTCAGAGATACTCTAAAATTTATATCTTCTCCATCACCATCATTATCTTTCTTTAGTCCCAAAAAAAATTCTTGAAATTTTCTGATGGGCCTATAAAATGTTTGATTTAGTGGTAACTGCCCTTTATGATTATTCATGCATCCTTTTACCTTTTTAGAAAACAATGAAATGAATTTATCATAGTTTTACTTACCTCATCTTCAATGTTAAATTCTCTAACCTATTACTTTGGAACTTTTCATGGATTTCCATTCATAGAATCTCTGAAAGATACTTCCTAATCCAACTTTTCTTGATCATGATTGTCCTTTTCTTTTCTCATTTCAAATCTGTTGATAATGACATGTAATTCATCCAGATATAGGCATTCAGGATATTAGTATTCTAAATATGATACCATAGCATCAAATATATTAAGAAGAATTCATAAATTATTTTCAGCAAAGTTTCTCACTGAAACAACCAATAGTGATCTTAATATCATTAAACATTCTAAATAGGTTACCAATAGATTCATCATCACTGATTTTAATATCTTTGTACTTCAATAATCAAATATTTAACTTTTATTTCTTCAAATTATTATTTACTTCATAAATCTTCTTTAATATGTTCGAAATTCCTTTAGCTATTTTAGTTCCTTTAACCATCAAAAATAAATTTTTGAGAGTAATGAAGGTATACCATTTCTAAATCACATATTATTATTAGAATTTGTTGATGGAGAACAATTTAAATGATAAGGGAATCCATATTTATTATCTTCAAGAATTTCATATCCCATGGATAAAATATAATGAAACAGTTTTTACTTCTAGATATGGTTGTTCTTATAATGAAATATTTGAATAACCTTAATATTTATTTCATTTTAAATATTCATGGTATTTTTAATTTTCTAAAAACATCACACCAAAAAGTGTAAATAAATGATCCATTACTCTAATACTAATTGAAAAGACTAATTGGGATTCGTGTGATCACTGAGAGGGGGGAGGTGAATCATTGACCATTTTCCTTTTCTTTTTTTAATATTTAAGAAATAAACTTTGCCTTTAGTTAGTGAGAAATAACTCTAATGGAAGAAAAAACAAACACACACTTAGGAACACAAGTATTTATAATGTTCACTATTCATTAATAATATCAATCCTTCTGAATGGTTTGGAATTAATCCATGACCAAACAATTACTAGAGAAAAATTATATTATTGATCAAAACTACTATGGAATACCCATCACATTGATATAACTATAGTCCTTAAATAATGAATGTGATCCTTGAATAAATGATATGATAGAAATGATTCTTCAACAATAAA
The DNA here is from genome assembly GCA_963277665.1 of Viscum album. Classification (NCBI taxonomy): domain Eukaryota; kingdom Viridiplantae; phylum Streptophyta; class Magnoliopsida; order Santalales; family Viscaceae; genus Viscum; species Viscum album. Next base: position 879,306,707 of record OY728163.1, read on the forward strand.
ACCATCACCAATAAATCTCAATACATTGTCCCAATTCTCATTTAACTTTATTCACACATTCTTTCCTATAAGTTATTATTATTACTATTCAAGTCATATAATATCGATTAATAATAACATCTAAATATAATTGTAATATTTTAGTAAATTCCATCCAGTATACTAAGTCCAGTACACATCCATCCAATTTCCTTAGATAAATTACAGGTTCATCAGATAGCTTCTTCACACCATTTTTTTGATACTAAGAGATAGAAAAACTCTATCCATTATCGAATTATCTTGTATCCTTTATCTGTTACTTTTTATATGATTCTATATCTTTTTATTCTATGAAAAAAAAATCATGCTATTATATCATCATATCAATTCATAAGAATTTTTCCAAGATCAATAAAACCATAAACTATTATATGGTTAACTTTATCTCATTTATATGGGTATTTATTCTCTCAAGACATAGGGATTATCATAAACTCCAATGTCAATTTCCCTGCTCAAAATTTGAATCGTATCTCAAAATTTTCTTCGTTTTACATCCTTAAAATATCCTAATATATATTAGTCAACAAAATATCATGTAGATTTCATTAAATCTCAGTGTAAAAATATATACTCAATCATCCAGAAATCTAACGTTGAATCATAATTATTCCTTCATGATTATTGAGAATTGATCTAACAACATATATCATCAGATTTAGAAAATATTAAAAACACTTCTTATATATTAAATAAGTTTATAATACTTATTTTTCATAATTTACTCATTTAATAATCCCATATGGTTCTTATTTTTTTGTTACCCTTTATTTGGTTCATTTTAGTATGATCTTCTCTATCAAACAATAATCTAAATGGTGACTTCATAACACTCTATATGATGGAATAGAAAAGGAATACATTTTATAATTCATTTTCCAAGAAACTTATGTTGGATCCTTTTTTATATTTATTTTTCATCTCGAGCCTCAGAATCTACTTCTCAATCTCATCACTTAGAATCTTTTTCCATTTTATTGGAAGCTTCATTCTAATGACCTTAAAAAACATATCCAATGAAATTGATTTTCATTATCTCATGTAATTCATAAAAATAAATTGGATCGACATTAAATTTCATTTAGTATTCTTCTTAATCCTCACCGTCTGATCCAAATTCAACTCTATCTTCAACAAGTCTTATATTTTCTAGAATTGAAAACATTATTTATTCAAACAACATAAGTATGAATTATAAATATCTTTATATAAACATGATGTTTATAACATTTAATATCCATAAATAATCTCCTATTTTTCTTTATCAATCATATCTATCTGATAGAACTATGAATATAATCATAGAAACATTTAATTCCATACTCCATCTGACCACTTTATTCCATTGCACTCACATATCTCTTTCTATAAAAATATTCCCATAGACTTCATATGTCATAGGATTACAAAGTGGTTTATATTTGAAAAAAATAAAACACACAAAAAAATACATCATTCTTATCTAATATCTTCTTTCTAAGAACTCAAAACCTTTTGAGCTCAACAGTTACTAGGAATTAAATTACAATAAATTCTTTTTTATGAATAAAATTTTCATTTTTTAAAAAATATTTTTCATTATGTTTTGTATTTTTATTTTAAAATTTATTTCTTCCAAGAATCTAATTTAAATTTGATAATATTATTCTCATATTTTGAATCATGTTGTCTAATTTTGGTAATGAATATACAATCAATTTTGTTCAAAATGAATAGGAACTACGATAAAAATTTGAAACCTTAGATAAGGTTAATAATGGTTAATAAGGTGTTTAAACTAAAACATATAGTTTAAAATATCAATTAAACATGTATAAATTTTATTGGATGAAATTATTTTAAAATTAACGTATATTATATTCGAAACAATTTCTTGTTTCTTCCAAATACACTTGAATATGTATTTATTATATTTTAATGTTTTATTTTTTTTAAATCGTTCCACCCACCACACTTATTAAATAAAACTTCTTCAATTAAAATATTCTCAGACATTAAGATGTATAATTTAGAAAATAAAAGAACAAATACATTTTTAACTTTACTCTCCATGTATTATAACATTTATTATTCCTAGAATACCAATCGTTAAATGCCTAAGGTGTAATATTTTCCAAAGAATAGTTAATTGTATTTACTAAAATTTTGAGTTTATTGATTCCTTGAAATCATATAAATATTTTATAGCCTTTTTATAGTGATAGAATTAGTATCATCACAACATTGAAATTCTATTATGTTAGTGGTATTATATTTTTATACCTCTTTTCCATCCTCTGGGAAATGGTAATGTCATTTATTAATACATATGTACTGCCACCTCCATCAAATGATGTGATTCACTTTTTATATCCACCATACATGGATAGTTATGTGAATAGATTTAATAAATATGTATTATATATATGTTATAATTTTGATTATATAAATATAGGTTATTATTTTCTATTATTTATTTTTATTCCTTATAAAATGAAAAAATTACTTGTGTATATGCATAAACTGCTATCACAACGAAGTGATGTAATAAATTTTTTCATCAAAAGATTTTCATGAATAAAAATAATATTGTATATAATTAATAAATATTTAAATAATGACATTAATATTCTTTTTATGATAATGAAACCATGAAAAATGTGCAAGGACTAGAAATAGTAATCCAAAGCATTTACAGAGAGTATAGCAGTTAACTACCAAATGTATATTTTAACGAAAAATTGATAGTAAATGGGTAGTTGAAAATTATAATTTTATGTTATATTGAATGATAAGTATGAATATAGTTCTATTATATATTTTTAATAAATATAAATTTTCAATATAAAAATTTAATAATGTGTTTGATGAAACACAGGACCCTAAGTAAGTGTTTTTGTTATAATCTCATTTATTTTATGGATTTACAATATTAAATTTCAATTAAGGGGGATTATATGATCCCAATATTTTTTACCCAAACTAATCTCTTTTTGATTTTTTGTTTTTTCATTTTCTCGTTTTTTCCTTTTATTCTCATATATTTGGTAGTTAAAATGATCAAAAAACATTTCTTTGAAAAGTTGGCCATATTTTCTCTTTGGTCATAAATCATTTTCATCTATGCCCAAGTTCATAAAACTTTTGTAAATAATGTTATTTTCTATGATCTAATAATTATTTAATTTCCTTTTCCACAATATTTTTCTTTATATTCAAATGACTAAAAATGAAATTTTACAATGTTTAAGGGAAATGGTTATTTTATACTTTTTACAAAAAATTGTGAAAGGAATATGGGTTTCAACATCTACTGCATGTATGGATTTTACATTAGTCATATAAATTCTTTTATTTTATGATTAATTTAATGGATTCTATGGATATTTTAAATGAAAATCTCTTTCCCAACATTCTGGTAATTGTTTTTTCAAATTTTATTAGTAATGTTTATTTTCTCTGGTTTTCAAGGAAACATTCAAATGTTCATTTAAAGGTATATTTAATAAATGTTAATATACATTGATATTTATTATTCATCATATGTGATCAGATATAATGATATCATACATGTTTCTTCTCTAGATAGTTTTTTATTACATGATGATGAAATGTTTATGAAACCTGTTTTTTCTCTATGAGTTACACTATAAAAGAATTATGAGTGTCACAAATCTTTTAATGGAAAACATATATATAGTTTCCATTATGTGATGGGTGGTAATAACATTATATAAATCCTCAATACATTGGATAATAATTTATATCTAATGAGATTATGTGAATGGGGATGAGGAGTGAATCTAATTCAAGAATGAAAAGTTGTTAAAGTGTAAACTCAATCCATTATGGGACATCACCCACTATGTGATTATGGTATTTTCATTGTGTATTGACAAATAAAATTATTTTATATGATTCTAATTGTGACAAAATTCCAATGACATGATCTAATTCTTCTAATATAGACTCTTAGATCGTGATTGATCAACGATGACTCTTCACTCTTATGACTCATTACATTATGAATGGTAAATATTTATGTCATGGGTCATTATTTATGATATATTATTGATTTTATACAAACATAATATGTTATTATAAAGTTCTCATACCTTTATTAATATATTGAATTTTTCATATGATCATTCATATAAATAATATTGTCATCATTTTTAATATATTTTTTAGTAATTTAATCCTAAAAAATTTATTAATTAGAGAGTATTTGAATGAATTTTGAATTTTTTTGGTGTATTTTGGGAAAACATTTGAAAATTTCTTAAATATGGAATTTAAATTTATTTTAATCACAATGTTATTTTGGGCATTTTCTTAAAAATATTATTTGAATTTGAGTGATTTTTTTGGCCTTGAGATGTTCGAATAAGATCATGGTCTAGAATAAAAACTTGAATCTCATTAATCATGTAATCCTAAAAAAAGAATCACCCAAATTGTAATAATCTTTTAAAAAATATGCACAAAATACCCTTGTGATTAAAATTTGTTAAAATTCAAGAATTAATAAATTTTTTCATTTTATCCCGAAACACACCAAAAATCGAAAATTCATGAAACTAAACTCAAGTTAATAAATTTTTATGGATTCAATCATTTAAAAACATATAAAAATTATGATAATATTATCTCTATCTTATGGCCTATTACCACCATTATACTGGGTAGCCGGTGATATCTGCAGAGATTCATCTACAACTAGATCCTTCTTTTCTTCTCTCTAAATCCTTAAAAGGTTCTTTTAATTTGATTCCATGACATGAAGAAAGATAAAGAGACATGACCAATACTTCATCAAATATTTATAAAAACTTGAAGATTTTTTGTAATTCATCACTATGAATTCCATAAGTAACATATTATATATGAATAAAATGAAAAAGTTAGATATATATGATAGTGTTTCTAGTCATGAAAACACCATGAGAGATAGAGGTAAAGAAATCTTCCCATTTTTTATGATCACGGACAATTATCATGAAAAAATAAATTAAAAGTAAATAATTAATTTAAGAGATAAATAACTAATTCATGATTTTAATTAGATATGAAATGAGATTAAGAATTAAACATATAATGAAATATTTCAACAATCTATAAATAATAATTTTAGGAGTTATTAAAATACCCCATTTGTGAAGACAAAATTTTTAATAAATTACACCACCTTACTTTTTAGATAATTTATCCCCCTTTATGAATATAAAAAAGGTAAGAACATAAAAATAATAAAAACAAGAATATAAAATAGGAAGTTAAGAAATATTTTGGGGGAAAACTCAATGGTTATTTTTTGAAAAGGAAAAAATATTTTTGAAAAATATTAAAGAGATAAAATGCTTTTAAAAGAGATTTTAATTTATATAAAACCCAAAATAAAATAACTATTATAAAAGGGGGTAATAAAATATGGAAATAAAAATAAGTATCAAAGGCAAAATAAAATAATTGATTTTTTAAAAACTCCTTTTAACCTCCAAAACTCCTAAAATAGTATAACTATTATAAATAGAGATTGGAATGACAAAGAGAAGAGGATAATAAAGGAGAATAAAAGATAAGAATAAAAGATAAGGAAGATCAAAAAAAGAAATACAAATGAATTAAACAATGGAAAAAATAAAAATAAAACTAATACATAATATTTTCATGTCACACTTTTCTAAAAGTTTCACTTTAACATTATTGTAAGATGCCTTCTTCAAGAAAAACATATATAGGTTATTCCATTAAAGTGAGCCCACTATTTGAATATATTACCCCAATTTTAAATTTCATCAAACATAACTCAAAATAAATTCTAGAGACAAGTATATAAAATAGTATTTTTTTACTCATAATTAATATTATTTAAGATAGATAGAAATAAAAAAATAAAATGGATTAAATATATAAATACTTTTATGAGTTTTTTAAAAAATAATTTTGAAACTAAAATATTGAAAACAAAAGTATAAAAATTAATTTTTGTAAAAAAGTACAATATTATGGAAATTAACTATTATTTGGATTTAAAAAAGAGAGAGATTTTTTTTTAAATAATTAAATAATTGATAAAAAAAATATATCTCATAATCTAGAAGTTAAAAATTAAATGATAAATATATCTCCCTAAAATGATAAAACTAGTGAGACAATAGGTCATATCCCTAACAAATAAATAAACAACTTTAATATTTAAAAACAAAATCAATTTTTAAAGAAAAAATTTTTTTAAAAAACAAATATCAATAAAACCACAGATCAAATGAACAATGTCACAAATCAACCATTTCTAATTTAACTTTTTAGAAAACTTGATGAAGACATTTTAAGTTACACTTTTATGAGATAAGAAATATTCTCATTTGAATCTGATAAAGCCATTAACAATTACGAGAGTGTAGGATTTTCCACTTATACTTTCAATTTTATTAGGACTAAAAAGTTGATGACTAATCTTTTCAAAATCTTTCAATACGAAATAAAATTTTTTGAATTAAAAGAATATTTTGGTTTCTTATCATGTTGACATACTTCAAAAACTATGTCATCAATGAAATAAAATTTTAGATTATCTCATACTATTTTTTTATGATTCAATTTTACAAGATAATGTAAGAAATAATGAATGTGGTGTCTATGATAAAGTCATGACTCATTAACTTGTTCTCTCAAACATTAGATGTTATGGATAGAAAGGGATTTTAAATTAATTATATAAAAATTTTGAAATCATGAAGAGGTAAACATTAATAGTGTAAAATAAAATAAAGATAACCAGTTATACATACCTCCAAGTGATCCCATGGGTCACCACCAAACATAGAACCACACTCACTCCAAGAGAGATCCAAGACTATAACCTGAAACTAAAAGTAAAGTAGGTGTGAGCATAGAGATGATCAAATTGGAATAATATTTTTAACGTTATTCCCAAAATTTCCTTGTGATTAAAATCTATAAAATTCCATAATTGATAAATTTTCACATTTTAGCCCAAAACAAAACAAAAAATCTATAATTCATGAAAATACACTCATATTTATAAATTAGCAGTGATAAAATCATTGAAAAATATATAAAAAATGATTAAAATATTATCTTTATCAATGATCATAATAAATTTATATAATAATAAGTGTATGAGAGAAAGATAATAACTTATGATGTTCATAATAAATCAATCATATATCATAAATAGTGACCCGTGACATAAATCTTTAGCATTTATAAAGTCATGAGTCATAAGAGTGAAGAATCATCATTGATCAATCATGATCCAAGAGTGTATATCATAAGAATAGGAAAATTTCATTGGAATTTTGTCATAATTAGAAGCATATAAAATAATTTTAGTATTAAAGACTCAATGAAAATACCATCATCACATAGTTGATAATGTCCCATAATGGATTGGGTTCACTCTATTACCACTTTATATTCTTAAAATAGATTCAATCCTCACCTTCATTCATATCATATCACTCTTACTTTATTTTTAGTTTTAGTTTTTATTTGGGTATCTCTCTTGGATCGATCATGGTTCTATGTTTGGTGGTGACCCATGGGGTCACTTGGAGGTATGTCTAGCTAGTTATATATATTTTATTTTACACTATTAATGATTACCTATTTTTCTAGTTTATTTTTATTTATCTATATTATATTTTCTTGGAAAAATTATTCTCAACTACTTTTTTTATTCTTAGAACTAGCTGAAATCCCATGGGGATCAGGATAGCCCTTCATCCCATACCACAAACCGGCTCGGGTGACCAGTTTGGGGTCGGCTGAGGTTGGTTTGTGACAAAATGGTATCAAAGTAGGTTTATCCAAAGTACTTTAAGGATGTATGATATTTTCTATTTAGTATTTTCAGAATCATGTGTTAAATTGTAGTTAGTTTCTTAATCACCACCTATTCGGAATGACAGTTGAATTGCGTGGGTAGCCCAGGACGGTTTTTCCTCAACGTCTATGCTTGTATCTAGGTTTTTTTCAAGGTCCATAGTCCTATTTGGTTGTTTCTGGTTAGTCTTTAAATTTTTTTGGTCCTTTTGGACAGGTTCACTATTGTTACAAATCACATAGAAAGCCATGTGTAGACCATGCATTTACCTTTTTGACTTTCTATGTAATCACCCATTTGGTGCATGGTATGCCAACCTGGGTGACCAAGCCATGTGTAGATGTTGTATATTTGATAATTTGAAATATTGATTTGTTGGTTGAATTAGTTTATTTGGGATTTTCTTATTGTGAGTTTTATCTGGTTTTGGGGTGTTTTTCTTGGGTTATAAAATTTATTATTAGTCTATTGAAAATTGGATTTCCAAAATGAAAATTTTAACAAGTTTAAAAATGAAATGATTTGTTTTGAAAATGGTTGTTCTTTTGGAAATTATATTATGATCATTTAAATATTCTGTAAAGTGTAAATTGGATGTGTATTTGGAAAAAGTTTTGGGTATTTTGAAATTTCTTTTGAAGTGTGAAACTAATTTCTATTTGAAATGGAAATTTGGAGATGATATGTTTGGCCATCTGTATTCTTATGGATTCTCATGTATGTGGACAATTGACATGGAGTTAGTATGTGTGGATGGGTGCTAAGTTTGTAGAGGAACGTGTATACATGTAAGGCTTCATAGTATACCAATGGTGGGTTCTTGGTTTCAAAGGTTTATTTTTTTCTAAAATCATGTTTTGATAAGTGGTAAATGGTTAGAATTTGGAAGGAATGTGGTAATTTAATAAAGGGAGTTTCTGTTTTATTGTGTGATGCCTGGTGTTTTTGGGGTGAAATTATGATCTAATTGATTTTTGGTTTATGATTGGATGTAATGGATTTTTTTTTCAATACACTTCAATTTTGTTTTTTGTTTTCATTTTAGAGTATGGATCCCAGAAAAGGCCAATGGCCTCTGAAGAATCTCTTTTGGTTGATGGATTTTCTCAGAATCTAAAAGGAGTGTTGGGGTGTAAACCTATTTTTATATTTTTGTTATTCCTTGTGGTGGTAGAGGTTTGATATTTATTGTGGTTTTGGGTGTGTCTTCATGTATTTGGTAACTTTAGATATCATGAGGGTGTTATAGTAATAGTTTTGTTGAAAGGGATCTATTGGTATTGGTGAAGGGTACTTTCCCTTTTCTTTTTGCAAGTGGAGTCACAATGGGTAAACTGTGAAAGAAGTTGTTTTCGATCCTTGAGGTGCTTGTGAAAGGTTTCCTATTTGGGGAGGAGAGTGAACTAGAGGAACCTGTTCCTAGAGTGTCTCCATCTTCACTCTCTATTTCTCTATCTAAGGCCCACATTCTCATTACTTCCAATGTTCTCGGTCCGCAACTCTAAGCCATTTTTTCATAATCCTTTTAAGGCATGTTGAATATGTTGTTATATAAAAGTATTGTAATATGTGTTTCTGGAGGATGAAGCCTCGATTTGAGGTTTTTTGTTCCTAATTGTGGTGCAACAAATGATTTGACACATCAAAACTCCATCCATAGGTCCCAAAGTGAAGATTTTCACACATTTGGGCATTAAATGGATGAGGGGGAACATGAATCCAATCTTTTTTTCTCTAACATCATTTAGGACAATGAGTTAAAAAAAATTCATGTAGTTTTATGTTTTGGCCTGTTTTTATTTGATGGTCTCAGTGGCCTCTTTCTAGGAGTTTTCATGGTTGTGTCTCATGAGATATTAAGCATCATGTGACTAGTCTTCATTTTAAATGATTTTGGGTTTTGGGTGTTACTCAATTGAGATGTTCGTTTCCTGAGGGAGTGATGAGTCATAAATATGTGTTCGTTTAGGTTCCATTCATTGGGGAACACCCCCCCCCTTTTGTTGAGATTCGGATCATTCTGTGGGGTTTATATTGGATGGTCCGACCCAAGATGTGATAGCTTGTTCCTAAAATGGTAGGGAGACCCATCATTGGTCCTGCATGTGTTTGGAGTTCGGTTTGGTTTTGTGAGTGGTTTCTATTTGGAATGGTCAAAGTTGGACAAAATCGTAATATGGTGGGGAGATCATAATGAAACGAACCCAAGGGAAACTTGGTCTTCAAAGATCTTTTTATGGGGAAATCCTTTATTCATGCTCCACCTAACCTTGAACTTGGTAATTATTTAGCCGGGTAATGGTTCGTTTGATGAATGTATATGGAAATTCCACCAATCACTGGTAATTTATAATTTATGGGTTGGGGTGTTCCATGTTGTAGTTTTGTTTGGAGATGAGGTTTTCTCACTACCGGTCCTCTCATTTAAGTGGTTTGAGTCTCTCATTGACTGTTCCTTTAGTTATCGAGATAGTTCTTGGATCTATATGATTAAATGATCATGGTATGGTTTTCAGAATCAATTCATTGTGATTCATGCTTGGACCAAATGATCCATTTGGGACTTTCTCGGGGAAGAAAGTGTCATGGTATGGGGAACTGTCACCCCCCCAACGTGGCACTACTCTTTAAATTTAATTATTTTATTCATAATTGTTCTTTTTTTAGTGGGTTGAATCTTGGTTTGAGTTTTTGATTTTATATTTAGAAATGGTCATTTTGGGCTTGGCAGCACTTAGGTCATCCGCAGAGCACAGTTCGGGAACTGTGCAGCTTCGTCTCAGTAACAGTGTGGTCTGTATGAATTTTTAAATAAAATAAAGTTTAAATGAAAAAAATAAAATAAAATATTAAATATTAAATAAAAATTAAAAGAATTTTTAATCATATTAGCAATAATCATATTATTATGTTCTTATTTTTAATTTGATTATTATTATTATTATTAAAATATTAAGATTTAGATTATTATTATTATTATTCCTATGTTTATATTTTTTATTTTATTTTTTTAGAGACCCATAATGGGTCCCCTCCTACCCCTATAGGCCGCGCAACCTATGCCTCCCATTACCCCTCTGTCAGTACGATACACCAGCCCCTCCAACCCTAGGCCCTCTATCCTTCCTTCGAGGTACCTCCTCCGTGCGAGCACGTCCCCATGGCCGGACCTTCTCTCGGTTGTGACCCCTTCTGGCTATGATTTATAAAAGGTGTGTGACCCCCCACCCCTCGGCAAGCCGAGACCCTTGGACACACGATCCTCCACTCCTTGACATCCTCCATGGTAAGTTCTCCCTGGATCTCATCAACATTGATCTTCAATCAAGTGAGGTGGGTCTTTCTTCTTATTCCCCTTCTTTCACCTCAATGGATTTCAAGTTCTTCATGGCCTGATTCCAATCATCCAAAACCCTATGTTAAAGTTTAATCATATTTTTTTATGTTTCTTTCTTCTGATAGGGTGTGTTATTGGTCTCTCGAGACCCATCCGTGCATGTTTTTGACAACCGCCACAGAAGGTGAAGTGGTTCACATCGATTCAGTCCACTCACCAATGATTTTGGATATTATTATCCTCCATTCCTCCTATGTCTTAGTTTATATTTGGGGGTTTTTTGATTTATGAGTATCTAGTATTTACATTAATTTTCATTTTATGGTACAATGTCATTTTAGTTCGTTTCAATTCATCACACACCAATCGAGGTAATATTTCTCTCACTTCCTTTTTTAACTTGGTTTTATTTGGAGCCTTTGGTAATTTTTAGTCTCCCTTGAATTGTTATAGTGTGACTTGGTCATTGTGGTGTGGATATGAGTCGTTGGAAGAAAATATATATACGTATATATATGGGTAGACGTGTATATATACATATCCTCCTTGCAGATGTTCCCTCACGACACATAGAATATGAGCCTGGATCAAAGGATATATATATCTCTGTGTGTGCGTGTGTGTGAAAATGTATATGCGTATTGGTGAAGTAGTCTCAGACTTCCATTTTCAAAAGCCACATGTCATGAGGTAGGTTCCCTATTCCTTGATCTTTAATTTTAATTTCATTTATTTATTGATGTTCCTTTAAAATTATTTCCAAGGTTTTTAAATGAAATGCATCAGCAATATATATATATATATATATATATATTTGGTAGGTGGTTTTGTGCCCTAACATCACTAGATAAATTTAATTATGCTTTATAGAGTTTATAAATGTATTCAGTAATATTATTATGTGGTACGAATGGTATTTTTGGAATGGTTGGTGTGTTGATAAGTTAGAAATGAATTTTTTTTAAAGGAAACGAAACTGCTTTGTGTGTACATAAATGTAATGTTTTTAAGATGGGTATTAGGGGTTGTTCAGATGGTGCGAAATGCATTTTCAAGGTAATTGAAGGGTTTTTGTTGTTAAATGGATATTTTTAAAGTAAAATAAACCACTTTGGGTTTGTTTTCCTTGTTTTGTGTTTTGTATATAATTTGTGATTTGTTTGAAAATGTGACAAGCTTGTTTTAAAACAATGTTTAAATTATTAGTTATTTTATAAGGGGGTTTGGCCTGTTATTTTGGTTAGTCATAATTGTTTTTTTTCATGTCTTATAAAAAGGGGAATATGGGAAATTTTTTTGTGACAGAAAAGGTATTTCAAAAAGGTCATTTCTATGGTGTTCGTAAATTAACAAAGTTGATGTTTAGTAAAGAGGGGTGTTGTCACTGAAATTTTTTCCTTTGTGTGGATGTAGAGGTGTAGTGTGTGTGTGTGTGAAATTTAACTTTAGAAAAATAGAAACCTAAATTACCTAGGTGGGAGGACATGTACTAGTACCCTAGATGATACGTAAGTGGTTCTTCCTAGTTTTCTTAGTAGTATTGACGTTACAATACTAACTAATACTTATGATGGTTGGAGACCACTAGGTTAAGGGTGTGTTCCCTACTATTAGATCATGCATGATAATGTACATTTTTGTGGCTCATATTCTACATTTTCACTAAGGTATGAGGCCTCTAGGGTCCCACATGTGCTAGTTTCCTGTAAAGATTTCCCAGGGTGCTCGTTTTTTAAATAATGATTGTGATGTGATTTTCTATTTTTATTGTTAATTCTTATTGACCCATTATTAAAACCAATATTTTAATCACCATTTATTCCATTTGTTTTGAAATTTTAATGCACACTAGTAATATATTTTAAAAATATAGTGGAAGAGAAATGATTTCCGTAAAAATGTAAATTTGTTACTTTGTTTTGAAAGGACTAAAAAACCTTATTTCAATATGTATTAATTTCAAACTAGAATGATTGGGTTTCTTTGTAAAGAAAAAGGTAGGTTGGGTTCTTATTCCTTGTCTTTCTTACTAAGCATCTCAGTGCTCATGCCTAATTTATTTTTAGTTTTAGGTTCTAGTTTTGGACCACACTTGGATCGAGCATGGTTCTATATTTGGAGGTGACCCCAGGGTTGCTTGAAGATATGTCCATCTGGTTATCTTTATTTTATTTTATTTTATTACATTATTGTTTAACTATTTTATCTAGTGTATTTATATTTATCTATATTCAATTTTCAGAGGTCACTCGTTTTCAACTGCTTTTTTTGATGGATGGTACAGGTTTCTAACCCGTGGGGATCTGAAATGCCCTTCGAGCCATACCACAAACCAGCTCGGTTGTCTAGTTTAGGGTCAATCTGAGTTATTTCATGAAATTAATTGACTTTGGTCTCCTATAAAACATATTTTTCAATCTCTTTAACAGATTAAATGACCATATCTTTTTCAATAATTAATTTTTTTTATTGGGAAACACATTTAACAGAATATATTTTCTTTTATTTTTTGTATAATTTTCATGATTGTAGTAACCAATTCCAACCCAATATTTTATAGTTTTTTCAGATCCCAAATTCATATTAAAATTTTCTTCACCTTGGGTGAAATTAAAAAAGATAATTTTTTAGGACTTTAATGTTGCATTCAAGACTATAAACATTCGGTTGATTTTTTATTTTCTCAATGAGATCTTTTTTTCTTATTAGAGAATACATTTTTCTTTTTATAAATTACCTTTTTCTTCAAGGACTTCATTATATTTCATTTCAAGTTCAATATATAAATAATCAAGTTGATGATATCCCTTTTTGAGTGGATTTTGATCATTTTTTATATCTTCATAATTTAGGTGAGATTAGGACATTAAAGAATAATAGAGAGAAGAAGATAAATTAATAGGATAAGAAGAATATAAGGACATATAAAATGTATTACTAAACTTGACATCCTTATCAACATATTCTCATGAGACACTTTGGTCTTAAGTATCTTCATATGGATGAAAAAGTTGAATACATGGAATTTTCATTTACACTCTATATAGAGACTTTAAAATAATTTTTACCTTTCTTCTTTTCTTTAATATTATTCTTGTAGATGGAGAAATCCAATTTTATGTGACCTTTATTTTTAAACTTGTAGTACATAACCTCTGGTTCTGCCTTTTAACTTGACTTTTTGAATCATTTTTTCTATTATTATTTTGTAAGTGGTTGAATATATTCTTCATAAGAAGAGAATGGTCAAGAACCTCACCACAAGACTTTTCATCGTTAGTAACATTGAAGTAAATGAGTTTTTTTAGTTATTTGGCTTCATTGGCCTCATTTTAATCTTAGAATTTTATTTTTATTTTTTATGTCATTTAGGGGTCGATGAGTTCATCTTCCACTTTCTTTTTCATGTCTTTAAATTCATTGATAGCCATTACTTTAGAAGCCATGGATTTAGGTAACACCAATAATATTTTATTTATGATCATTTATAAATATAATTCATAAATGAGGGGATTTATACTTTTTTAGATTTGAATAAATTTTATAATCCTTCATACAATATACTCATAAGAATGTATAGTAAATCATTCAAAATCATGACGAAAAATATCTAATCTTATGTCCTTGAATTTTATGTGTTTTTATGAGTTACATAAAGAAATTTCCAAATATAATAATTATTTTTCATGTGGAAACATGAATAAAACTATTTATATCAAGAATATAATGCATGATACTCATATATGTTTTATTAAATTATAAATTCTTAATATCTTTAAGAGTATATTTTTCTTTCGATTCTTTGGTGGAAACATACTCAGTCATTACCATTATCTAAACAAGAAAAGAAATACTACAAAGGAAATTTGACAACTAATTCTTCCAATATGAGTACATATATAAGTAAATAATATGATAATTTATATTAGAATTATATTATCTGATAAATATTTATCCACAAAATCAAATAAATATTTGAAAAACAGAATCGATAAATAAAAAGTAATTTTTAAAACAATAAAATTTCAATAGAAAGGGAAAACCCACATTTAATACTATTTTTTGAGAATATGTAAATAAGGGTGGGATGAATTTCCCCTTAAAATAATAAACAGTAATAAGGTAATTAAAGTGAGAAATTGAATACTGGATAGTTGATAGGTTCAATTCTAGTTGATAAAAATAATATTAAAGGACAAGCACTGAGAAAATTAAACCGAATTTATAAAAATATGTGAGTCAATATAAAATAATAAAAAGTATAGAATTAAATATGAGACCAACACAATAAATAATGAGTTAGGATAATTATTTATGTGAGCCTCTACATCACCACCACTCATGTAACACCTCAAAAATTCTAAAATAATAACAGTGTATCTGGAAACTTGTATGATACATAACAATAATCTTAGAAGAGAATATAACATCATAAGACTTTATTATATATTAACAATTTTAGGTAATTTAATATATTATATATATTTAAAATTACTCAAAAATGGGTTATCTTGTATCCCACGCAATAATAAGTTTCTTCAATAACTTGTGTTACACGCAAGAACAAGAATTACCAAATACTATTAATATTTTTATTTAAAATGAAAAAAAAATTCATAAAGGGTAAATTAGTGATTATAAATATTATTAAATAACTAATGAAAATATGGATGTATTCATGGGTTACCAATTAATTATAAATGAAATTAAAACTAAAATATAAAGGAATTGTTTTTATGAAGAACTATTATTATGTGCCCAAATACAATTTATCATAATAAATTATATCACATAATATTAGTGAATGATATTAATTAAATTTATATATTATATATTAAATAAATTTTTTTCACATTTATCCAATATGTTTAATAGGAATAAGATAATGTGAAATCTAATTTTATGTAGAAAAACTATATTTTTTAAAAGGTAGTTTTGTCGCCTTTTAATAGAGAACTGGTTTTAAAACAAAAAATTCAGAATTTTATAAATTATATTTGAAAAAATAAGCTTCATTTTAAAAATCATGATATTTTAATTATATTATAGTAATTTATTATAATTTTTTTGAGAAGTTTCATTTTTTGATGAATAGTAAAAAATACAGAATTTTAATTCAAAACAAACTTCTCATCTAAATATTTTATAATTTTTAGTTATATTTTAAATTGTGTTTAAAGTAAAAGTAGATAAATTATACATCTATTAATTCAATTTAGTTAATTGGAAGTATTTTTATATTTTTATAAAAAAACATAGTGAACTTTTGAACATTTTCACTTTAAAATCATGCTTTCTTGTCCTGTCAACATGATTAGTTTTAAATTAATTTTTACAACTTATGGGATTTAAATTTATAAAAATGTATTAAATATTTTTAATCATCATAATTTATAATTTATATTAATTTAAACTTATTTTTTGACCAAAAATATTTCAGAAAGAAATTGAAATTAATTACAACAATTAGGAAAAAAAGAGTTTAACCATTTGTTAAACTTTAATATTTAGGTTCCCAATTGTCTATAAAGAAGTGAAAATCCATTTTATGACCATATTTAGAATATATATACTCATGGATATAAAATTTTTCATTATTATAATAATAATAATATGTAAGTCTGATCTCTTAATAGTGCATACCTTTTTCGTATTTACAAGTTCTCCGCTCACCACCCTTAATAATGGCCATCACATATCCCCCTCTCTTCACACCTCTAAAGCCATTTAGATTGGCTAAACCCTGAATCATTCACTTTAAAAATTCCCCCAAATCATCCTAGAAGCATAAATTATGAAATAAATCCAAACAAGGAAGTCCTTCGATGCATACCAAAAGAAGGTACCCAAAAAAGATGTAGCGTTCTTCAATGAGAAATTTTTGTTTTATTTCATTATCCACCAATTAAATTATTATTATATGTTTATTATATAATAAAATATTTATATTAAATATACCTATATTTTTTTATGTTATGGTTATGACCGAAAACCACACACACTTCCATAATATGAGATACACAATCATCATTCGTGTGTACGGTGGTCTACCATCTCGTGAACTGTTGTCATTATCTCTTCTACTAAAACCTTTAAAGGTTTGGAATAATGATATATTTATAGTTTATATATGATATATATGATTTTTTTAACTTTATTATTGTTCTATAATTACTATATAACACATACCATAGTGCTTTATTTTTAGGAAATATGATAACATCATTTTTGGATGTGTGGACTACTACATACTCAAAGAGATGTGATTCATTCCTTATTTAGATGGAATGTATTAAAAAAGGTTTTAATAAAAATATGTGATATATATATAATAATATGATAATTTAATGATAATATAAATATAACATTTACATTTTTTTTAATACAATGAGAAATTGGAAACAATGTTCTTGCGTAAGTACAACATGTCATCTCCATGAACAGTGTATTTCATTTCCTATCACCAAATTTTTGAGGATTAATAAAAATAAATAAATAATGAATATATATATATATGATATTTAAATCATATTTTACCTTATATATATATTATAAAATCATGATATAGTAAATAGGAACAAAAAGATAATTCAAAACATATTCAGAAAACAAGGAAATTTACACATGAAACAATGAAAATAAAGAAACATTATTAACAAATGGGTGAGAAGATTTTATTAAAGTATCCTATATGATATTATAAATATTAATATGGTTTTTTATAAGTTAATAACATTTTTAAACCTATTATATAGTAGGTTAAAGGGTTTCCAACCAAAAAGGAGTGTAAGGTAAGGGGAGTTCTTATCTCACTTTTATTTCTATAAGACTTAGTCCATAACCACCACTGATTTATTTTGTGTGGTGTATATGATAAATTTTGATATATTATATATTTTATTTCATTTATATCATGATATTAAATGTTTCAATGTATTTTATTCATTCACTAATCTCACTGTTCAAAATCCACTCAGAATGTAAGGGATTCTCATCTCACTTTTTCTTCTAAGAGTCATATATCATTTTCACTATTTATTTATTTTTTTGTGGTGTATATAATACCTCGATTATATTATATATCATTAATACATTTATATCCATGGTATTAAAAGTTTAATTTTAGTTATTTTTTACATGGGGCTTATAATTCAAAAGATATTAAGTGGTAATGGATTTCATCTCAATTTAATTTAATTGAGAAATATTGTAATTTAATACACTTAATCAATTTTATATAGTGTATATACTAACCCTTGACTTTTAATATCTTGAATAATTTATTCATCCTGGTATCTTGAGTTTTAATTGGAATTATTTAATCTAAGGGTATTTAAACTTAAAGTTATCGGGTGGTTAAGAAATTTCATAACCCAATTAATTTTCATCAAGTTATATTACTTCCTCATTTTAATTAATATTATATGATTATGTGTATAAAAAAAATTCTATATCTTTATTTATTTTTTATTTTTTATTTTTATTTACTGTATATACACATAATCTATTCATTTATTAATTCTCACTTCAATGTCACAATCTTTTTAAGGGTTTATTTTACAATATCATTATAATAGAGATTTTTTGTTCTTGGATTTACATCAAGGAAATTTTTAGGATCATTGATTAATAAACCCTTTGATTTCATTCTTCTCTAGTTATTCATGATCATTTCAAGGGATAAAACCATTTTTTCTACTCTTTTGTAATTAAAAGTATTAATAAAATGTTTTAATAAAATCCAACTTCATTTTTATCTTTCGCTCAAAATATGTTTACTTAAAAAACCTTGTTTTTTAAAAATATTCACAAAAATGTTTTATTTAACCATTTCAAAATGATTTGTTAAAATACATTTTTACCTAATTTTTCTTTTTATAAAAACAATCAATGTAATCGCCTTGTCACTTTTTTCGATAATTCTCTTTCCTAAAATTTTTACAATAAAGAAGGAATATTCATTTTACATCATACAAAATTACCCATCATAATTTCTCTTAATTTTACATTGAAATATAACATATATATTTTTAAATAAAATATTTTTAAAGGTTTTATTTAAAGAAAAATATTTTCATCATGTTTTTCAAAAAAATATGAATATTTTCCTCAAGAATGTTTTAAATTGTATTTTTTATTTCATCCAAAAAATAACCATTGTTATTACTCCAATCGGTATACATGATATTGATACCATCATAATTATTCCTATGGATGGATTGTAATTATTTTGACTGAGGTTGAAAATTGAAATTCTCTTCCTTGAATCATATTCATAGTTGTAAAAATCCCCTTAAGTTATTTACTTTGTAGTGATCAATGAGTATTAAACTTCCTCTGAATATCTACATTATTTAACATCGATATGATTACTTCCTAAACTATATACCATTTTTTGTATGTTTTTTACTTTAAATTTTATTTTATTATATAGGAAAATATTAAATAATATGTGTTCTTTACTCATTATGAAAATTTTATAAGGTATATTTTTTATGAATTAATTTTATTATGTGATATATGATGAATTTATTGGACTTGAACAACATGGGTTGCGGACCTTTTAATGTAAGACCATTGATTCATATGTATTCCCATATAATTATATTATTTGAAAGACTCATTCATATTTATAACTAGTATATTTTAAACTATCTTGTTAAAGGTCTTAACAATAGAGATAAGGTTAGAAAGACCAAATTTGTTTATACCTAGTATGTTTTAAACCATCCTTTGAAAGGTATTGATAGTAAATATATCATGTACCTGGGAAACAGAGCATTCAATAAACAATAATTTCCTTCATTTAGAATCATTTATTATTATACATGATATTTTCACTAGGAAACAATTTATGGATGCATTTCATTCTCAGTATATTGATTAAATGACATGGGTTTTTAGTTATTTACCATTCTATACTATTTAAACTCTTCATTCTTGGTTATTTATGACATGGAATGTGTTTGTAACGTCTCGGTTCTGGAAGCCACCCAGAGGCACCCCGTACCCGGTTGGTCACATGGCCTCAAGCACATTTCCCAAAACACCAGAGGTTGCCGACTAACAGTGAGGTCCTTGGGTGTGATAGTGGGGAAACTATTCTCTCATTGGCAGAGTATACAACGGAAGTAAATAAATACATACAATAGCGAAAGTAGTGATAATGAAAAACAATAGTAATAGTAGAAAACTGGAATTATAAACTGGAGAACATATATAAAATTATGCATGATACATATATCTAAGAAAACTACAAAACAATTCAAAATAATGAAATAAAATAGTGATAATCCAAAATGCCAAAGAAATCAGTTAATCTCCTCATTATTGCAAGCTATATCTAGGTCCCATGCTCTCTAGCTCCACAGGATATCAGGTACTTGAAGTAGAAGGGCACTTTCCCTTGTATATTCCTGCAATAAAATAAACTGTTTGGGCCCAAAAACATGGCCCAAACAAGGTGTGATACTAATCCCAGTAGGCAACCACCACAATATCCATGCCTAATAGTCATTGAGTATATGGAATGTAAAAGTACAGGAAATAATAAACAGAAAGGTACTCATTAATAAACAAACCACAGCCTCAATATCTATTAGCTACTAAACAAGACGATAAACACAATAGGTAACCCTCTGGAAATCACACTTTGTCTAACCCCTTTGTTCCTACCAAACAAGTACAAGAAACCCTCTAGGAAGTACACTCAGTCTAACCCCTTTGGTTCAACTTAAGCATAGACTCTTGGAGGAAGCACTCACTATCAATTCCCCCCTATAGTCTCATATCATAACTAATGGCACTATAGGGAAGCACTTACATCACATTCCCACTGTGGCCCACGTTGAGGAACTATAGACACTCTGAGGTAGCACTCAACATCAATTCCCCATATGGTCTCGCATCAGAAAAAGAGAAGACACTCTGGAGAAGTCCTCAATGTCCATTGTCCCTATGGTCTAAAAACTAGGTTCTCATGACCCCGTGTAATTCAAACAAGTGTATCAACATGTAATAGCCATGGTGAACCTCAAGAACTACATGGCTAGCATTATAATTCACAACAGTATAATAAAACAACAGTCACACCATCCTACAATACTAGGCTTGGGTATGTAAACAGAAGCCTAATAGGCAATCAAGACCCAAGGTTCCGAACAAGAAAACATGCATGCACAATATATACAAAGAAAAAAATTCACCCTTTTCACAATAAATAATCATCTACTCAGACATACCATCATAGAAGAGAAACAATAGGGCTAAAATGGTAAATGTGCAATACCATGTTCATGGGTATTAGGAAATTTTGCACATAAAACTCAAGGACTATCTATGGAAAGGAAAAAACCACCATACTTGGGGATATAAGATCAATATAATTGAACCATGAGTCTTGAATAGCCTTATAACGTCATAGATCTACAAAAATGTATAAAACATTCAACCCATGAAAAATCACGAAAGAGGATAAATCAAAAGATGATGCTCTATGAGAAAGCAGAACTCGCCAATGCGATTCCAAAGCAATCAATGGTGTTCGAATTGGAGGACAGATGGAGGATCGGGGGTTCATCGAGGATCCACGGCCATATGGGTTCTCTCGGTCGAACAAGACCTAAAATAAGTGTGTTCCTGTGATTAGAAGTGACCCTGGTGCGTTTAATGAAAAAAATGTACACATTGTGTACTTTTGAAGTACACTGCATGTACTCGCCTTTTCTATAATTCTTTTTAAGAGGCCTCCAAGTCACTCCCACGCATCCATGTTGTTGACCTCACCTATTTTGATAATCTCAATCATGTATTTATTTGTGTTGCAAATCCCAATTATGTTTTCATTCTCTATGATATTGTTAAGTATTGTTGATCTATACTTTAATTCTTTCTAATCTGTGATCAAATCAATAACACTTTTTAAAAATAGTCTTTGGAATATGTTAATCATCATTTATCCATGTTCATACAAGTTATAAATTGATTCTAACACAATCAGATGTGTTCTGCATAAAACAGATAAGTAATCTGTCTATAGCTACTGATGAAGAGCTACCGGTAACCAGTCTACCGATAGACATAGTCTACCGACAGACAGCTACCGATAGACTTAACACAGAGTTACCGATGTACTTACAGACAGCTACCGATACAAACGTAGAGCTACCGGTGTAAGTATAAATAGCTACCGATGGAAGAAGTCACTGATGGACAAAGCTACCGATAGACTCACAGCCACCGACGCATGGAGCTACTGATGCATGTACCTACCGACGCATGGAGCAACCGATAGAGTCAGAGCAACTAATGACATTGAGCTACCGATGTTCAAGCTACTAATGTTTGAGCTACCGATGTTCAAGCTACCGATGCTGATTACCTACCGATCACTCGACTCACTGTTTGAATTTTTTTATTTCCTTTATTTAATGTATCTAACGGTCATATCATACATTTTAATGTTTTGTCAAATATCTGATAAAGGTTGTCGGATGTCAGGAACCCGTACCTCGTACCTGCTGAAAAGAAATATTTTCTGCCCCCTGATGGGAGATAAATACGAGAAGACTACATACCAGAAATATGCGCGAACGTGTGAAGAAAACAAAACAACAAGAAGCGAACCAAAAAGTGTGGTGCATCCAATATACCAAAAACGACACAAGCACGAGAAGAACATAGAGGAGCTCATAGACAATCAAGCATACTCGAGGAGTGTTCTGTGCATACAAGAAGAACTTCATCGACTACATTCTCACCACCTGTGAACCTGGAGCATACGACACTCTGTTTCTCAACAGAAATGAGAAGAGGACTCAGACTCACTCCTAATCAAATCCAAAGGAGTCCAGAGCTATACTGAAATCACCAGAACCATCTCTAAACTCTACATCTCTTGTTCTGTGATTTATTACGATTCATTTCGAGTAGTGTGTGTTATCTGCTATATCTAACACATACACTGTCTCCTGTACTCAAACTGAAGGATCTGTAAATCCTTACAAAACTCTTTCATTCTTTCTTTCCCACGAAGAACTGTGGTAGAGGTCGTGTGTGACCTGGATAGCTGGTTGTTGTTATACTGTTTCCCACGAAGAACAGTGGTAGAGGTCTTGGACCTGGACAGTTGTAAACTGTTGAACCCCGATCCAGGGTGTGGATCATTTTTATATAAACTTTTGAGAGGACTAAGTCTCGGCTTGAGACTGAACCTCTTGGTTACATTGTTGTGCCATCTATTTCAAAGTTTTATTCCGCTGCTAATCACTTTAAAACCAATACTGTTTTTAAAGTTACTTTGATAATTAAATTAGCAAGTGTTTATGTTAAGTGTAGATTAGTAAGTTAGTTTCAAAAGATAATCACACACTCATGTGTTGATTAACTGGGAATTAATCAATCCCTTGAGAACCTAACGGAATCTCTACATTAATATAAATTCACTACAGTTTAATCTATTATTTTGTTTGGGGGTCGTTAAGACATTGTTTTTAAATACAGAAATTTTAATTGGTACTCAATTCACCCCCCTCTTGAGTAATCCTCTCCGACCAACACTTGGTATCAGAGGTTGAAAATACTTTCTAAAAGTACTCTGCTTTTGAACTGTGATTTTAGTTGTATTTTAAAGTTCTTAAAATTTCTGTTATTTCTAAATTTTTATCTCTTTAAAATTTTCTCATCATGGACAATAGACTTGAGGGTGCTGCTACTAACCGGCCACCTTTCTTCAATGGAACTAATTATGCTCAGTGGAAGCTGAAAATGAAAATCCATCTAGAAAGCATAGGTTTTGATATTTGGACTGCTATTGAATCAGAATACAAAATTCCTACTACTGCTAGATCTACTTGGGATGAACCTACAAAGACTGCATACAATAACAACTGTAAAGCTATGAATGCCTTGTACTGTGCTCTAGGAGATGAAGAGTTTAATAGAATTTCTGCATGTAAAACTGCATATGAAATTTGGGATACCTTAGCTGTTTCTCATGAAGGAACAACTAATGTTAAAGAAATGAGATTGAACACCTATACTATCAAGTATGATAATTTTAAAATGAAGCCTGACGAACCCATTTCTGACATGTATCTTAGGTTCAACGAAATTGTCAATACAATGATCTCGCTGGGAAAGGATGTCTCATCGAAGGAACAAATTATGAGAATTTTGAGATGTCTACCTGATAGATGGAGAGGCACATCTGTCTCAATCAGAGAATCATGTGACATAGCTTCTCTACCTGTCAAGGAACTAATTGGCAAGCTGATGATGTATGAAGAAGAGCTTAAAGTGAACAAAGAGGAAGAAAATGAACCTGCAAGAAAGTCTGTCGCTTTCAAATCCTCAACTTCAAAGAATAAGGACAAGGAAAAGCTTCAAGCTGTAGTTGAAAGTTCAAGTTGTGAAGACAGTGGAAGTGATTCTGACAGTGATGCTGAGATGGCTCACATTGCTAGAAGATTTAAGAAATTTTATAGGAAAAATAATTTCTTTAGAAAAACAAATTATAAGGGTAAGTATGATCACCAAGGAAAATGGAAAAAGGACTGGAAGAAGAATGACAAGTCAGATGATGTTGTCTGCTATGAGTGCAAGAGAAAAGGACACATTAAAGCCGACTGTCCAAAGCTGAAGTATAAAAAGAAATATGAATATAAGGACAATAAGTTTAAGAAAGCCATGAAGGCTAATTAGAGTGCTTCAGAAGACAGCACAAGTGAAGCTGAATCTTCAGACTCTGAAAGGAATCGAGCCAACATGTGTTTTATGACAAACACTTCTGAGGTAACTGCTGAAACTCCTGCTTCAAATTCATATTATTCTGGAGATGATTCTGAAGGTGATAACATGTCTAAATCTGAACTGTTTGAATACTGTGATATGCTGGAAGAGACATGTAATGAACTTAAGGATAAATACAAGTCATTAAAGAAACAGCATGCTCTCACCACTACAGTTAAAACCGAACTTACTATTGAAAAAGAGAAAAATGCTCAACTGTTAAAAGAAAATACAGAACTGAAACTGTCAAATGAGCAACTTAGAAAAGACTTAGAGAAGTTCACCAATGGCGAGAATACTCTAACACAGATTCTAGGAAAGCAAGTAGCACCTAAATATACTACTGGTATAGGATACCAACCTGGACAAAGGAAAATTGCTAAAACTAGATTCATTTCTAAATCTGGACAGAATGAAGGTAATTTTGGAACTTCATATGTTTCAACCAGTTATATACATAGCTATGGATCTAATAAAGTTTATCTTTCAAAGCATGTCAATTCTACAAATTATATGAGACCCATTAGACAAATATGGGTACCTAAAGTGTTATTGGCTAACCTGTCTGGACCCAAGAAAATCTGGGTACCAAAATCATCTCCCATCTAAATCTGTTTTGTAGGGAACTTGCTTAAAGAGCTCCTGTAAAGAGACGTGGTATTTGGACAGTGGATGTTCAAGACATATGTCAGGAGACTTCTCTTGTTTCAAGAGTTTAATAAAAGTTGATGGAGGCTTTTTCACCTTTGGTGATAACTCAAAAGGGAAAATCATCGGCCTAGGCCAGATTGGTAACACTGATTCAATTTTGATTTCTAAAGTTTTATTTGTTGATGGCCTTAAATACAATTTATTAAGTATTTCTCAGCTATGTGATGATGGTTTTCATGTTAAATTTGAAAATGATTCTTGCAAAGTTTTTGATTCTAAGAATGTTTTGGTATTTTCTGCCTTAAGAAATGAAAATGTTTATGCTGTTAATCTGAATTCTTTAGCTAAGCAGAATATTAATTGTTTGAATGCTTTTCATAAAGAATCTTGGCTATGGCACAGAAGATTAGGACATTGCAACATTCACTCACTTAGAAAACTTTCTAGGAAAAACCTAGTTAGAGACCTACCTAAGTTAGAATTCCCAAATGATAGAGTGTGTAACCCCTGTCAAAAGGGAAAACAACACAAAGTTTCTTTTAAATCAAAGAAAGAAGTTTCAACTTCTCAACCACTTGAATTGGTTCACATGGATTTGTTTGGACCATCAAGAGTTTCTAGTTTAAATGGGAAGCACTATGTTTATGTTCTTGTAGATGACTTTTCTAGATATACTTGGGTATATTTTCTAGCTCACAAAAGTGAAGCTTGTTCTTACTTTGTCAAATACTCCAAGTCTGTAGAGAACCTTAGCAGACTTAAGATTAAAACCCTGAGAAGTGATCATGGTCGTGAGTTTGAAAATCAAGATTTTGAATCTTATTGCTCACATAATGGCTATACTCATAACTTCTCTGCCCCTAGAACACCCCAACAGAATGGTGTAGTAGAAAGAAGAAACCGAACCCTTCAAGAAATTGCTAGAACCATGCTCAATGACTATGACCTGCCTATTTATTTTTGGGCTGAAGCTGTAAATACAGCTTGTTATGTTATTAATAGAGTCTTGATTAGACCAGTTCTTAAGAAAAACCCTTATGAATTGTGGAACAATAGAAAGCCTAAGGTTAATTACTTTAAAGTTTTTGGTTGCAAAGTATTTATTCTGAATACTAAAGATAATCTGGATAAGTTTGCTTCCAAAAGTGATGAAGGAATTTTTCTGGGTTACTCTATTTCAAGTAAAGCCTATAGAGTATTCAATAAGAAAACCAAATGTGTGGAAGAATCTGTTCACATCAAATTTGATGAAACTGATCCACATGAGCCTAAAACCTCTCTTGAAAATCTTGAAGAAGACTTATCTATTCTGGACCTTAATGATAAATCTAAAGAACTTTTTATAAAAGTATCCAGTTCTGGACTTTCTCCAGAATCTGCTTCTGTTGAACCCGAACCTATAGATGAACCTGAAATTTCTAGTCCAACCTTTACTAGATCAACGAGGATTCTAAAGAATCATCCTTTAGAAGTTGTTGTTGGTAATCTTGATAGAGGAACACAAACTAGAGCTTCTCTAAGAAACCAGGTTGAACATCAAGCCTTTCTTTCACAGCTGGAACCCAAAAATATCAATGATGCTATCAATGATGAATTCTGGGTAATAGCTATGCAGGAAGAATTAAATCAGTTTGAAAGAAACAAAGTCTGGGAATTAGTTGACAGACCCAAGGACACCTTGACAATAGGCACAAAATGGGTTTTTAGAAATAAAGTAGATGAATCTGGAAATATAGTTAGAAACAAAGCTAGACTAGTTGCACAAGGATATAGTCAAGAAGAAGGCATAGACTATGAGGAAACTTTTGCACCTGTAGCTATACTAGAAGCCATTAGGATCTTACTTGCATATGCTGTACATCTGGATTTCAAGTTATATCAAATGGATGTGAAAAGTGCATTTCTAAATGGTTTTATAATTGAAGATGTTTTTGTAGAACAACCACCTAGATTTGCTAACCCTCATTTTCCAAATCATGTTTTTAAACTTTCTAAAGCTTTGTATGGTTTAAAACAAGCTCCAAGAGCTTGGTATGATAGACTTAGCAATTTCCTTATTTCAAAAGGCTTTACTAAAGGGATTGCTGATCCAACTCTTTTCATTAAAAGAATTTCTAAAGATGTTTTAGTTGTACAAATATATGTTGATGATATTATTTTTGGATCTTCTAAACACTCTTTATGTACTGATTTTTCAAAAAGTATGCAAAATGAATTTGAAATGAGCTTAATGGGAGAGCTTAAGTACTTTCTTGGATTTCAAGTATTTCAAAATGAAAATGGTATTATTTTGAATCAAAGTAAATATACAAAGGATCTTTTAAAACGTTTTGGTCTGGATAGTATCAAGGAAAGTGAAACTCCTATGAGTACTACCTGTAAATTGAATGCAGATGAAACTGGGAAACCAGTTGATCAAACAAATTACAGAGGTATGATTGGTAGTTTACTTTATCTTACTGCTAGTCGACCTGATATTATGTTTAGTGTGTGTATGTGTGCTAGATTTCAAGCTAACCCAAAAGAATCTCATTTGCTTGCTGTTAAAAGAATTTTTAAATATCTCAAACACACGGTTAACTTAGGTTTGTTTTACCCAAAAGGACAATCCTTTGAGTTAATGAGTTATTCAGATGCTGACTTTGCTGGTTGTAAATTAGATAGAAAAAGCACATCAGGAACATGTCATTTGCTTGGAAAATCCTTAGTTTCATGGTGTAGTAAGAAACAGAACTCAGTTGCATTATCTACTGCTGAAGCAGAATATATAGCTGCTGGTAGTTGCTGTGCACAAATTCTGTGGATGAAACACACTCTTTTGGACTATGGATACGTGTTTAAACATGTTTCAATCAACTGTGATAACACCAGTGCAATAAACATCTCTAAGAATCCTGTATCTCACTCTAGAACCAAACACATAGATGTAAGACACCATTTCCTAAGAGATCACTATCAAAAAGGTGATATTTCTCTTGAATTTATTGGCACTGAACATCAATTGGCTGATATTTTCACTAAACCTTTAAGTTCGGATAGGCTAAGTTTCATAAGACATGAACTGGGAATGTTTAATCACAACCGGTGTGAAAATTCTCACCGATGTGAAATTCTCACCGATGTGAAATTCTCATTGATGTGAAAATTCTCACCGATGTGAAATTCTCACCGATGTGAAATTCTCACCGATGTGAAATTCTCACTGATGTGAAAATTCTCACTGATGTGAAAATTCTCACCGATGTAAGTTTCTCACCGACGTAGAAATTCTCACCGATGTAAGTTTCTCACCGACGTAGAAATTCTCACCGATTTGTTTTTCTCACCGATGATTAACTCACACCGATGCAAAGTTTAAAACTTCTGTCTGCCGCCAAGAATACGAATCGTTTTATTTTATTTTATTACTCTATTTTTAAACGTTTATTTGGAATTCCTAAATGATAAAACTAAGTCTAAGCCACTTCTTACCTCACCGAGCTCAAAATCTCTCACCTTCGAACCTTAGCACCCAAATCGACCAAGAACCCTAAACCCGCGATGGCAAAAACCAAGCTTCCTATCGTCAGAGATGAAAGTGTAGAACCAAATGCTAAGAAGCAGAAGACACAGCATAAAGCCAGTGCTAGTGAAGTCAAAACTAGATCGGGAAGGCGACCAGTGAATCCTCACTTGCAGAATAGAGACATAGTAATCGAGAAGGAACTGTGCGTGGAATGGCTACTGCCTAGCAAATCCTTAGTGCTCGAGATTCTGGAAGACCAAAAATGGGTGGATTGTTTCTCGAATAACAATGGCCCATACTACTCGAAATTGGTAAAGCAGTTCTATGAGTTTGTAACCTTTGAGAAGTCTGAGAATGAGAATCGGGTAAGCTCTTTTGTAAATGGAAAAGAGATGTCTTTTTCTTCAGTAGAGTGGGCTGAGAGTTTAAAAGTACCACATGAAGGTGTCTCTGGGTATGTATCAAGAGCAATGCCACCTAGTAGTGACATTTTTGATTATGAGACTGCCTTACAAGAGCTGACTGGGAATGGAAATCAAAGGCAAGTGGTAGCTGCTGAAATGGATGGAGAGAATCGACTGCTTTTCAAATTTGTTCAGCATGTGTTGATACCGAGGAGAGGAGATTTTGCAAATCTGAGATATCAAGATATCTATCTTCTTCATTTGCTAAGACATGGTGTAAAAGTCAATCTGTGCAGATTGTTGATGCTTCAAATGGAAGACATGATTAGACCAAAGTCAAAGACCAATGCTTTGTTCTTTGCCAAGCTGATTTCAGTGATGATAAAAGTGAAAGAAATAGCTGAGTCTCAGGATGAGACAGTTGTAGTCAAGAACAATTTCTGCATCACCTCGACTGTATGTAAGTATATGAAAATTAACTGGAACCCATGGAAGGGAGAATGGGTCAGTGATGATCAGAAAATCTATGATAGGTTTAATCCTGTGGATTATCCCTCAAGACCAAAGGATATGAGAGATCCGAGTCTAAGACCTGATGAAGAGGAACCTGCTTATAGTGATGAGACAGAAGAAGAAGAAGAAGAAGAAACTCCTATGGATGTTGGAGGAGATCTAGACTTGCCCCCAAGTCCTGTTGCAGAATTGGTTTATTCTAGGAAAGGAAAAGTAGAGGAAGTTTTGCCTACTTATGAGGAAGACCAGTCTGTACCTCACCAAGAAGAAAAGGAAAAGGAGAATGCATTTGAATCGCCTGCTTCTGGTAGGTTAAGTATGAGTCCCTTAATTGGAAACTCAGCTATACCTGCTGCTGAAGAAGAAAGAGATAGAGAAGAAGTTGTACCTGTATCAGAAGATCTTCTAGATGCTACACCTGTAGAACTTGTGGTAGAAGATTCTGATGAAGAACGGCCAGCAGCAAAGGCTGTTGTGATACATGAGAATGCACCCATTGAGGGGGAGCATCAGTCTGTGCTTGGAAATGTTACAGTAGCTGTTGAGCTTGGAGACTGGGTAGAAGACCTAGGGTTTATAGTCTGTGGATTGGATTATCCAGATTCTGACAATGAGATGTCTGTGGATAGACCAAAGACCAATTATGATCTTGCTGCTGAGTTGTTGCCAGACGATGTAGTCAGATTTCATGATTTGAATAAGCTGAAAGAGGACCTCAAATCCAGTTTTGTTGAAGAAGTGAAGCTAATGGAAACCTCTCTTGCATCCTCAATTAATTCAATAATGACTACTTCTGTAGTTAATTTGGCCTCAGCAAGGGGATCTGCTGCAGTTGTCTCAAGTGATTTTGTTTCCAAATCAGATCTTGAATCCATGAAGAATGAGATAAAAGAATCATTCAGTGCTTCAGTTACTGAGATGAAGGAAAGCTTTTATGAAGAAATGAAAATTCTAGAGAGATCCTTCGAGCTATCTCTGGCTTGTAATTTATCTTCCTTTATGTCTGAGCTTATGGAAGAAGTGAAAGAATGCCAGACTCAGTCTTCAAGAATCGAAGCTGATCTGGAAGCTCTCAAGACATCAGTTGTTGCTTTGGATTCCTATATGAGCTCCAAGTCTCAAGCTGACAAGGACCTAGCTTATGTGAAGAGAGTAGTCAGCCAGTTTGTCTCAGTGTTTGAAAGTTTCAAAACCTCAGTGAAGGATCATGTTCAATTACAAGACTCTCAAGTTCAAAGCCTAATCAGTGGTTTGTCAAAGAGTTTTAAAGAAACTGTTTCCTTCTCTCTTGGCCCTCTCACATCCAAACCATCAGTTGATATGAACTCAGTTCGAGCAATATTGAAGGAGGAGATTGGTTCTATTTCAACCAGTGGCTCTGGGGACTCATCAGAGTTAAGCCGAGTGGTGCTTTCTACAAGGGATTCTGCCAGAGAAATCATGAAGATAGTTCAAGATTTTATGAGAGAAGCCTATGCCTCTCAAGAAGCCATAAAAAGCAAAGTGGACTACTACTTCTCCAAAATTTTCACCAAGCATCAACTCGAACACCACTTCAAGCTAATGTTGGAACACATGAAGCTCCCTCCAGTCACCCAAGCTTTCAAAGAACAAGTGAGTAAGCTGAGAGAACTGACTCCTGCCTTAGAGAAATTCATGGAGAACAAAGATGATTTCATCTCTGCTATGGAAAGAGGAGGAGGAATTATTATGGATTTTAGAAATCTGTTGCTACCCTTCTTGCATGTTGATGCTAGACCAGTCATCATCCCTCCTGCTTTGCCTGCTTCTGCCTCAGCTGCTTCCTCAGTCCAGCTGACTCCTGTTCAAGCCATTCAAAGCCTCAAACCAATGATCACCCAAAAATCTTCAACCTACAAGCCTGACTCTGTGTCAGTGGCCCAGCCTCCTTTGATCTTTTCTGGCATTCCCAAACCTTCACCTGAATCCTCACCACCCGAGCATCCTTCTGATCCCAAAGGAAAATCTCACATTGCAGATGCGGATTGAACCAGTGGCCAAGATTTTTGATAGGAATTCCTTTGTAATCTATTTTTGTTGTACTTTTTGACTACTATAATACAGAATTTTTTTTTTACTTCTCTTGTTTTATTTCTCTCCTATATATATATATATATATATATGCTTTCCCACTTTTTGATTATCACAAAGGGGGAGAACAATAAGAGAGGGGGAGAAACTTTTTATGAGAGAATAAGGAGGAGAACAAAATGAGAAATATTTTCAATGGAGAAAAATAAGGCATAAGGGGAGACACATTATCCTTTGTTTTGTTTCCATTTTTATCTCTGATACCTTATGTCTATATAGTACCTTATTATTTTTACCTCTGATAACTTATGTCTATATCATACTATTTCTATTATCTCTGATGCTGTTTTCTCTGAGAAAATTGAATTCAATATTATACTCTTTACTATTATATTCTCACTATCTTAAATGCCCATATTACCATATCATAAATTGTGATTATCAAAAAGGGGGAGATTGTTGACCTCACCTATTTTGATAATCTCAATCATGTATTTATTTGTGTTGCAAATCCCAATTATGTTTTCATTCTCTATGATATTGTTAAGTATTGTTGATCTATACTTTAATTCTTTCCAATTTGTGATCAAATCAATAACACTTTTTAAAAATAGTCTTTGGAATATGTTAATCATCATTTATCCATGTTCATACAAGTTATAAATTGATTCTAACACAATCAGATGTGTTCTGCATAAAACAGATAAGTAATCTGTCTATAGCTACTGATGAAGAGCTACCGGTAACCAGTCTACCGATAGACTTAGTCTACCGACAGACAGCTACTGATAGACTTAACACAGAGTTACCGATGTACTTACAGACAGCTACCGATACAAACGTAGAGCTACCGGTGTAAGTATAAATAGCTACCGATGGAAGAAGTCACTGATGGACAAAGCTACCGATAGACTCACAGCCACCGACGCATGGAGCTACCGATGCATGTACCTACCGACGCATGGAGCAACCGATAGATTCAGAGCAACTAATGACATTGAGCTACCGATGTTCAAGCTACTAATGTTTGAGCTACCGATGTTCAAGCTACCGATGCTGATTACCTACCGATCACTCGACTCACTGTTTCAATTTCTTTATTTCCTTTATTTAATGTATCTAATGGTCATATCATACATTTTAATGTTTTGTCAAATATCTGATAAAGGTTGTCGGATGTCAGGAACCCGTACCTCGTACCTGCTGAAAAGAAATATTTTCTGTCCCCTGATGGGAGATAAATACGAGAAGACTACATACCAGAAATATGCGCGAACGTGTGAAGAAAACAAAACAACAAGAAGCGAACCAAAAAGTGCGGTGCATCCAATATACCAAAAACGACACAATCACGAGAAGAACATAGAGGAGCTCATAGACAATCAAGCATACTCGAGGAGTGTTCTGTGCATACAAGAAGAACTTCATCGACTACATTCTCACCACCTGTGAACCTGGAGCATACGACACTCTGTTTCTCAACAGAAATGAGAAGAGGACTCAGACTCACTTCTAATCAAATCCAAAGGAGTCCAGAGCTATACTGAAATCACCAGAACCATCTCTAAACTCTACATCTCTTGTTCTGTGATTTATTACCATTCATTTCGAGCAGTGTGTGTTATCTGCTATATCTAACACATACACTGTCTCCTGTACTGAAACTGAAGGATCTGTAAATCCTTACAAAACTCTTTCATTCTTTCTTTCCCACGAAGAACTGTGGTAGAGGTCGTGTGTGACCTGGACAGCTGGTTGCTGTTATACTGTTTCCCACGAAGAACAGTGGTAGAGGTCTTGGACCTGGACAGTTGTAAACTGTTGAACCCCGATCCAGGGTGTGGATCTTTTTTATATAAACTTTTGAGAGGACTAAGTCTCGGCTTGAGACTGAACCTCTTGGTTACATTGTTGTGCCATCTATTTCAAAGTTTTATTCCGCTGCTAATCACTTTAAAACCAATACTGTTTTTAAAGTTACTTTGATAATTAAATTAGCAAGTGTTTATGTTAAGTGTAGATTATTAAGTTAGTTTCAAAAGATAATCACACACTCCTGTGTTGATTAACTGGGAATTAATCAATCCCTTGAGAACCTAACAGAATCTCTACATTAATATAAATTCACTACAGTTTAATCTATTATTTTGTTTGGGGGTCGTTAAGACATTGTTTTTAAATACAGAAATTTTAATTGGTACTCAATTCACCCCCCTCTTGAGTAATCCTCTCCGACCAACACATGTGTGTGGCTACTACACGACCATCACACGGCCTCCTATGGAAAGGAAGTATATGGCTTGTACTCATAAAGTACACGGCGAGTACTTGTAAAATTTCCAAAATTTCCTTTTTCCTCAAAAAAGGCCGGAAAAGGAAAAATATACCTAAAAAAAGATATGGGTTCTTACTAACTTCCCCCGTTAAAGAAATTCATCCCTGTATTTCCTTAACATGGCGTAGAATAAGAAACCTTGAACAGCGCCGGCCACTAGGCTCGTATATCGGCCTCCCTCTCCAAAGTCTCGTACTGTGCCCGCTCGTGCTTCCATAGCACTCATACTAAAGGAATAGACCAACCACGGATAACCTTTTTACTGCGATCGACAATATGGATAGGATGCTCCTCGAAGGATTCATCCACTTCCAACTCAACCTCCTCGGGTTGGAAAACATGAGACAGGTTAGAGAAGTAACGTCAAAGCTGAGAAACATGGAAAACATCGTGCATAGTCCGGTACCTTTGAGGTAACTGCAACTGATAGGAAACTAGCCCAACTCTCTCCAACACCTCAAATGGTCCGACGTACATCAGTGAAAGCTTACCATGTCTCCTAATCCTCTTGTGTCCCAACGTCGGTGTGACACGCAGGAAAACCAAATCCCCGACCTCAAACTCCAGATGTCATCTTCGCTTATCAGCATAATACTCTTATCAAGACTGTATAGTAGACATCCTCTTCTGAATCATATCTATCTTCTCTGTGGTATCCTGAATAAGATGAGGTCCTAGTAAAGCTACCTCTCCTGCCTCCATCTAACATAAGGGTGATCTACATGGCCTACCATTGAAATCCTCATAAGGTTCCATCTAAATAGTTTCTTGAAAACTTTTTTTGTAGGAAAACTCCACAAGAGGAATGTAGTCCTCCCAATAACCTCAAAAACCAAGGATGTATTCTTGGAGCATTCCTCAAGCACCTGAATCGTACGCTCGGATTGGACATCTGTTTGGGGGGGTAAGTTATACTCAAAAGTACCTATGTACCCAAAGCCTTCTAAATCCCCTGCAAAACCTGAAAAGTAAAACGTGCATCCCTGTCTGAAATGATGGAGTGTGGAACTCCATATAGACGTACAATATCACAGATGTACAACCGTCCTAGGTCATCAATACTGACGGTCTCCTTGATTATTAAAAATTAATCAACCTTAGTGAGTCTGTCAATGACAACCCATACAGCATCATTTCCTTGAGGCGACCTCGGCTAACTGGCCATGAAGTCTATTGCGACATCATTCCACTTCCACTAAGAAATGGATAACTACTGTAAGAGACCTACTGGCTGTTGATGCTCCGCCTTTACCTGTGGACAAGTAGAACACCTCATGACAAAACCAACAACGTCCTTCTTCATACCTGGCCACTAATAATGACAGTGTAGATCACTATACATCTTGGTGACACCAGGATGAACTGCCCAAAATGAGGAATGAAAGTCCCGCATCATCTCCTCGCGTATATCTGCTGGCACCCATATGTGCTCCTAGAAATGCAAGATCTCATCATCACATATGGTCCATCCAGGAATAGGTTCCTCTCCTGACACACTCTCCCTTAGGACTAGGCCTTCAGAATCTGATAGCTGACTCATTTGAACTAGATCAAGAAGAGTAGAGGTAACAACTACCGAAGATAGAAAAGTCTTGCACTATCTTTCGTGCACCTCCAAATGAATCTCAGAGAACAGATCCATAAGCAGCCACTCACGACTGGCCTCCTGAACTACATGTATCTGAGTCCTCCTGCTCAACGCATCATCCACTACATTGCCTTTTCTAGGTGTGTAGGCAAGCTCGAAGTTAAAAGACTGAAGGTACTCAACCAACCTTCGATGTCTCAAATTTAGATCACGCTTAGTGAAGATGTACTTGAGACTCTTGTGGTTGGTGAAAACCACAAAATTCTCTCCCAGAAGATAATGTCTCCAATAGTGTAAGGCATGAACAACATCTGCCAACTCCAGACCATGTGTTGGGTAATTCTTCTCGTGTGGCTGCAGCTGGCGAGATCCGTACGTAATGACTCCTTCCCCCTGTATAAGCGCAACTCCCAGACCGATACCTTAAGCATCACAATAAATAGTATATCTCATGCCGGGCTCTCGCAATACTAGTATCGGTGTTGAATTCAACCTCCATTTCATCTCTTGAAAGGCTGACTCACAAGAATCTGGTAATAAGAACATCTCACCCTTTTTATTCAGACTCATCAGTGGTTCTGCTAATCATGAAAAGTTCTATATAAAACTTATGTAGTATCTAGATAGCCTTTGAAAGATTTGCACCTCAAATACATTCTTCGGATGCTCCTATGAAACCATAGCTCTCATTTTCTCTAGGTCTACTGATACTTCTGCCTCTGAGATGACATGACCTAAGAAGTGAATATGATCCATCCAAAATTGGAATTTTGAGTTCTTAGAATATAACTGATGCTCCCTCAGTGTGCACAAAAAGATCTCAAGATGGGTAGCATGGTTGTGTTGAGTGTGAGAGTACACAAAGATATCATCCATGAAGACCACGACGAAGGAATCCAAGTATGGATGGAACACTCGGTTCATCAGTGCCATGAAAACTGCAGCCACGTTCGTGAGGCTGAACGGCATGACCATATACTCGTATAGATCATACCTACACTGAAAGGCTATGAGAGGTATATCTGATGGTATAATGCAAAACAGATGGTAATCGGATCTCAAGTCAATCTTTGAGAACACCCGGGCTCCTCGAAGCTGATCAAAGAGATCATCATTCCTCAGAAAGGGATATCGGTTCTTAACCGTCAACTTGTTCGACTTCTGATATTCCACACAGAGACTGAGGGTTTTGCCTGCCTTCATTACAAATAGGACAGGTGAACCCCACAGAGAAGTTCTGGGTCGGATGAAACCCTTTGCCTATAACTCCTCCATCTGCTTCTTGAGATCATACAACTTAGGTGTAGCCATCCTATAAGGAGGAATGGACACTGGTGCTGATCCTGGAACGAGCTCAAATTGAAAATTATACCTCACGCTCTAGAGGCAAACTTGAAACATCTTCATGAAATATTTTTCTAAAATGATCCACCACTGGAGGAAAGTCTCACTATGAAGTCCCTTGATCATCCAGATATAAACTACCAATCTGGGCTATAACTCCTCCTAACCCATGATGCTCTGGACCCGATATGCTCTCTTGGACATCCCACTCGACCTTATGAAGAAATAGTATGCACTCTTGTGAGGTGAAACTCACTCATTGGTGATAAAAGTCAATGAATTATTAGAAGGGAACTAGCCAGTACATTCCAAGAATGACTTCATATCCTATCATCTCTAGGACATAAAGATCTCATAGGAAGTGAAACCCACCAAACTCAAGAGGTAACTCCTTACACTGACATATACTCGCCATTTTAGTACCTAAATGAGTGCCTAGTGTCAAGATGTCAACAAAATAAATGATGTATATCCCAAGGATCTCCACAACCACAACAGACATAAAGCTATGGGAAGCCCTTGTATTGAATAGATAAAAATCTAAAACTGAGGCAACTAAGATCCTACCTCGAGCTGTAGAAGGTATGGGATCCTGCTCTTGTTGGGTCTTCTCCAATGAAAAGATTTTCCCTCCACTGCAACCATGTGACCCTGTCTAACCACTCTGAGATGATCCACCCTGATGTCGCTAAAAACCAGGCAACTGGATACCACGGCCATGACCTCCACCTCGGGCTGAACGGCCGGAAGAACTATAGTTCCCTGACTAGTGAGAAACTTGTGGTGTTACTCTTGAACAAGGAGTCATGGAAGAGCCCTTATCACCAGCTTTTGGAGAGAAGATCTAATAGAAGAGTTGAAGATGGCCTATCTTGATACAAGATCAGAACTCCACTGGGTCTCTCGGGCAATGTGGCCCCGTCTTCATGCTCCTTCCGCACTAGTAGTACACCACCTATATACTAGAAGAAGTGTCTCATCTCCTCGGATAACCACGTCAAGACTCCCTAGGGTTCTTCCTACTATCAGTAGGAGGAATACTAAGCCTAGATGTAGAGCCGCCCTAGATCACCACTCCAGATTCCCTCATATTTCATTATGTGATCAGTGCTTGGTTGACTATATAAGTGATAGAATTCAACTAGATGATGTTCACCTGTGATCGGATTTCATGCCTTAGACCATCCTCGAACATCCTTGGCATGAACCATTGATCTGCAACTGGAATAGGCATGAAGCACTGCAGCTCAGTAATGTGGGAGGAATACTCCCTAATAGAAAGATTAGCCTGCTCCATACTCATAAAATCTCAGGCTCGATCGTACCTCAGGGTCTCTGAATAGAAGTAGTCATAGAAGATGTGCTGGAACATGTCCCAAGCCATAACCCGCTGGTGTCCCACCTATGATATCACATCCCAAAACATCTTGGCAGAGTCTCGAAGAACATAGTCAGCAAGCTTGACCCTCCTATCTAGAGGTTTCTTCAGATGCTCAATGATCTTCAGCATGGCATCTAGCCATGACTCTACAGCCTGTGGTCCTCCAATCCCTGAGAAACTGGGAGGATGTTGCTGCTGGAACTCCCACGTCAAATCCGCCATCGACAGGGTAGGAGGCGATGCTCCCTGAAAGTTCTGCATAATCCTCAGAAATCCCTCCTTGAACTGTGAGTCTGTACCTATGTTAGGCACAATGGTAGGTGTCATGGTTGGCATAGCTGGAGGATCTGCATGTAATCCCTAATCAGCCAGCGTCTGGTGTCTCATCATTGTATAGAAACTGGGGTATGACTGGAGGAAGTCTCAGTGGCTTGAATCTGTAGGTTCAAGCACACACCTTAGATCAAGGTCACCCGGGACTGAAAACACGGAGTGTAATAAGGGAAAAGGAGAATGAAATCTTTCATGTTTTACAAAATACGACTACATGACTTGTACATTTTCTACATGTTGTGTTCCCTTAAGTAGTTCACATGGGTGTGTACTCCTGCTAGAACTGGTTCTGTAACACACCATACACACGGCGTGTTCCCCTAACACACGGCATGTACTTGAATCCTCTTACGCTGCCCGAGTCCTTCAACACGGTGAATCCACATGGCTCTCTTAAGGCAAGACTACATGGCGTGTTCAATATGGACACGGTGTTTACTATAAAATCATTACCTGGCCCGTGTTGTTAGCGACATGTCCTGACACATGGCTCACACTACATAGCATGTTCAAGGTGGACACGGAGTATATGTGAAGGGATAACACCGACCCGTGTTGTCCGTGACATGGTCGGGTAACTGGGTGAGACTACACGGCATGTTCAACACAGACACGGTTTGTATAGCTCAAGGTTTATCCATATGTGTTGTTAGTTACACGGGATTACACAGGGTCAACACCACATGGCATGTTAGATTGGTACACGGCGTGTTCCCACAAGACTTCCCCTCATCTCGTGTCTCAACCCACATGGAATACAACACGGTTAGAGACTACATGGCGTGTACATAAAGTACATAGCGTGAACTTAAGGAAAAACATTTTCTTCCCGAACATAAGAACACATGGCGTGTACATAACATTACACATCATGTATTCTGGGTTTTTTCAGAAAGTAAGCCTCAGAAACTACTCCAGAACCCAGAAAACACTAAAACAAACACTGAAAGTGCCAAATTTTGATCTGTGAAGGCCCATACTCCCTGTGAATCAATGCTTGGAATCTTAATCATGTTATAACAAGGTAAAAAGTAAATGATCCACCAAATTCTGGTCCATGAGGGACTATAACACCTCAAAAAACAAATTTTGTCATTAATTCAAATAAAAACTTACATAAACAATACCCTATCAAACATGAGGTATTTTATCAAGGCATATATCACAACAGTATGCATATTTGACACAACATCTATCACAATAACATGAAATCGCTAATGCATACTAAATGGCATGGAAAGAATGCATGACATTTGATTTCTAGTAAGTGTCTATATGATGAATGAGATGGAATACCCTCATCTCCTCAGGTAGCGACAGAAATAGAACCTCAATAACATAAACAATAACAGCACAAATCATGTGAAACACCCAAGGTGAAATCAAATCATCTGTAATCTTGAAAAAACAAAAACTTGAAATAAATGTTGCAGGTTGGCTTTTCCCTGTACACGGGCTAGCAACTCCAAGGCACAGCTTGTTACACAGAACCTATTACTTCCTATCCTTTGCTAAAGGCTCCAAATAGTAAGTTAAGAGAAAAAATCC
The DNA here is from genome assembly GCA_963277665.1 of Viscum album. Lineage (NCBI taxonomy): Eukaryota > Viridiplantae > Streptophyta > Magnoliopsida > Santalales > Viscaceae > Viscum > Viscum album. The sequence goes on from OY728163.1 coordinate 879,347,359, forward strand.
CTTTTATACCACTTTGTAATATCTCGGTCCAGAAGCTACACAGAGGCGCCCCGTACCTGGTTTGTCACATGGCCTCAAGAACATATTCCCGAACTCCACAGGCTACCGACTAGTAGCGAGGGCCTTAGGTGTGATAGTGGGGAAACTATTCCCACATTGACAGAGTATATAGTGGAAGTAAATAAATACATACAAGAGCGGAAGTAGTGATAATGGCATACAGTAGTAACATCAGAAAACTGAAAGTATAAACTGGAGAACATATATAAAATGATGCATGGTACATATGTCTAGGAAAACATCCAAACAAGTCACAATGATGAAATACAATAGTGCTAAACCAAAGTGCGAAAGAAAGCAGATAAACTCCTCAGCATCACAAGCCATAGCTTGGTCTCATGATCTCCAGCTCCACAACATATCACGTACCTGAAGTAGAAGGGTGATTTCCCTTGTCTATCCCTGCAACAATATAATCTATTTGGGCCCAAAATCATGGCCCAAATAGGTTGTGATACTAATCCTGGTAGGAAAACACCAAGAGATTTGTGCCTAATAGTCAGTGATTATATGGCAGGTAAAAGTATAGGAAACAATAAATAGAAAGGTACTCATCAATAAAAAACCACATCCTTAATATCAAGCAGGAAGTAAACAAGAAGATAAACACAAAAGGTAACCCTCTAGGAAGAAAACTCAGTCTAACCCCTATGGTCCTACCTAACAAGTACAAGCAACCATCTAGGAAGTACACACAGTTAAACCCCTCTGGATTAGCTTAAGCATAGACTCTCTGAGGAAGCACTAACCGTCAATTCCCCCTATAGTCTCGTATCATAACTAAAGGTGCTCTAGAAAGATCTTACATCACATTCCCTCTGTGGCCCACGTCGAGAAACTACATGCACTCTAAGGAAGCACTCAACATCAATTCCCCCTGTGGTCTTGCATCGCAAAAAGAGAAGACACTCGGGAGAAGCCCTCAACGTCCATTCTCCCAATGGTCTAAACACCAGGTTCTCACAGCCCCGTGTAAGTCAAACAAGTGTAGTAGCACGTAACGGCCAAGGTAAACCACAAGAACTACTTCTGTAGAATTATACAACACAACAGCATAACAGAACAATAGTCACACCATCCTACAATACTAGGCATCGGAAAGTAAACAATAGCCTAACAAAAAATCAAGACCCAAGGGCACAAATAGTCAAAACATGCATGGGAAATACATCCAAAGCACAGAAATTCACCCTATTCACAATCAATAATCATCTACTCAGATATACTATCATAGTATTGAATCAATTGGGCTGAAACAGTAAATGTGCAATACCCCACTCAGGGGTATTGGGCAATTTTTCACAAAAAAACTCAAGGACTATCTACAAAAAGGCACAAACCACCTACCTCAGGGTTAGGAGATCAATATACTTGAACCAAGAGGCTTGAATCACCTTATAACGTCATAGATCTATGAAAACATATAAAACGTTCAACCCATGAAAACTCACGAAAGATGAGAAATCAAAATATGCTGCTCTAGGAGAAAGGGTAACTCACCGATGTGATTCCAACTCAATCAAGGGTGTTTAAATCATAGGACGGATAAAGGCATGGGGGTTCATCGAAGATCTGCAGTTGTATGGGTTATCTCGGTCAGACGGGACCTAAAAGAAGTGTGTTATGGCAATTAGACATGACCCCGGTGTGTTTAATGAAAAAATAGTAGATGGTGTGTACTTTTGAAGTACACGGCATGTACTCGCCTTTTCTGTTCTCCGCCATAAGCAGCCTCTAAGTCACTCCCAGATAGTCGTGTGTTTGGCAACTACACAGCCAGCACACAGCTTCCTGCAGCAAGAAAGGACACGACATGTACTCATAAAGTACTCGATGTGTACTTTGAAAATTTCCATAATTTCCTTTTTCCTCAAAAAAGACCACAAAAGGAAAAACATACCTAAAAATAAGATCTGGGTTCTTACAATGTTCTTAGTTATTTATCTTTACATATTTATTATTATCATTTTTTTCAATATTTCTTCTATTGTACTTAACCCTAACTAATAATTTGGGCTCACCCTTATTTTTTATCCTTTCCCTAGGATTCTATGAAGTGTACTATGAAATATATTCAAAGATATGTTAGATGGAATTTTGTTAATCTCATGAAAATTTTGATTTTTGTATTCATTTGTAATATAATACTCATGTATGCATATATTTTACCAATACTACTAAACTATTCAGTCCTTTATGATGTGATTTCCTTGTATCTCATTCCAATGTAATGGAATATGGCACCGGCTATGGACTCACTAGGACTCGTTTGCTACATTTGGTATTATAGAATATTTAATTAAGACCTTGGGAACTATATTTAGAAAACATATATTAGAGATCATATCCCAAACATAGAATTTGAGGATTAACAGGGAAGAATATATGTATTCATTAACTTCTAAGTTATGGATACCATGATAGGATTATGACATTAAGGTTGATCATAATTTCTATGTATTGAACATCTGTTTTAAGGTTTATGTAACCTGAGACTAATATTATTAAGGATATTTTGGAAGAATTTTTTGGAAAAATAACTCATTAGTTTAGTACACGTTTTAGTGGAAATGATAATTGAGGAATAAATACATTACATTTTAGAGACATTATTTTAAATTATTTATAACCATTATTGTTATTGTGATCATTAATGACATTTTAATAATGGTAAAATTAGATTATTTGTATTTAAAAAATATTTTTTATTCAAAACCCAAGAGAAAACGATATATAATGCTTAAAATTTTGGGATATCTGTCATAATTTTTGGGATGTTTTAAGAATTATAAAAATGTAGTTTAGAAAAAGTAAAACATGTATACATAGTGAAAATCATTCTCATTTGGTGCAGTGGTGGGGATTGAACCCATTACTAAAGAATGATAAGGGTTCTATTCCTACCACTGGCCTACATGATGTCCTGGTTAATATGTCATTGCTTTTTGTTAAATAAAATTGATGACTAAATATTAATAATGAACTGATATTATTACTTTTTTTGTTTTAGAACTTAATTTATCAACTATATAGTTTTTAAAAAAAATTAGAGAAATAAAAAAATACTTTTCAATCTTTTACGGATCTTATTATAGGTTAAAAGTGAATTTTAGTGCTTCATGCTTTAAAAAATCATTTTCTGATATTTATTTCTTAAAGTAATGGATAAATTAGAAATTAATCAAATAACATCCAAATTATAAAATCTTGTCAATAGAAATATATCAAGTAAAAATATTTCCTTATTTTCATAGAAAATAAAATAATTACTCACATTAAGAAGATGATATTGAAATAAAATATTATCCTAATACCTTAATTTTTGTTGAACAAAAGGTCTTTTAAATAATCCTAGATTAATGGTTTTGGGGCCATCAACATTAAATTTATCATTCAATTGATTGTGATTAATGACCTCAATAATTCCCAATAATTAATTATTCTTTTTCTCAAAGTCCATATATTCACTTGCAGCGATGTTTTCCTACTAGGAAGCCTAGTTCTGTATTTTTCTATATGATCATGGTACTTCTCATTCTCCCTTTTCAAGAGGATTTTTACCAAACCTTATAATTATGTGGGATTTATAAAATGTAATTTTAAAATATCAAACTGTATGTTACAAATATTGAATTTAAACCATGAGTGTGTATTGTATTTAAGTTGGGGAGAATGCAGCATAATGAAAATTATAAAAGAATAACATTGAATTTGATAATGTGTGTGTCACAAAAAAAAAAGCATAGAAGGGAACATAAAATCCAAAAACTAATGATATGTTTACTATTTAAAATAAATTTAATATTTTCTGTAGTTTTCAATTAATACAATACTTAGTTATCTTGTGTCTCACACAATAATGAGTTTCTTCAATAGCTTGTTTTACACGCAAGACCGCGTTTTAACAAATACTATTAATATTTTTAATTAAAATGAAAATTATCTCATTTACATTAAGTTATATAATATAAATAAGATTGAATAACTTATGCTAATATGGTTGAATTCATTGGTTATCGATTGATTATAAATTAAAATAAAAACTATTGGAAATAAAGGAAATGTTTTTATAAAAAACTATTTTTATTTTCCAAAAACAAATTATCTTAATATATTAATTTAATTAATATTATTGAATTATATAAATGAAATTTATATATTATATATTCAATAAAATAAATTTAAATTCATCCAATATATTTTATAGGCATGAGATAAGAATAAATCCAATTTTATACATAGAAAGTTGTATTTTATCTAAATGTAGTTTTGCTTCCTTTTAATGGAGAACAAGTTTTAAAACTAAATTTTGACAAATTTATAAATTATATTTGAAAAAAAAATCATTTCTAAAATAATAATGAAAATATTTTCTTATGGTGAAATTTGGTATTTTTCTGAGAAGTTTCATTTTTTTAATGAATAGTGAAAAATAATTATTTTTAATTGAAATCTGTCATTTCGTATAAATAATTTATATTGTAAAATTATATTTTAAGTTAGTTTTAAAAAAAATTTAAGTCAACTATATATATATTAATCCAATTTACCTAATTATAATCATTTTTATATTGAATTTTTATATAAAACCTTAGTAAACTTCTAGCCATTTTCACTTTCAAAACTTGTTTTCCCATCACATCTGCTGGATTAATTTTAAATTAATTTTTTCCAATTATGAAATTTGAATTTGAAAAAATTGATTCCATATTTGGAATAAAAATAATTTATAATTTCTTTTAATATCAACTTGTTTTTTGACTAAAAATATTAGTGAAGTCAATTAAAATTAATTACAATGATTAAGGTAAAAATGAGATTACTTGGTGGATAAATATTAATCTTAAGGGACCAAATGACCTATAAAATGTTCCAAATCCCATTTAATGAAAAATTTGAAACCATATACCCTCCTTTATATAAAATGGTTCATTGTTAGTTATCGATTATATAAGGGAGTCCTCCCAATATTATTTTCCTTTTTGTATTTACAATTTTTCTACTCACCTCCTTTATTAAAGGGCACCAAATCCACCTTATCTTGACACCTATAAATCTGTTTGGATTCAAAAAACCTGAAAATAACTTTAAAACTTCCCTCCCATAATCTTAGAAACCTATGTTTTGAAAAAAATCCAACAAAGGAAGTATTTTGGTGCAAACTCGAAGAAGTTACCCGAAGAAGAGGTGATGTTCTTCAATGAGAACTTTTGTTTTATTTATTTATACACCCCTTAAATTATTATTATTATATCATGGTTATATAAATAACTTAGTATATTCAATATTAAGATATTTTTAATGTTAACATTTTAACCTAAAACCACACACACTTCCATCAAATGGGATAAAAAATCATCATTAATGTGTACGATGTACTACTGCCTCATCAGTTTATGTCATCCATTCTTCCATTACCACCTTTTAAGGTTATGAATATTGATGAATTTATAGTTTATATATAATATATATGGTATTATTAATTTTATTATTCTTTTTCAATAATTATATAACACATTCCTTTATGATTTCCATTTTGTGAGAATATGATTACATCGTTTGTTGACATGTGGGCTACCACCTCCTCAAAGCGATGACATTCATTCACACGTGGCATTGAATGTATTAAATATGGTTTTAATAAAAATATTTTATATAAAAAAAATATTGTACTTTAATTATAATATTCTATGTATATATCAATTACATTTTCTTTCTTTTAATATGACAAGAAAATGGAAACATCTTTCATGTGTACGTATGGCCTACCGTCTCCATGAACATAGTATTTCATTTACTATCACCAAATATTATGGATTAATCTAAATACATCAATACTTAATATATATGAAATTTAAATAATGTTTTACATTATATATATATTATTAAATCATGATTTAAGTGATAAAAATAAAAAAAAATAAGAATTCCAAACATAATTCAAAAAAGGCAACTAACACATGAAACAATGAAAATAATGAAAAGTTATTAACAAAGAGGATATAATATGTTATAAAAGGATCATATATGATATAAAACATATTTATATGGTTTTTTTATAAGTAAATAAAATTCTTAAAACCATTATACTCTATTTTAAACGGTGATTAACCAATATGGGGTGTAAGGTATGGGGATTTCTAGTCTCGCTTTTATTTCTGTAGAACATATTCCATATTCACCACTCATTTATTTTAGGTGGTGTATATAATACCCTATGAAATTTTATTTCATTAATTTATTTTATTCTATTATTTTAAATTTTTTAAATGATTTTATTCTTTCATGAATCTAACAATTCAAAATTTACTCAAGAAGTAAGGTATTCTCATCTCACTTTTTCTTTCATGAAGAATACGCCTTTTATCATTTTTTATCTTTTGTATGGTTTATATAACTCCCCTATAGTATTATATATATCATGAATAAATTTATTTTCATGTTATTTAATTTTTCATTTTTATCTATTTCATTCATGGGGCTTATAATTCAAATCTAACCAAGTGGTAAGAGAATTTGTATCAATTTTACTTAATTGTGGAATTTAATAATTTTGTAAACCTAACTACTTTTCTATGGTGTATATAATATCCCTTGACATGAAATATCATGAATATTTTATTGTTCGTGTAGTTTTATTTTGAATTTCAATAATTTCATCTAATGGGATTTGAACATAATGTTACCAATTGGTAAAGAAATTCCATAACTCAATTCCTTTTCATTGGGTTATTTTACTTCATTGTTATTGTTAATATTATATTATTATGTGTATAATAACACTGAATATCTATTTATTTATTCCAAATTGTTTTATTTCTATTTATAGTTGATACACATAATCGATTCACTAATTAATTCTCACTTTAATGTTATAACCATTTTAAGGTTTTATTTCATAATCTCATTCTAATTGAGATTATTCATTCTGGAATTTACATTAAATGAAATTACATAACTATTGATTAATAAACCCTTTCATTTTATAATTCTCTAGTTATTAATTTTCATTTCATGATATAGTACCATTTTCCCACTCTTTTGTACATAAAATTATTTAGAAAATTTTTTAACAAAACCATACTTCATGTCTATCTTCAGTCATAAAAATATTTTCATAGAAATCCATGTTCTCTAAAAAAATTTAAAAAAAATTATTTTAATTTTAAAAATTATTTATTGAAATGCATTTTTATCCAATTTTTCTTATAAAAAAACAAAGAAATTTTATTATAACTTTCCTAACAAGAACATCCCTAGACTTTTTACAATGAGAAATGAATATTCTTTTACCTCATACATAATTTTATGACATCATTTATTTGAGAATTCATTAGAAAATTTAAAAATATAGTTTTTTATATAAAATGTTTTAAAATTTTATCTTCAATGAAAATTATTTTATAAAAAAATCAAACTGAAAGGGATATTTTCCTCAAGAATTTTTTTAAATGTATTTTTTATCTCATCAATGACAATAACCCTTATTCTTACTCTAATGGGTATATATAATATTGATATTATCCTTATTATTCCTATAGAGATCTTGTTATTATTTTGAACAAGGATACTATTGACATTCACTTCATTGAGTCATTTTCATAGTCATTTACATCCCCTTGACTTAATCACTTTGTAGTTATCATTAAAAATTAAATTTACCCTAATATCTTCATTATTTATCCTAGATGTGATTATTTCCTAATACATAAACTATTTTTACATATGGTGTTCATTTTGATTGTTATTTTATTATATGGGGAAATATTGATAATTCTGTATTCTTTACTCGATAAGGAAATTTGATCAAGTACATATTTTATGAATTAAGTAGATTATTAGATATATATATGGAATGCTTTGGGCTAGTAAAACATGGGTTGGGTACCATTTAAAGTAATCCCCTAGATACATCAGTAGTATTTTGGGATGAAATAAATTATAAAAACCCTCCAAGTTTGTAACCCAAATGTTTTAAACTATCTTGTGAAAGGTCTTGACAATAGAGATATGGTTGAAAAAACCAAATCAATTTGTACCTAGTATATTTTTAATTGTCTTGTGAAACGTATTGATGGTAACTATTTCACATACCTAGGAAACACAATGTCTGATAAATAAGAATTTCTATCATTCAGATTCAATTATTATTATCCAGGAGATTTTCACTATTGAAAAATCTATCGATGTATTTCATTCTTAGTTTATTGATTAAATGGAATGTGGTTTTAGTTATTTACCTTTCCATATTGTTCATTCACTTCCTTATCAGTTATTTATTAAATGGAATGTGTTCTCATTTATCAATCTTTATAAATTGATTATGATCATGGATTCATTATTTCTTCTATTGAATTTAACCCTTGCTAAGCAGTTCACCTCGCCCTTATTATTTTCCTTTCCTATGGATTCCATGAAGTGGACTAAGAAATATGTACAAGGATATAATAGATGGAATAAATTTAAAAAATATATATATTTTTAAATTTTTGTATTAATTTTTAATAAAAGAAGCATGCATGTATCTAGTTTAGTAAGACTAATAAATAATTCGGTCCTTTGGGACACAATTTCATTGTATCTCATGTCAATGTAATGGTAGTAGGAACCAGCTCCAGGATTATTGGGGTTGGGTCACTGCACCTTGACTCAAAATTTCAATGGTTTAAATCCCTTTGTATCATTGGTAACCAAGATCTCATACCTCACAATTTTTCTTTTTGAGAACCCTCTTGAAGTTCATCAGTTTTCGATTAACTAATCCCATACATTTGTGGAGTGTGATCCATTGGTGAATGTAGGTTGAGTAAGCATATGTTTTCTTTATAAAATTCTATTACTAAGTAGCTCAAATATATCAGGATGGCATATATTCAATATAAGAAGATATATTTGATAGTATGGTATAGATCCTTCGAATAAATTGTAACATTAATGATGGCTATTTAAGAATTTTGATAGATCTAGCAGTTTGGCATTAATTTAATGATGTGTTATTCTAGAACAAAGTGTATCATCCAATGATCTAAGGGAGTCCTTTATAGGATAAAACAATTATTGAGAAGCATCTTGAATTCATCTAGTACAGTGAACCTAGAACATGATTCCATAATGATCATTTTTACCATATTAAATGCATCCACAATAGACACTGCTCAGCACCTCTGATAACCTAGTAGCCTCAAACAAGTAGCTAATAGTCCGCCTTTAGTTGATGGAATGCTGGAGATCCTCCACTGGCTAGTTACTACTGGCCAATAAGTGGGTATTGGCCTTCAGGTATGTAGATTCTTGACTGGATGAGGTACTGGCTAATATGTGGCCCTTTTCATGTATTTCCTGCCACCACCATTGCACTGGGTAGCGAATGTTAACTATACAGTTTTATTTTCCAATATATCCTTCTCTCCTTAGCATTAAATCCTTCTATGGTTTTTCTAAGTTTATTCTAATACTTGAAGGAAAGATAAATCGGCATGACCAATATTTTTCAAGGCTATAAAGATACATTAGGATTCCTTATAATTATCCATTTTTAATTTAATAAAAAATACTAAAACTTAATCAAATGAAAATTCTATAAATATATGAGAGTTTTTATGATCATGAAAATACCATTAGAGAGTGAGGTTAAACAATAGGCATGAAAACTAATTTTTATGATATTAGGTGATGATTTTGGTGGCAAGCTATAAAAAGATACATGGCTTATTTTTTATCATTTCTATACTTATTAGTAAATCATGTATGGGTATCAAAATCCTTTTGGTTTTCTTCATCCCCGTACAATGCCATATAAGAATTCTAAGGATATATTTATATAGTTTTTTGGTTGGTTTTCCATGTACCCCACTTGAAAAAAAATTGATTTGTGTACTTATTATCCTATTGAAAAAAATCATATTCCTTTATTCTCATTCACACTATTACCAAGGTTGAGGACTTGGGTAACCAATATGTGTATAATATTTTCATATTTCATAGGGTTTTTTCTTCCATTTCTTATGATAAAGATCCTTATTTAACTTCTCAATTTTGGAAGGGCCTCTAGGAGGCCACATGATCCTAGGTAAATTTGGCCTTGTCTTACCAACCTTATACAAGTGATAAAATTAAAAGAGTTATACATATTTTGGAGGTCATTCTTTGTTCTTGTGTCCTTGAATTTGAGTGTGGGATCTTTATTTTGGAATAGTTGATTTTTCTTACAATAACTTTTAATATTCATCCGTTAATATCAAACCCATTGATATTTTTGTGGTTAACTCTATAAGTATCCATTTTGTTTGTTAGATATTGGTGAAGCTTGTAAAGACCCGAATTTTCCATGTAATTGTTTTTAATTATATGGGATTTTTATGAGTCGGCGAAAATAGACAGCGCGTGATTCTGAGGCCCGGTATGCCTGAAATGAATTTCTGAACATTCGTTTAGGTACGTTCACTAAAGGAGAAGGCAGTGATTTATAACATTTTAACCGGCACTCAGATTAAATATCTGAGGGAACCGTTGAATCTTTAGTGCTACGATTCTTATAAGGGAGGCTTCACTTCGATCGTAGTAGGTCTGGAGAAAAAGTTAATTTTTGGGACTTTTTAAAAGAATAAACAAAATAACTTTGTTATTTTGTTTCATTTGTTTTTTCTCCAATGGACAAGCGACAACGTGGGACCAATAATGTGTCAATCATATAAATGGCTTGACCATTAAATCCTAAATAATAGCACCGTTGGGGAATTTGGAAGGTTCCTAATTAATGAGCACCGATTAAGTCCCATGAGGGTTATATACCCTCCCCTTGACTATTTATATGGAGCTAGGGGAGAGGAATCAGAACTACTTCACCATGCAACGAAGTGCTAACAATTTGTTGAGACACCAAACTCATGGAGGATAGAACCGGTTACAGCGACGGTGATGAGTGCCACAGAACGACGAACACTGACCCTTACTCAACTGCGGAGGCTCTCCAACAATCTTTGTGTAGGGTTTAATATTGATTTTTTAAGAGTTATTTGAATCCTTATCACCCTCTTGTAATCAACCTAACGTGAATGGAACGGGCTAAACGAACAAGGTCAGTTCCCTACTCCCTTTTTAGAATTTTGTGCGTTCTTCATGGGAAAAACCACGAGATGAAAGAAACCCACTTTCGATATGATAGAATCGATAGTGATGTCTCTGAAAGTTCAAAGATGAATTTGGAAGGAAAAACAGGCCACCAGAGTTCACCTGATGACCCGTAGAAGGCTGCGAGCGCAGCGGTACCGGTGACCGGTGCCGGTGGGGACCAAGGTGGTGGCCAACACTAGTCAGCTGTGAGGTAGGAGGTAGTGCACCTGCGCCAACGGAGGAACCGGTGTTGGCTCTTCAGCCACAGCGGGAGGAAGAGGCAGCCGGAAACTCGGTCGGCCCAAGGCAGAAGAAGGCGGCTCGACCAGCGTGCTAAAGATGAAGCCATAGTGGCGGGAACCACAGTGGGACCTGCGGTAACCTGGAAGTGCCCTTAGGTTCTACTGCTTTGAATTCAAAATTGGGGGCCACTCCCCTCCCGTGCTAGATCGAGTGAACACCACCCAACAGGCTGCGCATGCCAATAGGCCACGCTCCACATTGGGTCGGGCCGTGAAGTACAGCAGGTCGCGCCCCACCACGGGTCAGACTGTGCGAGCCCAGGGGGTCGTGCCTTTGTATGTCTGGCCACCCCCTTGTGTGCCAGGCCATTCCCCCTTTTTTGTTCAAGCCATGCTTTCTTGCGGGCTGGGCCGGACTGAGGCATAGCGGGGCGAGTCCGCTACAGTCTAGCCCAGCCAGGTCGGACCAGGATTGGGTTGGCTAGACCCGAACCGAGTCGGACCTGACCCAGGCCAAACCGGACCCAAAAACACTTAAAAGGCCATAACATGAGTATTGGGTGTCCGTTTGACAAATCGTCTATGGTGCTAAGACCCATGGAGTGAGACAACCCTTTTGGTATACTACACATGGGATTTTGAGACAGTTAGAGTATGGATGAGTTGGATCGAACCCGAATCCAACCGGTCCCTTGGAACTAAAGCCATTATAATTCACATATCAGGCATCCAATTGACACACCATTTGTCGCATTGAAACCCTTATGGCACGGTAGTCTTTTGGGTTACTTCTTAGTGGAGCTTAGTGGCAGTCGAGGTACAACAGATATCTAGATGGGTAGATTCTTCGGAACTTAAGTACACCGAGTGCGAGGAATCCTGTGGCAGGCTGTAACGTGAAGAAATAACATCGATCTTGTGTGGGTCAGCATCTATCGATCATGTGTGGGGCATCTTCTATTAGATACTATGTGGGTCAGCACTCAGCGATCCTAGGTGGGTCAGTAGCAATGCTTCTTAACAGAATAAAATGATCTAGTTTACGACTAATCATCTATACTTTTATACATAAGTTATACTTGATTTTGAGCTAGGACTTTTACCTCTGTGGTGTTGTCCTCGTTATGTTACATATGTTGTACTTCTACCTTTGTGGTGTTGTCTTTTTGGTGTTACCTATTTTGTACTTCTATCTTAATGGTTTTACCTATGTGGTACTTCTATCTTCATGGTGTACTTCTGTGGTACTTCTACCTTCGTGGTGTTACCTTTGTGGTATTCTTCCATCATGTGTGATATGAGTATATCTTGATAACTTTGGTATATGTATGGGCATATACCTAAGTAGTGTTGATGTTTATTACTTAGTTCTTGAGTTTGAGGTCTTCCTTTGTGGTTTTTCCTTTTTGGAACTATAGGACACATATAGGGGTCTTGGGGTCCTTACTAAGTATTGTTATACCCACCCCTACATGCGCTTAACCCGTACCTTTTTGTGTCTTGTGCAGATGATGATCAACGGGGATGATACTTGAGGGAGTTAGGACCAGGTGGTATATAGATGGGACAGGCTGACATAGAGTTTTGTGGAGACGATATGTACCTACCCTTTAGGTAGGATCCTCGGTGGATGATCTAGGAGCTAATTTTTACTTTTCAATTTTACTTGTACTTTCATTTGGGCCTATATTCTAGCCCCTTAATTTCACAACACTTTTAATACAGTAGTTTACTTCATGGTTACTTCTTGTTGTGTTCATAGACTGTGTTTCTGTACAGGTTAAAAGGAAATGCCTTCCCATTTTAGGGATACACCTTTCCAGTGCTAGTCGACAGCCCCTGCCCTATGGAAGGTGGGCTTGGTGTAGTCACGACATAGGCCCCGGGGGACCAGTTGTGACAAAGTGGTATCAAAGGAGTCAGTTCTACCAGAGAACTAGGACTCTGATATCTTCAATGTGGTAATGGTTTTATGTTTTATGAGTTTCATTTTCAGTTTGGGGAATCTGGTGTGGTTGTGGTGGATGGCGTATCCATACACCATGACCCTGGATTCTGATTTCCAACTCAGTGCACGAAAACAATGAATGCATGTGTTTTTGAGAAAAAAACATTGTAATCTCCCTGAGTCAGCTCACCAGGTATAACTTATTGATAGTGGCACACCTGTCTTCTTTCAGGATGCCGCTATGTAGACTGCCATCCAGGATTCCCGAGATAGTACGTGATGACGGACCACCGAGAAATGAGGCCTTACTGTGGGTCCCTCTTATGGAATTAGCACCTTCATGTGGAGTACCAGTAGCACCACTACCCATAGGTTATCCATTTCCACTAGCCCCACCTGTAGAGAATGTACTCTGACAGAGCGTGTTGCATGAGTTCCAGCAGCAGAGGCCTCCGAGGTTCCGAGGTAATAGGGATCTGTAGGTGGCTGAATAATGGTTGGATGTTGTATCCATAGTTTTATGCCTGGTTGGGACACCAGATGACCTTATGGTGATCCTAGCAGCCAGTCTATTTCAAAAATCAGTAGGGATATGGAGGATCTTGATGCTCTAGATACATGATGAGGTGACCCTCATCTGGGTAGACTTTGAGTTCCTTTTTAGGGAAGATTTCATCCCAATAACCATATGCTTTGTGCGTATACAGGAGCTTCTACACTTACAGAAGGGCATCATGATTGTGGCCCAGTACATGGCGAGGTTCACTGATCTCACTTACTACTCCACTGACATAGTACATGACCCTTTCTTTAGGACATGGACCTTTGAGTAGGGTCTCCAATAGGAGATCAGAGCGTCAATGATATCACTCAGCATTCTGACACAGGTTGGGGTGCTAGATCAAGAACCTTTGGTGGAGATATTCCAAGCTGAGTAGGCATAGATAGCGAGAGCCACCACCGGATGTCAGGTAGAATAGTCATCTGTAGCAGGCAGTAGATGGTTGAAGCAAGGGCCCAAGCGGGCCAGACCATCTGTTGGATGACCTCAGGATACAGGGTCGGTGGTGTGGGTCTCATGGGACAGAAGAGGGAAAATTAGGAGCAGGTAGTGGTACTCGTGCAGTGGGCAGGGTCACATTTCTCGCAACTTCCCAATCTTCCCTATGAACAACCAGTAAATGGTCAAGGGACCACCGTGAAAGAGGCAGAGATTCGATGAGGGAGTTTCGTAGGTAGTAGGCAGATGTGGTAGAGGATCTGGTCGTCCAGCAGGCAATGGGTGGGGATTTGAGGTTCTGCCGCCACCATCTCTAGGTAGTCCATCCCAACAATAGAGAGTGGGTGGACAGGGAAAAGATCACCTCCAGGAAGTTGAGGCCTATGGCCACGCCACATTGGAAATGATTAGAGGTACGATCTGTGTCTACTCCACCTTAGTTGCAGTACTTATAGACACAGGTTCCACTCACTCTTTTATTTCCACTACCCTCGTTTGGAGCTCAGATATTCTTATGGATTCATTGGCTCAGTTTTTATGGATAGATACTCCTATGGGAATGGATTTGATGATTACACACTAGTGGTGGTAGTGTGAGTATACTTTAGGAGGAGAGAGCTTTAGCTGGGATCTTCTAGTAGTGGTGTCGAGGCCTTATGACGACATCTTGGGTATGGATTGGTTATCCACAGTCCATTCACAGATTTAGTGTATTAGGCGTAATGTGTGGTGTGTCCATGAGGATGGGACTAGGTTTTCCTTCACTAGCGAGAAGGGATCCTTTACAGCATAGGATGGACATACCCAAAGGATGGTGTTTCTAATCACAGACCAGTTGGATGGACTTACCCTTAGAGAAGTAGATGCTGAGAGTCCAATCAATCCTGTAGTGGTGGACCAGTATACTGATGACTTTCCTAATGATGTTCTGGGACTACCTTCATGCGGAGAGGTAGAATTTTAAATTGACATGTACCCCAGGAAGGCACTGATATCTACACCATCATATCGGATGGCTCTCAAGGAGCTTCATGAGTTATGGGTATTGTTTGAGGACTTTCTGATAATGGGGTTCATAAGTCCCAATGTTTCTCCATGGGAGCCCTGATTTTGTTTGAAAAGAAGGAATATGGGAGTTTGAGACTCTATGTAGACTATCAGTGCAAAAACCTAGTGACCGTGAAGAACAAGTATCCACTTCGGAGGACTGATGATATTTTCGATCAACTGAAGGGAGCTCGTTGGTTTTCGAAGATAGAACTCAGATCAGGCTATTCTCAGCTAAGGGTACGATATGATGATGTGCAGAAGAGGGCCTTTAAATGTCGGTATGGCCACTATGAGTTCTTGGTTATGACGTTCAGTATGACCAATTCCCCAAAAGTGTTCATAGGACTCATGAACATGATCTTCAAGCCATACCTCAATCGCTCTGTGGTGGTATTCATCAACGATATCTAAATATACTCAGTGTTAGAGGAGGAGCATGCCTATCATCTTCATATAGTTTTGGATTTACTCAGAGAGCACCAACATTATGGTAATATCTCGAAGTTTTAGTTATGGATCTGAGAGGTCCACTATCTAGGATATGTTATCTCATAGACTAGAGTTTTAGTGGATCCAGTGAAGATAGAGGATGTGCTTTCTATGGATCCACCTAGAAGTGTGACCGAGGTGTAGAGTTTATTAGGATTGGTGGGGTACTACTAGAGATTCATTCCTGACTTTTTCAGAGTTGTGGCACCCTTCTCAGCATTGAAAAATAAGGAATATCCCTTCAGGTGAATAAAGATATTCTAGTAGAGTTTCAGTACTAGAGGCAGAGACTGACGAGTGCCCCCATATTGAGGCTACTAAAAGAGGGTGTTGGGTATGTAGTCTACTACAATGCATCAGGGACCGAAAATAGATGTGTTTTTATGTAGAAACATGTGGTGATTGCTTATGTTTTGTGACAGCTGAGACAACATGAGAAGAACTACGCTTCCCATGATTTGGAGTTATTAGAAGTGGTCTTCTCCTTGAAGATGTGGTGACATTACATGATGGTAGAATGTCTTACAATCTACTCTGATCACAAGAGTCTCAAGTATATCTTCTCCCAGGAGGACATGAACCTGAGATAGTGGTGATGGCTAGAGTTCCTCTGGGAATATGACAATTAAATAGTCTATACACCTAGTAAAGGGAATTTCATATCAGATGCACTCAACAGGAGGTCTAGTCTGCAGTTACTGATTGAGGCAACAGAGCAGTTAGTCGCGTTGCAAATATCCTTTGTGGATAGTGATAGAGTATCTTACCTATAGTCTATGATAGTCACTCCCTCCTCCATTAGTGATTTAGGGAGGTGTATCTTGGAGACATTGAATTTGAGGCTCGACGTGCTCATATATCCTAAGGACAGGCACCTGAAGGATTTTCTGAAGTTGGGGATCACGGCATCCTCTTCAGAGGACGTACCATGGTACTGGTGGCGCTACGGGCGGAGGTGTTAAGAGAGTTACATACGTCCCCTCTAGTGGTACATCCTATTGGGGTGAAGAAGTACCATCACCTCCAGCATCATCACTGGTGGCCATGGAAGATTAAATTTATGGCAGAGTTTGTTTATCGATTCCTCACTTCTCAGAAAGTGAATGTTGAGCATCAGGTTCTAGAAGTCTTAGTGCATCCACTAGAGGTGTCAGAGTGGATGTGGGATGTAATCTTCATGTACATTGTGACAGGGCTTCCAAGTATGTCTAGGGGACATGATTCTATCTAGGTGGTCGTTGAATGACTCACCAAGTCGGCCCACTTCCTACCTATCCAAGAGTAGGAATCAACAGAGGGATGGGGATGCCTCTATGTATAGGAGACTGTAAGAATTCATCTGGTGCCCTCGATGATCATCTCTGACTATGACACACGTTTTACATCCCGGTTTTGGAAGGTATTATAGGAGGCGTTCAGGACTCAGCTGCATTTGTGCACCACCTTTCATCCTCAAGCGGATGGTCAAACAGAGCAGACCATACAGACATTGGAGGACATGTTATGTGCTTACATCATAGATTTTTCCCGCAGTTGGGAGGATCACTTTCCCCTTGTAGATTTTTCATACAGCAATAGTTATCACTCCACCATCAGTATGGCACCATTTAAGGCCTTTTACATTAAACCTTGTAAATCACCTCAATATTGGACATATCCAAGGGAGTCTGCACTTATGGGTCCAGAGTTGGTACAAGCTACCACTGAGAAGGTTTATATCATCAAGGAGTGGATGAAGATTTTACAGAGTAGACAGAAGCCTTATGCTGACAGGAGATGGAGACCTTTGGAATTTGAGGAGGGAGACCATGTCTTCTTATAGGTCTCACCTCAAAAAGGGTTATGGAGATTTGGTCGAGGTAGAAAGTTATCACTGAGGTTTATCGGACCAATTTAGATACTTCAAAGGATAAGAGAGGTGGCATAACACTTGGCACTTCCACCGTAGCTAGAGAGGGTGCATGACGTCTTCCACGTATCTCTGCTAAGGAGATACGTACATGGCCCATCTCATATCATCGACCACGGTGTGCTGGACATTGATGATGGGACGACATTTAAGGAAGTTCCAGTAGAGATTGAGGATTGACAGGATTGGGTCCTTTGTGGGTGGTCGATACCTATGGTTCACATTCAATGGAAGTACGAGAACCTCCATTAGAGAATTTGGGAGTGGGAGGATCATATTCATGCTCAATACCCCCATTTGTTTTCTTAGTCTATGTTATGGCTTTCAGGAACAAAAATTCCTTAGGTTGGGAGAATGTAAAGACTCGAATTTTCTATGTAATATTTTTTTAATTATATAAGATTTTTACGAGTCGGAGAAAATTGACAGTGCGTGATTTTGAGGCCCGGTGTGCCCGGAATGAATTTCTAAACTTTGTTTAGGTACGGTCAGTAAACACGTGAGTAGAGTTTTCTAACTTTTGAATTGGTGCTCGAATTAAATATCTTAGGGCACTGTTGATTTCGTAGTGCCAGGATATGCTTAAGAGAGGCTTCACTTCGACCGTAGTAGGTCTGGAAAAAAGGATATTTTTTGACTTTTTAGAATAATAAACAAAATAGCTTTTTTGTTTTGTTTCCTTTCTTTTTCCTCAAATGGACAAGTGGAAATATGGGATCAGTGATGTTTCAAGCCAATAAATGGATTGACCTTTCAATCCTAAGTAACAACACCGTTGTGGAATTAAGATGGTTCTTAATTAATGAGCCCCCATTAAATCCCATGAGCATTAGATACCCTTCCCCTATCCTATTTATATGGAACTTGGAGAGTGGTATCGGCACTGGTTCTCCAAGAAACAAAGTGCTGACAAAGTGTCGAGATGCCAAATTCTTGGAGGACGGAGGCAGTTCTAGTGGTGGTGACGAGTGCCACCGAATGAAGATTAATGACCTTTCCCCATGCACAGAGGCTCTCCAACAATCTCAAGGTACGGTTTAATCAGGATTAGTTTTTCAAGAGTTATTTTAATTTTTCCTACCCTCTTCTTATCAACCAAACATGGAGGGAGTGAGGAAAATGAACAAGGTTGGGTCCCTCTTCCCTTGTTTGAATTTTGTGCATTCTTCGTGGGCAAAAATTAGTTATGAATGAAACCAAATTTTGATGGTCTAGAATTGACAGTGATCTCCTGTGAATTTCAACGATGCCTTTGGAAGGAAAAATAGGCCACCAGTGTTCACCCGATGACCCGTGAAAGGCCACCAGCGTGGTGGTACTAGCGACCGGTGCCAGCGGGGACCAAGGCGACAGTTGGCACTAGCCGGCCACGAGGGAGGATTAGGTGCACCCGCAATGCCAGAGGAATCGGTCATGGATCGTCATCCACAATGGTTAGAATAGATAGTCGGCACACCAGCCAGCCGCAGAAGTTGAGGGCACTACGACTAATGAACCGTCGGTGGAGTCGTAGTGGTAGGAACTACAGTGGGTCCCATGGTGACCTGGTAGTGCCTTTAGGCATTGGCGCTTCGTGTTCCAAATGGATGATCGCTCCCCTCTTGTTCCAACTTGAGCGGACCCAGCCCTGTGGGCTGGGCCGCGCAGGTGACGCATGCCTGTCGTGGGGCGTGGACAAAAACAATTAAATTTTTCCTAGTGCAGCACAGTGGCTAACCAAGGTCGTCTCTCTTGAGGAGCCTTTCAATTTGGTTCACTTACATTATCTTAATACACCTAAACTACAATTTCTGTTTTTTTATATTTAAATAAAATCGATAACAATATTTTCTGTGTTTCTTATTATTTAAAAATACGAAATATCATGCAATGAAAATAAAATGAGTGGATGAAGAAAGAATATGGTTTTGGGGTTCAGTCTTGGATTCAATCATTATTTTTATTTATGTGTTTGATTTTAGTGTGATAATCCAAACATGAAATCTCGTGTTTGAATCACTAATCTTTTCCAGAATAGAAATAGATTAAGTTACATTTCATTGGGGGTTGTCACCCAATCAGGGATATTCGCCTCACCAATGCATGAAACATAAATCTACCACAAACATAAAATAAACTTTAAATAAAATTAAAGACCACCTTGACCTTCCCCCAAGCCAAGCCTCAAGGTCAGCCTCTCATTTCTGAGAGGATGAGATTACTTTTTGGATTGGGTGTAAGAAGATAGAAAGATTGAGAGAGGGAGAGAGATAGAAAGAAAGAAAAGATGAAAAGTGGATGGAGAAACACAGATGCATGGATTAATAAAACTAAAAATAAAATAAATTACAACTAAAAATGAAATGAAAAGAAAACTAAAATGAAAATAAAAATAAAAAATTAAATGAGGGGGGAAGAGAGGAGAAGCAATGGTCCATTCCCCGGTGGGATCCCTCCTTGGCTTTGGGTGTCGAGCTGTTGATCTTGGAAGGAGGGGAGGTCCTCCTTTTATAGGCAGCATTCTGTCCTCCAAAAGTTGGCGCATTGTTGACTCAATAAATGGCTGATTCACGCATGGACCCCTAATTCAATGTTGTTCATAAATGTGTTGTCCGTTCACCCCAAAACATTCAGAGCATTTGGACACCTGATAAAAGGGTTATTATTTTTTCATTTAAGGCTTCTGTTTCTAGAAGAAGCATCCAGGAAGGTCCCTCTAAACGTATGTCATTCCATGGCTGCCTTAATGACTCCAAAGCTCCACAAAATTTGGTTTAAAGCCGGACCTCTCTTTCATCATTCTATTCCAGGTGGAATAACTTCATTTGGATATGTGTAGCACGGGTTTCAGTTCTGTTACAGTGGGGTGGTCAACTCTTTCCACCCAAAAAAATGTCAAACTTCAATGAATTTTTAGGACCACTAGATGGCCGAATCAGCTCCTGGCCCATAAGACAAAATTAGAGAAACTAAAATCATGATTCTAAATAAAAATTAATCACAAAATTTGGTCATAAATGTTATAAGAAATGACAAAAATACTCTTGTGGTCAAAATTTGTTCAAAATCCAGAATTATGCATTTTTCTCAATTTTGATCATTTTCATTTTAAAATTCAAATTACACATAATTCTAATAAAACATGTGAATACATGGGGTTTATCATTTAAAAACAGTAAAAAATACTCATTATTTGTCCAAAAATATGCACGTAAATTTTCTCTGTCAAATACCCCCACACTTAAACCATGCTTGTCCTCAAGAATAAAATCTCAACATAGAAATTAGAGGACACCAATGTTACCAATATTCAAATTCCAATGAAATAAATCAAAAAAATTAAATGTAAAATCAAACATTCAAAAATCTGCATAAAATATCAATTTAAGTTCTCATTTTTCAAAGAAACCAATAATTCACATATTTTACTTTTCCCATTTGAAAATTGATGGAACTTATCATTTCATTCATTCAAGATCCTTGATTCATCATTATTAAATATGTCATGTCATGATTTATCTCAGTTTTTTTCTCTCATCACTCATGATACAATTCAAGTAGAGTTTTGATCATATCATGAGAACATGCTCTTTATCCATAGGCTTGTAAATGAACTACTTTCTCCACTTTGTAAAGAAAAAAGACACATAAAATCATGAGGACTTGAAATAAAGGATCAAATGACTCTGAGGACTAAGGTTGGTAGGATTTGATGCTTTAAAAATTAAGTCTCAAGGAGGAGGCTAATCTCTGAAGTACAATGCATGATATTAAAAGTAAAAGTGTAATGAAATTCTCCCCTTCAAAAATAGAAACACCCACTTCCTAAAACTCAAAAAAAAATTATGATCATGTAAGCATAATGAATGATTTGTACACCCTCTTGATTTTTTTTATTTCGTACTTTTTTTTATTTTTTGAAAGTTATGATTAGATAAAACCTCACTTCCATCACCTAACCACTTATGATTATAAAATCGTCGGTCTGGAAAATGGTGATTTTTGGTTCTCCCAAATCAAAACCCATTTTTCTATTTTTTTTTCTTTTTGTCATTTTTTGTCATTTTTTTTTAATTTAAGAGGGGAAAACAATAGAGTATAATTAATGATTTCACAACCTTTTACAATTCCCACAATAACACCCCCACACTTCTTTCTCACAATGTGTATCATCCCATCCACCATGATTTCCTTTACCCCCACACTTCAACTTTAAAATATCATGAAAATACTAAGAGTTGGGTAGGAATAGATAAAAAAGGCTTGAAACATGGCTCATCCCTATAAAGGTCATCCATGGTCTCTATGGGATAAAAGAAGGATTTATGTAAAGGTGGTGTTTTAAGAAAATGTATCTTTTCAAAGGATACCGCAATCATTTTTAATGTGTGGTTGCGCAGTCATAGCTTTGACAAGTTTCAATACAAGTTCTGGTTGGTAACATGTCCCAAGATCACTCAAGAAATATGCTCAATAATAAATAGGAAGTACTTGGTCTATAAATACTCTTGTGAATGAGAAATATAAAATTGGACAATCACTCATGGCATGAATAATAATAATAAATCAATTCACATAAATTTCAGAAATTCAAAGCATGAAAGATGGTTGAGAAATTTCATTTACATGAATTAATTAATTTCTTCAAATCATATGTCATCATTTCAATATCCATGCCTCATATTTAAAAATTCAATTTTGTATTTCAATCATTTAATCATATAAACATTGAAATTTAAAACATGGAATCATTGGGTTCCTAAGCAACTCATGTCTCCTAGATAAGTCAAGTAAAACATGGATTCAAGTGTGGGAATGAAATTTTATCTTTAAATCTCAAAACATGTTGTGGACTAAAAACTGGAGAGTTTAAAAGATAAAACACTAAAATTGAACTCCCGTTTTCCATGAAAAGTATTCCTTCCACTTCATTTTATGGGGCTGCCTTCCACCATTATGAACCTATAAAAGAAAACAACTTCATTAAGCATAAGGATCACGTCATTTAAGCTCACAAAAATAGAGGGAGTGGACTGCATGCTAGAATACTTCCTAATAAATGAAATTGAAATCTAAATTCCTAGAAATAATGTAATGATAAATCTTGGTACGATCCCCCAATTTCCCCCTGAATTTTTACTACCTCCATAGGGCTGTACAGGCTGTTATCCAAAGTCCGATGGATGTTGGGTCTTATTTGACATGAACCACCACATGTCGTTTATTTTAGCATCCACTTCCTCTTTCTTGTTGAGGAGGAATCCCTAGATAGATTACAGTAAATCCGCCCCCTTTACAATTTGGTACAGCTTGAATAGTGGGGGTAGGATGAAGTATAGAACCTCCTCCTTATTTGTTGCTAATTGTGCAACATTCACTCTCCCTTCTTGTGTTCCCTCTATTAAATGTTCAATGTCTCTAGGGAATATTAAATGTTCCTCAATAGTTGCATCTTATTTTGTTTATTCATCCTCCAAGGAATAATAGGATTCATCTGATTCTAAAAATTCAAAAAAATTGGGAGTTATGATCAAATTTGTTTCAACAAAATTAAAAGAATTGGAGTTCAAGAATGTATCATCTCCCTCAGTTGGTTCAACTTGAATCCTTTCTTCATTGGAAAGTTCCTCTTGGAGTTGATCATCACAGGATGAAGGTAGGTAGTCAGGCTCCTCCATTTTGAGTTTTTCCTCAACTTCATGGATGTCTTCAGTGAAATCTGAGAGGACCAGTGGCACTTCCTTCTTGGCCTCAAATCTTTTTAAGTCGGTTTGGAGTTCATCGACCATGGCCATTAAATCTTCCGATGAGAACCATGTTACTATGCCACTTTATTTCTTCTTTACCATTATCATAATTTCATCATATCTTCATTGGAGGGCCTCCTCAGTGTAGTATATTTCTTGTTCTTGCACCTGTGAGTAATTTTCAGTCTATGTACAATAATAATCATTTCAATGCATCATGAAAATTAATTTTTTTAAAAATAAATAAATGAAATCTAACTAAGATGTGAAAATAGAAAAATTAAATGAATAATTTATTTGCTCCCCAGCAACGGTGCCAGTTTTGACGCACGCCTGTCGTGGGACGTGGGAAAAAATAAATATATTTTTCCTAGTGTAGTACAATGGCTGACCAGGGTCATCTCTCTTGAGGAGCCTTTCAATTTGGTTCACTTACTTTATCCTAATTCACCTAAACTACTTGTTTTTGTTGTTTTATATTTAAATGAAATCGATGACAATATTTTTTGTGTTTTTTATTATTTAAAAATACGAACTATCATGCAATGCAAACAAAATGGGTTGATGAAGAAAGAACTTGGTTTTGGGGTTCATTCTTGGATTCAATCATTATTTTCCTTTATGTCTCTGATTTTAGTTTGATAATCCAAACATTGAATATCATGTTTGAATCACTAATCTTTTCTAGAATAGAAATAGTTTAAGTTACATTTCATTGGGGTTCATCACCCAATCAGCGACATTCGCCACACGAATGCATGCAACTCAAATCTACCACGAACATAAAATAAACTTTAAAGAAAATTCAAGAACAACTTGACATCCCCCCGTGCTGAGGCTCTGGGTCAGCCTCACATTTCTGAGAGTATGATATTACTTTGTGGATTGGGTATATAAATATGGAAATATTTAGAGAGGGAGAGAGAGAGAAAGAAAGAAAATATGAAAAGTGGATGGAGAAACAGAGATGCATGGATTAATAAAACTAAAAATAAAATAAATTACAACTAAAAATGAAATGAAATGAAAACTAAAATGAAAATAAAAATAAAAGAATAAATGATGGGGGAAGATAAGAGCAGTAGTAGCCCATTCCCCTGTGGGATCCCTCCTTGGCTTTAGGTGTCGAGCCGATGATCTTGGAAGGAGGGGAGGGCCTCCATTTATAGGAAACATTCTGTCCTCCGAAAGATTGCATGTTGTTGAACAAATAAATGGCCAATTCACGTGTGGACCCATTCTTCAATGTTGATCATAAATGGGTCCTCCATTCACCCCCAAAATTTCATAGAATTTGGACACAGGATGAAGGAGTTAGGAATTTTTCATTTAAGGCTTCTGTTTGTGGACGAACCTTCCAGGAAGGTCCCTCCAAACGTATGTCATTCTAGGGCCACCTTAATGACTTCAAAACTCCACAACATTTGGTGTAAATTCGGTCCTCTCTTTCCTCGTTCTATCCCAAGTTTAATAACCTCATTTGGATATGTGTATCACGAGTTTTGTTTCCATTACAGTGGGGTGGTCCACTCTGTCCGCTCGGAAAAATGTCAAACTTCAATTAATTTTTAGGACCACTAGATGGCTGAATCAGCTCCTGGTCCAGTAGAAAAGATTGGAGAAGATAAAATCAGGATAATAAAAAAAATTAATCAAAAAATTTAGTCATATATTTTATGCGAAATGATAGAAATACCCTTGTGGTCAAAATCTGTCCAAAATCCAGAATTATGCATTTTTCTCAATTTTGCTCATTTTCATTCTAAAATTCAAATTACCCGTTATTTTAATAAAACATGTAAATGAATGGAGTTTATCAATGAAAAACAGTAAAAAATACTCATTGTTTGATCAAAAATATGTACGTAAATTTGCTCTGTCAGCAGGCCAGTAGGCCCCTCCCCACTGAGGGCTGGGCCATGTGAGCCAAATAGGTCATGCCTACGTAGGTCCAACCATGCAAGCCTAATGGGTTTCCCCTTTCGGGCAAGGCTGTGACCCCCCTTTCGATCTAGGACACACTCTCTTGCGGGTCGAGTCGGACCAAGGCCCAGCGAGCCAAGCCTGCGGGGGCCCAGCCTAGTTGGGTCGACCCAAACTAGGTCGGGTCATCCCAGACTGGGTCGGACCGGACCAAGGCCCAACCGAACCCAGAAACACTTAAAATACCATAACTTGAGAACCAGGAATCCGTTTAATGAAATTTCTGTAGTGATGAGATCCTTTTAGTGGCGTGGTCCTTTTTATATACTCCACTTGAGTTTTGGAGATAGGTTGAGTATGGTAAAATTTTATCGAACCCTAATCTAATCAAGCCCTTGGAACTAAAACACTTATAATTCATAGACCGAGCATCCGATCGATGCACCGTCTATCGCGTAGAAAACTTAACAACATGTTGTTCCTTTGGGTTAATCCTTATTGGAGCTTAGTAGTGGTTAAGGTATGACCGATATCACGAGGGGAAGATTCTATGGAACTTGAGTGCACCGGGTGTGAGGAATCCTGTGGCAGGCTGTAATGTGAAAAAAAAGAACATCGATCCTGTGTGGGTCAGTATCAATTGATCATGTGTGGGTCAGCTTCTATTATATCCTATGCGGGTCAGCACTCAGTGATCTTGTATGGGTTAGCGCATACTGATCCTGTGTGGGTCAGATCCTGTGTGGGTCAATGGGGGTTAGTACATATCGATCTACTATGGGTCTGCAGTAGTGCTTCTTAACCGAATAAGATGATCTATCTTATGACTAATCATATATACTTTCATAATTAATTTATACCTGATTTTGAGCTGAGACATTTTCCTTCGTGGTTTTGTCTTCATGGTGTTACATGTGTGGTACTTCTACCTTCGTGGTGTTGTCTTCGTGGTGTTACTTGTGAGGTACTTCCATCATCACGGTGTTACATGTGTGGTACTTCTATCTTCATGGTGTTATCAGTGTGGTACTTCTACCTTCATGGTGTTACCTTTGTGGTATTCTTCCCTCATGTGTGAGATAAGTGTATCTTGATAACTTAGGAATATGTATGGGAATATACCTAAGTAGTGTTGATGTATATCACTTTGTACTTTATTTTGAGGTCTTTCTTTTTGGTTTTGTCTTTGTGGAACTCTAGGAGACCTACGAGGTTCTCGGGGTCCCTACTGAGTATTGTTATACTCACCCCTACATGGGCTTCACCCGCACCTTATTGTGTCATATACAGACGATGAGTAGCAGGGCTTAGACCTAAGGGAGCCAAGACTAGGTGGTACATAGAGTGGAAGGACTCATGTAGAGTTTTGTGGAGACAATATGTACCTACCCTTCAGGTAGGATCTTCTATGGGTGATCTAATAGTTGATTTGTACTTTTCAGTTGCACTTTACTTTTAGTTGGTCTTGTATTCCAACCCCTTACATTCAGCACACTTCTACAACAGCAGTTTACTTCATGGTTTCTTCTTGTTGTGTTCTTGGAATGTGTGTTTGTACAAGTTAAAAGGCAATGTCTACCTATTTTAGGGATACTGTAACACCCCAAACTTCTGTGGTACATTTCCTTTTGAATAATGCAATAGCTTGTGTTGTACGTAACTTCGAGATTCTAAAACATCGCGACCAATAAAACTAGCCGTTATGAATAGTAATACCCACTTTTTGAAATTTTATAATTTTTATCACTCAAAAAGGACTTCATTTTTGGATTTGGAATATCGAAATAAGCTTAGGGTGAATTATTGGTATTTTTATGAAAACTTTCAATTTTTAATGAATAGTGAAAAACACTGAGTTATAGTTTAAAACCGAATTATTATAATTTTTTACTGTATTTAAATTTATTTTTTTGTAAAAATAGATACATAATGCCTATATAATTTCATTGTAATTCATTAGAGTCAGTTTATAATAATTTTATTTATATAAAAATTTTATTGAACTTTTTACCATCTTTTACCCCCCTCCTAAGAGCATTTGAAAATTTACATAAAACTTAATTTTACCACTTCTGAGAGTTGAATTTAAAAAATCCAAGAGACACAGTTGATATCAGTAACTAAAATGTGATTCAATAAGATGAAAATAATTTTTGGTGAATAGTAACGTTTTACTTTTATTTACCACGGTTAAAAGTAAATGGGGTAATTAAGGGTAAAAATAATATTATTATTACCCTAACACATATCCTAATTCTATTGGATAAGTATAATTCGACCAAAAACAACCTTAGTAATAAAATATGAACCTATTTGGTTCACTTTGATTGGATTAGGACATTTAATATTATTTAATTCAAAGAAGAGTTAAAAGTGTTAAAATCAAAGTTTAATAACTAAAAAATTTTAATATAGGGTTACACATAAGCTAAATTAAACTATAAATATTCATTAGATAGCTAAATATATTTTCTACATAATGGTATTTTATTTATATTTTTTATACATTAATTATTTTAATTTATTTATGAAACAATGATGATGCACTAATTACCTAATTAATGAAATATTAAAATAATTGATATTATAAATATCCAAATAAGTTTAATTTTAACATTTTATGAATTACACTAATATTATAGGTTAATATTACATATTGGGGTTGTTTAGATGAATTTTGTATAATTAATAATTCTATTATAAATTTAGAAAAAACAAAATACAAAATAGGGTCAAAATTGACATAAAAGTGTTTTTAAAACAAATATTATATTATTAATTGATATTCTAATCATAAAAATCTAATGTTTGGATAAAAGACTTATATAATGATAGTGGTATCATTAATTACCCACTTGGGATTCTCTTGGAAGTATATAGTTTGTTTATTAACCATATAATTTAAAAATACAAAGAGACATGGTAAATGTCAAACTATTTAACTAACAGTTAAATCTAAAAGATAAGGTTAATATACTAACCCAAACCTATCTAAAACCTATTGGTTGAGAGGTTTTCGACCCATCCCCACCTTATCCTTTAAATAATCCATTTTGGAGCCATTATAAACCTAAAATTATTTTATTATAAATTAATATTTCTAGCTATTCCTAAGGTGGCCTTCACCCCTCTTATAAAAGAGAACTTCCCCTTCTCTATAATTAACACATTAAAATCCATTTGTGTCATCCAAACCCTACCCAAATACCATCTCAATTGTACTCACTTAATTCTAGAGGTCCTAATTTAGTCAGAAATCCAACCTAAGGATCCCCTTTGATCAAATCAAAAGGAAGAACCCTAAGAAGAGGTAAATATTTCATCACCTCTTTCAAGTTCCTTTCTTCTTCCACTTTATCTTTATTTTTTTTTACATTCTAAAATAATAACTCCAGAATATTATATATACTGGGATGTTATTGTAAATATGGTACAACCATATTAATTATTCTATCCACCATTTTAATGACATATCATCATATGTGCGTACGTACGGGTTATTGTCTCCACGTCGTGGTGTAATTGTTATTCAATACATTATTATTTGGAGGGGTATAATAATGATGTGTGATTTATGTAAATAATAAAAATAACATCATAATGATTCTGTATATATGATATACCATTTAATTATATATTATTTTAATATCAAAATAATGATATTGTCGCTCGTGCGTACGTACAGATTACCGTCTCCATGAACGTGATCAGATTCATTCCCCCGTTGTTTTCATTCAAGACTAATTTTTATTTTATGATTAAAAATAATTTCTAAAGACTTAATATTATTATTAATATGAATAAGATACATCCTATCCATAATAAACATTACTTATGTAACTAATCATATAAAGGAAAACGAATCTGTTAACACCGGAAACGACGATAATACTAAGATATTATTAACAAAGCAATGTTAAAAGATCATACATGATATCATATTAATTTATATTATTATTGTATAATTTAATAACTATTATTTCACCATTATACAGGAGGTTAAACTACCCTCGACCACATAAAAGTACAAGGTAAGGGTTAATTCTACAATCTCCTTATTATCCGAGGTAATTTTTACATAAGTATCTAATGGGACCTCTTTATCATCCACATCCATGTTTCATAAAAATGTATTCGAAAACATTTTATACTAGACAACTGGGTAAAGTAATTTATACCCTTATTTTACCATATATTTTTTGAAAGGAATATTTTCGTCGTTTTCCAAACAAGGTACTTTATGACCTTTTCAACAAAATTAATGTAAGAATATTTTTTAATCTTATACGGCGGGTGTGGCTATTTTCCGCCGTTATAACATTATTGAAGCTTCCATTATAATATTTTAAGAATATATTCAAAATAAATGTTTTCTTTATAATTATGTGACTCTAAAATTATTTCAAAATAGAAAGATATATTTCTCTAAAAAGGTATTTGATTTCATCTATGTCAACATCCTTTGATGGATTTTAAGTTTATTTGAAGTTGATTTATTATGATACAAAACTTCCATATTATATTGAAGGTTTTGTGATATGTTTGACTATGGATGTTCTATTTTTATACCATTCATGGTTTATGGTTAAAGTATTGTCATTTCGTATGCTAGTTTTAATAGAATATTTATGTTATATTTCAAACTTTTCATATGAGGAATGTATTAGACTTAGTATGTGACGGGTGGAGCCCTCTATAGCTCCTCGATGCATCGGTAGGTCTCGTGAGACAACTAGACGTGGAATTGGCCGAGGCCTTTCCCAATTTTATATATGGTTTTAGCTGAGACCTTAATCATTTTTTAGACGTCTTTGTTGAGGCCTTGACAAAATGTTTCAGAATGTCTAGCATTATACATTCCCTCATTATGAAAATAATATTAATGGTTCATGTGGTGATTCAACTAGAAGAATACCCATGATTATGTTTTATTATGGCATTATTTACTCAGCTCATATTCCTACTATAAAAGTATTCATGTTTATTATTGGTAAAGGCATGTGGTTTCAATTATTCACCATGTTTAATATTTATGTTATTTTCCACTATATTACTTACCCTTATTGAGCATTTGAGCTCACCCATTTCTTATGTTTCATTTTACCAGGATATTAAGAAGTTAGTTATGAGTGAATTTCAGGCATAATATAGGAGTCTTGGATGTTTCAAATGGAATAAACTCATGTTGTATTTCTTCTCAAGTTGTAAAGATGAACTTATGTATGAATCTTGTTTCCAATAATACTAAACTGATCGGTCTTTCGAGACATGATTTCCTTTTGATCCTACCAATGTTATGTAATAATGCACCAACTATGGGTAATTGGTGTTGGGGTGTTATAGTTGGTCTCAGAAAAAGTTTAGTACAAAACAGGGAATCTAGATTTAGATAAACTCTGATTAGAGCACATAGACCTAAGATAGACTTTGATGATTAGTATAGAAGAACTTCCTATAATTTTGGTATTGTAGAGATTTTATGTGTTTTCCAAGAAATACATCCCCGTCTGGATACAAATAGGTAGAGGCAGCTCTAGCACAAATGTACCTAGGGGTAAAACCCAAAAACACCACTTTGAGCTAGACTCGAACAGGAACTGGTGCACAACAACGGGCCTTTCTGAACTCTTGGTTACGACACTCCCAGGGGATATGCTTAGGATAATTATCATTTTCTTTACAAACCATTATAAAGGTTTTATGAGTATATACATCCTTAATGAAAACATTTTTATGATTATGGATTATATCTATAAAATTTTCAATTTATGTTAAGTGTTTTTCAAGTTTAGATTTATGTATTGAGATTCCTAAACTAATCTAGTGTATGCCATTGTTTAGAAATGGATCCTAGTGGGAGAAATGGAATCTGTATCAATTCACGTACTCCATGTACGAATTTCCCTCCTACTCAAGATAATTATATTGGAGCTAGTGGTACAACTAGTGCTGATCAGCTAATCACCATACTGGGACAACTCACTCAGGTTATGAATAATAACCTTACCCGTATGGAGCACACTGATCCACAGCATGGAGGATCAATGTTAGATCAATTTATGAGGCAAAAAACACCAACATTCAATGGGGTTACAAATCCATTATTACCAAATCAATGGATAAATTCCTTAGAGATTTATTCCACGCCATGGGGAGTAGAGAAATGGAAAAAGTTGTCATGGAAGTTTACCGCCTCACCGGAGATGCTGATCAATGGTGGTCATTGATTCAAAACAAAAGGAAAGATGATGAAGTATCAAATATGGAATGGGGGGAGTTTAAAGAAATTTTCTTAGAAAAATACTTTCCTCATGACCATCGAGCAGATATGGAATGACAATTTTTGATTCTGAGGCAAAAAGAGGATGAAAATGTCGCAGAGTATGAAGATAACCATACAAGGATAGCGAGGCATGTTGCATATTATATACATAACCAAAGAAGTAAGATTGCCCATTTATTTGATGGGTTAAAACCATTTCTCCATCAAGCATTAGTATCACAATCCTTCTCATCATAAGAAGATATTTTCTTATGTTCTATCAAGACAGAAAAGGAATTCTCTAAGTCTTATGAATTTAAAGAAAATAAAGATAAGAAGAGATCTGTTGAACACTCTAGGAAAGAAAATAAGGAAATAGGGAAGAAGGGATGAATTGAATTTCTACCCTGTGATAATTTTATAAGGAAGCACCCAGGTGCCTATCTAAAAGGAAAAGGAGTATACTACTTATGTGGAGAGAAAGGCCATCTCACCGGTGATTGTAAGGGAAAGAAAGATGCTGCCAATGTTCAATGCTATAATTGCAGGGAGATGGGAAATTATAAAAATGAATGTCCTAAGCATTAGGGAAACTTACCTCAGAAAAGGCCAAGGGATCAAGGCCAAGTTTATGTGATTACTACTACTGAGGTTAAAGCCCCAAAAGACGTGGTGGTAGGTAATTTAATAGTTTCCTCCAGTTTATCCAATGCTGTATTTTATTTTTGATCATCGCATTGTTTCATATATTCCTTGTTTTCTAAGAAAATTAGATATTTCAAATTTGATTTAACAAGGTATTTGTCATTAAAAATTCCTAAGGGAAGTATCATTGCTACAATGTTTTGTGAATCAGTTCCCATTAGGGCATATAAATATTCTTTATCTGCTAATCTCATCATCATAGACATGATTGAATATGATATAACCCTCAGAATAGATAGGCTTTCGGACCATGATGCAAAAATTTATTGTAAGAAGAATGAGGTTACTATTTTAGATGGCGATGATAAAGAACACCTTATATTTATAGTAGAATCTCCACCACCTAATTGTTACATTGATCCACCCCCGGTAGCTCAACTAAATTCAATTATTGGGGAGTAAGAGAATGAAATAATAATGGGTGGGGGGAATAATGTTCAAATAGAGGATTTACCTATTCTACAAGAGTATGTTGATGTATTTCAAGAGGATTTACATCGACATCCTCCAAAATGAGAAATTGAGTTTTCCATTGATTTAATTCATGGTTCAAGGACCATATCGAAGACCCCTTATAGAATGGCCACTGTGGAATTAGTGGAACTAAAGAAAAAATAGAGTAATTGAGTAATAAAGGATTAATTCTCCCTAGCATTTCTCCATGGGGAGACCTATCCTTTTTTAATAAGAAAGATGGATCTATGAGAGTGTGCATTAAATACAAGGATATCAATGTTATAACAATAAACAATTAGTATCCCCTACCTCGCATTGATGATTTTTTCAACTAACTTCATGGAGCTCAATAATTTTCAAATATTGACCTTTGATCTAGATATCATCAGTTGTGTGTGAAGAAGGAAGACATTCCAAAAACAGCATCCCGAACCAGGTACGGGCATTATGAGTTTACAGTAACGCAATTTTGATTGACTAATGAACCCTCTGTCTTCATGGATCTAATGAATAGTTTTTTCAAGGAATATCTTGATGACTTTGTCATGGTATTTATTGATGATATCTTGGTATAATCCAAAAGCTATGAAGATCGTGAAAATCACTTGCGCATTATCCTGAAAGTTTTTAGAAGACATGAATTATATGGGAAGTTTAGAAAGTGTGAATTCTAGATTTAGGAGATTTATTTTCTTGGCCATATTGTCTCCAAGGATGGAATAATTGTTGATCCTTCTAAGACCAAGACAATCCAAGAATGGAAAGCACCGACGAGTATAACTGAGGTACGTAGTTTTATTGGTTTAGCATGTTATTATCGATGTTTCGTCCAAAATTATGCCTGGTTGGATAACCCATTAACAAAGCTCAGAAAAAAGGGGGTTATATTTGATTTGACAAAAGATTTTGAAGAATGTTTTTAAGAACTGAAGAGAAGATTAGTCAATGCTCTTATATTGACTCTACGACGGAGGCATGATGGGTTTGTTTTTTATAGTGATTCTTTAAATAAAGGACTTGGTTGTGTCCTTATGCATAATGATAGAGTTATTGTATATGCATCACGATAGCTGAAAATTCATGAGAAAAACAATCCTACTCATGATCTTGAGTTAGCAGCTATAATCTTTGCTTTGAAAATTTAGAGACACTATCTCTATGGTGAAAATATGAGATTTATACTGATCACAAGATTTTGAAGTATATTTTCTCACAGAAAGAACTCAACATGAGGAAAAGAATATGGCTTGAACTACTCAAGGATTATGATTGCAGGATAAACTACCACCCGAGGAAGGAAAATAAGGTGGAAGATTCTTTGACCAGAAAAGATCATGGAGTTTTGAATAATATGAGAGTATAAAAGGATCCTATATACATGGATCTAGTAAAGATAGATATGGGAATAACCATGGAAGGTGAAACATCAATAATTTTTCAAATGGTTTCCAAACCATCATTACTAGAAGGGATAAAAAGTTCTCATACTGATGATGATGAATTTCAAAATAATATTAGAGATGTGAATGATGGGATATTGAGTGAATTCGTATATGAAGATGGAATTTTGAAATTAGGGAAGAGACTTTGTGTTCCTGATATACCTAGTCTAATAAGGGAATTATTGGATGATGTTAATAGCTCCAATTTCTTTATGCACCCTGGTAGCACCAAAATGTATAGATATTTGAAGGAACATTTTTGGTGGGACAATATGAAGAGGGATATTTCTGATTTTGTGTCAAGATGTATTGTTTGTCAACAAGTGAAAGCGGAATGCAATAGCCTGGAGGAGTCTTGCATCCTCTTCCCATACCTGAGTGTAAATGGGATAATATTATGATGGACTTTGTCATGGGACTACTAAATACTCCTAGAAGGAATGATGCAATATGCGTCATTGCTCATCGTCTTACCAAGTCAGCACATTTTTTTCTATAAGAGAAGATTTACCACTTGAACGTCTAGTAAGACTATATATTAATGAAGTTGTGAGACTTCATGGAGTATCCCTATCGATTGTATCTGATCATGATCCCCGTTTTACATAAAGATTCTGGAAAACTATTCAGAAATCCTTGGATACTGAACTTTGTTTTGAGCACTGCCTACCACCCCCAAACTGATGGAAAATCAGAACAGACTATTAAAACGTTAGAAGACATGTTGAGATCATGGTCACTTGACTTTTAAGGTATGTGGGATCAATATTTACCTCTGGTATAATTTTCCTCTTATAATAGACTCCATTCAAGTATTTAGATGGAACCGTATGAAGCATTATATGGAATGAGATGTCGCACACCAACCTGTTGGGATGATGTTGGTGAAAGAAAACTCGTAGGCCCAGAACTTGTAGAGGAAATGGTGGAAAAGGTGAAGGTAATCCAAACCCACATCAAATCAGCTCAAAGTATACAAAAGAGATATACTGATAAGAAAAGGAAGGATTTGGAATTTCATGTAGGAGACCATGTTTTCTTAAAGGTATCTCCATGGAAGTGTGTTATACGTTTCAGTAAGAAGGGGAAATTATGTCCCAGGTACATCGGACCATTCAAAGTTCTAGAACGAATTTGGGTTGTATCTTACCAGTTGGAAATGCCGCCAAGTCTCTCCAAAGTTCACGATGTGTTCCACATATCACTGTTGAGAAAATACAAGCCTGACCCAATTCATGTACTCACCTATGAGTAATTAAGTGCTGGAAACTGATCTATCTTATTGCAAAGAGCCTATCAAGGTTATTTATACAAGAGAACAAGTACTGAGGCACTGGACGACTCATGTGGTAAAAGTTCTATGGAGAAACTACAAGATGGAAGAGGCAATGTGGGAAAACAAGGAACCTATGATGATGAACCACCCGAGTCTTTTTATGGAGTAATATTATAGAAATTTTGAGGATGAAATAGTTTGAAGAAGGGGATAATGTAACTCCCCAAGCTTCCGTAGTACGTTTCCCTTAGAATAATGCAATAGCTTGTGTTGTACACAACTTCGAGATTCTAACACATAGCGACCAATAAAATTAGCCGTTATGAATATTAATACCCACTTTTTGAAATTTTATAAATTTTATCATTCAAAATGTACTTCACTTTTGGATTTAGAATATCGAAATTAGCTTAGGGTAAATTTTTGGTATTTTTATGAAAAATTTCAATTTTTGATGAATATTGAAAAACACTGAGTTATAGTTAAAAAACGAATTTTTATAATTATTTATTTTATTTAAATTTATTTTAGGTCAAAATAGATACATTATACATATATAAGTTCAATTTAATTCATTGGAGTCAGTTTATAAAAATTTTAGATATAGAAAAATTTTATTGAACTTTTTATCGTCTTTTACCCACCTCCTAGGAGCATTTGAAAATTTACATAAAACTTAATTTTACCGATTCGGAGAGTTGAATTTTAAAAACCCGAGAGACACAGTTGATATCATTAAGTAAAATATGGTTAAATAAGATGAAAATAATTTTTGGTGAATAGTAACTTTTTACTTTTATTTACCATGGTTAAAAGTAAATATGGTAATTAAGGGTAAAAATGATATTATTATTACCCTAACACATGTTCTAATTCTATTGGATAGGTATAATTCGACAAAAAATAACCTTAGGAATAAAATATTAACATATTTGGTCCACTTGGATTAGATTAGGACATTTATTCTTATTTAATTCAAAGAACAGTTAAAAAAGTTAAAATCGAAGTTTAATAACTAAAACATTTTTAATATTGGGTTACACATAAGATAAATAAGACTATAATTATTCATTAGAAGGATAAAAATATTTCTTACATAATATTATTTTATTTTTATTTTTTAGACATTAAATAATTTAATTTATTTATGACACAATAATGATGTTGTAATTAACTAATTAATTAAATATTAAAATAATTGATTTTATAAATATCCAAATAAATTTAATTTTGAGAATTTTTGAATTACACTAATTTTATATTTTAATATGACATATTAGGGTTGGTTTTATGATTTTTATTTTCTGTTATAAATTTAGCAAAAACAAAATACCAAATAGTGTCAAAACTGACATAAAAGACATTTGAAAACAAATATTATATTATTAATTGATATTCAATTACAAAAAATCTATGGATCTGAAAAAATACTTATATATTGATACGTTTATCATTAATAATAAACTTGGGGTTTTCTTGGAAGTATATAGTATGTTTATTAACCATATAATATAAAAAATATGAAGAGACATGGTAAAAGTCAAACTATTTAACTAAGAGATAAATCTAAAAGACAAGGTTAATATAGTGACCCAAACCTATCTAAAACCTATTGGTTGAGTTATTTTTGACTTTTACCCACCTTAGGCTTTAAATAATCCATTTTGGAGCCATTAGAAAGAAAAATTAATTTTATTATAAAATAATATTTCCAGCTTTTCCTAAGGTTTCCCTCACCCCTCTTATAAAAGGGCACTCGCCCTTCTCTCTAATTAACACCATCAAATACATTTTTCTTGGCCAACCCCTTCCCAAATACCCTATCAAATATTCTCCCTTAATCTTATAGGCCTTCCTTTAGTCATAATGCCAACCTAAGCATCCCTATTTATCAAATCAAAAGGAAGAACCCGAAGAAGAGGAAAATATTTCATCACCTCTTTCAAGTTCCTTTCTTCTTCAACTTTCTCTTTCTTTGTTGTTTAAATTATAAAATAATAACTCCATTATCTTATATATAATGTGATTTTATTATAAATATGGTACAACCATATTCATTATTCTATCCATCTTTTTAATGACATGTCACCATACGTGTGTACGTATGACTTACCGTCTCTACGTCGTGGTGTAATTGTTATTCAATACATTATTATTTTGAAGGGTATAATATTGATGTGTAATTGAATTAAATAATAAATATAACATTATAATTATTCTTTATATATGATATAACATCCAATTATATATTATTTTAATATCAAAAGAATGATGTTGTCACTCGTGTGTACATACGGATTACCATCTCCACAAACGCGATGAGATTCATTCCCCATCATATTCATTCAAGAATAATTTTTATTTGATGATTAAAAATAATTTTTAAAGACATAATATAATTATGAATATGAATAAGATACATCCTATCCAAAACAAACATTACTTACGTAACAAATCATATAATGGAAAATGAATCCGTTAACACCCGAAACGACGATAATACTAAGATATTATTAACAAATAAATGATAAAAGATCAAATATGATATCATATTAATGTATATTATTCTTTTAAAATTTAATAAAAATTATTTCACCATTATTTAGGAGATTACCCTACCCTAGACCGAGGAAAATTAAAAGGTAAGGGTTAATTCTACAATCTCCTAATTATCCGAGGTTGTTTTCACGTAAGTATCTAATAAGACCTCTTTATCATCCACATCCATGTTTCTTAAAAAAAATATTTCAAAAAATTTTTTACTCGACAACGGGTTTATGTAATTTATACACTTATTTTACCTTATATTTTTTGAAAAGAATCTTTCTGTCATTTTTCGAACAAGGTACTTTATGACCTTTTTGAAAAAATTCAGGTAAGAATGATTTTTTTAACTTATATGGCAGGTGCGGATATTTTCTATCATTATAACTTCGTTGAAGCTTCCCTTATAAACTTTTAAGAATATTTTAAAAATAAATTTTTTCTTTATAATTATGTGACTCTTAAATGATTTCAAAATAGAATGAGATATTTCTCTAAAAAAGGTTTTTATTTCATCTATGTCAACATCCTTTGATGGATTTTAAGTTTATTTAAAGTTGATTTATTATGATACAAAACATCCATATTTTATTGAAGGTTCTGTTATATGTTTGATGGTGGATGTGTTATTTTTATACCATTCATGGTTTATGGTTAATGTATTTACATTTTGTATGCTAGTTTTAATACAAATGTTTATGTTATATTCCAAACTTTTCATATGAAGAATGTATTGGACTTAGTAAGTTAAGGGTGGAGCCCGCTATATCTCATCGCTGCATCGGTAGGTCTCATGAGACAACTAGACATGGAATTGGCCAAGGCCTTTCCCAATTTGACATATAGTTTTGGCCGAGGCCTTAATCATTTTTAGACATCTTGGTTGAGTCCTTCAATAAATGTTTTAGAATATCCTACATTATACATTCCCTCATTAGGAAAACAATATTGCTAGTTCATGTGGTCATTCGACTAGTAGAATACCAATGATTATGTTTTATTATGGAATTATTTACACATCTCATATTCCTAAAATAAAATTATTCATGTTTATTATTGGTAAGGGTATGTGGTTTCAATTATTCTCAATTATTAATATTTATGTTATTTTCTGTTGTATTTCTTACCCTTACTGATCGTTTGAGATCACCCCTTTCTTATGTTTTTTTTCAGGATATGAAGATTTTAGATATGAGTGACTTTCAAGAATAATCTAAGAGGATTGGATATTTATAATGGAATAAACTCATGTTGTATTTCTTTTCAATTTGTAAAATTGAACGTATGTATGAATCGTGTTTCCAATAATACTAAACTGGTTAGTCTTTCGATACATGATTTCCTTTTGATCATTCCAATGTTATGTAATAATGCAACGAATCTTGGTAACTAGGGTTGGGGCATTACAAATATGCCATTCTTGTGCTAGTATCCATCCCCTGGCCTATGGGAGGGAGGCTTGGGGTAGTCACGATATGGGCCCTAGGGGATGGGTCATGAAAAAGCTTCCTTGGTGGGACTGATTCTTTTCTAAGATACTGCGATGAAGATTCAGTTGATTCATCAGATATTGGTGATGACACAATTCCAATATAAATATTATATTGATAATCATCGATTCACATTGGATTTCTTGTTCTGTGATTATGTCTTTTGCTGAGTCTCACCACGGTTGGTTCATCTACGGAATGGAAGATAGGGTAAGATTTCACCAAGATACATGACATTGTTTGAGATTATTGAGCAGATTGGGAAGTTGGCATACCATTTTAATTTACCTCCTTAGTTTACATTGATTCATGTTTTCATCCACGTATCACAATGTAAGAATTATATTTGTGACTTTTCTCGTGTATTGAGTTTTAAATACCTTGATTTTGAACCAGATATGTCTCTTAACAAGCAGCTGGTTAGAATCATTGATTCTCAGATAAAGGTTATTCATGGAAAGACTATACCTATGAATTGGGTGTCATTTAAACATGACTCTGATTCTCACGAGATGTGAGAGCATGAAGAATTTATGATAGAGTAATTGAATTTTCTCTTTTCAATAGAATCATTTTAATAGGATTTTTAAGACAATAAACATTTTATGGTGTGGGGAATTGTAACATTGTAACACTTTCTTTCCGATGTGATCCTTGGTTTAGTTTGTATTTTTCTATTATTTTCTTTCATCTCCCATTGTTCTTGTTTATTCATGGTTTTTTTCATTGGTTAATCCTTTTTAGGGGTCTTGAAATGTGGTTTTGATCTATGATAGAGAGGTCGATAGGTGTTTGTTGGTTTTTAGATTGGGTGTGTACAATGGCATGTTGCTAAAATGAATACGCGAGGTCCACCGGATCATCGATAAAGGCCACCGTCTAGTCGATGGAAGTTTGGTAGCATCGTATTCTTAAAGTAATATCATCAGCCATGTAGTGGAATGTATAATGGTTCATGCATTCCTCTCCCAACTACTAGCTAGCTAGTGTTATATCCAAACCTTTAGGTAGTCTCCCTAATGCCACTAGCTAGCTGGTGGAAGCCAATGACTATCAGGTGACACCATTATAGGTGAGATAACATTAGGAAATATTATAATTAGGTCCACTAAAATATTAATTTTCATTCGTTTTCTCTTCTACCTCATACCCCATTTTACTATTTTATATCGGAGACTCCCTTGGGGTTGTTTTGGGTATTCTTAACCTCATTCATTTATATATCATCATTCTGGTTGATTCATTAGTTCTCTTCCAATATTTCTAACCTTACTTTAGTCATGAATTATACTTTTCTCATCTCTCTCCTTTTTAATAATGTTGTATACATATATCATTGATGGAACTAGAACTTGAATGGTGGATTTTTTTAATATGATTCACCCTTTATTGTTATGGAATTTCATATCTCTCTTATTGAGGATCTCCTGTTAGGTATTGATTTCATTGTGAATTAAGTTAGGTGGTTCTATAATTATTTTCATATCAATTTAAACCATTGATGCTTGTTTATTTTTGAAATTTTTTTATAATTTATTTTCAAATATTTATTTGAGATTCTTGTGAAATGATTTCTAAATGTCATGGTGTGTTGAAAATCTTGATTATATATTTTCAAATAAAATGATGATTTCCTAGGAAATGTATTTCAAAATGAAATTATGATTTAGTTAATGATTTTGAAGATGATTCATGATAATTAATGCCATATATTTTTCTTATCATTTGTAAATTATGTGACATGTTTTGAAAGGAATGATCTTTGATGGAAACCATTTGAGTATGGTTTTTTAAATGAAATGAAATATGTTGAAACATTAACTAGGGTCCGATTTAAAATTATTAATTTAATTATTTGAGACTAATTGAAATGAATGATATCCGCTTGCATGAATGATTACATTAAATCACATGAGAGTCTAGTTAGTAGAGAGGAGGATATTCATGCTAGGTGAAATTAATTACCTATGATGGATTTATGATGACAAAAATTCCAAAATAATTTAAAGTTATTGAGTTCATTATTTGGATTCTTCTCTAATTACCTCTATGCATGTGTTACTAGGTAAGTTTTTTCACACCAAGAGACATATTTCTCTATGATTTTGTCAAACCTCATGACTCGATCAAATAATTTGAGAGGTTTATAACCGCAGTTCTATGTTTGAAAATTATTATTACATAAAAAAATTATGAATTGTTTTATTTATTCCTACTTGATAAAAAATATGATTATTCATTCTAATTTTAAAAAAGATACTTGTATATTCCTATTTTAATGGAAATCGACTTTGGTACCTGTTTTTTACAAACCATTGAAATGATTGGAACATCATGTTTTATTATGAATTGTAAAAATATTACCATTCCATGTTTTATTTATTATAAATAATATTTGGTTTATTGATATTAATTTCTTACATAATGATTGGTATAATCCTACTGGGATAGTTTTTATCACACTATACTTTTTTTATCAAGTATTTGTATATTTTCTTACACTATCTCTAGGAAATGGAAATTCATCACTTGATGGTGGTGGATGTCCTTGATTAGAGATACCTTGGGAGTTGGTGGTGATCATTGGAGTATGAAATCCAATTTTTTTTGGAGATTTTGTGAGGACATGTTAGATGGATTTATGTGAAAAATATGGTTGACATACCCTTTTAGAGACTTGTATAATTTTTCTTATAAAACTATTCTCTTGAGAAGTGTTTGGAACACTGATTTTTAATTTTTTTTATTATCTAATGATTTTTTTTGGGTTTTTTATGGTGAAATCATTCCTTATTATATATTTTTCAGGTGCTATTCACCATCCTTTAGGGATGGGAAACAATATTTGTGTTATATCATGATGGATATAGGTACCAATTAGGTGGGTTATCTGGGTCGGTTTGTGATAGTATGTTTCTGTGTATATGTGTATGTATATATGTTTATGTTTATGTATGTATGTGTATAATTCTGTATGTGTGTATCTATGTATGTATGTGTGTATGTATATGTATACATATACGTGTATGTTTATGTATGTGTATGTGTATGTGTATGTGTATGTGTATGTGTATGTGTATGTGTATCTGTATGTGTATGTGTATGTGTATGTGTATGTGTATGTGTATGTGTATGTGTATGTGTATGTGTATGTGTATGTGTATGTGTATGTGTATGTGTATGTGTATGTGTATGTGTATGTGTATGTGTATGTGTATGTGTATGTGTATGTGTATGTGTATGTGTATGTGTATGTGTATGTGTATGTGTATGTGTATGTGTATGTGTATGTGTATGTGTATGTGTATGTGTATGTGTATGTGTATGTGTATGTGTATGTGTATGTGTATGTGTATGTGTATGTGTATGTGTATGTGTATGTGTATGTGTATGTGTATGTGTATGTGTATGTGTATGTGTATGTGTATGTGTATGTGTATGTGTATGTGTATGTGTCTGTGTATGTGTATGTGTATGTGTCTGTGTATGTGTATGTGTATGTGTATGTGTATGTGTATGTGTATGTGTATGTGTATGTGTATGTGTATGTGTATGTGTATGTGTATGTGTATGTGTATGTGTATGTGTATGTGTA
This sequence comes from Viscum album, assembly GCA_963277665.1. Taxonomy (NCBI): domain Eukaryota; kingdom Viridiplantae; phylum Streptophyta; class Magnoliopsida; order Santalales; family Viscaceae; genus Viscum; species Viscum album. The sequence continues at coordinate 879,390,588 of OY728163.1, forward strand.
TGTGTATGTGTATGTGTATGTGTATGTGTATGTGTATGTGTATGTGTATGTGTATGTGTATGTGTATGTGTATGTGTATGTGTATGTGTATGTGTATGTGTATGTGTATGTGTATGTGTATGTGTATGTGTAAGTGTATGTGAATGTGTTTGTGTATGTGTATGTGTATGTGTATGTGTATGTGCATGTGCATGTGCATGTGCATGTGTATGTGTATGTGTATGTGTATGTGTATGTGTATGTGTATGTGTATGTGTATGTGTATGTGTATGTGTATGTGTATGTGTATGTGTATGTGTATGTGTATGTGTATGTGTATGTGTATGTGTATGTGTATGTGTATGTGTATGTGTATGTGTATGTGTATGTGTATGTGTATGTGTATGTGTATGTGTATGTGTATGTGTAGGTGTATGTGTAGGTGTAGGTGTATGTGTATGTGTAGGTGTATGTGTATGTGTATGTGTATGTGTATGTGTATGTGTATGTGTATGTGTACGTGTATGTGTATGTGTATGTGTATGTGTATGTGTATCTGTATGTGTATGTGTATGTGTATGTGTATGTGTATGTGTATGTGTATGTGTATGTGTATGTGTATGTGTATGTGTATGTGTATGTGTATGTGTATGTGTATGTGTATGTGTATGTGTATGTGTATGTGTATGTGTATGTGTATGTGTATGTGTATGTGTATGTGTATGTGTATGTGTATGAGTGTGTGTGTGTGTGTGTGTGTCTATCCATGTCTATGTATGTCTATGTATTTTTATATTGCGTATGTATGTATTTATGTGTATTCATGTGTATGATAATGTATGTCTATGTCTATGTATGTCTACGTATGTAGATGTGTGTATGTATACATTCTTATGTGAATATGAATGTGTACGTGTACAAATGTGTATGTTTGTGTATGTGTACATATGGCTATTTATGTGTATGTATAAGTATGTGATTATATGTTTCTGTTTGTGTCTATGCATTTATATTTATCTATATTTGTGAGTGTACGTGTAGCATACTCAAATTTCAAGGTATGTTGTGCTTTAGTCTCGATGTGTTTTGGTTGTATTTTTATTCAACATTTGAGACATCTTAGAGGCGTTTGGGGACTGGGGATCGGAAGCTTAAGAAGACGTGGTAACCAACCAATAACTTTGGAGAATTTGGGGTTCCATCGGTTGACTAGTTCAGTGCCACTATCTAGTTTGTGGATGTTGCAGTGGCCTAGGAATCACATGGGTTCCACTATCTGGTAGAAGGTAGTGGGAGTATCCCCAGGCTCATCCAAAATCCACTGGGCATTTGGTGGAGCTACTCAGGATTTTAATTGGGGGTGATACTGTATTTTCACTATGTATCCTCCTTTTGATATTCCTCTCACCTCTCTCAACAATTATCCGACCAGCACGAATAAAGGGGATATCTTATTGAAATTGGCTCCGTTCTCCTATCTCCCTCATTTTTGGAAGATCCAATTGATCTGATCAGTCTCATTTAGTAATATTCCACTATTCTAGCCTAAAACTCCTCCTTCTCTTAGGTTTAATCAAATATTTGGGCTGTTATATCCAAATATATGGATTCCTATGTGAGATATTATATATTTCATGAATCGTTGAAGGATTGAGCTCTGTTCTATTGAGGATCAATTTCTCTCTCTTGATCGGATCTAGATCCATTTGTGACTGTGGTTTGTGTTGGGTAATTCTAAATGAATTCTAGCCCTTATCATTTTCTTCTTTGATCTTGATTCTAGAATACTCGTGTGATGAATTGGGGATGGTTCAATCGATTATTGGTGTGTGTTGTCTTGATACAGGTGAAACTTATTGGCGTCAATCGCTGATACACTTAAGGTAGAAAGTCCATACCATTTTGGGCCTTTGTATGAATTTATATGTGATATTAATTTGGGTTCTTGTGTATCCATGAGACATTTGGTTATTTTGATATACTTTATAGTGTGTGTGCACCGTGAGACCCTTTCTTAATGTGATATGAAGTGGGTTCATGCGTAACTCTTATGACACTTTCTTGTTGTGGTTTGTTTCTGTGTGTACATATGGATCATGAGACTCTTTCTTGATTTAATATGCATGGGGCTGTATGTTTTTTCCATGATTCCTTGATTTATTTTACATGTTTTTGCCTTTCTATTTTATACCTTAAATATGGATATGTGGATAGACAATTTATACTCTGGTACATATAACCAGAAAACCAAGTTTCTCTAGGTTGGATGGTTGAATTATTAGAGGGTGATCTGGCATGGTGTGATTGATAGATGATGGCTCTTTGGTGGAATGATGGTTAGCATCAGAACATGGAACATTCAGTCACTATGGGAATAACCATGAAATGTTGGGAGAGCTCAATGATTTGGAAGGCTAAGTGTGTTGTACTGATGGCGGACATCCATGTGCATGAGGAGAGTTGCAATGATTTGGCAATGTCAGGTGTGTATACCATCATTAAGAAAAGGACTAACCATGAGGTGAACCATATGATTACTCCATAAAGGGGGAGTGTGACTTTTGTAGGACCACAGAACACCCCGAGAGGGTATGGGTGAATCACGGTGTCAACTTTTTCATTAAATGATACTGGTCTAGTCCCAACATTGGTTGGAACCAATTAAACCTGTCTGATGGAATTTTTTAATTATCAAACACCCCGAAGTGGAAAAATAATCATGAAACTGCAGTTTTAATTGCTTCGCCACTAAGGGATAGTCCAATAAGCATGCACCAATAGCGTGTCATTCATACCTGAATCTGCTAAACTTTACTAGGTATTATGGATTATAATTGTTCACACATGGTCACTATGTTCCAAGAACACCTCATTTACAGTACATTTAGGCATATCACACAACCTCCCACGGGTCACTTCCATTAACTCACCCTTTCTCACTGCATTGAGTAAAATCTTACTTAGTATATCTACATGAATGTTGATTCAATAGACTATTCATTTAATTCTTTTTCCCTGATTATCATTGGACTCTACATTCACCATAGTCTTAAATTAATGCACTTAGAATCACCTTTCACTAAAAACAAATGTTCAACACTACAATTCATTAATCTCAAATCCTTCATGAAACACCCCTTATTATTTTAATGATACTTAATACTTCATTAACCCACTACCATTAAAGAATCTCCCATCCTTTATGAAGCTCATATCCCTCTTGGAACTCTAAAAAATCATGAAGCTCTCAGTCTTTGGGAAATATCATTTTTTTGAAATTCTTTAATGTCAATTAGTTCTAAAACAAACTTTTTATTAAGTTTGAGTTCATGAAGAGTTGCATAGTTTCAAAAAGTATTTCCTTCATGAATCACCATTTTGAAATCATAGCATTTCCCCCCATCTATAAATTCTCTCCAATCTTTCTGAATATGAAAATCCTCATATTTATATACTTTTCCTTTTGCGAGGAATTCAATCACACCATGGCCTTTTTATGAACCTAAATATTCATGCTCGTGAAGCTCCTTGTCTTTAAAAATATTTAGTGAAAAATTCACATTCCTAAAACTTATCATAGTCTCATAGATATTGTCACCCCATAGTGACTCAAACATTTTTTGTGAATCCTATTATGTGGAACTTCAGACCTTCACAACACCAGACTCTTTCAAAAAGCTCCACATCTTCACACAACTCCAATCATTGAAAAATGCATTCCATCACTATATATTTGAAGAGTTTATTCTAGAAAAATATATTTTAAAATTTTTACTCCTTCCTTCTAATTTTGAGCTCCAAAAATTTGGAAAACACTGGGAAATTACTCCACCTTCAACATTGAAGTCTCTTGAACCATAGTATCCTTTTCTATAAAAACTCCCTGAACAATCTAGTGTGGATTGACAATAAAGAAAAAATACACTCTGTTTTTAGCATTGAAAATTTGTGGTTCTAACCAATTCCATTAAATGAGAACGTGAAATTGTTCTTTAAAGGAAAACTATGGATATAGGGAGCAACTTGTTATGATTATCCTTCCACTTTGAAGATGAAGTAGGTAGAGCTGGGGTTCATGGAATCTTGTTCAGTGTATGTTAAATCAACATATGGTTCTTCACTTGTGAATTTAATTATTTTTAGACCATACAGTTTTATATATTATTTCACTTATATTAATGATTCATTTCAGGTGTCCTACTACGTTTTATACTCACACCCTACATGGGAATCTCAAAGCATGTACATATTCTTTTAACCTGGATTTCAAATCATGGAATGGGCCTTTATTAGGGTAGTGGTATAGGATGAGCGGGTTAGTCAAGGAAATTTTAAGAGAGATTCTATGATATTGTATATTTGACAATTTTGTTTATTTTTAATTTTGTTCAATAGATTGATTTTCTACAAGTTTATGTCTCCTTTATTTTTGTATGGGGTGTTGTATACTATACTGTTACAGCACGGGATAATGTTATTACTATTATTGCTTATACATATTTGTTCTTATATTACTATAATTTTTATTTTAATTATTGTATACACATATTATTATCTATTACAAAGGGAATAATCTACCCATGGTGCCTCTTAGGCCCTCATTGTTAGTCATAGACCTCTTCCATACAGGGAGTCATGCTAAAGGTCATGTGACGCTCCAACCCGGACCTAGTGATTTGTTTTAGAGTGTTACAAAATGGTGTTAGGGGAGGTTGTTTCCTTTGGATTAACTATTTGATAAAGATAGACATAAGATAAAATGTTGTCAGGACTTGGTTTGGAACTCAATTATGGTAGTAGATAACCCACAAGGGGGTAATTTCATGTTATCAGGGGTGGGATTTATATTTTTATTTGTTCTTTAACTATCTATATATTTCACCTTGATTATTGGACATGATTTTGATGTTATGAATTATGTTATATTCTCTTAGAAAGATTGGAAAGAGTGTACGAGTTCATGAAAAATTAATTGTCTTGTGGATTCACATGTCTTCTAAATTTTTTACTTTGATTGGTAAATATTTAAATATATTAAATTTTAGTAAAAATATGTTCAGTGTTATACCAAATAAATTTTTTTTGAAACTGAATTAAATTTTCATGAGTATGTTATATTTTTCTATGAATTACTATAATTAGCATATAGGTATTGATATCATGGACTTAATCCTTGAGTAGGTGGGTAAGTATTATATATTGTTTTCAATTCATTCCTTAGTATGTCATTATTTTATTGAGCTTTTAATGTTTTTTGAAAAAGGATAACTCACATGTCATAAATGGGTTTATTGATAATTTCTTATTTCCCTCTATTACATTCGTGATATTTTCCAAAACCAAATGATTTAATTATCTATTTTCAAAGAATTTTTTTCCAAGATATTTAAGTTTTTAAATATATTTTTAAAATAGATATAGTGAAGGTGAAGTTCCAACTGGTTCATGAAACTTTCAATGGGTTATTTAAAATGGAATTATTGGATTCTAATTATTATTAAAAAAATTAATTGGGTTGATCGAATATAAATGGTATTTTCGAAAGGTATTTTACATATCTAGTCCATGAAATATGTGAAAATTTGTTTTTTATCAAATTTTTTAGAACGATAAAAATGTTTCGTTTTTTAAAATGTTGTTTAGAATAGGGGAATTTGTATTTGGTTTGTTTTCAAAGAATTTTGAATGTTTTTTACAAAAATATGTTTTCAAAAATGTGCTTTGAATAAGAATACTGAAAGTGGATAAATGTGTTGGCTCAATGAGCTAGAATTTTTATCAATATTTTTAGAACTATTAAACAATATTTTTATAATATGAATTTGGGACTCTTTTTAGTGCCTCTTTTTTATGATATTTGTGAATTGTGGCCAAAGGGAATGTATTGTTTTAATTTTTCTTTCATTGTGTTGTGATGTTGTGAATGTGTAGTTGGCAGAAATATCCTCTCTTAGAGGATATTCTCATAAGTGGTTAACTACTTTTTCATGGATCTTTAATTATCAATAACCCCCCCCCCAAGGAGGAAGTTGTCTTCTGATATTTTGAAATGAAAATTGTGTGGATCTATCTAATGTGTGTAGTGTGAATTATGGGAAGTAGGTGGCTACAAAATACTTGAGTGTGATGTGAATCCCTTCAATGGTTGAATAGGTGGGGTGTTGTTTTGGGTAGAGACACATGGTTTAGATAGGTAGATGTGTGATGTTTCCCTTGCCCATTTATATGTGGAATTAGGCATGAAATTTTGGCTAGTGGTGGCTGAAGGATGATAGTTTCTCTTGGAAGCCATTAGTTCTGAACCTTATAGAGGAAAGATCAATCTTTATAGTTGTTTAAGTGCATGTGAGTGAGTTGTTCTAATTTCCATGAGAGGAAAATGATATAGTGTTGTTGTTCTAGGTGAATAGTAGTGTTTTCCCAAGGTTAAGATACACTTAAGTGTTGATACTCAATAGGTATGGAAAAAATTATCCATATTTGTCAAGTAATGTATGTTTCATGAAGTGAGACCCCAATGACAGTCTTTTGGACTTGGAATTAATTAAAAAATGAATTTATAAGGGATCATACTAGCCAATAGCTAATGTGCTACTGCCTGTAGTGTGTCACTATGTGAACCAAGAATTTAAGACATGAAGGGTGTCATGAGTAGATTCATAAAAAGGTTAGTGTGGGGTAAGTTGGAAGTTTTATCCTCTGGATTCGACATGGAATCCAAATATGGGACATGGATTGAGATAAGACCATTGTTTTTTCTTTGTAGTGGAAAAAACATTACAAGATATAGTGGATCGGGATCTTGATAAGAGGTGGTGGGAAGAAATAACATTTTGGGATACCCTCAAGGATTGGGGTTACATGGTTTGAGGAACATAGGGGGTTTAAATGGATCACTAAAGAATAGCCTTCAAGTGAGTATTTGGTGTTCGAATGCAATGTCGGTTATCATTGCATCAAGAAAATTATGTGTAGTTTGTAGTGTCTCTAATGGTTGGTTCCTCTGTAAACAACCCTATGAGTGCAAATGTCTTGAGTATTTGGATATATTCTTGATTTGTTCTGCAATGGAATATAACGACACGCCAAAATATTTCCATTAAACATGATTCAATTTTATGAAGAAGTGTAGGATAATCATGATATTTTTAGATAAACCAATGGTCAATTGGTTTGGATTAGTAAGAGAAGAGAAGTTGTTGTAGTGATGGTTTAAAAATTAAAGTGAGGCCTTCATGTGGAAGATAATGATTGGTTGATGGTAGATTAAAAGAATATACTCATTTAGGTAGGCTTGGGTGATGATGATTATTTTTTGTGCCTCTATTATTGAACTAAATTTTCATTTTTTGAATCCTCTGGATGTTTAGGTTAGCACTTGGTAACTGTCGTATTGTTTAATTGGACTCATTGATAAGGTTTTTTATTCCTTCATAGTGGTCTGTGTGTTTATTAAGTGATGAAAATCAAGGATATGTTGAGATAAGTATGGGTTGTTGATCAATTATTTTTGTAAGACCTAGAATAAATACCTTCGATTCAGATAGATGGGTCTAGTGGTTTTTATCAAAGTGATGCAGAAAAATCATGGTGGACTTGTATAAAATGGATAGAGTTCCACCACTAGAAAATGAGCCTATTTACTCAATCCAAAATCATGGTAGTAGGGGCCAAACCCATGGCCAAAGGTTATAAACATCATTTCAACCACAATGGTACTTAAGTCCATTAGAATAGGGTCTTATGTACAACCATAGTTATAAACCATAGTGGTAGGTAAAAATCTATGGCTTTGATTGGAAACTATGTCCAAAACTATTTAAAAATCAAAGGCTAGGTAAATTTGATCCCATGACCAATTCAAAATTTCATATAACTCTTTACCACTAACTTGTTACTATCTATTTGTATATATATATATATATTATTAAACATTAAAACATGAAAAAAAGGAATCATGGTTCGAGAATTTTAGCTACTGTTTTTGAAATTATGGCCATAGGTGTTTGGCTAAATCCCTCTAGCCACGATTCAAGTTAATTGTGGCCTTAGATTTTTAGGAAAATCCCTACAACTATATTCTTCCAAAACCATGTCCAAATGTCCTATAAACTATAATAGTCTGTATATAAAATTTAGATAATGATAAATACAACCACGTCCAATGTGAACCATGTCCATAGCCCTTTCTCACACTTTTACTGCCTATGTCCTTTGAAATTTTAGAGTTTCCTGCATCCACATGCCACCAAAACTTCCCATTACTATAGTTTTAGGATTCCTATATCCACACACTCTATGAACAATAGATATAAGTATACATAGTTAGTTATATGATCATATTTTATCTCTAACTATGGAAGTAGGATAGCTTACAACCATAGTTCTTCCAACCATGGCCATAGAACCATGGTTGAAGGTCAGTTTTTGAGTAGTGTTTGGCATCAACTTTAGTAATAATGAGGTTTTAAAGTATTTTTTTATTGATATAGGTTGAAAAATGAAATGGAAAAATTTCTAGTTTCAAATTAATACTGTAGTTTATGGACTAGTAATGATGGTGGATGTAGTTAGTGAGTCTGGTGACTGATAAGTGGAGGATCAGTTATTCAGTCTTCTAAAATCCCTCAAGGGTAAGTTAGTAAGGTTTGATTGATAATACCTGAGTTTCATGGTATAAATGATGCATGATTCTAGGCGTATATGAGGCAGTATGAAGTGACCCTTAGGTTAGCGTGTTAGATTCTTGTCTAGGTGAGTGGTTAGGGTCCTTGAGTTACTCATTTGGGTTTGGTGGTATAAATATATCAAAGAGTTATTTGAAATAATTAGTATAAAAATTTATCTGATAATAGGATATAGTCACAATTGTGTTTATATATTTATGGAGTTCATAATGTACATCATGAATGACATATTGATGAACCTAACCCTTGTTATAGGTAGTTGTTTTACTAAGGAGCGTCCAATGTGCATTATTGATAGAAATGAGGATAGATCTAAGAAATTTTTTAGTACCTCTCACTCAAGAGTGTGGTTTCATGGACTTATCTAGAATGGAACTCCATATTTGGAGATGGATGTTTGGTCTGAGATTCTATGTCCTTCGATAAAGTCCTCTAGAAACACTACACGAGGATGAGAAATCATTAGATGGAGATATTCGTAACATCCTAAAATTTTAAGGTATAATTTGATTTAGTATTAAAATGACTTGGTTTCATTTTTTTCAGCCATCGATATTTTTTATAGGAGTTTTGGGAATGGGGATAAGAAGCATAAAGAGATGTGGGAACCAACTAATAGGTTTGGAGCTAATGGGGTTCCACTGGCTAGCCGGTTCAGTGGCACCGGATTTCAAGTGGAGGTGGGAGTGGTCTAGGAACCACTAGGGTTCCACCAGCTAGCCAGTGATTGAGAAAGAATCCCTAGGTTGTACCTTGATTTACTGGACCTTTAAGGTCCATTAACTGGCCATCTAGTGGAGCTAGTCATTATTTTAATAAGGGGTGGCCCTGCCTTTTCAATATATGGACTTGTTTTTATATTCCCCTCACCTATATCAATACTCATTTGACCATAATAAATAGAGGGTCTCTCTCTTGGTCAAATTGGATCCCTTCTCCTATCTCCTTCACTGTTGGAATATCCATTTGATCTGTAAACTCTTGTTTGGTAAGATTAATCCATTATAGCCTAAAAATCCTCTTTATATTGGGATTAATCATATATTTGAAACATTTTAGATATATTTATGGATTCCTATATAATCTCCTAGAAAATTATCAAATCGTTGAAGAATCAGAGCCCATATATATTGAGGATCACATTATCTCTCTTCATCTGGTCTAGATCCATTGGTGATCATGGTTCTCATTGGGTAATTATACGTAAATTCTATCCCTTTTCATGTTCTTATTCTTGGATCTTGATTCTATAATACTCATAAGATGAATTGGAAATGGTTATATGGATAATTGTTGTGTGGGCTTAATGAAGATAGTAATTCCTTATGTTGGGTGTAATGACCTAGAATTTTATCAATGGAATTTCCCTATTGAATATATATAATTGTGAAATATTTAGTAATATAATATTATATAATGCACAATAACAACATGATAAAACCAAAACAATTATTATATTAATTTTAAAATTATATTTAGAGAATAAATATGTCCATAAGAATTTAAAGTATTATAATGGGATAAAAACAAAATAAAATACAATAGTAATTAAAAAATTTAGATATGCTTTACCCCCTAGAATAATCTCACTCAAAAACAACACTATAGAAATGAAAGAGAATATTTGTAATGAATTTTTCATCTTGAAAATGAAAATAAAATACCTTGATAGGAAATATAATTTAATGATTAATGGATAAAATATGAGGTCATTATAGGAAGTGGGGAACCCATATGACTGTTATAAATCATACCATTGAAATAGTAAGCTAACCACTGGAATATTAATCTAATCATTATGAATAGTAACTTGATTGTTAGAATAATAACCTCAACTATGGAAGTGTAAAATAATATTTATTAATCTTATATAATTAATATATGATATATTTATATCATGGTAAAATTTAATAAATGCTTTAAAATGACATATTATGTGTTTGTATTTTTGAAAAACCTAAATGTTTTAGTTGAACATGCATAAAAAATATAATGATTTAAAAGAAAGTTTATATAAATAAAATGGATTTATAAATTAGTATTATGTAATATAATAATTATATTATAATTTTATGAGCCCTTATGTAATTTTTAAAAGGGTCTGAAAATGATCATAATATTAAAAATTTTATTTTTCAAATAAATAGAGATTTTATTTTAAAAAAATAAAATTCTAATATTTGGAAATTTATTTTCACAAAATGGATTTAATTTTTTTAAAATTAACATTGAAAAATTTTTAGGGTAATTTTTTTTGTATTTTTATAAAATAGTTGAATTTTCAAGGAATAATGAAATTTGATAAAATACAGTATTTAACATTATAAGATAAATACATGAATTTTTTACTCTTGGATGTTTTAAGAAGACACTATTTCTAACTCACGTGAATAATTTATTATAAATAGTTATAATAATCAATAATATTGGTACCCAAATCCACTAGTTCAAAACACTCTTCATATCCCCTTTAAATACCACCCCTCACAACCCCATATCCGCATAACATATAAGTCATGGATCTTTCTAACCTTCTACCCAATTCTATTCCCAATCCTCTACAAAATGTTTTAGTGATAGTTATCACACCAAAAGACCATTCTATGTTCCCCTAAATAGAATCCCAAGAGGATGCATCCAAAGAATAAAGGTAATTCCCTCAATAGATTCTTTTAATTTTTCTTCCTCCTTATCCTCCAAAAAAATCCATCCAACATTTAATAGGAAATATAATATCTTATAAATACTATAATATTGTTTTTTAATGTAATATTCATCCCTAATCCTATTCTATTTTCTTTAGATGATTCTAAAAATAAAACATTGTTTATAATATGGTTGATTCACAGCCTCTATGAACAACATAATTCGATTTTCACCACCACCTTAAAGGATGGATAAAATAATCTTATTATGGTTAAATATGATTATAATAAGTATTTTATAACTAATTTCAGGTTATTTAACTTTTTATCATTCATTCAATTAAATAAAATGAATCAAGTTCGTTACGGTTGGTGAAATGGACTAAATGAACATACCAAATAATGTTAAGGTTTTTACAAAGTTTATCATCCCTATGTTATAACACATATGGATATTTGGGAATATTTTAATTTTTTTAATTACATGAATACATTTTCAATTAACTTATGGAGTTTTATTTCAATTTTACATGAACTTAAATAATTTTCTATTAGTGATCTGACCTTGAAACTATGAAACGAATACTCTTGTAAAAGTGAAATTTAACATTATATCTCATTAAAAAGGTTATAAATGAAAATAATAAAATTATAAAATTAAAATAAATATATAGAAAGGTTTATGAATTAATTAATTAATTAACTTAATCTAATTTTTAATAACATTAATTTAAAGTGAAGAACGATTCTGGAACATAGGGATTTAGATCTTTTCAAACCACCATTTTTCTTTATGTTATGAAATTTCTCTCTCTAACTCAGTTTAGATATATCATTTATGTTATTGAATTATTATGTATTATATGTATATATATATATATATATATTTAGTGGCTTGAATTATTCCATGTAATAATTCTGAATATTTATAGTATTATTTCCAAAACCAGATGTTGAGTCAGCGTAGAATTCCACGGCCCGGAGGTCCTGAAAGTATTGATATTAAAATATTAAGTATATTTTATCACATGCATGATTTTTTTAATTTAATGTGTAATAACTCCCATTTGGATTCTCGTTTCAGGAATATGAGACCATGGTTAAGTCTGGAACATGGGTTTTACCCTAGGTATGACATAATGTTTGTCAACATCAGGCACCCAGTTCGAGGCGACTGCTGGTGGGGTGTTAAAAGAGGATTATTAATTTATTAAAATAAAATTAATAAACATCCACCCCACCCACATTCAGAATCATGAATATGGAATAGTGATGGGAGGTTCTCTCCCATGACATTGGATAGACTGAGGAGGAACTAAGGTGAGAAGGTGTCGCTAGACCTTGTTTTTTATGTCGATGGTCACTATAACAAGGTGCAATAGCTTCCGGGCATTTATTTGGACCTAAAAAATCGGTGTTTCAACATGAGGAATGGAATTTTATAATATTTAAATCTTGGTCCACATTAATTCACTATTTTATGGTTTTTATCCCTTAGATAACTGCTAGATACCCTATGAGGGTAAATCTAGTGTGGATCTGGAGAAATCAAAGGTTTTGGGCGGCTCACAGGGGATTCCTATTCAACATTTCTGATCACATGGTGTGTGGTGTTGTATCACACACTTTTTGTTCTTACCATTTAGGAAAGATGAGCTTTTGGGACTACAAACTATGTAATGGGGTTATATGTCATGTAGTGAGCCTAAGCCGTGTAGTCAAAGACATGGTCGGGATTGGCATGATGAGGAACATGGTCGTGTGGGAGTACAACACCATAGAGAAATGGCATGGTTTGAGTTAAAAAAATGTCCTAGGATATAAGATTATGTCTAATCAAGAGGAACATGTCATGTACTAAGGGTATATGTCGTGTATGGAGACATGGCCAACCACGCCATGTGCAGGCGAGCACATGCCTAGGGGTTTGGAAAAGGTCACACACCGTTTGACATGTGGTACACACCATGTATTCCCACTTATACATGTTGATTACCAACATAGGACATGACCTGGGGAAAGTTATTAAAAACACACCATTTATTGCAAGTACACATCGTGTGATTCTGCTAGTGAATTTTCCCTCACCCATCTCCATCTTCCGGACATAGATGGAGGCCTGCAAGTAGCATATCTTGAGTATTTTTTCCTGTAGGATGTGATATTGGATATGTTTTTAGGGTTATATATGTGATGTTAGGTGACATTGATAGTCTATTTTTTAGCGATTTATATAACAGTATCGATTGAGTGAGCCCCTTGGTCTATTCTTATGAGGGTTTAGTGTGGCATCACATACTAATAATAATATCATGTCCCCTCTATAACTTCCTCGAGCTTGTAAAGTGTTGGTGAGTTCCCTTATTCTGGAGTGAGTTAGTCTTAGTTCGTTTCGATGAGGGTTTAGTATGGACTTTGTTCCCAAGAATCAATCATCAGACCACTCAGTGGAATAGAGCATGAATCTCTCCAAGAGGCCCAGACCGATCCTCATTTCCTTCATTCTCCCCAGGTTGGGTTATTGGAATTAGTGTGACCAACACTATATGGGCATCAATCCCCAATATAGAAGAATAAATCAAATAGGGTTTTGTGTCCCCCCAAATTATACTTGAGCATTGACCCTCTATCTTTGTATCTATATGTGATATTTTTTATGAGGTATTAGTCTAACTGAGTGTATATCTTGGATGATTCCTCCAGGTTTCCTTTGTTCATTAATTATGTAGATACCTAATAATCATGTTATATTATATGTATTCCATCATGGATGAAGGTGATGTTCCATCAGATTAGTGATGCCCCATGTTTGACACTTCTCTGATGAAATCTATCCAGGGAGGCTTGGCTCATGGAGAGAGTAATATGGGATGAGCGATTCATTTAATCCTTGAGTCTATTCCAATGGTTGGCTATGAGTTTGGGACCTCATGAGACTTGGATTATGAGATGAGTATATATGGGATATACTATAAGACCTTGTGGTTTGTGTCATATTTTTTTAACATACCTGGTGGTGATGAGATAACAAGTCAGGTATAGTTAAGGGATTGTCGATACATAGTTTCCTTCTCACTCTCACTTGGGTTTCCTCCTTTTTATTTTGATCAAGATAAATGTGTCCTTTAATTTTATTCTTTTTTTGGGATTTGGGGATCCTAATGGGTATTTTTATAGTCTACCATTCATGGAATATTCCCGAACATGTCATGTATAATGTATTTGATAGGTATCTTAGTTGTTTTCCTGGAGGACTGGGGGCGGGTGGAGCACAATTTTTGGAAATACTGGCCCAAGTTGTGTAATGGTTGTGCATTTTATAGCATCCCATTTCTTCTTATGGGTTGGAATCTTTTGCAATTTTTTGGTGGGATTTTGATTTTCCCTTTTATTCTTTCTAGTACTATTGTTCTCAGTTTGTGGGATATATACTTATGGATACATTTTTATATCAGTTGTTTTTTTATTTATATACTATTGTATGAAAATGGATGTTTGTGTGTGTGTGCATAAATGTACCATAGGATATGGTCTCCCAAGTGTGTGATATGCTTACTCAATGCTAGTCTCCAACCCCTAGTATATTAGAAGTTGTCTTGGGGTAGTGTTGACTCATCCTTCCACCTGTCAGGTAGGCCCCAGTGGGTCGAGTCATTATAAGTGGTATCAGAATAGGTCCTTCCTGAGGACCATAGTTAGGAGTTGTCTAACTATGTGTTTGTTTTGAGTTATAAGTTGATAATGGTATAGTGTATCTAGGTTTAATTTTATTCTAGGTAATCTAACATTGGTGAAGCATCCAATGTATCCATTCACCAGTACATTGATAACTTCCTTGTTAACACAGAACATTTTGGAATAGGTTACAGGAAAAAAAATTATTTGAATCATATGGTATTGGGTTTTTGTTTACATTTCCATGTTGAGTTATCTCTCCAAATATAATCTTTAACTATGGAACATATTTTCTTCTTTCAGGATGTTTCCATGATAACAACTAGCGGGGTTTCTACTGTAGGGTCGAGGGTATTACCCGATGAGTGATGAGGCCTCCATGCTGGGGCCTAGTCATGAGGCATTTTTTCTTTTGACTGGATAGCTAGTAGTTTTTCCACCCATTGATATGTTCCTAGAGGTACCTTTGAGGGTTCAAGTGGATGAGACATGTCAGACTAAGTTGTGGATGTATCTAATAATGTTAGATAATTGTATAAAATGTTTGAGCATGTATCGTGATCTTCCAAGGCATGGGTCGCCTATGATCTTGGTCAAGAGGGACCCTAAGATAACAGGTGTGTGATGCAAGTCATGAAATAATATGTTTATTCGGAGGACTCAAGAACAGATCCATTCACTAAGGATGAGATGTTTTTTTTCTTATGATGGTAATATAAATATCATGTGGTACTTTCCTACATGTCGTGTTGTAGGTAGAGAGATGGTCAAAAGACCATCAAGACAGAGGAAGCAAATTCAAAAGGAGGTCTTATGGGTAGCGAATGTGGCATAAGAACTATGGGAGAAATATAAGGTCGATGGAGATTTTATTTTTTCCCACAATCATTACCCCCAAGTGGTCTAGTCTTAGATTAGGTAGCTGATATATAAGAACATGGGCGGCTATAGGGGATAGAGAATTGTGAGCAAGAATCTATGAGAGTGAATATTGGTATGATATGCATCCTTTCTACTTCTATAGTAGTATAGTTATGTACAAGTGTGAGATAACCTTTAATGGGGATGTTTTATGTGGATTCAGACTCACAAAAAATAGGGACACTTCACCCATTGAGACATGTTCTTATGACGTGATACAACACCATGCGGGTTAGTCAGTTCTGCCCAAAGTGTATAGTGTCAAGGTGTTATAGTTTATTTACTTTTACTTGTGATTTTGGGGTCTTTTGTGTGCTATGGATTTAGAGAAGGACCTGTATGTGGTGGAAAGGTGAAAAAAGGGCAAGGTTGAGTTACAGGAAGTAGGTTCTTGTGACCTGGAGATGCCAAGTTTAGGTTGAGGTATGAAAAGTGACTTATTTTCCTTAGTTACAGTTTTCATAGACTTATGAATTATTTTTTCCCTACTTTTCATCTTTTTAAGGCCTAGTGACACAACTAGATCATTTATAGATCGACCTTTGAGTTGGATGGACCCCATAGGGTTTCATGAAATGTGGTTTAATTAGTGGTTTTTGGATGGATTTTAAGACATAGTGTGTTCACTTGCGAATCCTTGTATTACTCTTATAGGAAGATTATGAGTGCTTGATGTTTGGATTGGAATACATTTCACAAACTAGGTAACTATCATAGAAGAGTACCTACACCAAAGAATCCATATCTTCTTCACCCTGTGGCTAGAATAGAGATGGTTCTAGAAGTTTGTCCTCAAGCCTGGTTATCACCATCTCTAGGTTGGAGTAGAGTTTGTATATAATCTAGCTTCGTAAATCCATTTTGGTTGTGTGAGTCTATAGAAATACCTTTTTGACAAGTTTGATGCCCTAAAAATGTTGTGATACTGATGGATCATATCCCTATAAACGTTTTGTATTAGATCTTGGTGGACTTATTTGGTGAATTGCAAGTGTGTTCTATATAGAGGTTTTTTGATTTGAGACAACTGAGGATAGTTCTAGACATGCTCTAAGAGTGACAACCTTACAATATGACCTTAATGTATCATTTCATGACATAGAAGGTCTCCTCCCTGAGATGTGTCTTCTTGGATGCAGGAGTGCTGGTAGACCTTGGAAAGGGTTTTGGCATTGCTATCTTTTGATCTACTAAAGGTAATGGGTGTATTATAAGTTTCCTAAAATAATGTTCTATATATTTTTCTCATGATATGGGTGACATAGTGGTTAACTTCTTTTATTTGACTATTAAGGTTGAGGTTGGTGGAATGTATCTCCAGTTGATAGTTGTTTCTCCTCTTCTTTTTCATAAAATCATGGAGGCACAATTTGAAGTTATTATTCCTAACGTCTCATGTGATTGTATATCCACTGGATGTGTTCTTGATGGATTATTTAAAGGTAGGGAGTGTTTCACCCTTCCTAGTATTGATAATGACACAAGAAAAATTAAAAAATTAGGTGTTGAGGATGATGCTTCCCTTTTCATCAAAACATTAAAAAATCAATAAATTTTCCTTTTAGGGAATATGAATAAACCAGAATTATACCTTAAAAGTCTTGAAAATATTCCTCATAGGTACCAATTGATTCATCATCCTTCTACCTACACTCAAGGAATTCCTTCTCCATTTTGTATATAAAATATGAGGGAATTAATTACTAAAAAATAGAAACTTAAACTCATTCCATTCCATTGATTCAATTTAATCCACTTGCCTCATATTGTTAACAAGATTCAGCCACTGATCTGCTTCGCCTTCCATGTGATAAATAGCTAGGAAAATATTTTCTTAGTCCGGACAATAGAGAACAGAAAATATCTTTTCCATCACTTTTATCCACTTCTTAGTAACCGGTAGATTAAAATTCTCATATAAGAAGGGTTTATTTTTCACATAAACAATTCAATTTAAATTTTCTCCTTGGTAAATTTTTATGTTCGACATAACCAATTTCACCAATTATAACTTGAGATAATTTAGTGATAATAGTCAGGAAAATATTTAATCCTAACTTCTAATCCATTTGGTCTATAATAATGATGGTTATTTTAATATCAATCATGTTCATTTTTCACATGATTCCTTCAGTTTCTGACTACTGATTAAAATAAAAAATCATAGTGTGAGAACAAAATAAACATATTGAGAAGCCACATGAACATGAAAATTTTAAATAATGTATAAATCATGACATCTTCTATTCAAACCATAACACATTTGTTTTAACCTAGGTCATTCATGGTCATCATCTATTCAAATCCATAATGATGGTTCATAAAGAAAACGTGAATTAACCAAAGTGTATCCCTCGATAGTGTCAAAATAGGTGTGAAGTAGGGGTTCACTCATTCTGAACCAAGATTATGGATAAGATATACTCGACCAACTATTTTTGGGGTTGTATCCCCGAGATTCATCTACACAAGAACCACTCTAAATTTTTGGATAACGAATGGGATTCATTTATAATAAAACTACATAATATATTTTTTACCAATAATTAAGGATACCATCTTATATATATATAGGTTTGGTATAACTAAAAATACGGCACAAAATGCTGCAAAAAAAATTAAAAATTATATTATTTACTGGGGACTCAACCTTGTGACCACATCCCAAACCCCAACCCACTATCACCACCCCATCCAACTAAGGGGGAAATTCTATCCTATACATAGACTTATCCCCATGGTTTTGACCAATGTTTTTTAGCCCTAAATTTTAATGGTTAAATAAAATTTTCCTTCAATTCCAACTATAATGACCCAAGATTTCCATATATAAATATTACATATTTATAGATGAATATTCAATACATTTCATAATTACACACTCTGGTACCATAAACGTCTAGTGTCATGGGATTCTAGATTTATAATTTTCATAGACATGCCCTACTTAAAAACTTTATTCATAACCTAGGGATACGAAATATAAGAAGCGGTGAAATCATATTATTATTAAGGGTAAACATGAGATATATCATTAATAACTTGAAGATAGCTGGGGAATAAGGGTCTGAGAACATGGGATTATCATTTGAAAACCCTAACCTACCGAACATTGTTCATAATCCTGAAATATGGGATAAATTTTTGAAGTTCATTAGAAATGAATTATAAATTTAATCAATTAAAATAACTCATGATATCTTAACATGGACATAGAAATGTGTAAAAAAATATTATCACATTATAAACATGTGTAAACATAAATAGGTTCAATCCTTAATTTAAGGACATTTAAATAGGCCCCCACATAAAGTTATGTAAATGATCATGTCCATGAATAACCATATGAACATGAAATCATAGTCTTCACAAAATCTTATAGATTGGAAATATAGTTTATTACATTATCATATGGACATGAAATCCAAGTCCTCACATAATCTTCTAAACATGAAATCAATTTCATCCATAACATCCTTATCTCAGGAGTTATCCCATGAAAAGAAATGGGTTTTATATAAAAATTTTAATAAAAAAACCATCGAAAGAAATACTGATAATTGTATCATTGTATAATATTACATGTAAATCATAATGAACATAAAAATTATTTTATATTATATGGAAAATGATTTTAAAAATTCACTTGGAACATTTCTTGAGGAAAATAACTTTTCTTTAAAAATGATATATTTTTAAAACTAGAAATTTATAAAATAATTTAGAAATAATTTTCCTTTAAAATAACCTTAATAACATATAAATGAATCTTAAAAGAAAAAAAATCATTAAGAAGGGAAATTATTCTCATGTTGTATAAGTTAAAACAAAGATTCCATTGACATTTTCTAAAAAAATTAAACATTTTTGTTTGAAATCATGGATATGGAACAAAAAAATATTTTTCTCTGAATAGCTAAATAATGTCAATTTCTATAAAACATTCTTCTTGTATCTTGATTATAAAAAGGGATAATTATGAAAGGAACATATGTATTATCCAGAAATGACTATAGGATAATAAAATTCATGAGTTTATTAAGATATATATCATAACATTTTATCATTATAAACTTAATCATAAATAATACCAACAAATGATGAGATTATAATGTAAAACCTTTACCACTTTGGTAACTTTTGAATCACAATCCCCATGAAATTAAGATTATTATATAGATATATAAATCCCCATAACATTCATAATAATAATTATAAAATAAATTCATGGTAATTATATACAACACACAAAACAAACGAGTGGTGAATATGGAATATTTCACCTACAAATAAAAGAGAGATAATAAATCCATTACCACTTTAGTAATATTTCAAATAAAAAGACCCATTAAAGATTAAAATATAATGAAACATTAAATATAACTAATATATTTATATTAATGATATAAAATGAAAATGGGAAATTATATACACCTCATAAATTATATGAATCATACCATATTTTATTTAATTATAACATTTTGTTACCCCATTTATTAACCACTACTTTTTAAAATCACATTTATGGTAATAACTTCTTTGTTTTTCACGTATGTTTTGGTTGGGTGTTTTTAGTCCTTTTAATGTGACCATGATTATATCATCTCAAGAAGGGTGACTTTGATAGAAATATAATATATATTTATAATATATAAATTTATATCTATCCATTAAATTTATAGATAAAAAATGAATTACACTGTTCATTGAGATGGTAGGTCATATAAATGTATTAACGTTGTTTTCATTTTCTCGACAGATGAAAGAAAATAACGGTAAATAATATATTTTTAAGGACCCAAACTATTATAAATAAAATTAACCTTGTTATTTAATTAAATTTATTATTATGTAATATGGTTATATAAAACACATGAAATCCTTTGGTTTTAATATGTCATATTTAAAAGATAGCTAAGAATCATTACTATTGATTATATATCCATTGAACAATGATCACATGATTAGTATAAATATTGAGTTTTAAAAAATCCAATTGAAACATAAAAAATATGTGATGGAATCAACCAGTAGGATTGTACCCTATGAAGCCCATTTATGAGACTTCCTAATGGAGATAGCATCACAAAGATTTTCCCTCTCCCAAACTCAAGCCAAGATCTATCAACTTAATCATGAGAGAAACCGTGTACGAGAGAATATCAAGCTCATTGAGATCAAGGCCTAAACCATGTACGTCGAACCACCCCATGAAAGTATCACCATCGTGCACCTTACTCATAGATAATTTTCTAGTGTATTAAAGTGATATGTATCGATAGCCTAGTAATATGATTATGTTCATTATATTATATTGAATATATTTTTATCCTATTATTTTTCCTTTATAAATGATTTTTATTTTGATAAAATAAAACACAAAAAATGGATAATATTCCAATTTAATTAAGGAGTCTATTTTGATGAATTAATGGAATTTTGAAATAAATAATAACATAATAAAATATAATTATTAAATAATTTTTATTATATATAAATAATCATATAATTTTTATGAAGTCAAAAATAATTTTTATAAGGGATGGAAAACTATTATTATCAAAAAAACTCATCATTTATTAATAAATTCTGATTTAATATTAAAAGTAAAAATTCCCATACCAAGAAAATTATTTATTTAAAAAGAATATTATTTTTTAAATCGGAAAGTCAAAATTATCCAATGGTGAATTTCTAAAAAAAATCTGATATAGTTGAAGTTATTGGTAAAAATTATATATCGTATAAATATACTTTGTGTATTATGACATCATCATGTCCCGAAAGTGATCTAATAAATAATATAAAAGGTATCCATGAACAAATATATGTTTTAATTTAAAATAATTTTATTTTATTTTTATTTTATTAATTTTATAAATCAATTATGAATCCTCCAAATCCATTAATATGTTTTAAGATTTTAAAATAATTTATTTATGAGTGTGACACACATCTGCATAATAAAGGGAATTATTTCACTAATTTTGGCCCTTGAACATATAAAATAATGATGACCACTCTCATATTCTGAAACCCTCAGAAAAAAACATGGGTTCGTTTTTTGTTTGGGTTAATTTATTATGTCGAATACAGAACATAAATAATAAATAAACCACCCTCATTTCCTATATGAACCCACCAAATCTCTCATTTCTATTCACTCAAACTAATTGAATGATAACACCCCAAGATTTCATAGTACTCTATCTCTTTAAAGTAAATCAATAACTTGCACTACACGCAACACTAAGTTCAAGCGCACCCCAACCTATAAAACTTTCTCTATAAAAAAGTGGTTATTAATAGTATTAACCATATTTTGAATTTTATATATATCCAATATAATTTTAACATTCATCTTTTGTGTTTTTTAGACATAATATTAGAACAAATTAAATTTTTCAGATAAAAGAAGTATTTTTCAAAAATGAATTTTTCCACCTTTTAATGAAAAAACCTTTTTAAATCCAATATTTTTTACTTTTATATATTAAATTTTATGAAATAAAATTCTTCTTTATAAGTAGGACATAAAATCTTAGTTTGGATTAATTCTTGTTACTTTTCTGATAACTTTCATAAATTGATGAATAGTTAAAAATACTAAATTTTAATTGAAAACAACTTTTTTTATCAGAATAATTTATAGTGTTAAATTATAAATATCATTGGATTTAAATTATAATTAGATTAAATTTTTATCATTTAATATAATTTAGGCTGTTGTAAGTAATTTCACATTTAAATTGGAAATAAAGATATGTCAATCTTTGGATAGTTTTTACTTCTTAAAATCACGCTTTCTTGTTTTGACAATAAGAATTAATTTTAAATTAATTAAGGAAATTAATATGTTTTTAATTTGGTGAAATATACATCATTTTTAAATATAGAAAATAAAAATTAGCTTTGGTGAATTTTTTTTCTTTTTCAAAAAACTTTCAATTTTCTATGAATAATGAAAAAACTGTGTTATTGTTTAAATCCAACTTTTTATTTAAATAATTAATATTTTATTTTAAATTTATATTAATGTAAAAATAGATACATAATTATTATATTATAAAAATTTAATTCATTCTAGTCATTTTATAATAAGAATAGATATATAAAAATTTGTTGAACTATTTAATGTCTTTTACCGAACTTCTAGGCACATTTGCAAATTTGCATAAAGCATAATTTTATAACTTCTATGAATTGAATTTATAAAATTTGGAATATAGGGTTGACATCAGTAAGTAAAATGTTTTTCAATAGGATGAAATAATTTTTTTGGTGAATAGTAACTTTTGAATTTTATTTACCACGATTAAAAGTAAAAAGGGTAATTAAAGGTAAAAATAATAATAAAATTACCTTAACACATGTTCTAATTCTATTGGATAATTTTATTTCTACCAAAATCAACATTAGAAGAAAAATATGATCCTTCTTTATCCACTTGGATTATATTGGGACATTTATTATATTTTATTAAAATAAGAGTTAAAAGTGTAAAATTTGAATTTTAATAACTATACCATTTTTAATATAAGTTTATATATAAGATAAATTCGACTATAAATATTAATTAGAAATATAAAAAAATTTATACATAATGGTAATTTATTTATAATTTTTCAACATTAATTAATTAAATTTATTTATAACACAATGATGATGAATTAATTACCTTATTAATG
The DNA here is from genome assembly GCA_963277665.1 of Viscum album. NCBI lineage: Eukaryota > Viridiplantae > Streptophyta > Magnoliopsida > Santalales > Viscaceae > Viscum > Viscum album. Next base: position 879,414,183 of record OY728163.1, read on the forward strand.
AAAGACTAAAATAATTGATGTTATAAATAATAAAATAAATTTAAATTGAGACTTTTGATGAATTGCATGAATTTTTAGGTTAATATGACATCTTATAGTTGATTTAATGAATTATTTTTTAATTAATCATGTTTTTATGACTTTCACAAAAACCAAATACTAAATTGTGTCAAAATTGACATAAATGAGTTTTTAAAACAAATAATATTTTATTAAATTATATAATATTCCTATAAATTTATGGTTTGGACAAAAGACTTATATAATTATATATATATATCATTAGTGAAAAAATTTAGGTATTCTAGGAATTTTATAGTATGTTTATTAATCATGTATTATAATAATACAAGAAGACATGGTAAAAGATAAACTATTTTACTATGGGTTAAATCTAAAAGATAAGGTTAATATGGTAACCTAAACATGTATAAAACCTATTGGTTGAGAGTAGTTTGACCCATACCCACCTTATCCTATAAATAAATACATTTTTAGCTACTATAAACCTAAAATTATTTTATAATAAATTAATATTTCAAGCATTTCCTATAGTTCCCCTCACCTCTCTTTTAGAAGTGCACCTCCCCTTCTCTTAAATTCACACCTCCAAAGCCTTTTGGCTCGACCAAACCCTATTCAAATATACTCCAAACTACCCTCACTTTAACCTAGAGGTCTTACTTTGATAATAAATCCAACCTAAGTATCCCTTTTGTTCAAATTAAAAGGAAGAACCCAAAGAAGATGTAATTACTTCATCACCTCTTTCAAAGTTCTTTTCTTCTTCCACTTCCTATTTCTTTGTTGTTTCTATAAAAAAATAAAAAATACAGTACCATCTACAAACATAGATTTTATTATAAATATGTTATAACCATATTCATTATTCTATTCATCCTATGAATGATAAAGTCACCATATGTCTGTATATAGGGCTGACCGTCTCAACGTCTTTGTGTAGTATATTATTAAACACATCATTTTTTGGATGGGTATAATATTGAGTATAATTGATGAAAATAATAAAAATAACATGTTAATTAATTTATATATATAATAGACCATCCAATTACATACAATTTCTCCATCAATATAATGATATTGTCGCTCATGCGTACGTTTGGATTACCGTCTTCATGGCGCGAGGAGATTCATTTTCACGTTCACCATTCAATGATCATTATAAGAATATGTATTATTAATATGTATGTAATATATAACATACTAATTCTACTATATTTATATATATCACTCAATTTCTTACTTCTATTCAATACGATATGAAAACGGAAACAATGTTTATGCCTTTGTTAGGGCTACCAGCTCCATAAACGGTGTTTTTCATTTCATATATCAATATATTATAAATATTTATATTCTGTATATATATGATACAAAAATAATGTTTTATATTCTGGAAGAAATTAAATCTGGATATAAGTTATATGATCGAGAATAACAATTTAAAAACACGTATGATAAAGAAAGTGATTATTACCCAAAATGATATTTTAACATGGAAATTATTATTAAATGGTTAGTATAAAGTCCTAAATGAATAAAGTATGATGTCATAAATATTAATATGGTTCTGGTATAATTTAATAACATACTATGGTCATTATACATGAGGTTAAAATTTCCCTTGACCAAAGGAATGTACAAGGTAAGGGGTAATTCTTCAATCTCATTATTATCAGTTATTGTTTATGTGTATGTTTTTACTGGGACACATTTATTATCCATGACCAAGATTCATAAAATAATTTTCAAAATGATTATTTTTAATGGAATATTTAACTAGAACATCATTTTAAATGTTTTAAATATTCATTCTTCTAAATCATTCTCATTAATGTCTATGTTTTCAAAATGGTTTAAATATTTATTTATAAGAATATGAATGTTTTCAAATTTTAATTCCTTTGAAAAGTTTAGAAGTGGTATGGTAACTTTGTTTCAAAAATGTCTTTTAAATTTCTTCATAGGTAAATTGTGTTACTTCTAAATGAGTTCATGAAAAAGGGATCTTTCTCTCAAATATTTTTACAGATCATTTTCGACTATATCAACATCCTTTGTTGGATATTATTCATGATTAAGGTTTATTTATTATAATAAAATGGTCTATGTTGTATTGAATGAGTTATTATATGTTTGACTATGGATGTGATGTTTTTATACCATTCATGGTTTATGGTTAAAGTATAGACATTTCATTTTTTTAGTTTTAATAAAAAAAATTATGTTATGTTTCTCCTTTTTAATATAAGGAATGCATTCGACTTAATAAGTGATGGGAGGTGCCCACTATATCCTCTCGATGCATTGATAGGTCTATTGAGACAAATTAGAGTCTTGGAACATGGACTTGAAAAACATTTATATGTATCCTTGGAACAAGGCCTTGACTATGTGGTTTTGATGTCTGGTATTATGCATTCCCTCGTTATGAAATTATTTATTACATGTGATTATTCAAATAGTAGAATATCCATGTGAATATTTAGATTGTAATTTTTTATTTATTTTTTCCAAATTATTTTCATGTTTATGTTTAAAAAAATGTTTTTTTATTAAACTTATTTCTTTATAAGTTTATAGAATCCGCTAAATTATTTACCCTTACTGAGCATCTGAACTCACCTCTTTCATATGTTTTTTCCCGTGATTACAAGAAGTATATTATGATTGATATATAGGGTTAATCTATGGGAATAATGGTGTTATAAAAAGGATTATTTATGTTTCTTTTTATATGTGAATGTGTAATGTAACATTCATGTATGTGATCTATTTTCCAAGACTGCTAAACTGATTGGTCCTTCGGGACATGATTCCTTGTAATCATGCCAATGTATTAAAATAATGCATAGGATTCGGGCTTCTCGGGTCACGAAATTTCAGTTGGTATCTGAGGAAGTTTAGAAATAACCTTGGATATTATATTTACATAAACTATGATTAGGAGACATTATCCTAAGATAGACTCTGAGGATTAGTATATAAGAACATCTAAAAAATTTGTAATATAGATATTATGTGGGTTTTACAAGAAATACATACCTCTCTAGTTACTACAAGTGGGTGTGGTTATAGAACATATGTACCTAGGAGTCAAAACTCTGACAAGGAGTTTCAGACTTGACCCGGTGTATCTTGGTACACAACAATGGGCCTTACTATGCACATGCTTTGACACTCCTAGGGAATATACTTAGGATAATTCACATTTTCTTTACAAACCATTATGAAGGATTTATGATTAAATATGTTGGTAAAGAAACCAATGTTATGATTATGAGACTAGATGTGTGTAAATATTCAATTAATGCTGAAAATTGTTATAATTTTTGGATTATACATTATGATATGATCTAACCTAGTATATGTCATCATTTAGAAATGGTTCACAATTGAATAAATATTAACTCCAACAATACACGTGATCCAGTGACTATGAAGGGCCATATCTTTTATGGTCCTAAGTCAACATTTAGAAGTGAAATAGTCTCCCATGTGTCTACATTATATGAAGAAATAGTATCATGTGTTAATAAGATAAGTAAAGAATTCTCTGAGTAATATGGATTTGAAGGGAAGAAAGAAAAGAATATGATGGAAAAAATGGATAAATAGAAGAACGGAAGTATGGATTTTCCCACATGTGATAACTATTGGAAAGAATCGCCTTGGATAATCAGAAAATGCCCCAAATGATTCTATTGGATAATAATAATTTTATAATACCACCACAAATGAAGAGTAATGAATACTATTCTTATGTTTATGTTATGTCATTTCGAGTATATCCAGTATTCTATGTTTTGCAGAATGAATAATGAAGTATATACCTATTAAAATAAGGTTTTATGGAAATTAAGGTTGTTACCATGTTTTAATAGAATACATGATGAGGGTATTCACGTGTTTTTATATGGTAAAAGAGATATTCATTATGTTATGTTTACCTACCTTATAAACTTTTTTGACTCGGAGTTTGGACACAAGTATTTTGGATATGTCTAAAGGATGGAATTGAGTAAGATGCATACTTGATATTTTGTTTGAGGTTAAAATATGATTTATTGAATAGTTATACCTAACAATTTGGTTTTTAGTAAACATTTAGAGTATAAAGGGAATACTTTTGGACCTTATGACTAATCAATTGTGCTTCAGGTGTAAAAGAATAATTTTTGAACATTCATTTACAAGTGTAACGGATGAAGTGAAAATAGATCAAAGCACTACCAAATAATGAGAATATGATTATGATAGGTAATGAAGTCAGGTATATTTTCTTGAGTTATTATATTGATAGTAAATGAATTCCTCCTCTTCAAAAAAATATCTAAAAAAAGTGTTATCTTAATACCATGTGTTTTTTTTTTGAACTGATGATACTTTTAATAATCATATATTGATGGCTTTGAGGCCCTTATATTTACATTTATTGTTCACATGTTTGTGATTGATGGCCTCAATAACTCCTTATTAATATTTAGGTTTTCCCTCCAATTATGTGTCTCTAATTACCACTAATGTTCTCCTATTCTAAATATTAATTTGGTTGTGACTTTTAATTTCCATTTCCCTCTTATTATTTTTTTTTATTATCCCTATTTTTTATGTAGGTTTTCACAAAGGTATTTTCTATTTTCAACCATTTATTTTCAAAGAAAAATTGTAGATTATGATGATTCAATTTATTTAAGGAGGGAATAATGTAACACCCCAATATTTCATAGTATGTTGTCTCTTTAAAATAATTTAGTAGCTTGTGCTACACACAATACCGAGTTAAGCACATCACGACCTATCAAACTAGCTATTTAAAAAGAAGGTATTGAAATTATTAACCACAATTTGGATAATATATATATCTTATATAATTTTAAAATTAATCTTTTGTGTTTTATGGACATAATATAACAACAAATTCAACTTTTCGGATAAAATAAGTATTTTTCAAAAATATTTTTTTCCACCTTTTAATGGAAAAATCTTTTTAAATCCAATATTTGACACTTTTATGTATTAAATTTAATGAAATTTAATTCTTATTTAGAAGTGGGACATAAAAATTTAGTTTGTATAAATTATTTGTACTTTTCTCATAACTTTTATATTTTGATGAATAGTGAAAAATACTAAATTTTAATTGAAAACAACTTTTTTAATTGAAAAATCTTATAGTGTTAAATTATGAATTCATTGGTTTTAAATTATAATTATATTATAGTTTTATAATTTAATATAATTTAGGTCATTGTAAGTAATTTCACATTTAAATTGTGCCTAAACACATGTCAATATTTTAATAATTTTTACATCTTAAAATCTCACTTTCAAGTTTTGACAACTAGAATTAATTTAAAATTAATTAATGAAACTTATATGTTTAAAATTCAGTAAAATAGAAATCATTTTTTTATTTGGAATATCAAAATTATATTAGGGTGAATTTTTTGTATTTATTTGAAGACTTTCAATTTTTGATGAATAATGAAAAACACTGTGTTATTGTTTAAAACTAACTGTTTATTTAAATAATTAATATTTTTATTTAAATTTATTTTAATTTCAAATAGATACATAATACCTATATTTGTCCAATTTAACTCATTTGAGACATTTTATAATAATAATAGGTATATAAAATTTTATTGAACTATTTAATATCTTTTACCCAACTTATAGACACATTTGAACATTTACATAAAATATAATTTTAATGCTTCTGTGAATTGAATTTCACAAATCAAAAAGGCATGGTTTACATTAATAAGTAAAATTTTCTTCAATTGGATGAAAATAATTTTTTGGTGAATAGTAGCTTTAGAAATTTTTTTACCATGGTTAAAAGTAAAAAAGGGTAATTAAGGGTAAAAATAATATTAAAATTACCCTAACGAATGTTCTAATTCTATTGGATAAGTGTATTTCAACCAAAATCATCCTTAGAACAAAAATATGATCCCATTTTATCCACTTGGATTATATTCGGACATTTATTATATTTTATTTAAAGAAGAGTTAAAAGTGTAAAATTTGAATTTTAATAACTAAACCATTTTTAATATAAGTTTATATATAAGATAAATTTGACTATAAATATTAATTAAAAATATAAAAATATTTTATACATAATGGTAATTTATTTATAATTTTTCAACATTAAATAATTAAATTTATTTATGACACAATGATGATGCATTAATTACCTTTTTAATGAAAGTCTAAAATAATTGATGTTATAAATAATAAAATAAATTTAAATTGAGAATTTTGATGCATTACAGTAATTTTATAGGTTAATATGACATGTCATAGTTGATTTAATAAATTTTATTCGAATTAATCATGTTGTTATGACTTTCACAAAAACAAAATACTAAATAATGTCAAAATTGACATAAATGAGTTTTTAAAAAAAAATACTATTTTATTAAATTATATTATATTCTTATAAATATAAGGTTCTACCAAAGGAAATATATTATTATATATATATCATTAGCGAAAAAAGTTAGGTATTCTGGGAATCTTATAATATGTTTATTAATCATGTATTATAATAATACAAGAAGACATGGTAAAAGATAAACTACTTAACTAAGGGTTAAATCTAAAAGACAAGGTTAATATGGAGACCTAAACATGTATAAAACCTATTGGTTGAGAGTATTTTGACCCATACCCACCTTATCCTAGAAATAAATACATTTAGTGCTACTATAAACTGAAAAGTATTTTATAATAAATTAATAATTCAAGCATTTCCTAAAATTCCCCTCACCTCTCTTATAGAAGTACACCTCCCCTTCTCTTAAATTCATACCTCCAAAGCCTTTTGGCTCGGTCAAACCCAACTCAAATATCCTCCAAAATACCCTCAATTCAACTTAGAGGTCTTACTTTGATCATAAATCCAACCTATGTAGCCCTTTTGTTCAAATTAAAAGGAAGAACCCGAAGAAGATGTAATTACTTCATCACCTCTTTCAAAGTTCCTTTCTTCTTCCACTTCCTATTTCTTTGTTGTTTCTATACCAAAATAATAACTACAGCACCATCTGCATACATATATGTTATTATAAATATGGTATAGCCATATTCATTATTCTATCTATCCTATGAATCATAAAGTCACCATATGTCAGTATATATGGCTTACCGTCTCCACGTTGTGGCGTAGTTTATTATTAAACACATCATTTTTCAAATGGGTATAATAATGAGTATAATTGATGTAAATAATAAATATAACATGTTAATGATTTTTTATATATAATAGACCATCCAATTACATACAATTTCTCCATCAATAGAAAGATATTGTCGCTCGTGCGTATGTTTGGCTTACCGTCTCCATGACGCGAGGAGATTCATTTTCACGTTCACCATTCAATGATGATTATAAGAATATGTATTATTCATAATTATGTAATATATGACATACTAATTCTACTGTGTATATATATATATCTCATTTTCTTACTTCCATTCAATACGATATGAAAACAGAAACAGTGTTTATGTGTTTGTTAGGCCTACCAGCTCTATAAACAGTGTTTTTCATTTCATATATCTATCTATTATATATATTTATATTTTGTATATATATCATACAAAAATAATGTTTTATATTCTGGAAGAAATTTAATCCTGATATAAGTTATATGACTGAGACTAACAATTTAAAAACACATATGATAAAGAAAATGATTATTACCCAAAATGATATTTTAACATGATAATTATTATTAAATGGTTAGTATAAAGTCATAAATGGATAAATTATGATATAATAAATATTAATATGGTTCTGGTATAATTTAATAACATATTATGGTCATTATAAATGAGGTTAAAATTTCGCTTGACCAAAGGAAAGTACATGTTAAGGGTTAATTCCTCAATCTCATTATTATCAGAGATTGTTTATGTGTATGTTTTTATTGGGACACATTTATTATCCATAACCATGATTCATAAAAGAGTTCTCAAAATGATTATTTTTAAGGGAATCTTTAACTAAAACATCATTTAAATGTTTTAAATATTTATTCTTCTAAATCATTATCATTAATGTCCATGTTTTCAAAATGGTTTTAAGGATTTATTTATAGGAATAGAAATGTTTTAAAATATTGATTGCTTTGAAAATTTTCAAAGTGTTATGTGAAACTTTGATTAAAAAATGTCTTTTAAATGTCTTCATTGGTAAATTGTGTGACATCTAAATGAGTTCATGAATAAGGGATATTTCCCTCAAATAGTTTTACAGATCATTTTTGACTATGTCAACATCCTTTACTGGATATTATTCTTGATTGAGGTTTATTTATTATAATAAAATGTTCGATATTGTATTTTATGAGTTATTATATGTTTGAATATGGATGTGATGTTTTTATACCATTCATGGTTTATGGTTAAAGTATTGATATTTCGTATACTAGTTTTAATAAAAAAAATTATGTTATGTTTCTAAATTTTCATATAAGGAATGCATTGGACTTCATAAGTGACGGGTGGTGCCCACTATATCCTCTCGATGCATTGATAGGTCTATGGAGAAAAATTAGAGTCTTGTAACATGGCCTTGAAAAACTTTTATATGTAGTCTGGGCATGAGGCCTTGACTATGCGGTTTTGATGTCTGGAATTATGCATTCCCTCATTATGAAATTATTTATTACATGTGATTATTTGAATAGTAGAATATCTAGGTGCATGTTTGTATTGTGATTTTTGATTAATTTTTTCCAAATTATTTTAATGTTTATGTTTAAAAGGATGTTGTTTTTATTAAACATCTTTCTTTAAATGTTTATAGCTTCCGCTAAATTATTTACCCTTACTGAGCATCTGAGCTCACCCCTTTCATATGTTTTTTCCATAATTATAAGAAGTGTATTATGAATGATATATAGGGTTAATATATGGGAATAATGGTGTTCTAAAAAGTATTATTTATGTTGTTTTTTATATGTGAATGTGTAATGTAACATTCATATATGTAATCTATTTTCAAACACTGCTAAACTGGTCAGTCCTTTGGGACATGATTCCTTGTAATCATGCCAATTTATTAAAATAATGCATAGGCTCCGGGATTCTGGGTTCATGGCATTACAGTTGGTATCATAGGAAGTTTAGAAATAACCTTGGATAATAGATTTACATAAACAATGATTAAGAGACATTACCCTAATATAGAATCTGTGGATTAGTATAGAAGAATATCTAAAAAAAATTAATGTAGATATTATTTGGGTTTTCTAAGAAATTCATACCTTTCGAGATACTATAATTGGATGTGGTTCTAGAAAAGATGTACCTAGGAGTCAAAACTATGACAAGGTGTTTCGGGCTTGACTCGGTGTATCTTGGTACACAACAATGTGACTTACTGTGAACATGTTTTGACACTCCTGGGGAATCTACTTAGGATAATTCACTTTTTATTTAAAAACCTTTATGAAGGATTTATGATTAAATATGTTGGTAAAGAAACAAATGTTATGATTATGAGACTAGATGTGTATAAATATTCAATTAATGCTGAAAATTTTTATATTTTTTAGATTATACATTATGATATGAAATAACCTAGTTTATGTCTTCATTTAGAAATAGTAAACAATTGAAGAAATATGAACTCCAGTAATACACATGATCCAATGAGTATGAAGGGTCATATCTTTTATGGTCCTAATTCAACATTAAGAAGTGAAATAGTCTCCCATGTATCTTCATTATATAAAGAAATAGTATCATTTTCTAATAAGATAAGTAAAGAATTCTCTGAATCATATGGCTTTGAAGGGAAGAAAGAAAAGAAGAGGATGGAAAAATAGATAAAGGGAAGAATGGAAGTAAGGATTTTCCCACATGTGATAACTGTGGAAATAATCACCTTGGATAATGCTTAAAGGTAACGGGAGTATGTTATATGTATGGAGAAAAAGTATACCACATTTGTGATTTCAAGGGTAAGAAATAAGTTTTAAATGTGCAATTCTTCATCTGCAAAGAGTTGGTAAACTATGTGAATCAATGTCCAAATAATCAGAGTATGCCCTAAATGATTCTTTTGGATAATTATAATTTTATAATACCACCAAAAAGGAAGATTAATGACTACTGTTCTTATATTGTTATTAAAGAATTATGTCATTTGATTGTTGTATAAATGATGTACTGGTTATATGAATTATGGAAATAAATAAGGATTGTACTACAGTACTATTTCATTAAGGATTTCATAATATATAGTTCTAAGAAACGTTACTCAATAAAAAGTTAAAATTCTTGGAAAATACATGGTTGAATGAATGAAAAAACGTAATATGGTTCTGTTACTAAGGTAGTGATTTTGGAAAAAGATATGATTGATTTGGATAAATTATAATGGATATTATTGTCTACCATGAAACAAATTAATGTTTTTTGTATTCTATTATTTTTGGAGGTTAAAAAAAATTTGGACTTAAGGATTATATCTAGTATTCTATGTTTTACAGAAGGAATAAAGAAGTATATACATATTCAAATAAGGTTTAATGGTAATTCAATTTGTTACCATGTTTTAATAGAATACATGATGAAGGTATTCGCGTTTTGTTATGTGGTAAAAGAGATATTCATTATGTTATTTTTACCTTCCTTATAAACTTTTTTGACTCTGAGTTTTGACACAAGTATTTTGGATAAGTCTAAAGGTTGGAATTGAGTAAGATGCAGACTTGATATTTTGTTTGAGGTTAAAATATGATTTATTGAATACTTTGACCTAACTATTTGTTTTTCAGTAAACATTTAGAGGATAAAGGGAATACTTGTGCACCTTATGACTTATCAAATGTGCTACGGGTGTAAAAGAATCATTTGTGAACATTCATTTCCTAGTGTAAGGGATGAAGTGAAAATAGATCAAAGCACTACCAAATAATGAGAATATTATTATGATAGGTAATGAAATCAAGTATGTTTTGTTGAGTTTTTATCTTGATATTAAATTAATCCATCCTCTTCAAAAAAATGTCTTAAAAAAGTGTTATCTTAACACCGTATGTTTTTTTGAACTGATGATACTTCTAATAATCATAGATTGATGGATTCGAGGCCCTCAAGTTTACATTTATTGTTCACTTGTTTGTGATTGATGTCCTCAATAACTATTTATATATATTTAGGTTTTCCCAAAAATTATGTGTCTCTAATTTCCACTAATGTTCTTCTATTCTAAATTTTAATTTGGTGGTGACTTTTCATTTCCCTTTCCCTCTTATTAAATCAAAATTTTATTAACCCTATTTCTGATGTGGGTTTTCGCAAAGGTATTTTCTATTTTTGACCATTTATTTCAAAGAAAAATTTCAGATTATGAGGATACAATTTATTTAAGTTGGGAATAATGTAACACCCCAAGATTTCATGGTACGTTGTCTCTTTAAAATAATTCAGTAGCTTGCGCTACACGCTACACCGAGTTAAGCGCATCACGACCTATCAAACTAGCTATTTAAAAAAAGTTATGGATATTATTAACCAAATTTTGAATTATATATATATCTTATATATTTTTAACATTAATGTTTTGTGTTTCATAGACATAATATAAATACAAATTCAATTTTTCAGATAAAATAAAAAAATTTCAAAAATGTAGTTTTCCACCTTATAATGGAAAATATTTTTTAAACCCAGTATTTGACACTTTTATGTGTTAAATATAATTAAATTAAATTCTTATTTAGAATTGGGACATAAAAATTTAGTTTGGATAAATTTTTTGTACTTTTCTGATAACTTTCATATTTTGATGAATAGTGAAAAATACTAAATTTTAATTGAAAACAACTTTTTTAATTGAAAAACCTTATAGTGTTAAATTATGAATTTAATTAGTTTTAAAGTATAATTAGATTATAGTTTTATAATTTAATATAATTTAGGTCATTGTAAGTAATTTCACACTTAAATTGGGCATAAACACATGTCAATATTCTGATAATTGTTACTTCTTAAAATCCCACTTTCATGTTTTGACAACCAGAATTAATTGAAAATTAATTAATGAAACTTATATATTTAAAATTTGGTAAAATAGAAAAAAAATTATTTGTAATATCAAAATTATATTATGGTGAATTATTTGTATTTTTTTGAAGACTTTGAATTTTTGATGAATAATGAAAAACATTGTGTTATTGTTTAAAACTAACTGTTTATTTAATTAATTAATATTTTTATTTAAATTTATTTTAAAGTCAAATAGATACATAATACCTATATTAGTCCAATTTAACTCATTTGAGTCATTTTTTAATAAGAATAGATATATAAAATTTTATTGAACTATTTAATGTCTTTTACCCACCTTATAGACACATTTGAAAATTTTCATAAAACATAATTTTACAACTTCTGTTAATTGAATTTAAAAAATCCAAAAGGCATGGTTTACATTAGTAAGTAAAATTTTCATCAATTAAATGAAAAAAAATTGTGAATAGTGACTTTTGAATTTTATTTACTACGATTAAAAATAAATTGGGTAATTAAAGGTAAAAACAATATTAAAATTTCCCTAACACATGCCCTTATTCTATTATATAAGTTTATTTCTATTAAAATCTACCTTAGAATGAAAATATGACCATTTTTATCCACTTGGATTAGATTAGTATATTTATTATATTTTATTTAAAGAAGAGTTAAAAGTGTTAAATTTTAATTTTAATAACTAACACATTTTTAATATAAGGTTATATATAAGATAAATTCGACTATAAATATTCATTAGAAAGATATAAATATATCCTACATCATGGTAGTTTATTTATAATTTTTAGTAATTAAATAATTAAATTTATTTTTGACACAATGATGATGCATTAATTACCTTATTAATGAAAGACAAAAATTATTGATTTTATAAATATTAAATAAAATTTGAATTGAATCTTTTGATGCATTACATGAATTTTATAGGTTAATATGACATGTTATAGTTGATTAAATGATTTGTTTTTCAAGTAATGTTGTTTTTATGACTTTCACAAATACCAAATACTAAATAGTGTCAATATTGACCTAAATGATTTTTTTAAACAAATACTATTTTATTAAATTATATAATAGTCCTATAAATATAAGGTTCATACAAAGGACTTATATAATTATATATATTTTATTAATGAACTACTTGAGGTTCCCTTGGAATTTTATAGAATGTTTGTTAATCATTTATTATAATAATACAAGAAGACATGTTAAAAGTTAGATTATTTAATTAACAGTTAAATCTAAAGGGTAAGGTTAATATGGTGACTTAAACTTGTATAAAACTTATTATTTGAGAGTATTTAGACTCATACCCACATTATCCTCTAAATAAATACATTTGGATCTATTTGAAACCTAAAAGTATTTTATAATAAATTAATATTTCAAACTTTTCCTAAAGTGCCCCTCACCTCTCTTATAAAAGGGAACCTCCCCTTCTCTAAAATTAACTCCTCCAAACCCATTTGGCCCAGATGACCCCTTATCAAATATCCTCCCAACTTCCCTCACTTAAACCTAGAGTCCTTAAATTGATCATAAATCTAACCGAAGGAGGCCATTTGTTCAAATCAAAAGGAAGAACTCGAAGAAGATGTAATTACTTCATCGCCTCTTTCAATGTTCTTTTCTTCTTCCACTTCCTCTTTATTTTTCATTTCAATACCAAAATAATAAATCCAGAACCTTCTACAAAATTAGTCTTTATTTTAAATATGGTACAACCATATTCATTATTCTATCCATCCTATGAATGACAAAGTCTGTATACGTGCATATGTACGGCTTACCGTATCCATGTCATGGTGTAGTTTATTATTCAACACTTCATTTTTTTGGATTGGTATAATAATTTGTATAATTGATGTAAATAATTTTTAAAACATTTTAATTATTTTTTAAATATAATATAACATCCACTTACATAAAATATATCCATCAATAGAATGATATTGTCGCTCGTACGTACGTATGGCTTATAGTCTCCACGACGCGATGAGATTCATTTCCACGTTCACCGATCAATGATGATTATAAAAATATATATTATTAATAAGTATTTAATACATGACATAATTATTCTACTATAAATATATATATGTTCATGTGTGTTTATTTACATATATCTCATTTTCTTACTTCTATTCAATACGATATGAAAACAGAAACAGCATTTATGGGTATGTTAGGCCTACCATCTCCATAAACAGTGTTTTCCATTTCATATATCTATCTATTTTACATATTTATATTCTGAATATTTATGATACATAGATAATTTTTTATATTCTGGAAGAAACTAAATCATGATATAAGTGATATGATCAATAATAACAAGTTAAAAACACGTACTTTAAAGAAAGCGATTATTACCCGAAATGTTATTTTAACATGGAAATTATTATTAAGTGGGTATTATAAAGTCATAAATGAATCAATTATGATATCAAAAATATGAATATGGTTATGATATAATTTAACAACATACAATGGTCATTATACAAGAGGTTAAACGTACCATCTACCAAAAGAAAGTACAAGGTAAGTGTTAATTCCCCAATATCATTCTTATTTGAGATTGTTTATGTGTAAGTTTTTACTGGGAAATATTTATTATCCATGTCCATGATTCATAAAAGAGTTATCAAAATGATTATTTTTAAGGGACTGTTTAACTAAAACATCATTTTAAATGGTTTAAATGTTTATTCTTGAAAATCATTCTCATTAATGTCCATGTTTTTAAAATGGTTTTATAGATTCATTTATATGGACATAAATATTTTAATAGGTTAATTCCTTTCAAATGTTTCAAAGTGGTATGGGACACTTTTATTAAAAAATGTCTTTTAAATTTCATACTTTATAAATTGTGACACTTTTAAATGATTTCATGAAAAGAGATATTTCTCTCAAAGAGTTGTACTGGTCATTTTCAACTATGTCAAAATCCTTATTGGATATTATTCACGATTGAGGTTTATCTATTATAATACAAGGTTCTATGTTGTATTGAATTAATTGTGATATGTATGACTATGTATGTGTTGTCTTTATACCATTCATGGTTTATAGTTAAAGTATCGACATTTATTATGCTAGTTTTAATATGAATGTTTAGGTTATGTTTCACCCTTTTCATATGAGGAGTGCTTTAGACTTAGTAAGTGACAGGTTGGGCCATCTGTAGCCCCTCAATGTTTCTATTATTCTCATGAGACAAATTATTGTCTTAGCACAATTCCTTGAAGAAAATATTTATTTTTAGTCTTAGAATGAGGCCTTGACTATGTGGTTATAATGTACGATATTATGCATTCCCTCATTATGAAATTTGTTATTACAGGTGATTATTCAACTAGTAGAATATCCATGTGCATTTTTATATGGTAATGTTTAATTTATTTTTTCCAAATTAGGTTCAAGTTTATTTTTAAATGTCTGTTGTTTTTATTACACATCTTTCCTTAAAATTTTATAGCTTTCGCTAAATTTTTTACCCTTACTAAGCATCTTATCTCACCCCCTTTCTTATGTTTTGTTTTCCTAGGATTAAAAAAAGTGTATTATGATTGATATATGTGGTTAATATAGGGGAATAATATCCTTATAAAAGTATTATTTATGTTTTGTTTTATGTTTGAATGTGTAATGTAACATTCATGTTTGAAATCTATTTTCCAATACTTCTAAACCAATCGGTCCTTCGGAACTTGATTCTCTGTAATCATGCCAATGTATTAAAAAAATGCACTGGATCCAGGTTTCTGGGTTCGGGGGGTTACATGGATCATGTCCATACTCTTTTCTATACTCTTTAGAGTCCTCCAAATATTTCTCCGAGCTCTCAATAATCCCCTCCCATGAATTTGGAGTCACACACTCAATAAAGGAATCTTTACCTTCTCTTATTTATTTGAGTATCCTCTTTATATTATGCCTTTTATTTTCCAATTTATTATGTTAGGATATGTCTTTAAATATCTCTGTTACTATCTATTTTATGTCCAAATGATGAGATACCCCTTTCTCTCTCATCAACCCATTTTATGGATTTTTAAGTGATGTCGTTATGGTGCCAAAATTTCACCATGATTCTCCATGCCAAAACAATTTTGTAGTCAATATCATACCAATTTCTTATTAAGGGTGTTCAAGTTTATACAATTATACCTCTCTGACATGGGACTAACATGTGTGTGTTACACACTCCATGTTCATGGAATAAAATGTGATGATAATTGATTCCATGCTTTATGATCTATGTAGAACACTTAATCCTGAGAATGAAATGAATATGATGGGTGCACCTAAAATTTTATGGAGCTCCAATGAATTTGGTAATGTTTAGTCTCATGAGATGTCATTTTGGTATGGGGGTGAACCTGATTCTTTTATGATACTTTTTCCATCGTTATATATTTAAATTTATCCTTGGTTTATGGTTTGATGTAGTGTTCTATGTTTTTTTCACATTTCTCAGGCTGCCTTTATATTATCATGCTATATCATGTATTGTCATTCTTGTTTTGGATTATCATTCCTTGTATGACCCATTTATATACATATTCTCTAACATGTATTAAATTCTTCATGTTATGCCATTTTTTTACCTTACTAGGATTTATAGCTCACCCCATTCTTATTTATGTCCCTAGGTTATCTCGTGTAGTTTTATAATCCATAGAATATTATGATCAGGATAAGAAATTTTTCAATAAACGTTATTTATTTCCTATTTTAAGTTGTTATATAATGTACCTAATTCACAAATACAGTAGGACTCTCAATATTTTGGGTTTAATTAACTATAATATTATTTAATAAATCGTTTATTAATATTTAATAAATAGTAGGGTTGTTATAGTTTGTATCAATTAAATGTTTAGTTATTTTTGGTATTAGGATTATAAAACTCTAGAAGAATCTTTAGGTATAATAATAATTATAAGAAAACATCCCTAAATTTTGTTAAGTATAAATCAATTGTTCTATAAATCAAATAAATAATTTCATGGATACTATAAGTGGACGTGGTTCTAGTACATTTGTACCTAGGGCTAACAACTCCAACAAGGTGTGTCGGGCCAGAATTGGTGTAACATTGTACACGACACTAGTTCTTACTACACACCTGATTTGACACTCTCAAGGGATATGATTTTGTGAATTCATAATCTCATTTTGAACCATTACTATTGGAATGAAAATTCCCATGATAGTTTATGTTATGAAATATATCATGGATGAAATAGATTGAAACCTAGAAATTCAAAATTTAATAAATAAATTTAATTTATAAGTTAACCATTTAATGTCATTGAATTCCAATTGATGTGTTTAATATTTAAAGATAATACTCATCCATAATTTTTTATTTTAGTCAAGTTCATGGCCAGAAATAGGAGGAAACAAATAAATAATCAATGTGAAGGGAAATGTGATGACTGGCCCGAAGAGATTCCCAACATGATTGTAGGAGTAATCGCGAACTTAATGATAATACTCTCTCAACTGACTCAGGTTATAAATAGGAACCTAGATTAAAAAAACATACAAATCCCCCTAATAGAAAACAAATAGTGATTGAGTCCTTTTGGTGAAAAATTCCTTTGGATTTCAATGGATCATATGATACCTTAATCGTGGAACAATGGATGAACTCCATTTAGAATATCTTCTCAATACTTTAATGTTCCGAATAAGAGAAGGTTTTACTAGATATTTATCATATAGAGGTAAAATCTGATTGGTGGTGTACATTGATCAATAATAAAAATCCAAAATAATATATCAATGTGATGGGGTGGAAGGGATTCTGGATTTTTTTTTGATAAATATATCCCTCACACTCTCCATCTTAAAATGGAACGGTATTTTATTTCCCTTAAAAAAATTCATTCAATATATCAGGGAGTATGATGAAAACATCATAATAATTACACGATACACATACAAATTTGTTGTTACCCCTAATTGCAAGGTAGACCTTTTTTGGTGGGATAAATCCTAGTATACAAAATGATTTGGCAATATGTGACTTTGATATCTATGAGGAAATTATCTAATGTTCCCTCAAAATTGAAATGGATATTGGATAATCTCAAGGGTATTGTGAGAATAAGAAGTGGAAAATAGAGTTTAATTCTGGTTGTCTGATGAAGAAATATAATGATGCCAAAAAGCTTCCACATCCCACTTATCAAATGTGAAAAAAGAAGTACATTAAAAATTTCATAAGGGGGACAAAGAAATGATTTAGGTGTGATAAAGAGGGACACCAAGATAAATATTACCGATAGGAGAAACCCTCTAATGCGATAGAGGAAAGTGATTCTCTAGTAAACCCTTAGTTCATTTTCCATTGCCACAATTGTAAGGAATAAGGACACATTGCAAATCCATTCCCTAATCCAAGGGATTTCATATACAAAAAAATACCTCCTAGGAAGTATGGGTGATATTTTTTCATCACAACTACTAAGGTGGATCCCAAAAATGAAGTGGTGGTAGGTATGTTAGTTATTAATTCGTGAATAGAGAACATGCTTTTTGATAATGGGTCAATGAAATCATTTATGTCATGAAACTTTTTTAGAAATATTCGAACAACACAGATAATCATGGAAGTATATTTTTTGGTGAAAATAGAAAATTTAAAAATTATTGCATCCCAAGTATATAAATCCTCCCTTATCAAAATTTGTGGGATAAAATTCAAATAAAAAATTTTCATATTCCATTTGGGGTAATTTGATGCAATTTTGGGCATAGATTTGATTTCATTATATAAATCCAACATAAATTTCTGTGATAAATAAATCACTCTTCATATTGCGAATCAACACCCAATTCTGTTCAAGTGAAAAGAGGGGGATGAACCTTCTTTAGCACCAACATCTCAATCATGGATAAAATTTCTCTATGAGAAAGCTTATCTAGATAAAATTACTGTTTCTAAGGAAAGAACCATCCTAAAATACATTCCTTTCATGAGGGAATACATTGATGTGTTTGTCGAGGAATTTCTTGGTCTTCCTCCTAGCTGAGAGGTTGAATTTTCAATCAAGATTATACGTAGGTCATTACTATTATCCAATACTCTATATAGAATAGTTGTTTTGGAACTTTATGAGATCATGAAATGATTCCATGAGAATACGAATAAAGGATTCATGAGCCCAATTACTTCATCACGGGGTGCACTAGTCCTCTTCATCCATAAGAAGGATGGGTCAATGCTCACTTTCATTGATTACCGTGAGATCAAAAACATCATGATAAAGAACAAGTATCATATACAACTAATTGATGACTTGTTTGACTGGTTACATGGAGAACAATACTTCTCAAAGGTAGATTTGTTGTCGGGATATTACCATGTCAGGGTGAAGAAGAAGGATATCCCGAAGAGTAATTTTTACATATGGTATGGGTATTATGAGTTCATAGTAATTCCATTCAGACTCAAAAATGCTTCAAAAATCATCATGGATTTGATGGATAGAGTCTCTAGAGTTTCCTTAACAAATTTTTAGTGGTATTTATAGATGATATTCTAATATACTCTAAAAACCAAGGATAATCATGAGGAGAATCTAATCATTGTTCTAAATACCATACAAAAGGATAAGTTTTATGAAAATTATAGAAAATGTGACTTCTGGTTAAAAGAAGTCCCATTAGTGGGGAATATCATTACAAGAAATGGGATATATATGGAAATTTCATTGACAAAATCAATTAAATGATGTTTGAGACCAACCTCTATGATAGATATCCATAGTTTCCTTAGTTTATCTGGGTATTATCATTGATTTGTGAGACATTTCTCATTATTTTCAAAACACCTATCCAAGATAACATGGAAGGGAATCAAGTTTTTCTAGAATGATAAATGTGAAGAATGATTCAAGGAACTAAAAATGAGGCTTATCACTACCCATGTGCTCATACTACCCATAAGTAGATAAATTTTTATAGTATTCACTGATGCTTCAAAGAAGTGATTGGGTTGTGTGTTGATTAAAAATGAAAAATTGATAGCATGTGCTTCAAGGTAGTTTGATGTTTATGATGAAAAACTACCCAACATGTGATCTAGATTTGGATACAGTGAAATTATCTTTGAAAATATGCTGGAATTATATCTTCGAGGGGAAGTGTGAAATATATACGGTCAAAAAAGCATCAAGTATATATTCATCTAGAAATAGCTGAATATGCTCCAATAAAGATGGTTAGAGTGGATAGAGGACTATGACTACTCAATCCAATTCCATCCCGGTAAAGAAAATAAAGTGGAAGATCCTCTATGTAGAAAGGATCCATTAATTATATCAATACATATAATTAAGAGGGATCCAATATTCTTAGATTTGTAAAGTATGGACATGGGAATCATAAAGGAAGGGACATCATCAATCATTTCACAATTTACTTCTCAACCATCCCATATGGAGAGGATAAAGGATAAGAAAAAAGGTGATGTGGGAATTCAGAATAAAGTGGAAACTATATGAAAATGGAAATCATCAAAGTTAAATATAATCAAGATGGAATTTAAATATTTGGTTTAGGACTATGTGTTCCAAAAAATCATGATTTAATGAAGGAAATATTGGATGATGCACATAGTTCGAATTTCTCCATTCACTTAAGAAACACAAAGATAGATTGATATCTAAGAGAGAACTATCGGTGGGACAACATGAATAATGATATTATTGAATATAAATAAAATTTATAGTTATTTCTGCAAGTGAAGTATGAATGTAAGAAGTCTAAGGGGATGATTCAACCATTACCCATACCAACAGGGAAATGGGAAAACATCACTATGGACTTTTTCACTAAACATCCGAAGAAATACAAAGGAAACATTGATATGGGGGTTGTTTTGGATTTTCTTACAAATACTACACCCTTCAATGCGATACGAGAGAATTTATCACTAGATCAACTTAAATGTATTTACATCATAGAAGTGGTGAGGCAGCATAGAGTACCACTATCAATTATATTTTATCAGGATCCTAGATTCACCTCCAAGTTCTAGAAAAGTCTCTAACATGATCTAAACACTAAAATTAACTTTAGCATGGCTAATCATCCCTAAAATTAAATCCAATCTGAGAGGACTATCAAGACACTTGAGGAAATGATAGAAAATGTTCAATTTACTTCAAAGGAGAATAGGATCAATATCTTCCACTAGACAAGTTCTCTAACAAAAATAGTGTCCGACCAAGAATCCAAATGTGTCCCTTAGAAACCCTTTATGGGAAGAGTTTCAGTACACATACATGTTGGCATGAAGTTGGGGAATGAAAATTTATATGTCTTAAAATGGATGAGGGAATGGTGGATACTTTTAAGACCATATAGTAGTACATAAAGGCTACTCAGAATCAATTAGATCTATGTTGATAACTATAGATGAGACCTGGAGTTTGATGTTAGATACATTTTATTACATTGCATATCTACAGGGAAGAAAGTACTGATATTAGGGAATCATGGAAATCTTAGTCCAAGATACATTGCCCCATTTGAGATCCTTGATCACATCGGAGCGGTGGACTACCGACTAACACTTACACCAAACCTATCTCAGGTACATGATGTGTTCCATGTATCCCTCTTGAAAAAGTACATACTAGAACCCTCATAGGTACTCAATCCATATGAGGTACAATTGTAGAATGAACTTTCCTATGAGGATAAGTCGGTGAAGATCTTATATCATACTGACAAATTTATACAAAATAAGATGATTCACTTGGTCATAGTGCTACGAAGAAACCATTAGTTTGAAGAAGAAATGCAAGAACTGTATAAGGTGATGAAACAGAGTTTCCCTTATCTATATTAATGAGGGAAAATAAAATTTGAGGGTAAAATTTCATAAGGGGGAAGATTTTAATGACCCAAACTGATATAAATACTATTCCACTTGTGATTTTGTTAAATGCCTTATTATTTTGTATATTTATAGAATATACATGCACTCATTTGGATATATTATATCCTATTTAAGATATTATGAAGAATAACTACTTTGGATAATATAGTTTTTAAATCATGATCACATTATTAGTATGAATACAGGGCTTTAACAAATCCAATTGACACTAACAAAAAAAGTGATGGCCTCAACTAGTAGGCTCATACTCTATGAAGAAAATTTATCGAATCATACAAGGGAGATAGTATCACTGGTATTTTCCCTTAACCAATACCAATCCTAGATCCAAAAAATTAATCCTGAGAAAAGATCATTTACAGAAGAAGATCAAGTTCATCAATATCACGGCCCAAACAATGTATTGTGAACCACCCCAAGAAACTGACATCATTGTGCACCATACTCTTAAGGAATTTTCTAGTTTATTAAAGGGATATGTATCAATAACATAGCAATATGAGTATGTGAATTATATAATATTGAATATATTTTCATCCTGTTGTTTTTACTTTATAAATTATTTTTATTTTGATACAATAAAACAGAAATAGTATTTTAGATAAAATTTAAATTAAATTTAAGAATTTATTTTGATAAATTAGTATATCAAGGAAATAAATAATATTTTAATCAAATACTATTATTAAATTATTTTTATTAAATATAAATGATCATATAATTTTTATGAAGTAAAATTTATTTTTTATAAGGGTTAGAAAATGGTTATTGTCAAAAAACCCCAACATTTCTTAATCAATATAGATTTTATTATAAAATTGAAAATTACCATACTTATAAAATTATTTAGAAAATTTTAATATTATTTTTTTAAATCATAAAATCAAAATTATCCATTAGTGAATTTTTAATAATTTTTTTGAGATAGTGAAAGTTTCTAGTAAAAATTAAACATTGTATAAAGATAATTTGTGTATTGTGACATAATAATGACCCAAAGGTGATTTAATAAATAAATTAAATGTTATCCATGACAAAATATATATTTTTCCTTTAAAATAATGGGATTCTATTTTTATTTTATTACTTTTATAATTCTATTATGAATCCTCCATACCAATTAATATATTTTAAGTTATTAGAATCATTTATTAAAGAGTGTGACTCACCTACACATAATCAAGGGAATTTTATTATTATGTTATTTATTTGTTATTATAAAATACCTAAAACCACTCCCATTTGGTAGAAACTATAGGAAATAAACATGCTATGGTTTATGGTTTTTTTTATTTTATTATGTAGAGTCCAAAACCGAAATAATAAAAAAATACCCCTCATTTCCTATATAAGCCAACTCAAAATCTAATTTAACTTCACTAAAACTCATTATGTAACATACATACTCTTTCCTCCACTCTCTATATTCCTCCAATGGTTACCCCAAGCTCTCAAGAATCCCTTACCCAGCATTTGGAGTCACACACTCAAGTAACGGCTCCTCACCTTCTCTTCTTTATTAAAGTTTCCTCCTTATCTTATGTCTTCTATTTCTATTTATTTATGTTGGAATATTCATTTAAATATCCATATTAATGAAGATTTTATATTCCAATTAATATATACCCCTTTCACTCTCATCAAATCATTTTATGAATTTTTAAGTGACGTCGTTATACTACCAAATTTTCTCAATGGTTTTTCATGCCAAATAAATTGTGTATTGACTACCATGCCCATTTATTATCAAGGGTGTTCACCTTTATACACTTATAACTATTTTAATTGGTAGTTATATGTATGTATTACACACTCCATTTTTTGTAAAAGAATGTGATGATAAGTGATTCCGTGTTTTTGATCTATGTGTCACACTTAATAATGAGAATGAAATGGATGTAACTAGTGTGCCCTGAATTATATATCACTCCAATACACTAGGTAATGTTTACTCTCATGATACATCATGTTAATATAGGGAGTTAACCTTATTCCTTTATGGGACTTTTTACATCATTATGTCTTAGCATTTAACTTTGATATATGTTTAGGATGTAGTGTTTTAAGTTGTTGCCTCATTTCCCATGTTGCCATTATGTTATCATTCTATGTATTGTTGTGTAATTCAGGTTTATGATTACAATTCATTGTATTCCTCATTAATATTTCTGTTTTCTAGCATGTATTACTTTATTTAGGTTATTCCATGTTTATTCCCTCATTAGGCTTTTTAGCTCACCCCTTTCTTATGAATGTTCTCAAGTTATCTCGTTCCATTTTAAAATCCATTGAATATAATGATCATGTAAAGGAATGTTCTAATAAAGTTGGTGTATTTATTTTTTTAAGTTGTTATTTAATGTACCCAATTCCCAAAGACACTATACTTATCGATCTTATGTGTTGTATTAAGTGTAATATTATGTAATAAGTAATGAATATATATATAATAAATAGAGGGATTGTTATAATATTACCCATAAAAATTAATATTTATTTAATATATATCACATATTTTCTTCAAACCTATCCTTATTACCTTCCATGTAAATCATAAGTGAATAATGAATCACATCACTTTGTGATGTAGTATTTTATTGTACAAATGAGCGACATTATCATAATTCCATAGAATGGAAAGTAATAAAGTATATGTGATATTATAATTAAATAAGAATAATTATTTTATAAATATCATATACATATATTAAATCCATTATTATATCTATCATTGATAGGTTGTTGTGGAAAACGAATTACATCGGTTTCTGAGGTTGTAGTCTATCGTACACACAATTAGAAATTTTTTCCCATTTGATGGAAGAGGAGATGGATATATGTTATGTGATCATCATAATAATATCTCAATATATGGTAGATACTAGAGTTATTATATTGGAATTATTATTAAGTGAATGTTGTTGGTAATAGAAGATGTAAAGAATAAATAGTTTAGTGACGAAAATTACATTCACTTAAAACTACCCCTTTGGATATCTTATTAAAGAAACTAGGGTTGGTATTTTATAGTGACTAGAAAAAATAAAGCATGGATATGTATGTTGGGGAGGGATTTTTTTAGTGTTTGGTCATGAAAAACGTCTTAGTATGTGTTAATAAGTGAGGGGAGGAGTTCCCCTTTTATAATCGAGTTGTTGCATTTTTTAAACTCTAAAAACTATTAAATAATGAGAAGCCTCTATCATGACATATCACTCCAAATTTTATAAATAAATGATTGGATATATAATATGGTCAATCCAAAGCTGAACCACATAAAAACACATTTTTTTAACATTTTTTTCCTTAACCACTAAGTTTACTCACTTTTACAATTTTATTTTTCACTACGATAACTTTTCTCTTTTTATTTACCTAAGTTATTTATCCATTAAATATAAAATTAAAATGAGACAAATTAGATAAATTTTACCCAATGATTATAAATATAAAAATCAATTTATTATGTAAATATTATACATTTCTTGAAAATTAATTTTAACACATGTGTATGTAATGCGTAAAACATTATTTTAACATTAACCGAAATAATTAAATTTTTTATTATTACTAATATTTATGAAAAATATATTAATTTTTACTTATTGTATAATATAAATTATTATTATTACAAATATGTAATTAATTTTTTCATATTAAATTCATAGAATTGGTAGAATTTAATTTAAAATAAAACATGTGGACGCAAATACATACCTATGACTCAATGAGGCCTTTATCTGTGGTGTATTTTAAATATTTGTAGCACTAGGTATCAATTATATTGAAAACTCAACCTCACGAATTGTAGGAAACTAGGAAAATATTTTGTAAAGAGGTCAAAAAAATTATTTATAAGATCCATATCTTTGGTCTTGAGTTTCTCCCCAACCATCTAATAAAAATACCTCCTTTTTTATATAAATAAATACTTGTAAAATTGATTTAATTGAATTTTGATGTTTATATTTATCCTCAAACTAATAAACAATCATATGTTGGTTTAAAATATTAAATGGTATTTCCTTATTCTATTAATTTATAAGGTATGTATGTAGAGATAGAGTTAATTGATTCTCAAAATCACATATAATTCCACTAAAGGAATAATAATAATATTTTTATAGGGAACCTTCTTACAAAAAATTACATAACATCACCAACTCTAGAGTGGATGATATTTGTTACTTAACTATCATGATCCAATTCAATAATTAACATATAATAAACTATTTCTTAATCTATGATTTATTCCTTAGATTAAATAATGGACTCTTATATTGACAAAGTTACCCACACATAATACATATATATATAAATGGTATGTTAAGTTGTTATTTATTTCCCTCCATCAGACTCTTAATTTTTTCTCGATAATTACTTGATTTATGTCCTTATTTTTTACATGTAAAACATCTACCCATCCATTTTATAAATTTACTAGGGTGTTTATTCCCATATTATCAACATTTAGTAAGTTCAATATTCTTTCCACTATAGTATTCATCAACTAAACATCCATGAAATTCTATTTTTATCTTATTTGGTGTGTCTCAAAACTCATCAAAGTTGATATTGTTAATCATATATTTAGAAAGTTGTATAGGTATAATCACAAGGTTTTTCACTCTAGATCATACTTTATTTTGTTGCTCATGGGGAAAATTATTTCATTTACATCACATTAAAAATTGACACAATTCCTTATAGTTCCATCCATTTAATGAAACAAAAAAACAAAGCTTGTGAAAATATATTCAAAGTGGGAAATAATATAATCAATATAATAATTTTTAACACAATCTATTCAATCTATGACCCTTTAGGACTGACCTAGGTTTTCTCTAGTCATTTTAAATTCAAAATATTCACAATGAATCATAAATAAAATGTCAATTAACCTAATAATATCCCTTGGGAGTGTCTATCTTTATGTGTAGTATTATTCCCACTCCTCATGTATCAGTTATGATCAAGTTAATACCCAATATTCCCCATTTATATTTTTTACCCAAAGGTAAATGTTTTCCATAACCAGGTCCACATTCTAGTATCCATACATGGATGTATTTTCTAAGAAAAATACACTCTTTTATTTATCATAACTTAGGGTGCTCTCCTATAATTATAATTATCCTAAGGGCTTTCAAAAACAATCAATCCTAATATAAAAAAATAACTAAACTCTCCTCTAATACCAACTATAGTAGCCAAATTTTAAATATATAAATTTTAAAACATTATATATTACTATAAAATAAATTTAACTATAAAAAAATAACATAGGACCATAAAAGTTTAATGTCCCTGGGGTCTAGATATGTAACCATCTTATTTAGTTAAATATATTAAACATATCTCACAATGTTTTCTCATATAATACACATATTAATAATACCCTTCTAAAAACCATGCTTCATAACCAGGGGAGAGGAAACATAATAAATGGGGTGATTAGATGCATGGTAAGGGTAAACATTGGGTATATCCATTATTGATCATAATTGAGTATAAGATAATCATAATGGTATGAGAGTATGATATTAAAATTATAAATTCATATATAAAAATTCATAGATCATAGATGTGAATCATAGAATAAATATTTGGAAGTTAATAATACATGAATCTTAAGATAATAAAATATCATGATCCATGAGAATATAACTTTGGTATAAGAACATGTCATAAGAGAGTGGAATAAATTTTAACATAATCATAATCATAGAAATTTATTCCGAGGATACCGATAAATAAATTCATCAAATTTTGGGATTAAGATAACAATTATACCCCAAATTTTAATATTTTTAATGATAAAAAACACTATAATGTTATTATAACTTATTTTCTGTTGTTTATAGTATATTTTTTGTATTTATTTTGAATTGTAATGGTAGGAAAGAATATTATATAAAGGTGGGTTTTAAATATATTCAAATGAAATTTTACAAATCATGTGATGAATTTAAGCATTGGTTGGAAGGAACCGTTCTACCGGCTAGCAGGTAGTAAGTAGAAAAACCATTGGGATTTGAGAAGGCACACCAACTGGCTAGTAGAGTGCACAAACCAAACAGTGGGAGCATATAGTGAGCAGGTGTTTCTAGAAACACCACCTACTACTCGGTGTTGGCTATCGAGTATCTAGTGGAATCATGGAAGACCTTTTGAAGATAAAATTATTATAGTAAAACAGTGTTAATTTTGGTCTCTAATTCCATGGTTTGACTCCATGGATCCTATCACAGTATAGAGGCAATAAAATGAGGCTTTTAAAGGCATGAATCTTCATCAGATTGTAGTTCACATCAAACAAAATCCTATTTGATCTGGAACAGCTTCATAATCCCCCAAAGTGCATTTAAGTTCCATATTCTTCTTCCTTTCTGAAATAATATGAAATTAAACATCATCGAAGGAGACCGAGGAAAAAAATCATGAAGGGAATGTTCTTCAGCAATTTCTTCCAAAGAACCAATGACATTCTTGTTCATGTTTTTTGTTCATTTTTTCTATCTCCTCCCATTGAGCCTCTTTGTATAACCCATTATCTCTTCATTTTTATCTTTATCACTCTTTATGTATTTCCATATCTATGTCATAAACAAAAAAGTTAAGTTTGTATATTGTAGATGGTTTACAATTAAGGAATTAATATATTATTTTCTCCCTCTATTTCACTTTTTCTTTCTTTTCCACTCCAACCAATGAATTGAGGTTATTCTTATTCCATTAATAGAAATGGGTTTTTAGGTTCTTATTTTTCATTAAGACCTAGGTTTTTTAGTTTCTTGGTTTCCCTTTAAATTAAAGTGT
Organism: Viscum album; assembly: GCA_963277665.1. NCBI lineage: Eukaryota > Viridiplantae > Streptophyta > Magnoliopsida > Santalales > Viscaceae > Viscum > Viscum album. The sequence goes on from OY728163.1 coordinate 879,443,011, forward strand.
TTATTATATTTAACCTTATGATAGTTCTTGTGGTGAGGAGATTTATGGGTACCTTTGGTTACTATCTTCAAACGTCTTTACCAAATATCCTTCGTCCATTTACTTCCTATTTTTAATCTCTACAATTATTTCCATTAATTTAATTTTTTTAAATTCTTCTATGATTTACTTGAATATTATCACACGCTTACATTATATCATCATATCTTTTATAACATCATTTAATTTATTCGTTTTAATTTTTAAAAGGAAAATTCACCCCCCCCCCCCTCTTTCCATTATCTTTGACCAATAATTGGTATCAAAGGAGTGATGTGTAATTTTCTAAAAAATCAAAGTTTTATTATAATTTTGTTTCTCATATATCAACAGATTTCAAAGATATATTTTAAAATGAAATATACCTATTATAATCATACTACTCTCTTTGATGCTTCAAATTACTCATTTTGTGCAAATAACTTGTATACTTTTATTGGTAGTTTTAGTTATCTTATTTAGAAAATGCTAATGAATGAGAATGTTCCCACTAAAGAATTTGAAGAAAAGTGGACTCTTAAAGATATAAATAATTTTTAGATTAATAAAAATTTTATGAATTCCTTGTATTTATGTTTAGATTACATTGAATTTAATAAATTATCTACTGATAAAACACCAATGAAAATTTTAATTTATTATAATTTACTCATGAAGTAACCATTAAAGTCATTGATAATAGGTTGGATACGTATCTTTATGATTTTAATAGTTTCTCCATGAATTTAAGTGAAACTATTATTGGAATGTTGACTCGTTTCACTAACATGTTCAATGGTAAAAAATATCTTGGTGTAGAATTGTCCACAAAAATTCCCATAAAGAATAACCTATGGGTTTTTTGTAGTTTTTAGGCTCCAAATGTAATGGTGATCAAAGATTCCAAATATGTTAAAAATATAGTGGTTGAAGAAATAATCATCTCTCTAATGACATATCAAATCATGAAGAAATTCCAAGTGATTAAATAATCAATAGAGGTAAAGTAAACCAAGAAGAAAATTTCTTTTAAATAAATTAAATATTATTATTCTTTATAAAGTGACACTAATGATAAATATGTACTTGAAAATCATATCAAAATAGTGAACAAAATTTTAATGAATAAGAAACCATCCCATTGGGTAAAAAATAATGCCTAATTAAAGAGCCCATAATAAATTGTTATTAATGAAACAAAAATAGTACTAAAAACCCAAAATTTATGACTTATAAAAAGAGGATTAAAATAATAATAAAGGTAATTAATCTGTAAAAATTTTGACCTCAGGTGACTTTTCCTCCTCAAGTCAAGAAATTATAAAATACATCATTGCATATCTCAAGGAAGGTAATAAGGTTAGTACTACAATGTCTCACTCTTCTTCTTCTTGAACTTTTTCTTATACAATTACCCTAAGTTATGAAGACCTAAAATATACTCATGATCAACTCAAAAATGGTTTTCATCAACTTTCATCTATATATAAAGATCTGGAAAATAAATATAAAAAATTTATTTATGACAAAAATAAAGTTTTATAATCAAGGATCCTATTTTAAATGAAAAGTATGATTTTATTTTGAAATTAAAAATCAACAGGATGTTAATGTTTTTAAATATAAAATCAAGGATTCTAAAAGATATTTTTCTAAATCCTCATAAGGTGAAAAAAAATCATAACATGATCCTAGTTTCTCAATGTTTAAAAATAAATACACATGGTTTTTTTTCAAATAAATTTACTTGTCCTCCAGAAACCACTAAATTTATGAAATGTGTTTTTAAAAATTAATTGGGAAAATATTATAAAAAAATATGGTCATTTTGTAAGACACCAAAATTTAATAGTACGTTATTTCTTTAAAATAATTCAATAGCTTTTGTTACACGCAACACAGAGTACAAGTACATCATGACCAACAAAACTAGTTGTTTAAAAAGTGGTTATGAATATTATTAATCACATTTTTAATTATATATATATTTTATATAATTTTAACATTCATCTTTTGTGTTTCTTAGGCCAAATATAAGGACAAATTCAATTTTTCCGATAAAAGAAGTATTTTTTAAAAAATGTAGTTTTTCTGCCATTTAATGGAGAACCCTTTATTTTAAATCCAATATTTTAAACTTTTATATATTCAATTTAATGAAATTAAATTCTTATTTATAAGCGGGACAAAAAATGGATAAATGTTTGGTAATTTTATAATTACTTTCATATTTTGATGAATAGTGAAAAATACTAAATTTTAGTGGTAAACAACTTTTTTAATCGAAATAATTTATAGTGTTAAATTATGAGTTTGAGTGGTTTCAAATTATAGTTAGATTCTATTTTCATAATTTAATATAATTTACGTCGTTGTAAGTAATTTCACATTTAAATTGGACATAAAAACATTTCTATCTTTTGATAGTTTTTACTTCTTAAAAACCCGATTTCTGGTTTTGACAATGGGAATTAATTTTAAATTATTTAATGAAACTTATCTTTTTTTAACTTGGTAAAATAGAAATAATTTTTGAATTATTAATATCAAAAATATATATGGTTGAATTTTTTGTATTTATCTGAAAACATTCAATTTTTTATTAGTAGTGAAAAATACTGAGTTGTAGATAAAAATTGACTTTCTAATATAAATAATTATTTTTAATTAATAATGTATCTTAAAGTAAAAATACATACATAGTACTGATATTAGTCTAATGTAAATCCTTGGAGTCATTTTATAAAAATATTAGATATATAAATTGTTTTTGAACTTTTTAACGTCTTTTACCCACCTTCGATGCACATTTGAAAATTCTCATAAAATGTAATTTTACTACATTTTAATTTAAAAACATCAAGAGACATGGTTGAAATAAATGATTAAAATTTGGTTTAATAGGATGAAAATAGTTTTTGTTGAATAGTAACTTTTTTATTTTATTTTCCACAGTTAAAAGTAAATAGGGTAATTAAAGGTAAAAATGATATTATAATTACACTAACACATGTCCTAATTCTATTAGAAAAGAGTTTTTTCACCAAAATCAACCATAGGATAAAAATAATATCCTTTTTGATCAAATTGTATTAGATCATGACATTTATTATATTTTATTTAAAGAAGTTTTAAAAGTCTTAAATTCAAATTTTATTAATTAACCATTTTTAATATAGAGTTATTCAAAGATAAATTAGACTATAAATATTCATTATAATGATTAAAGGATTTAATAAACGATGGTATTTTATTTATAATTTTTAAATATTAAAATATTTAAATTAATCTATGACACAATGATGATGCAGTAATTAAATTTCTAATGAAATATTAAAATAATTGATATTATACTCCAAAAGGTCCAGGGACAGAAGGACCCGTACCTACCAAAATTTATTTAAAATTACAAGATTAATGACTTTACAAGGGGTTTTACAAATCCTGGTGTATAATATTCCACCCATGTCTGGCTCAACAAGACCAAACAACTCATTTGGGATAACAAAAATACCACTCTGAGAAAGGTTGCACAATGGCACTCTTTGAGAGTGCATCCGCAACCTGATTGGCCTCTCCATAAACAAGAGTCACATCAAGCACCAAGACATAATTTATTTATTGAATGAAATAATCCCAAGGCACCCACATACTCTAAGGAACATTCCTTGATCTTCTCCTAAGAATGTCACGGCCACATCAGAGTGAGATTCAACCCAAATGAAATTTCATCCATGATGGGATGCATAGGAGAAAGCTTTAAGTTATAAAATAGTCCTTAAAATCTAAGGTTCATACAAATGACTTATATAATTATATATATGTCACTAATTAACCAATTTAGGTTAGCTTTTCATTTTATAGTATGTTTATTAACCATGTAGTGTAAGAATACAAGAAGACATGGTAAGAGTTAAACTATTTAACTAATGGTTAAATATAAATAATAAGACTAATATGGTGACCTAAACATGTCTATAACCTATTGGTTGAGATTATTTCTACCCATACTCAACTTATCCTTGAACTACATTTATTTGTATCCATTAGAAACAAAAAATTATTTTATAATAAAATAATATTTCAATCTTTTCCTAAACTGCCTTTCACCTCTCTTATAAAAGGATACTTACCCTTCTCTTAAATTCACACCTCCAAAGCCATTTGGATTGGAAAAAACCTACTCAAATATCTTCCAAACTACCCTAAATTTAACCTATAGGACTTAATTTTATCATAAATCCATCCTATGTAGCCCTTTTTTTAAATCAAAAGGAAGGAACCGAAGAGGAGGTAATTATTTCATCACATCGTTCAATGTTCTTTTCTTCTTCCGCATCCTCTTTATTTGTTGTTTGCATACCAAAATAATAAATCCAGCACCCTCTACATATTATTATGTTATTATAAATATTTTACAACCATATTAATTATATTATCCATCCTATGAATGACAATGTCACCATCCGTGTGTACTTACGACTTACTATCTCCACGTCATTGTGTAGTTTGTTATTCAACACTTCATTATTTGTATGGGTATAATAATGAGTATAATTTATGTAAATAATAAATATAACATGTTAATTATTATTTATATATAATATACTATCCAATTACCTATGATTTCACCATTAGTAGAATGATATCATCGCTCGTGCGTACGTACAGCTTACCATCACCAGGATGCGAAGAGATTCATTTCCACGTTCACCATTCAACGATGATTTTAAAAATATATATCATTAATAAGTATGTTATATATTAAATAATAAATCTACTTGAAATATATATATATATATATATCTCATTCACTTACTTCTATTCAATACGATATGAAAACGGAAATGACCTTTATTCATACGTATGTCCTACCGTCTCTATAAATGCTGTTTTCCATTTCATATATCTATATATTATACATATTTATATTCTAAATATATATGATACATAAATAATTTTTTATATTTATTAATCAATTAAATAATTTTTTAAGTAATACGATTAATAATAACATGTTAAAACATGTACGATAATGAATGTGATTGTTACCTGAAATGTTATTTTAACATAGAAATTATTATTTAATGGGTAGTATAAATACATAAATGAATCAAGTATGATATCATAAATATTAATATGGTCATGTTATAATTTAATAACATACTATGGTCATTATACAGGTGGTTAAATGTACCCTCGACCGAAGGAAAGTACAAGGTAAGGGTTATTTCCTCAATCTCATTATTATCCGAGATTGTTTATCTGTAAGTATCTACTAGGAAATATTTATCATCTGTGTACATGTTTCATTAAAATGATTTAAAAAGTAATCTTTTAACGTTTTATGGAAGGTACTCTTTAACTAGATCATCATTTTAAATGTTTTTAAAGATTTATTTTTCTAAATTTTTTTAATTCATGCCCATGTTTTCAAAATGATTTTAATGATTTATTTATGTGGACATGATTGGTTTAAAGTGTTAATTTATTTCAAAAGTTTCAATGTGGTATGGAGAACATTGATTCAAAAATCTATTTTAATTTAATTCCTTTATAAATTGTTCATATTTTATATGATTCCATGAAATGGTGTATTTCTCTCAAAGTTTTTTATTGATTATTTTCAACTATGTCAACAACCATTATTAGAGATTATTCTTGATTGAGGATGATTTAATATAATACAATCTTCCATATTATATTGAATTATTTATGATATGTTTGACTATGGATGTGTTAGTTTTATACCATTCATGGTTAATAGTTAATGTATTGACATTTTGTTTTCTAGTTTTAGTATGAATGTTTATGTTATGTTTCGCCCTTTTTCATATAAAGAATGCATTGGATATAGTAAGTGATGGGTGGGGCCCGTTATAGCCCCTCGATGCATCGATAGGTCTCTTGAGACAAATTATTTTCTACTAATAAGGCCTTGATAGAAAATTATTTGTAGTCCTAGCATGAGGCATTGACTATGTGGTTATGATGTCCGGCATTATGCATTCTCTAGTTATGAAATTAGTTATTATATGTGATTATTCAACTAGTATAATATCTATGTGTATGTTTATAAAGTAATGTTTGATTTAATTTTTCCATATTATGTTCAAGTTTATGTTTAAAAGGAATTTTTTTATTACAAATCATTCCTTATAAGTTTATAGATTCAAAAAATTATTTACCCTTATTGAGCATTTGAGCCCACCTCTTTCTTATGTTTTATTTTCCTAGGATTCCAAGATGTGTATTCTTATTGATATTTTGGGATAAGAATGGGTAATAATGGTTTCCTCAAATGATTATTTATGTTGTGTTTTTTGTTTTAATGTGTAATGTAACATTCATGTATGTAATCTATTTTCCAAGACTGGTAAACTGATTAGTCCTTCAGGACTTGATTCCTTGTAATCATGCCAATGTATTAAAAAAATGCATCAGCTTCGAGCTTCTGGGGTCAGGGCATTACAGTTGGTATTAGAGAAACTTTAGTAACAACCTTGGAAATAGATTTAGAAAAACTATTATTAGGAAACCTTACCCTAAGATAGACTTTGAGGATTAGTATAGAAGAACATCAAAAAAATTTTGGAAATGTAGATATTATTTCGTTTTCCTAAGAAATACATACTTGTCTTGATACTACAAGTGGACGTGGTTGTAGCGCAGATATACCTAGGATTAAAAACTCTTAAAATCAGATCTGGTCTTGACCAGGGGTATTCTGGTATATAAAAACGAGCCTTACTGCACACCTGGTTTGACACTCCCTAGAGATATGCTTAAGATAATTCACATTTTCTTTACAAACCATTATGAAGTATTTATGAGTAAATATGTTAGAAAAGAAATCATTTTAATGATTATGAGACTAAATGTGTCAAAATCTTCTATTAATGTTGATAATTTTTCTAGTTTTTTTATTATACATTATTATATGATCTAACCTTGTGTATTATGTATTTTAGAAATGGTTCCCAATATAAGAAGTGAGAACTCCAGAAATACGCACGATCTAAAGAGGAAAAATGATCATATCTTTCATGGACTTAATCTAACATTTATAAGGGAAATAATCTCCCATGTATTCTCATCACATGAAGAAATAGTATCATATATTAATAAGACAAGTAATGAATTCTCTTAGTCCTATGGATTTGAAGGGAAGAAAGAGAAGAATAGGATGGAAGAGAAAAAGATGGATAAAGGGAAGATGGGAAAAGAAGGATTTTCCAACATTTGATAACTGTGAAAATAAACACCTTCGTAAATTCCTAAAAGGAATGAGAGTTTGTTATAAGTGTGGGTAAAAAGAACACCAATTTCGTGATTTCAAGGGTAAGAATAAGGTTTTAAATGTAAAATTATTCATCTTCACGGAGTTGGGACATTACGAAAATCAATGTACCAATCATCATAGTATACCCCAAATGATGCTATTGGATAATAGTAAATTTATGATACTATTGGAGATAAAGAGGAATGATTAGTGTTCAAGTTGTTATTAAAAATTGTATCATTTGAGTATTTTATTAATGATGTACAAGTTATAATAATTATAGAGTATGTAAGGATTGTACTGCAGTACTATTTCATTAATCATTTGAGATTTTGTGGTACCAATAAAAGTGACTCAATAGCTGGTTAAAATTTTTGGAAAATATATGGTTGAGATAAAGATAAACCTTAAAATGGTCCTAATACTGAGGTAGTGATTTTGGAATAAGGGATAATTTAGTTAGACAAATTATATTGGATATTATTTACTAAATTGGAAATAATTAATGGTTTGTTTATTCCATCATTGTTAGAGATTACAAAATTATTAGATTTAAGGAGTATATCTAGTATTCTATGTTTTACAGAAGGAATAAGGAAGTACATACCTATTCAAATAAGGTTTTATGGTAATTAAGGTTGTTACCATGTTTTAATAGAATACATGATAAAGGTATTCACATGCTGTTGTGTGATAAAAGAGATCTTCATTATGTTATGTTGACATTCCTTATAAATTTTTGGCCTATGAGTTTGGACACAAGTATTTTGGATATGTCTAAAGGTTTAAATTGTGTTAGTTGAACACTTGATATTTTGTTTGAGGTTAAAGTATGATTTATTGAATACTTTGATCTAACCTTTAGGTTTTCAGTAAATATTTAGATGATTAATGGAATACTTGTAGACCTTATGATTTATCAAAAGTGCTTTAGGCTTAAAAATCATTTTTGAAAATTAATTTCCTAGTGTAATGGATAAAGTAAAAATAGATTGAAGCACAACCAAATGATAAAAATATGATTATAACAAGTAATTAAGTCAACTGTGTTTTCTTGAGATCTTATCTTGATAGTAAATTAATCCTTCCTCTTCAAAAAATAATATAAAATAATGTATTTAATAAAAATGTGTTATCATAATACCATATGTATTGTTGAACTGATGATACTTTAAATCATCATAAATTGATGGGTTTGATACCCTCAATTTTACATTTATTGTTCACCTGTTTTTGATTGATAACCTAAATTAATCACTATAAATATTTAAATTTTCCCTCCAATTATTTTTCTCTAATTTCCACTAATGTTATCTTATTCGAAATCCTAATTTTGTGGTGACTTTTTCATTTCCCTTTCCCTTTTATTAAGTCTAATTTTTATTAACCCTATTTCCGATGAGGATTTTTCAAACAGGTATTTTTAATTTTCAACCTTTTATTTTTGAAGACCAATTTTAAATTGGGATGAATAAATTTATTGAATGAGGGGATAATGTAACACCCCATGATTTCATAGTATGTTATCTCTTTAAAATTATTCAATAACTTGTGCTACATGCAACACTGAGTTCAAACGCATCACAACCTATCAAACTTGGTGTTTAAAAAGTGGTTATGAATAGTATTAACCACATTTTTAATTTTATATATATCTTATATAATTTTAACATTCATCTTTTGTGATTCTTAGTCCAAATATAAGGAAAATTCTATTTTTTAGATAAAAGAAGTATTTTTCAAAAAATGCAGTTTTTCTGCCGTTTAATGGCGAACCCTTTACTTTAAATCCAATATTTTACACTTTTATATATTAAATTAAATTAAATTAAATTCTTCTTTAAAATCAGGATATAAAAATTTAGTTTAGATAAATTTTTGGTAATTTTCTAATAACTTTCATATTTTGATGAATATTGGAAAATACTAAATTTTAATTGAAAACAACTTTTTTAATCAAAATAATTTATAGTGTTAAATTATGAATTTTATTGGTTTTAAAGTATAATTATATTATATTTTCATAATTTAATATAATTTATTCCATTTTAATTAATTTAACATTTAAATTGGACATAAAAAAATGTCAATCTTTTGATAGTTTTTACTTCTTAAAAACATGCTTTCTGGTTTTGACAACAAAAAATAATTTTAAATTAATCTATGCATCTTCTATGATTTTTATTTGGTAAAATAGAAATCATTTTTGAATTTTTAATATCAAAATTATATTTTGGTAAATTTTTTGTATTTTTCTGAAAACATTCAATTTTTGTTGAATAGTGAAAAGCACTACAGTGTAGATAAAAGAGACTTTTTCATTTAAATAATAATTTTTAATTAAAAATGTATCTTAAGTTAAAAAATAGTTATTTAATACATATATTATTCCAATTTAAATCATTGGGGTCATTTTATAATAAGATTACACATATAGAATTTTATTAAACTTTTTAACGTCTTTTACCCACCTTCTATGCACATTTGCAAATTTTCATAAAACTCATTTTTACAGCTCTGTGAATTTAATTTAAAAATTAAAAGATATACCATTTAAATCAGTAAGTAAAATTTTGTTCAATGGGATGAAAATAATTTTTTGTTAATAGTAACTTTTGAATTTTATTTACCACGGTTAAAAGTAAATAGTGTAACTTAAGGAAAAAAAGGTATTTTAATTACCCTTACACATGCCCTAATTCTTTTGAATAAGTTTTTTTTGAAAAATATAATCCTTAAGAAAAAAATTAGATCCTTTTTGATCCACTTGTATTAGATTATGAAATTTATTATATTTTACTTAAAGAGTTGTTAAAAGTATTAAACTCAAATATTATTAATTATCCATTTTTAATATAGAATTGTACATAAGATAAATTCGACTATAAATATTAATTAGAAATATAAAAATGCTTACAAAATAATGGTATTTTTTATAATTTTTAAATAATAAAAAAATAAATTTATTTATGACACCATGATGATGTAGTAATTACATTATTAATGAAATATTAAAATAATTGATATTATAAATATCAAAAAAATGTAAATTGAGACTTTTGATGACATCCATGAATTTTCTAAGTGAATATGACATGTTATGGTTGATTTAATGTATTTTTTACGAATTAATCGACTTTTTTTGACTTTCGCAAAAACTAAATACTAAATAGTTTCAAAATTGACATAATTGAGTTTTTAAAACAAATACTATTTAATTAAATTATATAATAGTCCTAAAATTTGTGGTTAAACCAAAGGACTTATATAATGATATATATGTCATTAATTAACCACTTTAGGTTACCTAGGAATTTTATAGTATTTTTATTAATCATATAGTGTAAGAATACAAGAAGACATGGTAGGAGTTAACTACTTAACTAAGGGTTAAATCTAATATATAAGGTCAGTATGATGACCTAAAATTTTATAAAACCTATTGGTTGAGAGGATTTCTACCCATAACCTCCTTATCCTATAAATAAATCCATTTTTCTACATTAGAAACTGAGAATTATTTTAATATAAAATAATATTTCAAGCTTTTCCTAAAGTGCCCCTCCCCTCTCTTATAAAAGGGTACTTCCCCTTCTCTTAAAATCACACCTCCAAAGCCATTTTTCTCAGACAAACCCTGATCAAATCTCATCCAAACTACCCTCACTTAAACCTAGAGGCATTAATTTGATCATAAATCCATCCAATGGAGTCATTTTGTTCGAATCAAAAGGAAGCACCCGAAGAAGAGGTAATTATTTCATCACTTCATTCAAAGTTCTTTTGTTCTTACACTTCCTCTTTATTTGTTGTTTCCATATGAAAGAAATAAATCCAGTACCCTTTACAAACTATTATGTTATTATAAATATGGTATAACCATATTCATTATTCTATCCATCCTATGAATGACAAAGTCACCATACGTGCGTACGTGTGACTTACAGTCTCCACGTCGTGGTGTAGTTTTCTATTCAACACTTCATTATTTGGATGGGTATAATAATGAGTATAATTGATTTAAATAATAAATATAAAATTTTAATTATTATTTATATATAATATAACATCCAATTACATTTTATTTTACCATCAATAGAATTATATCGTCGCATGTGCATACGTACGGCTTACCGTCTCCGCGACGCGATTAGATTCATTTCCACGTTCACCATTCAACGATGATTATAAAAATATATATTATTAATAAGTATTTAATATATGAAATAATAATTCTAGTGGAAATATATAAATATATGTAGGTATATATATACATATATCTCATTCACTTACTTCCGTTCAATACGATATGAAAACAGAAACGACGTTTATCCGTACGTAGGGCCAACCATCTCCATAAACGGAGTTTTCCATTTCATATATCTATATATTATACATATTTATATTCTGAATATATATTATAAATAAATAATTTTTTATAATCTGGAATAAATTAAATCATGATATAAGTGATACAATCAAGAATAACATGTTAAAAGACGTACGATAAAGAAATCAATTAATACCCAAAATGTTATTTTAACATAGAAATAATTATTAAATAGGTAGTATAAAGCCATAAATGAATAAATTATGATATAATAAATATGAATATGGTTCTGGTATAATTTAATAACATACTATGGTAATTATAGAGGTGGTTAAACGTATCCTTGACCAAAGGAATGTACAAGGTAAGGGTTATTTCTTTCATCTCATTATTATCCGAGATTGTTTATCTGTTAATATCTACTGTGAAATATTTATCATATATGTCCATGTTTAATTAAAATGATTTAAAAAATAATCTTTTAAGGTTTTATAGAAGTCAATATTTAACTATATCATCATTTTAAATGTTTTTAAATATTTATTTTTCTAAATTATTTTAATTAATGTCTATGTTTTAAAAATTATTTTAAGGATTTATTTATATGGACATGATTGTTTTAGAGTATTAATTTATATAAAAACGTTCCAAGTTATATGGGACACTTTTATTCAAAAATCTCTTTTAAATTAATTCCTTTATAAATTATGTGACTTTTAAATGATTTCATGAAACAGGGTATTTCTCTAGAAGATTTTGATTGATTATTTTGAACTATGTCAACATCCTTTGTTGGATATTATTCTTAATTGAGGTTGATTTAATATAATACAATAGTCCATATTGTATTTAATGAGTTATGATATGTTTGACTATTGATGTGTTATTTATTACCAGTCATCGATTATGGTTAAAGTATTGACATTTTGTATTCTAGTTTTAGTATGAATGTTTATGTTATGTTACACCCTTTTTCATATAAAGAATGAATTGGAAATAGTAAGTGGCGGGTGGGGTCTGCTATAGTCTTTTGATGAATCGGTAGATATAATGAGGCAAATTAGTTTCTTGGAACAATTTCTTGAGAAAAAATTTATTTTTAGTCACGCCATGAGGCATTGACTATGTGTTTATGTGGTTCAGCATTATGCATTCCCTCGTTATGAAACTAGTTATTACATGTCATTATTAAACTTGTAGAATATCAATGTGCATGTTTATATGGTAATGTTTGATTCATTGTTTCCATATTATTTTCAAGATTGTGTTTAAAATTCTATTGTTTTTATTACACATCATTACTTAAAATTTTGTAGCTTACGCTAAATTATTTACCCTTACTGAGGATCTGAGCTCACCCCTTTGTTATTTTTTGTTTTCCCAGTATTCTAAGAATTGTATTGTTATTGATATTCAAGGTTAATCTATGGGAATAATGGTGTTCTAAAAGGATTATTTATGTTGTGTTTTATGTTTGAATGTGTAATGTAACATTCAGGTATGTAACCTATTTTTTAAGAAACCTAAACTGATCGGTCCTTCGGGACATGATTCCTTGTAATTGTGCCAATGTATTAAAATAATACACCAGCTTTGGTCTTCTAGGGTTGAGTAATTACATATTTAATTTATTAATTTCATTTTAAAAAATTAAATATATGGAACTCCCATATATATCTATATTTATTCTAATATTATTAAAAATATAAATAATTTTTTATTTCCATATCCTTATTAGCTAATCATAGAATAACCAAAATTATTTCTCCTTCTCAATGTTTATTTTCCAACATTGTTGAACCTAGAATCTGCGTACCAAAAGACACTCAATTTTTCTATATTATAAAACTTTGGAACAATACCTCATTGATATATCAAGTGGTGGAAATAAAATATAAGTAATGACCCAACTCAAAGAAAGTTTTTTTTAAATATAAATCCATGGAGTTTTATGTATTGAAATATTTACTAAGAATCACGTTTCTAAATGATTTATTTGTTTCATTTAGGGGGATTTGTTTTAATAATATTATAATATTCTCTTATCTCTTATTCAAGAATGATTTCAATTATTTATCTTGAGAAATCCTTAAAATCATTTCTTTATTGGACTGTCACATGGCATGATATTTTAATTATTGTCAACTATGTTCTTAATTTTTTCAAAATCAGTTTACATGGTTCAAAAATGCTTGTTTTCATGATAGTTATTTTTTAATAGATTTTTTTCTTTTATTTTTGTTTTTTTCCATGATCAAGGGCTTAATTTTTAATTTTTATATGGATTCTTGTCCTTAATTTTTTTATCTCTATATATTATGAGGCATGATATTTTATAAATCTTTATTATTTCATTTGTCTTAATTTTCTTAAAAGTTAGTAAAATTTTTAGAAAATGTTTTTTTTAACTCTCTATTGTGTCTATATATATTATTTACTTTCTCTAAACCTCTCTCTTTTAATGTTAATTTTTGATCATATCTAAGTGGGACTAATTTTTGATAGAGCAAAAAGATAAAATAATGTTTTTTTAAATGGTGTTTTATCAGTGGGGGGAACGTTGTTTCGAATAAAAACAAAGTGGGACATGTGGTTTCATGGAAATTTTGGTAAAATCCTTCTCTTCTTCTATTCCATCGTCCTTATCTTGATTTTTTATATAAAATATTTTTGGTCATAAAAAATGGGGATATTATGGTTCCATAAAGTATAATTTTTTTATTTATCGAAAACACTCTAATGTTTTTTTAACTTATTTAATATTTTTATAGTATATTTTGGATTTTAAATTTTGAGTTATAATGGTAGAAAGTAATCTATACTAAGGATGTATTTTAAATAGCTTCAAAGAAAATTTTATAATTCATTTGTATCGCATCATTATTGGATAGTAGATGTAGTTCCATCAGCTTCTTGGTAGAAAGTTTAAGAACCAGCATTATTCCTAAAAAGTGTTTTAGATCCTAAAAATTAGGAGGAATATTGTACCTCGATGTGCAATTGTTTTACTAATCACAAACATTATAAAGTTTTTCTAACTTGTTTTATGTATTTTCTAGTATAATTTTTTCCCTCATTTTGAGTTATAATAGTAAGAATTCATCAATCCTAAAGGTAGGTTTTAGGTAAGTTCAAATGAAATGTTACAAGGCATGTGAGTAGTGCAGCATTGTTTTTAATAGTGTTAAAATATAAAGGAATGTTTTGTTTAAAATGGTTTTTTATCTAGGGGTAAATTTTGATTCAGAGCAACACAAAAGGTGAGACATGGTTTCATGAAAATTTTTGTAGACTCCTCATTTTATCTTATCCCTCTTCCTTATCTTGATTTTAAATAACAATTATTTGTAAAAATAAAAAGGGGAGATTTTTTGTACCCCAAAGTTTATTTTTTTAATGATCACAAACACTCTAATATTGTAATAACTTGTTTAAAATTTTACCTAATTTATCTTGTGTGTTTTTTTTTGAGTTATAATGGATGGAATTCATCAATTCTAAAAGATGATTTTAAATAGGTTCAATGGGAATTTTAAAAATCATGTGTAGAAATTAAGCATTGAATAACTGATTTTATGTGGTAGAACCACTTGGATCCAAAAGGCATCATTTCCATCCAATGGGGATAAGATAGTGAGAATGTGTTTCCAATGGCTCCATTGGTTACCCAGTGGTGGATACTGAGTATCTATCAGTGTTAAGGAATACCTAACAAAGGTGAATTTATTATGGTAAAAAGGTATCTGATTTGGGTGTTTAATACCTTTTCTCAACTCCTCAGACCCTGGAACCTTATAGAGGCTATAAAAAGTGGATTTATAATGTATGTACCTTCACCAAATTATAGTGTGAATTAAATAAGATTTTCTTTAATCTTCAACAACTTCATAATATTTTCAAAATATTGAATGTTATGTCTTCATAATCCTTTCTCAAAGAAGATTAAAGTGAATAACATATGGGGGATTAAGGAATCAAATAAAGAAAGTTGTGTTCTTAAATGACTTTAGAAAAAGTCTGAAAAAAAAATTGTATTCAATTTTTGTGCCTCTTTATCACTCCTCCTACTGAGATGATTAGTATAACCCCTTGTCTCTGAGTACAACATTGAAATATTTCTTAATTAGCTATTGAATTATATGCATTGTAAATGGATTTAAATTAAGTAATTCATCTATTATCATCTCCCTCTATTTCATTGTTTCTTGGTTATCCATTAAAACTAAGGTATTTGGGTTATTTCTATTTCATTAAAAATAAGGGTTTTGAGATCTTTGGTTTTCATTAAATCCAAGTTATTTTGGTTTCTTATTTATCAGTAAAACCTAGCAGTTTATTAAATTGAACCCCAAGATCATTTCCATGGGGAGAAGACATAGGGGTAACTTCAGATACTATTTTTGAGATTCTTTACCAAATTTTCTATGCCCATTTACTTTTTACTTTTTAAATTTATCAACACTTGGACTTAATTATCTAATTTTTATTTCCTCTACTCTTTACATTGAAATTAATATATATTGGCACTATATCATCATATCATTTATAAAATTATTTTATTTATCTTATTTATTTTTTTAAATGGAAATTCACCCCCCCCCCCACTTTCAATTATCTTTGACCAACAATAACCTATCATGTTCCCTATTTTGTGATTGGGATAGCCTCCTGTGTACCCTCTTTCAGTCTTGGGATAAACTCTTATGTACCCTTTAATCTCACAAAACAATAATATTTACCCAATGAATTGGAAGGATATAACAATCCCACTCATCACATAACTGTAATTCATTCCTTTTTATTCCATTGGATCATGAAAAAATTTATCCTTACATCAAATATTATCCCTTGAAAAAAAATGAGATTCATCAATATTTCATTATCATAATAATAATCCATATATAGAAAGAATAAAGATGGTATCGTTTTATCATATATCCAATCAATAATAAGAAAAATAAAAGGATATTTTTATAGATGAAAAATAGATTTAAAATATCACTAGCATATCTCTAGAGTAAAATATCCTTTTCATATCAAAATCAATTAAAATATAACATTTTCCAAAATATTAAGGAAAAAATTTTCATTGAAAAGAAACAATGAAACATTTATATAAATATTCAAATAAAATAGAATTAATGGTTAAAGTAAAATTATCCCATGTGGTGTAGGTTAAAACAAAAAAAATATTTTTCATTTTCAGAAAAAATTTAAAAGTACCTCATTCGGAAAATGACATGATGTTTCTATTAAAATATTTTATAGAAAGAATAAAATGGGTAAAAATAACTTTAATAAATATTTAGAGAATTATAAAAACATTATTGAAAAAAATTTAAAGAAAATATGTGAATGGAAGAAAATTATTATTGAATAAAGAGATAAATAAAATCAACATTCTTTAAAAACATTCATTTGGTTACTTGGGTTCTTAGAGAGAGTTAAATGATAGTAAAATATGTAATATATGAAAAACCCATAGGAGAAGAAAAGAAATAATATTTTAGAGAGATAGATCATATAATTTCATATTTTTAAATTTGATCATAAGTGGGCCCAGTAAAAATGATAATGTTACATAATGCCCTTACTACATTGTTATCTTTTGAGTCATAAGTCTCGTGAAGGAAATAACATGATGTGAAACTTTAAATACCATAATTATAAGGATATTCCTAAAAAATCATGTCAAATGGGTACTAGATATACCTATTAAATATGAATAGGTTCAGAAAATCAAACATTTCTCAATGAAATAATATTTTTATGAAGAACCCTTACCTCAAGTCTAACTTGCTTTGTAAGCACTCTATCATCCTCTTCTTTAAGAGATCTCATTTTCCATACACCTTAATCCTGGAAATATTGGTATTAGGAGAAGAAAAAAGCTCTAGGATTAAGATAATGAATTTTATAATGTTTTGGAGTAGGTATTTATTGATCTAGAAGACTCAAAATATGTGAATAATGGAGGATAAGGGGTTACCTTTTATAAGTGAGGGGAGGGGCACACAAGGAATTTATTAAATGATTTCGATAATATATGGTCAATTTCATGTTAAAGTGGCTCAAATAGACATTAATTCAAATTTAAGATTATATAAGGCTGAAATATCTTCAACAAATAATAATTATACACGTATAGATAGAAATCCTACCTTTTTTCATAGTTTAACCCATAGTAAACTCTTTTTAACCTTAATCATGGTAACACAATTTTACTATATTTACTATTAATTATAACCAAAAATTTAGTTAACACTATTAAATTATAATAATTAAGATGATTCAAAATATTTAATCCATTTTACTATATTTAATTTCTAGAGTTTGAAGAATTTAATTTTAAATAAGGGCAAAAAAACGCAATGAAAGCCAGATTTTAGAAAAATGAATTTTAAGCATTAAATTTGAATTTCTTCCATTACATGACTTGTAAAAACCATCAAATAAATGTTGAAATATATTATTGAATATATAATCAATAAATTTAGTTAAAATAATAAATTAATATATATTTATTTAATTTATTAGGATAAAAACACATTGTAAACTAATTTTTTTTAGAAATTTGTGTTTTTAAGCCCAAAAATAAACTTATACCAAAATAAAGTATAATTATTATTAATATATAATTAATTAGATTATTTATAATTAAATTATAATTATTTTATTTTAATATAAAATTAAAAACATAATTGTAATTTTTTTAATTACTAAATTTAATGAAAAGAAATGATAGTTTTAGAAAATCTGTAATTTCAATATTCACTAAAGAATACATCCTTTTAGATAATTCATAAAAATTAACTATAAGATAAAATTAAAATAAATATTTTAAAAATGTTATTAATTTCTTAAAATAAAATTTCAAAAAATGATAGAAATTAATTATAATTTCCGTTCAAAAAATTTAATAAAAATTATTTTTGAAGAAAACATATTTTTGAATAATAAAATGAATTTATTGAAAATTGAGTACTTATTTATTATTCATTAATTAATGTATTTTAATTATTTAAAACATTTCTATATATTTTTTATAATATAATTATTAATATTTATACATGAAATTTTTTATGGCTAGGTTATACAGGATTAATCTATCGTAGTTTATTTAGACTCTTGGTTGCTTGTAAAGAAAATTATTGGATACTTCAGATTTTTTTAAGAAAAAAATTAAAATAATTGGGTGTTATAGGGATATTGTCCTGAGATTTTCTGAGAGATCTTGAGTGATTCAACCCACTCCCACCCACTCATATTTAGGATGTTGTATGGCGAGTGTCCTAGTGGGATAAAATGGGGGTGGATATCCTGAATATTGTGTGAAGCATGATGAGGAACTCCGTCGAATATGAAAGTTGAACCATAGGTAAATCCATGAGAAGCCTTTATTATAGGTCTGGTGATTGTTTTATCACTGGGGGTTCTACGGGGATCCCTATCAGTGTCTGTATATCAACAAATTGGGAACCATAGTGTTTCCATGGGCGCAGTGGTGACCCATTAAGGGTACGACGGGGAGATCCATGGTTCATGCCATATAGACTCACAAAGCATAGAAGTGTGGTGTTTATAATGTTCATTCTAGGAGAGAAATCATTCCATAGTGCCGCAATTCCAGGAAATGGACCATGACACAGTTCGGTTGACTGTCACACTTGTGGGCATGACAATATAAGAGTGATTTGGTAAATCATACCATATGGCCTTAAGTTATTTCCCTTCCTTGGCCTTTAAGGACCATTAATAAGTAATAAAACTTTTTTTGTGGTTATATATAAATCCCAATGGGCAGTGATGAGGCTTGAACCACTGAGGGTCCCAGGTGTGTGCTTTTTTATTTGTTGTAATCCCTACTACTCTATATAATTTTTCTTAAAAAACATAACTAATAATATTTAAATAAAAATTATAAGTATTAATATTTTTTATTATGAAAAACAAATATTAAATATGTTTATATAATTATTATTTATTCATAATAATGTCAAAAAATAATTAATATATGAATTTTTATATATCAGGATTTAATTCTTTTGTATTTTATATATAAATTACAATAAAATTAATATTATACATATTTTATATATTTTGATATACTCGTGTATATGTTGAGTTCACCCATTACACACATACATTTCATTGGGTTCTTTATAGATGAATATACATGCCAAAACTCATGCCACTGGGTCCCCACCTGAGTTGGTAGTATTCCAAGTGTGAAACCCCAATACTACCTCCAATAAGTCAAGGGTTGATGAATTTCACTGACAAGGAATAATACATACATTTGATACCTTAGACTATAAAACCTATATAAATAATATATCACCATCAATCCACAAAAACCAAAATCATGTATGATATAACCATTATAAATAAAAAGACGCATGCATACATGATAAACATTCCATCAACAATATACAATTAATAATGATATACAAGGTAAAATTTTGAATTCCCAACCATACCAAAGAAAATATTAACTAAATATATTTGGATGAGAGAATCACCACATCAAGTAAACTCCAATAATGATCACTTTCATCCATGAATCCCGACAGGATCTACTAAACATTGACCCCACTAGCTCTATGCCCACTGAGATTTCCACCAACTTGTGTGATATCTTCATAGACACAATATGTGTGGGACAAGTAATTTTCATGTGTTATTTTAAAAATATCCATTAACATATCCCAAAAACATAAAGGGTCTTAGGATTTCAGTCAGTGAACAATTGGGGGCCAAAATTAATATCCACCCAACTCAAAATGAAAGGGGGAGAACAGAAAAGGGGAAGAATATACGGCTTCACATCCTAATTACGCCTCTATAAATCCCATGAGAATTCCACAATACCCCTTAAAATTATAACCATATCATTTAATTATGACTCAATGAATACAGCACAAGCCCAAGGGGAAAACGCCTCACATATCATTCGTGAAAAAGACACCTCACATCTTAGGAGAAAACACCTCCATGCTCATCTTGGATAAAAACAGCTCATGCCTCATTGGAAAATACCACCCTTCTCATTTTCAGAATGGATTACCATCCATATATGGTTTATATAAAACATACCACTTCCCAAATAACCTTGAAACAACCCTGGGTATCTAGTCAAGATGATCTTATACCATAAGGGAAATTTCCAAACCACAAGATACATCCTGTATGCCAACATCGCCATTTTCCTAGAACATAAGGTTATGTATCATACTCACTTGAAAGTCATTTTTCCTAGAAAAATGTCTCATACCTAAAACTTACCATATTTTCATACTCCCATAGAGTCCAACATTGATTTTCTGCTTAAAGTGGGTGACACACACCTAGTTGGAAAGAACATGTTGATCGAGAGAGTTTTGACCCCACAGATGGGTGAACCATACCCCATCCCATAGAGAGTTCCCTTCCCTACCCAAAAATTGTGAAAAAACATCTTCAACCATTCTAGGACCAAAGATTCATCCAACACTAATCTACTCTATGGTGTGCATTAATCAATTGTAAGGTGTACCCCTACATACACAACCTAGCTCACTAGAGTAGCATACCAAAATGGAAACCTAGAGAAACCTATAACCAGAAGTCCCTAAATCACTCAATCTATAAATGATTCAAAAATTTCCAATCCATCATAACTCCAATATAATATCATATTGGGGGACCCGCACCTCACTAGAGTGCATAAACCAACTGATAGAGTCACAAACCCGTAGCATTCCCACTATTCATACAACTTAACCACTAAAACCATAATACCACCATTCATAATCATATCAGAGGACTCATTCACTTTCATAACATGTAAAATAGTTTATGGGTTCACCAATACCCTAGGGATCTCTCACTAAACCATGGGCTAAGATCATTCAAGAATAGTACCCTCTCCTTCCACATAAGAGTTATCCCACACCTCAAGAGGGGGATATAAGGATCTAAAACATGGAATAGAGAACCAGAAACCTATAAATCTAGGTGAGTACCACCCACATCACTTACTAGTTATAGAATCTGCACAATGAGGATAGAACTAAGGAACCCCACCTTATCATAAGGGATGACCCTCACCGTGGAAATTATTCTAGCCCAGGGGAATACCCAAATCACATATCTATGTTGATCTTACCTCATAGTCATTAGATTCAAGGTTTTATGAAAGGTTAAATGATATTTCTTTGTAATCTCCTCAATATACATCCCATAGTAACTTAAGTGATGTTATAAGGGAGAAATAGAATACCTCATCCATAGTAGAAAACAACCATAAAGACCATATTGAATTCTAGTGTATAAATATCTCCCCATACTCCTATCAATGCCAGATTCACCCACTCTTCATATGGGTGTATGAAAAGGAGGGAATATAATCAAAACTCCTTGAGCTAGTGTCTATCAATATTCCCCTTCAGGCCTCCCTACTTCGAAGGAAATTTCATCAATAAAGGATATCCTAACCACATATGTTTTCCACTCTTCCATCATCAAAGGACCTATATTATCTAATAACTCTCTAAGAAAAATGATCTCTAAATACATGCAAGGGTTTTATACATCAGTGTGAGAATGTTTCTAGGGGGTTCACCCCCCCCCACACATTTACTCTAAATCATCTTCATGGGGAAAATAATCACTAACAAAACCAAAATATATATCTAATGGACTCTAATAATATTGAGGATACCACTATCACATTCTATGTGGAAATGTTCTTATAGTAGACCGTGTACTTGTTCAAATATGGCTCTAGGGTGAGAAAATATTCAAAATATCATCATAAGTAGGGTATACAATGTGTATCATGGAGTAAAAAACATTTACACCAATGCCACACTCAATAATTTTACAACATTTATCTCACTGTGTATTTAAGATATACCTGATATACCACCTGATATGTGTGGAATTTAAGTTGAAGAGACCACTTTGTGTATGTGAATTGTATTTATTTTCAAATGATTGTCATTAGGGGACAATAGTGATTAATGAAATTGGAATATTACAGTTATTTAAATATGATTAAGAAGTTCAAAAGTTAATAGAGATTGGATAAATTCCACAAGTCTTAATATTCCATGAAGCATGTGAATGGTTTGAATACTGTGAGATTCTAGGTGTTTTCTGGAAAATTTTTATTGATTCATTTTAAGAAATTGGATGCCTTGGTTAGATAATTATCTTATTTAAACATGAAAATGATTTGATGATATGTATTTCACAAATCTCATAATTTATTTGAAGAATATTTTATGCAATCCTTATGAAGGAAAGGGGGAGAAAAGGTATTTTTAATTGGTTTCGATTTTGATTAGAAAGAAAGATATTGTTGGATGATTTTGAATCATCATGGTTGGTTTTTGTAAGAACTCAGATCTTTATTTATGGTATGGATCATGATTTCGGGTTGTTTTTTAGGAAAAAGGAGGAAAAGAGATTATTCTATGTACATATTGTGTACTTCTGAGTACATTCCATGTAACTAGCATTCCGCGTATAGTGGTTTACTGGTCGTGTAACGGACGAGTATATGGTCGTGCGGTGACTTGACAGACCACTAAAGTCGGGGGCCGGCTAAGGGTACTACACATCATGTACATATGATTAACACATTGTGTATTTTTCTTTTTAATTGACATATCATATTGGGATCACATCTTATGTTCGTAAATGTCTTCTTCTCCCTATGGTTCATATAGGAGAGTGACAGGACAGATTATGATCTTCGAACCCCTCTTGATTATCCTTATGAGCTCCGATTGAGACATTGTCGGGTGTGTTGGAAT
Organism: Viscum album; assembly: GCA_963277665.1. NCBI lineage: Eukaryota > Viridiplantae > Streptophyta > Magnoliopsida > Santalales > Viscaceae > Viscum > Viscum album. The sequence goes on from OY728163.1 coordinate 879,466,442, forward strand.
CCCACTGGTGAGTTCTCAAAACCCATCTATCTTTTCTTATTGATTCCTTTTCTCTTGTGAGTTATTCAAGTTTGGGATTTTTTACCTTTTGTAGATCTATACATATCTAGTCTAATTAAATGGTCGACATTCAAGTATATCGATCATACAATACCGAGGTAGGTGGTTTGTTCCTTTTGTTGTTCATATTTGGATTATATATGCTAAAAGTGATGCATACCCATGATTGAGGTATTTCTTGATTTGGAATTTAACCCAATTTATTACCTGCTATAGTTTTATTGATTGAGTATGGGTTGTCACTTAAGTGTAAGGTTATATACCTTGTTAAAAGACACCCCATGGGGTTTTTTACCATGATTGATTGTTTATAGTCATTTGGTCTAGAATGCCTATTAGTAATTCCTTGTTTTCCATGACTTTGTTGATTAGGATGGAGTTTTATTGATTATATAGAATTTATGAGATATGCATGTGAATGATTATACATGTTTTAGTTTCAAATTACATGAGATGATTTGATATTATATGTGCGCTATTTTACACAAGATCGTGAGAGCCTTGGTGTAGATGAGTGATCCAAGGGTATTAACCATGAGGGCTACCCAGGAGGCCGTTTATAATTTATTGATTCCATGTTGACCTAGAGGTATTGACTGTGAGAGCTACCCATGAGGTCATTTATAATTTATTGATTCCATTTTGACCTAGGGGTATTGATTTCTAGAGTTTCCCAGTTGTTATTCTTAAATGATTAGTGATATGTTAGACCAAAGGGGTTAGACAATGAGAGATTCCCATAGGGTTGTTATTTAATGAATTGGTTTTGTGTTAAACCAAATGTTTTAGACTGTGAAAGATTTCTCAAAGAGTTATTTATGAATGATTAAATGATTTTTATGAGTCTTCCAATCCAAATAACAAGCTTGGAATCGGTCTTACATTATTGTTTTGATGGTCTTCTAAGACATATGTTTTTTTTCTTTACATAGAGGATATATAGCTTAGTCTAGATCACTGGGTTACATGATTCAACAGACTGAATAATTGCTAAATTTAAATGAATGTAATTTAATACTGCAGGATTGGTTAGTTTTGAGTATTTCCTAGTTTATTGATTAATTTTCCTATTACCTACTATATAAATTCACTGATAGTTAGGCATAGATCTTTTTCTGTTTGACTATTAGTATTAGTCCCATGCCCCATTTGGGTCATTTGTTTTACCAAAATAGATATATTATTTCATGTATAGATAAGGGAAAGAATCATTCTACATCAGGTACATGATTTCTATTGGAGCTGGAGAGCATGGGACCAAGATGAGGCTTGTGATGCTATTGGAGTTTACTTGTTTCTTTTGTACTTTGGTTTTTGTATTTCTTTCCAGTATTGTGAATTTTCTGGTTGTTTTCATAGATACATATTACATACATCATCTATATATATTATGGTCTCTATTATATTTACTTTCAGCCTTCCGTGGGATACTTTTGTTGGTATTACTATTTACTCTTGTTTACAATTTGTTTTCTGATATGTATACTCTTCCAATGAGGTAATAGTTACCCCAATATTATACCTTGGACCTCAATGCTAGTTGGAAGCCTCTAGGGGGTAAATCTGCTTGAGGTTATGTGACAAATAGAGTCCGAGGAACCTTCGGGTAGCTCTCTGATCCAGGATGCTTCTATTTTGTTAAAGCATAGTTTTAAGATAGCACAGTTTCCCAATGTTTTCCACTTTTTGTGGTTGAAATTTTGGAATATGGGAAGCATCTAGAAATATAGATATACTAGAAGACCTTCTAAAAATAGGTCAAAGAAATGAGTTTTGTAATGATGGGATTTTCAGAGGGTGTTTCTTGAAGGCATTATGATTCTGATATTGATCTCTATGATTATGAGAAATATGAGCATCGTGAGGTGAAAAATGGATTTTATGGAAGGCCTTATGAAAATATTGAAAAATAATGAGTATTTTTAATATTGGATTTGTGATATTTTTTTGTGAAGGTAGGAATATTCTGACAGTGATCTCTTTCATTATGAGAAATAAGAGCATCATGAAACGAAACATGGATTTTATGTAAGGCCATAATAAAATATGGAAAAATGAATGTGTTTCATAGATATGGGATTAACAAAGTATGTTTCATGAAGGCATGAATATTATGAAGATGATATCTATGATTACGAAAAATAGTATCATCAAGGTGCATGATGTATTTGATGGTATCTCTGTGATTATGAAAAGCTTTATGAATGGGAAATTGTCCCAAAGCTTCACCAAAAAGATAGAACAGTGAGAAAAATGGGAGACATCCAAAAAATGGTGCTTACGTGGATAGAAGCTTCTAGAATTGGAGGAAAGACCTATAAATAGGCATTTATCCCCATTGGAAAACTATCAAGACTTAAATAAATATCTTAAGGCTCTTGGTTCGTGAAGGTGACTCGTGAAGGTGGTTCATATGAAAAATTTCGTGTAGGCTTTGATAGAAAACCAAATTATTTAATCATTATTAAAGTTGATGGAATTCATGAAGGCCATAAAAATATGATTGAAATTATGGTGCTTCATGAATTTTAGGTCAGATTCATGAAAGAAGGGTGGTTCTGTGAAGGCGTTTTTCTTCATGAAGGTTGTAAGCTTCCTAGGGGAGCTTCATGAGTGAGCTTTGTGAGGGAGTCCATGAATGGAAATCTTTAATATCTGGTTTAGATGAACTAGTGGTTGGGTATAATACCCCCATTGTATTTTTATAATTGATACCATGTACGTACTTGGATGATACACAACTGAAAAAGAAGAGAAAAAACACATAGTTTGTTTGTGTTAAGAAGAACCATATGTGCAACTAAACTCATATCCACAGAAAAGAATAAAGAGAGTGTGGTCAATATATATTCAAAATTTCACTCCATATTAATTTTTATGATGTTAATATGAGATTATTTTCATTAGTTTAATAATCCTATATTATGTTTTTGAATCTAGTAAGAAGAAAAATAAGTGATATTAGTGTATTGGTTTTTTCACTAAAGTAGGAAGAGTAGAGAAGAGAAGGTGAATGACACAATTAATATCAGTTGATCATCATTTTGATCAGGGAATAATTTATTCCATAGGTCTACTAAATTCATTTTATTATGACTAATAGTGGAAGAAGATAGTGCAAGTATATTTTTGCTTCTAGGAAGAGGTTAGAAGAAGTTGCTTGCCTGATGCTGTGAAAGGAACCAAGTGAAGTAAAAGGTTATGGAAGAAAAAATCAGTACTGTGACATCCAACAGGTATCAAAAAGTTGAATAATTTATTGGTGTTACAAACACTTATCACTAAGGAGAAGACTATCTTGGTATGCAGTATAAATTTTTAGCCAAGTGCTATAAAACACAATCTATTTGATTGTTTTCATAGTGCTGTAACAGTGTAATGGTATATCCTACTATTTTTAACCACAAAAAGGATTATTTCCTAGTGGTTGTGTGGTCAAGATTATTTATAGACCATACCAAGGACTAGATACTCTTATTGAGTATGGATCCTTGTATAAATATTGTCTTTTATTTTATTACTTTCATATACTTGCATATGACATGGAAAATAAAATAATAGAATTAGGATCCTAATAGGACTAAGATGTACATGGATAAAAAAATTTTAAATTTGATTAAAAATACCCAAACACTAATTCACCCCCCTCTCAGTGTTATGTGTATCCCAAACTGGTCCTTATAATTGGTATGAGAGGGAAGGTTAACCTCTGTTAGACTCTCTTTAGTGAATCTATTCTCTTTTGATGACTTGAGTTCCTTTCATGAGTTATCAATGAAGTGCAATTTTGGTGAAGATTCAGTTACTTCTTAGAAAAATACTATATCTACCAAGACAATGATAAAAAATAAAAATAAAGATAAGATAAAGTTGAATAAGAATTCACTCTTATCTAAATAAGATGGTATATCTTTTTCTCCATGCCTCACTAACAATGAAGACATACCAGACTTGGAATTTAATGAGAATGTGGCTTAAGTTTAACCAAGAACATGGATAACCTTCCTACATCTAATTATAAGGAGTTATGTGTTAGTACATTTAAAATCATTTTTGAAGATGAAGATTCTAGCACAAGTGGTTATGATGATCGATCTACAACTTCTCAAGAGTTATCAGTTGATAGATTAAGAGTTATTCAGAATGGTTTTTCTAAAGAAAGTGCATCCCATGTTTATGGAGTATCTCAATGTATGCAGGAAGATTTCACCTGGATGGATAAAGAAACTGATTTTCTAGAGAAGGGATTTCATGAAAAAAAAATTGACTATTTAAATCCCCCTAGACAAGTTGTAACCTTTGAAGAAAAAAAGAGGGAACCTGAAATATGTTCCTCAAAATGGATCAAAGAAGTTGAAGTAAAAGATCTTGTAAAAAGGACTCCAGAAGAAAATATCTATGAAATTGAAGGTAAATTAAAAAATATAAATGATTTCAAGGGTTTACAAATAGAATAAATATCCATGAAGATCAAATAATTTGACTCTTTGATTCAGAACAAAGTTAAGTTTCATGAAGATGAAGTTGAAAGAATAAAGAAAGTCTATGAGGAGAATATGATTATGATTGAAAATCAAAAAATTCATCCTCAATGTAAAAAATTCTAGAACTGGAAAGTTAGTTGGCCAATCTTGAGAATAAATATATTGAGTCTTCATAAAATAATAAAATATTTACTACTAGAAATCAATGTTCATTAGAGGATTCTACTGTGAAAATATATCTAACAAGTGATGGGAAGATCATGACTTCATTCAATGATCTATCACAAGTAGCTAAGAAGGAAAAGGTACCATCCATACCATCATTTACTAATGTTTCTAAATCTATATCCATAAACAATGTAGGTAGGAATACAAATCCTATAAAATTATATGAAATTAAATGTCATAGGAACATTACCACCATGTTTAGGGTGGATAAAAAGAATGATTTGGAAGGTGGTTCCCCATAAAGATCACAACAAATCATGAATAAGACCTAACAATCTCATTTAAAAGTTATCCGGAAATCAGGATTTGTAGTTCAATGTTAGTGTTGTAATATATTTGGGCACTTTTCATTTTATTTTTGGTATAAACCTCAAAATGTAAAATCATAAAGGAAACCGATCACAAATGGAGAAATCCATATAATAATAATCAATATCCACAAGTCCAAAAGCATATTTATACTGTAAATATATTTTTAATGTTTGATAACATCTATGATGTATGTAATAGAAGTGGTCACAATCTAAGTGCATGCTCATCTCAACATGTATCTAAAGAAAATAAGAATACAAGATCACAAAATTTGAGTTGGAGGTAAAAATAAACCTTGGGATGGAATTTGAATAATGATGTAAAAAAATTATCCCAAGGATATTCTATAAAATATTGGTGAGAAAACTATGGATTCTAAATCCAAGAAGTTAAAGGGTAGTGCATCCAAAAGAACTACTAAAAAGGATGGCACTCATAAGAAACCATATAGAAGATAAAAATATAATTCCACAATTCCTAATGACATGTTCGTTTTCTAGACTAAATATTTGGAAAGTATAATAAAATTTGATGATGAAAAAGGTAAGGCCAGTTAAAGAGGAAATGAAAAGATTCTACATAATTGAGAAAAAGTTAATGAGAGGTTGTAAACAAAAGGAAACTATTTTGGTATAAACATTCTATGTGAGAGATGAAATAAATATTGTCGCATTGAAAAGGGTGGTTTAACCTTATTTCCAAAACAAGAATTAGTCCTAAAAAGGAGTAAAGATGTATCATCAATGATTACTCTTAAGAAGAAAAATTCTCTACACAAATCATAAGAGGATGTGAAGAGATCCATGCTACCTCAATATAAATCAAAATAGAAGTTAAAATGTGAAATCATGAATACTGGATCAATATGAGAAACTTGGTTAATAAGAACATCTCAACCTTTCTATTCATATTAATGATTAAAGGAGGATCTAGCATATTATCGTAAATCTTTGTGTATTGTATTTGTTTTTATAATATAGATAATTGATGTTTAATCAAGTTTATAGGGGGAAACCTAAGAATTAGCGAGTGATGTAAATTTTTGATAGCAAATTTTAATAAGATGTTCTATTCTATATATCAAGTATAAAGAATATTACATCTTGTTTTGATCTTATTCATGATATTTTTTAGAATAAATTTCCTAGAATGTCATCATTGATGAAGTAGTGAAAGTTGTCCAGTATGGACAATCACAATATGAAAAATTATTTTAGTGTATTCTCCATACTGGATTTTCTTGAAATCCATTCATGATGATATGCACCATTATAAAGATAATGAGAACTGTTTCCCTTTAGGGGATACAAATAAAGAAGCTTCTATAGTTATTATTTAAGTTTGTATCAAACCTGATTATTATTGAAACATCATGAAGATCATATCATGGTCAAAGTTTTGTCTCTCTTAATATCTCATCCTAGGACATTAGAAACAAAAAACATTTTTCAAAGGGGGTGGAATTGAATTATTCAGTTACATTAGAAGAATGGAAGTTCCCTAAGATCACTTATCTTACTATTCAAGTTGACTGTTTTTGATCTATTTGTTGAAGTGAGTTTATGAGTTTCTGGATGATTTTTATTATAAATATTCATCTCACATTTAATAACATCATCCTAGAATTAAAGTGAATAATCCTTGATGAAAATTTTTTGTGTTCTCATTTATTAAGTTATCATGATCATTTGGTAATGGATTGGTTTGTTTTCTAAGTCAAATCCCCTTGTTTTCTACATGAATCATAGATCAAGTAGACTTAGAGTGAAATGATGGATGGAAATTACTTAATTATGTACTGATACCCTTTTTTTATTCCCATGAACTTTTTATTTCTTATCAATAAGGGGGAAATAATGTGAAATGAATTTTTGAAAAGTAAAGGGTAGGGAGAAGATAATAGTTCAATGTATTGACCAAATCATTTGGAATGAACATTGAAGGTATGGAAAAAAATACAATGGGGGAGATTGAAGATCCAAGTTTTTGTATGTGGATTGTATTTTTTTTCAAATGATTGTCATTGGAGGAGAATGATGATCAATGAAATAGTAAAATTAATGTGATTTCAATATGATGAATTTCTAAAGTTAATAGAAAATTGATGAAGTCCCCAAGTCTTAATATTCCAAGAAACATGTTAATGGTTTCAAGATTTTGAGTTTCTAGGTGACTCCTAGAGAATTGTTATGGATTCATTAGATGACATTGGATGTCATGTTTGGATAATTATCCTAGTTAAATCTTGAGGTTCTTTTATGGTCTGTATTTCAAAAATATCATAATTTAATTGGAGAACTTATGATGCAATCCTTATAAGTTAAGGTGGGGAAAAGTTGTTTCTATTTTATTTCTATTTTAATTGTAAAAAAAGATGTTTTTGGATTATTTTGAATCATTATGGTTGGTTTTGTTGAAACAGGGTTTTATGGTGGCACAGTTTCTTAGTGTTTGAAAAAAATTTGGGGTCCAAAAATAGGAAGATGGAAAGAAACTAGAAAAATGGGTATTCATAAAGGATGTATTAATATAGGGAAAAGGCATGAGTTTCTCAAAGATGGTCTTCACGAATTGTGTCTTATGAAGGCAAGAAGATTCTAGTGGTGATCTCTATGATTACAAGAAATAGAAGCATAGAAAAGAGAAACATGAATTTTATGGAAGCCCATATGAAAATATGAAAAATTCATGAGTTTTATTAATATGGGATTCATGAATTATGTTTTGTGAATTCATGAAGATTCTGATGTTGATCTCTGTGATTGCGAGAAATGTGAGCATAATGAAGAAAAACATGGATTTTTTGGAAGGCCTTGTGAAAATATGGAAAAGGCCAGAGTTTCAAGAAGATAGGGTTCATAAAGTTTGTATTGTGAAAGCATATACATTTCCATGGTGATCTATGGGGTTATGAAAAGTAGGAACATTTTAGTGCATGAAGGATTTAAAGGTATCTCCATGATTATAACAAGATCTGTGAATGTAAAATTGTCCTAGAATATCACAAAAAATAGAGAAACACGAACAAAATGGGAGAGCTCCATGAAATTGTGATGACATGGCTAAAATCTTCTGTAATTGGAGGATAATGCTATAAATAGGCCTATACCCCCATTGGAAAAGTAATAAGACTTAAATGAATATCTTAACTACATAAGTTTTCATAGGTGGCTCATAAAGGTGGTTCGTGCAAAAAAGTTCACGATGGATTTGAAAGCCAGCCAAATATTTTAAGCATTGTACAAGTTAATGGAATTATTGAAGGCTATAAAAATCTAATTTAAATCATGGTTCGTCATTAAGGTTAAGTGAGCTTCATGAAAGAAAGGTGGTTCTGTGAAGAGAGTGTTCTTTTCAAATGTTGTAAGCTTCATGAGGGAGCTTTGCAAGGGAGCTTCATGAGAGAGCTTCGTGAACAAATTTTTTGAATATCTGGTTTAGGTGAACTAATTCTTGGTTATAATACCCCCACTGTGTTTCGATAAGTGATATGGTGTGTATAACTAGCTGATACACAACATAAAGAGAAGACAAAACACAAATAGTTCGTTTCGGTGAAGAAGAACTTGACGTGAAACTAAACTCATATCCACACAATATAAGAATGAGAGTTCAGTGAATTGATAATCAATTATTCAGTCCATATTCATTATAATGATTCAAAGCTGAGTGAGACTTCATTGTTTTGATAATAATACAGTAATTTTGTCATTATATAAAGAAGAAGAATACAATATCTTAGTGTAGTTTTTTTACACTAGAGAATTAAGAGTAGAGAAGAGAATGTAACTGGACAAATTGATATCAATTGATCATCATTTTTATTAGAGAGAATTTAGTCCATAATTCTACTATATTAATATTATTGTGACTGAGATTGGAAGAAGATATTTTAGTTATAATGTTTTCTATATGGAAGAGGTAAGAAGAAGTTGCTTGCATACTGTTGTGCAAGTAACCAAGTGAAGTAGAAGGTTTTGTAAGAACAAAGTAGTACTATGACATCCAATAGGTCACAATAGGTGGAAGACTTTCTAGGTGTTACAAACCCTTATCAATAATGAGAAGTCTATATTGGGATAAATTATAAAGATCCAACCAAGTTCTGTAAAACACACGCTATTGGATTGTTTTCATAGTTCTACATGAGTGAAAGGTTATATCCTAATCATTGTAACCACACAAAAAGATTGTTTTCTAGTGGTTGTGTGGTGAGGATTATTTCTAGGCCATTCAAGGGACTATATACTATTATTGAGTAGTGAACCTTTTAAGAATATTATGTGCTAACTCAACTTCATTCATATTCATTCATGTGACATGGAAAAGATAATAAGAGAATCAATATCCTAATAAGTCCAACAGGTACAAGGATAAAAAGTTTAAATTGAATTAAAAAGACCCCAACATTGATTCACCCCCCCCCCCCACCTCTCAGTGTTATCTTTATCCTAAATTGGTCTTAACATAAGCCATAAGTATCACTCAGTGAGTAAGGTCGGGACCCTAATCCATGTAATGCCAAACCATACGGTGTGTACACTCATCCACAAGAATTATAGAACCCAAGGACTTATAGTGTTGTTCCTGTGACCTATGTAGTGTCATGTAACCCTCAATGGAATTTAATACAACACTCTATATACCTCACACATGGTATATGTCCATGTACTTGGACACCCCCTGAGTCCTGTAACCTAATGGTCCTACATGGAGTTTCCATATGAACAAATTTCATCTGGTTATCATCTTCCTTCTTTATCAATCCAAAAAACCGCATGACATGTGTTCTTGAACTACTTGTTGTATGTTCTTAAAAAACATGTCATGTGATCAAAATTTTAAGGTGTAGAAATCCTGCAAGCAAGTAAATCCACATATTCCACTACAAATATCCCCTATATGAAACTTTATCTATCTTCAAAATCCCAAAGGAAAGAAAATGATAAAAAAAAATAATGAGATAGAAATAAAAATAATGAGCCCTACCTACCAACGAATCATTGAAGTTTTCAGGTTCACTTGCCACCAATTTATACTCTAGGGACACTACATCTTGATCCTTCTCTGATCACCTCCTTAGACAAAGACTGGTGTACCCCCCCCCCCAATCTCTCATTGTTATCAAGGTGAGTATAACCTTACTCTTGTGTGAATTAGGGGTATAATAGGGGAGGATAAAACAAAAATAGAAAAAAAAAACATTTAAAGTTCCAAGATATATCCATAATTCAAAAAAATATTATACCTCATCTAGGTAAAACTAGTCAATATGAACTCATCCACAAAGTTTTAATTTCTATCTAGGACACTATTTTGGAGATATCAATGTTCTCACATGTAGTAATAAATAATATTTATTTAATAACTATTCAATATCCCAAAAAAATCTATAACAAATATCTCTAAATTACATTCCAAGGTTAAAGGTCTCAACCTGATAAAAAAACTATAAGAAAATATTTCTAAGATCATTAACCAATTGAAATTTCCATTTTATCATTATTAAAGGCTTGAGGGTTAGAAACTCAAAAAATAGTTAAGTACTACACATGGGAAAAGATGAATCAATACAAACTCCCCAATTTCAAGACATCTCGTCTTAAAAAAGGAAATAATTAAAACACCATACCCGGAAGATCGAAACCCATCCTCATAGGAAAAGATGAAAACACCTCATATGAGCTCTTTTAACATTCAAGGGCCCATAAATCTATAGAGACCCAAAATGAAACCCTCTTGGGAATACATTACCTTTTTGTTACTTAGATCAGGGATATCGCATCTGATACTCTTATACCTCCAAGAATTCTAACTAACCTCAACCCATAACAGGGAAATCTTCTAAAAAACATAATAATAATTTTATAAGCCTCATTAAGGTTCTATACCCAAATCCTTTTAATTTACTAGATTGATCTATGCAAAAATCTGATAGGAGTTCAGGGTTGAATCCAATGTTGACTACATTTTACAAATTACTAAATTCTATTACAAATATTTACCCCCCATAGGTAGTTTAATAGATATTTCTATGTAGTGAAAACAACTATATTAATTTTTTACCTATCAATAATAAATTTCATGCATTAAAGTAATGCAATAATGAGGCCCATAATATTTTAACAAGGTTTAGTAAAAGGTCTTACCCCTTACCTGGAATTTTTGTTCCCCCCAATGAAGGATTATCTACTATAATATGATGTTGATTACAATGTGTGATTTTTATTACACCTTCATTGTCAGAGTCTCACTATAATTAAAACTTCTTATATCACTTAAGAATTAATTCTACATCTTTATATTGTGTTCAAAAAATTTCATTGTGGTCTCCCTATATACCCTTAGTTGTACAAGCTCTATAGTGTCCCACCATATACATGAATGTGTCCCTTTTTAGTTCTTATTTGAAATAGATATGAATATCAACATAATATTCTTTTTAATAAATAATATAGATCTATTTGTTGTTATAGGTAGCTTCTCTGAATTTTAGAAAGTCACCAAGAATACTCTATAACTCAGTCACTTCTCACAACATGGCTTTTTATATCTTCTATTGAATCTTCTAACATGTTTTTCTCACATAATTAAGTCTTGTTATCTTTTAACCTAGTATCTTCCCATCATTAATCAATTGATTCAACATCAATATATGAAACCATAATAATTATTCCCCTATTACTCTATTTTTTATATTCTTATGCTTCTTTAACAATTGTTATCACATGAATATCTAATTTTTTTCATTTGATTAAACACCTTCAAAATATTAAACTTTCATATAGGATTAGATTACTCTTATGTTTTAAAACATTTTTTTGTTCCCTTTTTTATATTTCTTCAAGAGGTGATTAAATATATGGAATAGAACAACTTTGAGGCTCACAATAAATCAATAAAAATGGATATTTATTTCTTTTCAATACATTCATAATCTCTTAAAACTCACATGAATAAATAGAAACATTAAATGTATTCCTAATTTTATAAATACTATTGATGTTATGTTGAAAATAAAAAATTTCTTCTAGTTCAAAAGTTTAAAAATGTAATACCCATTTTGGGATCCAATGATTTCATGTGTGTTGTTTTCTTTTCATATGGAGTATTCCAAAAATATCCCTAATACATGATTCTCATTTGAAAAAAAATTAATAAAATATTATTTCAACATTTTTCTGGCATAAATTTTTCTTCTCAAAATCATTCTTAAAATTAATATATTATATATCTCCACAACTATGTAAAAATTACACAAAAAATCATTTTTTATGTGGTGTGGAATTCATTCAAGTTTCTTAAACTTTCTGTCTTGAAAAAATTCCCAAACATCCATCTCATTACTATTAAACACTCACAGAACCTTAGATCAAAATAATTTATGATTTTATAAATAATATCTCAGTTTTTGATGGTTCTTCATCTTAATTATACCTGAAAAATAGATAATTCCATTTTCATCATCAATAAATACATATAGTGTAACTCTCCTTTCAATATTCCCAAAATTTCTTAGATCATGGAATGAATAATCATAATCATATTATAAATTCAAAAAAATAGCACATGCATCTTCAGGATATATATTTATATCTAAAGAAAAGTATGATATATATTTGTTCAAAAAGGTTTGGTCTAGAATAATATAGAGAGGTTTTGATGACAAATTTGTTTGGAACCAAATTGTGTAAACATGTGAACATGAGCAAGGTTGAAAAAAAATAATTTAGAATACTCATTAGATGTCTATTGTATTTGATAACATTGGGACTAGACATTTTCATTTATTGTGAAACTTTGTGCTCAATTTTAAATAGACCTAAGGGAGTCACACATGATTGCATAAAAGATGAAACATCGGGATGTAAAGGGAATAATGAATCTAGTACTCGTTAATAAATGTTGTACAGATTTAAAATAGCTTGGATATACTGATTTTTACTTGGAGGGTGATTATACAAATAAAAAATCAACATCATCTGTGACTTTTATTGTTTATGGGTGTAGTGTGAACTTGTATCGTGAGAAGAATAACTCATTGAAAATTATAAAATCTAAGTAATAATATGTGGTAACCACTCACGCATGTACATGGGTTTTTTGTATAGTTTTATGGTTAGTAGAATTGAAAGTTTAAACTATGAATCCATTAATTATTTTATATTATAATATGATTGTAATAAATATTCCAAATAACCCTATAAAACACTCTATATTTATGCATACTCACATAATGTATCATTCCATAAAAAAAGATTGATCACTTGAGATATAAATCGTAGATACATTTTATCTCAGAATTTGATTATAAATATCTTTATAAAATCTATTCCAAGAGAGAGATTCTATAAATTGTCATTGAAACTGCATGTTCAGCCCTTTCCTCTCACTTGAAGAAATGCGGTACTGAATCTTTCATGTTATTTGGATTGTGTTGGAAAGGGGTTTAAATAGTTACATAAATCTATAACAAAGTGGAGGATAATTAATGATCTAATGGAGTGTGATGATTTTCATGTCATCATAAGTTGTGTGAAATGTTGAATCAGGGGATTTTTTAATGTGAGATTTGACATGTGTTTTGTGGGGGAGTTTATCTACATCACTTGGAAAAAATATCTTGAAACTATGGGATGAAATTCTCTCAAAAATATAACCATATCTAGATTAGTGTTGTAAAAAAATTATCATATGGGAATGGTTGTGATATTACGATTATCATGATAAATAATGAGGATGTTTGAATAGATCTGAGGTTATATTGAAGAGTTAATATATTTTTCCAAGAAATATATAAAGGGGAGATTGAAGTACCTTTGGATTGATTAATGAAGTTATTAATGGTTTTAATTTGTTTTCAACATGTTTAAATAGTTTTTCATAGGTTCTTGGGGTTACTGATATGTTTTTTAAGTATATGGAATGTGTCTAAGAATTGATGGATTAAGTTTTAATAACATTTTAAGATTATACAAAAAGTCATAAGATTCTATCTGACCTAATAAATTGAAAAAGTACCCATCATAAGGCTTTGAGCATTGAGCGTAAGGATTTGAGAACTGAATTTATGACTTTATGTCTGAGTGTAAGACTTTGAGCATGATTTTAAGTCTTTTTTGTAAGGCATTTTTCCATCGTATGACATTAGCGTAGGTATTTTAGAGTATAATGAATTTCCATGAGAATGATCCTTCTGGTACTGAATGTATGACTTTACTGAGATTATATATTTTATCTTCCCATAATAAAAATTACATAAATAACAATATTATGAGTTTATGCTTTATGAAAATATGATATTTTAGAAGTAAAATATTCTAAAGAATATAAATCTAATGATGTTAAAACTAATATTAAACGATTAAAACATCACATATGAAATGTGATTCAACAATATTCATGTGATATTTAAAAAATTATAATTATATTAAATATATTTTTACATATCTGAGCTAGAATATCTGAACATTTATTATATTACTTGAAGTTTATGTTTTTCAAGAGAAACCTCCATATATTACGAAGGGAATGTTATAGTATCAATGTTTTGTTGGTATTAAGTACCTAAATCTCCTATTGATCGAGTATTGTTGTAAGATTATTTTTTGAGAGGAGTTATAAAATAAAATCTATGAAATATTTTTTATTACATGATCTGTTTAAAAGAAAATAGAATATTGAGATTAATCAAGTTGAATCTAAAAGTGACAACTGAAGAAGATTAGTTTTTCATCTAGTGTTGTTGTATCTTGAGTAAGAAGAAGAATATGTTTGACTATATATTTGTATCTAATGTAATTTTTATCATCATAGCTAAATAAAAAAGGAAAGTGACTTCACATGGTTTACTTTATTGTTCGGTGTAAATAATGTAGCGGAAAACAAGAAATAGGAATTCTATAATAGTGATTTTTTCTTTCAATCTTAATGTATTCTTAGTTTTATTTTTATAGCTACTAAGTTTGATGGGTTCAATTTAATGCTCTTAAATGGTAAGACTTTTGATTATATTGATTCTGGGAATATTTATATAGTGGAAAGAAAAAAATAGGTGATCTTATCAAAGTGTGTAGTATGGATATAAGAAGACTGGGTTGAGAAGAGAAGAAGAGTACTTGATGCCCAAAGCATAGAGCATGTCATTTACATCAGTACAAGTTAAATCACACAGTTATTTTATCTGAGTTAGATATTGAGAAGAAGTTAAAAATTAGGATCTATATGAAGTGAATATATATTCTTGAATATTTATAAAACTCATCCAGGAGGATCTATATCTATATTTTCTAAACCAACTGAACTCTCAAGAAGATCTTTATCATTATGGTTATATTTTATATATATAAGTAGTGAGAAACTATATATTCTGGTGTAACTATACACTATAATGGTGTAAATATGTTCCAATAATATAATCTCATGATCTATTATTTCTTACAGTGCAGAATAAATGGTTGGGGAGACTAACCAATCATAGAAATGGGTATGTTGCCCACAATGGGGATAAACCTTGTAAAAAAAATTGTATTATCTATTTATTTTCTGAATACACGAGTGACTTGGAGACTTTATAATTTATTTAATTTAATCATAACATATAATAGGAATTGAATTAATTAATAATAAATTGTAAAAAAAATTCTCCAATTATCCATCCCCCATTCTCAATAGAGTAATTCACTCCTATGAACTTCATCATATACTTCCAACCATGGGACTCCCATAGATTCCAACACAAATAAACACCAAATAACAACAATATCACATAGATATGGTGTATCTATTAATATATTTACCTTTTGGATGTCAATATAACAACATTCAATAGGATACCATGAATACATTTATATATAAATGATCTGATCATACCAAACTCTTCTACCAGATTCCTCTACAAGAGCACCATACCACAACAAAGGATCCCTCCATTCTTCCATTATAAATTAAACACAAATAATCATGAAATTTGATGATGTATATACCATTTAATAAAGACATAATTCATCCTATAATTCCATAAATTCAGTTAACAGTAGGAATAACTCACCCACACCACAAACCTCTATCGGATCATTCTTAATAAATGATCTGGTCTATCTAGAATGGAACTCAAAGTCAACATATAACCAAAAATCAAATCTTTTTAACCAAAATTCCATGTAATGATGAATCACATCACATATATTGAGATTTCATTGGGTATTTACTACAAAAACTATCACTATACCACTGGGGTGGGCAAATAGCCTAGATGACTAAATTCTATTTGGTCGAATACTCCGAGTAGTTGAATGGTCACGACCAGTCCTCGGGGTCCATACCGTGACTACCCCAAGCCTGCCTTCCATAGGATAGGGGCTGGCGACTAGCACTAAAGGCATAAATCCCGAAAAAAGGAAAGTAATTGCCTTTATAAAAGTAAAAAAACACAACAAAGTACACAACTGAAGTAAGAACTAAGTAAACTGAGTACAAAAGTAGGTTCTGAAAAGTAAATGGGGCAATATACAAACCCAACTGAATGTACAGTACAACTGAAAGAATGTACAACAGCAGTAATGTAAAATATCTACCACTGAGTCATCCTCCTGATATACCACCTGAAGGGTGGGTACAGATGGTCTCCTTAGCTCCTCAGGTCTAGCCGTCCGCTCAGTGTACATCCCGTCTAGTGGTCCACCCTCGGGTACTGTCCAGCTCCACAAGCCTCCACCTCGATCAGTGTTGTCCGTCGTCTGCATCCAACACAACGTAGTGTGGGCATAGCCCGTGCATGGGTGAGTATACGATACTTAGTAAGGACCCCGAGACCCCCAAAGGTCTCCCAGAATCCACAAAGGATAAACCACAAAGGAAATATACAAACACCAAGTATCAACCGACTCTACTTAGGTATATGCCCATACATATACCTAAGTCATCAATTCCAGTTGGGCTCCAACTCTAGAGCCCATGTACAACCCAGTCCACACAGGAACGAAGTCAATCACACCAATGGTAATGATTGAATAGTCAAGACTCAAGTCACACAGGTATACTACTCACGAAGTGGGGTGGAGATAATTAGATATAGCCTCTAAATCATCTTCGCCGCCGAACTCACATAGGATCTAAGTACAGAAGTCATCGCTGTCGAACCCACGTAGGATCCAAGTACAGTAACCATCATTGCCGAACCCATGTAGGATCATAGTACAGTCATCATCATTGCCAAACCCCCGGAGGATCCAAGTACAGTCGTCCTTGCTGCCGAACCCATGTAGGATCCAAGTACAGTCATCTCCGTCGTCGAACCCACAGAGGATCCCAGCACGGTAGTTGTCATAGTCGCAGTCGGCTCTAGGGTTTCCGAACATAGCGTACTCGATTCCAGGAGGGTCTGCTCCTCGTGTAAATGGGGTCAATACATTAAGTGTCATGAAGTACATAGTTGATGTATCTCGAAGTTCCATCTTGTCTAAAGGAACTCAACGCGACAGACAGCGCGTTAATCGGACGCCCAGTCTGAGAGATATTGGCTTTTCTGTTCCAGGGGCCTGGTTGGAAATATACTCATTCCAAACCCGGTTGATATCCAAAGATGCCCAAAACTCACTTAGAGTATCGCAAAAAGACTACCTCGTCGAAACGATCCCAGTGTCGTAGACGGTGCGTCGAGCAGACGCGTTGTAATGACCCAAACCCTCATGACCCCATCCTTTGCCAATTATCGGTGTGACCGATTGGTGGGACTGATCGGAGGGACCGATCGGTGCGACCGATCGATGAGACCGATCGGTGTCACCCAGCCTTGGTGGGTTTTTCTCCTACAGCCTCTCCCGTAACCCCACTTTTAGGCCCTTTTAACTTTTTGAAGCGTTTCAAGACCCTTTTTAAGCCATAATTAATATCTAAAAATCCTGAGACACCTCCCTATTAAATAACAATTAATCTTGAAGTGCGTAACCACCCAACCACTTAGAATAACCCCTATTCAACTTCCAAGGCGTTCAAATTTCTTATTCCGTAACAATGGGATTTTATTTGAATATCGCAGAAGAAGCTCTTCTTCCCCCTTCTTCCTTTTTGGCCGACTTCTCTCTTCTTTATTGTGCGTTTGAGGTCCTTTGTTACCGAGGCAAGTGGTGAACCTATGCTGGAGCCCTGCAAGTCGCACATCCCCTATTCCTAGGGCGTGGAGAAAAACAACGATCGTTGATCAATCAAGTAGGGTTTCACCTTCGTCTATCCTTTATGTGTATCTTGCAGGGTGGGTAAGCTATTGCTTCTGTAGAATTGGATGAACCAAAGCTTAAAGAAGATAATAAATGGATTCTAAAGAATGAAGGGGAGGGGTATGACTGATGATGCTGGTCTGTTTTTCTCTTCTTTCATAATTAATGGTTTTTGGATTGTGCGAGTTTACACCTACTAAAAATCATGGCCATTGGTGGTCTTTCTCTGTGCATTACTTCTCGTGTTGGTCGTGTAAAAGAAATCGGTTAATTACATATATTCAAATAAATAAATTGAAAGCACCAGGATCAATCCTTTTCTGTGATAACCCCGGTTAAAGTACAATGGAATTGTAATTATGGAGTGTGTTAAATCTTTTTAATCTAAAAATACCGGCATGGGCCTGCTTTGTGTTGGTGGTAGTGGTTTGGTTGTTTTCATTCACGGGTCGATTTCTGGGTGATGTGGGTGGGGATGGGATCCCCTGTGGTTATGGATTTTATAGTTATGAATTTGAGGCCATGTGGTTACTTGATTATATCAAGAATTGGGGTGGTATCCTCTGTTGTTGAGAAACCATTGGCTCTTGGATCCTTGGGACATAGGGATGTATCTTGGGGTTTTCTTTGGTTCAAGTACTTTGAGGTATCTCACATATCTCTCTGTTGTTGTGTCTTTACAAGAGAACCGAGTGTGAATGCTTAAATTTCTATTGGGTTTATTCTTTCCTTGGCTTGTAATTATGCTTACTAGTTGCCCAAGTAGGTGCATAAACTTATTTAAACATTATTACTGAACATGAAAACAAGGATGGGACAAATGGGTTTTGGTTTGGTGCGAGTTGTGACTTGGAAACAGGTGTTGAGTGTGTTCTTTAGGTTGGCTAAAGAAAAACCTAGATTTAGGTTAGTTCTTGTTACCTATACATAGTTATAGTTTTTTTATTTTTAATTCGCGCCCACCCAAGTTGAGCACTTAGTGTCGAACGCCCCCATTTCATGGGGGAGGGTGTATTTTCCAACACTTCTATTAGTGGCTGGTTATTAGCTCCTTTCTTCTCCCTTTCCCGGATAGACCAAGTATCTTCGGGCAAGCTGTGATGGCCTGAAGTCCATTATTAGCCCAAGAATCTTCGGGCAGGGTAGTGTGGTGGTTGGCCCAGGTGTGTGCGGGTAGGTGATTTCCCAAGTATCTTCGGGATGAGGCCCAGGTGTCTACGGGCGTGGCAGTGGTTGTTCTGGCCTAGGTGTTTGCAGGCATGGTAACGTGTGACAGTTGTGGCCTAGGTGTCTGCGGGCGGGTTAGTGGTTGTGGCCCAGGTGTTTTTGGGCGGGATGTGTGGTTGAGGCCCACGTGTGTGCGGGCGGGGTATGGTAGTGGGATTGCGGTGAGAATGGCGGGATTGGTCCGATGTGTAGGATGTCTTCAATAACCAGTGGGAAAGTGGCACGGGGTACCCAAACATCGATGTGCTATTAGTATACATTACATGACTTGCATTATTTGGGGAGTGTGCCTAGGTGAGGCTTGGGTGGTTAGTTTCCTTGTTAGGTGCTTGGTTAACTATTTTCTCACCGGGCATTGGTATGCCTCCCCACTTGTTCACGAGAGTCTTTGGTTTTCCATACTGAGTATACTTGTATGCTCACCCTACATATATAAAACTGCTTTCAGGTTTCCAGGAGGACTTCGGGGATTGTGATGGACCGTACTAGCTCAGACCTTGTGACAGATCATCGCAGTTGTTGTTGTTCTTTCTTTTGTTTTTGTTTTTTTGCTTTGTAGTCTCCTTATACATTGTGGATTTTACTTCCGTAACATGCATTGGGAATGGTTCTTGGATTTACTATTACTTTCAGTTTGGTGTTGTGGGATTCACTATCTTATCACCTGATCCTATTAAAAGAAAAAGGGTAATGCCTTCCATTTATTGTGTGAATTTATACCCTTGGTTCTTGTCACCACTTCGGGACCTATTGAAGGCGGGTTTCGGTGGTCATTATCTCTCCTTCAACTTAAAGAAGGAAGGGCATGGAAATCTGATGACCCTTCCCTCATTTTGGTGAAGGCGGGTCGTGACAGAATGGTATCAAAGGCAGGTTGAGAGATAGGAAGGATTTTGGAGTTAGGCACAATGAGGATTTCATGGGATGGTAGGGCAACGGTGTTGGGTGACCTTGGTGCGTGAATTAGTCCCGGGAATACCGGCTAGGACATGAGATTTTAGGGGCCCCCATGATCCGATGAAAGGACTCTAGACCTACCGAACGACCGAGTGAGGCCACACTGGTTGCAGGGTAAAGACACTAGGGAAGGTACATGCATCATAATGACTTGTTTTCTCTTGTTTCTAGGGTTTTGGGGAATTTGAAATAAATACGAATTTTAAGATGCTTTAATAAAAACGTTCTGCACTACGTGGGCTTAGGCATTCTTTTTTTACCTTGCAGCTATGACAACTGGAAGATGACCACGAGTTGTACGGGTGATAGAGGCCCAGGAGGTCGACTTGGATGATCAGCGGAGGGCTGGTCGAGAGGAGGAGGACGACCAGTTGCAGAAGACACTTCCAGTCTTCTAGTGACAGACCCTTGAGAAGTATGAGGGTAGCACCTCTGACATGAAGACGGAGGGATGGCTGGAGGAGCTGGTGATAGCCTTCGGCTTGATCTGGGCTCTGACTGAGTATTGGGTTCCTCTGGCCGTCAGCCAGATGCGGGGAGCAGCGCGTCAGTGGTGGACGCTCTACCTAGGGGATAGAAGAGAGGCTGAGGTGGCATGGGCTGATTTTGAGAAGGAGTTCTGGGCGGAATTCCACTCTTCTACGATGAAGGAAGAAAAGAGGAAGGAGCTACTCTCCCTCCAGCAGGGGAGTATGTCGGTATGGGAGCTGGGGATCAAGTTCAAGGATCTCCTCTTCTTTGCTATGGACCTCTTTCAGGATGATGAGTCTCAGGTGAGACGTTTAGAGGAGGCGCTCCGACCCTCCCTCTAATACGTTGTTACCCCCTTCACCTTACCGACATACTTGGAGGTCCAGAAGAAGGTAGAGGTGGTGGAGAGGATGCACACGCTAGGTGGTGTGTCATGATAGAGGATTCATCTAGGCTCGTCAAAGGGAAAGGTCATCAGCACTAGACCTCCAACATCGGGACCCTCTAGGTTCCAACCAGCAGGGAGCAGGCCACAGCAATTCCAGTTTCGGTCCTCCGGTCCTTCCACTCTAACTTCGGGCCCTGGACTGAGTTGTTTTGTCTATGGGAGCCATGGACATCTCTAGAATCATTGCCCAGACCGAGTTCAGTACGGTAGTGGCAGACAGGCCCAGCACCTGCCTTAGCAGCAGCTTCTAGTGAGTCCCTTCCAACAGCAGCAGCAGGGGCAGCGACCTCCAGCTCCTCTGAGGGCCGACATTGCAGGGGGAGGCTGACCTTATGGCACTCCTCAGGGTCCTCGACCAGGGCGTGGTCAGGGAGGCGGCCGAAGCCGAGGGGCAGAGGAGCTGGGCATGGACAGTTGCACGCCACGGAGGCAGCAGTTCCAGTAGGACCGGAGGTTGTTTGAGGTACGATTAGTTTGTTCAGTACCCTTGCTTACGCCTTGTTCAATACCGAAGCATCACACTCCTTTTTTGCACCTGGTCTGGCCCATGCTCTGGTTCTAGATGCTGAGAGACTTCTAGGGCCCCTGGTTCTGAGCACACCAGTCGGAGGTCAGACCGACATGTTATATGTTTGTAGAGGATGCACACTGATGATAGGGCCACACCAGTCAGTCAGGGATCTACTACTGCTACAAATATAGCCATACGATGTCATCCTAGGCATCAACTGGATGTTCTCTGTGTGTGACGTCATCGGCTACTTCTGAGGAAGTGTTGTGTTCTCAGACTTGGGTGGATGACGTGTTACTTTCATCGGTGAGCGGAATGGTCAGAAGGGCAGTAGGCAAGAGGAACCCCTCCTCTCCTTGTTAGTTGAGCTATCAGCAGAGTCAGTAGATGCTGAGATGGTGGAAGTACCAGGGATCATCAGTGATTTTATGTACGTCTTTCCTGAGGAGGTAACGGCTCTACCCCCTTGACGTGATATCGAGTTTGGGATAGACTTGCAGCCTGGTGCTCGTCTTATTTCGATGGCTCCCTACCGGATGGCACCTTCGGAGCTAAAGGAGTTGCGGATTAAGATTGACGATCTGATAAAGAGGGTTTATGTCCGACCAAGTGCATCACCAGGGGGTGCTACAATCTTATTCGAAAAGAAGGAAGATGGTGGTCTCAGGTTGTGCATAGACTACAGGAGGCTGAATCAGGTGACGATCAAGAATCGCTACCCTCTTCCGAGGATAGAAAATCTTTTCGACCAGTTGAAAGGGGCAGGATGGTTCTTGAAGATTGACCTATGGTCTGGATATCACCAGTTGAGGGTGAAGGAGGGAAACATCTTGAAGACGGCCTTCAGGTACAGATATGGGCACTTCGAGTTTGTATTCATGCCTTTCGGCGTTATGAAAGCCCCGGTTGTGTTCATGGGGCTTATGAACTCATTCGTCCAGAAGTATCTGGATCAGTTCATAGTCGTGTTCATCGATGACATCATGATCTATGCAAGATCAGAGGAGGACCACGCAGAGCATCTGAGGACAGATTTAGGGGTCCTCTGACAGCACCAGCTCTATGGGAAGTTATCGAAATGCAAGTTCTGGACGCAAGAAGTACACTTCCTTGGGAACGTAGTGTCCAAACAAGGGGTAGAGATATACCCATCAAAGTTTGAGGCGGTTGTTTCTTGGGAAGAACCAACGAACATGGCAGAGGTCTGTAGTTTCCTCGGGTTGGTAGGTTAATATTGGAGATTTGTACCCAACCTCTCTCAAGTTGCAGCACCTTTGATAGCCTTGACCAAGAAGGACCAGGTTTTCATATGGGGTGAGCAGTGTGAGGTAGCCATCAGCTATCTAAAGGAGAAATTGGTTAGTGCCCCAGTACTGAGACTACCAGAAGAAGGGGTGGTGTATGCGGTGTTCTATGATGCTTCAGGGCAGGGCCTCGGATGTGTGGTAATGCAGCGATAAGGGGTGGTCTCTTATGGGTCTAGGAAACTATGACCTCATGAGTGTAATTATGCCACCCACAATCTGGAGCTTGCAGCGGTCGTGTTCTCTCTAATGTTGTGGTGGAATTACCTCATCAGAGACCGCTTTGTGGTATTCACGGATCAAAAAAGCTTGAGGTATATCTTCTCCTAGCGGGACCTAAACTTATGGAAGCGAAGGTGGATGGAGTTCTCCAGGACTACGATTTTGAGATTTCCTACACCTCAGTGAAAGGAAATGTGGTGGATGATGCCTTGAGCAGGAAGTCATAGAGGGATGTGGTCCGAGAGTCAGCAGAATCTTAGAGGGCGATGGAGGAGTTGGATTCCCTTCACCTCAATGCGAGGATGGATAGTGGTAGAGGTTTCCTGTATCAGATGACAGTACAGTATTCTCTGTTACGTCAGGTGGAGGAGTCTTTGTGGGGAGACTCAGAGTGCGAAGTGATGCATGACCGAGTTGACCAGGGCAATGCTCCGGAAGGGTGTACGGAGGATGGTTAGAACTGGATGCATTTCCAAGAAAATTTGTTTGTTCCAGAGGCGATGCGTGGCCAATTCCTTAGTGATTTCTACAACTCACCCCTAGAAGTGCACCCGGGAGTTTCCAAGATATACTAGGGTTTGAAGAGATAGTTTTGGTGTCCCGGAGTAAAGTGGGCAGTGGCAGAGTTTGTGGCCAAGTGCCTAGTGTGTCAATAGGTGAAGGCTGAACACCGTGTTCCAGGCGGGCTATTGCAACCTTTAGATGTCCCCAAGTTGAAGTGGGACGATGTCTTAATGGATTTTGTCACGGGACTACCCAAAGTGAAAGGAGGCTGCGATGCCATCTGGGTAGTAGTGGATCGGTTGATGAAGTCGGCTCACTTCCTGGAGATTAAGGAGTCGAGTAGAGTGGATGCTCTAACACGGAAGTATGTGGAAGATTTAATGCAGTTGCATGGAGTTCTGAGTTTCATAGTCTTGGAAAGGGATGCATGATTTACCTCACGAGTCTGGAGGGGATTGCAGCATGCTTTTGGCACCTGGATATGTCTTAGCACTACTTTCCACCCCCAGACAGATGGGAAGACAGAGCGCACCATACAGACCTTGGAGGACATGTTGTGGGCATATATTCTGGACTTTGGGGGATCATGGGTACTACACTTGCCTCTGGTAGAGTTCACCTACAATAATAGGCATCATTATACTATTGGCATGGCTCCATTCAAATCTTTATATGGAAGGTTGTGTCGCTCATACGTGTGCTGGGATGAGGTTGGGAAAGTAGGTGTTCTTGGCCCGGAGGTGGTGCAGAGCACGACAGAGAAGGTTCAGCTTATACGAGAGAGGATGAAGGTGGATTAGGATGGGAAGAAGTCATTTTCCGATGATAGGAGGAGACCCTTGGAGTTCGAGGTCGAGGACCACATATTCTTGAAGGTCTCCCCTCAGTGTGGACAGCGGAGGTTTGGTAGAGGAAGTATGCTTTATCCCAGGTTCATCAGGCCCTTCGAAGTGTTGTGATGAGTCGGTGAAGTGGCTTAACAGCTAGCACCACCACCGCTTCTACTGAGGATACACGATGTATTCCATGTGTCCCAGCTCCGACGATATCTGCATGATGATTCACACGTCCTCAACTGGGGAGGGCTAGATATTGAAGACGATGCAACCTTCATAGAATGACTGATCAAGATCAAGGATCGTAAGGAGAAAGTACTTCATGCGAGGACCATTACCTTGGTTCGTGTGTTATGAATACATGGTGGGATTGAGGAAAGTACCTGGGAGAGGGAAGAGAATATGCGTGACCAATACCCCGAGTTGTTTTGAGTTTTATCCTGTTTTGTCAGTACTTGTTTGTTGTGTAATGCTTACTTTTTCGGCTATGGATGTGCAGTTTATTTTCTATGGATGTTTGTGTGAAGCTTCCTAAAGAATGGGGAGGGGAGGACCTTATCCCTAGTAAAGACACATAAATCAGATGCACCTAAACCCATGCGGGTGAGTCAGTGCTGCCCAAAGCGGATAGTATCTTAACACGGAGGAAGGGAAACCCCTCTCCCACTGGACCGGACGGTTTGGTCCTTTTGTTTTGCATGCAATGGGGAAGGAGCGGTAGGGTGTTTGTGTTTGTTTAGAAGATAAGATATTCCTATGTCGAAGAGGTTCACTCCAGAGAGGTATCTCCCAGGGTGGTTGTTCAGATCCCCCCCCCCCCTCCCTCCAGGTCTGGTTTTGATTCTTGAGGTCAAGAATGGTTTGAGAGGTATCTGATGTAATGACCCAGACCCTCTTGACACCGTCCTTTGCCAATTATCGGCATGACCAGTCGGCGTGACCGATTAGTGAGACCTATCACCGATCAGGGAGACCCATCAGCGCGACCGATCGGCGCGCCCGATCGGTGTCACCCAGCCTTGGCAGGTTTTTCTCCTGCAGCCTCCCTCGTAACCCCACTTTTAGTCCCTTTTAACTTTTTAAAGCATTTCAAGGTTGGTTTTAAGCCATAATTAATATCTAAAAAATCTTGAGAAACCTCCCTATTAAATAAAAATTAATCAAGTCATGTGTAACCACCCAACCGCGTGGAATAACTGATATCCGACTTCCAAGGCGTTCAAATTTCTTATTCCGTAATAATGAAATTTTATCTACATATCGCAAAACATGTCCTTCTTCCCCCTTATTCCTTTTTGGATGACTTATCTCTTCTTCCTTATGCGTTTGAGTTACTTTGTTACCGAGGCAAGTGGTGCACCTGTTCCAGAGCCCTGTAAGTCACACATCCCTTGTTCCTAGGGTGTGGAGAAAAACTTCGATCGTTGATCAATAAAGTAGGGTTTAACCTTCGTCTCTTCTTTTTGTGTATCTTGCTGGGTGGGTACGCTATTGCTTCTATATAATTCGATGAACCAAACCTTAAAGAAGATAATAAATGGATTTTAAAGAATGAAGGGGAGGGGTGTGACTGATGATGTTGCTCTGTTTTTAACTTCTTTCATGATTAATGTTTTCTGGATTGTGCAAGTTTATTCCTACTAAAAATCATGGTCGTTGGTGGTCTTTCTCTGTGCATTAATAAACCCTTACTTCTCGTGTTTTTCGTGTAAAAGAAATTGGTTAATTACATATATTCAATTAAAAAAATTCAAAGCGCTAGGATCAATCCTTTTCTGTGATAACCCCGGTTAATTTACAGTGGAATTAGAATCATGGAGTGTGTTAAATCTTTTAAAACTGAAAATACCAGCATGTGGATACTTTGTGTTGGTGGAAGTGGTTTGGTTGTTTTCTTTCACGGGCTGATTGTTGGGTGATGTGGGTGGGGATGGGATCCCCTGTTGTTATGGATTCGCTGGTTATGAATTTGAGGTCGTGTGGTTACTTGTTTATATCATGAATTGGGGTGGGATCCTTTGTTGTTGAGAAACCGTTGGCTCCTCGATCCTGGGGACATAGGGATATATCTTGGGGTTTTCTTTTGTTCCATTACTTCGAGGGATCTAACGTATCCCTCTATTGTTGTGACTTTACAAGATAACTGGGTGTGAATGCTTAAATTGTTGTTGGGTGTATTCTTTCCTTGGATTGTGCTTATGCTTACTAGTTTCCCAAGTAGGTGCGGTGCATAAACTTATTTATTCATTGTTACTGAACATGAAAAAAACGATGGGACAAATGGGTTTTGGTTTGGTGCGAGTTGTGACTTGGACACAGGTGCTGAGTGTGTTCTTTAGGCTGGCTAAAGAAAAACCTAGATTTGGGTGAGTTCTTTTCACCTATACATATTTTTAGTTTTTGTGTTTCTAATTCATGCCCCACCCAAGTTGAGAACTTAGTGCCGAACACCCCCATTTCATGGGGGTGGGTGATTTTCCCAACACTTCTATTAGTGTCTGGTTATTAGCTCCTTTCTGATCCCTTTCCCGGATAGCCTAAGTATATTCGGGTAGGCTGCGATGGCTTGAAGTCCATTATTATCCCAATAATCTTCGGGCAGGGTAGTGTGGTGGTTGGCCCAAGTGTGTGTGGGCAGGTGGTTTCCCAAGTATCTTTGGGATGAGGCCAAGGTGTCTATAGGCATGGTAGTGGTTGTTCTAGCCTTGGTGTTTACATACATGGTTACAGGTGATAGTTGTGGCCCAGGTGTCTGCGGGTGGCTTAGTAGTTGTGGCCCAGGTGTTTTCAGGCAGGATTTATGGTTGAGGCCCAGGTGTGTGCGGGCGGTGTATGGTAGTGGGACTGTGGGGAGAATGGTGGGATTGGTCCGATGCGTAGGATGTCTTCAATAACCAGTGGGAAAGTGGCGCGGGGTACCCAAACATCGATGTGCTATTACAATACATTACTTGACTTGCAGTATTTGGGGAGTGTTCCTTGGTGAGGCTTGGGTGGTTAGTTTCCTTGTTAGGTGATTGGTTATCTCTTTTGTCACAGGGCATTAGTATGCCTCCCCACTTGTGCACAAGAGTCTTTGGTTTTCCCTACTGAGTATACTTGTATGCTCACCCTACATATATAAAACTGCTTTCTGGTTTCCAGGAGGACTTCGGGGATTGTGTTGGACCGTACTAGCTCAGACCATGTGACAGATCATCGCAGTTGTTTTTGTTCTTTCTTTTGGTTTTTTTTGCTTTGTAGTATCCTTATACATTGTGGATGTTACTTTTGTAACATGCATTGGGAATGGTTCTTGGCTTTAATTTTACTTTCAGTTTGGTGTTGTGGGATTCACTATATTATATCCCGATCCTATTAAAAGAAAAAGGGCAATGCCTTCCATTTAGTGTGTGACTTTATACCCTTGGTGCTAGTCGCCACTCCGGGACCTATTGAAGGCGGGTTTCGGGAGTCATTATCTCTACTTCAACTTAAAGAAGGAAGGGCCTGAAAATCTACTGACTCTTCCATCCTTTTGGTGAATGCGGGTCGTGACACGCACGGTCTTGGAATAATTCACCTTAAAGTGAATACGGGCCCGGCCCGTTAAGCCCAGTGGGCCGACGGGTCGAGTTAACCCAGTTTTTGCGGGTCCGACCCGGCAGGGTTGTCAGACCAGCTCGAAGAAACATGTGGCCTGGCCTAAAGGGACGTGGCTAATCCCCAAGGGATTCAGCCCAACTATAAGGGGTGCGGCCCGGCCCGAGGGGACGCGGCCCGGCCCGGTGGGGCGCGGCCCGGCCCGGTGGGGCGCGGCCCGGCCCGGTGGGGCGCGGCCCAGCCCGGTGGGGCGCGGCCCGGCCCATTGGTGCGCGGCCCGACCCGGCAGGGTGCGACCCGTCCGGGCCCGGCGTGGTTCGGTTCGTCTGTGCGCAGCCCGGCTTGGCGCGGCCCATTTGGGCACTACCCCGCTGGCTCGGCCAGCTGGCCGAGCGGTTCATCCCGGAGGCCAAGCTGTCCGAGGGGGCGCGACCCCTCGCCAGCCCGAACCGGCAGCACCAAGTGGCGCCTCCCTCCCTAACTGGCTGGCCTTCTGGCGCAAGCTGCCCTCCATGCCGACCACGGGTTCTCCAGTGCGGCGCCCTCCTGGCACTGCGGCTTTGCTCTGCCTGGCCGACCGACGGTCCGTCCGGTCCTTCTACCGAAGCGGCCCACAAAGCGGGCCATGCTTCCTTCCGTACAGTTCGCGTGACGGAGCCGGCTTCCTCCACCGTGTTCCCGGCACGGCGCGACGTTGTCGTGCTTCCTTCACGCGGCCCGCTTGGCTGCATCTTTTTTTGTGTGTGCAACGGCGGCCCTTGCGCCGTCGGAATTTTCCGTGTTCTTCCTTCGATCGTAGATTCCATAAAATTTAAACAAGATCAAACGGAGCGTCGCCGGGGTGGGTTCATTCGGCCTATGCCCTCCGCGTTAAGCAATTGCAATAGACCGAGACATTCAAGGTTATACAACGATGAACCAAGGCACAAAATTTAATCCATTAAATTTGAACATAACCCCAACCTCGATAATTGACATCGCACGTCGGGCGTCACGGAAGACAGCATTGCGAGGAAAGGATTCGTAGGTGACATCGGAGTGTGTCCGAGGAGGAAGTGGTGTCTCCTCACTTGTCGCAGAGAAGAGAATGGATTGCGCGTCATCGTTATTTGTGGAACCGGTGTTCTTCATCGAATAATTCTTCATTCATTTTTGGAGGGTCGGTGTTCTTCCCCAAAAACTCAAGAGCTCTCCCCAACTCTTCTTCACACAATGAAAGCCTCCCCAAAATTAAATAATAAGATACCCTATTATTTTATTTTACACAATCCATTTAAAATTCAAACTTTCAAACCACTTCATTAATTAAATGTGTTGGAAATTAATTAATGAGAGGGAGAGGAGGTGGAAGATCTCATAAATGTTCGGAGATTTGTCAAAATTAAACAAGTGTGTTTAATGGGGGGGTTTAAGGGAGTTATTTGGGGAGTTTAAAGAGGGTTATGGGAGATGAAATGTTGGGGCTCATGTGGATCCCACCTCTCATATATCCTCACATGGGAATTTGGGTGGTTGTGGACCCCACCAACAACTTCCCATGGGATGGTTTAACTTCCAAAGATATAAAATAAAATTCTTCCAACAATTTTATTTTTTTAAACTAATAACCAAATAATAATTCTCAGCCCGCTTAAAACGCAACTGTGGTAAAGGTCTCCTTAAGCAATTATCAGCGCTACGAGTTCATCGGTGCCCTCATATTTCAATTCCGAGCACCGGTTCTAAAGATAGAAAAACCCACTCATTCATTTACTGAACATACCCAAGCTAAACTTTGGAAATTGATTCCGGGCACACCGAGCCTCAGAATCAAGTGCTGTCAGAAGCCACAGACTCTTAATATTCCAATGTATTTAAGAAAAAATGTCCTTGAAATTTATGTGTCTTTACATTACTCCCACTTAAGGGATTTATGTCCCTGTAAATCTGTAGCATAAACTAGGGAAATAAATGAGGGTATTGTGCATGCATCTGAGCCTCTCGCTCTCATGTGCTCTCCTGGAGGTTCCCATGCTGCCAACAAATGTGCACCAGAGGAATCGACCATCCACGTAGGACCCGCTCCTATCGATCCTCGATCTCCACCAGGACCTCCGAGAATGTAGCCCCATCATCGATGACCAGCTCCCCATGATCAATGATGTGGGTCGGGTCGTGCACGTATCTCCTCAGCTGAGATACGTGGAAAACGTCATGAACCCGGTGCAACTGAGGTGGAAGGGCCAGGCGGTAAGCCACCTCGCCTACTCTACTGAGGACCTAGAATGGCCCGATGAAGCACAGAGATAACTTGTCACCCCGGTCAAATCTCCGTAATCCACGTCGAGTGAGACCCGTAAGAAAATGTGGTCACCATCCTCGAACTCCAGTGGTCTCCATCTCCTATCAGCATATGACTTCTGTCTACTCTGTGTAGTCTTCATCCGCTCCTGGATGATCTACACCTTCTCCGTCATATCCTAAACCATCTCTAGTCCTACAAGTGCTGACTCCCTAGGGTCAGTCCAGCACATAGGTGATCTGAAAGGTCAACCGTATAGTGCCTTGTATGGTTCCATACTGATGGTGGAGTGGTAGCTATTGTTGTACGCAAAATCCACCTAGGGTAGGTGATCCTCCTAGCTGCGACCAAAGTCAAGGACACATGCACGAAGCATGTCCTCGAGAGTCTGAATGGTCCTCTCTGTCTGTTCATCCATCTGAGGATGAAAGGCAGTGCTCAGGCATAGCTGCATCCCAAATGCCTCCTATAACCCCATCCAAAGCCGGGATGTAAATCGAGTGTCTCGATCGGAGATGATAGATGATTGCACACCATGAAGCCGTACGATCTCCAGAACGTAGAGGTGTCCCAAGTTCTATACTGAGGCCTGCTCTCTAATCGGAAGGAAGTGGGCTGACTTGGTGAGTCGGTCGACGATCAGCCAGATATAGTCATTTCCCTTGAATGTACATGGAAGCCCTATCACAAAATCCATGGATATCCCATCCCACTTCCACTCTGGAACCTTTAAGGGATGTACCAATCCTGCTAGTACCTGGTGCTCCGCCTTCACTTGCTGTCAAGTGAGGCATCGTGAAACGAAATCAGCTACAACCTTCTTCATACCTGGACACCAGTGTTATTGCCTGAGGTCCTGGTACATCTTTGCCACTCTAGGATGTACCGCTTGAGGGGAAGTGTGTGAAACTCCCTCAGCACTTCCTCCTGTAGTGAAACTGGTACCATGGTATGTCCCCTGAAGAGGATGACGTGCTCTCCTCCCTTAGAAAAACCATCAGGTGCCTGCCCTGTGGAAATTTGAGCATGTCACGTCTCACAGTCAACATCCCCAAACTGTGCCTCTCTGACCCGATGAAGTAGTGGAGGAGTGACTGTGAGGGACTATAGAAAGGCTGCCCCATCTCTATCAACGGAGGATATCTGCAAAGAGGTTAACTGCTCTGTCACCACTCCAAGTAGTTGAATGCCTGATCTCATACTGAGAGCATCAGATACTATGTTCCCTTTCCCAGGAGTATAGACTATCTCAAAGTCATAGTCCTTGAAGAACTCGAGTCATCTTCATTGTCTCAGGTTTAGGTCCTTCTACGAGAAAATTTACCTAAGACTTTGGTGGTCATAGTATACTGTAAAGCACTCACCCATCAGATAGTGTCGCCACATCTTCAGGGCGAATACCACTACTGCTAAATCCAGGTCATGGGTAGCGTTGTTCTGCTCGTGCTGCCTCAACTGCCATGAAACATAGGCTATCACTGCCTGCTCAGGCATCAGGACACACCTGAGTCCAGTCCCTAATGCATCGCAGTAAACCACGTACCCAATGCCCTCCTTCGTTAGCCTCAAGATGGGCGCATTGGCCAATCTCTGTCTCAACTCCTAAAAGCTTTGCTGGCATCTATCTGACGACATGAAGGGTTTCCCCTTATTCGTCAAATATGAAAGCAGTTCTACCACTCTGGAGAAGTCTGTCACAAATCTCTGATAGTACCCAGCCAGACCTAGGAAACTCCTCACCTCTGTCATGCTCCTGGGTGGCTCCCAAGCAAGTACTGCCTCGATCTTCGCAAGATCCACAGCAACTCCCCCCTATGAGATGACATGCCCCAAGAATTGAACCTCTCGAATCCAGAACTGGCACTTCGAGAGCTTACCATAAAGCTGGTGCTCTCTGAGTGTGTCCAGTACAACACTTAAGTGGTAGGGGTGCTCCTCCTCAGTAGTCGAATAAATCAGTATGTCATCGATGAAGACTATGACAAAACGATCGAGGTAAGGCTGGAAGATCATGTTCATGAGACTCGTGAACACTGCTAGTGTGTTGGTTACTCCGAAGGGCATAACCAAGAACTCGTAGTGGCCATACCGACACCTGAAGGTCGTCTTCTGCACATCCTCATCTCGAACTCTGAGCTGATGATAGCCTGACCTGAGATCTATCTACGAGAACCATCGAGCTCCCTTGAGCTTATCAAAGAGGTTGTCAATGCTCGAGAGTGGGTACTTGTTCTTTACGGTCACCTGATTCAGGTGACAATTGTCGATACATAGTCATAAGCTCCCATCTGCTTTCTTGGAGATTAAAATCAGGGAAGCATAGGGTGAAACACTGGGTCAGATAAATCCCTTTCTCTGTAAGTCCTCCAGATGTACCCGCAGCTCACGAAGCTCGGTGGGTGCCATCCGATATGCTGGAGTAGATATCGATGTTGTCCCGGGGTACAGGTCAATGTATAAATCTAGTTCTCTACGAGGAGGTAGTCCTGGAATGTCGTCAGGAAAAACATCTGTATACTAATCCACCACAACAGGAAAACTCAGACTCCACACATCAACTGCTCCTAGGATAGGACTAGCCAACTGATGTGTGATCGGCTGCCCTCTCCTTTGTGTAAGTCCATCGTGTGCTGCAAAGCCTCCCTTCTCACCAGTGAAGGTGAACCAACTCCCATCTGTGGGGACACACCGCACTTTGCTCCTAATGCAGTCAATCTAAGAATGGACTGTAGACAACCAGTCCATACCCAAGATAATGTCGTAAGGCCTTGATGTCACTACAAGAAGATCCCAGCCGAAGCTCTCACCTCTTAGAGTAAGCTCACACTACCGACACCAGTGCGTAATCATCGATTCTGCTCCCGTAGGAGTCTCTAGCTGTAAGGATCGAGCCAACGACTCTATCAGAATCTCCGAGCTCCGAACAAGGGCAGTGGCAATAAAAGAATGAATCACCCTTGTGTCTATAAGAACTCTAGAAAGGGTGGAGTAGATACAGATAGTACCTCGAATCATCTCAGGCGCACCATGGTGGTAGGCCTCGACTGCCTGGAGCCGATCCTACCCTTGTGGTCGGGGTGGTCCCCCAGGTGGTGGTGGTGCTGGTAGAGCCTTGAAGCGTCGTCCACCACCCACTGCTCGACCAGCTCCTCTACCTCGTCCACCTGCTCCCTGCGGACTGCCACAGTCGAAACTTTTCCTCTACCTAGGTGGTCCCTCAACTATTTGTTTCTCGTCTGTATAGCGGGTCGGGCAGTCACGAGCCATATGGCCATGCCCGCCGCATGCATAGCCCTGCCTTCCCCTCATATGGATGGCTCTTATTCGTGTTCCCTACACATCTGAACCAGTATCCTGAGGTCACCCACCTGATGGCATGGTCCTCTTGGCCCTCTACGACATCTGTCTACTGCCGTCTGTAGAAGACTTCTCTATGTGTCACCCTGCGGTGGGTCTCGCTGCTAGTGTCGTCTTAGCAAGAAAGCTCTCCACAAGAAGGGATCACTCTGGTAATTCTGCTTGCGTCGGAATGCCGAGGGAGACCATCAACGCCCTGATCTCATGCCTCAGTCCCTGCTCGAAGGTCCGGGACTGGAAGAATGGGTCTTGTACCATGTCCGTGGAGTTGCATGAGAGGTCGGTAAATCTCACCGAGTACTGGGATACTGTCATGATGCCATGCCGCAGATGTAGTATCTCCTGGATGTGCAACGCACGGAGGGTGGCTAGAACAATCTCCGAGCGAAAGAGTCTCTCGAATTCCATCCAAAGTAGTGATGCCTCATCGTGCACCTGTAGCATCAGGCTCAACCATCTACCTACTTCTTCATGCAGTAAACTCGCAGCAAGGATCACCATAAGGTCTGTTGGTGTCCCTACCAATCTGAAGACTTTGACGATAGCATCCATCCAATCCTCGGCTGCCTAAGGGTCCGTCTCTCCGTGAAACCTGGGTGGCCTCTGTCACTGAAACTCATGCAACGCACTCAAGCAGTGTTCACTCTCTGCTGCTGGGGATGGTGGCATCGGTGGCTCAACGGGTAGTGGTACCGCTGGTGCCACCGCTGTAATGGGGCCCTGCACTTAGGCCTCGTCACTCGGGGGGCTGCCATCTCACACGTAACTAAGAACCCTAGCTGGCTGCCTTCATGGGGCTATCCTAAAAAACAAAAGGTGCGCCATGGTTAATATAGTATACCTGGTGAGATGACATAATGTAATCAAAAAAGAAAACTTTTGAAACACACATGCAATCAGTGTTTTCGTGCACTGAGTCAGAAATCAGGAGTCAGGGTCCTGGTGTATGGATACGTTGTTCGCCGCACCAACACTGAAATTCCTGGACTGAAAACTGCACTCAATACTCTTAACACTATTGCTTCATAGTGAAGAAATATCAGAGTCCTGAGTTCTGTGGTAGAACTGACTCCTCTGATACCAATTTGTCACGACCCATCCTCGGGGCCCATGTCGTGACTACCCCAAGCCCGCCTTCCATAGGCCAGGGGCTGGCGACTAGCACCAAAGAGTTAAATCCCGATAAAAGGGAAGGCATTGCCTTTATAAAAGTAAACAAACACAATAGAGTACTCAACTTAAGTAATCCCTAAGTAAACTATGTACAAAAGTATGTGCTGAAAATTAAATGGGCCAGTATACAAACCCAACTGAAAGTACAGTACAACTGAAAGAAAGTACAACAGTAGTAAAGTAAAAAATCAACCACCGAGTCATCCTCCGGATATCCCACCTGAAGGGTGGGTAAATATGGTCACCTCAGCTCCTCGGGTCTGGCCATTCGCTCAACGTACATCCCATATAGTGGTCCACCCCCAGGTACTGTTCATCTCCACAAGCCTCCACCATGATCGGTGTTGCCCGTCGTCTGCATCCAACACAACGTAGTGTAGGCATAGCCTGTGCAGGGGTGAGTATACGATACTCAGTAGGGACCCCGAGACCCTCGAAGGTATCCCAGAATCTACAATGGATAAACCACAAAGGAAAGATACAAACACGGAGTATCAACCGACTTTACTTAGGTATATTCCCATACATATACCTAAGTCATCAATTCCAGTTCGGCTCCAACTCTCGAGCCCATGTACAACCCATTCCACACAGGAAAGAAGTCAATCACACCAATGGTAATGATTGAATAGTCTAGACTCAGCTCACACAGGTATAATACTCACGAAGTGGGGTAGAGATGATTAGATGTAGCCTCTAAATCATCTCCTCTTCCGAACCCACGTAGGATCCAAGTACAAAAGTCATCGCTGGCGAACCCACGTAGGATCCAAGTACGGTAACCATCACTGTCGAACCCTCGTAGGATCCAAGTACAGTCGCCATCACTGTCGAACCCATGGAGGATCCACGTATTGCCATCCTCACTGCCGAACCCACATAGGATCCATGTACAGTCATCTTTGTCATCGAACCCACAGAGGATCCCAGCACGGTAGTCGTCGCAGTCGCAGCCAGCTCTAGGGTTCCCGCACACAGCGTACTCGATTCCAGGAGGGTCTGCTCCTCGAGTAAAGGATGTCGATACATCAACTGTCACGAAGTCCAGATTTGATGTATCCCGAAGTTCCGTCTTGTCAAAAGGAATACTCAACGCGACAGACGGCGCGTTAATCGGACGCGCGGTCTGAGAGATATTGGATTTTCCGTTCCAGGGGCCCGGTTGGAAATATACTCATTCCAAACCCAGCCGATGTCCAAAATGACCAAAACTAACATAGAGTATCGTAAAAGTATAGCCTCATCGAAAGGATCCCAGTGTCGCCGACGGCACGTCGATCAGACGCGCGGTCTTTGAATTATTCACCTTTAAGTGAATACGGGCCCGACCCGTTAAGCCCAGCAGGCCGACGGGTCTGGTTAACCCAGTTGTTGTAGGTCCGACCTGGTAGGGGTGTCAAACTGGCCCAAAGAAACATGCGGCCTGGCCTTAAGGGATGTGTCCTATCCTGAAGGGGTTCAGCCCAGACCGGCGGGGCACGGCCCAGCCCGTCCCGGCGCGGTCCGGTTCGACCGGGCGCAGCCCGGCTGGGTGCGGCCCAGCTGGGCATGACCCGGCAGGGTGCTGCCCCATTGGCTCAGCCAACTGGTTGAGCGGCTTGGCCTAGAGGCCGAGCGGTCTGAGGGGGTGCAGCCCCTCGCCTTCCCGAACCGGCTGCGGCAAGCGGCCCCACCCTCCCTAACCAGCCGGCCTTCTGGCGCAAGCGGCCCGCCGTGCGGGCCGGGGGTTCTCCAGCGCAGCGCCCTCCTGGTGTTGTGGCTTTGCTCCACCAGGCCAGTCGACGGGCTGACATGTCCTTCCGCTGAAGCGGCCTGTGAAGTGGGTCATGGTTCCTTCTGTACAGCCCGTGCAACGACGCCGACTTCCTCCACCGCATTCCTGACACGACGCAACGGTGTCGTGCTTCCTCCTCCATGGCCCGCTTGGCCGCAAATTTCTTTGCATGTGCGACGGGGGCCCTTGCACCGCCGGTCTCTTCTGTGTTCCTCCTCTAATCATCAATTCCATAAAATTTAAACAAGAACAAACAGAGGGTCTTCGGGCCATTTTCGTTTCGCCCGTGCCCTCCGCGTTAAGCGATAGCTATAGTCTGAGACATTCAAGGTTATACAATGATGAACCGAGGCACAAAATGTAATCCATTAAATTTGAACATAACCCCTACCTCGATAATTGACGTCACACGTCGGGCATCGTGGAAGACGACATCGTGAGGAAAGGATTCGTAGGCGTCGTCGGAGTGCGTCCGAGGAGGAAGCGACATCTCCTCACTTGTCGCAGAGAAGAGAATGGATGGAGTGTCATCGTTCTTCGTGGAACTGGCGTTCTTAATCGAAGAAGTCGTCATTCTTCGTCGGAGGGTTGGTGTTCTTCCCCAAAAACTCAAGAGCTCTCCCTAACTCTTCTTCACACAACGAAAGCCTCCTCAAAATAAAATAATAAGCTACCCTATTATTTTATTTAACACAAGACATTTAAATATAAAACATTCAAACTACTTCATTACTTAAATGTGTTGGAAATTAATTAATGAGAGGGAGAGGAGGTGGAAGATCTCATAAATGTTGGAAGAGTTTTCAACATTAAATAAGGGTGTTTAATGGGGGGTTTAAGGGAGTTATTTGGGGAGTTTAAAGAGGGTTATGGGAGATGAAAGGTTGGGGCTCATGTGGATCCCACCTATCATATATCCTCACATGGGAAGGTGGGTGTTTGTGTAACCCACCAATAACTTCTCATGGGAGGGTTTAACTTACAAATATATAAAATAAAATTGTTCCATAAATTTTATTTGTTTTAAACTAATTCCCCAAATAATAATTCTCAACCTGCTTAAAACGCAACTGCGGTAAAGGTCTTCTTAAGCAATTATCAGTGCTGCGAGTTCATCGGTGCCCTTGGATTTCAATTCCGAGTACCGGTTGTAAAGATAGAAAAACCCAGTCATTCTTTTATTGAACATACCCAAGATAAACTTCGGAAATTGATT
Source organism: Viscum album (assembly GCA_963277665.1). Lineage (NCBI taxonomy): Eukaryota > Viridiplantae > Streptophyta > Magnoliopsida > Santalales > Viscaceae > Viscum > Viscum album. Next base: position 879,504,606 of record OY728163.1, read on the forward strand.
CCGAACACACTGGGCCTGGGAATCAAGTGCCGTCAGAAGCCACAGACTTATAAAATTCCAAAGTATTTTAGAAAATAATTTCCTTGAAATTTCCTGGTCTTTAAATAAACATATGTTGTTAATCCTACATCCACATTATCATATTTAAGGCCAAATAAATGGACATCAAGGATCCCCAAACATATGGTTCTATCATGTAGCCAATGAAAAATAAGAGAAAAGGTTAACCTCTGCTTTAGCTCCTTTAAAAACCCTAAAACAGGCTGAGGACTACTCCCTACACTATCACCGTAGGACTAGTCATATAAAACAACTTTAGTTCATAAATCCATGTTTTTAACTAGGGAAATAACTAGATAGATCTTCTTGAGAGTTGAATCTACACATTTCTTGGGTCTCACTTCCCAATGAAGTTAGTGAAAAATAATATTCCCTAAATATCTTATATATATGTGATAGTTTTAAGTATATATAGTATATGATTTTTATGATATAACCAATCATAAGTCATGAATTTATCCCTTATTATATGCGGGGCTTATAGGGATATTTTAGCCCATAATTAGAGGGTTATAATATTGCATGTTATATAGAAACCACCCCAATAATTTATGTGTCAGACAATATAAAAACATTTTGTTATAAGAGGCATGTATGTGGGATACACAACTTCCCAAGAAACCCCATGCATTTTTTCCATGAATCAATACTAAAATTCAATTGGTGAGGTTGTTATAGTAGGAATAAGAACATTAAGTGTTAACATATGGTTTAATCATCCAAAAATGATATCATTTAATGATCCATTACTCAAGATGTAACACGAGGGAGATCAATGAAAATGATACATGTTATGGACAAGGAATTAACTCATGCATTACAATGCATGATTTAATGTGTCATTATCAATGATAGTATTAAAAGGTTATATAAACCCTAACACCATGTGATGAATTTGTATTTATGATGCTTACTTGTTGTTCAACTAAGAATCCCTACCACCCAAATCCCTTTTTTTATACTTCCTTGGAACAATGAGCTGCTAACACACTGTGGATGAAGAGGAATCGCATATGAATGTTGTACGATCCATATGAACTATTCATATCTACATAGAGGTAATGTAAATTGTATTCTATTAGATAAATTACTCACACTCATACCATGACGAAGATAAATTTGTGGCATAAACTGAGTAAGGAACACATTTTTAACATTCTTCATTTTCTGATTTTACATGTTCTTCATATTTCTAGGATGGGTGATCTTAGGCTTGAGATCTTATTGCTTTTGTTAAATCTATTACATGTTAATAGACCTCTAGTAATCCCAATAGTGTTATCAAAGAAACCCATGGCCATATATTTATGAAATCATGAAATAAATTTTGTCTATGTAAATCATAATACATATCATATAAGCAGTCATAAAATATGACTCATAATTTTTTCCACGGGCTTAATATCAGGTTGTACAATATTAGATATCATAAGCTATGATATAGTTTAATCCTATGCTTTTTTTAGATTTTGTAGTGTATAATATATACCATCCATAAATTATGATAATGTAACGTTGAATTGAAAAAAAATAATCATATCATAAATATGATATAATGCATATGATTAAAAGTGATATTTGAGTACCAAGTGGTTAAATCATAATTGTATTTTATCTGTCATAAAATATGTTAGATAAAGAGGTGTACGCATAGTTATAAAATAAACACAATCCTAAAATATTATTGATAGAAAACATTTATTTTTCTATATATTCAATTTTTAATTGAATGAGTAATTTATAAATTATTTATTAATAAAGAAAATGAGTATTTTTGTAATATTTATAAATTTTTAAAGAATTTATACATTATTTATAGGGACCCAAACCCAATAATATAGGAGTCAGGGTCTAATACTATTAAATTTTCTTAATTATAAGGAAATGAAGCTCAAAGACTGATCAGTTTAGTAGTATTGGTAGACCAGATACATATATGAGTCACATATTACAAATAAATACACTAATTACAACATAATTTTTTTCTTTTGAGGATAACTTTATTCCATCTGTCATATCATTGAATATATTTCCTAGTTCACTTAGTGGATTAATTAGGAAGAAAACAATATAAGGGTGAGCTTAAATTCTCAATAAGAGTTAATAAAATAGAACCAATAATGAATTAATGAGAATAAATCAATATGGAAAGGTCAATAACTGGTCACACATGCCATTAAAATAACTGGATAAGGAATAATAAATTATGGAAAAGAGATTAACTGAAACACCTTACATTTAATCAATAAGATAAGAATTAAATGAATCTATAGATAATTTCAAAGAAAAAATCTTTTGGATAAATATTAATAATAACTGAATTCTAAATGAAGGAAATGCTTAATTATTGGATGTCATGCCTGAGGAACATGAACACCTATACCATCAATACCTTTAATTGGATGGTTTAAAACTATAGGTAGAAACCTGTTTAATATGGGAAACTATTTTTTCCATGAGAACCTTTTGAATCATCAATGGGCTACATAAAGTTCAGGCCCAAACCACCATTGTCATTCCAAATCATCCCTCATATCGAGTAATAAATTTAATTAGTAATTAATATTCCTTATCAAATATCCATACAGAATAAATAATACAAATTTGTCAATAATTATCCAGTATAGGATAAGTAAAAAAAAGTTTTTGAGGTTTCTAAACAGAAATACTATTGAAAGATCATTAATAAATTCTTGAGTAAAATAATCATTAAACACTACAAAGTGTCTCATACAACTTTGAAACATTGGAATCATAATTCTAATGAAGTAATAATAATTAATAAAACATGACATATCATGAAAATAAAAAATTTCATGATATAAAATGCCAAAATGGAAGTATATACACCATATAAAAGAAACTATGTTCATAACAATACAATATGCCTCAATGAAATGAAATTATGACAAAATAACTTACCAATATGTAATAATTTATTTAAAAGGCCGCACATTTATAAAAGAAAATATTATATTTGGAAATAAATTTTTAAAATTTTCAATGAAGCTTCAAAACATTATGGCTTCATAACAGTGGGAAATTTTTTTCATTCCATATATGTTATAAAAAACATTCCTTTTACTTTTATATGGGTATTAAAATAGTACATTGTTTTGAAAAATGATAGGATGATTCCTTTTAAATAATTTTTTAGAAATTAAAAAACGGATAAAAAGGAATTTAGACAACCATTATAGAAAGGTAAAAACATTTTTGAAAACATTTTCAGAAAATACTAATATAGAATATAAATATTCCCCAGTGGATACTTAAACAAAAACAATATTGAATTACAATGAGATTGTAAAATAACCCTTTACCACTTTATAATCAGTGGAATTATATTCTTCATTAAATAAATAAAATTATATGGATATAAAAATACTTTAATCTTCATAATAATACTCATAAAAGTAACTTATGGGAATTATGTACACCACACAAAAGAATCAAGTGGTGTATAAGACATGTGTCCCACAGAAATAAAATTGATACAAAATTCCATTAGCTTATGTCTTGACTCTCACAGTACTCATTAAAACCTCATGAATAATAAATTTACGTTTACTATAAATATATAAAGATCTATATTCATTTATATAATACCATATATGATTTACTTATGACTTTATATTACCCATTTATTAACAATTTCAGGTTAAAGTTATCTTCTGGGTAACAACCGCTTTGTTTTTCACATGTGTTTGATATGTTATATTTTTTATCCTCTTAATTATATCATGTTTTTATAATATAAATAATTATCTAAATGACATAAATATCATATATATTTTGTATATATGTATTTATTATAATCTATAAAATATAGAAATATAAAATGAAATACACCATTCATGGAGATGGTAATTCGTATGTACGCATGAACATTGTTTCCATTTTATAGTCATATTTAAAGAAATAAATTAATTAATAAAATTCGAGTAGAATTATTATGTCATATATATCATATAAGTTCACTAAACTCATACTTAATATAATTCATTTAATGTGTGAAAGAATCATTTTTTTGGAGGAGGTGGTAGACTACACGTCCAAAAAGTGAAGTTATCATATTTATAAAAAATAGAAATCTAGAAGATATGTGTTATATAATAATAAAAGAAGAAAAAAATTTATATATATCATATAAAAACATAAATTCCATCATTATTACTAACCATGAAAGGTGGGAATGGAATAATGGAGGCTGTCAGTTCGCGAGGCAGTAGTTCGTCATACACACGAACCAAAATTGTGTATCCCATTTGATAGAAGTGTGTCTGAGTGTAGGTTGAACCCTTAATATAGTGAAATATTATTATATTATTTATAATCAGGTTATTATATAAACATGAAATAAAAATAATTTAATGGGTTTAAGGAAGAAATAAAACAAAAAACATTCATAGATGAATGTTACCTATTCTTTGGGTATCCCCATTTGATTTTCACAAAAGGACTTCATTGGTTGGATTTATGCCCAAATATATGATTATTGGATTAATAGAAGGATGTTTTGAGGTTAAATTGGTGGGTTTTGATCAATCTATAAGAATCCATGTGCTGTGAGGAAATTAGTGAGGAGGTGCCCTTTTATAATTTAGGTGAATTAATATAAATTCATTTTCATTTAAAAATGGATCCAAATTTATTTATTTAAAATATCAGATGATTATTGGTCGAAATAATATTAACCAATAATTTTTATATGGGATTAGGCCACATTATTTCTCTCATCTTTTGGCTTTAATCCTTAGTTAAACCCATTAACTCTTTCTGTGACAACTTGACTTTTTATTTTTTTAAGGGTTAATATAGATACTATACAATTCCAAATGAACCATAAATGATTCGTGGATGAAATTTTAAACATTATATAATTAATTTGGCTAAATATTAAATTTTTATTAATTCTATATAATTTAATAAAACATTATATATTTGAAAATATTGTTACTGTCAATTTTGACACAATTCAATTCTTGACTTTTTAAAAAATTAAAATACACAAGATAACTTATAAAAAACATTTAATACATATCTAATATGTCTAGTTAATCTATAAAATTCTTGATTGAAATTAATTGTATCAATTTATATTTATGTTAATATTTTTAATAACATATAATTGATATGTCCATTAATTAAACAATTAATCCATCATCATTGTGAAAGACTATAATTTTATTTTTTTCACTAAAAAATAAAATAAAATTATAATGATGAATAAAATCATTTTATATTTAAAATTAATATTTAGAGATGAATATATCATCTGAATAGAATTATGTAAAAAAAATAATACTTATTAAAAACATGAGTATGACATATTAGACTTTCCTTAGAATAAAATACTAAAAAAGTCTTAAAGTCATCCAAGTGGCTCAAAGAGGCCATAAAATCGTCCCTAGGATGATTTGGGTATATAATAACCCATAAAATAAAATTAAAACAAGTGTAATTGTGATTTTCTAATATTTATAATATTATTTTTACCCTTAATTACTTGATTTTCCCTTAACCGTGGTAATTAAAAAAATACTAAGGATACTATTCATATTTTAAAATAATAAAATGGACCTATTTACCATAATTGGACCTTCTGATTCAAAATTCAGTATCCATTTTTGAAAATTAAAACACATAATTGGATAAAATTAATTTAAAATTAATCTCATTAATAGAATGAGAAAATAGGTTTTTAAAATTAAAACGTTCAAAATATTGGAATGTTTCTATCTAAAAATTAAATGTGAAATTGAATAAAATGATTTAAATATAATTAAATGATTAAAAATGATATAATTATAACTTAAAACCAATTAAGATATAATTAAACACTATAAATTAATTTGATGAAAAAGTTGTTTTCAATTAAAATCCAGTATTTTATCACTATTCATCAAAACATGAAACTTATCAGAAAAATATCAAAAATTCAACCAAAGTATATTTTTATATTCAAATTTGATATAATAATTTTATTTTTTAAAATATAATTTATGAATGTTTCCAAAACATGATTTAAAACAAGTGATACATCAAAAGGTAGTAAAACTATATTTTTATAAAAATACATCTTTTATTTGTAAAATTTGATTTTTTTTATATCATGTCTAGAAAACACATAAGATAAATGTTAAACATTATATCAAATATTATATATATATATATATCATTAATATAATCCAAAAATTGATTTTCTTTTATTGGTATAAAACCCACTTGTGCTCATTTAAATAGTTTTTATAAAAACATTTCATTTATATTAAATTGATTTTTAAATTTATTTCTATTTAATTGGTAACCAATGAATTAAATAATATATTTTAATATGTTATGTAATTTTATTCATAACCACAAATTTAATGGTTGTGAGATAATTTTATTATAAATAACAATATTAATATTATATCATAGTTTGTTTAAGCTCGTTTTTACATAAATTGCAAGCTATTGAAGAGAATATTTTTAAAATTATGCATACCATAAATTATTGGGGTGTTACATTCTACCCTCCTTCAGTAAATTTCATCCTTATAATTTTTTAATTTTGGCTAATTAACTATGTTTGAATAATCAAAATACCTCTATTGAAATCCTACATCAGAACAAGGGTCCATAAAACATCTACTTTGAAAGGAAGAAAGGCAAGTATCATGGTCACCTGAGAAAACACATACAAGGATTCCATATAGCAAAACATGGACATCAAAGATAAAACTTATTGAGTCAAAAGTTTCCTTATGACTTTTCCATTCCTGTATATTTTGAAAATTACAAACATGTCTTCTTATAGATAGTTTGTTCTTTCCATAAGGATGATGATATACTAGAACATGTTTTACCATACCCATGGTCTTCAACATCTTACCTAGTGTTTTCTTACAAGATTATAACCATTTACCTAAAGTCAAAATTTCATTAAGATAAATTAGAAGCTTATTTTTAAATATGATTTCTCTATAATTGTGAATATAATTTCTCTTGAAATCCAACTATAATTTCTTATGAAATCTGACTTTAATTTCTTCATAAATCCTCCTCTGATTTCCTCATAATTCTAACTCCCATTTCTTCAGAAATTAAACTCTGATTTCCTCAAAAATTGGCCTCCGATTTTTTCAGAAATCAGATTCTGATTTCCCCTAAAATTAGAATCCAACTTTTAATATTTTCAAAATATGATTATTTGTTTTTCTTATAGTTATCAAATTTCCTTAATATAACATTCCATTTTATCAGATCCAAAATATGATAATGTTTCCCCTATTGTGTTATAAAAAATGATTTCGTCACAATGTTTCTCATAGTTTGTTATATAGAACATTTTCATCAAATCTATTATAAAATAACCGTTATATAAATTCCACCTCTATAGATACCACTGAGATTTTAGATAAGAATGACCGTTGGAGGAGAATGTGATTATTGGAAATCTCTCTTTTAAATACCTTTCCATTTCAATTTTCTAATGCTTTGAACTTTTGGGATAATTGAAACTATGTGAGAGTTCAACCAGATTTTATTTGTGTGAAACCCTTGAATAGTTAAAGTTTAGAATAGCTTTTTTCACAAACATAAATCTTCAACAAGATTTGTTTGCCTTGTGTGATTCTGATTTTTTTTGTACTCAATCAATGGATTCCAAGCTGAAGGAAGATAGAGGTACTGATTACCTACTTAATCGAGGGATTCCATGTTTAAGGAAGATAGAGGTGCAGATCACCTTACGAATCAAGGGCTTGCAGGGATAGCAAGACGGATACTAATCTTCGTATTGATCGCTTACCATGGTGTGGGTCAGACATAATTTTTTGAAATTATAAATCAAGGGACCTCTATCCAGTGTTATTGAATACCCTTATCTTTGGGTTAAAATATTTCATTGAACATGTATTACTTATTTAATTAAAATTTATTTAAATTCCTCTATATTTTGTTAAAGATAGAAAGTGTAGATTTTTTTCAATTTCTCTATTATAATAACTCTGATTTATGATTCCAAATTCTTTAAAGTAGAATCTTACATAAGTATACCTATGTACTTATTTCATTATGATATCTTTGTATTTGGACCTTGGGCCCTTCTGATCTCTTTGTTAAAGATAGTAGAGGGTTTTTTGAATCTTTTTTGTTTAAATTTATTAAACAAAATTTCCTTAAGTATTAAAAAAATCATTTAAATATACAATTCACCCCATGCGTATTGAGTATCTATATCTAAAATTTTGATCCTATAAATGGTATCAGAATAGGTCTATGAGATACTTATACTTATACTTAGTATTATAAGGAGTATTTTCATTGATTAGTTTACTTACACTTTGTTTATTTCTGCAAGTTGTGTATATAAACTATTGGTTTATAAATACATACTACACTAACTTGTGGAGTGGATTTGTTTTTGAAAGAAGGTAGGAATAAATATTGGGTCTATTGAAAATCTAAATCCAAAAAGTCCACTAATTTTTTAAGGTAATAATTATGAGTATTGGAGAGATCGAATAAATACATTTGTTATTAACACTGGAGTTGACAACTTTTTTATGATTACTTGTGATTATCAGATCCCAGAAAATGAAGTCAAAACATTTACCAACTAAGAAAATAAATAATATCAACTGAATTATAAGGTATTTAATACTTTGTTGTATACTATGACCTGGAATATATACAGCCAAATATCTTCATGTGAGGTAGCAAATTTTATTTTTAGGAAACTCGAAGTAACACATTTTGAAACATCTAAAGTCATTGAAAACAAAAAAATATGCTAAGAGCTGACTATCATGGTTTTGTTGTTCCTTAGGGATAATCCATTTGTAAATTTTAGTAAAGATTCATTACTATTGTGAATAGCTTAAAGTAAATGGGATAAAAAATCTTAGATGATGAAATACTTGGTAACGAGATTATTGATATTATATTGAATGAGTAGGAATCAAAAAGAACAGCTATTGATGAATCTAGGAAAGTTACAACAGTTACTCTTGATGAGCTATTTGGGAATCTCTACAACATGAGTATAGATCGAAGATAGATGTTGATAATATTAAGGAGAATAATTGGAGTTTTACTTTTACTACTAATTAAAATCATATGAAATCCAACAGACCTGAGAAAGTTTCTAAGAAAACAAAGTCTAAGAAATTTGTTATTCAATGTTACTCAAGTGAATATGAACAGTTAGAGAATGTGATTTCTAATCATTCTTGAAATATGAATGAAATTTTTTGAACGGAAGATTCTTGTTACAAATATATAAAGAAATATAGGAAAGATAAGAAATATTTAGAAGATACATGTTATGAAAGCAAGAAAGATGGACATATTAGACCTTACTATCGTAAGCTGATAAGAAAGGACAAGAAAGATAGAAATTATGAGTGGAATTAGAAAAGATATTACAATACTAAAGGAAAGAAAGTCTTGAACACTGATGATTCATGGATTGAAAGTGTTGGAGGCTCATCTGATGAATCTTCAGATATTGAATCTTCTGGACAGAAGAATATTGGTTGTATTTCCAAAATACCTATTGAAAATAAATGTCTTATGTCTAAGGTACACACTATTGAATCTTTAACAAATATTTCTTTAAGTACTAATATTCCTAATGAAGAAAATTAGTAATCTTTATATGAAGAATCATCCTCATTGTAAAATAACATTTTACATTATTTTGAATAGGTATCTAGGTTTTCCAAGTTACTTGAGAATGAAAATAGTAAGATCAATAAGAAACTTGATAAAGAAAATTCTAGAATTAATATTTTAACAAAAAAAGTATTATATCATTCTAAAGATCTTGATGAAAAATCATTTGAAAATGTTTCTATTTCAAAAATCCTTGAGGAAGTTAATTCTAAAAAGGATAAACTTTTTAAGTATCGTGAAAATGTTATTTCAAAGAAAAATGTTTTAGAGACAAACTAAAATTCTTAGACTAATAACTATAAGTATAGTAATTTAGCCATCAAAATAAAATATGAAATATTTTCCTTAAAGAAAATTTTGCCAAAATTTACTCATGGATAGTAAGGTTTTGATAAAATGTATTCACAACTTCATCCTCTAAGGAATAGTTATAGATTTGGTTATTCTCATTCAAACCTAGTTTTTAGTCACAACTATTTTGTTCCTCAAAGTGATCCTTTTTATACTAAATGTTAATGTGGTGTACATTGGTATTAAAGCTGTTTTTTTAATAAAATTCAATAATTAGGTTTTCATAAAGCTTATTTTTCTAAAAAATGTGGATTCCAAATATTTTACTTTCTAACAAGTTTGGATCTAACAAACTTTGGATTCCGAAAGTCTATTTTTTTAATTTTTTGGAAAACAAATAAAGTATTGAAAATAATACATGGTAAATGGATAGTTTATGTTCCCAAAACATTACTGGAAAAAAACTTCTTTGAAAAAAATATTAAGATAAAAGGTGGAGGAGTCACTTTCAGAGACAATGCTCAAGGAGAAATTATTGTTATATGTGACATTGTTCTTCATGTAAAACCATTAATTTCAAATCTTTTATTTGTTAAATGTCTTAATCACAACCTTGTAAGAATAAGACAATTATATAATGAAGGATACCTTGTGAATTTTAGGAATAATAAATTCTTATTATATAATTCAAATGATGAGTTCATTCTCTCTACCCATCAGGATGAGAATTTTTATACACTTAACTTACAATACCTTAGGATCCAAGTCTTATCTTGATTTAGTGAAATGAAATAAAATACCATTCTTAGTTATGGAATAGAATATTAAGACACTGTAACCTTAGGAACTTATATAATATTTCTAAGAAAAGACTCTTTAAGGATCTACCTGATTTTAGATTTGATTCTTCAAACGTTTATGATCCTTGTCAATAAGGAGAGAAACATAAGTCAATATTAAAATCAATTAGTAAAGTATCAACTTCTGATGCATTATAGCTAGTGAATATGGATCTTCTTTATCCAACACAAACCGGAATTATTGGAGGAAAATACTATGTATTTGTTTTAGTTTATGATTACACTAGATTTACATGGGTCTATTTCTAGAAAGAAAATCTGAAGCCTTTTCTTTTATCAAATCTTTTTCAGATAAAGTTAAAAATTAGAAAACCCTTCCATTGATAATTATTCATAGGGATCATGAAGGAGATTTTGAAAATTCATATTTTGGAACTTTTTTAGTAAGGTATTACTCATAACTTCTCAACTCCTAGAACTCCTTGGAAAAATTGTATTGTTGAATTAAAAAATTGAATTTAACAAGAGATAACTAGAACCATGATGAGTGAATTCTAAATTTATAAACATATTTGGGATGATGTTATAAGTACTACCTGTTATACTATAAATCAAGTTTTAATCAATCCATTTCTTAATAAAACATCTTATGAGTTATGGACTGGTCTAGAACCTATAACTTCATACTTCAAAGTATTTGGATGCAAAGTATTCATTTTAAATACAAAAGATAACTTACATAAATTCACACCCAAATAAGATGAAGAAATTTTCCTAGGATATTCCACTACTTCTAATGCTTATAGATTTTTTAATAAAAAATCATGTACTATTGAGTAAATAGTACGTGCTAAATTTGATGAAACTGATCCCTTTGTTTTTAAAAAAACCTCAACCAACATCTTCATCTGTGTTTTCAAAAACTACTTATCAACCTTTGATGGAAGATTCTTTTTTTCATGAGAATACTCAAGAAAATATTTCTAAAGTATTCACTCTGGAAGATTTTATACACTATATTGATTAACATGATTTAAAAAATCTAATTCAGTTGTATCTTAAGAATCATCCCAGTCATAATATCATTGGTGATGAACATCAACCTGTATTGACCAAAAGTTCTTTAAGAAATGAAGCAGTGAATTGAGCATTTCTTTCCTTATTATAACCTAAAAGTTCTGAAGAATACTTGGATAATGATGACTAGATGAAATATATTCAATATAAACTAAATGAATTTGAAAAGAATAATGTTTGGACCTTGGTTGAAAGACCAAAAGAAACTTCTGTATTTGGAGTAAAATGGTTCTTCAGAAATAAATGTGATAAAAATGGAATCATAGTAAGAAATAAATAATGATTAATTACCAAAGTTTATAATCAACAAGAAAAGATTGACTATGAAAAAACCTATGATTCATTAGCAGGACTTAAATCTATTTGAATTCTCTAAGCCTTTGTAGCATTCTTTAATTTCAAAAATTTTCAAATGGATGTGAAGTGTGATTTCCTTAAAGGATATGTTCAAGATGAAGTTAATGTTGAAAAATATTCTAGTTTTAAAGATACAAAACATCCTGATAATGTTTTCAAATATACCTAATTTTTATATAGTCTTAAACAATCCCCTAGAACCGGGTATGATAGACTTACATTATTTTTTTCACAAGACAATTATGTTAAGAAAACTGCTGATCCAACCATTTTTATAAAGACAGAAAAGAAAAATGTTTTAATTGATCAAATTTATGTTGATAACATTATATTCAAATAAACTCAGTAATCCTTAACTGATTAATTTGCAAATTTTATGAAATCTGAGTTTGAAATGAGTGTGATGGAGGAGTTAACATTTTTTCCTGGTGTTCAAATTTCTCAAAAACTGGAAGGAACTTATATATCTCAAAATTTATATATTAAATATCTTATTAATATGTTTGGATATGACAACACTATAAGTATAATTACTCCAATCGGTACCTCAAAAACTTTTGATCTTGGTGAATCTATGAAAATAATAGATAAAACAAACTTTAGAGGTATGATAGGAAGTATACTATACTTAACATCTAGTCATCCAGAATTAATGTTTTCAATATTCTTATGTGAAATATATTAATATAATCCAAAATAATCCCATTTGAAAGTTGTGAATATAATTTATCACTACTTAATGGGAACTATGGACTTAGGAATTTTCTATTCTTCTAGAAATGAATTTGTTTTAAAAAAATCAGATACAGAACTTGGTGGTTGTAGAATGGATAGGAAAAGTACATCCAAAACATGTCATTTGTTAGTAGATTCATCAGTTTCTTATTCATGTAATGAAAAATATTTTGTAGCACTTTCCACTACTGATGCTAAATATGTGGTAGGTGGAACATGTCGTACTCAAGTGTTATGGATGCAACACACACTCACAGATTATAGAATGAGTTTGACTAAAACTCAGATTCTATGTTATAACACTAGTTCCATAGACTTAAGTAAAAACCTTGCACATCACTCTCATATAAAACACATATATATTAGGAATCACTTTCTTAGGGATCACACACTAAAAAGAGATATTATATTACAATTTATTAGATCAGAAGAACAACTTCCTAATATTTTTACAAAATCATTACCTTCCAATAGATTTGAATACATTAAAAAAAGTTAGTAATGATAAATATAAGGTAATTATTTAGATATAATTTTTATTGATACAATCTCCACGCATTAAGATACTCATTTTCATAAGGGGAGTACATTTTTTCCTTAAATTTTTTTTCAGAACGAAATCAAATTTTTTCGAAACCTAATAAATGTTTTTTGGAACCTAATAATTAAATTTGAAACCTAAAATTTCTTAAAGGAACTTTATCAATATTGAAAAATACTACTGAGAACTCTGAAATCTATGTTTTATAACTTATATTCTCTTAATTACATTTTGGTTTTTTGGTATTTCAAACTTGAGAAATTTTTATCAAATTCATTTTTCCTTTAATCTGATTACTTCTTTAAAACCTCAAAAGAACAAAAACTAATTCCTTCTTTAGAATTAATAAAAACTATTAGATCAGATCAAGATAATCTAAACTGTTGGATTTTACCAGGAATTTAAATTGTCGCTGTGAACCCTATATAAAGGGAACCCCCCCCCCCCTCGCATCCCATATTGGATTCCATAGCTTTTTTCACTTGAGCTTTGTCACCCTTCAATGTTGTAAATTCGATTATTACATCCTTTCTTTTTGCTCTGAATTTCACTGGAAGTTTCTTCTCAAAATTTGATGTATTTACATAAGGAAATAAAAGAATATATAATCTTTAGATAAAGTTTAGTTTATCATAGTTTATTTGCTAAGTATTATTCCCTCATAAGTAATATCATCACACTCAATAGATGGGAAATCTTTTCTATAGAAAAAGAAAGGAATCAAGATCTGGTTTATCCTGATCTTATAAGCAAATTTTATGATACATTTTAATTTTTTGAAAATGGAGGAAAATATATTTTTCGGTTTAATATTTATGGAAGTACCTACTCTTTATCCTATAAGAAAGTCGTAAGTGTTCTTGAGATACCTTATCATAGAGAGGTATGATTTTATTCACATGGGTTTCCAGATAGAGAATATTATTTTGATAAAGTTTAGGAAAGTGAATGTTTATGAATTTAGGGAGTGAAGAAACCTAAGATGACCAATCTCTCAACAAACCACATAATAGATTCCCTTTGGATGCAATGACTCCCGATTCATAGAAAATGGTACAAGGGTACCCTAAAGACTTTAGACATATTAATAATGTATTTTCTATTTAATATAAGAAATATTAACTTGATGAATTATATCTTCCTCACTATTAGAAATGTAAAGAATTCAATGATCAAATCATGGATTTTAATGTATCCAAAAATATTATCAAAACTCATCATTATATACCTAGAAAATAGCAATGTTCCATGAAATTAAAATCCTAAGACATTCAAAATAATTTTGTTGAGTGGTGACACCCTCGGAAGAATGAATTTTTGATTGTTTGATAATACATCTGATTTTTTGATCTTAATGGCAAGGAAGACCATGTTGAACAGAGCTCCAAATCTTATCATAATAAAAGTAAGTCCCAATAATTAGAACCCCATAAATATGCTCAAACCTCTGAAACATCATATGTACCTCTGAAGACTAATAAATAGAAAACCTTCTTAGAAAAATTTGTTGCTAAGTGGAGAGATCATAAGATAAATAGAAAAGGAGACCATATTTTTTGTAATAGACCATGATGAGGCTAAGGCCTTAAAAACTCAAACTACTGAAGAGATAGAGAGATATGAAAAAGATAAGAAGTAGAATAAAAATATTTCAGAAGCAGAAATTATCTATGCCTTACTGAGAGAAACTGAGAAATCTTCTGACCAAATTCAAGTACCAGTATATTTCTCGCAAGAAATCGAGGTCTCGTTAGCACCAGTGGAATTTGAGACTCTGATATCAGATAAATTAATGAACTTTTTTTCAGTTCCACCTCCGATAATTGAATAAAAATCCCAACAATAAGGAGAAACCAAATAAGAATATCATAGTGAAGATGAGATCCAAATTTTTTATGAGGCTGTAAAAGAATGTCCCTCGAACAAGTTTTCAATGAGAACATATCAAGATTCCTCCACCAAGATAATTTTAGATAGAAATTTTTTTCAGAAGTATGATATTTCTCAACATGAAGTCAATAAAATTCTCTCTAATGATGAAAGTGATAATTATGATATTGTACAACCGGTTTAAGGTAAAGCTGCTGATGTTTTTTAAAAAGATAATGATAAATATGTTTATGATTATAATGATAATAGAGTAGAATAAGTTTCGGATGGAGATAAATAAACATAGAGAATTGCGAATACAATCCCTAAGGTAGAGAAAGGAAAGAAAGTGGTTATTGATGCGACTCATAAAGTTGTTTGTTAGAAAAACAAAGATGGATGTTACTAGTACATCCAAGAATAAAGATGATGAGAAAATTGAAGTTACCTCACCCAGAAAAGTTTTTTGGTAATATTCCTCTTCAATATGTAAATATTATGTGGTCCATTCCCTGAAGATTCTTGTAAACTCCATTACATCCATTCCAAGAAAAGACTCAAGGTGTCAACTGATTCAAGAATTAGTTAATCCAAATACCAAATCAGCAAACTTTCTTATAGAGAAATTCATCATACTCAAAGATAAGTTCAAGTCCTTCCTGAACAAATATGATGCTCATAGAAATTTATACAAATACATAACTATGTGGTCAAAAATATATCATCGATGATATCAAGATCTTTGATGACCTTAGTGACTCATTAAAGGATGCCTTTGATAAGTCGGATGGAAAATCATGAATCTATCAACATGTTTTTTAGAGAAACTAAACGAAGAAAAGGTTGTTCATTAACAAGAATATAAATATATGAATAGAAAATTAACTATATTTCTCTCAATCTAAAAATTGAGAATGAAATCAGGGAAGATCTATCTGAGAAACATAAAACTAAGGATGATTTGATTAAGTCTCAAGATGAAATAGTTAAGTCTCATGAAAAAAGAATAGAAAACCTTGAGAAGAAAAATCCATATCAGGAAGAGTATCTCAATAAGTTTCAAGAAGATCACAAAGATTTGAAGAAGCTAAAAGAAACACTGAAATATATAATGTTAAAAAAGAAGAACAATGATGATTAATTTTTCCAAATTTGGTGTTTTGTTGTAAATTCTTTGTGATGCTTTAGTTATCTAATGAATTTGTCTCCCTTTATTGTGTTATCTTGTATGTTTCCTAACCTTTTAGGTACAATATATATCTTCTCATTCATTTTTTGAAAAGCCAAAATACTGAGAAAATAATGTTCACAAATAATATTAAACTAATGGGGAGGATGTTTATGAAAGGAATAGATTACTTAAAGAATAAATCCTTAAGTAAAGTGGGACACCATTCTTTAAGAAATACAAAAAAACTCAAAGATAATAATATAATACTTATGGGGATTTCATAACCTAAGGTAGAGTTAGTTTTATTCATTTTGAGTCATAAAAAAATAAAGATAAGTATTTATATTATGTTAAAAAATGAAAACCTTATTTCTTTATATTATTTTATAAAAAGTTGTTTGTGTTTTCCAAAAATGGGGAGATATTTGAGTCAAAAGTTTCCTTATGAATTTTCCACTCCTTTAGGTTTTGAAAATCATAAACACATATTCTTAAAGATAGTTTTTATCTTTCCATAAGGATGATTATATTGTAGAACATGGTATACCTTACCCATGGTGTTCAATGTCATACCAAATGTTTTCTTAACCATGTCTAACAATTTTACTTAAGTCAAAATTTCTTTAAGATAAATTGGATCCTTGTTTGTAAATTTTATTTCCCTATAATAGTGAGTCTAATTTCTCCTAAAATCAAACTCCGATTTATTTTAAAATATTACTCTAATTTTCTCAAAAATCATACTCTGACTTACTTAGAAATTAATGAAAAACTGACTCTAATTTCCTTAGAAATTGGGCTCTGATTTTATCTTAAATCCAACTCTGATTTCCCCTAAAATCAGACTATGATTTCTTCATCAATAAGAATCCATATTTGAATATTTTTTGAATCTGATTATTGGTTTTTATTATAGTTACCGAATTTCATTAATGTAATGTTCTATTTTATTGTATCGAAAATATGATAATTTTTCTCATATTGTGATATAAAAAATTATGTCATTACAATGCTTCTCATAGTTTGTTATATAAAACAATGTCGTCAAATCTGTTAAAAAATAATCATTTTATGAATAACACCTATACATATCCCTATAAAATTTTAAAGAAATGTGACTGTTATAGTAGAATATGACCATTGGAGATCTCAGCTATAAATACCCAGACATTTGAATTTTTTGATGCTGTGAACTTTTGGGAGAATTGACACTTAGTGTGAGCTCTTCCAGACTTGATTCATGTGAGTTCTTTAAAGAGTTTCAATTATAAATAGCTTATTCCACAAACTTAAATCTTCAACAAGATTTTTTTTCCTTGTGTGATAATGATTTTTATTGTATTCAATCGAGGGATTACAAGATGATGGAAGACATAGGTGCATATTACCTTCTTAATTGGGGGCTTCCAAGTTTAATGAAGACATCAGTTTCAATCACCTTATTAATCTAGGGCTTATAGGGATAGCATGATAGATACTGATCTTAGAATCAGGGGCTTACCCTGGTGTGGGTAAGACAGACTTTCTTAAAATTATATACCAAGGGACCATTATCCAAGGTTGTTGGATACCCTTCTCTTTGGGTTAAAAGATTTCATAAAACGTGTATTACTTATTTAATTACAAGTTCTTTAAATTCCAATCTATTTTTGTAAAAGATGGATAGTTTAACATTCTTATACTTTCTCTATTTTAATAACTCTAATTTAAGATTCAATGAGCTTTATGGTATAATCTTACTTAAGTATACCTATGGACTTATTTCTTTATAATATCTTTTTATACATACCTTGGGCCCTTTCAATCTCTTTGTTAAAGATAGTAGAGGGTTTTGTGAATCTTTTTGTTGAA
This sequence comes from Viscum album, assembly GCA_963277665.1. Taxonomy (NCBI): domain Eukaryota; kingdom Viridiplantae; phylum Streptophyta; class Magnoliopsida; order Santalales; family Viscaceae; genus Viscum; species Viscum album. Next base: position 879,523,021 of record OY728163.1, read on the forward strand.
TTTTATTAAACAAAATTCCCTTATGATTTAAAATGAACATTTTTAAACTTACAATCCACCCCCCCCCCTATTTATTAAGTATCCACATCTTATATTTCAGTCCTACCAAACTAACTATCAAGTTCTAATGGAGAGTGATTGAGAATATGGTCATGAGAATGTTAATAATCACATAACAATAAATCTATTATGGGTCAAAATTCCATTGATATCTTAGTAAGAAGAGTTAACATATAACATTTTTGTTTAAAAAAATCCTATGATTAAGTAATTAATTTACCTCATACACAAAGAATATAAGGAAACATACTTACTTAACAAGTATAGTTTCATACTTTGACCAATTTCTAACACAGCTCGTCATTTTCTCCAAATGATGAGTATTTAAGATGAATTTTTCATTCCTGAATAATTTGAATCAACTTCTATAGATCACAAACTCCATAATCGTATAATAATTTATTCTTACTATATTTATACATTAACCAAAACCAAAATGGTTAGGATAAGATAATATAATTCTCCAAAAATAATAAAACATTATATGATGACAAAAAGTTTATTCTCAAAAATTTAAATGTAATAATCCAAGTTCAACATAGATCGTTCCTCAAATAAATATCCTTCCTCAAAATTATTATTGACTAAGTCCCAAAAATCAGAATTATTTGATCATATAGTGTTCCAAATAACATCAATCACTCTTAATGTATCACACTATAAATTTAATTGTCTAATTCATATAATCTCATAGATATGATCACCATTTACATGAATAAATTGAATCACCATAGGTCAACAATAAAATCATATTTGATTCCAAAAGAAAATTCATCCTTTATTCATTATAATATTTTTTTTACATTAATCTTATATGATTCCCAAAATATTTAACGTCTTCTAAAATAACCCTAATCACTTAATTACCAAATCATTTTCAAATTCCAATTATATCTATTTGATAAAATAATTTCCCTAAAAGGAAAACAAACATTATCCAATATATAGTTTAACTAAAAAATGTTATTTTAACCAAGACATTAATTGGTCTAGTGGTATTTGTTTCACCCTTTTCTCCCTTCAGTTGTGGGTTCACACCCCAAAGCCTTTCCGGACGCGACGGGTTGTCACCTGACATACAAGTTGTCTTCTTTCTAAAACCATGTTACTATAAATTCCAAAATAAATATGATGTACATCCTAGAAATAATTTTCATAACTAAATATCCTTTTAACAGATGTTTTCAATTCAATTATAATACATAAATACTTCAACCATTTATTTCTACAAAGTTCCTTCCTTGGCCTAGTGTTTATCTTATAAAAGAGGGCATTAACTCGGGTAAAGGATAGGTTCCCCATATTTAAGGAAATGAACTACAAATGGATTCTTAGGATGATTTTTATTCCATTCCATCATACTCTTAATTTTTCTTTGAAAATTATTTTATTTATGTCATTTTTCCCATACAAAAATCATGTATTCATTTCCTTAAGTAACTTTCCTAGGATTCTACTTCGATGATACTTGCATGAAAAAAATTATTCTTTCTTTTCTCCATGGTCTCCACCACTAGATATCTTAGTAAAATCCATTATTCTATTTTTTGGCCTGTTAAAGAGTTGGTCGAGGTATATTTTATTAATCATATTTCAGGAAAACTAATGTGGCATGAATACAATATCTTTCACTCCTATCAATATCCCATTTGGTTTCTCATTTAAACCACCTTTTCCATCATGTTTAATATTAAAATGACTCTATCAGGTTCCATCAATTGACAAAAACCAAAAATCATAGTGTGAGTAATAATAGTCATAGTGTAAAAAATATAGTCATTTGTAGAATATCATGATACCTTATTTTAATCTAAAACACCTTAGTTTTAACCTAGGTTATTCATTTTCATTGTATATTCAGATCCTTCATAATGGTTTGTAAAGAAAATGTGAATTATACTTAGCATATCCCCCAGGAGTGTCAAAATATGTGTGAATTAAATCCCATTGTTGTGTACCATGTTATGCTCGTGTCAGGCCTGATGTACCTTTTCATTGTTGTTACCCAAGGTACATATTTTCCAGAACCATGTCCAATTGTAGTATTCAGATAAATGTATTTATGGAAAACAACATAATATCTATCTAACTGAGACTTTAGTATGTTATTCTATAATTATCATTAAATTATACCTTAGGGATATGTTATCTAATATATGTTTTTTATAAATCTAGTTCCCAAGGTTTCTACTAAACTTCTTTTGATACCAACTGTAGTGATCTGAACACTGTAAGCCCAAATCCAATGTCTGCTACCATTAAATTAGCAGGATTACAAGGAAATACAGCCCAAAGGACTGATCATTTTAGTAGTCTTGATAAACTATATATATACACAAGTCTTGTATTACAAATGAATGCTTTAATTACAAGATAATTGTTTTGTGAATAACATTATTCCATCTAGTATATAATTACATATCATTCCTAGTACTCTTATTAGATTCATGGGGATGGAAGAAAATAAGGGTGAGATCAAATGCTCAGTAAAGGTTAATAAAATGGAACTAATAATGAATTAATGAGAATAATTCAACATGTAAAAATAAATAACTGATAACACATTCCATTAAAATAACCGAATAAGGCATAATAAATTATGGAAAGGTAACTAACTGAAACACATGTCATTTTATCAATAATGATAGAATGAAATGCATTCATAAATAATGTAAAAGAAAAAATCACATTGATAAATAAAAATATAATTGAATTCTTAATGAATACAATGCTTAATTATTGGATGTAATGTATGAGGCACATGAAAACATATACTTTCAAGACCTTTCACTAGAGGATTTAAAACCACGGTTAGAAACCTATTTAATATTCATAAAAAAATTCCCATGAGAACCTATTGATTGATTGATGGGATATATAATGTATGGTCCCCACCTATCATTTCCAGTCCATATCATTACTCATATCAAGTAATCAATTTAATTAATAATTAATATTCCTTATCAAATATCCATATTGAATATATAATAAATATTTATTAATAATTACCCTGTATAGGATAAGTAACAATAATTGTTTTTTATGTTGATAAATGGAAATACTATTTAAATATCATTAATAATATTCTTAAGGAAAATAATCTTTAAACATTAAAAAGTGTCCCTTAATGCATTGAAACATTTGAATCAGAATTACCATAAAGGAATAATATTAAATGAAACTTAAAATATCATTAAAATAAGTATATTCATGAAATAACATGTCAAAAGGGTGGGTATACACCATATAAAAGAAAGTAGGTGAATAACATTAAAATATACCTCAAGGAAATGAAATTGAGACTAAATCTCTTACCAATTTGTAATAATTTATTTCAAAGTCCACGCATTTATAAAAGAAAATATTTTATTTGAAAATAACCTTGTAAACATATAAAAGAGGCTTAAAATATTAGGGAGTCATAATGGAAGGAAATTTATTTCATGTTGTATAAGTCAAAAAACATTCATTTTACTTTTTTACGAAAAGTCACAAAGTACCTTATTTTGGAAAATTACAAGAAGATTCATTTTAAAGAATTTTTTTAGAAAGAAAAAAGGGGGTAAAAATGAGTTTAAAACCCATTAGACAATAGTAAAATCATTTTCAAAAACCTTTTTAGAAAACACTAACGTGGAATACAAATATTCCATAGTGGAGACTTAAATAAAAACAATCCTGAATAACGATGAGATTGGGAAAAAAACCCTTACCACTTTATAAATCATAGAATTGTATACCCGATGAAATAAATAAAAGTATATGGATATTAAAATATCAAAACATTTATAATAATACTCATAAAATTAACTCAAGTTCATTATAAACACCACACAGAAGAATCAAGTAGTGTATAAGGTATGTGTCCCATAGAAATAAAAGTGAGACAAAATTACCTTACCTTATGTATTGAATCTCTTTGTAATCATTAAAACCTCATGTATTATAAATAGAGGTTTATTATACGTATATCAAAAAATGATATTAATTTGTTTAATACTATTTATGATTTACTTATGACTTTATATTACCCTTTTATTAACAATTTCATGTTAAAGTTATGTTTTGGGTAATAAATGCTTGGTTTATTGAATGTGTTTTGATTTGTTATTTTTTTTAATTCCATTAATTATATAATGATTTAATCATCTCCATAATGATAAAAATTACATTAATATCATATATATTTATTATATATTCATTTATAATAATCTATAAAATATAGAAATAGAAAATGATATACACCGTTTATGGAAACGGTTGGTCGTACATACACATGAAGGTCGTTTCCATTTAATTTTATAATGGAATGAAATAAAGTAATTAATGAAATTAAAGTATAATTATTATATCATATATATCATACATTTTTTCTAAACTAAAACTTAATACATTCCATGTAAATTTTGAACGAATCACATCATTTTGAGGAGGCGGTAGTCCACATATCTACAAATGAAGTTATCATATTTATAAAAAATTGAGAGAGTGAAAGTGTGTATTTTATAATAATTAGAGAAGCATAAATAAATCATATATATCTTATGAAAATAGAAATTTCATCATTATTCTCAACCAGGAAAGGTGACAATAGAGTAATGAAGGACATCGGTTCCCGAGGTGATAGTCTGCCATAAACATGAATGATAATTGTGTATCTCATTTGATGGAAGTGTGTGTGATTATTTGTCAAATAATTAATATAAAAATGGATAATTATATTTATGATTTATTTTTTATTATGTAAACATGAAATAAAAATAATTTAAGTGGTTTTGGGTTGAGATAAAACAAAAAAAATTATTGATGAATGTAACCTCATTTTGGGGTATCCCCTTTTGATTTTCACTAAAGGAATTATTTGGTTGGATTTATACCCAATTTAGGTATTCTAGGATTAATTTAGGTGAGTTTGGTGGAGAAAATTGTAGGGTTATGTCAAGCTATGAGGGTCAATTTTTGTGTAAGGAAATTAGGTAGGAGGTTACCCTTTATAATTGAGATGAGGGGCACTTTTTGAAACTCCAAAAATATCAAAATAATATAAATTAATTTTCAATTAAAATTGGATCCAATAATATTTATTTAAAATATAAGATGTTGATGGGTATAAATTATCTAAAACAATAATTTTTAGACTGGTTTTTGTCACATTATTACCCTTATCTTTTGGATATAACCCTTAGTTAAACCCTTTAACTCTTACCGTGACAACTTGTATTTTTACTCATTAAGAAACAAAATAGTTACTATAAAAAACCAAAAGAACCATAAATGAGTCATGGATAATATTTTCAACCTTATTTAAATAGTTTTATCACATTTTAGTTATTGATTAATTTTATATCATTTAATAAAACATTATTTACTTTAAAATATCAATGTAAATTTTGATACTGTTCATTTGTTGGCTTCTAAAAAAATACCAATACATAGTATAACTTTAAAAAAATCATTAATACATACCTAATATGAATATGTAATATAGATAATTATCTTATGAAATTTTTTATATAAATTATATTTATGTAAATGTTGTTAATAACATTTAGTTGATATGTCCATCAATTAAGCAATTAATGTATCATCATTATGAAACCCTTTAATATAATTATTTATTCCCTGAAATTTAAAAATAAAATATCATGATGAATAGAAAAAAATTTAATTTAAAATTTCTATTTATATTTTAACATATCTTCTATATAAACATATATAAAAAATGTAATACTTATTAAAAACATGAGTATGAAATATTGGACTTTCCTTAAAATAAAATACTATAAAGGCTTAATGTCAACCATGTGGATCCAAGAGGCTATAAAATTAGACCAAGGATGATTTGGGTTGAAAATAAATCATACAATAGAATTTGGATAAGTGTTAGGGTAATATTATAATATTTATAATATTATTTTTACCCTTGATTTCTGGATTTACCCTTAACCTTGTTAATTAAAAAAATACTAAAGTTACTATTCAAATTGCCCAAAAATAAAAGGAAAATATTTACTAAATTTATAACTTATGATTCCAAATATGGGATATATTTTTCAAAATTAAAAACAAATAATTTCCTAAAATTAATTTAATATTAATCCCATTGATGGGATGATAAAATGGGATTTTTAAAGTGAAAACGTTCAAAACATTGAAATGTTTTTATATCCAAATTCAATAAGAAATTTATTTCAATAAACTAAATTATAATAAATAATAAAAACTGATATAATTATACTTTAAAACCAATTAAAAATATAATTAAACACTATAAATTATTTTAATGAAAAAGATGTTTTCAATTAAAATGCAATATTTTATCACTATTCATCAAAACATAAAACTTATCGGAAAAATATCAGAAATTAAACCAATGTAAATTTTTATATTCCACTTGAAAAGAATTCAATAATTTTTTATCATTTAATTTATAAAATTATCAAAAAATTTATTTAAAAAACTACGACATAAAAAAGTACTAAAATGTATTTTTATAAAAATAAATCATTTGTGTGTAAAATTTGATTTTTTTCTTATATTATATATAGAAAACACCAAATATGAATGTTAATGATTATATTGAATATTATATATATATATATAACTAATATAATAAAAAAGTTTGATTTTTTTATTTTCTTGGTATAAAACACACTTGTGCTCATTTAAATAGTTTTTATAAAAACATTTCCATTATATTAAATTGGTTTTTATATTTATTTATAATTAATTGGTAACCAATGAGTTAAAAAATAAATTTTCATAAGATATTTAATCCTTTTAATAACCACTATGTTAATGGCTAGTATATAATTTTATTTTAAATAATAATATTGATAATATATTGTGGTTCATTTAAGCTCGGGGTTGCATGCAACATAATCTATCGAAGAGATTAGGTTTAAAATAATGAATACCATAAATTCTTGGGATGTTAAATTATTTAAACATAAATTGTTTATAATTATTTAGTTAAATGTTTTAGAACATTTATTTATAATTATTCCTCAAATATTTAGAGTTAATTTTAAATTACCTTTATCAAAGTTATATGGCATGGCGAGTGAATTCTAAATAAAATGATTACTTCAAAATTATAAAAGATAATTTATAAAGGGTATAAAAATTAAAAAAAAATAAGTTTTAAATAATATTAATATATGATATTTAGATTATGTAAATTTTAACATAATAGATAACTAAAATATAAAATGATTGTATTTCATGAAAAAAATTATATATAATTAAATTGAAATGAAATATAGTGTTTAATATAAAGAGTTAATTTTGTAAAATATAAAGTGTTTATATTCAAAATTATGTAATGTCCATAAATAATAAATCTAAAATTATAAAATTGTTTATAATTATTTTTTTATGGTTTGTTCATAGTTTTTCTCTTATGTTTAAATGTTTGAAACATTCATTTATTCGAATTTTATTCCTTAATTTATTATTCATAGGTATAAATTGTTTATATTATGAATAATTGAATGCTAATTTTTATGTTATAAAATACCTCTTATAAATTTTAGGTCCTTCTATGACATACTATATATGATTACATAAGATTAATTTTTCATATACTTTGATCTCAATTTATTATTAGGTTTATTATCTTGAATATAGTTTTTGAACATAGTTTATATATATTATGTTTTAAAGTTATGATGAATCAAATTATCTATCAAGTAAAGTATCCTTGTGTAAAGGAAATTTGGGTCAAACTTCCCACCGATCTAGAGGCTTATGGATTTTTCTAGAAAGGTGGGGGTTGACTATCTTCCACTTTAGACTTACTCTTGTGGAGTTTTTCAAATCTCATAAAATTATAATCCTTTACATGAAAAGTTTATATACCATATACATGAGATTAATTTCAATATGTGTGAATATGTTTGATTTATATATTTAGGTGAGTAACAAAAAAGTGGCTTGTGTGAATATCTATACATATGGATTAAACATATTGATTTGGTCGATATAAAAGGATTTTAAAACTAAATCATCAGAAGCATAAATATATAAAGGGAATAACATTGGATAGGATATTGAGATTAAAATGCCCCCAAAATACTAAGTGTTTGATTCCTTCAAAAGTGGTACTTTTCAAGACCTTGATCATCTATCTAGGTAATTTCATTCCATATCCAGCTTCCCCTGGATTATATTGTGTAATACAAGAAAGTAACACGTGACAATGGATCATCCTTAGTTAGTTTCAGGATAAATATGGGTTCACCTGGATTTTATTTTTTAACATATTCATGGAATTTAATTTGGGATGCACTTATCATGGAATCCCTAACAGTTATAAAACTAGAGGAATAGAGTTGAGTGAATCCATGTTATGGATTTGGATAAAGATATATCTACTAAACTATCCATGAATTATAATTGTTATGATTGGGATAATTCCCTATCAATATAACTATATAGTAAGATGAATTAGAATTTGACTCATTACTTATTGATATAAGGATATTAAGTTGTTCATAGATATGATTATTTCAAAGTGGGAAATCATGTTAGTGGGATTCCATTTAATTAATGTCATATTAAATGCTTATAAAACATGATACTAATCTTCTTAATGATTCTATTTTAGATAATTAAATCATAATCATCAATCTTAACTTTTATATTAATACTTAAGAAGGATTAACTTAATATAAGTAACACCTAATACAAGTAACTATAAAGAGTTATTAAGTTTGGAAAGATTTTATCTGTTAGAAGAAAACTGTAAAGACCCCAGCCACAATAGCTTGGATCCATTACCTTACTTAATTAAATTGATAATATGAACAAGATATTGAATCCTAAAGGACTTAATAGTTTAGTAGATTTGGAAAACTAGATACATACATAATTTTTACATTACAACTTGAAAAAAAAATATAGAAACTATACTGGGAACATCCATAAACTCTTATATTATCCCTACAGTTAATTTGTAATACACATCATCGCATCCTGGTGAAAAATAAAACATAATAAAGGGGAAATATCAGATGCTCAGTAAGGATAAGAAAGACATTTGAAGCTAATATAAATAATAATTTATGATGAATAACTAAAAATACATTCCGTTAAAACCTAATCTTAAGAAGAATATTGTAGGAATAAAAGATGATTGAATAATTTCATAAATAATCACATGAGAAAGAAACTTAACCATAGGTATTCCACTAGTTGAATAATCAAATTAATTATAAATTACAGATAATTATGTAATGCATAATGATGGACATCTAAAACATACTGCTGAGTCCATGGATAATAAATATGAAAATAAATGGTAAAGGCCTTAGATAAATCCATATTTGAAAAATAAATGGGCAAGGCCTTAGCCATGTCCATGTTTGTTTGTCTCAAGAGACCAATCAATGAATTAAGGGGCTATATTGGGCCCCTCCCATCACTTAATAAGTTTAATACATTCCACATATAAATAGGGTGAAATATATAGAACGTATACATACAAAATGTAAATAGAATTCCTCAATCTGTAAACATAATAACTAACCATTATGAGTATTATGGTGAGTCGTATCAAGATATAAAATCAACAATCAATTTTCACAAACCATTTAATATGGAATATGATATAATAAAAGATAAATACTGATTAATAATAATAATCAAAAATGGTGTTGGAAAATATGAAAATACTCTCATAAAACCATTGAGGTATTCTTGAGAGAAATACCCCTTTTTACTTTTCAAAAACAATATTTGGAAAAAACATTTGTATTTATCAACAAATCAGATATTAAAAATTTATATCCCATAAAAGAGACACAAATAAATAGTTTTTTAGGTATAAGTGATATTATATTGTATTGAAAACATGTTAAAATATTTTTTAAGAAACTTTTGAATTGGGTCGCTTTTGTGGGGTCTGAGGGGAAATATAAAAGAGGCATTAAAGCGGAAAAAAGATTAATTTTTTACATAAAACTGGAAAATAAATAAGATAGTTTTTCATGATAAATATAGTGATTTTAGAAAAAAAATATTTGTGTCTTAAAACATATTATGGAGTGTACCTTTAAATGGGTAAAAAACATAAAGTTCCCTTTAATCGGGTTTTCTTATCAGGAAGTATTGAGAAGGGAACCTTGTGAAACTTGTATTTACCCATAAAAGTAAGATAAAATGATGGGGATAAATTATTTTGGAACATATAAATAGAATTTAGAAAAATTAAATAAAAATAATAAAGAATTTTATTGGGGTAAAAATAGAGAAAGTGTAACCCAAATGAAAAATAGAGGATCATGAAGAAACTCTTACCACTTTTTGAAAGTCGAACTGTATGCCCCATAAAATTAACAATCATAAAATGAGATATTCAATACCATGAATATAAATATATTCATGATATTTTAAATCAAATTTAATTATATATACACCACACATAATAAATAGTGTTTAATAACGCATATCTCACATAAATAAAGGTGAGATGGAAAAAAACCCTTACCCTATGTATGAAATAATTCTACACTTGTACTTAACATCTTGGATATTGAAATTAAATTAATTAATAATTTAATTCAGAACCTATTAAAAATTAATTTTATTTATTATAATTTTATTATGTTAATTTATAGTTTTTTGATGAGTTATAAAATTCAATTTTGTCATTTGGGAGTGTTTTTTTCCTCGGTTTTCATGACATGTTCACTTATATACATGTACGAAAGATCATGTGGAATGGAAGTAGTTATCTATAATTGAAATTACATATTTTAAATGAACATAAAAACTAATAAATGGTAATATAATACATTTTTTTATTTGGAATGATTATGAATCATTAGATAAGATGTTAGTGATAATCGTTTAGATTATTCTGGCGGTTTTTCAATCGATACAAACTAGTTTACTTTCATTAATTAATCATATGTATATATACTAGTTCCAAAACATTAAATATTATATAATAAATATATTATAATCTTTTATAACCATAAGAAATGTTTTATGATCGGCCCTCAAGGCATAATTTAAAAATAAAAACAAGTCATCCACGAAGGTGGCAAATCGGAACCTCACAGGGGTTGTTTTCATCTTTAGAATAAAAGGAAGAGTAGAAGATGCTTAATGGTGGATTTTACATTGATAGAATAAAATTATAGTATATATAACAAAATATATTTTTCATTAATTTTTTTACATAGGAGTTTAGGATTTCATAATAAAATAAATGAATGTGAAAAGAAATATAAAAGAAAGTGAAAGTGGATTTTACCTCTTGAATTCTTCTCATTGAGATCCCCCGTGGGGAAATTGGTTTGGTATTTTGTTAAGACCGGAACCTCCTAGAAGTAGGAAAGAGTCTTGGAAAGAGGATTGAATTGAAATTGGATAATATTCAAGGCTTAAAAGGTGTGATAATAAAAGGAGGTCAGGGGTGGTATTTTTACAGTGGAGAGGGGTGTTTTTTATTATTTTATTCATTAGTTTATTATTTTAGATCAAGATAAGATATAGTGATGATTACATGAATAAATACAGTAAATAGATAAATATAGTTCTATATTATGGTTCTTACATAATTTATGAATCATTTAATAGTGTATTTAACTTATAATGTATATATACCGTAAATTGCCTTATTTCACTATTCACCAAAAAATCAACTATTTTAGAAATATTCCAAAAATTAACCCTAACAATTTTACATGGTTTATAATTCAAAAATAGACTCTATTTTATAAAAATAATTATCTAAAAATGAATATTATAATTTTTAATTAAATTTATCATTTATTCGAAAACATACTGATTTTAAAATTATAAGTGATTTTTTAAGACTTTGAAAGATTAATTAAGGTCTCATAAAAATATCTTTTAATCATAAGTACAAAATATTAATTTATTAATTTAATTCATGAAAATAAATTTTATTCTAAATAATTATTTTAATTATAAAATTGTGAATAAAAATTTATGATTCTAAAAAATAATAATATTTACATTATCATTTTTAAAACAGTAATTTACTTATTTCATGACATAAATATATTATATTTTCATTCCTATGATTCTTAAATTTTATTTATAATTTCTTAGGTGAGATCTAATTCAAATCATAAATAGATTTTTAATATAAATAAATTGATTATTTAATAACAACTTTATTTTCAACTATTCACTAGAAAAATAACTATTTTAAAAAAAATCCAAAATATCACCCTAAGATAATTTGTTCGTTACACTTTTAAAAATGAATTTTATCTTGTTCAATATAATTTGTAAAAGTTTCAAATTTTATTTTTAAAATAAGTGGTCCATTTAAAGGTTGCAAAATTTCCTTTAGAAAAAATATAGCCTTTTAATGTGTAAAATTGAATTTATTCTTATCTTTTTCTGATAAAATAATTTGGTTGAATGTAAAAAAATTTGATAAAATATAAAATATATAAATTTCAAAAAAAATTAATAATATTCATTCCCTCCAATTTAATGGATAGGTTATAATAGTCATTTTAAAATTATTATATTTAATTATATATCATTGTTTGTTTAAGCATGGTGTTGTGTGAAACCTATGTTGTCAATGAAATTAAATATACAAATACAAATAACATAAAATATCAGGGTGTTACATTCTCCCCTACTTTAATAAATTTCTTCCTCATAATTTGAAATTATGCTTTAAAAATCAAAGGTTGATTCTTCAAACAACATTTTTTGGGAAACCTACATCATAAATAGGGTTAACAAAATATACTCTTAATAAGAGGGAAAATGAAATGAAAATTTCACTACAAAACTACGATTTCTGGTATGAAATAATTAGTGGAGAGATATAACATACAAATAGAAGAGAAATTTAACTATCACATTCTAATAGAGAGTTATAGAGAACATGGTCGTTATAAATTCTATCATCACAAAACTGTAGATTTGCGATTAGTTAAAAGACCATTTATTTCTCAAAATGAAAAGTAAATAGATGATCTTTTTGTTCTAAAACCATTTTCTTAGAGTTGGGGGTTTCTTTTACTATCCATAAAAGAACATGAGAAAATAAACTTACTTGACTCCTTTCCATGTCATAATCTCATCCTTTGGTTGTGCTTCAATCTATCTCCACTTAATTTCTTAAATCTATATATGGATATTCAAGAAAAAATTATATACCTAAATAACTTTTACGAATCATAAGATCCACAAACCATTCCTTCAAACATTAAATTTTTACTAAAACCAAGATGGTTAGAATAGGTTATCTAATATGATAAATCATACTTTAATATTAATCAACAATATCCTTCATTCATTCTATAAATATTTAAACTTAATACTCATCAAAAAATATGTCTTTCCAAATTCAAAGAGAAAAATATTATAGGTAAGGTCACTAAATTTCCAAAAACAATTTAACATAAAATTTTCCAAAAAATGTAACTCTTATTCCCACATACCAAATATATAAATATATTGAAACCAAAAAACTTTAATGAAAACATGATTGTTTCCAATCTCATAAAGAAGATATACTGAAGTACACTCCTTATATACCTCATGAGTATTATAAGCATAATATCATAACATAATTATTGAATCCATAAACATAAATTATTTAATTGTTCTACTTATATTATATAAATAACATAATCTTGACCCTGATCCCTTTTTTTCTGATTTATATTTCCTTGACACATGGGAAATTAATTTTCATAGCAACCCATCTCTTTACAGTTTAAACATTGAAAATTTACAGCTTCTTTCTTTCCCTTTCATTCAAGATCCTAGTGACCTTTCTCTCAACACTTGTAATAAACACTGATTCCCTTCAAGAAAGTACTGAGGTGTTTCTTCCCACAATTATCACAGGAGAGAAAATCCTTATTTCCATTTTTCCCATTATCCATGTCATGCTTGTTGGATATGAATCTAAAGATTATACACAAGAGGGGGGTGAATTGTGTCTTTTTCAATTTTTCGATAACTCTTTTCTTGAACGAGTTCTGTCCTTTATACTTTATCAAATTTGATCGTTCAGCGGAATAAGTAAAATCAAGAACGCAAAGATGTATAGTGGTTCGAGAAACAGAAGGCCCCTAGTCCACCCCACCAACACTCAACTCCACGAGCTGGGTGATTTTCACTATCTGTTCCTCTTTTCCACAGACCAATTCACAAATAAGTATAGGCAGTTGATATTTTTACAATCCAAGGAAAAAACAAAACCTTCTGGTTCGAACACAAACCTACACAGCTCAGAACGAGAAGCTGGTTACTCAATAATAAAAATAATTTCAGAAAGAAAATTCCAGTTGATCTTCACAATTGCAACATAATGCAATTGACAGTAGATGGATCGAAGTCTCTAAAAATATTGATCTTCAAGACAAAGCAGTTATGAGTTGATCTAGTTGCAGTAGATATAGGGATATTGTTCACAACTTTAGCAGTAGTAGATCCGTAGTAGATATTCGATGTAGAACAGGTGAATCTTTTATCGAGTTCCTTCTTCTTAAAAGAATAGAGCTTTGACGCTCCTTTTTGAATCAGCAGATCAAAGTGAATAGTTGAAATCTCTGTTTTCCACCTTTTTCAATAATAGATCGATCACATACTCATGTACCTTGTGTTTCAGAGAGAACATATATAATAAAGCATATCTCCTGCACATTTAGATCCATAAAAGTCACCTCCTGATTCACGATATTCAAAAATTTGAATTTACAGAGAAGTTGTAACTTCCCTTAAGACTCAGAATAAAAAGCTCCTTTTAATTCGATCTTAAATCCATTAATAAAACTGATTTGAATCAGTCAATGTCGTACTTTAAAAATGACTTTAAATCTGGCTTGAAATCCGCCCAGAAATCAGCTTACTGATCGCTGCACATAAATATCGTCTGTCAAAATTTCTGACGCCAAACGTAAGGTTGATGACGTGGCCTCCAAACGTAGGTTTAATAACATAGTCTTCAAATGTAAGGTTAACAACGTAAAGTTGAACAAAAATGTAGGGTTGAAAAAATAAGGTTGAACCCAAACATAGGGTTGACAACGTAAGGTTGAACACAAACATAGGGTTGATCATCCATACTTTTTCTTCAACACTCAAACGTATGGTAAAACATCCATACTTTTACTTGATCCATACTTTTCCAAGATCGTATGGTTGTTTACAAAAGTAATTTTGATGAACCATACTTTTGAGAAACAAACGTAACGTTTAGAATTTACATACGGTTCTCCTTCCAAACATTGCTAATAACCAAAACGTAAGGTTCCTTCCTAACGTAAGGTTCTCCTTCCATACTTTGCTGAAAACGTATGGTTGTTTAACCATACTTTTCTCTTATCTCAAAAAGTATACACGCTTTTCATCCTTACGTTACGTTTATCCAAGTAGGGTATGAACAGTGATTCTAGAACGTGCTAAAGCAGATTCCACGCTATATTTATCTACGTAATGTATGAACAGTGATTCCAGAACGCGCTAAAGCAGATTCCGTATAAGTAATAAATTCTTGTTATTTCAAGAGTAAACTAAATTAATAAATTCCTGCAAAATACTAAATAAAATCATTAGAAAATAACTAAGGGTATTTGTGAGCATCAAAATTATCATAAAGGGATAGAGTATTATTTTCAATATTCTCCCCCTTTAAATAACATTAACATGTATTGTCAAAACAATACTTTTCTCAACAATCTCCCCCTTTTTGATGATCACAAAACCCATAAAATAATTAAAATTATTTAAACAAAAATTAACTTTCAAAATTAGTTATAAAGGTTTAAATAAAAACTTCTCCACCAAAAAGATAATTATAAATCCAAATTTCTCATTTAATTTTCTCCCTCAATAAAATAAATTCTCCCCCTAAATAAAATGTTGAGGGTTTTATTTTGTGTTTATCCAAATTCTACCCCTTTTTTGATATAAAAAAGAATGAAAAATCATGGATTTTAACACTTTAATATTGCACTGAACTATTAGTAAATGCTATTATGAACTATTTATCAATAATTAAATCTGGAGTACTGACATATCAAAAATAAAGTTAGTAAAACAAATAATGAATGAAACAAATAAACAATGAAGAAAATTTTCATTCAAAAACAGTAGTATATACATGACAATGATATACACAGGAATCAAGGTTTAGGTAGGATAGGCAACAGGGTCTATCTCCTCTGGATTGCAAACTTGATTTCTGTAAACTGCTCTTGAATTCTCTTCATCATCCCATCTCCAAACTTGATAATGAGCTCTCTGTTCTCTTGATTCATATAAATATCCTCGAATAAATTGACTCTAAAAAACTATTGCATCCTTTCCTCTTTTCAAAAAATACTGACAGCTTCTCTGATAACTGATTTAACAGAATTCTGATCAATGGCTCACTAGATGTCAGTTGATCCACAAAGAACTTGTAATTGTCCATCAACACTGACAAAGGAGCACGGTTACATTGAAGATCTTTTATCCTGTGATTCATGTTGCTCATCGCAGCTGTGATAGCTTGAAACATTCTGATTAAATCAGGTGAAGTACCTGATCCACTAACAGCACTATTTGCAACTGATGCAAATTGGTTCTCCATAAACAACTTCAGATCTGATAAATCTGACTTCATAACCATTTCAGATTTTAATTGTGTAACAGAAGTCAGTATATCCTCCTTAAACATTTCAACTTCTTGCCTTGAAACTGTACACTCCTTCAGCATTTGAAATTTCAAATGTTCTAAGTCTAAGTCATTTCACAGAGAAACATTCTCAGATTCCAACTGAGATACTTTTCTGTACAGTTCTTCAACTTCTTCTTTCCTTGAATCAGATTCACCCTGTGCTTGATTCACAGTCTCAGGCTGATGCAGCAGTACCAAAGGCAATGATTCAGTATCAGATTTCTCTTTTTCTCGGTCCTGAGAAGGTTGGTCCACATATTTTTCCTTAGAGTTTTCAAAATCCTCTACAGAAAAATCCACTTGAAGTACCTCTGTGTGAGCTTCAGAAGCATTCTCACCACAAACATCAGCATCTATGCCTTCCATTGGGTTTTCAAGAACAACATTTTCATTAGTTTCCTAAGGTCCGACAACTTCTTCACCAGGCACTGCCTCCATCTCTTGTTCCTATTGAAGCAAAACTTCAACATCAGCTACAATCTGTTCTGGATTTTCCCTTTGAGTTTCTTCCTGAGCTCCTGATTCCTCTACTGGAGTTGTTCTCTCAGTAACATTTTCCATGGTCTTATCAACAATAGCTTCTATCCCAAAAGAATAAGAAAATAAATCTTCTGTAGTAGTTTCCAAAGCAGTGGAAGTGACTTCCTCATTTACTGGCCTCTTTCTTTTTGATTGAAGTCCCTCCTGACTTCTGTCTTCCTCAACATCTGCCACTTCAAAGCGAATCCTTCTTGCTACATTTCTAACTCTGGATTCAGCTTGTCCCTCCTTAGACTTAGTAGGTTGAGCCTAAGCACTCTCTGAGTCTTCCTCAGCTCCTACTGGAAAAAAATTTCCATTAATTGTGCTCCAGAAATATCCAACTTTCCTCAAAGTTCTAGCATTAAACATATTACTGTGCTGACAGTTAATTAGAGTATCCACTAATCGCACCATGTCTTTCTTAAACAACAGTTTAGAAATAAATCTACCAAAAGGGTAGAAATTCATTTGGGGCTCGCTTTGACAGGAGTAACTGAGATACCTTATCATGTATCTTGGAAGGTTTAACTTAATATCACTTAACATAAGAAACATTATATACATATTAGGGTACAAAATCTCTTCCATTTCTGCCATCCATGGAGCTATTCCAGTCTGAATAAATTTGACCAAAATCTTCTGATCAGGCTCCAAATCCTTGACAAACATTTTCTTTATTTTCTTGGTACCAAAAAGAAAAGACATGATCTCTTCGGATTTATGGACAGAATCTCCTATATTCTTCAAGTCGAAATGAAAAACTCCCTCATAAGGGCAGTTAAGAATCTGAATAATCTCTACTGATGAGATCGAGAAATCCATATCCTCTATCTTAGCCATCATACTGTCCTCTGTATCTCCCATACTAAACTATATAGACTTTAAGAAGTATCTAAGTTCTACTTCATACAGAAATTCCGTATTTTCACTGTTGAACATCTATTCAAGATTCTTAAATGACAGCACTTGCTTCAATAATAGATTTGTCGGAAATAACCAGTTGAGATCGATTACCGTACCCTGAAATATTTTTCTTCCCTCGGTGCATTGTCTCTTGGCATTGCTTGGCTCGGCTTCACTGGCTCATTTAGTCCTTACCATTTCCGCAAGAGTCTCTGAAGGTTTGAAGCTTAGGGTTTTAGAGGTTCGAAGGTTAGGGTTTCAGAAGTTCAAAGGTTAGGGTTTAGAAGAGGAAGTGATATTTTCGGATTTCAAAAGGGTTTCGATAGAAGTAAAAGGTTTTAGAAGTCGAAAAGGCTCTGACAGCATTGATTCCTGTGTAATCACTAATCATTACATATATTTAAAAACAAATAAATTTTTCATATGATGAAAGAAAGAGAAACTAAAACAGTATTCAACAAAATTTATATAAATAAATAAAAGTAAATAAAAATTTAAAAATTATTTAAAATTAAATAAACCTAACTCCCCCTTAATAAATTCAAACCTTGCAGTGGGAAGTGGTTTAGTAAAAATATCTGCTAATTGAATTTTAGTATTTATAAATTCTAAAAATATATCTTTTTTAATAACATGATCTCTTAAAAAGTGATGTCTTATATCAATGTGCTTAGTTCTAGAATGACTAATAGGATTTTTTGAAATATTAATTGCACTAGTATTATCACATAAAATAGGTGTATTGTTAAAATTCAATACAAAGTCCATAAGAGTGTTTTTCATCCACAACACTTGTGCATAGAAACTACCAGCAGAAACATATTCTGCCTCAGCTGTTGACAGGGAAACTGAATGTTATTTCTTACTAGATCATGATACTAATGACTTTCCTAAAAAGTGACATGTACCTGATGTGATTTTTCTATCTAACCTACAACTTCCAAAGTTAGTATCTGAATATGAAATCAAATTAAAATCAGATGTTTTAGGATAAAGAAGAGATTGAAAAATAGTTCCTTTTAAATATCTAAAAATTCTCTTAACATCAGTTAGATGAGATTCTTTAGGATTTGATTGAAATCTAGCGCAAAGTCATACTGAATACATTATATCTGGCCTTCTAGCAGTAAGATACAACAAATTACCAATCATACCTCTATATAACTTGTTGTCAACTGATTTTCCAGTTTCATCCAAATCAAGTTTTATATTAGTACACAAAGGAGTTGTAAATGACTTGCTGTTTTCAAGTCCAAATTTCTTAAGTAAATCAGTAATGTATTTGCTTTGATTTAAAACATTTCCAAATTCTTTTTGGAATATTTGAAGACCCAAAAAGAAATTTAATTCTCCCATCATACTCATTTAAAATTCTTCTTGCATTAATTTTGAAAATTCATGACAAATAGTTTTATTAGTTTATCCAAAGATTACATCATCAACATAAATTTGAACCAATAAAACATTATTTTTCACAGTTTTCTTAAATAGTGTTGGGTCTCCCATGCCAATAGTAAAATCATTTTTCAAAAGAAAAGAACTTAATCTTTCATACCAAGCTCTAGGTGCTTGTTTAAGGCCATAAAGATCTTTAGTAAGTTTAAAAACAGAATCAGGTTTTTGAGAGTTTTCAAAACCAGGAGGTTTCTCAACATAAACTTCCTCCATTAAATAACCATTTAAAAAGGCAGATTTAACATCCATCTGAAATAATTTAAAATTCATATAAGATGCATGGGATAAAAGGATTCTAAATGATTCTAACCTAGATACAGGTGCAAAAGTCTCATCATAATCAATTCCTTCTTCTTGATTATATCCTTTAGATACTAATCTTGCTTTATTTCTAGTTATTGTGCCTTGGTCATCCTGTTTATTTCTAAAGACCCATTTGGTTCCTATTACAGGATAATTCTTAGGTCTTTCCACTAATTTTCAAACTGCATTTCTTTTAAACTGGTTTAATTCATCTTGCATTGCTATTACCCAGCTTTCATCATCTAAATCTTCTTCTATAGTCTTGGGTTCTTGGTGAGATAGGAAGTCAGAGAATTCCACTAGGTTTCCTAAGTTTCTTCTAGTTTGAACACCAGTTTCTAGGTCACCTATTATAGTTTCTAAAGGGTGATTCTTTAGGGTTTTATACTATCTAGGTAATATATCTAATGGTTCTTCAGTATCATGTTCCTCTAAACTTGACTGAATTTATTTTATATCATTTTCAAAATCATTCTTTAAGTTCTCAAGTCTCATGTCATCATTAGAGTCAATTTCATCCATTTGTTCTGTCCTTTTCTCAAAAGGATCAGATTCATCAAATTTCACATGAACTGATTCTTTAACAATCCTTGACTTCTTATTATAAACTCTATATGCTTTGTAGGTAGTAGAATATCCTAAGAAAATACCTTCATCAGATTTTGGATCGAACTTACCAAGATTATCCTTGGTTTTTAAGATGTAAACCTTGCATCCAAAAACTTTAAAGTAATTTACTTTAGGTTTTCTGTTATTCCATAGTTCATAGGGTGTCTTTTTCAAAATAGGTCTAATTAAAACTCTATTAATTATATAACAAGATGTATTCACAACTTCTGCCCAGAAATATATAGGTATTCTATATTCATTTAACATAGTTCTAGCCATTTCTTGAATTGTTCTATTTCTTCTTTCTACAATCTCATTCCTTTGAGGTGTTCTGGATGCAGAAATTGTATGTTTAATACTCATATTTGATCAAAAGGAATTAAATTCCAGATTCTCAAATTCTCCACCATGATCACTTCTCAATGAGATAATATTGAAACCTTTTTCATTTTGAACAGATTTTCAGAAGCTTTCAAATAATGTAAAAGCTTGATTTTTTAATTTCAAAAAGAAAATCCATGTAAATCTTGAATAGTCATCAACTAAAACATATACATATAATTTACCAGCTAAGCTTTCTACTCTTGAAGGTACAAACAAATCTATATGAATAAGTTCTAGAGGTTTAGATGTACCAACCCTATTAACATATTTGAAGGATGATTTGTGTTGCTTTCCAAGTTGACATGCATTGCAAAATCTGTCACTTTCAAATTTGAGACAAGGTAAATCAGAAAATAAATGTTTCTTAGATAACTTATGTAAAACATATTCATTGAAATGACCAAGTCTCCTATGCCAGATCCAGGATTCAATTACTTTAGCAGTCAAGAAGTTTACTTGTTGTTTACACAAGGAATTTAAATCCAAAGAATAGACATTTTCAGTTCTTGGTGCTTTAAATTTAAACAGTTTATCTTTAGAAACAATAAAACAATTGTTAGTAAAATCAACAGTATATCCATCATCACAATGTTGAGAGATACTTATCATATTGTGTTTTAGTCCTTGTACATAAAGTACTTTGTTGATTGAAACTATTTTTTTGATTTCCAACAGTTCCAATACCCATGATTTTTCCTTTGGCATTGTCACCAAATGTGACAAGTCCTCCATCCTTTTGAGTGAGTGAAGAAAAATTCAATGAGTTTCCACTCATATTTATTGAGTAGCCACTGTCCATGTACCATATATCTTTTCTTCTCTGGTGGACTGCTACCTGCAAAGACATTCAAACAAATTGCTTTGGTACCCATATTTTGTTGGGTCCAGGGGTGTTAGCTAGCAATGATCTGGGTATCCAGATTTTCTTTGTTCTTTTAAAATTATCCAAATCATATAAGTCTTTTGAAACATAGGCTTTCTTAATACCACAAATTTGAGGTTGTCTTAAGAAACATTTTTTAGCTACATGTCCCGTTGTCCCACAAAAATTACGATTAACCTTTTTAGATCTAAGAAAAAAAATAATTTTTATATAGCTTTGGTTTTTCTCCTTTACTGCCAATTCCAAATCTCTCCTTTTTAATGAAAGTTTTTTCAAGAATGTAATTTAATGAATTCTCACCTTTTGTAAAAACCAATGCAGCCTGTTTGTAAGATTCTACTTCATCCTGTAGTGTTTTTATTCTTAATTCAAAATTAATATAGTTAGTATTAATCGAATTGTTTTTATCAGTTAATTCTTTATGTTGTTTTAGTATTTTATCTCTTTCATCTGAAATGATTTATGTTTATTTTTTAGTGACTTATGTTTCTTAAATAGTGAGTCATATCTTTCTTCAAGCATATTGTAGTAGGCTGCAAGTTTTTCATTTGTGTAGATTGATTCTGAATTTGATTCAGAGGAGTAATATTAGTGTACCTCATCAGTTTCTTCCATGAAACACATGTTTGCCTTTAGATTGACTTCTTCTTTCTCTGAGCTTAATTCAGAAGAGCTACTAGAGTCTTCAGATACACTCCAAGTGGCTTTCATAGCTTTCTTGTCTTTCTGATCAAAGTCATTTCTTTTGAAGAATTTCTTCTACTTTGAATCCTTCAATTGTGGGAAATCTGGTTTGATATGCCCTATCTTTTTGCATTCATAACATATTACTTCCTTATCATCTCTCTTAAAGGATTTTTTGAAGCCTCTTTTCTTGCTGTAGAACTTTCCAAATTTCCTGGATAGCTGATCCAGCTCTTCATCTGAGTTGGACGAGTCAGAGCTTTCTGATTTAGCTTTGACTTCTCTATTCTTCATCTTTCTATTCTTTTGTTGTGAAGTTACCTTCAAGGAATTATATTCTCTTTTGATAAGCACTTTATGTTCATTAGCCTCATCTTGCATTTCAACTTCATACATCATCAGTGTACCAATCAGCTCTCTCATAGTTAGATCTTTGACAGGTGTTGATTGTCTAATTGCAGCAGAGATACCATTCCATCGAGTAGGAAGTACTCTCTGTACTTTTAATGCTTGATCAGCCTGCTTGATAGGTTCTCCTAGAGCAGTTATGTTATTGACAATTTCTTTCAATCTCCCATTCATTTGGGCAATGCTATCACCTTCAACCATTCTGAAAGTATCAAATTTAGTTTTGTAGTTGCATATCTCATTTACCTCACATTGTCTGTTCCTTCATATGCCACAGCAATTGTTTGCCACATCTCATATGATATCGGGCACTGAGATACTCTGTTAAATTCATCTAGTCCTAGACCGCAGATAATTGCATTCATAGCCTTCGAGTTCATATCGTACTCTGCCTCTATAGCAGCACTCCATGTCTCCGGATTTTCAAGAATTTCATAAGGAGACAGAATCTTTGAATAGACTCTATATCCGTGGTTTTTCAGATATATTATCATGCGTGATTTCTAGCAAGCATAGTTGTATCCATTAAAATATGGTGCTCTGACCATTGACATCCCTTCTCTTGTATCAGTCATGATGTTCTAATGTATAATCTTTAAATTGTGTCTAGCTTGCTAGGGCTCTATCCGAAGCTCCTCCTCTAATACCAATTGTTGGATCTGAATCTACAGATTATACACAAGAGGGGGGTGAATTGTGTCTTTTGAAATTTTTCGATAACTCTTTTCTTGAACGAGTTCTTTCCTTTATACTTTATCATATTTGATCGTGCAGCAGAATAAGTAAAATCAAGAACACAAAGATGTATAGTGGTTCGGGGAACAGAAGGCCCCTAGTCCACTCCACCAATGCTCAACTCCACGAGCTTGGTGATTTTCACTATTTGGTCCTTTTTTCCACAGACCGATTCACAACTGAGTACAGAAAGTTGACACCTTTTCAATCCAAGGCAAAACAAAACCTTCTACTTCAAACACAAACCTACACAGCATAGAACGAGAAGCTGGTTACTTAAGAATAATAATAATTTCAGAAAGAAATTTCTATTTGATCTTCACAATTGCAACAGAATGCAATTGACAGAAGATGGATCGAAGTCTCTAGAAATATTGATCTTCAAGATGAAGCAGTTCTGAGTTGATCCAGTTGCAGTAGATATAGAGATATAGTTCAAAACTTCAGTAGTAGTAGATCCACAGTATATATTCGATATAGAACAGGTGAATCTTCTATCGAGTTCCTTCTTCTTAAAAGAATAGAGCTTTGATGCTCCTTTTTGAATCAGCAGATCAGTGTGAATAGTTGCAATCTCTGTTTTCCAACTTTTTCAATAATATATCGATCATATACTCATGTACCTAGTGTTTCAGAGAGAACATATATAATAAAGCATATCTCCTGCACATTTAGATCCATAAAAGTCGTCTCCTGATTTGCGATATTCAAAAATGTGAATTTACAGAGAAGTCTTAACTTCCTTTAAGACTCGGCATAAAAATCTCCTTTTAATTCGATCTTAAATCCATTGATAAAACGGCTTTGAATTAGTCAAAGTCTTACTTTAAAAATGACTTTAAATCCGGCTTGAAATCCACCCAGAAATTAGCTTACTGATCGCTGTACATAAATATCGTCTGTCAAAATTTCTGACGTAAATGTAAGGTTGATGACGTGGCCTCCAAACATAGGGTTAATAACATAGTCTTCAAATGTAAGGTTAACAACGTAAAGTTGAACACAAATATAGGGTTGAAAACGTAAGTTTGAACACAAACGTAGGGTTGACAACGTAAGGTTGAACACAAACATAGGGTTGATCATCTATACTTTTTCTTCAACACTCAAACGTATGGTAAAAGATCCATACTTTTACTTGATCCATACTTTTCCAAGAATGTATGGTTGTTTACAAAAGTAAGGATGATGAACCATACTTTTGAGAAACAAACCTAACGTTTAGAATTTACGTACAGTTCTCCTTCCAAACTTTGTTGATAACCAAAACATAATGTTCCTTCCTAACGTAAGGTTCTCCTTCCATACTTTGCTGAAAATGTATGGTTGTTTAACCATACTTTTCTCTTATCTCAAAAAGTATACATTCTTTTCATCCTTATGCTACGTTTATCCACGTAGGGTATGAACAATGATTCCAGAACGTGCTAAAGCAGATTCCACGCTATATTTATCTACGTAAGTTATGAACAATGATTCTAGAATACGCTAAAGCAGATTCCGCATAAGTAATAAATTCTCATTATTTCAAGAGTAAAATAAATTAATAAATTCCTGCAAAATACTAAATAAAATCATTAGAAAATAACTAAGTGTATTTGTGAGCATCAAAATTATCATAAAGAGATAGAGTATTATTTTCAATAAGCTCCCCCTTTAAATAACATTAACATGTATTGTTGAAAAAAATACTTTGCTCAATAATTCTCTATTATTCTCTTCTTTTCATGCATTCCCTTAAAGTCATAAGACATAGATTATTCTTTATCTATCTTAATAGAACATTTAATATATCTTTGTATGATAAGAATTTTTGGGAGACCAGTTCCCTTTGGAGGAATGGTTTTAACCCATTAAAATTCGATCAATATTACTCTTTGGATTGCATACATAATTCAAAACATGCCTTTCTAACCATATAAGTTGGCTTCATACGTAGAAACATTATCAGCCTTCTTTTTCTTTATATTCAATAATTTTCTCTCCATATTTGCTCATTTTTTGTGAGGAAAATATTTTTCCCTGAATATTTCCTTATTATCATTTCATTCCATGTTTTCTATTTATTCCTCCTCCTCAATTTTTTTAATCAATGACCACCATTGGTCTGCATCTCATTTGAGTTGATAAACTATCATGATAGCCTTCTCCCTTTAATTACTTCCCAAAGTGATAAATATATTCTCTAAATAAACTTATCCACCACTCTGATACAAATGGATTTGTGGTCCCATTGAATTATAGAGGATGTTGTCTAAAAAAGTAGTCTAACATTACTCCTCCATGATGTGGATCAAGATTCTCCATGAGGTTATGGTTATTGTTCATAACTAGAGTCATTAGTCCCTGAATATTTATAAGTTTCTCATCTTTAGTTGCATCTCCTACTTCAACATCAGTATTTTTCATTAGAGGGAAATCCCTATATGGAATATGAGTATTGATACGGTTTCCATTTCTTCCACAAGGCTCCATTTATAAAAAATGGAATACACTAAATTTGGTTATTAATTATAATGAATAATTTCAAACTATAAAAACACATAATATATATTGGAAATATATGCATAGATATTCTCATAATAATAAAATTGGTTTCTTTGTGTACATGTATACTTTTAAATCCATCATAATTGATTATGAAGAAAATGTGAATTATCCTAGGAATATCTCCTGAGAGTGTCAAATCAGTTGTGCAGTAAGGCTCGTTGTTGTATATCAGGTTATGTCGAGTCAGGACCATCTCACCTTATCATAGTTGTTTCCACTTGGTATGTTTGTTCCAAAACCACATCCACTTATAGTATCTATAAAGGGAAGTATTTTTAATATAACCCATATAATATCTACCTTAAAAAATTATATAATATTATTCTATACTAATACTTAAATTATATCTTAGGGTCATGTTCCCAAATGTTTTTCTTCTGAATCTAGTCTCTATGTTTTCTACTAAACTTGCTCTGATACCAACTGTAAAGACCATGACCCCAATAGCCCAGAGTTGGTGCCTTAATTAATTACATTTTTACTATGAAAAATAGATCACATATTAAATAAACTAATATTTTAGTAGATTTGGAAAACTAGATACATATATATGTTTTACATTATAATTTGAAAGTAAAAAAAACAACATATAAACTCCATTGGGAACACCCATAAACCCCAAGATTATTCCAACAAGTCATTCATAATAAACTTCTTCGCGTCCTATGGAAACATAAAATATATGAAAGGGGTGATATTAGATGATCATTGAGCATAAAAAATATAGTATAATCTAATATAAATAATAAATTGTGGTGAATAAATAAAAATATATTCCATTAAAACATAATCTTGAGAAGAATATTGTAAGAATAAAAGCTGATTAAATAATGCCATAAAAAATCACATGATAAAGAAACTTAAATATGGATGTTCTAAAAGTATAATAATCACATGAATTATCAATTAATAATATCATAATGAGGGAATGAATAATTATAGACATCAAAAAAATATTGTCAAGGCCTCATCCAAGACATCTGAAAATAAATGGTTAAGGTCTTGTCCAAATCTATATCTAAAAAATAAATGGGCAAGGTCGCAGACAAGTCCATATCTATTTTTCCTCATGATCCCTACTGATGCATCGAGGGGATATAGTGGTCCCTACTCGTCACTTTCTAACTATAATTCATTCCACATACATATGGGGTAAAATATACAAAACATATACATACATAATGTAAATAAATTTCCCCAATCGGTAAACATAATCACTAACTATTCTGAGTAATATGGTGAATGTTATCAAGATAAAAAATCCACAATCAAAATGATCATAAAAAATTTAATATGGAATATGATATCATAAAATATCAATCCCAATTGAGCATAAGATTTAACAAAGGGTGTTAAAAAGTGATAAAATACTCTAATAAAATCATTGATAAATTCTTGATTGAAATGCCCCTTCTTCACTTTTCAAAGAAGAGTTTTTTTGG
This sequence comes from Viscum album, assembly GCA_963277665.1. NCBI lineage: Eukaryota > Viridiplantae > Streptophyta > Magnoliopsida > Santalales > Viscaceae > Viscum > Viscum album. The sequence continues at coordinate 879,550,631 of OY728163.1, forward strand.
AAAATCATTTCTATTTTTCATAGAATCATATTGTAAACTTTATATCATATAAAATAAGGAAAAATTAATTTTTTGAAGGAATAAGTGATGTTCAACTGAAGTGAAAACATGTAAAAAGAGTTTTTAATAAACTTTTGGAATGGGTCGATTCTGTGCATTTTGAGGGAAAATATAAGTGACTTTAAAGAGAAAAAATGATTAATTGTTTACATAAAAAAAGATATAAAATAATTTTTCATGATAAATTAATTTATTTTAGAAAAATATTGGTATCTTAAAACATATTATGGAGTTTACATGAAAATGGGAAAAAATTAAGATGTTCCCTTTAATCGAGCTTTCTTATCAGGAATTATTGAGAAGAGAACCTTGTGAAACATGTATTTATCCTTAAAATAAAGATGAAATTATCTTAATACATGAATTTGGAACATATAAACAGAATTTATAATAATTATATTAAAATAATGAATAATTATATTGGAAAAAATAGAGATAAATTGTATCCTGAATGAAAAATGGAGGATCAGGAAGAAACTCCTATCACTTTACAAACAGCAGAACGATATGCCCCCATAAAATTAATGATCATAAAATGAAACATTAAATACTCTAAATATTAATACATTCATGATATTATACATCAAAGGGAAGTATATGTACACCACACATATTAAATAGTGGTGCATAAATCATATCTCACAGAAATGAAGGTGAGATGAGAAAACTCTTACCTTTTGTCTGAAAGCATTCATCACTTGTACTTAAAATCATGGATAATGAAATTAGAATCATTAATAATTTAATTAAGAACCTATTAAACATATATTATATTTATTATAATTTTATTAAGTTAATTTATGGTCTTTTTATGAATTATAAAATTCAATTTTGTTGTTCGGGCGTGTTTGTTTACTTGGTTTCCATAATTGGTTCACTTGTATACAATTACGAAAGACCACAAAAAATGGGAATTGTTATCTAGAATTAAAATTATATGTTATTAATTAAATTACATAATATTCTATGGTTATATAATTCATTATGTTATTTGGGTTGAGGATTAATCATTAGATATGACGTTAGTCGTAATCATTTAGATTATTTTGGTGGTTTTTCGATCATCAAAAACTAGTTTTGTCTAATTAAATAATAATATGAATATATACTAGTTATATAAAATTAAATAAGATTTAATATATATATTATAATTGGTTTGACCATAAAAATGTTTTTTGACCGGCCTTGAAGGTGAGATTGAAAAATGAAAACATGTCATCCACGAAGGCGGTAAATCGGTACCTCACAGACAATTTTTACATCCTTATTATAAATGAAATAGGTGAAGAGTAATGATGGTGGATTTTACATTAAAATAATAATTTTATGTAATATATAATATACTGTATATATATATGCATGTTTGGATGGAGGAGGTGAGTATAGTGTAAGAAAAGAAGAGAAAGTAAAAAAGAAAACAAAAGAAAACAAAAGAGGATTTAACCTCTTGAATTCTTCTCCTTGAGAACCTCCATAAAGAAATTGGTTTTGGTATTTTTTTAGACTAAAACCTCTTAGATGTGAGGAATAGTCATTGGAATAGTATTGAGTATAAATTGGATAATATTAAAGGATTAAAATTATAGGATCGAAATAATGATGTAGATGCTCAATATACAAGAGGGGGGTGAATTTTACACTTTAAAAATTTCCTTTAAATAAAGGGAAGAGCTAAGTTTAAAAAATTTAAACTAAGAACATTCACAACACCTCTAACACCAATTGAAAAATTGGAATTGTGAATGAAGTTATAAACTTCAAGTTCTATGTATATGCTTAAAACTGGAAGGAGATTCTGAAAGTAGGTTCCGGAAATATGGATCCGGAAATTGAAACTTAACTAAAGATCACAATATGAGATTCTACCTTAAAGAGTATAGAATCTAAATTAATCAGATTACAAGTAAGGGAGTATAAGAAAGTTATACTTTCCTTACAATACAAAATTGCAGTGGAAAAATAAGTAGTAAAACTACTATTAACAAGATATAAGTCTTTTAACCCAAAGAGAAGGGTATCCAACAACCTTGGATAAAGGTCCCTTGATTTATACTTTCAAGAAAGTCTGTCTTACCCACACCAGGGTAAGCCCTCGATACAAAGATCGGAATCTCTGTCTTGTTATCCCCGCAAGCCCTCAACTTCAAGGTAGTTGGAACATCTGTCTTCCTCAACAAGGAAGCCCTCAAACATTAAGGTAGTCGGCACCTCTGTCTTCCTATCCCTGGAAGTCCTCGAATGTAATTACCAACATTCGGAGTCGCACGAAGAATATCTGCACAAGGAAAAGTTTGAACTAGCATTTCAAACATTATACACGAAGCTGAGAGTTAATAAGATCCTCTCTCTCTAGAAATCACTTCAACAGCATGTGTGAAAAATGTCGAAGAAGTAGTGTCGATCTCTTTCAAATGAGCTCCTATTTATAGGCAAGGTCGGCCTCCTTTCCAACGGTCATATTTTCCTTAAAAATCGGAGGGACCTGTACACATGTAACTCAACCAACGGTTAGTTTATAATGGAGTAGACGACATCGTTTTATAACAAAACAGGTGTAATAGAATGTACGACATCATTTTAAAATTAACTAAAAAGTTCAGAGTGAAGGTTCAGAGTGTAGGTTCGGAGTGTAAGAAAAATATCAAAGAGTAGAAACATTATAAAAGTGTAATAAAAATGAAAGTTCGGAGTCTAACCAAATATAATATTCAGAGTCTAAATAAATTCGAAGTGTATAAATAAAAGATAATCAAATTCTGTTTAATAGGAGAATTCGGAATGAGAATTCGGAATGAGAATTCATCATCAGAATTTGTATTAGGAATTCGTAATCAGAATTCATCATTAGAATTCGGTGTCGAACTTCATGAGAGTTCGTATCCAGAATTCAGAGTGGAAATTTATTAGAGTTCGTATCTAGAATTCGGAGTGGAACTTCATTACAGTTCTCATCCAGAATTCGGAGCCTAAAACAGAATGCTTCATATCAAAGTTTTAAATGATTCTGAGAATATAGAAATGAATCTAATTCTTATACTTAAGAAATATATGAATGAAAATATGATAAGGATAATTTTCCTTATGAAAGCAATTTTCCTTATAAAAGCGACTTTCCTTATAAAAGCGATTTTCTTTATAAAAGCAATTTTCTTTAAAAATAAGGTGTTTGTGATTTTCAAAACAAGAAGGAATGGAAAAGTCATAAGGAAAACCTTATTGACTCAACAAAAATGTGTGAGGGTAATATGTGGTAAGGGGTGGTATTTATAATGGAGGAGAGGGGTGTTTTTTGATTATTTTATTCATTGGTTTATTATTTTGGCTCAAGAAAAGAAATGGTGATAATTACATAGATAAATACAGTAAATAGAGAAGTATAGTTCTAGATTTGGGTTCTTACATTAGTGATGAATTTTGGAATAGTTTATTTAACTTATAATGTATATATACTGTAAATTACCATATTTTATTATTCAATAAAAATTCACCTATTTACTAAAAATACAAAAAATTCACCTAAACCATTTTCTAATGTGTAGAATTAAAAATTTGACACCATTTATTAAAATAATTTTCTAAATATGAGAAATTTAATTTTTAATTAAAATCATCATTTATTCTAAAAAATATTGATTTTAAAATCCTAAATTATTTTATAACACATTGAAAAATTAATTAAGGTCTTATAAAATTATCTTATAATAATAAAAAAAATATTAATTTATGAATCTAATTCAACAAAATAAATTTTCTCTTAAATAGTTATTTTAATTATAAAATTGTTAATAAACATTTATGTTTCGCAAAAATACTAATAGTTAATTTATAATTTTTAAAATATTTATTTACTTATTCCATGATATAAATATATTATATTTATACTTTCATATTTGGGATATTGTTTCCTCTGAAATTGGGGATGACCTCGTGGATTGATGGTTCAAACATTCCAATATGTTTCTAACAGGTTTGTTCATAGAACTGGAAACATCCATTGATTCCATATCCATTTGGACCTACTTTCCAAAGGTAGGCACTCATTATTTGTGGACTGATGAGGCTTAGGAATTTTCATTGGTCGATAGGATGGGAGGTCGGACTCGTCAAACCTTTTTTAGGGGAATTATTGTCTACTCTGGGACTCTATTTTTAGATTTGAGTTATGTTCATGAATCCTTATTACAATACAAAGTATAAAATGAGCTTTCCTTTAGATCCGACAATCAATGATTGATATGTAGGAAATTTAGAGAATCTTTTATATGTATTCGAGGTTCTTCGTCGATAGAGAATCATATGTATTTGTTAGGGATTCTTAGTCAATGGTATCCTTCAATACATAAAAGTCTCTTGGTCATTATGATGACCATAATGGTTTTAAAGCCACTCAGTGGGGCACTTGAAGTTTATTTTCATTCATAAGGACATGGATTATTTCAGAGTTGGGATCATACCTGCAGATGGGATACCTACGTATCCTTTGTTTTGGAAAAGGAATCAGAACCCACATAGTTTGAGTAAGTGAGTATGATGTTTATGCATGATTAATGGCTCCAATAAAGATGTCATGATTAATTCTACACTCTAAGATCATGTGATTCATGCTCGGTGTGAGAAAAAAGAGGTATTGGTGAAACCAGACAATTGTTCCATGAAAGATGAAATGATGTGGGGCTTATGTATGTATGACTGCCCAAAATAGATGATTATTGGGTTTTACTTCAGGGAAGAAACCCAGGAACAAGGTCCATAAAGGTATATGTACTTTATAGAGATTTGGATACTCTAATCTTAGGGTTTACTACTAAGGAAGATGCCCAAATTATGAGGGGACTTATGATTGGGTTTTACTCCTGAGAAGGAAGCCTAGATCAAAAGAAAATTAAGACTGGTTAAGAGGAATTAAAACTGGGGCTTACTCCTGAGAAGTTAGCCCAAGTTAAGGGACTTGGGGCTTACTCCTAAGGAGGATGCCCATATTTGTAGACTTTTAGACTGGGGCTTATTCCTGAAGAGTAATCCCAGGTTAAGAGAACCATGTTTGGGGATTACTCCTGAGGAGGATGCCCATATTTGGGAACTTTAAGACTGGGGCTTACTCTTGAGAAGGAAGCCCAGGTTAAGGGAATTATGACTGTGGATTACTCCTAATGAGGATGCCCAAATTAATGAGAATTTGTACTAGGACTTACTCCTGAAAAGGAGGCCCAAATTAAGGATTCTCTTATCTTAGAGGATGAGGTTGAATAAATGAACTCTCTAACTTTAGTGATATAAAGATGTGTAAATCACTAGGTTTTGAGAGATGTTCCACAGAATTCTTTTAAGATAAGGAATCCAATAAGGAAATCATGCCATAAAAGGCTTTGGAGAGAATTATGAAGGCTTAATCCTGAAGAGGAGAGGTGGATAGGTGTGAGAGGGGTGAAATGGGAAGGAAGGGCACCCAAAAAGAGAGGGGCGCGCAAGCACTACGCAGGCACGCAAGTACTTCATGGGCACGCAAGTCCTGGTCGCACAGGTGTACCTACGCGACACATGGGTACTTGCACCACAACCAATCCTTAGAATAGAACTTGGGAGAGGCTTGGCTCAAGCCCTTAATACTACCCCTAGAGACTTCCAGAAGAGAGGCGTGCAAGTTATGTGGAAGGGGTAAGGCGGCGCACAAGTGTGACCATTTCCCTTCAGGGCTGGCCACCCAGGCACGCAAGTGTTGATGAGTTTCAACACTTAGGCCTTCCTCCCCCTCTTTAGATCTTCCGTTCTAGGTAATTAATTACCTTAGAAGTTTTCAAAAGCTTTGAGAAGAGACTAGGGAATCGGGAGCTCAAATCTGAGGTTCTGGAATTTTTCATCTTTTAAATGGGGGCCCACAGGGGTATTTATAGGCTAGAGAGACCCTGGGAGAAATTTCAAAGAGGGCGTGAAAGTCACATGTGTGACCATTAGGCGGTGCACAAGTGTTCTTGCACGACTATAAGGGAACTTGTGCGAACCAAAGGGAAAAGTACCCTTGTTCATGCCTTTATCAATTTTTGATGTTTTCTTTAAAGGATGAATCAATTTATGCTAAGGCATTTCCCTTTTCATTCGTTTGAACTCTATGACAGAAAGGAGCGTCAACAAAAGTCCCCCCTTAGAGTTGGATCCGAAAGAAATGAGCATGTGACTCTGAGGAAAAGAAGATAACCAAAGGAAAGGCGGCGTGCAAGTGTTGAGCGCGCAGAGGGTGGCGCGCAGGTGTTGAGCACGCTAGCTTTAGGCGCGCTGGCTTTTGGCGTGCAGGGGTGCGACCTGGCCTATATATAGGTGTCCATTCTCACGCAAAGCACTGAATTTCAGGATTTCGAGCTCTCCCCACGCAAGTTGAATTCACCGCACAAGTTACTTTTTTCTGTTGTTTCTTCGCTGTCATGCTACTGTCAAGGTATTTGGACTTGCGCGGTTATACTTGCGCGCCAAAAACCTACGCGGCACATCATACTTGTGCGGAACATCCATACTTGAGGGCCAAGATTAAACATGCGCAACTTAATGCCTTTTCCATTTTTTTGAATTTATTCACAAATTTTATGAAAAATAAACCCATTTAAGAGTTAATTAATTCAACTTTTGTGCAGATTCAATGGTTCCCAAGAGAATTGGAACAGCTGACGAACTAGCTAGCAAACGGATTGATGATATGATTAGCATCATTAGCCATGATTACTATACTGTCTACGATAGTACTCTCCCAGATTTGGCTAAGTATTTGAAGAATTATCATTGTGACTACCCCCAGAGCATTTATCTGCCCTTGTATGGCTATGGTCATCTGCAAGAAGTTACCATTACAGAGGCAAAGAACTATCTCCCAGTTTCTTGGTTTCAGAATTATACCAACTTTACATTAGAAAATATTTCATGTGGAGGAGTAATTCTAAGTGAAGGAATAGTGGATAAGGCCCATATGATGCACCATAGCCCTTGTACTCCAGATATGAAACATCATAATCCCGAGCTGCAACCACATTGTTATCCCACAATCTTCCAAAAAATTTAGATGGATCAATCCAAAGGCTGGAAGAAGAGCTGGGACTTCTATCCTAGAGGAGGTGTGAAGCCAACCTGGATGTGGGAATACTAGGTGTGACAAACCTGTGCAGAGTTTGTTGAGGATTTGAAAGGGGTTGTGATATATGAAGCCGTCTGGGCTGGGAAAACATATGCTTATAGGCATGATAACTTCATTCCAGAGATACTCAGCCATTAGAGCCCAGAAACCAATTCTTTCCATCTGAATCATGGAGAAGTTGGAATTAGTCTGTGGGATGTCCAAAATATCTCAGGGGATCCTTTTTTGGGTGATATGTATGATGATTTCATTCCTCCCAAGGTGACTTGGAATGATTTGGAGAAGACCCCGGCTTTGGCTCGAGAATTATTGAAAATCTTCCACAAGCTCAAGAGTTCAGAGACCTCCTTGACTCATTCTAGATAGTATATTCATCCAAAGGAATGGATGAATATATTTCTTATTGATAAGCAGTAGAATAAGCCGATGGAGAATGGATAAAAAGAGAAGGGATCCAAGAAGAAGGGGCCCATGGAGAAGATTCCCACTCATACTACCACTTGCCCGAAAACAGAGAAAAGGGGTGCTCCTGGCACATTCTGTCTGACCCTAGAGGCAGGGGAATTTGAGAAGTGGGGATATGATTTGAATCAGAGGATCCCAAAGAAGACTCATCTGGCGGGATTCTTGGCCTTGTGGCTCAGTGTTTATCTTCTGCCAGTCAGGGAGTCGAAGGGAGGCGTTAGGCCAGGGACCTTCGTTATTGTGGCAAAGTTGGCTGAGGGAAAAATGGTTGGGTTGGCTACCCCCATTTTAGAAAAGATTCACATGATATTACTTCATGTCTTCATGGGTAAGTCTCCTTTGAGAATAGTGGGACCATTCCAAGTTTTGTGGGGATGGATCTCCACTCACTTCAGGACGTATAATGTATAGAAAGGAGTACAAATCCCCCAAAGTTCTTTCAGGCCATCGGTACAGGAATTATCTAGAATTGATCCACTAGCTCTCAATTCTTATGACATGAAGGTGAGGTTGAGCATGTATAAAAATTCAACTTCTTTCCTTATGGAAATCTGCTGATCGGTAGATTTGTTGATGATGGAATAGCCAGCCTTGATTTGAGGGCATACATGCTGGCCTATAGAGATGGTGTGATGGTCGCCAGAATTGATAGAGAGATTATATGCGAGGTTGATGCTCCATATAGATTTGCACGTCAATTCAAGTATTTACAGCAAACCGTTGTATCTCCCCCCATGCATGTCAGGTCAGAACAACATCTGGTGGTTTCTCGGAAACTATGGTTGCTGACATCTAGGGAGAAGACTGGGGCAGTGTTTGATCTACCAGTTGAAAAGATGACATATAACTTGACTACATGGTATGCCGAGCACTGGATAGCAGCATATCCTAGAGAGGTTCTGAACCATCCGGTTTATCAGGTGGGGAAAATGAAGAGGATTGTAGAGAAAGAAACCCTTCCTCGTGAAGGTGATGCTTCCCCACCTGAAGCTTATTCGCCAGATTCCTCATCTAGGACTGATCCACCGGATTCCCAAGATGGGGATGATGAGGCACAACAAACAGCAAAGTGGCCTCGTGCCCGATATAATCCTCCAGTCAGAATCAAAAGACCCACTCCATCAACTCCTGGTGAGTTACATCATTGTGGAAATTTAATCATCATTACTTTATAGAGAAATAAGTCTTATTTTCTTATTCTCTATCAATAGGTGCAGGAGCTGGGAAGAAATTGAAGTCCAAGATTGTAGGACCTCCCTCACAGCCTTCTAGTGCACATACTGAATATCTACGACCCGAGGTTGTCCAGACATGGTAGAGTCTATATTATGGTACTGAGACTGCCATGCTGGATTTGTGTGAGGGTCTTCAACTCCCTGGAATAGGAAATTTTGTGGCTTATATAGATATCCATTACGAGGATAACCCCAATGAAGTGCGATCTTACATCAAAGAGCTGGAAATGCTCATATATGACAGTGACGATTCAATTTCTGTCACCAAGTGGGTGAAGGAAATGATAGATCGTGGTGCCGCTGAGGGGACTGATGAGGAGTGGCACGATTACATGTCCCCTGAAGATGTAAGTTTTCTTTCCTTATTTTCCTTGCAACTTGATTTCATTAAAAGCTTTGTTAATTAAGTAAATTATTTTCTTCATCCTATAGATTGCAAAGAATGGAAATATTAAGGTTCTTTCTCCACAATATAGCCCTAGTGATACTGCCATTAGGGATGCTGCCGAATCTGCTCGCAAATCAGGTGAGATATCTCCAGGTCAGCAAGACATGAATGAAGAGTTGGATATGGCCTTCCATTATCCAATTCATGTTCCTATAAGAGAGATTGTCGATACTCCCAAAAAACCAAAGAATCAAAGGAAACGAAGGAGGAAATCCACAACTAAATGCTTCATTAGTAGCGGTAAGTCCTTCAGATAATCATGAATCTATCCCCATGAAATGTTTGCTCATATTTTTGGGGATTACATGGGCTTATTTAATTTCCCCTCTAAGGGAAAGGACTAATCCTCCTTTGAGGACCACGGAGGGTGTTTTGGAACAATCGCAAATTCAGGATGACTTGGCTGCTCCTGGAGAAGAGCCAGCATCTATTCCCAGTATCCCTCCTGCTACTGTTGCAAGAAGATAAGAACCTACTTCTGGTAAGTTAACAATACTTCATAAAATGTTGAAAAAAACATCTATTGACTTCCATTCTATGATACTTCAGGTTCAACCCCTGCATTAGAGATTTTGGCGGCTATTGCAACTGATGCCGCGATTTTATCTGAAGATGTTTTCCAGGGTCAGGGACTACAGGATGAAGGTCACCAAGAAGACACATCAAATGCTCCCACTAGTGAGACTAACTAGGATTCTAAGATGACATTAGATGAAATGATGGAACTTGGCGCATCTTTCAAATATTTTATATATCATTTTAAATTACCATGTAATTTAGAAGATGATGTATATGAGTGTTATCCATCGTCCTATTAAAAAATAACTTCTTATTACATGTCTAATCATGATCTATTCAAATGTGCAGTTTTGTCTGAGCAGGCTACTGAACTACCCATGCCTGAAGGGGGTATAGAAAACCCTAATATTGCAGAAACATTAACACAAGTGGAACTCAACCTAGTGGAGCTTCCTCAAACTCATCTTGAAAATCATGTCAAAGCTAGGAAAGATGGGAAGCAGCCTTCTCAGATTTCTGATCTACCATTGGGTAATGGATAATGATATTTGCGACTGTACTTAATTTGCAAGATAGTCAATTAACTTTTGTTATCCCTTGAAACTAACCAAAGCATTAAATTGATTATGCAGGGCCATCAATTTCAATGGCTAGATATGGAGGTGAGGCCTCAGCCTACGCCCCAACGTGAATTGAAAGTGAAGAAGCACAGGTCCAGGGGGAAGGAGTATAACAGGTCACTTCCTTAAGTGAATTAATCCCATATTACATTCCCCCCTGTGACAGTGATGCTAAGTCAGATCCAGAAATACAGAAGGCATTCCAATTTTCATGACACAAGGAATGGTAAAACATATGGAAGATCATATCTGAAGTGCCTTTAGAAGAGCTATCATCGAAGATCCCTCGAATTTCATCCCTATTTTTCATACTGAGACTAGGGCAGTTTTGGATATCAGAAGATCTATGCCGTAGTGAAGCAGGTCATCGTAAGGAGGGAGTGGGGGAAAAAGTGTCGTGAAGATCTGACTAGAGTGAAGCTGTCAGCCAATATTAGCAAATTTTAGGCTACGGTATCCCGAGTTGAGGTTGACTATGCTACCAAGATGAAGGAACTGAAGCATAAAATCAAAGATAAAGTCGTCCAGTAGATGCACCTCCAGCAACAGTTAGATTCTGTTACTAGAGAACTTGACCAACTCAATAATTCATTAGAGGGAGCTCAAACGATTGGTATGAAAGCCATCGCAGATGCCAAGAAAGCACTCCATCAGGCTGAAAAGAGTGAAGTTGGTTGAGTGCATGAGCTTCAAGTGGCTGCTGATTAAGCTCAGGATGTTGTATATCTGGTGAAGACTTATGTTGATAGTCTTTTGTAATTTCTTAGAAAAGAGAAGAGACTCCAATCTGTGGACGTCCTTCTAATTCTTGTGCATCAAATGGAAAGAACACTTTCATTTTAAATTATCTGTGCACGCATTTTCCTTTGCTACCTACTCTAGATTTTTACTTAATCCAATGGGCCTAGTAAGCATAGTTTGATTTTTACTAGGATTATTACAAAATAAATAACCCTATAAACTTTGAATCTTTTAATTGCTCAATATTATTTAAATCATAAAAAATGTATGTTTAGTGAGATGGAACTTAACTTTTATTCAAATTTCTCTTGTCTTTTGTGGGCAGTTTAAAGTCATGCACGTCGGACATAAAAAAGGTTAATGTTTAAGGTCGAAATAGCTTTGACCGAATGGATTAAGATTGACTCAATTCCTTGAAAATTTATCTGAAAACATATTACCACACTCAAGTATGAATGAAAACATGTAAACTATGACTTAAGAAATTTTGAATCTAAGGAATGATACGAAAAAGGGATAAAAAGGCATTAGAAGAAGTAGTTCCCAAGAATGAAGTTACCATTATTTAAAAAAAACCATTAGGGGGTTGAATTATGCACAGCCACCTAAGGGCATTGGTTGCATAGTCAAATAAAAGAATCTTTTGGCTGACAATTCTGTTATGTAGACTATTTATGCAAGGTCGCCTAAGGGCACATGCAGCATAGTCAGGAAAAAGAACTCTCAGAAATTTACTTTTCTACTGCTAAAATGCCAGTGGAAGTTTATGGGGATTCAATTTTTCCAAAGTATAGAGTTTGCTTTATGGAGATAGGTACTTGAATATGGAGAAGATATTTCCAAACAAGATTGTATAAGAATTTGATTAATGTCACTCCTACGAAGGTCTGACCAAAACGTAGGGAAGGGAAATATAAACCTTAGACTTGAATACTTTCAGATCATGAAAAAGAGTATGGGACAGATATGTTAAGGATGTCCCTTTTTTCGGATCCCTACATATTTTCATTAATACAACTAACAACAAAATAGATTTTCTTCCCAAGAATGAAGTTACCACTATTTTGACAAACCCATTAGGGGGTTGAATTATGCAGGGCCGCCTAACGGCATTAGTTACATAGTCAAATAATAGAATCTTTTGGATAACACGTCTGTTATGTATACTGTTTATGCAAGGCTGCCTAAGGGCACGTGCTGCATGTTCAGGCAAAAGAATTCTTAGAAATTGGACATTTTTTGACCAGAAGTCAAGAAAAGGGTTATGAAGATCTGTAAGTATTTAAGACTAGGATTATGACACATAAAGATGGGTATTGTCTGATGTATAAAGAGATACACAGATCAATGCTAACCATAATCATGTTGTGGATGGATCCTGATTTGAAATATCGAATGTTCCTACATATCCCATAAGGATGGAAATCGAGCCATACATAGTTCTTGAAACTCAGTTTAACGTCGTGTGGGGTGAAATTGTGGGAGATCTTATTTTAGGGTCACAGAACTCATACCATTATAAGAAATACACAGTGTGTGTTTTCATGGGGACTTTTCAGCCAGGGGACTGAAAGTGGAATTTGGGGTTAGGCCCAAAGACTTGGGGTTGGATTCGAGGGATACTCGAATGTTCCTATGTATCCCATAAGGATGGGAATCAAGCCCATGTAGTTCTAGAAATAACCTCTGTACAGATTTGGTTCGTACATGTGAAGGTTGAAAAGGGGACTTTATTGAAATGATGGTTTGACCCAAGATAAAATGTTCAGGAATTACCATGTATGCACATAGTCTTTGAAATATAACATGATTTAAAATCAATGTAAACAATGATTCCCTCTCTGGTGAAGGTATCAAAGAATATTTTAGTTTATTGTCATACAGGAAAAAAAATTTGTAAAATTTAACGTCGTATAGCAAGGATGAAGGTGAACCAATGTGAAGAGATTGGTTTTGGGCTTGAACCTTGGGATGTTGCCTACGTACCCAGCCTGGAAGGCAAGGATCAAAGTCTGCGTAGTTCATTTAAAGAATGAATTAGTGATCTAGATGTTCTTGGGGACAACGACCTAAAAAATGGTGTTGGTACTTACACATGTTTAGCGGCCCAGAGAGAGTGTTATGGTTGAAATTTACTCTAAGATCATGTGAGTCATACTCAGTGTGAGAAACATTAGGTAGAAACAACCTTAACGATACATAGTTTAACTTCATGTAGGATGTATGAAGGGACTATGTAGTTTAAAGTCTTGCAATGATGACTATTGGTGCTGCATAGTTTAGTGTCATGTAGCAGGGACAAAATACAGTTTAACGTCATGTTGGAAAAAAGGGGGACTGTGCAGTTTAGCGTCTTGTAGATAAGACGATGGGGACAATACAGTTTAATGTCATGTTGGATGAAAGGGGGATTATGCAGTTTAATGACATGTAGTAAGGCCAAAATATGACACAGTTTAACGTCATGTTGGATGTATTAGGGACTTTTTCACAGTTTAACGTCATGTTGGAAGATGGTGCGAACAGTTTAAGGTCACATGCGTGGACCAGAGATTATGCAGTTTAATGTCTTTCTGGACGTAAGAGACTTCTGTACAGTTTAGCATCATGTAGTTAGGATGACATAGTTTAACGTCATGTTGGACGATGGTGTGAATAGTTTAAGGTCATATGCATGGATCGTTGATACAGTAGTTTAACATCTTACTAGATGATAGCATAGTTTAACGTCATGTTGGACGATGGTATTTGTGTAACACAAAAAACTTATTCAGAAATCTAGCATTGGTTGAAGTAGTGATGAGTTCTCCATTCATTGAGATTAAAGAATATTCTCCATTGGAGTAGACCTTATGTATTGAATAAGGTCCTTCCCATTTTGGTTCCATCTTGGGAGGTTTCTTTCCTAGTATCATTGGAGTTCTGAGAACCAATACCAATTCTCCCTAAATGAATGAACAAAGACGAACCTTTTTGTTGAAATCTCATGCTATTCGATTCTGATATACTTCCAAGTGTTGTAGGGTACACAACCTTTTCTCATCTAATCGTTCCAATTTATCCAATCGCTTTTTAGATTTTTCATCTGTAGATTACTGATCACAAATGGATACTCTTAGCGAGGGTAATTGAACCTCAATGGGCAAGACTGCTTCCATTCTATTTACTAATGAATATGGATTTGACCGCGTTGCAGTGCGGGTGGTAGTTCAATAAGCCCATAAAGCATGAAAGAGTTTATTAGGCCATGATTTCTTATCTTTATCCACCATATTTTGCAGTATATTTAATAGAGTCTTGTTGAAAGCTTCTATCTGGCCATTGGGCACTGCATGACACTGAGAGGAATGATTGGATTTAATGTTGTATTCTTGATACAACTTCCTCACCTCGGATGAACAGAAGTTTGTGCCATTGTCCATCAATATGGTGTGAGGGACACCAAATCTGGTAATGACGTTAAACTTGATGAAGCTAACAAGGCATTTAGAACTAAATTCTTTGAGGGGTATTGCCTATAACCATTTAGAAAAGATGTCAGTAGCAGTAAGAATATACTTCAACTGCTTGGATGTAGCTGAAAGATAAGGTCCCACTACATCCATTCCCCGTGTGGCAAATGGCCACGAGTATTTAGTTGTATGAAGAAACTCTAGGGTTGATGAATGAAGTTGGAATGTACTTGGCATGAATGACACTTCTTTGTGAAATCAACACAATATTGTATCATTGAAGGCTAAAAGTATCCAAGCCTTCGAATTTGATTAGATAGTCTGTGTCTAGACTGGTGGGCACTACAGACTCCTGCATGCACTTCTATCATGACAGCCATTGTCTCTTCATCATCAATGAATCTGAAGAGAACTCCATAAAAACCACATTTGTAGATAATTTTCTCTAAGTGATCTGGGATATCATAAATATTGAAATTGACCACATGTCTCTGGACTTGTTCTTTCCTGGATCTATCAGGTGGAAGTGTTCCATTTTGAAGGAATTCCCTGATAGGTGGCATCCATCCTATAGTATGACCATATGGTTCAGATATGGGACTAATTTCATTGATTTCCTCTGTTATGTCTTGAGCATAAGGTGAAATTGTATGACGGTGGGCAATACTGATGGTTGTCTCGTCCCGATTCGGATCTGCTAGAGATATGGCTTTATTAGCCAGTGCATCGGCTTGGGCATTTTGTGATCTTGGGACATAAGAAAATGTCAGTTCCAAAGGAAACTCTGCCATTAACTCTCTGACATAATCATAAAAAGGGATTAGTTCTTCTTTTCTGATGGCATAATCCCCATTGACTTTTTTTATTACCAGGTCTGAATCACCTTTCATATTTAAGTGATTCACTTGTTCTTGAAGCGCCAACTCCAATCCTGCAATAAGAGCTTGTTATTCTACTTCATTATTTGTACCGCCTCCCAATAATGAGAAGGAATAAGGTAGCAATGCTCTTTATGGGGAAATGAGTACCACTCCTAACCCAACTTTGTTGAATTTAGGATTTTCCATTTTCCTCTCTGTTGGAATTCTGGAAGCAACATCGAAGTACATTTCCCATGTTTGAAGACTTTCTTGAATAGAGAAGACTTCCTCATCAGGGAGTTCAATATCTGAAGATGTTTCTTCCACCGAAGGGTGTTCAGTAAGGAAATCAGCTAGATCTTGGCCCTTTATTTCCTTTTGAGACACATATTGAATATCAAATTGTTGCAAGATAACTCCACACCTTGCCAGACGTCCTGGAAGCATTGGGTGACTAAGGATGAATTTGAACGGCTTATTGCGAGATATCAATTGGACCTTGTGATGTTGTAGGTAGTGTCTCAACTTTTGAACTCCAAATATTAATGCTAGGCAGAACTTCTCAATATTTGAGTATCGGGTTTCTGGTTCAAGCATAGTCCGACTGAGATAGTAGAGGCTGTTTTCATTCCCCGCATCATTCTTTTGAGCAAGAAAGGTACCCAATGATCGCTCTAGAGATATCAAATAGAGGATAATTGGTCTTCCTTCAACAGGTGGCATTAATATCAGTGGACTTAAGAGATACTTCTTGAGAATATCGAATGATTCCTAAAATTCTTCAGTCCATAGGTAAGTGACTCCCCTCTTCATCAATTTGGTGAAGGGTAGACTTTTGCCTGCCAAATTGACGAAGAAACGCCGAATATAGGCCAAGTATCCTTGAAGTCCTCTCAATTCTCTCAAATTTCGAGGAGGTGACATACAAAGGATTGACTTTGTCTTCTCAGGATCGTCCTCGATACCATGATGGCGTATGACGAAGCTGAGAAATTTTCATGAGGTTAAACCAAAAGCACATTTTAGGGGGTTCATCTTCAAATTATGTTGCCGAAGTTTGTGGAATATAATTTCAAAATCAGCCAAGTAATTAGAACGTTTTTTGGATTTAACCACCAAATCGTCCACATAACATTAAACAAACATTCCCAGAAATGGTTTGAAGATATGATTCATGGCACACTGATATGTTGTGCATGCATTCTTTAGGCCAAAGAGAATTACCCGATAGCAAAACACACCCTGAGGGGCTCTGAAGGATATAGAATCTTCATCTTCTAGAGCCATCCAGATTTGATTATATCCAAAATTTCTATCTATGAAGGAAAGTGCTTCATATCCAACTATTGCATCAATCAAGAGTTCTGTAATCGGAACTAGAAAATCATCCTTAGAACAATGTCGATTAAGATCTCTGAAATCAATGCAAACTATAATTTGCCCATTCTTTTTTTCCATTGGGACAATATTATCCAATCACTTGGGATATTGAACTTCTCTGACGAAGATAGCTTTGATGATCTTATCCACTTCAGCTTCAATTTTGGAAGCATAGGTTGGGTGTGTTCTTCTAGCGGCTTGTTGGAATCCTCGATGTTCTTCTAGAAAACCCAAACGATGAGTGGAAACATCAAGATCAAGTCCTAGAATCTCTGTATAGTTCCAAGAAAATATATCTCAATTTTGATTTAAAAAGGAAATATACATCTATTTCTCTTCAAGAGTCATGGCCACACTAATTAAAGTGGGGTGTGGATCTTCTTTTGTACCCAGATTTATTTATCTGAGTTCATCCATGGTGGTAGAGATACCCTCTTCAAATACTGGAGGAGCATCCCTGAGATCTTCCTCTTCTTCTTCAGCAAGTGTTATTTCTTCTGTTTCTACTTGTATAGTAGATGATAAAGCATAATTTCCATAATCAGAAGAGATGTCAAAATTTTCACATCTTGAAGAAGAAGCTTCCATTTCCGACCAGATTGATGATGAAGGGTCTTCTTTGGGTAACAAAGAGGAGATGATGGATTGAGAATCGACATCATCATTTACCTATGATATTACTATAACTTGTTCTGGACTGATTGGAAAAGTATAGACTTGTTGGATTCCAGCTGATGAAATAAAGACATCTCCATTTGAGCTTTCATCATTTCTTGGTGGATCACCACTTTCTCCCATGTTGTCTGGATTGATTTCCATAATTGACATTATGGAGGTTTCCATAAGAGTATTTTGATTTGGGTCTATCCTGTCAATTTTCCTGATAGGTAACATATAATCTGTACTCACATGTGTAAATGGGTTTACTGGAATCTTTTCCAAACCATATAGAGCATTAACTTTGGTAATATCCCTTGTTGCGGATTTGTCTTTTCCCTTTATGTGATAGAATTCCGCCTCAATATATTGAGATTCACATGTCTTTAACGGGGATTTATCACCATACAATGTCCCAATTTTACCATCGAAACAATATTTGAGACATTGATGGTATGACGAAGGGATAGCTGCATGCTGATGTAGCCAGGGTCTACCAAGAAAGATGTTGAAGGATGATCTTGATCAACAACCATGAAATCTGAATTGGATACAAGATCTCCAAAATGAGTTCTGAGTGTAATCTCGCCCAGTGTTTCTTGTCCATTTTTATCATATCCTTGTAACATCAAAGTAGAAGGAGATAAATCAGATTCTGTGAGGCCCAATCGATGAAGTGTACGAATGGGGATGAGGTTGACTCCTGAACCATTATCAATGAAGACTCTTCGAACATCTACACCATTGACCTTTCTAGAAAATTATAAACATATGATAGGTCCATGTACGACATCATCTTCATCTTCATCTGTGAAAGATATCACTGCATGGCATTCTGCAGGATTATTCTCAACATGGTAGGCTTCAGCTGCGGCAATTTCAGTTTCAAACTCCTGAGGACTTGAAAAACCCTCGATGAGTGCCTCCCAAAGATCCTTTGATAAATTCAAGGCATCCAGAATTGACAACATGGCCAGTACTTGGGCCAAGTGTTTCAATACATCATACTTTTGATCCAAAGGTTTTCGTTTCCCAATAGAAACATGTGGTTTCGTAGGTGCCTTAGAAGTTTATGCTTTGGAAGTTGATGCATCTTGTACCGGGATAAGAGTTGGTAATAATCCTGGTTTTGGAAGATTAGACAGATTAGGTCTATTTACATGCTGATAGGAAGAAGGTGGAACCTCCAACTGATCTTCCATAATAACTGTGACAGGACTGAATCTGCCTTGTGTAGAAGAACTTGCTTGTTCTTGTTGAGATTGTTGAAGGGCTCTGCCACGAGTTTCTACTGCATACACAGTCCTAGCAGGGGTAGAATTGGAATAGTAACCTCTAAAAGATCCATGTCTTCCCCTGTATCTTGAGCCTTTGTAACTTCCTCTGATTGCTCTGTTTGATATAGGGAATTAGGGATCATCAAAATAAAAACTGCGACTGGCATATGGATTTGTTAATTAAATCATATTAATAGAACTGAAGATCAATTATTCATCTGATAAAGACTCTACCTGATTAGCCTGTTTAGGTTGTGTTGTTTGGTGGGGTGGTACCCGTGGCTTTGAAGTAGATGGCATGAAATCTGCCAGAGTCAAAGACAATTTAGTCTTTGACACATACTCATCTTCTTTTGATGCTTTTTCTTTCTTTGAATCATGTCATTTCTTTGAGGATTTTCCCTCTGATGAAGAGGGTTTTTCTGCGGTATTCATGGAAGAAGGCACAATTGGTTTCTTCAATTGCGTTCGAAAAATGGAATGAGTTCGGTTGATCATTTTTCTGACCATCCAATCATCATATTTTTGTGCATTTTTGTTCTTGACTTCTTGCCACTCACCCTCCTCCTCTAGATCTATAGCAGTAACACATGCTACCTAATATGAAGAACCTTTCTGTTTTACTTGTCCCAAGTCGACCATTTTTTGCAAGAGGTCCTTGAAAACAAAACACAACTGAATGGGATGCCCCAAAATCTAATGAAATGGGAAATAATTGGGACGGTCTTCATCTCCTTCCTTATTCGGCCTCTTAGGCCTTGTCAATTGAACCAAATTATTTTCCAGATCCGAAATGAAGTAACCAGGAACTTGTTCATTTCGAAAAGAGTATGTTTTTCTCTTTAGATCCTCAAATTGTTTCCTTCTTTGATCTCTTTGATCGTCTTGACAAAATGGACTCTATTATTGATGCTCAGGAGGTGGAGCCCTTCGAGAAGATGAAGGCCTAGAAGTAGAAGCAAGTACAAGTGCTTGTTTAAGCATAACTGTAGCAGTCTATGCTTTACCCATTCTCCTCCCTGGAGATGGTGGAATTACATGAGCTTTATCCTTAGTCTTTATAATAGAATCTTCAATCTGTTGAGCTATTTAAGTAAGGTCTTGAAACCCTCCTGTGTATTTCACAGGGATCAGCGGTGTGCGCAACTCATCATGTAAATTCGCCACACAAATTGGAAACAATTCCTCTTAAGGGAGTTCTAAACTTAGGGAATATATTAATCCCTTCCAGTGAGAAATGAAATATGAAACCCTTTCATTCTACCTTTTCTTACAGTTTGTAAGATCAAAAACTATTGTCTTTGGCAATGTTGAGTTGAACTGAAGAAGGAATTTTTGGCGAAGATCCTCCCATCTGGTAATTGACTGGGATTGCAAGCTTGTATATCAGACAAAAGCAGGTCCTTGTAATGACAGTAAAAAACACCTAAACTTAACTGCTTCTTGTTGTTGAAGGGTTCCCATCATACGATCACAATGAGAAACAAAATGTGTAAAGTGTTTCTCTAGATCTCTTGAACTATTAAAGATTGGGAATGTGGTACTTGAAAAATTTGATGGGGGAGGAATTGCATCAACCCATTCAGGGTAAGCTCTCTTTTCTGGTTGAATTTGAGCACGCTTTCCCTCTATATCTTCCAACCGAGCTGTTAATGAATCAATAGTAGTTATTAACTTTTGAGAAACATCCAGTTGAGCTTGGACCTGAACAGGTGCAATGACTAGAGCTGGTACATATGTGGTGGCTGGTACTACAACTGATGGTAGCACCGCCAATTATTGTTGCACTTGACCCATAGGATGAGACCTGTGATGGTGTATTGATAGAGGAGGATATTCTTGATCCATCTCAGTAGCCACAACAAATTCCCTTGGCTGACTAACTCCAGCATGCTTAGGAGGAAGACTACTTTTAAGTAGTTCTGTATTCAACCTCCTCAATTCCTTCATTTCTTCCTCCTGTTGTGAAAATCTTTACTCTGGTGAGAGCGATTGGCCTTCTCCAGAGGAAGGGTATGTAACCTGATTCTTTTTTTCTCCTTGTTGGATCCTTTTCAGAGAGGGGAAAGTGGGTTACTTGAAGGATTACCTAGATTCTGGGTAATCGTTTGATTTCATGTACGCACACCTTCTTCATTTGTGTCTGTGCGTACAACTTCTTGAGTAGGAACCTCTTAATCTGATCCCTTTCAGTGAAAATCATCTAGTGGATCAGCAACAACTGCATTAATGAAATTAATTAATGCATAATGCATTGCATCTCTTCTATTGGAAATTCTGCGATATTGTCTTTTTCCATGTCCTTGATGAGGCATTGCCTTTTGTTGATTCGATCCCTCAGGAATTTCTTAACGAACCATAATTTGGAAAGAATATCCTGATAATTTGGCTATTTGTTCCTCTTGAGGATTCTTCCCTAACTGAGAGAAGACTGAATTTCTCTGAGGGAGGGATTGAGGATTTGAAAAAGTCACCACTCAGGTGGACTGGGGCAGTTCCTGCTGTCTTTGCTCAACTCCTCGAATCCTATTTGTTGATTATGAGGGTTGGGTTAAAAGATTCTCCAGTCTTGCAGGCTGGGGTGGTTCTTGACATTCTATATCTAAGACCTTATTGAATGCTCTCCTGATCTTGCAGACTTTAGTTCGAAAATTAGCTGGATGCATCAACCTGCATCCGCTTTTATCACCTGGTTCAAAAGACCGTTGGATGATTTCTGACACTTCTATCACTTGGTGATGTGCTTTCTCCAAACGAGAGGCATGTTCAATATTCTTGTTTTCTTGATGCAGGATTAATTCAACAAATTATTCTCTATATGATTTATTTTGAGAGGAACTAGTTGAGGCATGTTCTTGGGAAAGCTTTTGATTACAAAAAAAACCCACTGACTGTGGACGACTATGGGCAATAACATTGCATGAGACCATTTTAGGCAGGTTTTGCTGACTGGAGAATACAGTGAAATGTAGCACTACATGAACACCCCATCCCCTGATATGAATACCAGAAGGGGCATTAGCAATTAACTAGTGAAATCTTTTTAGTGCGCCAAGGCATGAACGCTGAAGGGCTCTCTGTTGCTTTTCAACCTTCAGATATCGAGAAATTGAGAGAGATGCCAAGTCAATTTGGAATTGTAACCCTTATATTATATTGACATGATTTTCAAATTCATCATAAGATAATATTTTCTTATTCAGCTGACAAAGATTTTTCCATATGTTGAGACAAATATCATGAATTCCATCTTCCGTCAACATCTCTAGAATGTCGTACTGAGAATCAGCCAAAGGCCAAAACATAACTGGCACTTCACCTTTCTCCAGTTGTTTTATCATATTCAGTACTTCCTATTTATCATTCAATGAAGATTCTTCTACCTGATTAGACTAGAGTTGGTGCTTCCTTGTTGCTTCATCGGATTCAACAAGATTGGTAGAGAAATCACTGATCAAACTAGAAGATGCATGACTTAGGGGTGGTTCGGATAATGACCTACACCCTGGGCTATCTTCTTACTGAGAATGTATTTCACCTTCTAATGGTAAAGCATTAGACATGACCAGCTTCGCATTTTCTAGTGCCTCAAGATAAGAGGGCTTTCTCGTCACTACATTGTCTGTTAGAGAATTTTCCAAGCAATGTGAATCACTACTACGGAGAGGACTTTCACAGCTAAATTCATCATCATGGGGAGGACCACCATGGTGGGTTACAGAAAAAGATGAAACATTTTTCTCCTTGGTCTTCTGACCACACAGAGGGTTCTTGTGGCTCTCATCTAAAGATGAAATCTCGAGATCAACCGAATTGTCATGAAGCAAGCCTTCATAAGGAAGTGTCTGATGCAGACCATCAGAATTAATTTCCCGACTATTGGGAACTGAGTGAGCAAAATCCTGAGTTGCAATAGATAGTTGTCTGAGTGTATCAAGAACTCCAGCATCGAGTAAGGCCTTGTTACAGATGGGCCTTTGATTTCTCGTCTGTGCTTGGCGGGTCTTCTTCTTAGTCACCTTCTTACTCAATTTGGAAGGTGTATGTGCCTGCTCAGGAGAAATGGTCAGGTTAGGATGATTATCTCCACTCAAACCAGGTGTATGTGCCTGACTTGGTTGTCCTTATGATATGGGGGAGTACGCCCCACAACCCTCTTGGACTGGAACAGAGGTGTGTGTCTGTTTCAGAGTGAACTGTTGATTTGTCACTCCACTGGTAGGGATAGATTTATGTGTTTTCCCTGAGATGATGTTGAAGCTGTTATAATATCCTGGCAGGCATCCAGAATATGATCAAGGATTTTCTTTTTCACTTTCACCATTGATAAAATATGCTTGGTGACTTCAGCTGCTGGAACGGGGATATACGTCCATTACGTGCTTGGAGTAGGTGTATGTGCCTACTCCTATCCTCCTTTTGCTGTCAGTGAATCCTAACAGTACTCATGTGTGGGGGTAGAGAGTTGAGTCTGCCTCTTATTTGTCACCAAAGCTTTCCGACTGACTTATCCGAATGCTACCAAACGAGACTGTTGGTAGGCTTGATCAATACTAGCAGGTGTATGTGCCTATTGATTGCACTCTGCTAAAATTTGTTGATGAGCTTCCTTCAATACTAATAGACGAGGCTGCTGGCAGGATTGATGAGTGTAAGCAGGTGTATGAGCATGTTTACCAGTTGTCAACACATTGGGTTAGCGGGCTTCATCGTATGTAGTCAGACGAGCCTGCTGACTAGCTGATGATTTATAAACAGGTGTATGTTCCTATCTATAGTACTCCACCGTAATTGCCTAGCGGGATTGGCGTGATGCTGCCAGACGAGCCTACTGGACAGTTGAATTAAAACAGACGGGTGTGTGTGCCCGCTCGTTGCTTGCCACCAAGATAGGTTGGTGGGCTTCTCCAGAGATGGCAGAGATGAGAACCTGCTCACTATTGACCAGATTTCGCCTCTGGTGGTTCTTCTTGCCTGCTCGGGTTCGAGGAACCTGATCCGAATGCCTGGAAGTGATACCCTCATCAAGTTGAGGGCACACTGTCGCACGAGTCTGGAAATGATTGTTGATGGGAGCCCTCGGGAAGGACTCATGTCTCCTTGAATTAAGTCCCTGATGGACCTGCTCATTCACCTCCCCAAAATATGGGAGTGAATAGTGATTTCATTCTGGGGATAACGACATGAAACGTTTGGAGACAATAGTTAACACCACCTGCTTCTTGATCGCTGATCGTCACTGTCCGGATGACCAGGGTGAGTTATTGACTTGGAGGGCTTGTTGAGAGGCATCCCGAGTCGGAATAGTACTGTTTTGACGGTACTCCTTAACCAGTGTATTTGATACCCAGTTTTGAAGACGCTGAGTAGGTGATGTCGCCCTCAGAGCGGACGACGATCCAGTAGGAGTAGCAGCAGATGCATTCACATTAGAGGTTTTTACAGTAGAGGCATTCACTGATGTGAACTTAAGAAAAGCCATTCTTTTAATGCAGAAGATGTTGGAAAAGAGTTCCTGCTTGATATAACACACATAGTAAAGATAAATTCGGATTCTACATCTTTTGGATGAGCACCTATGTTATTGATTTCTTTGTTGGCCCTCTCATTGAGTTTTAAATAGGGGCCTAACAAATAAGAAAAACATCACTTTAACTTGGTTAAGGATTCACGTCAGGTTCACCATTTTTTTCCCTCTGGAATTGGGGATGACCTCATTGATTGAAGGTTCAAATATTCCAATCAGTTTCTAACAGTTTTGTTCGTAGAACTGGAAACATCCAATGATTCAATATCCATTTAGACCTACTTTCCAAAGGTAGGCGTTCATTAGTTGTGGACTAACGAGGCTTAGAAATTTGCATTGGTTGTGAGGATGGGAGGTCGGACTCATCACACTTTTTTTATGGGAATTATTGTCTACTCCGGGACTCACTTTATAGATTTGAGTTATGTTCATGAATCCTTATTACATTACCAAGTATAAAATGAGCATTCCTTTAGATCTGACAATCAATGATTGATATGTAGGAAATTTAGAGAATCTTTTATATGTATTCGAGGTTCTTCATCGATAGAGAATCGTCTGTATTTGTTATAGATTCTTAGTCAATGGTATCCTTCAATACATAAAAGTCTCTTGGTCATTATGATGACCATACTGGTTTTAAATCCACTCAGTGGGGAACTTGAAGTTTATTGTCATTCATAAGGACATGGATTATTTTAGAGTTGGGATCGTACTCACAGATGGGATACCTACGTATCCTTTGTTTTGGAAAAGGAATTAGAACTCATGTAGTTCGACTAAGTGAGTATGATGTTTATGCATGATTGATCGCTCCAAGAAATATGTCATGATTACTTTTACACTCTAAGCTCACGTGAGTCATGCTCGGTGTGAGAAACAAGAGGTATTGGTGAAACCAGACAATTGTTCCTCGAAAGATACAATTATGTGGGGCTTATGTATGTATGACTGCCCAAAATAGATGAGTATTGGGTTTTACGTCAGGGAAGAAACCCAGGAACAAGGTCTATAAAGGTATATATACTTTATGGAGATTTGGAAACGATAATCTTGGGGATTACTCCTAAGGAAGAAGCCCAAATTAAGAGGGGGCTTATGATTGGGTTTTACTCCTGAGAAGGAAGCCCAGATCAGAAGTAAATTAAGACTGGTTAAGAGGAATTAAAATTGGGGCTTACTCCTGAGAAGGAAGCCCAGCCTAAGGGACTTGGGGCTTACTCCTAAGGAGGATTCCCATATTTTTAGACTTTTAGACTCGGGCTTATTCTTGAAGATGAAACCCAGGTTAAGAGAACAATGGTTGGGGCTTACTCCTGAGGAGGATGCCCATATTTGGGAACTTTAAGACTAGGTCTTACTCCTGAGAAGGAAGCCCAGGTTAAGGGAATTATGACTAGGGCTTACTCCTAAGGAGGATGCCCAAATTAGGGGACTTGGAGGTTACTCCTAAAAAGGAGGACCAAATTAATGAGGACTTGGGGCTTACTCCTAAGGATGTTGCCCAAATTAATGAGAATTTGGATTGGGACTTACTCCTAAAAGGAGGCCCAAATTAAAGATTCTCTCATCTTAGAGGATGAGGTTGAATGAATGAACTCTCTAACTTTAGTGATATAAAGATGTGTAAATCACTAGGTTTTGAGAGATGTTCCACAGAATTCCTTTCAGATAAGGAGGACAATAAGGAAATCATGCCTTAAATGGATTTGGAGAGAATTCTGAAGGCTTAATCCTGAAGAGGAGAGGTGGATAGGTGTAAGAGGGGTGAAATGGGCAGGAAGGGCACCCAAAAAGATAGGGGCGCGCAAGTACTGCGTGGGCGTGCAAGTACTGCACGGGCGTGCAAGTACTGCATGGGCACGCAAGTCCTGGTTGCACAGGTGTACCTGCATGACACATGGGTACTTGCGCGACAGCCAATCCTTAGGATAGAACTTGGGCGAGTCTTGGCTCAAGCCCTTAATACTACCCCTAGAGACTTACAGAAGTGAGGCACGCAAGTTATGTGGAAGGGGTAAGGCGGCGCGCAAGTGTGGCCATTTCCCTTCAGGGCTGGCCACCCAGGCACGCAAGTGTTGATGAGTTTCAACACTTAGGCCTTCCTCTTCCTCTTTAGATCATCCATTCTAGGTAAGAAATTACTTTATAAGTTTTCAGAAGCTTTGAGAATAGACTAGGGTGCCGGGATCTCAAATCTAAGGTTCTGGAATTTTTCGTCTTTTAAATGGGGTGGCCCACAGGGGTATTTATAGGCTAGAGAGACCATGGGAAAAATTTCAAAGAGGGTTCTCAAGTCACCTGCAGAACCATTAGGCAGTTTGCAAGTGTACGTGTGCGACTATGAGGGAACATGCGCGACCCAAAGGGAAAAGAGCCCTAGTTCATGCCTTTATCAATTTTTGATGTTTTCTTCAAAGGATGAATCAATTTATGCTAAGTCATTTCCCTTTTCATTTATTTAGACTCTGTGATGGAAAGGAGTGTCAACAGATATAATTTAAATCATAAATTGACTTTTAACAAAATTTAATTGAGAGTTTAATAAAAATCTATATTTTCCACTATTCACTGAAAAAATAAATATTTTTAGAAAAATACCAAAATTTTACTCCAAGATAATTTTGACATTATACTTTTTAAAATGAAGTTACTTTTTTCCAATATAGTTTTTTAAAGTGTCAAAAAATTTATTAAAACAAGTGCTCCATTAAAATATAGTCTTTTAATGTGTACAATTGGATTTATTCTTGTCTTATTACTATAAAATAATTTGGATTAATGTAAAAAACATTTAATTAAATATATAATATATAAATTTTATACTTTGGTTCATACTATTCATTCCCACCAATTTAACGGCTATGTTGTAACAATAATTTTAAAATAATCATATTTAATTTTATATCATTGTTTATTTAAGCATGGTGATGTGTGAAACCTATTTTGTAAAAGAAATTAAATTTAAAAAGGTGACATAGCATAATATATTGGGGGTGTTACAAACACCTTCCTTAGTAACCAATTGTTGATTTTGTTCAATAGGTGAATCAAGATCCTTATGAAGCATAAAATGATTCCCTTATAGATTCAAAGGAATTAGATTCTAAATTATCTAAGTAATGTTTTAGTCTATGAACATATATTCAATATGAGTGGATATATAAAATTAATTGGATGATACATATTTCTTTATGGTTTTTTCTGGTTAAGGAAATAATTTAATTTTTTACCAATGGAAATACTCCAAAAAAGATGAATAGATTCAATAAAAGATTAATCGATATTCTCAAGGTGTTTAGAATAGATGAACTCGACATCTGATTGTTGGTTCCTAAAGATTTTTAGATAGTAAAAGTGGGTATAAGTTCAAACTAGAAGAAAAAAAGTTTTTTAGAGAGTCCAATAGTGTTTCTTCAAGTAGCCAACTAGGGTCATGGAATCCTGAAGGTGTTATCGAGAAGGTGGAGTAATTATTCTAAAGGATTTAATTTTTTAGGATATCTGAAAGTGATTTATAAAACTCCATGGATCATCCACGACCAGTATTAGTGTTATGGAGATTTATTCTTCATTTTTGAAGGGTATTTGATAATGATTGTATATGTTACATTTGTTTTAAATATACAGGAGTTCAAAATCAAGGGTATAATTGATAGATCTTATAGTTTTCATTCCATAAATGAGGCAATGATTTTCCACATCAAGGAATTGAATGTAGAGGAATCCTAAGTGAATATAAAAAAAATGACATGTATCTTCATCTCATTTCACTTATGTGATAATATAAGATTATTTCTAATAAATATTTTTCATAAATATAATGAGATGATTAATTGTATACATGTGGTTTATGATTCATCAAATTTTGTAACATATTTTTTAAAACAAGAAAAGGATAAAATTGTTTTTTCCATTATAAATAATTTATCCAATTTATGAAAATATGAGGGAATATTTTCCCACCACCAATCAATGGAATATTTTAATAAAGTATTATTTTCATAGGATAATAATTTAAACACAAATAATAACATATATGATAATGTAAATAATATTTTATTTCTGAAATATTTCTAATAAAAGTAAATATGATTTCTTTCCTACATAAAGAAGTTTGTGTATATTAGTATGATATTCTGGAATAAAATATAGTGTCTAAGAGGCTAGTTGGAGTATGTTTGAACTTAGAGAAGTCCAAAGTTAACAAATAAATGATCACACCAATCCACATTTAAAGTGATTTCCAAGTAATATCCTGAAGATTTTAGGATATTTAAATTCATGTAATGTTAGAAAGTGAACATCACTATTTCCTAAATTATTTTTTTTATCAATTTATAAAGTGAATTTTACTCAATATCTTATTAGGGTATGTCGGTAAGGATAAATGTATAGAGATTCATTTATTTACAATATAAATGTAAATTTAACTTTATCCTAAAGGTATTTAGGATGTATTGGTTAGTAATAATGTAAATAGTTATATTGATTTCAGTGAAAATTTTAATTGGATAGGTTCAAAGCATGATTATAAATATAAAAATAGTTTTAAGTAAACAACCTAATTTGAAATTGTATTATTTTATGTTATGAAGTTAAAAGGTTTGAATATGTTTAAGGACTTTAACATTAGAAATATGATTCATAAATCTCACCATTATTCAAACTATATTACTTATTAGATGTTTCACTCTAAAAAACGTTTAGTGGGAGGGTTTTATAAGGAGGTCACATAGAGATGTGGAAGGAATTACATATAGGTACATTGTGTTAACATAAAATCTTATAGTGCAGAAAACATAAGGTCAATCAAGTAGTTTATCATATATGATATGATAAATAGAAAATTACATATTGTTTTTATGTATTTTTAAAAGAGTTTAAGAATATTAAATATATCATATAAAAGGTAAATCTCCACTTTATCAATATTTCATGTTTTTATATATTTATATGTTGACATATATTTTAGGAAGTGTAATGATAATTTACCTATCAAAGCATGACTTTGAGTTATCCCTAACTGATGTTTATCATGAATCATTATAGTTTATGTAAAAATTTTAAGTTTATTGATGTGGCTCATTTTTATTTCTCTTTTCGACATACTTTTTTATATTTTTGTTGATTTTTTTTAATATCATCCTATTTCATTTTGGGTAATATTTATCAATTTTTGTATTTGGTAAATTACATTATAAAAAATGTGTTTATGTATTAAAAGTGTGTTTTTTTGTTTATTCTTTATTGTTTTTAAATGATAAAATTAAGTTTTTATTTCAATTTCATTTAATTAATTCTTTATGTTAATAGTTTTCAATAATTTTCAATTCATTAATTTAATTAATTATGTTATTCTTTTTTGAATAAATTAATTAATTGTGTTTTTTATTTTTTTAATTAATTCAACTAGTGTTAACAATTTAATTTTATTCAATTAATATTTTTATTTGGTAATTTAATTAATTATTTATTTATTTATTTATCATGATTAGGAATATCATATGGGGATATGATATATGATCATGAGGAAGAAAACAAAAGAAAGACTCTTTTATGTACACTGGTGGACCCATTAAGCATACCACATGTATTGTTATACATGACATCATTGGTATAAAAGGGGTGAATGGATCATATTTGGGTCCCCATACAAAAGATAAATGAGATACCAAACATGATAAATATTAAATTTTGATAAATTTATTATGAAATTTATTACAACTTAGCTAATCATGGGGTGGTTAGATACATTATTGATTATGTCATTAGTTAAAGTTCAACAAAGATGGAATTTTTTTCTTATATGGAGATCATAATATCAATTCCCTTGATTGGGATAGACTGGGGAGTATGATACCACACCCATATAGTACATGTGATGTGATTATATTTTTGGGTGCACAACTTGTGGTGTTCTCATCAATAAAGGTTAATAACATGTGTTGTATTCATCAACTTGGTCAGTCTATACTCAGAGAATAAAGAATGTATGATTTATCTATATGGGATTGACATTGTGTCATATGGTCACTTGATGTATTATACAAAGGTAATATATGGGAATAAATGTTATCATGAGATCTCTTGGAGAACATAGGTATAATGATAAATGTGTTTGATGGAGATCACACTCCATTTGTAGCTTCAGTAGTATTAATGGTTTTCTAGAAGATGTTATTTCTTAAATTTATGGATATGGTGATTCATATATGTTTTTAATGCTATAATGGAATGTGTAGTTTCACTTTGTGTTTTAATGAATGAGGATTAATTTTAATATGAGATATGATCTAAAAGTGTTTTAGATTTAATCTAATAGTTTTTTGGGTGAGTGTTCAAAAGGTATGTCATATAATGTGACACAATGTGAAGTTTTAACGACAAATTTTCAAAACTGTTTGGAGAGATATCCAAATGAGTTTTTTATATGACTTCATGAGTCATCTTAAATGATATTATATAAGTTAAAATGTCACAAAGTCTAATCCACTTTACTGCAGGTGGGATATTGAATGAGAATATTCTCTAAAGCTCTTATATATATATATAAGTATATATCATATATCAATTTTTATGATATAATCAATCATAAGGAATGAATTTATACTATATTTCATGTGATTATTATAGGGATATCATAACCTATGATTTAATGGAAATCATAATGAGTGGTTTATAAAAACTATATCATTTCCTTTTGTGTTATATTATATAACATTATAATGTCATAAGAAGTATGCATGTGATACATGTCACTCCCCATGTAACGCCATGAAATGGATTTCCAGGAATCATATACTATGATTCATTTGTAAAGGTTATGAAAGTTGCAATATGAATTTTAAGGGTTAGAATCCGGTTTAAATATACATAAATTCTATCATTTAAGGATTTTTTCTAAATATTTAATGTGAAGGAGAATCAGGAATAAAATGCAAGTTATTTCCAAGTAATTAGCTCATGTGTTTAATGCATGAGTCAATGATTGAATCATCAAAGAGAATCCTCAAGGGTTATATAAACCCTATTTCCATGTGTTCGTTGGGTGTGTGTGATTTAAACATATTGTTCACCCAATAATCAACATCACTCTAAGCTATTTTTCTTCTTCTTATGTATTACAATGAGGTGTTAGAACATCGTGGATAAAAAGGATTCATGCAAAAACATTGTACAATCCAACCAACCTACGGATACTTATGGAGAGAGGATATTATTTGGATAACTTTGGTGATCTTCCTCAGACCTATACCATGATGAAGATGAATTTGTTTCAAAAATAGTGTAAATTATTTGTTTTCAGTATTCATCATTTCTATATTTTACAAGTTTTTCATATCATGGGTGATATTGGGATTGGTATATGATCGATTTTATTTCATCTATTAAGTGTTACTAGATCCCTAGGAATCCTAACAACTAGAGCATGATGTAACGCCCTAACCCTAAAAGCCCAGAGTATGTGAATTATTTTAATACATTGGCATGATTACAATGAATCAAGTCCCGAAAGATAGATCAGTTTAGCAGTCTTGGAAAATAGATTACATACATGAATGTTACATTACACATTAGAAAATAAAACACAACATAAATGATCCTTTGATAGCGTCATTAATACCCAAGCTTAACCCAGCTTATCAATCATAAAACACTTCTTGGAATCCAGGGAAAGTAAAACATAAGAAAGGGGTGATCTCAAACGCTCATTAAGGATAACAATATAGCAGAAACTTTCGCAAATAAGCATAAACATTTAAGGCAATGTATAAAACTAAAACAAAAGCCTTTTAAACATAAACTTCATAATAATATGGAAATTATAAATCAAATAATGTCATTTAATTATTCACATTGATATTCTACTAGTTTAATAATCACATGTAATATCAATAGCTAATTTTGTAATGATGGAATGCATAATACCAGACTTCATAACCACATAGTCAAGGCCTTGTGAAAAGACTAAAAATAATATTTTTTCAAGGACTTGTGCCAGGAAACTAGTCTATCTCATGAGACCTACCGGTGCATCGAGGAGTTATAGTGGGCTCCACCCATCACTTACTATGTCCAATGCATTCCTCATATGAAAAGGTTTAAACATAACATAAACATTCGTATTAAAACTAGAATATGAAATGTCAATACTTTATCCATAAACCATGAATGGTATAAAAATAATACATCCATATTCAAACATATCACAAAACCTTCAATAAAATATGAAATATTTGTATCATAATAAATCAACCATGATCAAGAATAATATACCCTAAAGGATGTTGACATAGTTGAAAATGATCAGTAAAAAAATTTGAGAGAAATATCCATTTTTTGTGAAATAAATTAAAAGTCACAAAATTTATAAAGTAATTCATTTGAAAGATTGTTTTGAATAAAATTTTCCCATACCACTTTGAAACTTTTGAAAATAATTAACATTTTAAAAAAATCATGTCCATATAAATAAATCCTCAAAACCATTTTGAAAATATGTGCATTAATGAGAAAGGTTTAGTTGAATAAATCTTTAAAAAATTTAAAATGATGTTTTAGTAAAAATTACCTTAAAAATAATCCCTTTTAAAACACTTTTATAAAACATGGACATGGATAATAAATATTTCCCAGTATATACGTACATAAAAACAACCTCAGATGATAAAAATATTGTGAAATTAACCCTTACCTTGCACTTTCCTTTGGCCGAGGGTACGTTTAACCTTCTGTAAATTGACCATAGTATGTTATTAAATTATACCATAACCATATTCATATTTTTTATATCATACATGATTCATTTATGACCTTATACTTCCCATTTAATAATGATTTTCATGTTAAATTAACATTTTGGGTAATAATCGCTTTCTTTATCGTACGTGTTTTAGCTTGTTATTCTTGATCATATCATTTAGATCATGATTTAAATACTTCTAGAATATAAACATAGATTTATATATCATATATATTTATAATTTAAATATTTATAATATATAGATATATGAAATGGAAGGCGCCATTTATGGAGACGGTAGGTTGTACGTATGCATTAACGTTGTTTTCGTTTTCATATTGTATTGAACGAAAGTAACTGAATAAGATATATGTAAGTATATAAATATATATATATATATATATCCATTAGAATTATTATGTCATATATTACATACTTATTAATAATATATATTTTTATAATCATCGTTGAATGGTGAACGTGGGAATGAATCTCATCACGTCGTGGAGATGGTAATCCGTACGTACACATGAGCGACGATGTCATTTCCTTAATGATTAAAAGGTGTGGAATTGGATATATATATATATATTAATTTAAAAGAGAAATTAGTATGTTATTTTAATTATTTATATACATATTTCTCATCATTATATACATCAAAATAACCTAGTTCTGAATAACTAATTATACCACGGCGTGGAGACGTTAAGTCTTACGTACGTACGCATGGTGACATTATCATTCATAGGATGGATAGAATAATGAATATGGTTGTACCAAATTTATAATAACATAAAAGTATTTATAAGGTACTTGAGTTATTATTTTGGTATGGAATCAACAAATAAAGAGGAAGTGGAAGAAGAAAAGAACTTGGAAGAGGGTGGTGAAATTATTACATCTTCTTCAGGTGTTTCCTTTTGAGTTGATCAAAAGGGCTCCTTAGGTTGTCTTTATGATCAAATTAATGACTCTAGGTTTATGTAAGGGATTTTGGAAGGATATTTTGGCTGGTTTTGGCCAATCCAAATGGCTTTGGAGGTGTGATTTTTAGGAAAGGGGTAGTTCCCTTTTATAAGAGGAGTGAGGGTCAATTTAGGAAAAGATGAAAATATTAATTTTGTATAAAATCATATTATGTTTATAATGGATCAAAGTGAATTTATTTCGAAACATAGGTGGCTATGGGAGAAAATCCTATCTACCAATAGGTTTTAGATAAGTTTAGGTTACCATTTTAACCTTATCATTTAGATGTTACTCTTAGTTAAATATTTTAACTTTTACCATGTCTTCTTGTATTCTTACACTATATAGTTAATAAGAATACTCTAAAATTCCAATAGAAACTAAAGTGGTTAATTAATTATATATATAATATTATTAAATCCCTTTTTCTGAACCTAAAACTTTTTGGAATATTATATCAACGAATAATATAGTATTTGTTTTAAAAACTAATTTATGTCAATTTTGACACTATTTGGTTTTTTTTTTTGAAAGTTAAAACAACCTATCACTTAGAATAAAATTTATCTAATCAACCCTAACATGTCATATTAACCTATAAAATTATTGAATGGCATAAAACCATTTAAATACTATTTATTTCAATATTTATAATATAAATTATTCTAATATTTCATTTAGAAGGTAATTACTACATCATCATTGTGTCGTAAAAACAATTAATTATATAATCTCTAAAAATTATAACTAAAATTCAATAATGTATTAAATATTTTTATCTTTATAATGAATATTTATAGTTTAATTTATCTTATGTATAACGCTATATTAAAAATGGTTTAGTTAATAAACATAGAATTTAACACTTTTTACTCATCTTTAAATAAAATAATAATAAATGTCCTAATCTAATCCAAGTGGACCTAAAGGATAGTATTTTATTCCTAAGGTTATTTTTGGTCTAATTACACTTATCCAATAGAATTAGCACATGTATTAGGATAATTAAAATATCATTTTTACATTTAATTGTCCTATTTACTTTTAGTTGTGGTAAATAAAAGTCAAAAGTTTCTAGTCACCAAAAATTATTTTCATATTATTGAATCACATTTTAATTACTAATGTCAACTTTTTCTCTCAAATTTTTTAAATTCAACTCACAAATGTTGTAAAATTATGTTTTGTGCAAATTTTCTAACGTGCATATAAGGTGGGTAAAAGAGGTTAAAAGTTCAACAAAATTTTATACATCTAATTTTATTATAAAATGACTCCAATGAATTACATTGAACTTATATAGGTATTATATAACTATTTTGACTTAAAATAAATTTAAATAAAATAAATAAATATTTAAATAAAAAGTCAGTTTAAAATAATAATGCAATGTTTTTCACTATTCATAAAAAATTGAATGTTTTCAGAAAAATACAAAAAATTAACCCTAAGAAAATTTTTATATTCCAAATTCAAAAATTAAGTCTATTTTACCAAATTGAAAACATATAAGTTTCATTTATTAATTTAAAATTAATTACCATTGTCAAAACCAAAAAGAGGGTTTTAAAAAAGTAAAAAACTACCAAAGATTGACATGTATTTATGTCTAATTTAAATGTGAAATTACATATAATTACATACATTGTATTAAATGATAAAAATATAATCTAATTATACTTCAAGACCATTCAAATTAATAATTTAACACTATAAATTATTTTGATTAAAATATTTATTTTCAATTAAAACATAGTATTTTTCATTATTCGTCAAAATATGAAAGTTATCAGAAAACTACCAAAAATTTATCCAAACTAAATTTTTATGTCCCTATTATAAAGAAGAGTTTAATTTCATTAAATTTAATATATAAAAGTTTCAAATATTTGTTTTAAAAAGGTTTCTCCCTTAAAAGGTAGTAAAATTGCATTTTTTTTTTAAATTACTTCTTTTATCTGAAAAAATGAATTTGTTCTTATAGTATGTCTAAGAAACACATAATATGAATGTTAAAATTATATAGAGTATATAATATTCAAAATTCAGTTAATATTATTCATAACCTCGTTTTGAACAGCTAGTTTGGTAAGTTGTGGTGCACTTGAACTCGGAGTTGCGTGCAGCGCAAGCAATTGAATTACTTTAATTAGATAACGTACTATGAAATCTTGGGGTGTTACTCATGACCTATAAAATCAATCTCAAAATGATGACAAAAGATATTCATCCATAATGGGATAAATTTTAAACATTAATTCATCATGGGAATAAATGTAACATTTCATTATAAAATTTACAAGAAGAGTATAAGCTCAAGTATATAAAAGATTTTAATTAATAAAAATAATTTATTTTAAAAATAATATATTAATTATATATTATTAGTAATTTTTGAAAAATTATTTGTAATTTTCTAATTCCAATAAATTAAATAAATTTTAGAATATAAAAAATTTATTTTAATGGGATTTAATTAAATTCATTTAATGTTAAAAATGATATTTTTAAAGAAATGTTTTTAAAGTACTTTTTATTTTATCTTAAATTATACTGATCAATTTTAAAGGATTATTAAAATAACATGTTTTAATGTAAAAAAATTTATTAACATTCATTTAGTTAGTAATTTATATGAAATATTATTAAGAACAATTAATGTTTAAAAAACCATTATTTTAATAAAAAAAATTCATTATATTTTATATTTTTATTTAAAAATTAAATTATTGAATCTTAGAATTTGAATTTGATAAAATGAAATTCATTTTTTTATTTAAAATTTTAATTTTACTTTAGCATGAATTTTAGGATTTTTTTTGAAAAGATTAATTTTTTAGGTGAATAATATAATATGTAGTTTCTAAAAATACCATAACTACTATTAAATATTAATGATATAAGGACATAAAAATATATTAAACATTTTTATTGACCAAAAATGTTTTCAAGGAGTATAATAATACAATTAAAAATAATATTTTTGAATTTATAAATCAACAATTGACATTTTGGAACCAAAGTGAAATTTTATTCTAATAAAAAACTATTTTGTATCCTTTCCATTTTTTAAGTATTCACAAGATCCCATTTTGGTTTATCTTGGTGTGAATGAAAAATAACCCTTGTTTACTTAGTCATAAACTAATAAATATAAAGTGTAATAATGTTATTCTCATGAACTAATCCAATTCATCCCTAAACTAGACACCCAAGCCAGTTTGTGACATATCTGAGGGTTATCTATGATCCCCTCAAGATGGGTAAAATCACAAAAGGCATTAAAATTAGAAATTGATGATTATTTATCCCAATAAATAATGGTTTCACCATAAATTAATTTCTCTCAAAATTCTGGCATGAGTCGTCCAAACATTAGACATTTTTGCTAAGTCAATAAACATAAACATATACAAATAAAATTACATAGATAAACACAGAAAAACCATAATACATAATCAACTAAAAAAAATAACCTAAAATAGGATCCATATACAAGAAGGAAAACTAGACTGATACATAAATGATATAAAATTAAAACTAAAAAAAACCTAGTACCCAACATTATCTTTGTGTTACCTCTTGGTCATAATCCTTCCATAACACCACTCACTCTATGAGTAATCCAAAAATGATAGATGAAAATATAAAACAAACTAGGCTATACCAACATAGAGGGACAAAAATATAGAGCGAGAATAAATAAACTCAATTGGAAATCACCAAATATTCTATTCATTTACTTTTTCTAAAACAGACCACCAATGCTATTTAGAAATATATATGGAAGATCTATTTTTTTATTTTAATAAAAATCATACAATAGATTTTCTAAACAAACCCTCTTTAATAAATAAGAATTTTTTAAGGAAAACATTTAAAACCTTTCCAAAACCATTTGTTTTTAAATATACCTTTTAGAAAAATACTTTTATATAAATACCCAACTCACACCAAAGGAACTCAAAGTATGAAACAGTATAATAAAATCATGAAAATAATATATAACTGTATCCATGGGAATATATCATAGTACAACTATACAACAAATAATTAGTATTGTAATCAAGTGAAATAAGAAGAAAAAAATAAATATAGATAATCATTTTAAATTTCTAAACATCATGTGAGGTGACCCAATACATACTATGTTTGAAACCATTTTCAGGCCTATAAAGGTATTATTGTGTTAATAAACAACATACTACTCTCAACTAGCCACACTGGATTCACTCCCCTATGGCCTACTAATACGATACTAAATATATTTCATCTAATTGAGACTAAATAATAACCATTTATCAACCCTCAATATTACACCTAGGATCCCATAATGATAATAAAAGTTGTAGATGGATCAGCCTTCATAAAAAACCTAACCATAAAGGATCTATATAAACCAAATACAATGCTTAACCCATCTCCTCGCACTAACCATGTGAAATAAATCCCTAAACTAAAGGGTTTCCATGGGGTGCACACTTCAATCGAAAACATTTCCATATAATAATTAAGCCTTAAGCATTATAAAATAGTATCATAATATTAAATCCCTTTGAAAACTATTCTTCAAGAAATTTCATTTGAAAAATATTTCTATAGTTATAGATATGACTATGAGTCTCATTTCAATGAAATTTATTAGGAATTCCATTTTTCATTCTATTTGAAAACCAATGGCATTTTTGAAATCAGGATATCTAAAGAAATTATCCTATGAAATTTTATATATATATATTCACAGACTAATATGTGTGTGAATACCCACACATATAATGGTTCTTAACCATATTTATAAATATATATATATAACCATATTTATAGGGTGATCTAAGGTAAACAAGGAGAAACAATTCAATCCATTTATCAACACCATAGGGGTTAATCAAGTTAAATGACTAAAATTATCCAATAGTTGATAAAGAACATGAATAATACCTGAAACCCATTTTAAATCATAAAAAATACTTATAAATCCTATACCATTAATTTTCACCATCAAAACCCATTTATACATTTTATAAAACACATGGAATAGTCATATATCCTTTGAAGTCAATTAAAAAATAAATTGGTTTGAAAATTTATTTATAATACCTACCTATGTCATTAAAACCATAAATTTATATGGGAATAATATTTAAAAATCTAAATAATGTATGGCATGTGAATAAAAAGTGATAGCATGGAACAAACCACCTCCAACCATGTGCATATTTAGTAAAACCATTGTAAATAGGAATAACAAGACTTGAGACATGATTTTTACACCCTAACATCAATACGTGATGCAAAAATAACAAGACCCCTACCTTATGTTTCATCAAAGAGAGAACCAATCCAAGGGACAAGAAGAAAAACTAGAAGGAATATGATAGGAAAAAGGGGCTTTCCTTTTGAAGAAAACTAAGAATAGAGATACAAATCCCTCTAAAATCAAAGGTAGGGGTAAGGAAGGATAATACCAAGACCCCATGTGCACCATGTCTAAATGGGGAGAAAAAAATACCATTTTGGATCTCAAACCCAAAAGTGTATTTTGGGAAAACCCAAAATTTTAATGTAATAGGAACTATACATGGTTTTCTATACATTTTATGAAATCATTCACTAACCATGTTCTCTTTGCTAGAGAAAAATTGGGTTCCACATAGTTGGCCATCCTGATTATAAAAACAATGTGCCAACCATCCCAAATGGATCTTTCAAGATTTATAACCCTCTAATATTATTGGTGCACTATTCTTCCAAACATGCGGGCTAATCATTCATCCTTCACAAAATCTCCAAAATAAAAAAATCAATTAGATTACCCTAAAACTCAAGTAAAGAGAAAATTTTAAATAAAATAGTAAAATAAAAAGGTTGGTAGAGGTCTAGGTTTGATAATTCCCCCCACTAAGACAATTTATTCCCCTATAAATCCACCAATTTTTTAAAAAAAATAATTCTAAAGGATCAACCTAAAAGTGTCGAACCTCCCTCACTGAACTTCCCAAAAATCATTGAATCGAATGAAACCATTTTAAAAAATTATATCTCCAACACACTCACCCCAAGAATAACCGGCCAAGAGGAAAAGAGGTGGAGATACAAAGTGTGTCTCCTAGCCATTTGGGAATTTTCTAACATGATAGACTAACAAAAAAACAAGGATATACCCCTTATGGTCCTAATCCAGGACACTCAAGAAAAAATCCAAATGGCGGTTCATTAATAAATTCATCAAATACAAGTTCTCACTCTTCAAAGGAGAACAGAACTCCATGAACTCTAAAAACGCACACTAAATATCACAACATGCAAAATGGTTGAACAAGATGAGAAAAAAAAGGAAAAGGTAAATACCATAAAATATTCCTAGACCACTATCAATATTCCAAAGTTTAAGAAGATCTATTAAAAAAATAATGATTATGATTACAAAATATCTTGAGGTGCTCCAAATGACCACCATGATGACAGGTCTTTGGAACATCTTAGAAAGAGGGCATAGAATTACCAAACCATCCACACTAGAAATGAATAAGTGAATGATTCTTATTCGAGGAAGTGACAACCAAATAAGAAGACTCTCCTAAAATAGGTTCCTCTAGTCTCTACCTTTCATTGGATGATGAAACTTTGTTATCCCCAAGAGAGAAAATTCTACCACCCATTATGGGATGCCCTATAAAGGCTACCTCATCCAGATAAGCTTCATCCACAAACTCATTGAATGATATCATTCCAGATGAAAGCACATTGAAACTAAAATCCCAATTAAAAAACATCATGAATAGGCAAGACTTTAAGGAATCACTTTATGTGGTTTCGCGAGAGAAAGGGACTAGCTCATAAAAATGTTTTTCATACTCCTTCACTATTTATTGAGCCTGCTGGAGACTCATGATCTCCACCACCTTTTTCATTTTAAACTCTTTAGGATTAAACCACTATGATTACTTGGTTTTAAATATACCCCATCTCATCCAAACTTGAAACTATTTCAGGATAAGTTTTATCCACTAATCCAAACTCGACCCTTCAAACGGACCCAGAAACCTCTCACCCTTATAGAATTAGGGGTTCCCAAATACTTAAATACTTCGTCAACATTCTTGATCCATTCTATAACTTAAAAAAACATAGATATACTTGAATTATATGGAAACTGTAATTGGAAACTGGATTCACCACTCTCTTATGATTCTGGGTGGTTTCGTTGTAACACCCCAAGATATTATGGTATGTGACTTTTTAAATTTAATCTCTTTGATAGCTTATGTTAAATAAAACAATGAGCTTAAACAAATGATTAAATATTATTATTTTATTTTTATAGTTATCACATAGCCAATGGAATGGAGAGAATGAATGAGATTAAATAATTTATGAAATTAGAGTTTATAAAATTTTATTAAATGAATTCATCGGTTACCAATTAATTATAAATGAAAATAAAAACCCATTGAATAAAAAGGATTTGGTTTCATAAAAAACTATTTTTATGCCCACAATGATGTTTTATATTAATATATTAAATTAATCAATATTTATTAAAGATAATAATTGAATATATATTTTATATATTCAATAAAATGCATTTAAATTCATCCAATAAGTTTGATAGGATTAAGATAATAATACGGCCAATTTTTAGCTAAAAATCTATATTTTTCTGAAAGAAAATTTTGTTGGATTTTAATGGAACACCTTTTTTAACAATAAGTTTTAAAACTTTTATAAATTTAATTTGAAAAAATAAACTTTATTTTTGAAATAGTAATATAAAAAAATATCTTAGGGTGAATTTTTATCATATTTCTAATGAGTTTTATTTTTTGATGAATATATAAAAATACTACATTTTAATTAAAAATTGCCATTTAATCTAAATAATTTATACTGTTAAATTATAATTTTAATTTTTTTTAAGGTAAATTAGATTAATAATACACCAATGTATCCAATTCATCTCATTTTAATCATTTTCATGTTGAATTTGGATATAAAAACATTTCAGACTTTTGAGCATTTTTTCTTTAAAACCCTGCTTTCCAGTCTCAACTGCAAGATTAGTTTTAAATATAATTGTACCTATTATGTGAATTTAATTTGGTAATATAGATTCTATATTTGTAATAATAAGATCCAAATGAGGTTTTAATTCCATTTTCATTTTTATGGATAAAAAAAGATACCATGGTAGAAATAAATATTTACCTTGGTATAGGTAAAATAATGAGACAGGTAAAGTTAAAAGGTAAAGGATTAAAATACTTAAAAACTAAAAAAATTAATGGTTGTTTGATTTTTTTTATCAAACCTAAACAACCTTTAAAACATTAATTATCATCCAAATTATTGGAAATTAATTCCACTTAAATGTGATTGGAATTTATTATAAAATAATCCTTATTTAATCACTTAAAAATACCCCTCCACAAGAATAGATACCACCTCTCACCACCCCATTTCTCCTAAAAATCATTGAATCTCATCCATCCATCCATACAACATCAATGTTTTATTCCAATAAAAAAATACAAAAACATATTGGGGCTTAGGGGGGCCTAAATTAATGGAGACCAAGGGCATCCCCTCTGATCAAATTAACCCCCTCAGGCTTGATGTATTAAATCATAGGGAGGCATGTTATATTTGCAAATGAGATTGACATGGAGGAAAGATGATCTGCTGCCATGTTTCCCTCTCACCATGTCTTGTTATTGAGGATAGTTCTACACTTTCTAACCGAGTATGATATTGACCAGGGGTGTCATGTTTGCTATGCAAAGCATCGTAAAGGATCAAAGAATCTGTTTCCACATGGGTGATCTCAATATTCTCCTGATTTCATAAGGATAACCCAATAATCATTGATCTAGCCACATCCATCAATGGGTTTCCATTACCATAGGACGCAGAAAAGGCCAAGATGGCATTCCCCTCTGTGGTACGCACCACACCCCCTCCTCCCATGATGCCTGAAATACATGACCCATATGTATTTATCTTGTAGCCTACTATTGATGGGTTCCAATTAACCCATTGTCCCATTTTTTTTGTTGGATACTTAGAAATTCGAGGACTGAACCTCGAGAAGTTTCAACGAGTGATCTTCTTGAAATTCCTTGAAGATGGTGGCCATGTCAACCAACAAGGTCTTTGTTCGCACAATGATAGTTATTGCTATGGGATTGGATCCTTTAAACCTAGCTTGGTTCCTAGACTACCATAATCACCAGTAGGTAGCACTGAAAATGATGAACCAATACATTCTTTCTATACCCCCTCATTCATACCATAGAACCACCTATCCAGAAACGAAGCCCCACCATGCACATGAGAGAAAAACACAGTGAGGACACCAAAGAAGAACCATATAGCCTAAGCCCAATCTCCTTCGAAGAAAAGATGGACCATTCTTTGATACTGAGAGTTCTGACATTAATGGAACCAAGAATCCATTTTGATACCCACTTTCATAATATTATCATCTATTTCCACAACCTGCCTCTTTATTCTCCAGGTAAGAAAATTATACTTTGATGGTAACCTAGTGCACCATACTATGTAATTCCAATTGTCATGATGATCCTTCTCAGACTGAAGCCTACAAAAATCCCTGGAAGTGAATGTTCCTAAGGTTTAAGGGGTAAAAATGAATTTTTTGGGCTCTAAGAAGAGGATGATTGAATCAAAGATTTCCTGATGCTCCTCATCTAGAACTGCCTTACAAAATGGGGGATAGGTCTTTGCTTCCCTAAATGTGATCAGTGGGTCAGGCCATCTAAGAAAGCTAATAATAGAGTCTTACCAGTTATAATACCAGAATAGGATGTTACCTTCCCCAACAATCCATCAATATTGTTGTTGAAGGGTAGGGATAAGCTGAAAAATCTTGCTGCACAAGGGAGAGACCTGGCCTCCAACGGGTTCCACACCACCGTCCAAATTGTGATACACAGTATTCCTCCAAAGTATACATGCTTTGATAACTTCCCATGTGAGTTTCTCATGAATTCAGTGGATCATGTTGTTGATGCTCTTCACATTGATTCCCCCATCATGGATTGTCCTTTCCAACTTATCCCACATGAACCAGTGCCTCTTTCCTTCAGAAAGAGCATCCCATACAAACATGGCTAAGATCTTGTCAATGTTTTTTATGATGCCTTTAAGTACATTGGTGGAATCCATATAATGGATGGGGATGGTCATCAGAATGTTTTTAACTAAATAAATCCTTCCCTGGAATGATAAGAATAGATTCTTCCATTTAAGCACACATCCCATTATCCTTCTCACGATTTGATCGAAGTCACACAT
Organism: Viscum album; assembly: GCA_963277665.1. Classification (NCBI taxonomy): domain Eukaryota; kingdom Viridiplantae; phylum Streptophyta; class Magnoliopsida; order Santalales; family Viscaceae; genus Viscum; species Viscum album. Next base: position 879,595,021 of record OY728163.1, read on the forward strand.
TTCAAGTCTCTCTGAGGATATAAGCATGCCAAGGTACTCCATGGTCAAAGAGTTGTGATGCATGTCCAGTGTACTGCATACAAAGGAGACCCAGTTTAGAGTACACCAGATAGAGATATAGAGGTTACTTTTAGAATTATTTTTGAGTCGGATACTCTAGAAGAAATACTCCTCAAGGATTCTCTTGAGGCCACACATAGACATCCTTCCTATATTAATGAAAGCGATGGTGTCATTTGTGAACATCAGGTGGGATATTGTAGGGAGGTTAATTTTCCTTCTGTATGGTATAATTTCTCCATTTTTTAAGCCTCTATTGATAAGGCAACTAAGACTGTCCTATGAAATGATAAAAAGAATGGGAGAGATAGGATCTCCCTGGTGGAGTCCTCGAGTAGCCTTGAAAAAACTCTATGTCCTTCCCATGAAGAAAATATCCATCCAAGAGGAGACGAAACATATAAAGATGAGGTGTGCGGCCCTATGTGAGAACCTCATAGCCTTGAGCACTCTGTGGATAATTCCACACTTAATCCTATTGTATGCCTTACTCATATCCAATTTCACCACAAGGTTAGATCCATGAATCTTGATATTGATATCCCTCAAAATCTCTTGTGGTAGGGTTATGGCCCCTTAGATGGATCAGCCCTTCATAAACCCATTTTTTTTAATGGAGATCCACTGAGGGAGATGTATAGACAACCTCAAGTTAATGATTCTCTCTAAAATCTTGTAGAGAATGTTTCACATGCTCACAGGTCTATAATTCACAAGGTTGGAAGGGTCCTTGATCTATGGTATAAGAACCAGCATAGTAGCAGAGGCATCATAAGGATGGCTTCCTCCACTAATAAATCTTGTATTGCTGTCATGACATCACCCTTAACCATGTCCCAAGAATCCTTGTAAAACACACCTGGGAAACTGTCAGGGCCTAACGCACTCTCAGGATTGAGATTCCTCATGGACATCTGAATTTCTACCTCATCTGATATCTCTTCCAAACTTACAGTGTCCTGTGAGAGACCAAGGTGGGAACTGCTTCCCAAATATTTGCATATCCATTAGGATATCCATTGGGAATTCTCATGTTGGGGTCAGCCAAGAGGTTCTATAATATTGATTGTTTCATGCTTCCTATTGTATCTCTATCATCATTGAAGTATCCATCCTTAGGAAATATGTTTGGCTTGATTGGAAAACTTTTTTCTTTGATTCAGGCATAGAAGAAAGAAGAATTTTTATCCCCCTCACAAAACTATTTGATCTTATATTTATTGTGTTCCAATAACTCTTGGTTAAGGATCATATCACCCCAAGTGTCCTTCTCCCTGATTTCTTCAAACACTATGTCACTCCACTTCTCCTCTAGGATGGTTTCCAAGCTCACAATAATTTATTTGTGGGTCTCCATGCTTTGATCAACTAGAGGGATGCTCTTTGCCCATGATTGAAGCCCATGTTTCAACCATTTAAGCTTATTGTGGATGGATACCTGGGTATTCCCTTGAGTCTGATCCCTCTACATCTCACTTAAAATCTGTTGATGCCCTGAGTATCCGAACCAGTGCTAATAAAACATGAACTTCTCCTAAGAATCCTTCTAAGGGAACAATATATGCAAAAGTGGTGAATGGTCAGAAATACCATGAACAAGATGCTTTACCTTGGCATTCGGGAACATGGATATTGCTTTTATGTTTATTAGGCAACAATCAAGTCGGATCTAGCATCACCTATTGCCCTTCTGATTGTTACACCTTGTGTAACACTCTCCAAAGTAGCCCAGATCAAGAAGGCCAGTGTCCTCCATGAATTGAACAAATTCCAAGCTGTTATACTGAGGGAAATACCTTCTTCCCTTCTTCTCGTCAGGTTTAATAACGATGTTAAATTCTCTACCCACCAGCCACATAAGGTCACGTGGTTAGAACACATTGAGATCATGTCATAAACATTATCTTCTATGAGGATCATAGGTACCGTACATGAAGGACATAAAAAAACTCTCCACACCTTTTTTAACTTTTATGGTGATGAACTGATCACCCACCTGAGTGAAATCCACTGATATCTCCTTGTTCCAGAATATCCATATGGTCCTATTAAACAGATCTGTGTTCATAAAGCCATGAAACCTTACTTTCCAACAAAATCCATTGATTTGACTGGGTCCTACTTGTGTTTGAGGAATTCCCCAATAAGAAACTTATTCTTATTGATCTTCGATGCAAGGAAATCAGTTTTCACCCGAGCTCCAAGGCCTTTAGAGTTCCAGATTATCATGGGTAACATTTAAATGGACACCACCCCAGCTTTGGCCCAAGGCTCTTCGGTGTCCTTTTGATGGGAAAAAGCATTATCCCTAATATTCCATAATCACGAGTGTGTACATATACCCGGACTCGAGCCTAGTGGTTTTGTTAATGGGGGAGCCATGGGAGGAATCATCTTGATGATTTTCCCTCTCACCGCACTGGGAAGTAATTGGGCTGCATGAGCTTGCTTGTCTCGAAGAGTTTTTTAGTCCTTTAATCCACCACTCTGGGCCAGGTTAGAATCGACCCTTATGAAAATAGTTATCAACGAGGTAGGGTCATCCACACTAGTTGGTACCTCCATCCCTTCTAACGAGATGGGTAGGGGGTTCTAAATATTGGGGAAGCAATGTTAGGGGCACAACGAATTGTGTAGGGAGCCTCATCACTCTTTCCAGTAAGCACCCCCCAGAAAATATCTGTTGGGGGTTCAAACGCCTAGAAAAAGATCAAAAGTCCAAGGGGGAAGGTTTTACAGAGAGTACAGCACTAAGTGCAAGCAAGAGGAACAAAATAAGGAAGGTTGGAGATAGGCATGGTCGCTGGATTTGAAGGGATAGGCTACTCAGGAACCAGGGTTGAGGTAGGCGCCCTAGGGGGAGTAGGCCTGACACCAACTACTGTTGTGGAATCGTCGGGAGTCACAATGAAAGAAGCGAGAAAAACGAAAGAAAGAAAACAACAAGAACACAGCAATTTACATGGTTCGAGAATAATCCCTACGTCCACGGGAGAGGCATGATTTCACTATTCAGGAGCACAAAATTACAGAGGATTTTCAGTGGTAACCCTAGATCAAAAATGGGCTATAAAACAATGGAGAAGATGATCACTGTTTGAAATGGTGAGTCTGCGTCACTACAGTGAATGGCGGCCAACTTTGTCAAATGTGCTATAGTGACTATCGGCAGGAAGTAAAAAGTGCTACAGTGAAGTTGACTCTGAATTCCGCACCGCTACAATGTCTGTTGGTGTCGGTCGGTCAGCTCCACTATAGTGGCCAACAATGCTACAGTGAATGGCAATCACAAGCATTCGGTCCAACCGGTTCGGGATACACCAATCCAATAACTACTGGAGGAGGATGAGAGACACCAATATAGGAGGCCCCATGGACTTGGTAGATTCCGCCTTTTCTTCATCTTCTACAAGCCTCCAAAGGATATCCCTAGAGAAGGCCGGAAGAGCAGTACCTGGGAAACACCGGGAAGACCATATCATGAAACCAGACCATCGAATCCTACACCTTTTGGGAGATTCTTTTTAGTGGATGGGTGTAGATGTAGAGATCAACACAGATGGGGGATACCACAATATCCTCACTCCAACGGGTGCAGTAGCTAACACAAATCAATCCTCCAAGGGAATCTCGGATGGCCTTCAGCATGGCCCCATTCTGAAAAGGTAGCGGGTGTCCCGGGAGACTAACCCAAACAGCGGCTTTGGGGCTCTCTTTCCCCTTATGGGCATCCATCGACCAGCGATCCAAAATAATCCACCAATGACTGAATGACTAAGGATCTTTTTACCATGCATGAATAAAATCCACCTCTGTCACCAGAACCAAACCGACGGAAGTTAGATGCAGATAAGAGATCCTATCCGGAGCTAGAAGGCCTGAGGAGTCCAAAAACCACTTGAAATCCGGCAGGGGCAGCTTCTCAGCACTGAAACACACTACCACGTTCCACTTGATACAATCCACTACTTCCCAAAATGCCCCTACGGGAACCTCCAATGAGACTCCGGGGGCCTCTCTCGACATCGTCGAAGAGACCGGGCTAACATCCAGGAAGCACACCTTCTGTAAACCAGAGCCGCATAACAACTCCCGAAAGTAGAATCCTGGCTAGAACAACCTGGGAAGGGAGGTAGGGAACTCCTTCAGCAGAGAAGGAACCCAACGATGAGATCAGGGTAGGGGGTTGAAGCTGAAGAGGGTGTATAAAGAGACGTCAACTGAGGCGACACCAGTAAGGACCCCATATCACCTCTCTTGTTATCTTTTATTCTTCTATTTTATCCTCACCTCATTCATACATCATGGAATTATAAATCCACAATCATTTATATACTATAATTTTATGTTTCTAATGATAAATTATATATATAACACTTTTATTACATCCTCTCATTCAAAGAAATGATACTATTGTCTAAATTATGTTGGTTAATCACCTCCATAAATAATGATTTGTTTTTTTCAATTACTTCCATCATGGATGGTCATAAAAATATTATTATGGATAAATAATATTTTAATAAGTACATTATAACTTATTTTATGATTTGTAACTAATATATAGACATAATTTTAAATAAAATGAAACTAGTGCTTGATGTTCGGAAAAACTACAAAAAATAAAATAAACATTTATCGTTGAAATTTTATAAAATGAATCTTCTTCAAGAATGAAATAAAATGATAAATGGTACCATTTAAAACTATTTAAGTGAATTATAAAATTTCATTTAACTTATGGAGTTTTATTTCCATTTGAGAATAAAATCTATAATTATACGTAAATGAACCGATCATGAAACCATGAAACGAACGCACCCAAAATAATGAAAGTAATGAAATATTATTAATGAATAGGTGGTAATATATTATAAAAGGATCAGATAGGGTATTATAAATAAGAAAATAGTTATTTAATTAACTAATAACATTATTTAAACCATTATACAGTATACTAAATAATTCTACTCTAAAGGGAAGCGTGAGGTAAGGGTTTTCTCATCTCACTTTTACTTTTGTGGGATATATTCCTTATTCGCCACTTATTTATTATGTGTGGTTTATATACTACCCTTTTATATATCTTATAATGAATCTCATTATTTTCATCGTATTTAATTTTACATTTGATAATTATTACTTTTATAGGACATATGATTCTACTGATTACAAAGTAGTAAGGAATTATCTCTAAATTTACATTTCATTGAGACTTATTTGCTACTATGCACTAATTAACTTATATTTGGTGTATATACTATCCATTTAACATTTAATTTCATGATTTATTAATTACTCATGGTATTTAAAGTTTAATTTTGAATTACTTCATTCAAGGGGATTTGACTTAAAAATTACCAAGTGATAAATGTTATTGTAAAATATCAATTTATTTTGTTATTGTTAACTTTATCTTGAAAAAAATCACTTTAATGTAATAAATTTTCATTGAAAAAAAAATTTATATTAAAAATTTATATTATTTTATCATGGATATGATTATTTCTTAATCCATATACCATTTTTATAAGTGGTGTTTACTTTGAAAGTTGTTTGATTAACATGGGAAGTAAGGTTAAATCTGTATCTTTTACTCAATAAAGATATTTTATTTATGAATTAAATAAATTATTAGATATATGAATAATTATTTGGAAATTAAAGACATGGGATGGGGACCAGTTAATGTAATATCTTCAATGCATTGGTAGTCTCATGAGATGAATCAATTTTGACAAATCAGACAGGTTTCTACCCACATACTTAAACAAAAAAGAGAATTGATCTTGATAATAACTATCTAGAGAATATATCTTGATAGTTTATATATCTAGAAATACGCATTCCATAATTATTTTTTTCCATATGATTAAGATATTATTTATAATATCCATGGTTAAGTTCCAAACTCATGTGATTATTTATATGTCATTATTTGATCATCTTTTACTCTTGTCATATCATGCTCAAGTTATTTATTAAATGGCATGTGTTTATTAAATTATTTTACCTTTCCATATTGATTATGAATTTTTGATTAAAGTTATCTTCCACTCTACTTCACCCTTACTAAGATTTTTATTTGACCCTTATTTTTTGCCTTTCCCTAGGTTATGAATAAGGGATCTTTGAATGTGTTCTCAAGGATGTTGTTTATTAGCTTTTTTTGTATCATGTTATATTTTCTATTCCAAGTATAAAATTGGTATCATGTATGTATCTAATTCTTCAACACTACTAAACTGATCATTCCTTTGTGATGTGATTCCTTTTACCTAGTTCCAATGTAATAAAGTAATACCCCGACTATGGGCTACAAAAATTTGGGTCTTTACAGTTATCAACTGGCTAAGATACTCTCAAATACTTATGAACTATTAAAACTTTTTTGGGAGGAACACTCTAAATAATATGATAAAATCAGGAACATATCAATAACAAACAAATTATAAATAACTCCCATCAGAAAAATCTATGTTCAGAACAAGAATTCCAAAAAAAATCAACCAAGTCACTAAACATTATTTGAATACCTACCCTATTTTAACCATTTAAAACATCACATTTCAAAATCCAAAATTTCTAATTTTACTTGAAAACTACTTTAAATTCTATAATTCAATTTAAAACATAAATTTACAACATTATTCCATCTTTATACCACACAAATTCTTTATTTAGAACATGCATATGATCATTACATAAAACTCCTTTCATTTAATTCCATGAAACACCCCTTATCTATATAAAACCCAACTTTCACTTATTGAAAAACTAATATGAATTACAAAAAAATCAAAATAAAACCAAATTTCATCAAAACTCAATGGAAATTACATTTAAAATATCCTAATAACATATAATCATTACTCAATAAGAAATGTGATCAAATGGAAATAAAAATAAAATTTACAATGGATGCTAGTGGTGGTTCATGATTGGCTTCATAGCTTGGGGAACCATGAACCAACAAAGAAAAATTCCCATGTAAGGTTAAAAAACCATCTATACAATACTTTCACGAATTTAAAAATTGTGTAGGGTAACCATGTGCCTATAATTATTCTTTTTTTAACCTAAAAACAAGTAAAATATTAAAAAAAACCTTACAATATCGATAAAATAAAAAAAAGATATCAAAAAGGAGCCAAAAATATACTAGAAACCAATAAATAAATATCAAAAACCATGAATCAACTCCTAAAAACACATGGAAACTCAAGGTTTTGGATGATTAAGAGATTGTGTCACTCTTCCCACTTTAACCCTCATGTTTTTTCATTCTTATATCTAATCTACTAGATATCCCAAATAACAGATTGCGCTTCATGAATTTAAGTCTCTACGAAACCCAAACTAATTTGAACTAGACACCAAATTTGGTATGCGACATACCCTAATGTTGTCCCTGATCTCCTCAGTGTGATAGAAAGTGTTGAAGGAACCATAATAAGTCACTAAGGATGATTTCACCCGATAAATAATGGTTTGACCACAAAGGAATTTATCTAGAAATTCTATCATGGCCTATCTAGACATTAGAAGTCCACACCAAGTCAAATAAAAAAGAAACATAAACAAATAAAACTAAATTGAACAACATAGAAAAATGATAACACATGAAAAACTGAACATAAATAAAGGAACTAAAATATGATCTAGATATAGGAATGCCGACTAGGATAATACATTTATAATACAAAATAAAAACTAGAATGATGTTAGGAACCCAATATGTTATCCATGTGACCTATTAGACACCATCCATCTGTTAAACTACCCATTATGTGAGTGATCCCAAAACAATTCTTGAACTTACAAAAAAAAAATCAGATCCACCAATGTCAAGTGTCAAAAGTGGGATTTGAGAAAAACTAATCGTAGTGGGTAATCACTAGAGTCCAGAAATCCATTTCTCTAAAATAGAATATCAACTATAGTTTTATATATTGATAAAAGGAATATTTTTTTCTTTTAATAAATATCATCCAAAATAGTTTCCAAATAAACCATCTCTAAAACACATGCATGTTTTAAGGAAAACCTTTAAAACTATTCCAAAACCTTTTCTTTTTAAATACACCTTTTAGAACCCCACTTTTATATAAACACCCAACTCACACAAAAGGAACTCAATGAATTAAACAACATAATAGAAGCATGAACATAATTTTTAAGTGGAACTAGGTGAATATATCATACCAGGACCATAAAATAGATAACTTGTTATTTCTTGAAAAAAAATATGGCATGATTCTTGACTATGGGGGTTGAGTATGGTTTTCGATAATCAATTTTGTGTTCACTATTTTGTTTTTTAATGGAAACTCCTAATGGGATTCACATCCATGATTGATTATGATCCTTCTTTCCAAATTTAGGTGGTCATCGAGAAATTTTATCAATTATTTTTTGGAACTCACATTAGTCGAGAGGATTGGAGGTCAGGATCACCACACCCTTTTAAGGGGTATTATTGCCTACTCTAAGAATTTATTATATATTTAATGGGTATTCATGAATCCTTCCCAAATCCTAGTATAGAAATAGTTACCCCTATTCCAATGATTTGCTTAAGACCATATGTTTGATTTAAACCTTTGTATATTAGAGGTTTTTCATATTTCTCTTATTATTTGATGATTCTTTGGATTAAAGACAACTAGATGGGATATTTGGATTTTATCATTATCCAAGGAGGAATTTGGTATTTGAGAGTTGGGATAGAATCTCAAAGAGTCTTCCTATGTATCCTATGAAAATAAAATCAAAACCCATGTAGTTCGACTGAATGGTTAGGGATTTATCCTCAAAATAAGTCTCATAATAGATGCTCTTTCATCATGTTGATGGTTTTATCATCTTAGATCTAAAATCTCACACGATTCATACTCAGTGTGGGAAAAAATATACAATATAAGATAATTCAAATTTCATAAGAGTGTGGCATCAGATTTGAAAAGGGAATATACACTGAGCTTACCCTGAGAATATTCTTGTTTCATGAGAGGGGTGACAACAAAAAATAAGGTAGGTTTTATGCATAAATTTTCCTAAGATACCTGACTTAGTAGGTGGATCAAGTGAAAGTGTGTTTTTGGGATTACACCTAGGAGGATTCATGGGTATCTCTACTCAAGGTGAATAATGATAATCATGAGGAGTATTTCAACTCAATGGTAATTGAAGGTTTGTTTGAGGATTAAACCTAATGAGACACCCATTTATATCTGAAATCAAGAGGGTTACCTTAACATAAGGAAAAAAATGATAACTGTGAGGAGTGTCTCAGCTCAATGGTAATTAATGGTTTGGTCAAAGCTTGCATTAAAGAAGATTACCATGTATCTACAACCAGGAGAATTATCTAAAATCAATGTGAATAATGATAACCATGATGAATATCTTGACTCAATGATAATTGAAGGTTTGGTCATGTCTTACACTAAGTCAGTTGCCCATGCATCATTGGAATACCCCACCCATGTCTGCTGGAATTAATATGAGGAATGTTGATTGTTAAGGTTGGGGCTTACACCTAGTAGGGTGACTATTCATGATGTGTTTGGGGATTAAACAAAAGGAGGAGTCTCATGTTATAAGTTACTAAAGGATCACATGCTCACATATGAGTGTCGACATAGTGTGTAAGAACCCGGTTCTTATTCTTGAGGTATGAGTTTCTTCTTTTCCTTTTTCCTTAAGTGTTTTTTAAAAAATATAGAAAATAAGGAAAAATCCCAAAATTTGTGGGTACACACCGTGTACTTTTCCACATGTCGTGTACTTTGGCCATGTGGGATGAGTACACAGGGCGTGTAGGCATGTAGGTGACAAAGGGTGAAAAAACATACTACACGCCATATACATAGTATATACACGTCATGTAATCAGTCGGTAGGTGAACAGTGGAAGTGGGAGTAGCCGCCAGTGGAACGAAAATACACACTGTTTACTTAGAAATACACGTTATGTAACCAAGTTGGCAGATGAACAGTGAGGCGGTGGAAAGTGGCCTCCAGAGGAATAGTTAAAAAATGTAAAGTGCACACCATGTACTTAGGAGTACAAACCGTTTAGTTATGTGTTTTTGCTTAAAATAGGCAGTAGCCTCCTCTTTCGACAGAGGAAGCTTAGAATTCCCAAGAGCTATGGGAGAGAAGGTCGGATCTTGGAAGAGGTCCCGACTTCACACTGGGACTCTGATTCCTTTTTCGTTGATCTTGTTTGAACTGAGCAGGTGAGTTCTTCCCTCTTTTTGAATCTCTCCTTTCAATTATTTACTAAAGAGGAGTTATTTGAGTTTGAATGCATAATTGTTTATCCTAGATCTATGTTGTTCTCGATTGATTCGGGAGGTGTCGTTCACATATATCGATCAGAGGAGATCTAGGTAGGTGGTCTGGTGTTTATTTCTAACTATCGAGTTTATTTTGTGTGTCATTGTGCTACGCACCCTTGTTTGGGGTTTCATATGGCTGAGGCCTTAACTGATAAAATACCTAGAATTACATAGGTAATTTAATGAATATGTATAAACTGTTGTTTGGGATCGCTGCTTTGATCCAGGTTCACCCCATGGGTGCGTTTCCCTGGTTTATCCATTTGTCCAGGATACTTGTGGGTATGTCGTGATTACAACATGATTTGAGTTTTCTTGAGAGAAAATGTACATATATTTCTTGCTTATGTGTTGGGCCCGGCCCAGTTACTTGCTTAGACTGAGTGCAGTGTTTTGCTTAGCCTGAGGGTAGTGTTTTGATTAGCCTGATGGAAAGATTCTGTTTAGCCTGAGGGCAAGTGTTTGTTTAGCCTGAGGGAAACGTTTCTTATACCTGAGGGCAGTAGCATCCATGCTTGAGGGCAGTAGCTTCCATTCCTGAGGGAAATATCTTGTACGCCTGAGGGAAAAATTTGTTATTCCTGAGGGCAATCACCTGAGGGTTTCAATTATAGTTACCTGAGGGTAAGGTTTTGCATGTCTGAGGACTTTGTTTACATGAATATTCACTGTAGTGATTTCACATGTGATACCTGCCAAGCTAAATCACAGGCTTGGTGTTGTTTTACCTTCTACTTGTTAGATATCATATTGTGGTTTTTGTTGTGGCACTGTATAAGAGATTTTCGGCTAAGGCTAAGTCTCGGGAACTCATAATTCAATTATAATGAATTGTTAAATAATCATTAAATGGAATTGGAACTTGTAGGAGTAGCTACTTTTGAGTACTTCCTAGTTACTGCATTTCATTACTGCACACTGTTGTTGCACATTTCACTGACATTTGGGAATTGGCCTTTGGTGGTTGCCTACTCGGATTCATTTCTCACACCTGGTTTGAGTCATGTCTTGGGCCCAAACAGATTATATTTCTACAGGTTTCGATAAGGGAAAGATTCCTTATATAGGTACTTGGTTGTTGTAGAGGACTAGGAGAGCACGAGACCAAGCTTATTCTTGTGATGTTGTTGAGTTCCTGCTGCGCCATTTTGTTTTACTTTGTTGTACTTGTACCTCGTACTGTATTATTTCATATTTTAGTGTATCCTATTTTGACTTCTTTCTTAGACATAGGGACATATTGAATAATTGTATTTATATGACTATTGTTATATTTTACTTATATATTGTTGACCTTTTCAGTTTGGTATTGTTTACTGCTTCTTCTTTTAGCATGTTTATATTTTCACCACTACGCTACACTTTGAAAAATGAGGGCATAGTTTCCCAGCTATCATACCTAGGCCCTCACTGCTAGTCGGTAGCCTCTGGTGTTTGGGGAAATGCACTTGAGGTCATGTGACCAACCGGGTTCAGGGCACCCGTTCAGCGGCACCCGGATCTGGGAAGTTACATAGGGCTTAGTGAATTTGATTCTACATAGGAGCTTCACATAGGGTTGGTTTCATAACATTGGTCACATAAGGATTTATATAGGTCTGGACACATAACATTGGATGCATAGGGATTAAAAAGGTAATTTTCTCTCAATGAGGGAGGCCATAAAATGATACATCATACCAAAAACCACCAAGAGCTCACATAACTAGCTTTTCAAAAGGATTACTTTGAAAAGGGATCTCCATGTAGAGGGACTTCACCGGATTACATCGTAATATCTCTCCCCAGTTTTAGAACTCATCAATCTTACCAGAGAGGTTTAGGGAGAGTGAGTCTAATATGAGCTTGCATTCATGAATTATGTTCCAATATTTATTAGTAGTATTGAATTACATTATTTTGGAAATAGTTAATCATATAGAAATAGAAGGATGCATAGAAATAGGTGGTTTCATAGAATTTTTCTATGGGGAAGGCCAAACATGTATCGCCTCATATCAAAAATGGATTTACTATGTAGGATGATTGTTTAATGAACTATTTTAAGATCCATGAAGTCAGATAAAAGTTTTATGTAGTGGGAAAAAACTACTAACTCTGAGGTGTAAATAAAAAGGGATTCATGAACTGGTTGAAGTGCTATGAGATCTGGGAAGTATTCCATACAAAGGGAATAAAATCATGCCTCTAAACTACAGAAAACATATGGTTTTCATAGAGATTCAAGTGCTATAAAAAATGATATAAATGATTTATAGTTTCTTTGTACGTTGTTGAGTATATTATGGATAAAAAATAAAAAATTGACATAGAACAGTCATAACTTTTTATCAATAAGTCTGTTTGGTCTTTGTGAGCAGTCAAAAAAAAGGTTGCGAAGTGAAATACAACCTCATCTATGGTTTGTACACCCTGTTAGGATTTTTTTTCCAAAAAGTTCTCAAAATACCCTAAAATTATGTTTTATGGTGTTGAAACATTTTTATCAGAAATTTTTCAAATCCAAGGATTACTCCTATAGGTAGATTATCACCTTTCCCCCAGATTCAAAAATTTGTTTAGGTAATTTCCACCCCTCAATGTGTGATCACACTTGCATCATATGGAAATATAATATAATTATTCTTACAATAAGGATACATTTTTTACATAAAACTCTAAATTTGTAGTCTAAGTAAGGATAGAATCATGGGTCATGCGGAAAAGTGTGTGGTATGAATTTATAGATACCAATAGTAGTAGTGTAATCAAGTGCAATAAGAAGAAAATGGTAAGGATAAATAATCTTGGTAAATTCCTAAACATCTCATGAGGGGACCCTAGACGTACTCGGTTTTGATACATATATAGTCCTATTGATGATTCCCAATGTCAATTGCTAACCTGCAGCTTGCAATTAGCCTCATCGGTGGAACTCCCCTATGGCCAACCAATACTATAGTAGATCTAATTCATCTAATTAGGACTAAAAAGTAATTATATATATGCCATAACTAATACATATAGGATCCCATGATGATGAAAAAATTGGAAACATGGTATCCATCATATCAAATATATTAATTGAGAATCCATATAAACAAAATGCAATGCTTGACCCATCTCCCCACACTAACCATGAAAACCCCCTCCATAAACTATAGTGTTTTCATGTGGTGAAAACTTCAAAAGAAAATGTTTCAAGGTACTAAACGATCATTAAGAATTATAAAAACAAAACATCATTTTAAATAACTTTGAAAACCATTTTTCAATAAATTCCATTTCAAGACTTTTTATAAAGTTCCTAATAGTTCTACTTGTCTCATTTAAGGGAAATGTATTTAAAATTTCATTTTATGTGCCATTTCAAAAACAATAGAATTTTTTAAATACCAATCTCTAAAGATGGACTCTTATGAACTTCCATATATATATATATATATATATATATATTAATACACTAATATATGTTTTCATTAATATACATATATGGGTTATTAACCACGGGTATATATATATATACCCATTTTCATATGGAGCACCAAAGTAACCAAGGAGAAACACAATTCAATCCATTTATCAAAACCAAAGGGGTTTTACCAGGAAAACTAGAAAAAATTTATAATAATTGAGAAGAAAAATTAAAAAATCCCTCAAACCCATGAAATAATCATACAAAATACTTATAAATCTAATTTCCTTAATTTAAACTATCCAAACCCATTTAAACCCCATTCAGGAATTTTATCGAACACATAGAATATGACAATATCATTTAAAATAAATTAACAAAATAAAATGATTTGAAAAATTATTTATAAGACCTATCTAAACCATTGAAACTAAAAATATTTTAAGGGAAACATATTTAAAATTATAAATAATATATATAATGTGAATAAAAAAGAAAAATAAAGGAATTGCCCACCTCAAATTTTGTATGAATTCAATTAAACCTCCAGAAACATGAAGATCAAGACCCGAGACATGATTGACACACCCTAACATAAAAAAATAATTCACAAATCATTAAACCCATACCTTAGGAATTTTACAAGAGATAATAAATCCCATGGAAATAAATAAAAAAATAAGAAGGGAAGAGGAGAGTAAGAAAGGGGCATACCTCTTGGAGAACACCAATAAAGAAGAAAGAAATCCCAATAAACTTAAAGGGATGAGTAAGGAGGTATGATACATAGGACCTATTGTAATGCCCCGACCCCAGCTACCCAGAGTCGGTGCATTACTTCGTAACATTGGCATGATCACAAAAGATCAAGTCTCGAAAGACCGATTAGTTTAGTAGCCTTGGAAACACTAGATACATTTGTAAACGTTACATTACATCATAAAGTAAACCAAAACAACAACAAAATATTGTCTTCATATCCCCTCAGACTATCCCTGCAGGTCATTCATAATATACTTATTCAAATCCTGGAAAACATTAAAACATTGAAAGGGGTGAGCTCAGATACTCAGTAAGGATAACAATATTGCGGAAGCTTTCATAAATAAACATTAACATTTAAGGCAATGTATAACTAAAACAAAAGCCTTTTAAACTTGAACTTCAACATAATATGGCAAAAGTAAAATGAGATAATGCCATTCACTTCTTCACATGGATATTCTACTGGCCGAATAATCACATGCAATATCAATAACCACTTTCATAATGAGGGAATGTATAATGCCGGACATTCTGAAACATTTTGTCAAGGCCTCGGCCAAGACATCTAAAATGATTAAGGCCTCGGCCAAAACCATAAATCAAATTGGGAAAGGGCCTCGGCCAATTCCACGTCTAGTTGTCTCATGAGACCTACCGATGCATCGAGGAGCTATAGCGGGCTCCACCCGTCACTTATTAAGTCCAATACATTCCTCATATGAATAGGTTTAAACATATCATAAACCATAACATAATCGTATCACATAAAACATGCATAAAGGAAACATAACATTTCCACATTTCAATCACAAGATATCAATACAACACATTGTTATAATAATAACTCTTTCAAAACCATTTTCAATACCAAAATAAAAGAAAGTTAAAACTTTGTATTTATTTTTCATTAAAAAAAATGATGGCTTGTAGAGGAAGCCGAAACTCAAATAATGGTCACGGCAGCGGAGAAGTCGTTGTCGCCGCATACGTACGACAAAAACATTCCCTTTTGTCGTTTATTAAACGCTTCGTATAAAAAAGATTCCTTTTGAATATATGTAAAAGTCAAAGGGGTTTACACACTGTATAAAAGAAATTTGTGTATAAAACCAAATATGCCTCAATGAAAGGAGATTGAGACAAAGTCCTTACAAAGATCATTTTTAAAATAAAATAGATATATTATGTGTATTCACTATAGGTACACATAAAGAAATTAAAAATACAAAATGAGACATAATAATATCATGACATAATTTGAAAGTAGGAGATTAACCCAAAGAATAGAAATTGGGTTATGAAGTTCCCTTACCTTGTGTCCGACTTGACTCAACCGTTCTTTAACCTCCTGAATAATAAACTAGAGTTAATATATACCTTATTAAGAACCATTTTCAACTTTATTATCCTTATTATATCACTTATTACAATGATATGAACATTATGTAATTATTTAAGTTAATAACGGTCGTTTTGTCGATCTTTGGTACTTGAGTCAACAATAAGCTTCTTATAATTACAAGTTGTTTATGTGGTGAAATATCCATTATATCCAGAATTATATTCATGATTTAGATGTCATATATATCTTATATATCCAGTATATACATTCATTTATAATATTACGTAACATTTAGAGGTAAGAAATGAAATGCACCGTTCATGGAGACGGTAAGCCGTATGTACGCATGAACGCTACTTTCATTTGAATTTCATATTTAATGGAACTAAATCATAATGATATAAATGTATAATATAATTCCAGTATAATATAGTTTATAATACCATTTACTCCATCCTTTATACATCCCACATATGGCATTAACGATTCAAATCACTTTGAGGGGGCGGTAGTCCGCACTTCCTAAAATGAAGATATCGTGTATACCCATAATGGAAGCCATAAAGGTAAGACACAAATGAAAAATAAAGAAGCACATTATATATCATATATAAATATAGTGACATCTTAATGGCCACCTTTGAAGGTGTTATATGAGTGTTGAACAATCATCGTTTCGTGAGGCAGAAATTCTCCATCCACAGAAACCGTATGTTCTTTAACCATTAGATGTAGGTGTGTGTAAGTGTAGCTCGAATACTTCTTATAACAACATCCTAGTATATTTAGGATACTGTTGTTGTTACAAAAGAAATGAATAAAAAGAGTTTAGGGGGTTGGAGAAGAAAAATAAACCAAAACAACATTAGAGAAGACATTACCTCAAAATCGGGTAACTCTTTTTGATTTGAGCCAAAGGCTTCCTTGGGAAGAGTTCTGCCCAATGTGAGGCTTCTATGAGTAATGGAGGAATGTTGGGAGAGTATTTGGGCAGAGGTTGGCCGAGCCAAATGGCTTGAAAGTGTAAATGAGGTGGGAGATGTGGGGGCCTTTTATAAGTGGAGAGGAGGGGCACTTTTGGAAAGATTGAAATGTTACATTATTTCACAATGCTTTTCGGATTCTAAAGGTCCCACACATATATAATTAGAGGATAAGGTGATAAGGGTTCGAAATCTCCTCATCCAATTGGCTTTGGACAAGTGTAAGCCTTGGATTTTGCATTATCTTCCCATTTTATTTAAATCGTTAAATAATGAGGTCATCACTGCATCATCATGATGTCATAAATAATTTAATTTATTTAATGTCTAAAAATTATAAAACAAATACTATGATGTAGGAAAGCTTTTTAGCTTTCTAATGAATATTTTTAATCAAAATTTGGACTTGTGTAACCCCACTTAAAAATTGTTTTAGTAAAACATTTTATGTTTGTGTCATTTTTTACTTTAACATTAAATAAAAGTTATTTATGTCATTTTCTAACTAAAGTGGCTCCATGGGGTCCCCAAGTTGACCCATGGGTTGTCTTGGTCGGCCATGACTCATCCAATAGGAGTAGTACAAGTGTCATTCTCATCTCATATTATTATAACATTATTTGTACCTTAAACTACACTAATTACCTCTAATCGCGATTAAGAACTTAAAAGTTACTATTCACCAAAAAATTATTTTAATATCATTGAACCACATTTTACTTCTTAATGACAACCATGTATGTCGGATTTTTGAAAATCAAATCACAGAAGTGGTAATATTTCATTTTAACGAAAAATCAGTTTTTAACAACCACTTAGTGGTTTCACTATTCATCAAAAATTGAAGTTTTTCAGAATAAAGCCAAAAATTCACCCTAAGCTATAATTGATATTACGAATTCAAAAATGATTTCTATTTTACAAAATTCCAAACATATTAGTTGCATTAATTAATTTTATAATTAATTCCCGCTGTCACAACAAATAGCGTGTTTTTAAGAAACAATTTATATCAAAAGATTGGCAATTGTTTATGTCCAATTTCAATGTTAAATTAATTCTAATGACCACCATTGGATAAAATGGTAAAAATATATTCTAATTATACTCTAAAACCACTCAATAGTATAATTTATCACTATGAATTATTTTGATTAAAAAATTTGTTTTAAGTATTTTTCACTATTCATAAAAATATTGAAGTTCTCAGAAAATTACAAAAAATTCAACATAGGCTAATTTCAATATTAGGAATACAAAAATGAAGTCCATTTTGAAATATAAAATTTCTATAATTTTAAAAAGTGGTTATTACTATTCATAACGGCTACTTTGATTTTTCGCAATGTTTTAGAACTCGAAGTTGCGTACAATGCAAGCTATTGTATTATTGAATGAGAAGCATATCGTGGAGGCTCGGGGTGTTACATTCTCCCCTCCTTCAATAAATTGCGTCCTCGCAATTTGAAATTTTTCTTGGAAAATAAAAGGTTGAAAAGAGAAAATACCTTTGAGGATAACCCACATCGGAAATAAGGTTAATAAATATATAACATTAAAAGAAAGCAAGATAAGTACAAAAGGTCACCCGATATAGCCCATTCTAGGATTCTATGAAAATATGGATATGGAAGAAAAAACAAACCATCAAGGTCTGATGGAGAGTTATAGAAAACAGGATTAGGAGAAAGTTTAACCATAAGAAAATCACAAACTTGTGATTGGTTAAACGGTCATTGAATCCCCAGTTGGAAAAGTTAACCGACAACATTTTTGTTTTAAGTTACCTTTTATAATGTTGAGGAATTTATTTATGAGATTTACTAAGAACGTAAGGGAATATACATACTTGTTATGTATACTTTCATTCGTTAATAAATTTTTACCACAAACCCAACTTTTACTCCAAATGGTAACGGAACTCAAAAATATTCTATTTATCCTAATTGTATAAGGTTCCAAATGTTAACACATACCATTTAGATTAGTAAAACTATTTTGTAATAACCAGGGACTTCCTGTAGGCTGGTGGTAGGAAATAAAGGCTTGTCGCACTATGGTTGTGGGTTCGATTCCTGCATCTTTGTCCGACGCGACGGGTTATTCCCCACCCTGCAGGTTGTCCTTTTCCTAAAAATATAGTACTATACTATTCCAAAAATAATCTTCATAAATTTTTTAACCTTAAACAATACTATCCAAATTTCAACTTAATCCACTCCAACCTTTATAGTTATCCAAAATACCTTCATCCAGACTTTCTCTAAAAGGTCTCTAAATTCCAAAATCAATTGTAACATCAGATTCCCCAAACAAAGAAAAGTTTCTCTTATTGTCACATACTAAAAATATGATCACCTTAATCATATTAAAACCTTACTGAAATCAAAAAGTACTGCAGTACAATCCATATATATATATTACATTATTCTTATAACCAGAATATAATCCTTGAGTCCAAAAGCACCAATACATTAGTTATTCTGCTTCAACTGTAGTAATAGCATAAGATTGTCCTTGATCCCTTGGCCTTTTCTGAGGTAAGTTTCCCTGACGCTTAGGACATTCATTTGCATAATGACCCATTTCTCTACAATTGTAGCATTCAACTTTGACAGCCTCTTTCTTTCCCTTGCAATCACGAGCCTGGTGACCCTTTTCTCCACATTTATAACAAACTCCCATTCCTTTTAGGCAAGTACCAGGGTGATTCTTCCCACAATTATCACATATTGGAAAATCCTTCTTTCCCTTTTTCCCTTTATCTGTCTCTTGTTCCACCGTTCTCTTCTTCTCTTGCTTTACTTTGTTGTCATAAGACTTAGAGAATTCCTTTTCTGTCTTGATAGCACACGAGACAATATCTTCGTATGATGAGAAGGATTGTGATACCAAAGCTCGATGGAGAAATGGTTTTAACCCATCAAAGAAACGATCAATCTTACTCCTTGGGTTACGTATATAATCGGCAGCATGCCTCGCTAACCTTGTAAAGTTATCCTCATACTTTGCGACATTCTCATCCTCCTTCTGCCTCAGACTCAGAAATTACCTTTCCATATCTGCTCGATGGTCACGAGGAAAGTATTTTTCTAAGAAAAGATCTTTGAACTCCCTCCATTCCATATTCGATACGTCATCATCTTCCTTTGTGTTTTGAATCAGCGACCACCACTGATCGGCATCTCCAGTGAGGCGGTAAACTGCCATGACAACCTTCTCCCTTTCACTACTCCCCAAGGCATGGAATATTTTCTCTAAGGAATTTATCCATTGCTCAGCTACTATAGGATTTGTACTCCCATTAAAGGTTGGTGGTTGTTGCCTCATGAAACGATCTAGCATTGATCCTCCACGTTGCGGATCAGGGTGCTCCATACGAGTAAGGTTATTATTCATAACCTGAGTGAGTTGTCCCAGTATGGTAATAAGTTGATCAGCACCAGTTGTATCTCCAGATCCACAATAATTATCTTGATCAGGAGGGCAATCCCTACACAGAGTTCGTGCATTGATACGGTTTCCATTCCTTCCACTAGGCGCCATTTCTAAACAATGGCATAAACTAGATTAGTTTATGAATCAAAATACATAATTCCATACTTATAAAACACTTAACATAAATTGAACTATTTATGGATATAATCCATAATCATAAAAAGAAATGTTTTCTTTGAGAAAGTATATACTCATAACCCTTCATAGTGGTTTGTAAATAAAATGAGAATTATCCTAAGCATATCCCCCGGGAGTGTCGTAACCAAGAGTGCAGCAAGGCCCGTTGTCGTGCACCAGTTCCCGTTCGAGTCTAGCTCAAAGCGGTGTTTCCGGGTTTTACCACTAGGTACATCTGTGCCAGAGCCGCCTCTACCTGCTCGTATCCAGACAGGGATGTATTGCTCGGAAAAGTCATAACATCTCTATAATACCAAAATTCTAGGAAGTTCTTCTATACTAATCCTCAAAGTCTATCTTTGGGCTATGTGCTCTAATCAGAGTTTATCTAAATCTAGCTTCCAAGGTTAGTACTAAACTGCCTCTGATACCAACTGTAACGCCCCGACCCCAGCTACCCAGAGTCGGTGCATTACTTCGTAACATTGGCATGATCACAAAAGATCAAGTCTCGAAAGACCGATTAGTTTAGTAGCCTTGGAAACACTAGATACATTTGTAAATGTTACATTACATCATAAAGTAAACCAAAACAACAACAACATATTGTCTTCATATCCCCTCAGACTATCCCTGCAGGTCATTCATAATATACTTCTTCAAATCCTGGAAAACATTAAAACATTGAAAGGGGTGAGCTCAGATACTCAGTAAGGATAACAATATTGCGGAAGCTTTCATAAATAAACATTAACATTTAAGGCAATGTATAACTAAAACAAAAGCCTTTTAAACTTGAACTTCAACATAATATGGCAAAAGTAAAATGAGATAATGCCATTCACTTCTTCACATGGATATTCTACTGGCCGAATAATCACATGCAATATCAATAACCACTTTCATAATGAGGGAATGTATAATGCCGGACATTCTGAAACATTTTGTCAAGGCCTCGGCCAAGACATCTAAAATGATTAAGGCCTCGGCCAAAACCATAAATCAAATTGGGAAAGGGCCTCGTCCAATTCCACGTCTAGTTGTCTCATGAGACCTACCGATGCATCGAGGAGCTATAGCGGGATCCACCCGTCACTTATTAAGTCCAATACATTCCTCATATGAATAGGTTTAAACATATCATAAACCATAACATAATCGTATCACATAAAACATGCATAAAGGAAACATAACATTTCCACATTTCAATCACAAGATATCAATACAACACATTGTTATAATAATAACGCTTTCAAAACCATTTTCAATACCAAAATAAAAGAAAGTTAAAACTTTGTATTTATTTTTCATTAAAAAAAATGATGGCTTGTAGAGGAAGCCGAAACTCAAATAATGGTCACGGCGGCGGAGAAGTCGTTGTCGCCGCATACGTACGACAAAAACATTCCCTTTTGTCGTTTAGTAAACGCTTCGTATAAAAAAGATTCCTTTTGAATATATGTAAAAGTCAAAGGGGTTTACACACTGTATAAAAGAAATTTGTGTATAAAACCAAATATGCCTCAATGAAAGGAGATTGAGACAAAGTCCTTACAAAGATCATTTTTAAAATAAAATAGATATATTATGTGTATTCACTATAGGTACACATAAAGAAATTAAAAATACAAAATGAGACATAATAATATCATGACATAATTTGAAAGTAGGAGATTAACCCAAAGAATAGAAATTGGGTTATGAAGTTCCCTTACCTTGTGTCCGACTTGACTCAACCGTTCTTTAACCTCCTGAATAATAAACTAGAGTTAATATATACCTTATTAAGAACCATTTTCAACTTCATTATCCTTATTATATCACTTATTACAATGATATGAACATTATGTAATTATTTAAGTTAATAACGGTCGTTTTGTCGATCTTTGGTACTTGAGTCAACAATAAGCTTCTTATAATTACAAGTTGTTTATGTGGTGAAATATCCATTATATCCAGAATTATATTCATGATTTAGATGTCATATATATCTTATATATCCAGTATATACATTCATTTATAATATTACGTAACATTTAGAGGTAAGAAATGAAATGCACCGTTCATGGAGACGGTAAGCCGTACGTACGCATGAACGCTACTTTCATTTGAATTTCATATTTAATGGAACTAAATCATAATGATATAAATGTATAATATAATTCCAGTATAATATAGTGTATAATACCATTTACTCCATCCTTTATACATCCCACATATGGCATTAACGATTCAAATCACTTTGAGGGGGCGGTAGTCCGCACTTCCTAAAATGAAGATATCGCGTATACCCATAATGGAAGCCATAAAGGTAAGACACAAATGAAAAATAAAGAAGAACATTATATATCATATATAAATATAGTGACATCTTAATGGCCACCTTTGAAGGTGTTATATGAGTGTTGAACAATCATCGTTTCGTGAGGCAGAAATTCTCCATCCACAGAAACCGTATGTTCTTTAACCATTAGATGTAGGTGTGTGTAAGTGTAGCTCGAATCCTTCTTATAACAACATCATAGTATATTGAGGATACTGGTGTTGTTACAAAAGAAATTAATAAAAAGAGTTTAGTGGGTTGGAGAAGAAAAATAAACCAAAACAACATTAGAGAAGACATTACCTCAAAATCGGGTAACTCTTTTTGATTTGAGCCAAAGGCTTCCTTGGGAAGAGTTATGCCCAATTTGAGGCTTCTATGAGTAAGGGAGGAATGTTGGTAGAGTATTTGGGCAGAGTTTGGCCGATCCAAATGGCTTGAAAGTGTAAATGAGGTGGGAGATGTGGGGGCCTTTTATAAGTGGAGAGGAGGGGCACTTTTGGAAAGATTGAAATGTTACATTATTTCACAATGCTTTTCGGATTCTAAAGGTCCCACACTTATATAATTCGAGGCTAAGGTGATAAGGGTTCGAAATCTCCTCATCCAATTGGCTTTGGACAAGTGTAAGCCTTGGATTTTGCATTATCTTCCCATTTTATTTAAATCGTTAAATAATGAGGTCATCACTGCATCATCATGATGTCATAAATAATTTAATTTATTTAATGTCTAAAAATTATAAAAAAAATACTATGATGTAGGAAATCTTTTTAGCTTTCTAATGAATATTTATAATCAAAATTTGGACTTGTGTAACCCCACTTAAAAATTGTTTTAGTAAAACGTTTTATGTTTGTGTCATTTTTTACTTTAACATTAAATAAAAGTTATTTATGTCATTTTCTAACTAAAGTGGCTCCATGGGGTCCCCAAGTTGACCCATGGGTTGTCTTGGTCGGCCATGACTCATCCAATAGGAGTAGTACAAGTGTCATGCTCATCTCATATTATTATAACATTATTTGTACCTTAAACTACACTAATTACCTCTAATCGCGATTAAGAACTTAAAAGTTACTATTCACCAAAAAATTATTTTAATCTCATTGAACCACATTTTACTTCTTAATGACAACCATGTATGTCGGATTTTTGAAAATCAAATCACAGAAGTGGTAATATTTCATTTTAACGAAAAATCAGTTTTTAACAACCACTTAGTGGTTTCACTATTCATCAAAAATTGAAGTTTTTCAGAATAAAGCCAAAATTTCACCCTAAGCTATAATTGATATTATGAATTCAAAAATGATTTATATTTTACAAAATTCCAAACATATTAGTTGCATTAATTAATTTTATAATTAATTCCCGCTCTCACAACAAATAGCGTGTTTTTAAGAAACAATTTATATCAAAAGATTGGCAATTGTTTATGTCCAATTTCAATGTTAAATTAATTCTAATGACCACCATTGGATAAAATGGTAAAAATATATTCTAATTATACTCTAAAACCACTCAATAGTATAATTTATCACTATGAATTATTTTGATTAAAAAAGTTGTTTTAAGTATTTTTCACTATTCATAAAAATATTGAAGTTCTCAGAAAATTACAAAAAATTCAACATAGGCTAATTTCAATATTAGGAATACAAAAATGAAGTCCATTTTGAAATATAAAATTTCTATAATTTTAAAAAGTGGTTATTACTATTCATAACGGCTACTTTGATTTTTCGCGATGTTTTAGAACTCGAAGTTGCGTACAATGCAAGCTATTGTATTATTGAATGAGAAGCGTATCGTGGAAGCTCGGGGTGTTACACCTATAGTGTGTCTAGAAAACATTTCTAGAAAACCCACTATTTCGGGTCTTAAACTAAAAAGGTTATTTTATGAAAACCCAAAGTTTTGATCTTTTAATCACTACGCACGGTTTGGTCACATGTTTTACCAAAACAAGCACCTATTATGAGCTTCTCATTATAGAGTATCTATGAACCACATGGTTAGTCTATATGGATTGAAAAACCGTGTGCCAACTATTCTAAATGAAAATTTTATGATTATAGACCCTCTCATACAATTGACACATAGTTTTTTCAACCTGTTGGTTAACCGTGTTCCCAATAAAAAAAATCCCCAAAACTTAAAAATTTCAACCAGTTTGGCCTAAATATCAAGAAAAAGACTAAATATAAATAAAATAATAAAATATAAAGGTTTTTAGAGACCAAGTTGTGAAATATAATTTTAATTTTTTACCTAAATAGTTTATTTATGCTTTAAAATAATTTTTTCTAAAAAAAACTTTTTCCAATGTTATGCATTTTATATTAAAATTAATATTATCAATTTTATAAATAGAATAAAATAAAATGAATTTAATATTTATAATGATAATTTTAAAACTATTTAATAATATTAATTTCATTTTTAGACATAAAAATGAGATATCAAGGTAAAAAATAGTCACCACATTAAATGTTAAAATTAGGTAAAAATGTTAAATCAATAAGAAAAGCCTCAAAATATCAAAAAATATCATCTCTAAATGGGTGTATAGGGTATTTCTAAAACTTAAATCATATTATAATATCTATTTATCAATTTTGGATCCAAATTTATTAAATATGATATCTCCTTAAATATTAATAAATTAATATGTACAAAATATTCACCCATCTCACCTATAAAAGGACCCCTTCACCACCCCACTTATCCTCACACCAAAAACATCCTAAATCAAATAGTATCTTAAAAAACTCATCCCTTAGAATATTTACCATATCCTAGAGGTTCTATTCTCACCAAAATACAACTCTAAGAAGTCTTAAAGAGTGGACTAAAGTAGGATATAAAATAAAGAGGTAACTATTTTTACCAAGTTCTTTCCAGTTTCTTTCTTCATAAAGATCCTAAAAATCTATTATAACCATTATAAAATAATAATATATGTATCGTTTATTATTTTTATGTAATAAAAATTATCTACCATCCTCTCATCCATTAGAAAAAGAAAATGACGCCCATGTTATGGTCGATTCACTGCCTACATGAACCATGCATTTGATCTTTTATCACTAACTTATATGGATGGTTCTATAAATGAATTTAATTTATAAATATTAAATTCATAAATTATTAATATTATATACATATAAATAGATATTAAATTAATAATATTAACAATAAATTTTTAGTGTAAATTTAACCACAAAAATAAGCATGCCAAGACAATTTGCTTAATTTGAATCTATTTTGGACAACATATTGAACTACATTAATTTTATGCTACTATTAAAATATGATATAAATATAAATAATATATTTTTATTTTTATTTAATTTTAATATAAATATTTAACTCATTATTAAGATGCCACATTTTTATATTAAAAAAAATTTGTGAAACAAGCCCATTAAGGGATTCGTCTTTAATAATCATACCTAAGATTCCATCTAAATGAATCTAGAATAAAAAATTATAAAACATAAATTATAGTACCATGAAAAATAGTGAGATAATTAACTCATTAAAATGGAATTATATCTAAAAAATTACAATGAAAAATGGAGCGGTTAAAACTATTAAAACTAATGACCAATATTAACTAAAAAATCCTAATAACTATGTAATAAATAATTATAAAATATTAATATAGAATTTATTAAATATGAATAAGGTTAATAAATATATTTTAATGATTCTGTGATTATTATATAGAAGGTTAGATCACATCCGACCAAACAGGAATCCAAAGTAATATTTCTTTGACTTAATTTCCATTTCATGAGACATATTTTAAATTATGCACATATTCTTCTTTGACATGATGTACTTACTATCCATTGAATTATTTTATCATAAATAACTATTATTTATAAATTTATATTTATATTTCGTGATCTATTTCCATATTCTTTTGGTATATATTTTATTGAACCTATAAGGGTATTCTTGACTCAATTTCATTTCATTGAGTTATATCTTATCTTCATTGACTATGTTACTCTAATATTATTTTCATTATAACCTCGAATTCGTTTATGTTTTATTTATACTTGTTTTATAAGGATTTATATTTCTTTGGCATAAAATCCTTTCCAAATGTTTCTTAGTTCATAATTATGATGTTAGTAAGGGTTCTTATCCTCAATTTAAATTCCTCGAGACGTGTTTCATATTTTTCATTGTGTTTAATTTTATGTGGTTTTATTTTGATTAAATACCCCATTAATGTCTTATAATATATTTTTCATTTAATTCATGATATTTTAAAATATCACTCATGTTCTTTATTAGAATGTATTTTGATTCAAATTTTATAAAATCTGTAAGTATTTCTAATCTCAAAATTTTGTTCTTTGAAACATATTTTCTATTATGAACCTATATTATTTTATAGAGCATATATACCACCGATTTGACACTTTATATAATTATTATATCTTTATTCTTTGTATTTAATTTTATTTTTTAAGTTCTATATTTCAATGTATTTTGATTCGATGTTATAAAAGTCATAAGGGTTTTTTTATTTAATTTTTTCTTCATTCGATCATAAACATTTTTCATTGACTATGCTCTTATAAGTTTATTTTATTATGAAATGTATCTATTATATTTGGTATTTTATCTTTAAATCAGTAGAAATAACTTCATTACAACAAAATTGTTTTATTTTATATATTTCATTCTCTACAAAATTATGATTTTGTTAAAAATAGTTCTTATCCTTTCTAATACATTTTCCCTTTAATGTAAATATTCTTTATATTATTTCAAGATTTTTGTACTCTAAAATTCAAGGAATTATTAAGGACATTTTATATTGTATTTTAATTTCTTTACATATGTTTTAAAATTAATGTTTTTAATTTTATCACAAGGTTTAATTTTTAATTTTTTTACAAAAGGGTGAAAATAATATCTTTTTTAATATTTACCACATGATATCATTTTCTCAATTTTATGTATGTTATTTTTTATCAATCTTCATTTCCAATTTTTCATGGTTTTATAAGCAATTTACTTTCATATTGTTCTATGAAGATTTCATTTTAAATATAAATTATAATGTTTTAGAAGAATAAAAAATGGATTTCATTCCACTAACATATATATTTATTATTCAATATAAATTTATTATCTTTAGCATCATTTTAAAGGTTTCAATATTTGGAATTATTTTAAAACCAAGGTTTTAAATATCCCCTTTTTACCCTGAGAAATTAATTTTTTAATTTACTTATAAGTTTTTTTTAAACCATGTTATAAAAAATTATGATAAATATTTTTATAACTTTAATTTTATTTTCCTCTTAACTCCAAAAGTTTTACCTCTTAAATATTAAATTTCATGATCACTCTGTATGTTATTTTATTATTTACTTCTTTTATAAGATTTAAATTTGGTATTGACTGGTCTATTATTAAAGTTATTTTATATAACACCATTTGAAACCCATTTTATTTCTATGGGGTTTTTTATGATATGATGAATGATAGGTTTTATATGGAAAAAAATGTATGTTATGTCATTATATTTTGAGTAAGGTCAAATACATACCTCTAATTCATTGGTTAAAAGTTTATATCTCTTTAGATAATTATGTGAAATGAACTTTGATGCTCAATACATGATGATAAATTAGTTGAGATTCTTCATCCACTATGGCAAATAAGTAGTGAGGACTGATCCTCTATGTTATGGGAAACAAGAAGTGATGATTTATCTATTATTTCATTATGGTATTGGAATTTAACCTTGACATGTGTTATTATTTCCTATGCTTATTATTATTCCAGATCCCTTTGATTTGTTATATGCATATTCTCTGATTCATGGATCATGATTATTTACTTATGCTTCTATAATATAATTCCTTGGTATGTGATTGATTTAATTTTAATTTTTATATTCCCTGATCATTTCATATGGAAATATATTATATAAAACAATATTAATCACATGTAATTATTTCACATCTTGTGATTATTAACTCGTGTTTCTACACCCCTATGACTCATTTCTTATACCAAATCCATGACTCGTGATTTATGAACTATTTTGTTTAGTATGATTCCCTTATATTATTTCAAAGAACTTTGGTTATGTTATTATACCAATTTTCTCATATTATTCTCACTTATGATCTTTGATTATATCGATTATATTTACCCTTACTAAGAATTTTATCTCACACTTATTATATTTCCATTTCCACAGGTTATAAAGAATATTATTATGTATAATATTTCTAGAAGGTTATCATGTGTGGATACTTTTTTGGGAGATATTTAAAAATTATTATAAGATAAATAATCATTGGTTTTATGGGAAAATTTTCAATTTGATGGAAAATATATGGGGTTTTTTAGTTATGGTTTTTTTATATGAAACTCTAAACCCAGAGGGTATTAGGTATGTAAGTGACTCAATATTTTTCATTAATATTGTAATTATGGATGTGTAATTTTGGGACACTTCATTTGGTATGAAATATAGTTTTTAAAGAAATTGTTTTCAACATTATATCTTGGAGTGTGGGTTTGGGGTGTCACAATTAGTATCAGGGAAAGTTTTAGATATCTTTAATGTTTATGATTTTATCATATTAGGATTATTTAAGAGTTTTGTACACCATCATGGGTTAATAATTTTATGGTTGGTCATAAGTCTAAAGGCAGAGATTCCATTTTGAGATCTTATGTGATCATGTTTTAAGGTGATTAACTATATTTTTGGGATAAATTTATTAGGGTTTTTAAATATTACATAATCAAGGTATAAATGGATGTTAGGGTTGGTATGTCATTTGATGACATGGAAAATCATATTATTTTTTGGAAAATATTAATATCATTTTCGTAGTATATATGACTAAGGTATATATTGATTGATATTCAGTTTTATGTAATTTAGGTATTAAATGATAATTTGATTTTTTAGAGCATAATTTTCCATAAATTTTTTGTTTTTAATATAGTAGAAAATATTTCATTAAATTCAGGTTTAATTATTTTTGGAAATTGAAACTATAATACATTAATGGAATCCTTAGGAATAAATATAAATATAGAAAAAAAATCATAAAATTTTGACAAATGAGAGTTTGGTTTACTAGTAATTAAATACCTATATGGATTGTAAAAGTTTTTATTGTATTTGTGTCTAATCCAAAAGGGGGTAATAACCCTAAAAAGGTTAGTTGGGTGTTAACTCAATCTTCACTTGGTTCACAAAAATAGGATCTAACTTCCCTCCTGGTTTAACACTCTTGGGGGATATGTTTTAGATGATTGAAAATAAATTTATGAACCATTATAAAGGATTTTAATACATTATTATATCATGAATCATGACTATATTAACAATACCCCTATATATTTTCATTGGTGAGAGAGATTAAAATTTTGATGATGTAATTTATTTAAGGGGGTAGATTGTAACACCCTGAGATTTTAGTAAGTTTTTTTCCATTCAATAAATACTATGTTGAATAACTTATATCAAACAAAATATTAAATTAAAAATAATGGAGACATATTTTAAACATTAATTAATCATGATAATTAATATAAAATATCATGAAGAAAATTATAAGAGTAAAACATCAAGTAAATAGAATATAGTAATTAATAAAAATAATTTAATATAATAATAATGTATTCATTAAATATTATTATTATTATTTAAAATAATAATTTAATGTTTTATAATACCAATATATTGAATAAGTTTTAAAATATAAATAATTTAATTTAATGGCATGTGATTAGAATCATTTATGTTAAAAAGGATATTTTCAAATTATTGTTTTTAAAGTGTTCTATATTTTAAATATTAAATTATATATATCTATTTTAAAGGATTATTATAAAAAATAGTTTAGTGAAAAAACAAATATATTAAAAATAATTTAATTAGTAACTCGTAGTAAATATGATTAATAACACTTAAAGTTTAAAAACTAATTTTTTTAACAAAAATTGTTTTTTATTAAATTTTATGATTCTGTTTTAAAGGTAAATTATTAAATATTAGATTATGAATTTGATAAAATAAAATTCCATTTTAGATTCAAAACATAAATATTATATAAGGGTGATTTTTTTGTATTTTTATGAAAAGTTTGATTTTTAAGTGAATAGTATAAAATATAGTTTTTAAAAAAAATTAACTTTTATGATGTTGTCATCATATAAGTAATACTTAAAACTTTATAAACCATTTTTATAAAAAAAAATATATTTAAGGATTAAAATAATCAATTTAAAAATAATATTTTAAATTTATAAAACTATGATTGACATTTTGGAACCCGAGATATATTTAATTCAAATAGAAAAAAAATTGTTCCTTTTAAATTATTTAAGCATTAAAAATATTCCAATCAGATTGGGATCAGTTTGGAATAAAAAATAAACCTTCTTCAAAAATAATTAACCAATAAATATCATATATATAAATGTTATTCATAATTTTCATCTCAAATAAGTATTTTTATGCTTAAAAATACATTTTTCTAAAAATTATTTTTCTCATATAATGATTTTTATATTAAAATTAAAATTTGTCAATTTTAGAAATAGAATAAAATAAAATTGATTTCATATTTTGAATCTGTAATGACCTGAAATTTTATAAATGAAATTCAATTTTAAAAATGAATAAATTCATTATCTAGTAATCTAGTTTTAGAAAATACATGCACTACTTTGGTTATTTTTTATATTTATTGTCTGTTGGATTTAAAATACCATTAATAATCATAGAAATTGATAATATAGTTATTTCACAGTGACCATTAAGGTTATTATATTAAGTGTTATAATAAATTCCATTTGACACAGATGGAAGGAGAAATTACCCCAACTAGTAAGATCATACACTATGAATCTCATTTATCAAAGATTGTGGGGAAGATAGCATCACTGGGATTTACCATCTACCAATCCTAATATTATATTCAATAACCAATGCTTGGGAGAAAGTATTTATGGGAGAATTTCAAGCTTATCATGATTGTGGCCCAAAATATGTACAATGAACCACACAATAAAATCTCAACATCACACACCTTAACTTTCAGGTATTCGCTATTGTAATAAGTAGATACATATCTAGTCTCTAACAATAGGAATTTGAATATTTTATTTTTAATAAAACAGTTATTAAATTTATTCCTTTTTAATATTACTTAAATAATTATTTTGATAAAAATTAGATTTCGATATGATGAACACAAATTGTATTTTTGGGAAATATATAGTTTAAATTAGGATACTCTTTTTAAGTAATAAAAGAACATTTGAAATGAATTATATTTTAAGAAAATATTATTATTAAATAATATTTTTTAAATATAAATTATAATATAATTTTATGAACTCAAATATAGTTTTTTTAAGGGTCAGAAAACTGTTATTTTAAAAAAAAAAGTATGTTTCAATAAATAGGGATTTTTTTAATTGTAAATTATCATATATAAATAATTATTCTGATAAAATAAATTTATTATTTTTTAAATCATTATCTTGAAATTATCCAATGGTGAATTTTTCACAATTTTCAGAGATAGTTGAATTTTTGCGTAAAAATTAAATGTGGTATAATTATATGATATGGATTATGACATCATAAAATCAAAAAAGTGATGCAATAAATAATATATAGTATCCATGAAAAAAATTATGTCTCCATTTTATAATAATTTGTTTTTGGAATTTTTTTGATTAATTTTATAAACCTGTAATGAATCCTCCAAAACCAATATTATATTTTATGGTTCTAAAATCATTTATTTATAACAAGACACTCTTACACATTAAAAATGGAATAATTTTAATATTTTAGATTATTAGACTTACAGAATAATGAAAAATACTCTAATTTGGTAGAAAATATGGGAAAATCAAGATAAGTTTTGTGTTTTTATTACATCATCATATAAAATCCAAAACCTATGTTTGGAAATTAATAAAGAATTATCTTATCTTTTATTATATAAATCCACAAAAAATCCAATTACTTTTTATTGAAAATCATGGATAAATAAATTAATTTTAATTTCACTTCCTATAGTCCACTAAAGGTTCATATAATCTCTAAACAAGCTCGTCCCAAACTTTTAGAAGCTTCCTCTAAATGTAAGGGATCATCTCCTTCTCCTATTTATTCAAGTACCTCCTTTATGTCATGCTTATTGATTTCCTATTGTTCAAGTTGGGATATATTTTTAAACATTCCTATTACTATCCATATTTTTCAGAAGTAATGAGAGACACTTTTTTCCTCATTCTCCCCTATATAAACCTTTATGTACACCTGTTATGTTGCCTAAAATATCCTGTAATTTTCTATGCCAAACATTTGTGTAGTGAATACCCAAATCCACTTTCAATCAATTATATTCACCTAGTTTTAAATATACTTTATTTATTAGGTATTTATATATATTTAACCCTCACTACTTAATCATGGTGTTAAAATTGAGGAAATACAACCTTATGTTTTATGATATATATTTCACACTTATGCATAAACATGATATGAAAGTGATGGGAGGGCCCAGAATTATATAGACCTCCAATTAATTGGGTAATATTTTTATCCATTTATATGTAATGTATTGTGGAGGATATTTTATCCTAATAACACTACATTATGTTGTCTTGGAGGTTAGTGATGGTATGATTGTCGCTGGTAGCCATCAAATAGAATTTTTAATGTTTATTAAACTTGGAATACAGTAAATGGATGACCAGGGTCTTTTCCCAAGGAGCATGTGTGGGTATAATTATCACTATTATAAATCACTTATTTATTTTTATTTTGTTTATTAATTTTTAAAATAGATATAATTGTTTTTTTTATACTTTGATCAATGTAAACCATAAAACAAAATGAGAACTACATAAAGGATTGATGCAAGAAAGGTAGAAACCCATGGATTCAACTTTCTACTCTTCCATTGTCTTGTAAACTTTTAACCTTAAATTAAATTATTTGTCTATGAAAATAATGTATGCATATCCTTGAAACATAAATTTTTTGAATTAACATCACACTCAAGGATATTTCCCTAAATTATTATCTCATCACTCTCTAAAATGGGTCACAATAATGAAGCCAACCTCCATTCAGACCAATGCTCTCATCGTACAGCATCGATCCAAACAGAGGAAGAGGAAAGAATGTTCGGAAGTAAGAAAGAAAATAAGAAGGTTATAGATTTTTTATGATCATCTCCATATCCTCTCATTGTCCTTATATTTTCAAAACAAAATAAAAAAAAATTATGTTGGGTGTGAGGACTCAGCAACACTAGTTTTCAACCAATGAGGTATCCTCAACGTAGCCTCTCATCATTGATGAGAGATTGAGAAATCATAGGACTTTTACAATGGTGATATACATAAAGATTATAGGAAGAGGAGAAGTACATAACAATAAAATAGAGGAATATAATGAAAATTACAATTTAAATTGAAGTGTGAAAATAAAAATATTATAGAGAAATAAAAACCTACAATTGGAAGATGTAAACTATTTCTCTTGGGTGATGGGAAGTTATTTATAGGTGATAGAATTATTCATCCTCAAATTCAGTTTCAAGGAAATATATTACTTCCTTGTATGTTATCCACATGTGTATTATTAAAGGTATTAATTAATTCTATTAAGAGTAATTGTTTCCCACGATCGAT
Organism: Viscum album; assembly: GCA_963277665.1. Lineage (NCBI taxonomy): Eukaryota > Viridiplantae > Streptophyta > Magnoliopsida > Santalales > Viscaceae > Viscum > Viscum album. The sequence continues at coordinate 879,629,572 of OY728163.1, forward strand.
CATGAGTCTTTGAAATTATTCCACAGGTGTCATGTTCTGATAATTTGAAGGTGTAGTGGAAATGGATGCAACTCAACCTCACTAAATTTGAAAAGAAAATAAACTAATCCATCTCATTAATTAGTTATATATATATATATTATATTTAACTTTGTGTTTTTATTTTTACATTATATATATTTATTTATTTTATTTTTTACTTTTTATTTTTTTTATTTGTTTTGTTTTTCTCTCTCTTTTTCTTTATTTTTTTCTTCATATTCACCTCATTTGGTGGTTTTCATATCTATATCATAGCATGTGGGACTTCTTCTTATCTATATGCATTATTCCTTCTACAACTGTGGATCTTGGTGGAGCTCTAAAGTGGGAGTGGTGTCATAAGGGTTTGGCCTCGACAGATATCGTCTTCTTTGGTAGTGGGTTAGCTCATGTAATATTCAATAGGGATAGTACACGACCTTATTCGTGGATATTTGATGGGTTATATTCGCTTTTATGAGCATTATAGGTACCCATAGATGGAAAAGGTGGTGCATTTAAGGTTGGTGATATGACTTTGATTCAGCATAGCAGCGGAGTACAATTTCAGTTTCCATAGGCACTGTGAGTTTAAAGTTTAGATCTGGTATTCTTTGGCAGTATGATGGTGATTTTAAAGAGTTGTTCAAGAGTGTTATTATTCATGGTGGTGTGGTCAGATCATGGTGGTGTAGGGAACAATATGAGAGTGTTACGATAGGTTGATCATGGGGGGAAGTCACCAAGAGTTTATAATTCATAGTAGGTTCGAGAAGTGGTTGTGGATGGTAGGTTTTCCAAGGTAGGTTAGTGGTGGTTGAAGCACATGATAAGTTATGAAATCAATTGTTCATCTATCTACCTCTAGTGTGACCATGCATGGTAATCATAAATGGGGAAAATGGTAAGCTAAAATTTCTAGCAAGGGAACGGTAGGTATAGGGTAGTCACACAGTAGGATTCTCGATGACCATGCAGGGAGGGAATGGTAGGTATACCTACCATGAGAGGGTGTTTGCCGCATGTTACTGGACACAACAAGTGTACTAACAGTAAGGATCATAGTTAGTTGAATTATTTAGTGCATAGTAACTTCATTTTTCCTTTGTGGTCACAGTGCACAGTCAGTATTGTGAGAGTGCGCAGCATGGTCACTTACAGCCTTTTCATTTTCTTCAACCAACAAAAAAAATCACATTTTTCAATGAAGAATTTTTTAAAATAAAATTTCGGTTAAATAATAAATCATTTAAAATTACTACTCAATAATGATTCCAAATTTATTTCAAAATAAAAATTAGCCAATTCAATTCACAATTTTTTATGCAAAAATGTTTTCACCACTGACAATAACATTTCTAATCCAAATTAAAAATTATAATTGACAGTTATTTTAAAAAAATAACTTTAAATTTTTGAATTTCCATTAAATCACAAAAAATAAATGAAAAAATTAAATCTCTAAATTAATCCTTTTAAGATTTTCAATTCTATATTGAATTAAAAAACCTTATTCTATAGTTTTAAAATCAATTCCATTTCAATGTATGTCTTCTCAATTTAACTTCAAAAAATGAATATATCAATAAAAACCACATTCAAATGCAATTTCATATTAAATTATAAAATTTTACAAAGCATCAAAATGTCCCTATTTTACCCTATATTTGTTTAATTTATGGGGTAATTTTATAGAATAGTGAACAAATTTATTTGAAATTTTGGATCATATCAGTTATCCTTGATTTAGGTTTATGATGTCATGTTTTATATTGTTTCATATTATTATATTGCCTTTATTCTATCATGTTAAATCATTCTTAATTGTTCAAGATTGTGATTATCATCCCTCTTATTTTACCTTGATATTCCTCTTAGATCACACGTATTGATTCACCTTATTTTATACTTTGATTATTCACTTACTCGGATTCATAGCGCACCCCTTTCTCATGTATATCCATAGGTTGTCCCATTGATTTTTAGAAGAATTATGGAATTTTAGGAGCATGTTAAGGAATTTTCCAATAATTTAATTGTAATTATATTCCAAGTAGTTATTATATATACCTAGTTCCCCAAAGAGACTAGGCCTCATGATCTTCTAGGATTTAATAATGCGTACAGCTATGTAATAAATCGTGAAATAAGGTGTATTAAAGATATTGATTGTCATAGTTTCTATCATAGTCAAAGTTTATTTATATTTGGGATTAGTATTAGAAAACGTTAGTGAAATCCATAGGAACAATCCTAAATATAGGAAAACATCCCTAAATTTTGGTAAAGTATTGAGTGAGTGGATTCTAAGAAAATATATCCCAATCTGGATAATACAAGTGTATATGGATCTGGCATAGAAGTACCTTGGGGTAATAATCCTAAAAGGGAGCATTTAGTTGGACTCGATTGTCACTTGATGCATGAAAATGGACCTTGATTCACACATGGATTAAAAATCCTAGGGAATATACTTCAATAAATTCATATGCTACTTATGAACCATTATTAAGGGAACAAAAATTCCTGTAAGATTTTATGTTAGGAAATATATTATGGATAATTTAGATTAAAACCTATAAATTCATTGGATAAATAATATATTTCATTTATGAGTTATCCATTTAATGTAATTGGTAACCCGTTTATGTATTTAATAATTAAAAAAAATTCACCCATAATTTTCCATTTAATTATAATAAATTTATAAAAATAGGAGGAACCAATTCAAAAACCAATGTGAGGAGAAATGTAATTATGGCACAAATGTGATGCCTTACTCGATGGGAGTAGAAATCATGAACTTCGTGAAAAATAATTTTTCAATTGAATCAATTTTTTAAAAAAATCTGAATCATGAGAAGCACCCAAACCCCCCTAAGAAATAAAAATATTCAACTAATAATTTTATGTGACTTTTAGTGGATCTTTTGATCCATTAATCCTAGAGCAATGGATCAACTCCATTGAAAATATTTTCCCTATTCTGCATTTCTCTAATCAATATAAGATCATGATAAATGTTTATCATACTGAGGGAGAATATAATCAATTGTGGATATTGGTTAAGAATATGAATCTTGATGAGGAGGTCAAAGTGATGGAGTGGAAGTAAATTCAGAAAATATTTTTTGATTAATATTTTACTCACACTCTATGACATAAAATGGAGATTGATTTCTTTAGCCTCAAGAAAATAGATAACAAGTACATTGGGTAATATTATACAAAATTCACAATACATTCATGATATGCCTTCATCTTTAACAATTCCCACTAAATTAACGTTGAAAACTTCTTTGGTGGGATAAAGTTGAATCTAAAAAAGGTGATAGATGTTTGAGACTTTGATGCATATGATGACATTTTCAAATGTTCCATAACATTTGAAATAGAGATTGGTAAATCTCAAGGGTCTCTTGGGAATGGAGATAATGATTTGATATTAGATTTTAATTTTGGTGGTGTGATGGAAAAATATCATAGGGGTAAGAAATACCATCATCTCACATTCCAAAAGTGTGGTAAGAAGCATCCTATAAATTTCCGAAAGGGGACAAGGAAATTATTTAGGTGCAGGAAGAAAGGGAACCTATATAGTAATTACTGATAAGAGAAACCCACCAATTTTATGAAAGAAAGGAATGGTCCAGTCAACCCTCATCCTATCACCCAGTGTTTCAACTACAAGGAATAGGGGCACTATGTGAATCAATTACCTAAGATAAGGGTTATTGATGATAACTAATAAAAACAACCTCCATGTTCAATAGAGAAAGGGAGAGTGTATGGAATAAAAACTACCTAGGAACGTCTCGACAATGAAGTGGTGACATGTGAACTATTTATTAATTAAAGGATATATAATATAGTATTTTATTCTAGTTCTAAACATTCTTTTATATCATGCATGTTTATTAAAACTATTTAAACACCACCTCAAAAAAAGAAATTTGGGTTGTTGGTGAAGACAACAAATGTTTAAATTGTTTCATCCCAAGCATATAACTCATCCTTTATCCATATTTGCAGGATGAATTTCCATAAAACATGTGATTCTCCCCTTAGTGTAATTCAATGTTATTTAGGGCATGGTTTTTTTTCCCTTGTATAGAGACAATATAAATTTTTGACATAAGGAAATCACCCTATCTATCATAAATTACCCTCTGATTATATACAAGTGCATGTAGGTGTATAGATCTTATTTGGTACTAACATCTCAATCATTGATATTATTGCCTTATCAAAAATTGTATCCAGACCAAATTGTTGATAAAAAATAAAATATCATCATTTTTGATATACCCATTGTAAGGAAATTCACTGAGGGGTTTCCTAAAGAATTTCTAGGTCTTCCTCCTAGACATGAGGTTCAGTTATCAATAAAGATCATACCTGGAGCTTTTATAATATCCATTACTCCATATAGAATTTCCATTATTGAACTTGAGGAACTGAAGAACAAATTATAGGTGAATCTGGGTAAATGGTTTATACACCCAAGTTTTTCACCATGGGGTTCATCGGTCCTCTTCATTAAGAAAAATGATGGTTAAATGCGCCTCTGTATTGATTATCATGCTCTCAAAAAGATCATGATAAAGAACAAGTATCTTCTACCACAGATTCTTAACATGTTCGATCATATTTTCATAGCATATTAATTCTCTATGGTGGATCTTAATTCAAGATATTACCAAGTAAATGTGAAGATAGATGATATCCTCAGGACTAATTTTCATATAATGGACAGGCACTATGAGTTCATAGTGATGTCATTTGGACTCACTAATGCTCCATATATCTTATTGGACATGGTAAATAGCGTCATTAGGAATTACCTCAATAAATTTACGATATTATTTATTGATAACATGAGGATGAACCCACTCTGATACCACTCTTTCAGGACATGACCTACCGGGGCCTGCCTGGCTGGTGATAAGAAAAGTGTGATAGAACAAGCATGCCTCAAATAGGTTAAGGGATGGGGAAAAGCACCGAGAAGGCATAAACTAAAATGGGATCATTATAATTTTTTAATTGTATGGACACACAAACAACCATGTCCATGAAATAATGTGGAGGAATAATAAAATACTAAAAAATTAGGAGTATAACCATGAAATAAAAAACATCTAGTGAATATATTAAAGTACAAAAATATAAAACCAAAGTATAAAATGAAAAAATACATGCCCAGCCTAAAATGAAGTCTCAACTTAAGAACTAATGGAAAAGGGAAAGATAGAGAGAACCCAGCTCTTAATCTCCATGTCTAGCCATACAACACTATCAATTAACCTAGGTACCTCTATATTCCAGAAAATTCATCACTAATTTTTATGTTGATCGCATAATATATGACATGTGTCGGAAAATACCATGTAGTGGTTAGTATATACATATCTAGTATGAATCCATGAAAACTTTAATGACTTGGTTTTTCCATGTATTATTTTTTGATATTAAATGGGTTAAATTTGAGACCATTCATTGAGACAACGTTCAATTCTAAGTCCTGGTGTGCCCAAAATAAATTCTTGAAAAAATTAATATATTAAATAAAATGCACCCGCTTTTTTCCTAAAAATTTGAAATAACTTCTAAACAGGTGTTCATATTAGAAATCTGAGGGCATCGTTGAGTTCAGAAAAATGGTTTTACCCTAGAAACAACCTAACATTGGTCAGCATGGGTAGACTATGGAATGTTGTCACTAAAATTTTAAATTAATAAAATAAATTGATAAAATTTTATTTTATTTATATTTCATCGATGTGGCAATGCCAACATAAGTTAATTTTTAACAAACCCTTTGATAAAGATCCAGGGTTTGGCGCATAATCCTAAAATCCTCTGGAGGCTCTGAAGAGAGAGATATTTGGAGGATCCTCTCAAAAGGAGATGATGTAACTTCATGTCAGAGATCGACGAATTCTGTTCTTAGTAGATCTTTCTAACAACTATGACATGGTGACCGATATTTATCAGTGAGCATTCCAAAATCTAGACAGGATTCCTTATTTTGATTCCTATTTTCTGTTATTGATTCCTATGATGAACATAGACTAATCCAGTCACATATTAGCCCACTAATAGATAATACTTGCGAGATGGGATGATATTTTCAGGTTATATCAGTATTTAATTATAGAATTTTTTTGATTCATTTACCGTTCTAATGAGGATGAACCAAGATCAACATGAACATAAATCATGGTTTGTCCCTCTTTATTGTTGTGCTTTTCACCCCAAATTACTTATGTTCTTGATGCATGTTCTTTATTATCCCCCCATGTTTGGACAATAAATCATTGTGCCTTCTATTATTATCTCAATGATCCAAAACTACAGATCTAGCATCAATGAAACTCGACGGAGGTGTGACGACAACAGAGGCAGACATATCAACACAATTTAGAGGAACCTGTTCTTCAGGTGAGTTGATTTGGGATAAATTAAGTCATATTTTTGAGCATATCTATAGCTTAAACCCCATAAATTTAGTGTTAGGGTGTTGAGAAAACCATATATATGGAGTTTCAAGGTGAACGGACCACAAGAACAAGATCTGGAAGATCGGTCGTGGCGTGTGAAGGAAGAACATGGGTTTTTGGAAAACCTGTTACACACATCTTACAGTCCTCGCTACCCAGTGTTTGTTCATAGATAGGAGACTCAGTATGTACATTGGAATTACACTGACACGGTGTGGATTAAATGTGATGCTTATATGGTGTGTACTCTCCCACATGGAATGGCTTAAACCGGTTACATGGACTACCATGTGTACTGGTACACGGGTAGGCATACACGGGCTGATTTCATGTACTTACACATGGACAGACTACATGGGTGGACCCCGGATGGATGAACATAGCATGTGACTCCTTCTACATGTTGTGTACCTCCTTTTCTACATGACATGTTCTAAGTAAATCGGTTAATGTACTCGGGTAGTACCCGGGGTCAACGGACATGGCGTGTGACCCTACTACACGTTGTATACCACTTCCTATATGGATTAATCCACTCATCCTACATATCTTGGACAAGCCTTTTTTGGGTTTGTTCCTTTAATAGTTTCCATGAAGGTAGGTATCAATCATTTCCTACTCATAGTACTATGAACCCTTTAGTAGTAATTCTTGGATAGACTTTTTTGAATCCCCTAAGAGGCCTGAAGTAGGATCCTTTATTCATTATTTGTTCCCTAGATGGAGTTATTGGTATCAACGTGACCAAAACTATGTGGGTATCGATCTTGAACTTATCATGTTAATCCATATTGATTTTTTGGTATCACCCCATTTCCCTTGCTCTGATTCTCATCTTTGGTATCGTATCTCTTTTAGATCTATCAATGTATCTCTATCAAGGTGATACCCATTGGTCAATACCTATAGAAAGTATGTCATCAGTGCTATCGTACTTAGGATTGTGTTATCACATATGAGTGATTCAGGTAATCTTCGAGTTAAATTTATATGTTTTTTATGCAGTGGTTGTGACATACCTCTAAATTATGTGTCTTGATTGAATATATCTAGATATTCTTATTAATGTGATGTAGACATATGCATGTGTATAGATGACTGTGTTTTTCCTTTTTTCCATTGCTTTATGGTTTTAGGGTGTCTGCTGAGTATTATTATACTCACCCCCATATGGTATTTTCCTGCATGTGTCATTTCTTGTGCAGAAGATCAACCTTTTAATAGAATCCTATGCGGACCAGGACCAGATAATTATTTGTAAGACTAAACAGACTGAGATGTGTTCCTGAGGCTTTTATATAGCAATCCTAGTATCTTTTACTTACAGGTTGGAGTTGTGTTACAAACTTCTTGTGGGGGGGTTTTATTTGGACCTCTTTACATTACTTTTCTTTTTTAGTTCTCTGATTATGGGATATAGTGGTTTTCATGCATTGTTTACTTAGTGGTTTTCACATTTCATCATTTTGGGGGGCTTGGAGATGAGCGTTTGCATATAGATACATAGGTAATGCCTCCCATAATGGTGATATAACTAGTCGGTGCTAGTCACTATCCCCTATCCTATTAGAGGTGGGCTTGGGAAGTCAGGGAACGGGCCCCCACTGGGATGGGTCATGACATATAGGATCAGAGGTGTTTGGTTCTACCTTTGGACTGGGATTCTATGAGATTGTTTTTAGGAAACAATGATAAGTGTTTCCAAATTGGATTTTAGGCTAGGGAATCTAGTGTTGGTGTGGCGACTGAGGTATCCATACACCAGGACTCTAATAACCTACTTTTGGACTTGGTACATGAGAACACTATTTAGAGGGAAAATAATGGTACATGCATTATATAGAAATGGGTTGTGGTTTCCCTGTCCTTCTTCAGTCAGCACTTTAGATATACTCATTGACTATGGTGCATCATATTTTCTTATAGGATGCCTCTAAAATGCATATCAGCTATGATTATGCAACTTGATCATGAAGATGACCCCCTTAGTGATGAGTCTTTGATATAGGGACTAATTCCCTAGATGTCACCTCCAGGTGGTGGACCATCCATACTGCCAATTGTAGATAAGAACGTGGTACCATCATTACCAGAGGATGAGGAGCGCAAGCTGAGAAGACTTTATGAGTTCCAGATACAGAGACCTCTCAGATTCTAATGTGATTCTGAACCTTAGGTAGATGATGACTAGATTGAGGCAATGAAAAAAGTTTTCCATCTATTCCCAATACCAGTGGATCAGATGGTGGTCCTAGAGGTGATCTTTCTAAATGGATAATCAGGGAGATGGTGGATTTTGGTAATCTAGATTCATGAAAAGGTGTCTCTTTCACGGAAAGAGTTTGAGCGCCTCTTTAGGGAGGAGTTTTCACTAGTTACGCTGGTAAATGTGGGTATTTATAAGCTTCTCCATGTCCATCAGGGCAGCATGACAGTAGGTGATTATTCATTGAGGTTTACCAACCATTCCAGGTACTTGGTGGATATGGATTGAGATCAGTACTCAAGGCTTGGACATTTTAGTGAGGTCTGTGTAGAGAAATCTGATCTAGCATTATCCCTCTATAAATTCTGATATATGTTGGGGTGCTTGAGATGGATTTGGTAGTTGAAAGCTTCTTGGTTGATCAGATATTTCTAATGATAGTCATTAATGGACAAGTATGAGAATATACCTTGGCAGTAGGGATCCAACATCAATCTCAGGGACTTGGATGTGGGAGATGTTTCTAGAGGAGGTCCCAGAATAGAGGATCTGTAGTTCAGGGATCATGGGGTGGGTCGAGTCATCCTAGAGATAGATTGTTCTATTCATGTGATTAATGGGGACAACTCTCTCAAGATTGTTTAATCTTTCATACTATTGACAGGGATACTATGGATAGACCATTGAGGTAGAGATATTGGTAGGAGTAGGCAGATCCATATGACAGAGGATGTGTCATAGGAGGTGGGAGAGCAGCAAGAGGTGGTCTAGGTTTCGACTTTCTACCTCCCCCACCCCTAGGTGGTCCACGCCAGGCTTAGGGAGCTAGAGGATAGGGGTAAGGATAGCTTCATGTGGTTGAGGCATATGACCTAGGGGCTCTAGTAATGATTCAAGGTACAATCTGTGTCTTTTCTTCATTAGTTGTAGTACTAGTAAACACTAGTTCTAGTCATTCCTTTATTTCCACATACCTTGTATAAGACCTATAGATTCCGGTTGAACCATAAACTCAACCCTAATTCTTAGAGACACCTACTAGAGGATACATAATGATCACACACCTATATTGATGGTGTGACATGTCCCTTGGAGGTGAGAGTTTCGGTTGGAACCTCTCAGTGGCAGCATCAAGGCCTTAAGATGCTATTCTTGGTATGGATTTATTATCTATGATATATGCCCATATTTATTATTACAGGTGAAGGGTGTGGTGTTTTTATAGTGATGGGATTATTTTTACCATTTTAGGTGAAAATGAAACCGAGGTATCATAAGATGGACTCATGAAAAGGAGGGTGCAGACGATTACTCATCGGTTGGATAACCTGACCCTCAATGCAAAAGATGTTATGACCTTCTAGTTTCTAGTAGTGGTGGCAGAGTATGAGTACATATTTCCTAAATATGTTCTAGTATTACCTCCCCACTGGGAGATAGACTTCTTTATTGATTTACACCCCAGCATGGCACCTATATCTCCAGCAGTATATCAGATGGCTCCCATAGAGCTTTGAAAACTAAGGGTGAAATTGGAGGACTTTTAGAGTAAGGGCTTCATGAGACTCGGTGTTTCACCATGGGAATCCCCAGTTTTTATTTTCAAAAAGGTATACGAGAGATTGAGGTTGTGTTTGGACTACTGGTGCATGAACTCGGTGACCATGAAGAACAAGTATCCACTAATGATAATAAATTACCTATTAAATCAATTGAAAGGGACACGATGGTTCACTAAGGTTGACCTTATATCATTATATCTCCCTCTACGAGTACAGGATGAGGATATACCAAAGATGGACTTCAGATGTTGTTACAGAAACTATGAGTACTTATTTATGCCCCTTGGTGTGATGAACACCCCAGCAGTGTTCATGGGACTTAAGAAATATATCTTTCATCCTTATATATATTGGTTCACGGTAGTCTGCATTAACGATATACTTGTGTACTCAACATCTGAGGAGGATCACGTGAGGCACATAAGGATGGTTCATGATGTACTTTTAGAGAACTAGCTTTATGGGAATCTCTCAAAGTTCCATTTATAGATTTAAGCAGTCCAGCTTTTGGAACTTGTTATCTCAGTGGATGGAGTGGAAGTGGACCCGGCCAAGGTCGCGATAGTGTTAGAGTGGGATCCACCTAAGAACGTGATTGAGGTGCAGATCTTCCTCAGGATAGAAGGTTATTATCATATATTCGTACCTTATTTATCTAAGATAACATCACTTATGATATCTTTGACTCAAAATGTAAATCATTTCATTTGGACAGAGAAGTGTCAGAAATATTTTCAGTAGTTGAGGTAGAGTTTGACAAGCTCATTGATCTTGAGATTTCCAGAGGAGGGTTTCAAGTATTTAGTGTTCATAAATGCATCATAAACCACGATTAGTTATGTCCTGATGCACAAGAAAGTGTTTATTACCTATGGTTCACATCATTTGATACAACATGAGTAGAACTATGTGCCCCGTGATGTTGAGTTATCAGCGGTAGTCTTCGCATTGAAGATGTGGTGACACTACCTGATGTGTGAGAATTATATTGTCTACTATGATCACAAGAGTCTCAAGTATATCTTCTCTTAGATGTATCTATACTTGAGAAAGAGGGTATGTCTTGAGTTCCTCTAGTAATATGACTTTGAGATTTTCTATAATCCATGAAAAGGGGATGTGGTTGAAGATGCACTTTTCAGGAGATCTAGTTTGAAGTTGTTGAATGAGGTGTCAGAGAAGTTAGCCTCATTACAGTTATCTTTTATTGATGGAGATAAAGAAACATACCTCCAGTCAATTTTTGTTACCCCTCCACTCTTATTTTGAGCTAGGGATTCACAACTTGGGGATACTGATAGTGAGACTTTACGTGCTCAGATATCAAAATGACATAATCTTGATGGATATAAAAAATGTTGGGAGTACGTCATTCTTTTCAGAGGACGTACATTAGTACAAGTGATGTTTTAGGGTGAGGTTATGAGAGACATTAGTATGTCCTATTTTTTGGTACATTTTATTGTGGAATAGATGTACCAAGACCTATGATGTCAGTCTTGGTGGACAGGGATAAAGAAAGGAGTTTCAGAGTCTGTTTCTCAATTCCTTACTTGTAGGAAAGTGAAGGTTGAAAACCATGTTCCAACAGGTTTAGATCAACACCTAGAGGATCAAAAAAAGAATTACAATGGGATATCAATGGTATTTTTGATGGGTATACCACGTACATCAAAGGGACATGATGCCATATAGGTGATCATTGACTGACTCACCAAGTCATCCCACTTTGTAGCTATCTAAGAACTAAGATCAGTAGAGAGATTGAGATGCCTCTATATTCAAGAGATAATTATACTACAGGGATATCCATTGATGATTATTTCAGATAGTGACACTTTCTTTACATCTCAATTGTGGAAGGGATTATAGGAGATTTTTGGGACCCAATTATGCTTGAGAACAACATTTCACCCACAAACGGATCACCAGATAGAGCATACCATTTAGGTTCTGGAGGACATGTTTTGGGCTTGAATGTTAGAATTTGGAAATAGTTGGGTGGATCACCTTCCACTAGTGGAGTTTTTATGAAATAATACATACCATTCCACCATTAGTATGAAGCCATTCGAGGATTTTTACGAGTGATTCTGTAGGTCACCACTTTGATGTACTGACTTTGGAGAGTCATCACTCATGTGCCTGGGGTTGGTGTGAATCACTACTGAGAAGGTGCAGATCGTTTAGGAGTGAATGATGATTCCACAAATCCATTAAAGTCTTATAATGATAGGAATAATAGGCCTTTGGAGTTTGAGGAATGAGACCATGTGTTCCTATGGGTTTCACCTAAATGGGGATTATAGATATTTGGTTAGGGTAGCAAACTATCTTTGAGATTCATCATCCCTTTTTAGATATTATGCAGAGTTGGCGAGGTGGCATACTTCTTATCTCTAACTCCACAGATAGACCAGGTACATAACATCTTCTACATGTCGTAGTTGAGAAGATACAAGCATGACCCATTGCACGTCATCAACTGGGGCCAGCTGGACATTGAGCATGGAGTGAATTTTGCTGAGTACCAAGTGAATATTGAATATCAGCGGGAGAGGATACTTCATGGGTGATCAATTCCCTTAGCATGAGCCTAGTTGCAGTATGGGAATCTCAAGTAGATAACTTGGGAGCGGGAGTCTTAGATTTATGCTCAGTAATCTCATAATTTTGAGTAGCCTTTGTTTTGGCTTTTCAGGGATGTAAATCCCCAAGGTGGGGAGAATGTAATGATTCAAATTTTCTATGTATAATTCTTAAAAATTATATATATTCATTTTGATACTAGGTGTTGAGACAGCGTGCGATTCCAAGGTCCGATGTGCCTGAAATAAATGTTTTAAAAAATATGCACTCTGGTTATCTTGAAAAGGTGTAATGCCTTTTAAATGGGTGCTTGGATCAAAAATCCAAGGGTAGCATTGAGTTCATAATAGCGGTATTACCCTAGGCATGACCTCACATTGGTCTTCGCAAGTCGACTGTGGAAAGTTGTCACATTCATTTTAAATGGATAAAATAAATTGATAAAATTTTATGTTATTTTCATTTCATCTATGCAACAATTCAGAAACATGTTTATTTTTAATAAACCCTTTTATAGAGATCCAATGTTCGGATCATAACCCTAGAATCATCTGGAGGCCCTAGAGAGAGAGAGAGATCTAGAAAATCCTATTGATATGTGATGACAACACTTTGGATCAGAGATCGATGAACACCATTCTTGGTAGATCTCACCAACGATGATGACATAGTGACCAATCTTCATCAGTGAGTGATCCAAAATCCAAGTATGATGTCTAATTTCGATTCTTATTTATTTTCCTTGATTCCTATGATGAACGCAGACTAATCCATGAATTGATTAGACCATGGATCAATTGTAATTGCGGGATGGGATGATATTTCTGGGTTTTATCATTAATTTATTAAAGATAATTATTTTTATTCATTCACTATTCTAATAATGATGAACCAAGATTGACATGAAAATTGATTGAGGCTCATACCTCTCAATTGTTGTACTTTTTCTCCCCCAATTTCTTGCATTCTTGAAATTCATTCTTCATTCTTCCACCAACATTTAAAAATCGATCAGTGTTCCTTAGATTCACAGTAAAAAGATCAGAAACTAAAAATTTAGCATCAGGGAAACTCAAAAGAGGTGTGATGATGATGGTAGCAGATGGCTCGAAGTGATTCATAAGAACATTTTCTTTGGGAGAGTTTCATCGAGAATAATTAAATCATATTTTAGAGATGATTGAAGGCCCAAAACCCATCTATTTGGTGTTAGGGTTGTCAAATGACTTTAGATATGGAGTTTTAAGGCAAACGGAAAATCAAAACGAGATCCGAAATATCAGTCGAGGTGTGATAAGTAAGAACATAGGTTTTTGGAAAACCCAATACACATAGTGTGTAGTCATTGCTAGATGATATGTGTTCATTGTTGGACGACATGGCATGTATATGGTAAGTACATAGACATTGGGTGGAGTACACGGGTTTCCTACACATTTTGTACTCCCCCACACCGCGTGGCCTAAACCAGTTGCATAGACTACCCCACGTACTGGTACACAGGTAGGTATATACGGGTAGACATCATGTATTGGCACATGGACATTGTGCATGGGCGTACCCCATATGGAAAAACATAGCGTGTGACTCCATCAACATGCAGTGTACCTCCTTTTCTACATGACATTTTCTAAGGACACAGTCCATTATACACGGGCAGTTCCCAGGTTCAAGGGAAATGGTGTGGGACCCTACTACACATCATGTACCCCTTCTTACATCACTTGATGCACTCATCCTCTATATCTTGGATAGGTCTCGTTATGGTTTGTTCCCTTTATTTTTTTCCTGAAGGTAAGTTCAAATCATTTCGTACTCATAGGACTATGATATCTTCCACATGACTTCCTGGATAGAGTTGTTGGAATCCCTCGAGAGGCCTAGGGTAGGATCATCTATTCATTCTTCATTAACTAGGTAGAGTTCTCGGTATCAACATGACCAACACTACGTGGGAATTGATCCCTTACTTAGAAATTTAATCCAGATTGAGTTGTTAGTATCACCCCTTATCTCTAGTTGTGATCCTCATATGTTGTATCATATCTATTTCAATATATCAGTTTATCTCTCTCATGGTGAGACTCGATGATTAGTACCTATTGGATAGACTTCATCAATGCTATCGGACTCAGGAGTGTGTTCTCCCTGATGAGTGCTTCGTGGAATCTTCAAGATAAATTTCTTGGGTAGGTATGCAATGGTTGTGGCTTACCTCTAGACTATGTGTCTTGGTTGAGTATACATAGATAATCTTATTATATGTTTTGTACACATATACTTGTATAGAGATGACTTTATCTTTCCTTTTTTGTATTTCTGTGTGGTTTTGGGGTGTCCCATTAAGTATTATTAAACTCACCCCTATAAGGGATTTTCTCACACATGTTCTGTCTTGTGCAGATGATCGGAATTTTGATGGAGTCTTAGTTGGACCAGGACTAGATGTTTCTTGGTGATACATGATAGACCGAGGTGTGTTCCTGTGTCTTTTATACATCAGTCCTAGTACCTTTTCCTTACAGTTTGGACTAATGTTATAGAATTCTTGTGGTGGGCTTTTATTTGGACATGTTTACTTTTATTTTCTTTTTTTGTACTCTTTTTGTGGGATATAGTGGTTTGAAGGCATTTTTTACTTATTTATTTTTATATTTTTTTCATTTTTTGGTCTTAGAGATGTGTGTATGTATAGGTACATAAGAAATTCATCCCATGTTAGTGATATGCCTACTACTCGGTGCTATTTACCAACCCTTTGACTATTAGAGGAGGGCTTGGGGAGTTGTAAAATGGGCCCCCATTGGGATAGGTCGTGAAAAAATCCATAAGGAAGAAATAGAAATATACACAACATCTTAACCCATAATAAGGATGTTGATGCCAAAAGTGGGGGCGAATCGAACATCCTAAAAGCAGTAGGGACTGCCTTGCGAAGACGGATCGTGAAGCACCCAGAGCCCTGCGACCGGCGCCAAAGATCCCCATCATGACTCACCACAAAGAAAGGAGGTGAGGCAGCTTCATGACCTCGTTTTATGTTCGTGATGACCAGCCATGAAGCAAGGATGTGGGACAGCTCTGCGAGCCCCTTTGACGTTCGTGACCTTCCACGAAGCAAGGAGGCGGGACAGCTCTGTGAGCCCCTTTAATGTTCATGACCCGCTGCGAAGCAAGAATTTGGGATAGCTCCGCGGCCCTCTTTGATGTTCACGACCTGCTATGATAAAAATTTCATCTTCGCGCTAAGCGAACCCTGCTTCGTGGCACCTCTTGCCTATAAATACCCAGCTCCACTCAAGCCCAAGGGACAGACTCTCCAACCTTTCACATTCTTAGCTCCTGAATCACGAATCACTTCTTTCTCTGTGAACCATGAGCTCCTCAAGTTACTTTTTCTCAGTGAAGTACCTCCCCCTTGGCCTTAATTGATCCTCTCTCCCGATAGGGATTCCTTTCATGAATCGTACGGGTCTTCTCAGAGGAAGGAGATCCCCAAGGAGACTTGGGTCTTTGTAGAGCACTTATGCTTCATGAAGTACCCTCCAGGTGCATGTACCCCAAGTACCAAGGCCGAGTCAATGTGCATCATGAAGAAAAATTCTTCACAATGCTATGATTTTAAAGGAACACTTGATTCATGAGGAATTTCTTCGTGAATCCCTCTCCACTTCACGAAGCTCCTCCCTTATGCACCTACACCATATTTCTAGCCTAGGCGACTGCACTTCGCGAAGCACATCCCTTCACGGAGTCCCTCCACTTCATGGGGAACCAGAGCTTCACAGGGTTTCAACCCATGAACCCCTTTTCTCTATGAATCCTTTTCTCATGTAGCCCTTTAGGTTTACATGAATCAATTCCAAAGTCCCTTGGCCGATACTTCCCGTTGCGTTGATTTGCCTCATGCTTCTTCACATAGGCATGCTAACGGCTATTGCTTCTTCGCATAGCCACGAAAATGTGGACCACGATGGGATCACATCACAACACCCCCCAACCACGGAATTACTGGTGCATTCCCTTCACCAAGGTGTAGAGGGTACCAGTTATGTAAGTCCTAGGGGTGTGGAATGAACCCACCTCATCCGAGTTACAGGATGTTAAACTGCCAAGCGCCATCGTCCTCAGCACATGACGTTAAACTGTGACTTCTTCCCATGCATCCTATGTGGGGAAAGGGAAACCACCCTAGTGTAAGCCCCTATCTTTCTTTCTAGGAGACATCATCCATGCCCCTCCTTTCTTCGGTGCCAAATCCCTCTCCGGCTGGGCTTTGTCACCACCAGGCCTCTGTCCTAGAGTAAGTCCCAACCTCTTCAGGCATCTAACCATGCATAATCCCATGTTATCTCTTCAGGATACTAACCACGCATAATCCCATGTTTCCTCTTAGGGATACTAACCATGTGTAAGCTCATATTTCCTTTTTGGGCCACTAACCATGCATGAGCCCCACTTCACTTCCCACAAATGCACCTTTCACGATGTGATCGTTAGGTCTCTACTACCTCTTTTTTCTCACATTGAGCATGAATCACATGGTCTTAGAGTAAGAATCAACCATAAAATCTTGGTAAGACTAGCGTGTAAGCCCCAAACACCCATCCTGAACTATGCAAAATTTGATCCTTTCCAAGGCAGGGTACGTCAGAAGCCTCCACGAGGTTCAAGCCCACCACCCCGGTCGTTCCGACCTCCTTCATGTCAGTTCACCAACACCTTGGGTAGCCTAGAGTGTAAGCCCCAAACACCCATCATGTACTATGTCGTCTTTGATCCTTTCCAAGGCAGGGTACATAGGAAGCCTCCACGAGGTTCAAGCCCACCACTCCGGTCATTCCAACCTCCTTCAAGTCGGTTCACCAACACCTTGGTTAGCCTAGAGTGTAAGCCCCAAACACCCATCTTGAACTACGAGGACTATGATACCTTCCAAGTAAGGGTACTTAGGAAGCCTCCAGAAGTTTCAATCCCACCACCCCGGTCATTCTAACCTCCTTCATGTCGGTTCACTAACACCTTGGGTATCCTAAAGTGTAAGCCACAAGCACCCATCCTGAACTACGAGGACTTTGATCCTTACCAAGGCTGGGTACGTAGGAAGCCTCCATGAGGTTCAATCCCACCATCCCTTGATCCCGACTACCATTAAATCGATTCACCCCCATCCTACCTGAAATTAAACTGTGACCTCGATCAGCGGTAAGCCGTTGTGCCCCAAGCAGCGGTAAGCCGTTGTTCCCCAAGCAGCGGTAAGTTGTTGTGTCCCTCAATCAGTGGTAAGCCATTGTATCCCGATCAGTGGTAAGCCATTGAGTATCCTATTCAGTGGCAATCCATTGTAATCCCCTTAGATTGGACCCACATATTTGGTCTATCCTAGTGATGTCAGACCAACCCGGGCTACTAACCATGCGTAATCCCCATACACATCATCGGGTTGTTTTCCTATGTGTACACCCCAATTCAAACTCATAACCTAACCTTTCCCTCAAGCCTATGTGTCTCGAGTAGTTCATGCCCCAACCCAGAGGTTCCACTTCCTTCGGGACCCATCCACATGTCCATTCTCATGTTCTGCCTCCTCAGGCATCCCATCACCCTCCTGAACTACACAGACTTTGATTCCCTATCATGGGGATACGTCGGAAGTATCCCTGAGACTCAAGACCAACATTATCGTCACCCTCACAGCGGTTCCATCCCATTCTCCACCCACTTCACTTAACCATCCATCATCCATCATGATTCTTATCTAGGTCTCCACATCAGGGTGAGGTCATGTCAACCCTTCTACACCAGTATATCATCCAAAGGTTACACTCATCTGATCCCCTCTAGTGAGTGTTCTGATCTATCCAATCCATCCTCTCTGGACATTAAGCTTGCAGCCTACCCTGTGTTAAACATGGGAAGCTAAGGAAAACCTCAGAGACATGTCTATGGCATATAATTTCTCACATTCGATATGGGATGCCTCGGGCTTCTGTGCCCACGAGAAGCCCTATAATAAGGGGAAGAAACCCATACATGCTAGTGTTCCAGCATCCAAACACGCCAGTGATGCCCAACGTAACTACTCCTCTGAATGAAGGTTTCTTCCCTGACTAGACCCTTTGGAATATCCCGACATAAGCAGTGTAATTTACTGGTGTCCATGAAAATATGATGCTTGGAAGAGTTTCACGAACAACATCTTAAGTCTATAAGGGAGACCCAGACTAGGTGACGAGTTTCAAGGAGGAATCCACATAATGAATAACCAAAATCCCATCATCCTATTTTGATCAAGGAGAATATTTCCCTAAACAAGGAACATATTCCTCCTGCCTTTGGAATGCGGAAATGCGGGACAACAAAGTTTCACTTTTCGTACTCATGTAGACAGATGTGTGTGCCCCGGAGAAAGCATCAGAAACAGAAATGGTGAACACGAAGTGAAGATATTCTCCTCAATATGGAGATTAGTAGCGTTCGAGGAATCTATGGACTAGCGCGTCACTAGATCCTGTTATCCGACGCTGGGTCCCATCAAGCAAATATCAAGCCTAGTGTGAAACTCACCAGAATTTTGGGCATTAAAGCTTTGGATATCCCGTTTTGTGACATTCTCAGCATGGACCCCTCTTACAGGTCATGGAAGATGGGATGGCATTGGGGCATTGGTCGTTGATTCCTTTTTCTTTCAGCACTGACAAGTTAATCTCCCTACTTTCAGGAATCAGGTTGCTACACCTGAAATGTGATCACCGCCTACCCACCGATGCAGGGGTAGGGGTAGTGCCAACACGGTAGTCCTGCGCATCTCTGCCTCTTCTGCAATGGCCTCTACACCTATGGCCATGGGGTTCCCACACCCCATCTCCCCGTCCAAGGTTATTCAGTGTAGGGTTATCAACGACCTCATGCGTCGTTACGAGGAGAAGGGGATCATCCCTATGAGGGATATGTCCCACCTAGATTTGGAGGAATCTGCACCTCATCATCAACGCCGCCCCCAAAGGCTGTGTAGGAAGCTTCTACTCTCCACCCCAAAATATAACCATTTCTAGAGCCTCTCCTCAAAACGCTTCAATGAATCCATGCCCTATGCCGATGAGGTAGGTGATGTATGGGCCATCTCACTCAGAGTCCCATTCCAGGGACTCCCAGCGAGGTCTCCCACCCAACCACGTCAACGCTGTCACCCGGTCTTACTGAATGAGGATCAATTAATTTACATGCTAGCACTACCGGCTATGGTCTGTTCGACCGGATGCTAGTATCGGACGCAAGCCAAAGAGGATGCCCGCCAAGGTTCTTCAATGTCAGCGGCTACTGTGGCCCGAGCCACCACTGACTCATACCACCAATTCCCTATATACACTAAGTAGGGGCACTTATACACATGACCTGAATCAAGGCCCCAACCACCCCACGGGCAGGCTGGGTCGACTCTCTTGGTCGCCGGCATAGGCAGTGGTCACCATGGACTAACCCACAGTGATGCCACCCAGTACGGAGGTCCTCCCCATACCACTACCATGGAGAGCACGAGCCTTCCCCGCTTTGAGGCTCGGCATGGCGGGCTGCCCCGTTCCACCTTCAATAAAAATGAGGGTCTTCCCCATGGTAGTGATGATCATAGTGGGGATCTATCCCATGCCCACTACACCGAGTATAGAGTCATTCCTCCAGCCCCCGACCACCGTTGTGGGGATGTTACACATCTGGTCTCTCTTTAATGTGGGGACCCTCCCCGAGTTTTCTTAGTAGTCGGCTATGGCCCTCCTCACCTCAACAACCATAGGGGTGAAGGCCAACCTTGCCTCACTAACTCCCAGCAAGGAGGTTCTACACGTGTTTAGATAGACTGGTACGAGGACCCTCCTCATACTGAGGTCGCCAGGGGAAACAAGTATGGAGGTCCTCCCCCATGTTCCTTTCAGTTACAGCGGAGGTATAACCCCTCCAACGCTACCCATGGAGTTCCTCCCCGTGTCCCCTTTGACATATGTCCTAGTTCTCCTCATACCCCAGCTTACTCAGGCGGAGACCCTCTCTGCCCTAGCACCAGTATGGCCAAACGACCTCGTGTCATAAATTTTCCCTATCCCGAAGGGCCATCCAAGGGCAGGAAGGCAGGTTGTCCCCACCATAAGAAGAATTATTAGAAGGTTCTGACAGGGATTAAACAATTCCACTTCTTAGACTCCGAATAGGAATAGGACTCAGCTCGAGAACCCTCCCCTTGCACATCTGAGTCAAGGGATGGGGTAGGAACAAGGTGCATCAGCCTCGTACTCCCAGAATACGAGGTCCACCGAATTCCTACCTCCCTCCATAGGTATATCTAGGAGGATGAAAATCTGGTGACCCTGTAGGTTGCGGTCATGCAATCACCATCATCGTCACCAGAAGCACTCTCTACCATGACAAGAGATCACAGAGATCTATTTTTGGGACCAATGGTGGGTGAGTAGCATCACTGCCTATCGCCTGTATCCCTAGACCCTAAGCCAAGAACTGCGGTGATCAGCCCGTCTTATCGTTATGTAGAGGCCAGCTTGCTACACTCTTCGGAGGACAGCCTGAGATTCGGTAGCCAGTCAGCCCACTCTTCGTACTCTCCACTAGCCAGCCTACCACCCCAGCAGTCTGCCTCAGTGCCACTACCAGTTCCTCAACCGACTCCAGTTGATGAGTGGGGTAATGAAGGGCCAGACCCAGAATTCGAGATGAGGAGCTTGTGGAACATCCTCACAGCAGACAACTTCCCTGAGATATTCTGGCCCGTGGAAGTGCCGAATTCCAGCACGTCGGAATCCCTCACCCCAGAGGAAGTTGAATTCTTCTGCCAAACCCTTTGTGTGATGAACTTCTTACTTTTTCATCAGTGAGTGGTTTATCCCAGGAGCCAGCACATTTTGAAGACGTCGGCGAGCAATGTTGTCTAGTTGATTTGGCTTCACTCCCTATGGCCCAGTGCCTTGAGTCATCATGCATCTATAAGGCCCTCCAACCGCAATGCATTTAGAGTTTCAAGGTACTCTACAAGGTTATCAAGGAGGCCTCCCCCATGCACAAATCCATAGCTAGGGGTAGTATGCTTCCCTCATCTTCAGTACTATCCATCTGTAGCCCGACTCGCTAGGCGATATCAAGGGTATTCCCCTCAGAAGGGTCACAGTCAACATGGCTAACATAGTGGACAAGGAGGATGAAATAGAGCTTCTTGATGGGGACTTACCCCCCGAGGGCGTTCCAGCACTACTGGACCCATCGGGAAGAGTTACTCACCAGCAGATGAATCTACTGGGTCTCCCTATACCCACCAAGGCATTAGTGATTAGCCGGAATTCCGGTAAGGGTAAAGAGTATGTCATAGCTACCAAACACTCTGACCCATCAACCTCAGTGTAGAAGATGGAGTAGGACCCTGAGAAGGCCACATTGCACCAACAAATTGCCGAAAAGAAGAAGTTAGTCAATGGTCTCTTGGATGAATGCGCTGCAGAGTGATGTCCAAAATACAACAATCCAAGACCAGTACAGAAGGGTCAGGAACAACTTCTCCTCGGCAAGCTACCTCCAGGTAACCCGGACCATGCTACTCTCACAGATGGGGTTGAATCCAGAACTTACAGCAAGAGGGAACTGAATGTCTCTCCAAACCCTCCCGAACGGCGCGACAATCCAAGGCACACAGCTCAGGCTCCCCCAACCGCGCCGAGGGTCATGCCACCAGCCGCACCATGAGCCTCTGGGCCTTCTTACTATGTTGAAGAACCCGCCAACGCACTCATGGTTAGGAATCCCTATCAAGACAGGGACCCCAGCCAAGATGATCCAATGGAAGCATTCATTTACTACCTAGAGTCTTCGTAGATGCGACAGGTGGAAATCCCACCTGATGGTAAGCCATATCCAGCATGGGTGGATGATATGTAGGCACTGCCGGGTTTTGGGAATCCCACCTTTTCCCCCTTCAATGGGACAGGGGACCCACCACATCATCTGGCCCACTTCACCTCAAGGTGTGAGCCCATGTTAGGTACTCCAGTGCAGGAGGAGGCTGCCAAGATCTGATGCTTTGTGCAGACATTGGAGGGGCCTTCGTTTGTCTGGTATAGCTAGCTCCCCATCGGATCGATAACCAGCTGGGAGGACCTCCGGAGGCAATTCCTTTACTAGATCAGCTCCACCACATGGAAGACAAGCATCGAAGACCTCTTGAAGTGAAAATAGAGGCCCGATGAGTGTGTCACAGACTTTATCTCCTGGTGGAAAGGACTTACATACTCCCTTGACATGCAACTGAGTCAGGAGAGATTACTAACGATGTGTGTGGGAAATGTTAAGACAGAACTGGTTCCCTCTATGATCACCCAGAACTACCTTGGAGGATTCTGAGGCTTCTCTGATAAGGCCCAGCACCTGGAAGAATTCCTTTAATAGGACATCTAGGCACATTCATTTCCCCTGTAATTCCTACAAGGGGGGCTGCTAGAGTTGATCCCACCACGGTGGCCCAAATAGAATCCCCCAGATAGCTAGAATTATTACCCATGGATCCACCTCCGCAACCTCGCAGAGGCCCGCCACCATAGGTGCAACCTCCAGCCCAGTAGTGTCCTCCTCAGAACTGATAGGTGCCCCCACGTAATGCACCGCCAATTCCTAGGCGGGACAATCAGGCTTCCCCTCCTCGATAGGCTCAGCCAGCCCATCGTCAGAGCCAAACTCCAAGGCCCCCTTTTTGGACAGAAGAAACTTGTCATACTCGTTCAATGATAATCAGGTCCCCAACTATTTCTGAAGTTTCTTGGAGTAGGGGAGTTTGCGTTTTCTGGAGTGCAGAAGACTAGAAGAGGCACACATCACTGATCGTCTCAACTACTGCCTCTATCACCGAATCCTGGGGAAAACTCTCAAGTAGTGCTATGACCTCAAAGACTGACTTCAAGACCAGGTTGATAATAACATAGTCAGGTTGGTCCTGGCCCCGGCACAAGTGGCATTCATCGTCGTAAGGCTGGACAGTAGTAGTGACAATGAGGGCGAGTGGCAGCAGGTGTCTAACCGCGGGACCTAGAAGTATGATGACTGTATGGCTCACAAAATGATCACCCATTCCCATGGTATCATATGTGCATGCCTAAATCAGCTAGAGCCTTTTGAATATGTATTCTCCACTTCTACATAATCATCTCAGTCAGCCTCTTCCCAGAAGAGCAAGCATCAACGGCGCAAGGGAAAGCCACACACCCCGCTAATACCATCATCATCCCATACTTTCAGTGACTTTATGCCCCTGGATATAGGGATCCCTCCCAGAATCTTCCCAGTAGCAGATGACTCTTCAAGTGACAGTTAAGGGTATGCTTCGGTTAACACTGTAGAGTTGGTAAACCCCTACATGACTCCCGATGACGGGGAGTGCCAGGCGGACCTCCCTAACATCCCTAGCTGACGCTAGCGTCAGCGGAGCTGCGGCTACATGTGTCATCAAGGAACATCAATTGGCACCTCAAGCTAGGCCGTTCATGCCACTGAGACGAGATAGTAGGCCCAACGTAGAGCTTAGCACACACATCCTCCACATCTATCGCCATCAGGCCCACCTCCACCGCCATTTGTGCTACTGGACCAAGCAGAGTCACTAAGACCTCGCCATTATCAGCCACGCTCCACTACGAACCGGTCTCAGTCAGCTAGCCTCGGCACATTAGTCACTCCACAGGCTTCAAATAGTTATCATCGAGATATTCCCCGCACCAGTCAGTCATCGGCCTAGCTGGTAGGGTCCACCATACTGCCTGACATAGAGCGACCTCCTACAAGCATAAGTTCATGTCTGGTGCAGAAGTATGATGTTATCAAGCATCTTTCTAGTATTCTAGAAAGTCTCTCTATCCTCGAGGCCCTTCTCCTATCGTCAGATTTTTGTGAGGCCCTTTCCAAGGCTTTAAGAAGCCCCATCCAGTTCTAGACGGAGGTAGCAGCCGCATAGGCCTTTCACACAGAGGCTCTCGAAAATGAGGAATTACAGGATATCAACTCATTATTCAGAGAATATGAAGGTTCTCTTATACAGGGGCACATCCTCCCACTGTACATCACCAACTGGTTCAACGGTGTGAAGGTTCGCTACTGTCTTTTTGACACATGCTTCGAGATCATCCTTATCACTGCACAGATACTGTGGAAGCTGGGGTTACTTGAGGATGATCTAACCCCCTCTAACCTGAAAATCCAAGGATATGAAAGGACAGAGCATACCCCAGTGGGAAAGATCAACTTGAAGACCCAGTTTGGTGGCCTAGTTGTGAGTACCGAGTTTATGGTTGTCTAATAGGACACCGCGTACAATGCATTGATGGGATGAACATAGCTCCACCTGCACACGGAGGTTCACTCAATGTATCACTAGTGCCTAAAGTACTTCCTTAATGGTAGAGTGGGAGTGCTCCAAGGTGGCGCATCTCCTTTTTCCTCTTGTGAAACCCGCTACCTGGATGCTGACTATTACAAGAGCAAAGACAAGCAGATTCAGGCTAGTGAGTTCAAGCATGTTGTGGTTGCAACCGACCCCTGGGCAGGTCTGGATGACACATATGTCTTCCCGATCCATAGATTGGAGGCCACAACCCGTAATATGGGGAAATTTTGTGTTGTCTCTGGCATAGGGGGAAGTATATTTTCAGGTCCAAGTGACATCGGCAGATCACTTTTTTTATTATATGAATCAGGACTCGGTGATCACTGAGCCCCCTACCCCCATAAGGTATCGGGATGTCCACCCCATGGCAATGGCAGTGCATCATACGTGCCTGTTTCACCGGGATGGAATTAATCAGCTCAAGACAATGCACCACTACTGCTTTGAAATCATCAAGAGTGACCCCTTGGGCCAAAGACTAGATGGGATTGGGTTGAAAACCTTTATTGATATGGTTTTGGAAGTATCGGAATCTCTCAATGCAGTGACCGCTACTGCTCAGGAAGGTACCTGCCTCTCTTCAGGATCTGCCAACCCAGAGGAAGCTCCTCCTACTGGGGATCCCTCCTCTACAATTGAAGAAGAGGATCTGGAGGATGCTCCCCCTACCTTTGAAGACGGTGTTTCTACCACGGTTGATGGATTGGTATAGGTGAACCTCGGTAGTGAGGCAGATCTGAGACCCATGTTGATCTATGCTGCCATGCCTCTCGAGGAGCAGCAGCGGTACATAGACTTCCTGAAACAACATTGTGATGTATTCTCCTAGAGCTATGATGAGATATGAGGGCTAGATCCTCAGGTATCCATCCACCACCTTGGTCTCCTGACAAATCATAACGAGTTCAAGTGGCCTCCCAGAAAGATGCACCCTTCTCACGGTGCCATGGTCGAGGCTGAAGTTGACAAGCTCATCAGAGCCAACTTTATTAAGGAGGTCTAGTACCCCATGTGTCTAGCCAACATTGGTCTAGTCAAAAATAATAATGGACAGATCAGATTCTGAATTGACTTCTGAGATATCAATTGTTACTTTCTGAAGGATGATTTTCCCCTTCCTATGATGGAATTGTTGATCGATTATATGGATAGGTTCCAAGACCTCTCCTTTATGGAAGGTTACTTTGAATATAATCAGATCTGGATGGCCCCCAAGGATGAGGAGTCTACAGCCTTCAAAGCACCACAAGGTACGTTTTGTTACCAGGTCATGCCCTTTGGATTAAAGAATGCAGGTTCCACCTATCAGCAGCCCATGCATCGCATATTCAAGCCAATCCTTGGGACATTGGTGGAATGCTATGTGGATGATCTGGTGGTCAAATCTTGCCAGCTCCATGACCATATCAAAGATCTTGAGAAAGTGTTCATCTTCCTCCATTCTCGCCACCTGAAGATGAACCCATTGAAATGTGCCTTCAGGGTCACCTCCGGAAAGTTCCTCAGCTTTTTTTTCAGGTATCAGGGCATCGAGATCGGCCCAGAGAAGATCAAGGCCATCATCCAGATGCCTCCTCAAAGTAATATTTGGGAGCTTCATGTTTTCCAAGTCCACTTATCCTACATACACCGATTCATTGTGAATCTGGCCAGCAAGTGTAATCCCTTTTCTCGGCTCATGAATAAAGGAATTGCCTATGGATGGGATGAAGAGTGCCAGACTGTGTTCGAGGAAATCAAGCAGTATCTTCTCTAGACATCGGTCTTGATTCCTCCCATATCTAGAAAGCCATTGGTCATTTATGTGACCACCCTAGAATGATCTCTTGACGCCCTTCTCGCCCATAAGAATAATGAGGGGACAGAAAACAGCCTTTACTAGCTCAGCCTTAGGCTCCTTGATACGGATACTAGATAATCCCCCATAGAGAAGAGTTGCCTTGTGCTGGTATCCGCAGTATAGAAATTGTGGCATTGCTTACAGCACTATGAGGTAAATCTGGTGTCTCGGGTAGACCCACTGAAGTACATTCTGAACTGCCCCATGTTGACTGGTCGTCTTGCTCGGTGTGCAGTTATTCTTCAGCAGTTTGATATCAGGTTTGTCCCTTAGAAATCTATTAAGGTACAAGCATTGGAAGACTACCTTTCCACCCATCTAGCTCCTGTTGACCAGTCCTTATATCTCGATTATCCTGATGAGGAAATCCTCTCAGTAGATCATGACATGTCATGCTGGCAGATGTACTTTGATGGTGCTTTCTAGAGTCCCACTGGTAGGAAGCTCAATGACCCCAGGCTCAACAGGGTAGGCTTGGGTATCGTCTTTATTACCCCAGCACAAGTAATTCTGCCGTACTCATTCCCATTGTTAGAAGGTTGCACCAACAATGTGGTGGAGTATCAGGCTCTTATTACTGGCATTGATTTGTCCCTCGAGATTGATGTTCCTCATTTTCATGTGAAAGGGGATTTCGAACTAGTCATCAAGCATATCAATGGTGACTATGTCGTCAGAAATCTAGAGCTTGTACCATTTTTGGAGCGCACTCTCCAGCTAATGGCCTAGTTTCCATCTCGACCGGAAGTTACTCATGTCCCTTGATCTCATAATGTTCAAGCTGACACCCTGGCCGGCCTAGCTGCATCACTTGCAGAGCCCGAGCTGGATGACATGATTAATCACGTGACACATTAGACAGTTATTTCTCCTTTCACCCCAGTTGACAACGAATGCCAAAAGGTGAGCCATATTACTGCTGGATACTCCATGTCAGGACCCTCAGGTCCCTTAGATACAGTGGTTGGACCGAATCTTGATTAGAGATCCACCTTTGTTGAGTATCTCAAAAATGGTTACCTCTCAACTGATCGGGTCAAACACGAGCAAATCTGATGTTGTTCACTGTAGTTTACCCTCCAAAGTGGTCCCAATCTTGAGAAAATACTCTAAAAGCATGGGTTTGATGGTGTTATCCTCCATTTCATCCAAGGCGTCAAGATTTCTCAGGTCATGTAGGAGTTTCACGCTAGTTTCTATGAGGCTCGTCAAAATGGGCCAAAGTTATATCACAAGATCCAGAGGCTGGGGTAATTTTATCCCTCCATGATCCAAGATTTCATCGAGTTTTCCAAAAGATGTCATGCGTTCCAATTTCATGCCAACTTCTATCATCAGCCACCGGAGCCTCTCCACACTTCCAAGTACTCTTGGCCCTTTACAGCCTGGCGACTGGATGTCATGGGACCATATCCACTGGCGATAGCTCGCCAGTGTCAGTTCATCCTGAATGCTATGGATTTCTTTTCCAAGTGAGCAGAATCAGTCCCACATAAGGAGGTCAATCCCCATTCCATCATTGACTTCATGATCTCCAATATCATCTGCTGGTTTGGAGTCCCTCACGCCGTCCTCACTGATAATGGAACCAACTTCCGGGTGGCTGAGTTGAAGAAGTTGTACACCAAGTACAACATCCATTCTAACCATACCTCCTACTATCACGCACAAGAAAATGGGAAGATTGAGTCATTCAACAAATCCCTCTCTAACATTTTGTAAAAAATGGTTGGCTAGAATAAGAAGAGTTGGCCAGACAAGCTCCCCAATGACCTCTAGGATTATCGGAGGATGACTCGTAATTCCACCCAGGTGACACCATACTCCCTTGTGTATAGAGTAGAGGTCATCCTACCTATCGAGATTCAGTTTTCTTCATTACACACAATGGTCAATGATCAGAAGGCGCCAGATAAAGTAGCTGAAATTCATCTGGCCAAATTGGAAGCACTTTATGAGAACAGGCTTTGTGCCTTGCACAATCTGGAAAGGCATCAGAATAAAATGGCTAGAGCTTTCAACAGGAAGGTATGCCTCCTCTCTTTCCTGAAAGGTGATCTGGTACAGCCCTCATCACACCAATGATACCTGGTAGGAAACCACCAAAGTTGGATCCGAAATGAAAGGGACCTTTTGTTGTTCACAATATTTACCCCAATGGTGCATACTAACTGGTGACAATGGATGGTGAGGGTATAACTCCTACCACCAATTCCAAGTTCCTCAACAAATACTTTTCTTGAGTTGAGGGGTCCCACATGAAAATAAATTGTATGGTCCTACACGAACTTAAACTGGATGGTCCCGCACGACCCTGAACTGCATTATGGTCCTACATGACCTTAAACAGTATATGGTCTGACATAACCCTAAATTGTTTGGTCCTACATGACATTAAACAGTCGGGTCCTGCATGACCCTAAACTGCTTCATCCCATATGATGTTAAACTATTCATCATCCTCACCACATGATCTTAAACATCATGGAAATTTAGAACTACGTATGGCGTGATTCCCATTCACAAGGGATAGATTGGAACTCTCAAGCATTTCATCTTGAGCCCATCCCCCACACTCTTCTCTTTGACTATCCCCACTGGGTATAGTTCTCTTAGAGGATCCTTGCATGATATGGTGTAGGCTTCCTTATCCCCACTCATGTTAGGATTATGAAGGTCGCACCATGTGCCCACTCCCTATTCTTTTATCCTCTCATGTCCTCACTACATGACACTAAACTACATGGCCTTCAAGAGCTACATACAGCTTGATTCCCAACCTCATGGGATATGTAGGAATTCTCATAAATTTCTTCTATTGGCCCATCCAAAACGCCAAAATCTCCCCTCAGGTCAAGACATATGGTGTGGTGTAGGCTTTTTCCCCAATTCATGTCGAGCTCATCTCGATCCTGCCATATGTCCCACCCCCAGAGGTTTCTGCCTCTTTCACAGATGGGCACAATTATGCTTCAACCACTCCTTTGATTGGGACTCCATCATCTTTCCCTTCCAAAAGGGCCCCCGATCAGTAGGGATTGTAGGCCCGAGGTCTCTCCTACCACTTCGGGCCAATGCCCATGAGGATGTTGAGCAACAAATTGATACAAGTCCCATATTGTGAATATGGTCAGTGGTTGATGCTCATTTGTTTTCCCATTCCAGGTCACTACAAGGATGCTATTTTTTGAATATGGTCAAAAAAATCCTTTATAGTTAGAGCCACCCCAAGATATCTCAAACATTGAGTGTAGTGGTTCATTTTTTCCCATTGTATCTCTTAGTGGTGAATTCCCTTCGGGTGATGCCAGTTCTTAGACCATTATGGGGAAAAAGTCGAGTCTGGCTCCTTATTTCCCACACCGAGCACTGCTCATGTGGGCTTAGGAGCTGTGATGAGGCAGTAACCACACAAGAGGTCATATGGCTACAGATGGCTGGGATGCCTAGCCTTGGGCCCCTTGGCCTTTTCTGGCACCTTTACCTTTTCCATCCCCTGGCCCAACTTCTCATTTAAGGTTTGGGTGGTGTGGTGAAGACCCATGTCCTCATTCACGTCGGGCTAATTCAACATGCTATACATATCACCTTGAGACATACCTCCCTTCATTTATCATCCATCCCGCAAGAAGAGGCCCTTCCATGCTTCACGTGCCCCATCATTTGGGTTCCAGTCATCCTCTATATTCAGAAGGGCCCCCGAATGGCATGGACGCTCAGACCAAGGGATTTTCTACCATTAAGGGCTGACTTCATTGAGCATTATGGGTGAAAAATTGATATGAGTATCATGTTTCGAATATGGTAAATGGTTGATGGTCAATTGTTTTCCCTGAACTCTAGTCACATGAGAGTGGATACTATGTTGTGAACCTATTCAATAGTTGTATTCAATCATTATTTCTTCCTGGTGGTCTTCCATAAGCATGATGGTTCACCCCTTTTTCCCACACATATGAAATTAAACTAGGAATATGTGGTCCAAGATCTATGAACCTAAAATCAGATCACCTTCGTCCTCACTGCAAGATGTTAAATTTCAAACTAGGTGGGACTTCCTATCTAAGGCCTAGCCTCAGGCCCCTTGGCCTTCTCTGGCCCCCAGCCCGAGTTCTCCCATGGGATTGTATGGTGTGGTGCGGACTCATGCCCTCATTCACGTCAGGTTACTCATTGTGCCTTACACCTCCCTTGTTTGGGTAACTTGCCCCTTTATTTATCCTCATTGCAATACATTAAACTGCAAACTGTCTGAGACTTCCTGTCTAAGGCCCATCCTTAAGTCCCTTGGCCTTCTCCGGCCCCCTGCCTGAGTTCTCACACGAGATAGTACGGTGTGGTGTAGACTCATGTCCTCATTCATGTCAGGTTACTTGATAAATCTTACACCTCCATTGTTTGGGGTAACTTACCCCTTTCTTCGTCCTCATTTTAAGAATTTAAACTACAAACTAGCTGGGACTTCTGATCTAAGGCCCAGCCTTAGGCCCCTTGGCCTTCTCGGGCCCCGACCCAAGTTCTTACTCAGGATTGTATGGTGTGGTGCGGACTGATGTCCTCATTCACGTCGAGTTACTCTCAACGTCTTACACCACCTTTGTGAAGGGTATCTTACCCATTTGCATCCTTACTTCATGATGGTAAACCACACATTACCTCCTTCAAGAACTATGTGTCGCTTGATTCCCATCCTCATGGGATATGTAAGAATTCCTGAATGTCTTGACTTCAGGTCCAGCCCCATCTCTTGGAGATCTTCCTTTCACATTCTCCCCTTAGCCAACCCTTTCCCAGGGAGGAGAGTATATGGTGTGGTATGGGATTATGTCCTCATTCACATCGAGTTTGTAAAGACCAAGCCATGTACTTCTCCCTCCTCATATTTCTCTATCCCCTTATTCTATACTTGTCTTTTCAAGCCATCCTCTCCTAAGATGAGCCCCTCGATCCTCCTCAGTGATTCACTAATGTGCCTAAGGGTACTCTGGTTTAGCACCTAGAATATTAGATTCTACCCAGACATGCTTTCACCCATTTCTTAGGCTTCATATTCCCCTTCATTAGGGATTTCATCACCTTTCACATCCAAAGGGACCCCTAAATGGCATGGATGCTCAGCCCAAGGGCCCTCCTACCATTATAGGCCAAAATCCTCGATGGTTCTGAGCAACAAATTGATACATGTCCCACATTGTGATTTTGGTCAGCGGTCGATGCTCATTTGTTGTTCCCATTCTAGGATAACGTGATATGGATGCTATGTTTTGAACATGGTCAATAGTTATCCTCCATCTTCATGCCATCCCCTTCAATCCTTGAATACTGGATACATGATTCACATACTTCTCCACCTCCTCATGTCTAAATGGAATCTTAACACTCCTGGCACTATCCCTTAGTGTTCATTCTCATGTTAGGAGGAAAAAACATGTGGTAAAGGCATCATTAAAGGTTCCACACTGATTTC
Source organism: Viscum album (assembly GCA_963277665.1). Classification (NCBI taxonomy): domain Eukaryota; kingdom Viridiplantae; phylum Streptophyta; class Magnoliopsida; order Santalales; family Viscaceae; genus Viscum; species Viscum album. The sequence goes on from OY728163.1 coordinate 879,662,184, forward strand.
CCTTTGGAGTGCATTCTAGGAATTGAAAAAAAATCTCTTCTGCCCTTATTTCCCTCACCGATTTTGAATCACAAGGGCATAGGGATCGAGTTGAGGTACACACTTACTTGGAAGGTTTTCGCTCCTCTATGGCCTGAGCTCTAAGACCATAAACTATGATCCCTTTTAGAACTAAATACAGCTTGATTCCCATTCCCATGGGGTACGTAAGAACACCTATACATCTTGTCTTTGGGTCCATCTTGAGTTCCACTAATTTATCCTTTATGTTCTACCCCTGGGGCTTTAACTCTTACGGTACTGTGTGGCGTGGTATGGGCTTCTGCACCCATTCACGTCGGGTTTGTGTTAGTTGCACCATGTACGCCCCTTTCTAGGAGTTATCCCCCTTAATTCCTATCCCACATTACATTAAACTATATTTAGTCCTGCACGACATTAAAAGGAACCTTCAAGAGATACGTGTGGCTTGATTCCCATCCTTATGGGATACATATGAACACCCGAACATATCGTCTATGGGTCCAGTTTCACTGAGATCCAGCTTCTCCTGTCCCATGTCCTTTAATTTTTTATGGCCCCTCGACCTGAGGTTTCTTTTACGGAATCATGCACAGTATGATGCGGACCTCATCCTCATCACATCGGGTATGCTTTATCACACCGTGCACATTCCCTTTCGAACCTCATACTTCTTGTATATGTATATTCCATAGAATTTAGACTATGATACCCTATCCCACATGACTCTAAACTATTACATCTATCCTACACAACATTAAAAATGCATGGTTGGTTCCATCACATGACCCTAAACTGTGACATTATCATCTTGGCCACATGACTAAAAACAACATTGCATCGTGATATCCTCACTCGAGGAGGTATCATGTTTGGTATTAGTCATTCAATATACCATTTTTCAACTCCTTCACATGTATTGATTTTTGTAGTGATGTGTGTAATTTCTATCCTAGGTCCATCGCTACACAAAGAAACACTCATTCATCCTAAAGGAAAAACAATATCTATCAAATACTGCTTATTTTTGTGTATGGTTCAGACCCGCAAAACCTTATTAAACCTGGCACTATTATCCCACCATTCCATCTTAAGAACTACATGCGTCTTGATCCTCATCCTCATAGGGTATGTAGGAATGCCCATTCACTTTGCCTCAGGCCTATCTTAACATTCGTTTTCGGTCCCTCGACCTAAAACCTTCCCAAGTAACACATGGTGGTCGGGACCCCAGGTTCCCATTCACGTTGGGTTTTATAATTACCCCACCATGTGTCTCCTGCGTTTCCTACCATCCATGATCTGACCTCTATGACCATAATCTAAGACTGCTCCATGTCCTTACCACAAGACGTTAAATTGAATTACATCTTTCAAAACTATATGCGGCTTGATCCACATCCTTAGGGGGTATGTAGGAACGCACAGGCATTTTTGTCTCCGGGTCCATCCCCAAGAATCTACAAATCATGTCCCTTCTTTTTCGGCACCTTAGCCCGAACTTATCTGGGAATATGTGGTGTGGCGAGTACCTATTAGGTTCTCATTCACGTTGGGTTTTTCAATAGCCACACTATATGCTTCCCATATCTTTTCCCAGTGTGGTCTGAGTTCTATGACCCTAAACTAAGATCTCCCTACGGGAACTGTGCATCACGTTTGGTTGTTTTTCCTCCCTACACACAGTCCATTAAATCAATCCACCCTTAATTATCCACCCCAGGACCTTAAGCTGAATTCGTGCGACCCCAAGACCCTTGTCCTTGGGAAGGGACTCGACTCCCTCTATCAAATGTATCTCATTGTTGTACTCGGATGTGTTTTGACAAAGAACCTGAAGTGTGAAATTTTGACAGGGAAATTCCCCTTGTTCCATGTCCAAGATTCGTGAGCCCGTTATTTGGATCCTCATCTTCTTCCACATCCGAAGGGACCCCCTTCACAGCCTAGTCTCGTGCCACCTCGGCTCACCTACCGTTTTAGGCCAACGTCCCTGAAGAACCTGGATGACATTTGCGACAGATCCCATGTTTCGAAAATGGTCAACAGTCGACCCTCATCTATCTGTCCCCATTCCAGGCTAACATGATATGGATGTTGTGTTTTGAATGTGGTCAACAGCTATCCCCTATCGTCACACCACCCTCATTGTGGTACAGATCTCGAGCATCATGATTCACAGATTTCCACTTCCTTATATTCAAGTGGAATTCCAAAATAATCATCTTTACACCTCCAGGCATCTAGGTGCGCTATATAGGCGGGTCAGCATCTGTGGGATGTCATTCACCTAGTGTCCCATCAACCCTAATGTGTGTCTCCCTGTTCTAGGAAATTCTCATCACTACTTCTTGTTTCCCACATTGAGCATGACTCACGTGGGATTAGTAGTTTTGGTAGGACATGTACTGGCACAACCACATCACACGCACCTTTCCTCATCCTGTATGACGTTAAACCGCTCTCTTAGAACTATGTACTACTTGATTCCCATTCACATGGGATACATAGGAATGCCCGTCTACTTTTCATTGGTCCAAGACTAATTTTCATTCTTGGTCCCTTGACCTGAAGAGTTTCCTCCGGGGATACGTGGTGTGATCTGCACCAAGTCCTTATTTACGTCGGGTTTATAACTACCACACCACATACTCCCTTTCTAGGATATTTCCTTTCACCCCATGTCCAATTGTATGACATTAAACTTCCTGAGTTCATATGTCCTCAACGCAAGACATTGAAATGTGGTTCTACCCTGAACAAGTTCGGGATGCCCTATATTAACCATGGCATGCATCAGTTCCCTCTCCAGAAAGGATTCTCCCTACCAGTGTTAATCTCTAACCACATTTTTTCCAAAGAACTATGTTTTTCTTGATTCCAATTCTCATGGGATATGTAGGAACCCCTAGACATCCTATCACTGGGTCCAGTCTTAGGAACCATAATTCCTGTTTCCCCCTCCTTTTTCAGTCCCTTGACCTGAGCTCATTTGGGAAACCATGAAATTACAACTTTACCCTAAACAAGTTCGGGGTGCCCCACGATAACATTGGGAGGAGACAGTTTCCTCATCAGAGAGGTCCTGTTCATAAGTATGTATGATCCCTGATCAGACTGATGTACCCACCTAGTGCATTTCCACCCCGGTGGCGTAATTTCAAGAGTGTTGGACTCTAGTCAAATAACCCATCACTCCACTCTCAATGCTTTTTGTAACCTTTATTCTGATCCTTATCCTATTTCATGTCTATAGGAAACCCCTAACACTATGGATTCATAGCCTATGGATCACCTACTATCCTCGGCTAATGTTCTGGAAGATTAATGGATTACATTTTGAGTCAAGCCCCGTGTTTCGAACATGGTCAGCGGTAGGCCCTCATTTTCTATCCCCATTACAGGATAACGCAAAAAGGATACTATTTTTCAAATGCGGTCAATAGTTATCCTTCATCATCACACCACCCTCATAGTGTTCCGAATATTAGTTATTGTGATTCACACATTCCATTCCCCCATATTTTAGTTTTATTCTAGTTCCCCTAGCATCACCCTATTCGTGCATAAGAGCACACTGGGAAAACCTGTAATTTGACTATTCTGAGAGCTTCATTCTCTAGTCAGGTCTCTCCCCCCTCCCCTCTTCTTGGGAACCCGGAATGGTTGTTTAGACCCCGGATTCCCAAAACTCGGTCAACACTCTTATGTTCAAACGAAATAACGTAGTGATCATTCCTTTTTTCTTACACTAAGCTCCACCTGCGTGAGATTAGGAATTGATCACTCGGTGAATCACGAATATAACAGACGCGTGTAAAACTAGTACTAATAACGGAACTCATGTATGTTATGGAATCCAAAAAATCTAAGCATGAATGTGTGTTATAGGGTTTGTGATCTTTACAGCACCCAAGGGTCTACCCCTACCATGGAAGAATTAACAATGTTAAAAGAAAGTTGCAGCTCCGCCACCCTCCAGCTTGTGGAATCCAGGATTTGCTGCCACCTGTTCAGTTCTCGCTCCTCCTCAGCAGCTATGGGGCACAATTCATTGGCTTCAATCTAGTCTTACTCTACGTTGGTTCAGATGACAGTTATTTCCTTGGATGCTCACCTCAGACCCTCTTCGGCCTTTGCTAGCTGGGCCATCGACCACAGTATCATCCCCGATTACGTGATAAGGGTGGCTGAGTGCTCGTCCGCCCGACTCTGCAATCGCAGAGCCTCATCTTTAGTCTCTTGGATATTCTTGATGTTCACTGCCTTCCTCTGCTGCCATCCCACACTAAGGCCACGATTGTACTCCCGAATCTTCTCTGCCATATGATCTCGAACGAGCAGGTGGAGACGTCGGGCATCCACTCCCCCAGTACATAGTTTGCGCAATCGCGAGCGAAGTCTTTCCATATCATCTAGCCATAGTGCTTGGGGTGTTATTAACGAAGTTCTTAATTGGATTCCATGATCGTTGATAGACTATTTTTATATCCTCTTCATCAGAGGCCATTTCATCCCAGTCAGCACGGTTGGCAGGCTCATATACGAGGAACACCCTCAGGAACTCTTCAGCAGGGTCCACGTCTGGTGTTTGGTTGGGCATGGTGGGACCTGGGATATCTTATCGATCCTCATCATTAGATCCCACCTAAATGATCTTAGGCACATCCCCACTCATTTTCCCACCAGTGATCGGGAGAGACGCGGTTCTATCGGTCTAGCTATCCTCCTCCACGATCACCAGCATTTCTCTGGGAAGGACACCACCAGAATCCCCAACCAACCCGGTTAAGGTGGCCCATGCCATTTGAATAATTGTGCACACCCAAAAGGTCTTGGACATCAGTTGACATGGTCAGTGGGTGACAATCATGAATTTTTTAGAAGATACTTACAGAGATCGAATTCCTGGTCTCATTCTTGGCTTGATGTCATTGGGACCCCAAGGCATGGCACCCCGTATATTATGGGATGATCTGAAAGCTTCTAGAGGGGTCACCTCAGGCTTCCTAGACCTTACAGACATAGAAATTGATACATCCACAGGTGTGGATCCCGAAGGCCCCGCATATGCATCCACTACTAGACGAGAACGGGTTCTGTGAATTAGGATTTCCTACACAGTTTAAATGTTAACGGAGGTTCCAAAGAAGTTTGGAAACTGATCATGGGGAGGGGATCCAAGATTTTACCTTGAGTGCCTCAATGGATTCTTCAATCTCTGAGCCTTGGTCTCCAACTTTTCCCTCCTCCAATGGGAACCCTCTACTGGCCTCATCCCCCTAGGATGACTCGTCTAATTCTTCTGGAAGAGGGAAGCACTCTCTCAGTTCCGAAGCTGACAATTGTGGAGGGACCGTACGATCCAGCAGCACCATGAATCATTCTTTCATTGAACGTGGGACACCCCGGGAATCTACAAAGTCCTCCATCTCTTCCAGGTACTACTCCACCTCAGCCCAGGATGCCGCAAAGATACCCCTGATAGGGCATATCCCCGTCAAATCCATCTTGAGACATTTCAGGTGTTGCCACATCTCGGGAGGGCTGAGTAACTGTTTGTTGACTTCCCAGATATCCCAAGACTTTGGGAAGACATCATCCTCCAGCATTTCTATGTGATGCAACTGATTCCTCAGATCCTAAGTGGATATCCTACAAAATCTCCTTGGTGGCCTCCCTTCTGGGTAACTTTTCTTTTCTAGGGCCACTGCGTCTGCTGTCGCTGCCTCCCCCTCAACCGGTGTGGGTCCCTTCACCATGAAAACCCAACTACTATGGGATGTACCTACCACATTCTAGCCTCGGCCTTGAGGTTGGGGAGGTCCACCATTACTATCTCGGAGATTCGGCTGCTTTAGCATTTCCCCAGGGTAGGCCGCCTTCCAAATTTGGGCATACACCTTGACCAACCCGAAGGCAACAGTGGTCAGAGGCAGCTCATTCCTCATCTTTCCATTCTCATGAGTGAACATGATCCACATCTACCTCATCACTCAGGGATACTCTTTAAGTTTCACCCCTAGGTAAACATGGGGGGTCATTCGCTTGATACACCGAAATTGCCCGGAAAATCAGTGTGGGGTGTACGGCTCGCAGAGCGGCTCACTGTCCACCCTCGCCACAAGGAATCCACATTGAAAAACTAGGAGATAAGACTGGTGCTCTTTTGTCCCTCATCCATCATCTATGAAGGCCCCTATTGGTAGCAGTAATGGATGGAAGTTGAACTCTTCTGCCTTCCATACTCGGTTTAATACTTAAGGTACGGTCAGCTTGGCCGGAAATCTCCCAGCAGAGTTCATTATGGATGGAAAAAAGTATGATCCTGGAGGAGAAATAGGGCTTAGGTATTCATAAACCCCCATAATGTGCGCCACTATCCACCCATAAAAAAGGTGGAACGACCCACATATCCTCTGTGGCCTCTTCCCCTCGCTGATGTGCCAGAGCATTTTGTACATCTTAGAAAGAATCAGAATTCCAAGATTCACCCACCCTCTAGTTGCTAGCATGGAGGCCATGATGAATGTGTTGGGTCACACACTTGCGTTTGTGTCCCTCACCGGCAAGATCCATCCACAGATGAGAGTCGCGATGAATTCCGCCAGCCTGACTATCGGCTACTACGCGGTACTGATGTTGAACCCCCAAGTTTTCCACAGGTTTTCCTCCAAGATCTTCTAGTATGAATGATCCTTGCCCCGATGAGCCCCCTTTGGTAATGTCTGGGGCCTCACCCGGAACCATCTATTTTTCAGGAAGTTCAGAAATTGCTTGAACCACCATCTTAAGTGGATATCTCTCACCGCTTCCTTGTCCTCTCCCAGCACCAGTCTCATAAACTCCATTTCCAGTGGCAGAATCTGCTCCGAATCCTCCCACACACCCATATTAGAGAGGAATTCGTCATACATCGCTCTTAGTATTGGGACCCCCAAGATCTGATGCACATTCCATAAACTGATTCCAACCTCCCCATGATATAGGTGAAAGGTATTGGCCCTCAACGACCACCGGCTCAACAGCTCTAGCATCAACTTCTCCAGCTGGTAGATGTGAAATTGGGAGGCCCAAGTCGCCTCATACAGACCGACTCTCCTCAAATCTTCCTCAAACACTTCATGCGAGGTGCTTACCCAGTAGGCCCGGGACCAGTCATCTGTGAAGTTGCCTCCTTGGCACAGGTCCCACTCATCAGACCATCCCTTCTTCGGGTTCCTCAGTGCCACCTTTAATATTATTTGGTACATAGGATGGGACATCTCGGGATGCAATGCTTTCTCGTCAATGTCGTTCAAATTATTGTATAAACAATTAGCGATAATGGGTGTGAAGTTCTCCCAAGCATGGCTGTTAGCCGCCCTCAACCACTTGAGCAGGCACGACATGCTCCTGAACTCGTAGTCTGGCTCATCCCTACTTGATTCAGGGATGAAGACATCATACCTCAGTCCAAATCCATACAAAAGTAGCCTCTTACATAGCGGGTAGTCCCTTTGGCTTTAAGACAATAGCTACAATAGCGAATCATGGTTGGAGTGGCTCTGTACCAACTCCCCCATACCCAATCTGTTCTCCATCTCTACCCTTTGGGCACTATCCGCAAAGACCACCCTAATGACCTCTTGGTGGGCCATCATGTCCTTAAAATTTAGATAATTTTTGGATTGGACCATTAAGATCGATCGCAAAGCTCAATCGTAGAGAGCAATCGCAGAGACCGCTCACGAAGCTCGATCCAGACAGCAGAATCGTAGAGCTGAGCATTGACCCTCCAATGCAAGTCGTAGAGTGCACTAAAAGAATCGTTGTGTGCCACGAATCAAATACCCAATTCGTGGAGAGAGATCTCAGAGTCCGCAGAGCTTTGCGAATTGAGAGCACAAAAAGTTGAAATCTTGGAGGAGAGAAAAGGACAAAAGAAAATTCAGCCCAACTATTTATAGGCGATGACCCCAGGTGCTTTGCGGCATGCCCATCTATGGTGGCCTTCGCGGTGCGCCTAGCCCACGCATCATGGATCCTCTTTCCAAGACTCCTTCATGAGGCCGCATCGCATGCTTCCTCTGTGAGGCTACTTCACGGGTAACCAAGGAATTTTGGCGGCGGACCCTCAGACTTGAATTCTCATTTTCTCCTTAACTCCCAGTATGAGGGGGCATTTTTTTATGCCAAAACTGGGGGTGAAATGAAAATCCTGAAAGCAGTAGGGATTGCCTCACGAAGAAGGATTGCAAAGCTCCTAGAGCCCTGCGACTGGTGCCAAAGAGCCCCTTCATGACCCACTATGTAACAAGGAGGAGGGGAAGCTCCACGAGCCCGTTTGATGCTCGTGAAGACCCGCCGCGAAGTAAGGAGGCGGGATAGCTCTACGATCCCCTTTGACGTTTGTGACCCGCCATGAAGCAAAGAGGCAGGACAGGTCTGTGAGCCCCTTTGATATTCACAAACCACCAAGAAGCAAGGAGGAGGGACAGCTCCGCGAGCCCCTTTGACGTTCGCGACCCGCCACGAAGCAAATTTCATCTTCACACTGAGCGAACCCTGCTTTGTGGTGCCTATTGCTAATAAACACTCAGCTCCCCTCAAGCATGGGGGACGGACTCGCTTACCTTTCACCTTCTTAGATCCCAAATTTTGAATCACTTTCTGCTCTGTGAACCATGATCTCCTCAAGGTACTTTTTCTCCATGAAGTACCTCCCCCTTGGCCTTAATTGAGCCCCTCTTCTGAGAGGGATTCCTTTTGCAAAGCCTATGGGTCTTCGTAGAGGAAGGAGATCCCCAAGGGGACTCAGGCCTTTGTGGAGCACTTATGCTTCATGAATCACCCTCCATGTGCATGTAACCCAAGTGCCAAGGCCGGGACACTATGCACTGTGAAGCACATTGCTACACAATGCTTTGATTTTCAAGGAACCCTTGCTTTGCGAGGCATTTCTTCATGAATCCCTTTCCACTTCATGAAGCTCCTCCCATATGCATCTATGCCCTATCCCTAGCCTAGGCGACTGCACTTCATGAAGCACATCCCTTCACAGAGTCCCTCCACTTCATGGGGTAACAGAGCTTCACAAGGTTTCTACCCGTGAATCCCTTTTCCTTATGACTCCTTTTCATGTGTGGCCCTTCAGATTTGCACAAGAAATTTCAAAGTCCCTTGGACGATACTTCCTGTTGTGTTGCTTCGCCTCATGATTCTTCTCATAGGAACACTAACAGCTATAGATTCTTCGCATAGCCATGCTAAAGTGGACCCCCAATGGGATCACCTCATGACACCCCCCCCCCACTATGGCATTTCCAGTGCATTCCCTTCACCAAGGTGTAGAGGGTATCGGTTATGTAAGTCCTAGGGGTGGGGAGTGAACCCACCTAATCCGAGATGCATCACGTTAAACTGCCAAGCACCATCATCCTCAGCACATGACATCAAACTATAACTTCTCCCCATGCATCCTACGCGGGGAAAGGGAAAACACCCTAGTGTAAGCCTCATAACTTTTCTTGTTGGAGGAAGCATCATTTACCCTCCTTTCTTTGATGACAAATACCTCTCCTTCTGGGATTTGTCGCCACCGAGCCTCTGTTCTAGAATAAGTCCCAAGATCTTCGGGCTGCTAACCATGCGTAGGCCCCTGTTACCTTTTTAGGGTGCTAACCACACGTAAGCCCCTGTTTCCTATTTGGGCTGCTGACCACGCATAAGCCCCTGTTTCCTCTTTGGGCTGCTAACAACACATGAGCCTCACTTCACTTTCCATGGACGCACCTTTCGTGACGTTATCGTTAGGTCTCTACTGCCTCTTTTTTCTCACACTGAGCATGAATCACGTGGGCTTAGAGTAAAAATCGACCATAACACCTTGGGAATCCTAGATTGTATACCCCAAACACCCATCCTGAACTATGAGGACTTTAATCCTTGCCAAGGCAGGGTACGTAGGAAGCCTCCACGATGTTCAAGTCCACCACCCCAGTCGTTCTGACCTCCTTCATGTCAGTTCACCAACACCTTGTGTAGCCTAGAGTGTAAGACCCAAATGCCCATCCTGAACTATGTGTTCTTTGATCCTTGATAAGGCATGGTATGTAGGAAGAAACCTCGAGGTTCCAGCCCACCACCCCGGTCGTTCCGACCTCCTTCATGTTGGTTCACCAACACCTTGGTAAGCATAGAGTGTATGCCCCAAACACCCATCCTGAACTACGAGGACTTTAATCCTTTCCAAGGTAGGGTACATAGGAATCCTCCATGAGGTTCAAGCCCATCACCCCGGTCATTCTGACCTCCTTCACGTCAATTCACAAACACCTTGGGTAGCCTAGAGTGTAAGCCCCAAACACCCATCCTGAACTACGAGGACTTTGATCCTTGCTAAGTCACGGTATGTAGGAAGCCTCCATATGGTTCAAGCCCATAGTCCCTTGATCCCTACTACCTTCAAGTCAGTTCATCCCCATCCTACATGACATTAAACTATATACCTCGATCAGTGGAAATCCATTGCTCCCCATGTAGCGGTTAGCCATTGTGTCCCTCAATCAGCAGTAAGCCATTGTATCATGATCAATGGTAAGTCGTTGTGTCTCCTATTATTTGGAAAGTAGTTGAAATCCCCTTAGCTGAGACCTACATCTTTGGTCCTTCCTAGTGACATTAGACCAACCCGGGCTGCTAACCACGCGTAAGTCTCATACACATCATCAGGTTGTTTTCCTATGTGTAAACCCCAATTCATGCTCATCGCCTGACCTTTCCCTCGAGCCTATGTGTCTCGGGAAGGCCATACCCCAACCCAGAGGTTCCACTTAATCCCAGACCCATCCACGCATCCATTCTCATGGGTCGCCTCCTCAGGCGTCCCATCACCCTCCGGAACTATGCGTACTTTGATTTCCTACCACGGGGATACGTAGGAAGTCTCCCTGAGACTCCCGTCCAACATTATCGTCATCCTCACGGCGGTTCCATCCCATTATCCACCCACTTCACTTAACCATACATCATCCATATTGATTCTTATCTGGGCCGCCACATCCCAGTGAGTTCATGTCAAACCCTCTACACCATCATTCCCTCTAGAGGTTACACTCATCTGATCCACTCTAGTCAGTGTTGTGATCAGTTTGATCAGTCCCCACTGGTTGTTAAACTTGCAGCCTACCATGTGTTAAACATGGGAAGCTGAGGAAAACCTCAGAGAATTGCCTATGGAATATTATTCCTCACATTCGAAGCGGCATTCCTGGGGCTTCCACACCCTCGATAAGCCCTATAATAAGGGGAAGAAACCCAGATGTGCTAGTGTTCCAGCGTCCAGACATGCCAAAGATGCCCAACATTACTACTCCCCTGGCCGAGGGTTGCTACCTTGACGGGACCCTTTGGAATGTCCTGACAGAAGCAGTGTAATTAACTGGTGTCCATGAAAATATGGCGCTAGGAAGAGTTTCATGAACAACGTATTAAGTCTATAAGGGAGACCTGCACTAGGTGACAAGTTCTGAGGAGGAATCCATGGAAGGAAGATCTAACATCCCATCATCCTGTTTCGATCAAGGAGAATATTTCCCTGAACAAGGACCGTATTCCACCCACCTTTGGAAAGCGAGAATGCGGGGAAACAAAGGTGCACCTTTTGTCCTCAGGCAGACATACGTGTGTGCCCCGGTGAAAGCATCGGAAACAAAGAATAGAAACAAAAAACCATTATATATATTCTCCTAAAGAAAACCAAGTGAGAGAGAAATAGAATCTACATATCCATAGACCAACCAAGATTTATGAGTCTTATTAAATCTATAAAGTTTCATATCTGATACCCAAAATTATGTGAAACCATAAAAGATTCCATTTGGAGGATCTACACCTCACCACTACATTCTACAGTAGAGGCGGAATGATCTCCAAGGAAGGACCCGCTCCCCATTATAGCTTGAATATGGGGTTGCCCCTCCATATATAGAGGACTACTTCCCAATTTATTATGGGGGTTTTGAACCATACCAATGTAGTGAGTATAAGGTACCCACACCCTAGTGTGACATGGGGTTGCTTACCCTAGCATCTCTATGATAAACTAGACCAACAACTAATAGCATCCAAGCATTTTTGGACAAATAATCATGATCAGAACACCATGTGTTGTATCTTTGATGCCAAAATGAAGGCCACCATCATGTTTTATGTGAAAAAACTACTCTATATAGGCTACTCATGGGCTAAAATATGAGTCAAAAATAAGGATATACACAAGTTGGAAGATACTGAAGGATATGAACGACATGTACCTAGGGTCACATAGTGTGTGACCTCACCTGGACAACAAGCCATGTACTCACATCATGACATAATTTCTGCAATAAGGCATCAACCTTAATGACACAACCAATGCTTCTATATAAAAAATAGTTTTATGGTTTATATTAATTCTATCCTCACCAATTACTATTTTCAAACCCCATTAGATTTATTATCCACCCATCAATAAAAAATCTCCCAAAAATAATTAAAAACTCAAGATTCATGTAATCCTTGTTTACTAACTTTTCATTCTAGTCACACATAATTAATATCCAATCCATATTTATAATCATATCTATGGGTAACCCATTCATACATAAATCTTTCTTTATGGTCAATTTATTCATTATTAAACATATTTTTATTTCAATGATCATTTCAAATACATGTTAATTAGCATTTACCACTGCCCACTCCCTTTTGCGTTTTAAATCAATCGAGCCATGTATTGGTTATTCCACCCATGTTCATTACTCACCAACCACATCTTCTTTCCCACACGTAAGTTTATGAGCCATTAAAAATTTATTTTTACAAATAACACATAAATTTCTTAGCTTTATCATTATCAATTACATAAACCATATCATCATAATATTCACATTAATTTCTCCATTAATCATAGAACTATTTTATCAATATCTAAGAGGAATCTTAAAAAAATACAATAATCATTGCTTATTCCACTCTCATTTTCATCACAGATTTAGATTATCATATTTATTATTACCCCAAATTCCCATTCTAGTTTCCCATTAAATATATTCATTTATAATTCAAAACCCAATTTAATCCAAAATTAGGGAGTATATAATAAACATCAACAAACCTACATATCCTTTCAAGTCAATTAAACCCAATAACATTAACAACATCAAGAAACAATAATTTTCATAAATAAAATTTTCATTATCAATTTAAAAATTTCCCATTCTAATTACCAAATTTAAATGATTATTCAATTATAAATGTGATAAGGTTCTTCCAATATTTACACAAGAAATAGGACAACACCAACAAGCATAAGTAATTAAGTCCAACACACAGTGATTAGCATGGAATCAAATATTTTTTTCAATTAACATATTCCTAGGATTATCCAATTAAAATGGTGTTATGGTTATTTATAGGAAAATTTGAACCATAACAGACAACATAATTAAAATGTATCCAAACATAGAAAATAGTGAAGAAATCATAAATAACATGCAAACCCCTTATTAATTCCAAGTCCCACTTCCAAGTTTTTCATTCCCTTATTAATTCCATCCTATATTAATGTTTGTTTCATATATTAATTACCTCTACCCATAAACCTAGAAAAACCTATTAAGTAGAATCAATAAATATAGGATAAGAATATGATATCATGTAAGGAAGGAATCACTATAGTCTTAGACAAGCATATTATTCTACAAGATGGAATATAATTCTAGAAATCACTTACCTTAAGAATCCAAGATACTCTAAAAATTAGAACTAAATATGACACCAATGAAAAAAAAATCTTCCAAAGGCATGAAACATGATACCCATTCTGAAAACATCAATTGATCCCCTAAAAACCATATAAAAATGTTAGTTCCACCATCTAGAGGGAATGAATGAAAATTACCTGTAGAGAGAGATAGTAATATACCTCAAATAAAACAAGAATCCAATCACCATGAATAAAGAAGATACATATCCACATGGGACAAAAAACCCTTAAGAGAGGCCCTAGAATCATCCAAGTCTCAAAATAAGTAAAATAGGTCAAATCGGAAAGACAAGTCAACCCTTACTCATAGAGAAAGCTGAACAAGCCTCTTCCCCAACACATAAGCACTAAAAATGAACATAAGTGCCTTTGTCAAATGAGATCCAAAATTTCAATATTAAAAATGACCCACCACCCCCACTCATTCTATCAGTGGTTTTTTCTTCTATTTAATATAGTTTGGACCACTTCCATGAGAACATTTATAGAATAGGTAAATTTTCATAACTATTTTGGATTCCCAAAAATACACCACATGGTCCATCATGACGAAGGGAAAATTCCCCCCCCCCCCACTAATTTTCCTTGCCACACCCAATACCATGGTGTTATGAGACCCAAATAAAGTTTTCTAACTCACTATCTCATCTCGGCCTCTGGTCGACCTTTCCCACACTCATCAAAAAGCTCACACATATGCCTTCATAATGTCCTCACTAGTAGTATGGTAGATCCAGACACCCACAACACACCACTCTCTCAACTATGAAAAAGAGGTATTTCCCTTTCTATTTCTGATACCTCATCCTACTCACCTTATAGCCACAACATGACTTTCCCCTCATCATTTTTCCTCACCATGCCAAAGACTAAGGTGTGCAGAGACCTAGGTGGATATTTCAAATAATTCCTACATAGTTCACCTTTTGATCAACAAAACCCACCATGGATTCCCTACTCACTATTTTATGCCCCTATTTCTCACAGGTGAACACATAAGACAATATTAGCCAACATTCCTCCCAAAATTTCTATCTCTATTTAATAGTGTCCTTCATGTATCTCCACTGAAGAACTACATATACCATGTCAGACATCACGAAATATCATGAACCCCTATTTATCACAGACAAGACCAAAATATTTCCATTCCCCCCAAAACACTATGTACTATGTCATGGTGGAGTCCCCTCACCCAAACATTCAAATACACTACTCCTTCCACTATTGTGTGAAAGCTAGCTCCATTTTATAGAGTGGTACACAACTACCAAAACCCCAAGCACCATGGTTATTTCAGACCCCATGGTGATCCCCTTCCACTAAAAATTTTCGAAACTATCCACTCCACCCTTGAAACATCACAAATATTCCTCTCAAGGCCTTTGGACCAAAAAAAATGAAATAGAGCGGGCTATAAGTCAAAAGGATGTTACATCAGATACCTCTCAAAATATTCTTATCCTTAATAATTGAAATAAAACCAATAGAAATAAATAATTTCATAAAGAGATAAATAATTAACTCAAACCATCGAATTTTACTCAAGTTATTAAAGTCCTTATAACTAAAACAAGGACAATATTGAAAACCCCAAAATATAATGGTTATAGTAAGGTTCCTCTCAAACAGAATGTACGTGCTACCAACCCCCATATCATCTTCTAGTAAAAAACTCTTCTAACTTTTGTAATACCTAGAAATTATTTACAATAACAGGAGATAGCTCTCTAATGAGGAAAAACCACTACTAACTCTTCTTAGGGATCTTTTTAGTAACAAATTCAACTCACTTTTAATCATGAAATATTTAATAAAACAAAAAGAAATATTTTAAGGTCTGATATTATTCGACTCCAACTTATCTATACCATCATATCATTACTATTTTAATTTGTTTATTGTATTTTGATCATGTTTTTTCATTCTTAAAAAATTATAAAAAATGGATATAATAGTAAAAACATCAAATAAATAAATAAAATGTTGTGTTTCATCATAAAAAATAATTAAGTAGATATAAAATAAGAAAAAATGTCTAATTAAAGAACATACAATAGTTTTTCTCATGTTATATATCATGTAATTTTTTTTCATAACTACCAAATACTCAGATAATATTCTTAGCAAAACAACATATCAGGATTTTTAATTCTTCAAATAGTTTCTTCATGTTTTAATTTCATTATTTATACTTATTCAAAAAAATATCATAATAAACCATATTAAAATTTAAAATCATGTTGTAACCACTAAAAATCATTACACCTAACATGGATTAAAAAATTAACATGGGGAATACTCTAGTATAATCACATAGAAAATTTTATAAGGCATTGAAAAACAATTTTAGACATGTTTTATATAATAACTAGTTCATTAATCACAATACTTTATGAATTTATCCAAGTAAACATTTCATATTCACATTTAATTATTAATAATATTTTTGTTTTATTGATTAATCCTTAACAGATGGGATGAAATTTCATATTTAGAGTTGAAACCATGAAAAATATTTCCTTGAAACCCATGCAAAAACATCTTAATAAGTAATTAGTTTTATATTAAACCTACCATTTTCTCTAAAATCATTTGAAAATAAAATATAATGTTTCATTAAAATAGGAACCAATAGAACCCATTTATAAAATAGGTCTTCTATTTGCTGGGGAAAATATATTACCAACAAATCACACCAAAATCACGGAGAAGAAAAAACATTCAATGAGATGGAAATATCGATTCATCTACTACTCATCCCAACCATCTTTCCTGCAAAAAACTTTATACAACCCCAAAAAATCCCCCCCTTTCACATAACATACTATATCACTATTACAAACTCTAATGAAACCATGGTATCAATTACCCTAATGTCCACACATCACTTCCTCATCCCAAAAAACTATCCAACCCATCAATTTCACATAAAAAATAACAACTTTCCATGTCTACCTAGGTATCTAATCACAACCTCACTAGCCAACTCATCCAAATAACTATAGTAGTCACATAAATCATAGTAAGTACAACATAGCATATCACAACAAACCCAACATCAAAACACAATAATCAATCACATTCTCATTATTTTATTTTCATATAAGTTAAATGTGGAAACCAGTGACATCATTATAAAATACATGGTTTCTCAAAAGACACTTTTTTTATTTCCATATTAAAGTTTTAGCCTTATATGTTAGGTGATTCACTAATATGATCCTAGTAACAATAAAAACATATAAGTGAGGAACTCCATAACAAAAATCACTTCACACTGACCTTAGAAAATAATATTAGTATTCAAGGGAAAAGAGTGTATTTGGGAGACAATTTAGGTTAACCGGTCTTTATCATAAAAATTTATAGTTTAGGGAAATATATTTTCAAAAAAAACAATATAACTTTAGAGAAACTAATCATCAAGTAATGTTTCATAAATGATGTTATATTTATTTAAGTTACATGTCAGCTATGTTATCATGATTTAGGTGAGAATTGAAAATCTATACATGATGAGTTTCTATTTTCTATGTTAAAAATTATTAAACAGTAATTCATTAAAAAAATTACCTAAGAAGAAACATGATTTCATATTTTATAATAAAATTTTACAGGTTTTACTTTATTTCTCCATGCTAATAATACTTAAATTAAAAAAACTTCATCATTATGCTACAAATAAAATTTGATTTAAAAGTACAAGGAATGACATGATTTTCTTCAAAATTTAGGTACAATATTCTAAACACATGATATTTTTAAGTGGATATGTGGTGATTTTTCTTATATAAATCACATAGACATACTTCAATCTCAGACATTCTTGTTAAAATAAAAGAATCAATATTTTACCCTTTAACGTGATTATTTTTATTTTAATAACTAATAATAAAATAGAAAAATTAATTTAAAAATAATACATATAAATTTTGTTATTAGAAGACATTATTTGTTCCTTAAAATAAGATACATGGTTTATTTATGTACAAGTTCTCAAATTTTAAAGGGTTTTTCACTAAAAATGTTTATTATCTTACAAAAATTACAAAATAGATAATCAATAATGCTTTACTAACAACCTTAAACTTGGTGTATAAAGGTTTTTAAAATTATTAACTCTATACAATAAGTAAATTATAATAATGATTTACTAACAACCTTAAACATCATGTTAATGGAAAAACAAGTTATGGACTTTCAAATAATGATGGAAATAAATTATTTATAAGAGAAATCAGGTTGTACAGTACATGGTCAAAACACATTTGAGTTTCAAAAGGTTCCAATTATATAGCTTACCCTAGCTAATTTCCATTTTACTTCTTCCTTTAAAGTCATGGGATTATTTCAATAATGATTGAAAATAATTAACAATCAAATCGCATATGTTTAATAATATAAGTGATTATGTGATCTAGGATGAAAATGTTGGTACAACTAATGTCATGATTCATGTACCTACCTATGATGTATAACCTCCAAAAGTTAAAATTACACTTATATATGATCAATAGGTTATCAAATCCCTTGCATTAGATCACATGTCACCCCAAAATATTTGTGTACTAGCTAGTATATTTTGTCTACATTTATTGTTTCCCTACCAATATCATGTAGTACTCACTTATACGTATCTCTAATATCTTTCCTATCTCTTGACCATACGCTTTGATACCACACTATCACCCCCCCCCCATCCATTGGTACCCCTCTTGGGATGGAAATAGAGAGAGGGAGTGACCACCATAGCCCAACTTCACTAGGCCATGGGATGGAGACTAGCATTGAGAGTATAAAACATATAATGGGAGGCATTACCCTAAATAAATATTTTAAGGACAAGTGATAAGAGGAGGTACACCAATAACCACTAAATAATTTCCATTCCATATAGAAATTACCACATCACAAATGGTATTAACATTTCAAATGTAGAAAAAAAGAGAAAACCTAAAAAAAGTCTTAAATCTCCAAGACATCTACCAAATCCATCAAAGAAACCTGAATTGGATCTCTAATCACCATTGGATTATTTTGAAAACACATAGAAAATAATGGTGTGGGGATCACATAGGAGTACTTGATATGATCATCCCTCTAAAAATAGTATTTATATTTAATAAATATGTAAGAGTAAACATGAGTAAAATTTACAATAAAATAAATCAAGGAATAAAAACAACCAAGTATATAACAGGTAAAATAATTGATTTAGGTACCTAAATTTCACTTACATTTATGAATCATCCTCATCCATATCACCAAATCATGGTGAAAAAACTATATCATCATCAATTAATCCACCTATATCATGGGAATCAAATTTTTTCATTATCAACTAAGCTACCCACATCAAGTTAATCCAACTATATCATAAACAACCAAAGAAAAACACAAATACAAAACCATTACTACAAGACTATCTACCTTGGTCCCATTTATTTCCATCCCTGATCTTACCTATCTGTAGAGTCATTCACCCCTTAATAATTATCTAAACGGTATGGAGGACTCTATCCATATCTGACCAGGAACATGATAATGGAACAACACCAATGTATATATATTGAGTCCATCTAAGTTTGAAATAGGTTAGGTTGCGACCCTTCCAACCCTAACCTATGCTCAAGTCTAACATCTTTTATTGGAATCTATGAAATATGGTAATCCCATAATAGTATCCCAAACAATATCAATCATAGTAAGGTATCATGAACATACAGTTAATAAACATTGTTCCCTACCTTTAACATGAATTTCCCCCACCATGAATTATAATCATTTACCCACAATCACTTCTATAATTCTGTACACAACATAAAAAGTACACATCAAGACATTTTTTTACAATAAGGCATCAAAATTAATGGAAAAACCAATTATTCCAAATAAAAAATAGTTTTACAGTTCATATTAGTTTCACCCCATTCATTATTAAACATATTATTACTTCCATTATCATTTAACAAGATGGTTATTAACCATTTAACACATCCAACTCCCTTTCATATTTTAAATCAATACATTGACCATTACTCACTAAACACTTCTTATTTTTTACACTTAGTCTCATAAACCATTAAACATTTATGTTTATCAATGAATTGTCTAGTTCCCAAATTTTCCATTATCATATACATAAACTAGTCCATCATAATATTTAAATCAATTTCCTCATTAAACATGCAATTGGTTTATCAATATCTAAGAGGAAGCCTAACTAAATATAATAATCATCAACCATTCCCCTATCATTTTCATCACAGGCTTATATTATCATATTTATTATTACTCCCACATCACACTCTAATTTAACAATAACTATTCATATTTATAATTCATAAACCAATTTAATCCAAACTCAAGTAGGATATAATGAACATTAACGTCAATACACACCCTTTAATAGAAAGGAAAACTAGTAGAAATAACAATATTAAGCATCAATAATTTTCAGGAATACAATTCTCATTATAAATTATATAATTTTTTATTATCATTTCCATCATTAAATAATTATTCAATAACAAATGTGATATGTTTCTTCTAATATTTTCACAAGAAATAAGGCCACACCAACAATCATAAATAATTAGGTCTAATAAATAGTGATTAGCATGGGAAAAAATGTATTTTCCCATTATTATTTTCAAATAATTGGCTAATTAAGAGGGTGTGAAATTTATTTATAATAATAATAATTGAACTACACCAACCAACACAATTTACAAGCATAACAATATAACAAATAGTGAACAGATCATAAAGTACATGTAATCATCCTTCTAATTTCCAAATTCAACTTCTGGGTTTATCATTACCTTATTAATTCCATTCGCAATTAATGTATGTTTAATTTATTATTTCACTCTTCCCATAAACCAAGACCACCCATTAAACAACATCAATTATTATATAATATGAACATGACTGCATGCATGGAAGGAATCACCATAAGTTTAATCAATCATGTTATTCTAAAAGACAGAAGATAAGTCCAAAAAACACTACCCCAATAATTCAAGATAATCTATTAATAGTGAAATGAATCTAATAACTAAAAAACTAAAAGAATATTCCTCAATCCCGAAACGTTGCACCCATTCTCAAAACATTAATCAAGACCCTCAGAATCCATTCACTAACATCGGTGCCACTATCCAGAAATAAATAATGAGATAAGATAATGGAGGGAGATAAAACATTCCTTAAATAAAAAGGTAATCCAATCACCTTTAATAAAAAAATATAAGTATCAACAAGGGATGAAAAACTACTCCTAATTGAGGCCCTATAATTGGAGAAGTATCAAGGGAATTAAACCGGGTTGATATAGAGAGATAGGTATGTTGGATATATTTCGTAAAACCTTAGATATATATGATATATATTAGATATATTTTTATTTTCATTAAAATTATGATTCTTATTCACGAATAGGGTATATCAATTCATGAAACATGTGGTTATAGCTAAATGATAAACTTTTATCATTTAGTTTTTATACCATGTGTGTTATCATTAGAAAGATTCATTTCATATGATGAAATATATGGGATGAGTTTTCATTCACATGATGGATTCGTGAACTGGCCATAGAATTTATTCATGTGGTATACTGAAAGAATAAAAGTGATGGTTCCCAAAGGAGTGTCCTCATGTGTTATATAAATCTTATGCCTTCTGATGGAAGTAAATGGTTGTTTAGAAATTTCTTGATTGAGTCTACTTTAAGGATGAATCTATCTTTATCTTCTTCATTATCCTTGAGAGGCACTATAAATCCATGGAGGAAGAAGGGATCCCATCCAAACATATAATAATTCAGAAAAACATGTAGATTCCTTCAGATTTGGTACATCCTTGGGTTTCCATTTTTGTGATCTTTATCAAATGTATTGAACAAATATCAAGGACATTGAAGAATTTTCTTCAATGTAAGGTACTCCTTTTATAGTAGTTATTCATTTAATTTTTATTAATGGTTTTATATTTATTTCATGGGTGATCTTGGGAAAGGGATTTAATCAGTTATGTATATTCTAAAAAATGTTATTATACATTTTTAATTCTTAATAGTAGTATTAAAGTGATATTGTGATTTAGATTTATGAAATCATGCATGGAAAATGAATAAAATATAAAAACAGAACATCATGTATTTGAATTTTAAAAAATATATACAAAATTAAGTATCATTAAACATAAGAGTTCTATGTAAGGTCATTTCATTCTACCCTTACATAGAGTGATCTATTTAAGGGTTAGTCCATTTTTCCCTTATATAGAGGTGTCTACATAAGGTTCATCCCTAAATAACTTTACGTAGAAAAATTCAAGGTAAACCTCATTATCATTTTACCTTTATATGAAGGGGTCTATGTAAAGGGTATAATAGATTAACTTTACATAGATTGGTCTGTATAAAGGCAATCCTTGTGCATCTTTAATCAGTGGGTTATATTTAAAGGTAATCATTTAATATTAAATACTACAAATTCTAGGTTTATGAGTCCTTAATGTTTTTTTATTTTTAGGGTATGTCTATATATCAACATCATTTTTATATTCATGATGAAGATGTCTAGTGGGATATTCTAGATGTTCTCCAAAGATTTTAGGTCATCACTGGTTAAACTTAGTAGAGGATACTACGAATGCTTCAGTTCTAGAGTCTGTAAAATTATGAGGGTCTGTTTTAGATTCAGAGATAGAGGAATAGTTGGAAGAGGTAGAGATAGTCTTTAGTTCAATCCAGTATTAGAAGGATCACTATGTTTCATTAGCAGTGATGATATTGTGTGAGAAAACTAGTAAGTGGTGGTTCTTGTTTCTTAGGGATCATTAGGAGTAGTTTATTTTATGGGAGAATTTTTGAGATTGGTTATGAGTCAAGTTTCTTTCTTTCATCATAAAGGTTGGCAGTTTCTAAAACATTCTTTCTCTTTGAATGAGGATTTCTAGAATGTGGGGATTTAAGATCCATTTTAGGAACCTTCTAAAATATTATTCGATCTTGCTTATAGATAAGGAGGTCAAGGTGGAGATTTTTAAGAGGCTTTGTGTCCACATATTCAGTGCCAGGTTACTCATTTTATACAGATGAAATATCTTGAGTTACTGGTGAGAGAAGAGGTTATTTAGAGGATATTGTCCTAGAATAGATCATTATAAGAGGGGGTCATTAGGATTCTACATGTATCATAATTGTGGTATGGGGTTCCTATTTTTATGAACATAATAGTTTTTAGATAGTTGGGGTATGTCTCAACCCTTTACATCTCATCCGGATAGGGTTGGAAGCTCTTAGGCCCCTACCAAGGTATCAAACATTTTTTTTAAGGAGGCTATGGTCATCAATAGCGGGAGTGCCTAACCTTTTCAGGAAGACATCGTGCAACAAGTGGTCCAATTTAGGTACAACCATTATACCAGTATCATCCAAGGCATCATCAGTAGGATAATCTAGCCTATAATCAATAAAGGGTGATGGGGTAGGTAGAAGATATCCCTATGATTATCCTCATCCATAGAGAGTATATAATGGTCTTGTAGGTGGTCACCATCAGGTCTATAGAGGTCGTGGAGTAGGTTGTGTTCATATTCATCCTCTAGAGTTTATATTACTAAGCAGGCCAGACATTATTCAAGGTACCATTGTTTTGTTTCCTACTTGGTTGCATGAATTATTTGATTCAGTATCTATGCACTCATTTATTTCACCTTCTCAATTCTATGATTTGGGGCATCAGGTGAAGATACATCATTTCCCTTACTGTTGACTACACCAGTTGGAAGTTGAGCTAATTTTTGTGAAGTATGTAGAGACTATGAGTTAGTGATATTGTAGCACCACTCTTATAGAGACTTAATTTGTTTGTGCATATATTCATACAACATAATCAACAACATGGACTAGTTGTATTTGGTGTGTGATATCATGTATTTCTTCAAGAGGCAGATTGTGTTCTACGATATTGATAGAGAGCTTACCAGGTATTTTGGTGAGAAAGGACCTCAGATGTATTGGAGGCATGTTATATCCCCATCTTCCTTGACGATTGATTTGATAATTAGTTTATAATATTTTAACCAATAAATTTTTCCTATGGTTATAGAGGAATTACCTCATGTGATTTTTGGAGAAGTTGTTGTGCTACCCCCTCAATGGGATATAGAGTTTGGAATAGATCTAAATATGGTCACTTCTATAATTTTTATGTCTCTATATAGGATGGTTAATTTTGAGTCATATGAGTTATGGATGAGGATCAATGATCAGTTATAGTGGTGTTTTCTTTGTTTGAGTGTGTCAAATTTGGGTACTTTGGTTTTTTTGTGAATAAGGATAATAGAATTCTATGTTTTTGTATTGATTAGCATCACATTAATTTGGTGAAAAAGATGAATAACTACCCTATCTCATGGATTGGTGATTTATTTAATTATCTAAATGGAGATATTTATTTCTTAAATATCAATTTGTAGTTAGGATATCATCAGATGTGGGTGAAGGATGATGATATTCTGACGACTACTTTTTAATGTCATTATGGTAATTATAAGTTTTTTATAATACCCTTTTTTGTGGAAAAAATCCACCTATATTAAAAAAATTTATTAATGTGGTATTCTGATAGATTTTTTGATTTTTTATTCTAGTTTTCATAAATGACACCATTTTGTACTCTATATATGTGGAGGAGCATGAAAAGAATCTATGAGTTGTTTTGGGAGTTCTTTATTATTTGTGGCTATTTGGAAATCTATTAAAGTGTGAGTTCTAGAATCATTAAGTTCATTTATTAGGTAATTTCATGTCCCAATGTGGAGTATCTATGGATCCTTCTAAGATCAATAAGGTTTTTTCATTTGAATTCTCTAAGAATATTACATAGTTGAAAATTTTCCCCAATCTTGAAGGCTATAATAAGAGGTTTGTACCCAAATTCTATCAGATTGTGACTCCTCTAACAACCTTAACTAGAAATAAATGGTCAATATTATAGACTAACCAATGTTAGTATTCCTTCAAGTATCTGAAATAAAACTTTTTTAGTTCCCCATTTATTTTTTTATGGAAGAGGGAGTTTATTTTTAGGTTTGTTAGTGTCTTGATATAGTAGGTATTGGTTGTTTCTTCTGTGTCTCATTATTTATGACCACAATAATTTAACTATTCCATGTATGATCTCAAGTTGGAATAGTTTGTGTTTTCCTTGATATTTTGGTGACAATACCCCATTGGTGAACACTTTTTGGTTTTCACTGATTATAAGAGCTCGAGGTGTGTCTTCTCCAAATATAACATGAACTTGCAATAGTGATGGTGGATGGAATTATTATATTATTATGAATTATAAATATATTATACACTATTTATTGGTCATGTTTTCACTAATGAACTAAATAGAAAGTCATGTAGTGGTGATTTTTATGAGTCTCGAGATTCTTAGAGAGTGGTGGAAGATATCTTCAGGATGTATCTTGAGATAAAATAGGTTGGTGACAATGATTACCTTTATAAAATGATGTTATGGTATCCTTTAATGAAATTGGTGGAGGATTCCCATATGAGGGATTCTGAGGTGCAAGTTTGGAAAGATTTATTTGTCTATGGTGATGCCCCTCGTAAATAGTTTGAGGATGATCAGTATAGGGTGTTATTTCAGGGGAGAATTTTCATTCCTTCAGTGATTTTTGAGGTGGTTCTATGTGATATTCATATCTCATCCTTAATGATATATCCTAGTTTGAAAAATATTTATCATGCTTTGAGAGGTCATTTTTCTTAGTATGGGTTAAAGTGTCTAATCATGGAGCTCGTGTATTAATGTTTAGTCTATAAAAATGTGATGTTTTTACACCATGTTCCTAGTGGTTTTCTCTAACTATATGATTTTACCTAGTTGAATTAGTGTGATATTTCAAAATAATTCATTACCAGTTTACCTAGATAACAGTTTGGTTATGATTTTATATGAGTAGTAATGGACTTGTTGAAAAAATCTACTCACTTCCTAATGAACAAGGAGTCAAGCTCAATGGAGGTTTTGTCGAGGTAGTATCTAGAGGAGGTGGTGAAGCTTTATAGAGTTCAGAAGATGATCAAATATGATCATGTTCCTCATTTTAGTGTGTGTATAGGTATTTAGTATGTTTTTTCCTCTCATTTTTTTCTTAACACTACTTTTAATCCATATACAGGTGGTTTGATATAGTGAACCATCTAGACTATTAGAGAAATTTTGCATGCTAATGTTCTTGACTTTAGAGGTTCATGGGTGATAAACCTACCTTTGGTCTATTTTTCTTATAATATTATTTTTCACTCCACCGTTATTATGGAACTGTTTGAATCTTTGTATGACCAACCTTTCTATTCTCCATTGTGTTGGACTAGATTTGAAGATTTAGCAATTCTCAAGCTGGAACTAGAGCATATCACGAAAGAAATGGTGTGGGTGATTTTTGAGAGGATAAAGTCGGTTTCATATCATCATAAGTCCTATGTTGACCATATTAGAATACCTATGGAGTTAAAAATTAGAGAACATGTTTTCTTGAAAGTGACTCTTCATTGTGGGTAGTGAAGGTTAGGTCATGGGAGTAATCTTTCTCCTCATCTTTTTGGGCCTTTTGAGGTTTTTTCATGTGTTGGAGTCATCACATACTATATAGTACTTATCTTATAGGTGATACAGATTTATGATGTCTTTCATGTGTCATAAATACACCAGTATCTTTATAATGATTTTCACATAATCTATTGGGGAAAGGTAGTCATTGATGATGATGTAACCATTGAGGAGCGGCATGTAGGGACCAGAGACTTCCAAAATAAGGTGTCTCAGAAACACACTCTTCCCTTAGTTCATGTCATGTGGTGACACAGTGGAATAGAGGATATGACCTAGGAATATAATTCATAAAGGAATTTTCAGTATCCCTAACTATTTTATGTTTGATTCATCTCTTTAAATGTTGTTTTGATGATGTTTTCCTATATCTAGATTATCATATAGTTATCTCTTCATTGATTCCATGTTTGTTGACTTTATTTTCTTTAAGATTTATGTATCCAAGTAGAGTATTTTGTATTTTTAGGCCTTGTTTCTCTTGGTGAGATGGTTTTTAAATTTTTTTTTAAAAAATTATTTATTAGTATATTATGGTGTAGTCATTTGGGTGACCCTTTTTACTTACATTATCTCTAGGAATAGATTTAAAATCTTAAGGATGATAATTGTTTTAGAGGTATCTAATGTAAGGGTGTCGATAATTATATCCAATTATGTTTCATATTTATGAAGATTTAGGTTCTTGGAGGAATCTTGGATTAGGTTTTATAGAGTTTGAGAGTATAAATATGGATGTAGGAGTAATTCATAGTTAGAATTTAGATTTATTAAATGAGTGAGTAGTTCGAGGCATGAATGGTGACTCAAAGTAAGAGTAAGGGAAGTTTATAGGGTGAAATTCATGATGTGACCAATCAATTCACTATGTGTATAGATGAGGGGTCTGATTCATTGAATCTATATTGAAAAACTAATGATGAAAACAAGAAGTTCATGATGTGAATTGATCTAGGTTTATAGGATCGGGGTGACACATTTTTCACCTATCCTTAAATTCAATCCATTTATGATGTGAATAAACCATTCATTCCATGAATGTGAATATGGAATAGTGCCTATAAATTATATTGATCCCTTAATTTCCTTTTAAACCCTCTTATTTCTCAAAAACCCCAAGTGACCAATAGGGATCTTTCAAGGTGTTTCGAATGCCTTTCAATTAGGATTGATCCTAGACTTCATGTATTCAATCTGTAGTGATCTGAGGTGATTTTTCCCACCTCTTATTGTTTATTATTTTTTCAATATTTTTTACTCACATTATACCTTTCCATTCTATGGAGGTTTTTTCCCTACATTACTATAGAGTTATATTAATTCTTGAAGAATCATTTTAGCATAATGTTCTTAAAGGGGTATACATTCCTTATTGAAGAGGTGATTAAAGATCATTTCTTGTTGTTTCATTATCGTTCAAATAAAATTTAAATCCTTGAGGTATTGTATTTAATAATATGGTAAATTATGAATTTATTATGATTTATCTCATTATATAACTATAGAATTAACCTTACTAAAGATTAAACAAGAATCCCCAAAATAATTGGTTTTGGGCTGTAGTGATCACTTGTATTTTAACCATGTTAATAGTTTTTCTCTTTATTTTCAAGATAGTGTCCTATATTTTATTTATTCTATGGTTTAACATATTTTTTATGTTTTGGAATTTGTTAAAGAATGCAAATATAATAATTATTATTGAACTAAATAATAAATAGGTGTGTTTAATTATTTTTGTTCTTCATTATAATTAATGGAAATTGAATTTATGCTTAAATCATGTTTAGATAACTTATAATTATTGATATATGATTCCTTATATTTCTATTGGTTGTAACCTATGTTAAATGAGTTGGTTAATTAAAATGGTAATAAACCAGGTTTTTGTTAAAGATAGTTTCTTGGGGATGACTGAGCCGATTTACTTATAAAGGATAAATGCCTGGGTTCTAGGTCCTAGATTCACTAAGAATTATTTTTTCTTTTTGTTACTTTTTTTACTATGTAATTGGATAATTATGATGTGACGTGATGTGAGATTTGTATTTTTGGTGGTTTGGTGAGAAATGGGTAGGGATGCCTAGGTTTTTGGCGGCTATTGGCACCTATGATGGTAGGATTGATTGTGATATGCATATTGGTGTCAATGATGGCACCATGATCGATGGAATAGGTTGAATTTGGGATTTCCAATTTCTTTTGTTGAGATATGAGTTTATTTCTTGTTAATTATTTCACTTTGGAGGCTGGATTTTTGAGTTGGTTATTTTTTTCATTCTTGTCTCCACTGTTTGACTTAACTAGTTTTTCTTGGTTCATACATCTTTTATGGTAGCTTAGGATGAGTCCTAGAGTACCTGGAATTATGGAATGGTGTTTAATAATAAATGATTTAACCCATGGTGTTGGGATTTATATGGCTGACTTGGGAAATTGGATGGTAATTTGTGGAATGAAAAAAGTTTAACAGAAATTATTAATGAAACCGCCTTAAAATGCTTAAATGCTTGTATGATATCTAGTACTTAGAAGTGAAAGTCGAGATACAATAGTTTAAGTATAGTCTAATTCTAAGTTATTGAACATAGTTTGGTTTTAGATATTTATATATATTCCTTATGTTATGTGATTTAATACTCTACCCCACCCATGTTGGTAGGATGACTGAAACCCAGTGGACTCTGGGAGGGTGTTTTTTCAAACATATAAGTTGTTAAGAATGGATGGGTGACTACCCCCTCTCCCTTGATCTCTTCTATTAGTATTATTTTATATTATTATGCATGGAGGTTACATTTCCCATATATGTGTGTATAGGGTTTTCATAGAATTTGGTTATTTCACACACATGTATATCTAGATATAGTGTTGTAAGGATTATTATAGGTATTCTATGTACGAGTTGTTATGTTTTGAGGTTTAGTACATGGTGTATGGTTTGTGGTGGATCCCCAAAACTACTTGGTTACTATTTGGATATGGGTATGTTAATGATGGTATTTTGAGACACACAAGGTGTGAGTTGTTATACAGTTTCTTTTGATGCATATGGATTATTGGAGAGAGATGGCTTGGGATGTGTGATGTTGGGGTGAGAGATGAAAACCATAGGGGAAGTTTTAATAGGGTACCTTCACTTTTATACTTGTTTTCGGTATTATAATATTCACTAAGCTATATTATTCTTTCTTTACATTTTCATGAGAGAATATATGGAGGATCCTACTAAGTATACATGTTATTATCACCCAATATATATAAACTATTTCTTAGGACTGAAGGATCTGGTTGGTGGTTGAGCTAGAAATTTCTACCTCATGGAGTTGTTCAAGTGTATTTTGGTATTTGAGGTAACTACCGAGGATTTTCTTTTAGTACTTATATTTTCTTTTGTATTTTCTTCAGTTTTTATGACATTACATGTTTGTATTGGGTTATTTTATTTATTATGACTAGGATTTTTTTGTGGTCTCATTTTACCTCTCATTTGATATATTTTCTAGAGGGTAATGTCTCCCATTTGTGTATATGACATAGACTTGATGCTTGTCTCTAAACTGTGTGATATTGGAGGTGGGATTCTAGTGTCATCATCTCTATAAATTAGTTTCTAGCCTTGGAGGGGTAGCTTTGTGGTTGGGGTCATGACACCTTTTACCATATTATATGTCATGCCTTATGATCAAGAAATAGTTCATAAGGGTAATTTATAAAGTGTTTATAAATTACAAAAATAAAAATAAAATATAACATAATTTATATTTATAATTATAAAATATTCAAAATTAATTAATTTGAATTTTTAAAATTAAAGGAGACTTATTTTGATATCATTTAAACTATATAAATAGAGTTTTTATTATTTATATGATCAAGGATTAAATAATTAAAATTATATGATATTTAGATTTTGTAAAATGTTTATATAATATAAATTAAACTATATTTTTTTATAATTAATAAAATATCATATATTTAAAATAAAATTACATATAATGAATAATAGGAAATATTTCATATTGGAATTAATCTAAAATTTTTATGTGTATAATTATTTAATGTCCAAAATTAAAAAATATATATATTTGTGTTTTTCTTTTTTATGAATTGTTCATAAATTGTTTTCCCATTTTTAAAAACATGAATTGTTCATTTATTTAAAAGTTATTACATTTTTTATTAAAAGATATAAATTATTTATTCTATGAATCATGTATGATTTGGTTTAAATATTCAAATACTTATAAGAAATAGATCATTGCATTATATTATATGTATGAAAATGAATTTAGTTTTTCATTTACCTTGTCCTCAGTTTGTAATTAAAGTTATTAGCATGAATTTAGTTATTGGTAATAGTTTTTGTAGATTCAGTGTTATAGTTATAATGAATTGTATTCTCTCTTGAGTGTAGTCCCACTGAGTAAAGGGACTTGGGGTAGGACTATCTACCAACTTAGATGTTTATGCCTTGTCTAGAAAGGTGAATGGGTTTGGCTATCTTTCACTCTAAGTTCACTAATGTGTATATTTTCAATATAAAATTAATATATTCTATTACATGAAAAGTTTATTAAACTTAGGAATATTATGCATTTTGATATCTGTGAATATGCTTGTATCCTATATTATGGTGAATGAAACAAACTTGTAGGTCATGTAAATAGTTACACATAAATATGGTTTGAACATTTTTTTTAGTATAGGGAATATGATTCCAAAACTAAATTATTAGAAGCATTCATACATAAAGGGAGTTTCATGAGATAATATGATGAGATTAAATCTTCTCAAAAACTTAGTGGTATATTCTTTCCAAAGACCTCAATCAGTCAATCGAGTATTATCAAGATTAACATGGGTACCCATGAATTATCTTGTTTAAGGAGATCAAGTTATAAGTGACATAGGATTATATTGTTGGGTATTTTTGATCTCATCATTATTACCCCTTTATTGTTATTTTTTAGTTAATTTTTAGTGTTTTATTTGGGTTATACTAGTCAGAAAACTCTAATAGTTAAGATACTAGAGGAATAGAGTTGATTATATCCATATGATAGATTGGATAAATATGTATCCACTCAATTATCCAAGATTCATATATGATATGATTGGGATGATTCCCTACCTAAATAACCAATTGGTCAATGAAACTCCATAAAGGACTCATTTGTTAATGAAATATGGATCTTGGTCCACTAATGGGCATGATTTTTTTTAAAGGTGTTCTTGTTTTAGGGGGAGACCGTTTTATAAAATTCCTTAGTGATTGGTAATAAAAAATTAAACTCAACTGATAAAATATTTTATTTTATATGAATAACATCATCATCATTAAACTATATTTTGAGATAAATCCTATGAAGGATAATCTTGATGTAAGTTACTCATAAGACTAGTAACTTATGAAAAGTTCTTAAGCTAGACTGGTAACTTTAAAAGTTTTAAACTATAAGAGATATTATATATGTTATATAAATACCTATTTTTGAGTAATGAAATTTTAAATTTTTTCAACAAATGAATACATATTCATTTGGAAGAATGGAATATTTCACTTAAGGTTTAAAAAACATTAGATGGAAAATGAATCTTAGTCTCCACTCATATAGTCAACATGATTAGGTACATCAATGATTTAAGGAACTTTAATCTCATATACTCAATATTAATTAAAATGTCAAATGATATTCAATATGATTAACTATGTTAATAAATCAGTGAAACTATAGTCACTTTTTATGATTTATTGGTTATTGAATTCAATCTTACTGTTCTAATTGATACATGATATTGACTGTATGATTTACAAGTGTGGTAAATTTATAGAATGTCAGAAAAAGAAAATAATAAATTAATGGATCTAGATATAATAGAGAAAATGAGTTATTCCATTGATAACTTAGATGATTCAATATTGTATTAACTTTTCATAATTTGTTAATTGTATCATTTTTATATTGGTAAGAATATGTGAACAATTATTTGAATAAAATGAGATGGTATTTTTAATAAATTTAGTTTATGATTTGTTAAATTCTATAACATGATTTAAAGGGGTACTAAAATGGATTTTCCTGGTTAAGAAATCCATCATGTTTTCATTTATGGAAATGTTCCAAAAATGTGATTGAATTCAAGAAAATTTACATAATATTATAAAAGTGTTGATAATATATGAAAAGGGAATATGATTTCTAGGTTGTAAGTGTTATATGTTCAGTACTATTATGTAAAAGTTAAAATGAGAAGAAGAAAAGTTAGTTTAATAAATTCAACAAAGTTTCTATAAGTATATAATTAAGGTCATTAAAACATAAAGGTAAAATAATGAAGGAAGAATAATTATTCTATATGATGGTATTATTCATAATACCTAAAAGAGTTTAATAAACTCAATGGAATGTCCATTTTTTGTATATGGGTTATATAAATAAATTATTTAATTTCAAAGGGTTTGTGAAACCAAATTTATATTTTAAAAGTGTTTTAAAAAATATAGAAGAGTTCAAAATCAAGCGAAGAAATGAAATATCATATAGTTTTCATTAAAATATTGAAGAAAATATTTAGTGTAGTTAATATTTTATTGTAAAAGACTTTTATCAATCTCTAATGAATCTAATTAAGGATGTGTATCTTTCATCTCAATTATCTTAAATGATAGGAGAGGTTTTTAGTTAAAAATTATTGTTATAAATAATATGAGATGATTAATTGTATAAATATGGTTTATGATTCATCGGGATTCTATAACATTTTTTGGGAGAATATATAAAAAACGTTTTATTAGTGATAAATTATTTATCCATAAATTTATTAAAATATAATGGAATGTGTTCCCACCTCATAATGATGGTATATTTTAATAAATTATTTTTTTTAAAATAAAAATGATTCAAACACAAAGAATGCCAATTGTTAAGTATTTCCAATAAACGAAAATAATTGTTATTTCATAAGAATAGATTAGTTTTTTGTATCTTAAAAAGATATTTTGAAAGGATTATAGTGGCTAAGAGGATAGTGGGAGTATGTTTGGACTTAAAGAATTTCAAAGTTAACAAATAAATGACTACACAAGTATAAAATTAGAGTAATTTCAACATTAATATTATAAAGAGTTTAGGATATGTGATGATAAATAATAATGTAAATAATTACATTTAGTTAATGTTAATAAGTTAATAACACTATTTTTAAAGTATTTTACCATTCAAATTTACAAAGTGAATTGCACTTGATATCCTAAATTATTTTTAGGATATGGTGGTAAAGAGAAATGTAAAGTTTTATATTAGTTACCATAATGAAGTGAATTTCACTTCATCAAAAAGGTTCTTAGGATTTACTAGTAAAGAAATAATGTAAATATATACACTTATCCATTGTTTTTAAGATAAATGTTTCATGGAATAGTTCCAAGGATGATTATGATTCACTTAGAAAGAGTTATAAGGAGACAATGGAAGATTTCATAATAAAATTTTATGTTGTTAAGTTAAGGAGTTTGAATATGATCAAAGAGTTGAGAATTAGGAACATGATTATTAAATATCACCATTATTAAATCTAGCTTACTTCATAGATATTTCTAACTAAATAGTTTATTGGGAGTGTTTTATTAAATGGTAACATAAAGATGTGATAGGAATTTCCTATGATTTAATGATTTCACAAAAACCCTTGAAAGTGTAGCATACATAAGGATGATCTGGTAGTGTATCATATATTATATGATAGATACACACTTATGTTGGGTTTTTTATGTATTCTTAAAAGGGTTTAAGAATATAAAACGTATCATTTTATAGAAAAAAACCACTTTATCATTTTTTTAGGTTATATATATAAATGTATATATAGATATACATTTCATGAAGTATAATGATAAATAAACTTTCAAAATATGATTGTAAGTTATCCCTAACTGATGTTTTCTGTGGTGTATTATAGGTTATGATTAAATGTCATGGTTATCATAAGAAGTATTATTAAAGAGATACAGAATATACTCATGGGTCTAAAAACAAAGAATAATATTCTTTGTGTGCACTAGATTACTTACTAAGTATACCTTATAGAGTTGCATACCGATGTATTTGGTATACTAGGGGTGTATGGATTATATTTTAGTCCCCACTACCTGAGGGTAGTGAGATACCTAGAATGATATACTTCATACTTTGATACCCTACTTATGAAATTTTGAAAATAACTTAGCTAATATGGGGGTGGTTGGGTATATTTTTTATTCATATCATCAGTTAAAGATCAACCAAGATGGGATTTTTCCTCTTATACAATGAGTCTGAAATCTGGGCTCTCAATTAAGATAGATTTTTGGAGTTTTTGGTTTCACCTAGACATTATATATCTATATAGATAATGGACCTGTGATGTTCTTATCCATGAAGTTAGATGACATGTGATGTATTCATTAACCAAGTCATACTATAATATAAGGATCAATAAAAGATGAGTATGCTATATGGGATGGAATACTCCATGTCCCATGCTCATTTAATGTCTTAGAAAAATGGAAAATATGATAATTCATGTTTTTATATGATGTAAAATGGTAGACACATGTATGTAGATATATGTGTTTGATTGAGATCACGGTAGATCCATTTGTATCTTGAGTACAATGACACTTTTCTAGAGGCTTCACCTTTCTTGAATTTATGAATGTGAAGATTTTATTTATTTTCAACACTATAAAGGACCATGGGGTCACATTTTATGGTTGACTGGATAAGGATTGAGTTTGAATCAAATATTGAATCTAAAATCATTTTAGAGTTAATATAAAAGAAGTTTTGGATGAATATTCACAAGGTGTTATATATTATTTGATACAAGGTGAAGTTAATGATAGCTGTCAAAAACTATTTTGGGAGATATCTAAAAGGATTTATGGATATGGTTTCATAAGTTATTGTATATGACGTAATATAAGTTGAAATGGTACAAAGTATATTAGGATTTATTGCAAGTGTGATATTATTTGATATATGACTAAAAGCCTTATATATATATTATATATATTAGTTTAGTTTTGAATTTTAGGAAAATTATGATTTTCATTCATGAATATGGTATATATATCCATGAAACTAGCGGTTTTGGATAAATTTTAAATTGTTATCATTTAGTGATTCTACCTTTCATGATATCATAAAAATGAGTAATTTTATATCATGAAATGTATGGGATGAGTTTTCATTCATGTGATGGATGTATGAACTAGAAATAGCATTTATTAATGCATTATAACATATTAATAAAAGAAAAAATTCCCAAAGGAGTGTATTAAGGTGTTAAATAGAGCCGATACAATGCAGTGGAAATAAATGGTTGTTTTCATGTTTCTTGGATAAGTATCCCATAACCTGAAACTTTCTTCATCTTCTTCATTAGTCTTGATAGGAAGTGAAATGTCATGGAGTTAGGATAGATCTCATCTGAATGTCAGATGATTCATTATAGCCCATGGATACCTCTATTGGTGCGGTGTCCTTCAAATTCAACTTTTTTTATCTTTATCAAACACATTGAACATAGATCAAGGCCATTGTAGTGGATTATTAAATGTAAGTAATTTTATTTATAGTATTTATTCATTTAATATTTATCATCTGTTTCATATTTATTATTTGGGTGATCTTGGGAAAGAAATTTAATTGGTTCTATATGTTCTAATAATCATTATTAAACACATTTAATTCCCATCAATGTTGACCCTTACTCATAGATAAACCAAACTTTCCTCTTTCCCATCATAGAAAAACTTAAAATTCATAAAATGGAAAAAGTAAAACAAGATAAAAAATTATAGCATTTAAAACATCCAACTCCCCTTATTCTCTCAACATTCATTTCATCTATTTAATACAGGTTTTACTGTCACCACATGCACATCCACAACATAAGATAATTTTCCTCATAATTTTAGATGCCTATAAAAACACCATGTAGTGCACCAAGGTGTGGGGAAAATTAACTCACCCTTTCACCTAACCACACCCAAGACAATATCATGGTGAGGCCTAGATGGTTATTTTCCAACTCTTCTTCTCAATTTATCCTCCACTTGACTTTACCCATGCTCACCAACATGCTTACACCTATGTCATGGTGATTTCCTCTCTAGAAATAGGGTAGTCCTAGAAACTCATGATGCACTATTCCCTTGACCATGACATAGAAGGAATACCCTATCCACTTCCAATATATCATCCTCCACACCTTATAATAAATACAAGGATCACCAATCATTATTTCCCCTCACCATTCCCAAGACCAAAATGTGGTGAGACCCAACTATCCATTTTGAAACATTCCTGGATATATCACTTCCTTCTTGACATGGATCACCATGGATTTCCTCCTTTCCATTTCACACTCCCCATTTCTCATAGGTGAACTCAAAAGACTCGAGAATCCCCAAGCCTCCTAAAATAGCCACTATTATGGCATAGTGGCCTCTATGAAGTTCCACGAAAGAACTACAGATGCCACAACTAACACCAAAGAATACCGTAAACCCTCATTTTACTTGGCAGAACCCTAACATCACCACACCTAGAAAAATCCATTTTTTATCATTTTATATCCTTCCTATAGACACTTGAACATGCCACTCCATAAACTATAGTATAATAGAAACCCCCATTTTACATAACGAAATCACACTAGATAAAATTACTTGTAACATGGAAATTTCAGACCCTATGGTTCTCCCCTTTCACTAAATATTTCCAAAACTCTCCAATACACCCTTGAGGAACCACCAATATTCATCTAAATTCCTTCAAACACTTGTAAATTCAAATTAATGGGTTTTATGGGACCATATTGTTACAAATAAATTATTTCATACTTTGGAATCATTAAAAAAATATTTGAGTTTTATTATACAACATTCAAAGTACCAATTTGTTGATACGAATAGGTTGATAATGGGGCTGTAGTTAAAATTAATGAATCTAGATTTGTTAAATTGAATTTAAATAAAGAAATTTTCAAGGGTGAATTTTTCATAATTCCATCCAATTTTTATAAGTTTTTAACTCCCTAGATCCTTCAAACAGAAATTGTTCAATTATTCTATTTTTTACTAAAAAAACTATAGGGTCAAATGAAAATTCCAAAGAGGATGGTTATTTCATTGAGACATTGTAATCATTTCATGATGGTATCAATATTTATGATGTATTATATTTCATAGGGGACCATGAGGAGGGGATTTGGATACACTTTAGATGGGAAAAATCCATGCAACCATTAAATAACAAAAATAGTTTAATGAACATGTCAAATATCTCTGATTATTTTTTTATATGCAATGTGTTTCCTCATAATATTATGTTTTCACTACTATATTGACTTATTTTTAATTAAACTTTTAACTACTTGTGTAGATAATGGCTTCTCCACCGGCTGATGCTACAAATGTATAAGAACAATATATTGGTGATGTTAAAATTGACAAAATGTTATAAGTTTATGAACATATGGTTGAAAAAAAAGATAGAAATGGTGCAGTATAATATTCTTAGAAAAAATTATTAACGTGATAATTAAAGATCTAAAACTCAAGGTTAGATAGAATGCACATGGTAATCCTATTTACCCCTAAAAAAATCTATTTTCATTAGATATATTGGGTTCAATACTTGAATGTATATGTCAATAGATATAGATACATGGAAAAATGTTGTTCTTAAGTTGAAGGAAAAATTTTGGTAAGATATTAGGGTAAAATTATGATATACATTCTCTATTTTGTTGAAAAATAAATTAATGAAACCCTAATTTACTTTTCATTGTCCATTGCAGATTACATTTATATTAAAATAATTTCACATTAAATTTGTACTAATGGTTTCTAGAAAGGATCCTATTGAATTTCAAATACTTATTATGAAAAATCATCTTAGTGATTCATAAAGTAAAGTAAAAACCCACCTAATGGGATTTGGGCGTTCATCTAATAAACTTCAGTAGTAGAAGAAACACATGATATGCATGATCTATCACTAATAATTTCAACTTAAAAATATGAATAACAAATATGCACCTTCAACACAATGTATTTCATATTTTTTTATTTAATTTAGTAAGATTTATAAAGATAATTAAAGTAATAAAAAAAGGATATTTCCTACATGGGTGATACACCAGCTCTAAGGATCCTTGTTCATAACATGAGGATATTGAACCACCAAAGGGGTGTTAGAACCTACTTCCAAAGATAAATGGTTTTTTAATAATGAAGAGAGTTTTATCTCGGCTTTCATGCATTAATTATTGGCTCAAAAGAAGTGATAAAAACCATTTTATAGACTCTCTTCATTTAATAAAGATGTTTATAATGATAGATTGCCACATGATAACTCATTGCACCTGTACTTTAACACATGTTGGTGTGTTTCATTCATTAAATACTTCAGTTAATATTCATAACCATTTTATCTCTTCAAATGATTATGATTTTGTATCTATTTAATGAATAAATATTATTAATTCATCACCAAATCAAACCAAAAGAATTTGTGTTAATGATGTATGCATGCGATATCACATATTACATACCCCATCATACACTACAATGGACATGCAATAATAGAATATAATATAGGTGATAACATGCATATATTGTCTATTATGATTAAAAGATATTATGAAATATGATATCCCTATTTTTAGTTCATCTCTAAAAATATCCCAATTAAACTAAAATCCCATAAATAATTTATGAACAAATTTATAACTCTTTGTGAATTCATATAAAACTCTTTTTGATATGTTTTATTAAACTCACTTATTTTTTTATAAATAATTTATCCAAACCATAATCATTATCCAAAACCCTATCTTTATTACCCATAAGGACTTTGTAGCATTGAAAAAAAAAATATGAAATCTCAATTTTATTGATGTAAGTAAAGAGTGGAATCTATTAAGGAATCAATGTTACTCAAGCTACTAAGGGGTTTGATATTATATTAATAAAACATAATCATATATCTCTATAAATATTTCCATAATAATATTTTTTATATACAATATATGTATACCTATATAATCCCTTTTTCCTGGAAATCGAGTAACCACTAGACATGGAACTTGTAAATCTAGTATATTTCATCTCATTAATTCATGATTCTTTGAAATAGACATACCAAATCAATGAATACATCACATATATTTTATCTAGTAGATGAGATCATCACTTATCCCTCATCCATGTTTCTTAACACGTCATATTTGACTTAACTAATCAGGGTAATATATTTCCATGATCTAATTAAATCATGATCCTATATGTATTATCTAATCATATGAGTAGAAAAATACTTTTATGTTTGAACTCCAACTAGTGATATGATCATCAACATACCCAACCACCCCATTATTAGCTAAGCCTCAAGGATTTCATAAGAAATGTATAAAATTGTGAATGTTCTCAAGATAGTTATCTCACCAACCTCAGGTGATATAGATTAATAATAAGCATATAGTCCTAAGTATATCGATTATTGTATGACATTACATGACAAATGATTTAGAGGGACAGTCTAAGTAATAAGTCTCAAATTATTACCTTATGCATATATTATTCATATCTAAAATAAAAAAAATTGTATAAATTATAATATTCTAGTCATTATAACCATAACATATCATTACACCCCATAATAATTCATGATGATCATTGATTAGGGACAAGTCAAAGTCATACTTTAGGGGGGTATTATCATTACATTGTTAATATAAAATAAATTTAATCACACATGAATGAATGATAAATGGATATTTACTTTATTTATAAAATCATGATACATTTACAACCATTACATTAAATATCGTATGTATTTTATACCAAAAGATTCAGTATGACCATTATGATTTTTATATGTTGATGATTCAATCAATAGATCTGTTACATTATTATACGCAGTCACCTAATAGATTCTTACATTTCCCATATCAATGATCTTTCATATGAGATTTTATTTTCAAAGGATAATTTTGGTTCATTGGTGATACCAGGGTTCCTTGGCTAGAGCAAGGGTTCCATCATTATCATAGTAAATCCAAATTTCTCTCTTAATTCTAGGAACTACCCCCAAGTTCATTAATGAGATTATTTATTCAAACAAATTCCTACGTATAATATGATGTAGCTATGTATTCAGACTCAATTTTAAAGTCCAACATAGTGGCCTATATCGAACTCTTATGGATGATCGCCCCACCATTTAGGAAAAACTTGAAAATATATATAGATAACATTTCATCTTTATCAAATTAGAAACTTACATCAGTGTTACCCCTTACACAGATCTCATCCTCTCCTTAAAAGTCTAATAATATATAAATAGTTATTCATAAGTATTTAGGGATGTTCTTAACACTAATCTAGTGACTCTCACTAAGATTGGATTGTTATATTTGGGTTGTGGTATGAGAATATGTGAAGTTAGGTCAAGTACACAACATGACATACATGATAGATCCTATGGTGGACTCATAGGTCATCTTATCCATCATTTATAACTCCTTATAAGGATATTTAATATTCCTAATATTATTTCCACATAACACTAGTAAATACCCCATTTTATAGTTCTCTATAATAAAACACTTTAACACTTTACCAATGTATGTGTCCTGACTCAGTCTAAGGAACCTTTTATATCTATCTCTATCGATATTCATACCTAGTATGTATGCTATTTGACCTATGTATTTCATAGAAAACAATTCTAAACTACATTCTTAGATAATTTAAATTTTGGATTTCATGTTCAATATGTAGTATTTAATCAACATACAATATCATAAATACTATAACACTCCCACTAATCAACTTATACACATAAGAATATTCTGTATTCTTGATGAAACCAAACTCCTTGATTGAATCATAAAACTAAATATTCAAAATTGAAGAGGATTTCTTTAACACATAAATAGGACATTGGAACTTTCATGCATTAATATACTCATTTGGTACATTAAAAAAATTGGTTTGCATCATATGCACCTACTAAACTAAATTCTCATTAAGGAAATCAATTTTGACATCTATTTGATATATCTCATAATCAAAATGATCATCTATTGAAATAAACATTTGAAGAGAATTTATCATAAAAATAAGTAAAAAAAATTATTTATTGTAAATTTGATGAATTTTATTATAAATCTATGCCACCAAGATTTATTTATATGTTTAAACATTGTCACTCATTTTAGTTTTCAAGTGGAAACCCAATTTTCTCCCTATGGGTCTCATATATTCAGGTACTTCTACCAAGTTCCAAAATGGGTTAGGGTATATGGATTCCATTTTTCATTCCATGTATTTTAACAATTTATAGTCAATGGATTCTTGGTGATTACTAGTTTCATCTCTTATAAACATTACTTTGTCATCATTTTCCATAGAAAATCCAATCTCTCAACTTCCTAATGAATCCTACCAGACCTTCAAGGTTCTTATGTCAATTTAGATGGTTGTTCTAAAAAAATTATTTGTGGAATAATATTAACTTACATCATACAAACAATTCATCTTTCTTGGTATTGAACTTCTCCAAGTTTAACATTCCTCCCATAGACTACTCAATTCATGTGTAGTATCTCAAGGAAAACACTATCTCGAGACAAAAAAAACTTTGTATTCCATATAGTTATAGAAATAATATCTCATAACTTCTTGATGATAGCCAATAAATAATCATTTTTAAGACTTGGGGCCAATATTATTAGAATCCAAACATTGCACGAGTGCATTGCAACCCAAAATCCTCATAAAAGAAAACCTGGTACATTTCTCATACCATATCTCTTATAGTTTCTTTATGATTAATTTAGATGAAATTTGATTTTTTAGGAAAGTATATGTCTTAAAATAATAACCCTGGAATTAAATAGAAATATATCACTAACTCATCATTGATCAAACCATGTCCAATAGGGTATGATTCCTCCTCTCAAATGCACCATTCCACTATGACATTCTGATGGAATGGATTTTTTCATGATTATTTAAATAATTTTTTATCCCCAATGAATGTAATAGAAAAGTACCCAAGGTTATATCAAAAAGTGGTTACAGGATAAATTCAATTTTTTCACTTTCATTTTTCTAATTTTGAAAAGAATAAGAAAATTGGGGATTTGATGATTTTGTGAAAATTTTAAAAAATGATTAAGTAATTAAATTAAATTGTAATTTATTTTAAATTAAAAGTATATTATAGTCAAAATGTGCATGAAATAATATTAATAATCATATAAGTGAACAAGATTCAACCCTTTTGACACTCCCTTCTTTTTCAAAAATTATTTCCTGGTTGAATTTATCAATAAACACTTCAATACATCAAATTTTACACCTAATAATTCCTAAAAACCATATTAATACCTTAACATGGGTGTTGATATACCTATGAAAGTGATTAAATTACTCAAATACATATAATTAATAAAACTAGATTAAGATAAATATGCTCAAAAGAAAGTCCTTTATTATAAATTTAAATAGTAAAAATAACCACTTTACTTTCATAAATTGAATAACATTCTAGAAAATTTTATAATAGGAATTAATTTAAGAAAAAAACAACTTTATAAAAAATAAAATTTTCCTAAAAATTAAACAAGATTAAAAGAATTGAGAATCAAGACTTAGAAGAGGGTGTATGTAGGAATCCACTGCTCGCAAATTTCATAAGAGTTTATCCAAACATAACTAAAATGGTTTCCATATCCACCATTTATTATTTACCTAGGTACAACTCAAGTAATAATCTTCCTTATTATGTGAAGATCACTCTCAATCCTTATATTTACAGTGATAGATAAAACATTTTTAAAGGATTTAGTGGTATCGATAGGCTTCAATGGGTTTGAGTGATGCATGGGAAATGTTCTCATGCATGTAATAGTATTTCTATATTCTTTAATTCGGGTGGAAATATTAGTGGTTTCTTTCCTGCATGAATAAATTTTAAGTAGTAAATATTCATGTGTGGCATGATTTTATTCTTACTTGAAATTATTATAATCATTTAGAAATCCTTAGTTTTCAATATTTAGTTCCCCCACATGGTTTTTTCTCATATAATAAATATATGCAATTGAATAAACATTTCCCTGGAAAAAAATATATGGAGTTTCTTCATTGAATAATATGGATCACCGTAGTTAAAGGACTTATAAAATGGAACTATCATTGAAATGTATCAAAAATCCTTTTGTGACATGACACACTTTCTTGTAGCCTCAATACATTCTTATTTGATTCAATTTCTCAGCTCATAGCATAACTAATTTTGTCATGGTGAAACACCTGATTCCTCTAAAATATATAAATCATGTCACTTCAATTAAGAAGATCTAATAATTTCATAAAGGAAAATATCCAACACAACTCCATTTATCCGATAATATATATGTATAAAAATTCTCTTTGAAACGTATTTAGGATTACATGATATGAATGAAAATTACTCCATATGTAACTTATATCTTTCACTCCCCTAGATGTGTA
Source organism: Viscum album (assembly GCA_963277665.1). Classification (NCBI taxonomy): domain Eukaryota; kingdom Viridiplantae; phylum Streptophyta; class Magnoliopsida; order Santalales; family Viscaceae; genus Viscum; species Viscum album. Next base: position 879,706,216 of record OY728163.1, read on the forward strand.
ACATTTTTTACTTCAATATATTTTTATATTAGCCTATATGTAAGATTTTATATGAAGCATAAAATTTTTTCTAATTAAACAACTCCAGGAAAATATCTTTTGAATTCCTAAAAATATATAACACATTTTCATCTCTAGAAAAATTATATTACGTATCACTTTATCCAAGGAAAATATGTAACATGCCTATAAAAATATGGAATAAACTACAATAAAAATGATACATATAATATTCCATTAAATATATATTAGGCATGGTCCAAAATATGTTATGTATTCCCCAAATAATGTTACACATTCATCACTTCATGAAATTTTCAATATTTATAGGCATAAAATGGTACATATTCCCTTGTATTTGGAAAATTAGGTTACACATGATAGTAACCTTTAAAAAAATGTATTATGTGTCCTATTTACTTTTGGAAAACATGAAACATATCATTAGAATTATTGAAAATTATGATATGTGTCATCATGTCTTGGGAAATATATGCTTCTCGATCTTTATTATATGAATTTATCAATTATATCAAGAAAAAAATGATATGAATCAATCTCAAAATCCATACATATTCGTGACTTAGCCAAAATTCTATCCATTTAGTCCAGAATGAATTTTTTCCCAAAAATGAAAATACAATAATGGGTCATTCAAATAATTCCATAGATGGATAAAACGCTTAAAACCATGAATTGTTCTATTTTCACAATAAATCCAAAAATATAACTAAGAACTAGAAATTATGTAATTTCACTAAAATGTCCATAATATTGGGGATTTATTCCTTGAAATGAAAATTAAAAGTGATGAAAATGTGATCTTTATCAATTATTCTACACATATGACTAAGAATCTTGGATAAGTAAGCATCAAAAGTAATAACATAGTAAATTAAAATCACTAGCCTAAGAGAATCACCAAATTTAACACCTAAGAACCCAAATTTACCATGCTTGATTAATAAAATTAATTCCAAAGTATTTATTTGGTTTATTCATTATATTCCTACATATTTTATCCCTACATGCACACAAACACTTAACTCGCTAATGGGTGAGTTCCTTGACATTTGGAAATCATCTTCCTTGAAGAATGTTTCTTCATCTCGAATCCCTTTAGGGGTGCCTTCTAGAAAGATGACGCTAAATCATGAGATTGAATTTAAATCATCTAACCCAAATCGAAGACTCTTATCATCTCTTCCTGATACTAATTTGGGTCAAATTTATAAAAGAGGTAATATTTCTTGAGTGATTTCATGGTAGTATGATATTTCAGAGCATCTGGAGTTGTGTCAATACTCCATCATTGGGTGAATCATACTTATAAAGGTTCAGAAACCATAAAAGTTAGAAGCCCTAGTAAGAAATTTATCCTTGATCTATTGGTTTTCCAACTAGAAATGTATTCCAGTTGGGCATAGATTTCATTATATGTTATTCTGGAATTTAAGAACCATCCTTAGGGATTGGGTTCTTTATTTGAATCCAATAGATTTTTGAATCTAGGAATGGAATCCCAATTTCAATCCTTTTAAGGTAAGAAACACTTTTGTGCTATATTGGGTTAGGTTCTTTGTCTTGAATTAGATATTTTAGCATTTAAAAATCTTATTTGAAATTCCATAGGCAATATAATTCTTAATAAAAATGGACATGAAGAAATCTATATTTGGTTAATTTACTTGGGTGATTATTGAATTTCATTTGAGTTCTAGTTTAACCAAAAGGGTGGTATTATCTACACAATCTATAGATCTTAGTATTCAAGTTGAATAAGAAAAGTTTCCTCTATTTTGCTCTATTTGTCAGACAATAGTCTATGAGAATATTTTAAGCAGGATCTTATCTATTTGGAATCATGATTGTACTTGTAGAAGAGGATTAAATAATAAGGGCCAAGGTTTTTTTGATGTACGCCAGGTTAATCATTGGAGGGATGGGAAGATAGCATCTATAAAAAATCATATGTCTTTTTGAGGCCCTTTTTCTCATTAGGATCAGCCTGGTACTTCAAGGTTTTTTAAGTTTAGATTTTCTAAGTATCAACAAGAGTCTTGGATTGAACCTAGTTGTTGGAAATTTTTGGTTTTATGTAGGGCACCAAGATAGGATGATCTTGTTCGGGCCTCTATAGATCAAGGTAATTCAGAGATTTTGGATGATATTGAACTCAAAGGGGAACAACCTTTTAATTGAGGCCTTATCCTGAAGAAAGTTTTCCTTTCAGTGTATGTTTTACACTCTAAAAATGGGAAAAAATTCTGGTTCAGGCCCTCTAATTTTACAGAACTAAAACATTTAGTGTATAGTTTCACCTTCTTGAGATAATCTTCAACATGTAAGGGACAAGACATTTGGGGAGTCCTTAATGCTGACATGTGCTTCAAGTTCTCTCAAAGAAAATGATTAGATAGGTGAGGTATCATAAGGAAACAATGCTCTTGCTATAGACATGGTTTTTTCTGATGTCTAAGTGCAAGTAGAAATGAATTTTATTCAATCCATTAAATATGCAAAAAAATTAGGATCCACTGGTAAATGGGGATACATTTCAAACCTTAATAAGGACAAAAAGTTAAAAATTTCTAGAATGGTGTACCAAGATAAATTGATTCAACATAAGATCACAAATGATATGGTATATTCTATCCTTATAAAGAAAATTGTCCTGGAAAGGACTATTCAAATCTCAGGCCCATGATGAGTACAAGATCCACTACACTAGAAATTGAGTTTTCGAAGCATGATAAATGGTCTGGCTCTCTTAGTAAAGACTCTAATTGGGGTGAAGATTGTGATGTTTTTAGTCTGATTTTTTTTTCTAGTCACTTTTTATGCTCATTATTTTACTGAATTATGGAATTTGGTTGAGGGAAGTTTAGAATTTTCTACCCCTCCCCCCCCCCCTCATGTTTTTTTTTCTTTTTTCATTTTAATAAATTAGGCTCTGACCCTTGACTTTTTCAAAAAAAATGAACTCACTTAAATTTTCTATCATTGTATTAATATGAATTTTTAGAAAATATTTTCTCATCCAAACACATGTAAGGGTTTCCATAATATTAATGAGTTCCCCTACTTGAGTCAAAGACTTGGGTTAATCATGTGGACTTTCAAGTGATATTTAGAGCTTGAGGGTTGTTAGCATTTATATATTACTAATTCAAAGGTAGAATAAATAGGTTTGGATCTTTTTGAAGAAAAAAATGAATGATTCTATTTTGAAACTCAAGAATAGTCTTCCCATTAATCCACTTGGATATTAATTAGCACCCAATTGCTAAAAATATTTAAGGATGGTTTAAACATCATCATTTTAGAAAATAAAATTATCTACTCAACTACCATCAACATATTTAAACTTATGTTTTTTTAAATTCAGTATATATTAATGAATTTTTATGTAACATCCTACTATTTTTAAAAGTAAACACTATGTTTAATAGCATACAAACAAACAACTAAATATTATTATTTATATGTGACCATTATCGCATAGTAGTTATATTAGTGGTTGTTATTAGAAATAACTATATTATGTTTATACATGTTTATAAAAAAATTACACTCATTTAACATATTTTATAGGCATAAGATATGAATAAATCCAATTTTACACATAAAAGGTGTCTTTTTTTTCTAAAAGAGGGTTTTGCCTCATTTTGATGGAGCACTTGTTTTAAAAATAAATTTTGAAACTTTTAAAAAATTTATTTGAAAAAATAAACTTTATGTTTGAAATAAGAATGTAAAAATTAACATAGGGTGAATTTTTTATATTTTTCTGATAAGTTTTATTTTTTCATGAATAATAAAAAATACTAATTTTTATTAAAAATTATATTTTTCAAGAATTTATATAGTAAAATTATGTTTTGAATTAGTTTTAAAATTTTATTAGTTTATTTTGATTTAAAATAATACAATTGTTTTTTTTAAAATGGATTTTATACTTGAGTTTAGTATAAAAACATTTTAAATGTAAAAATGACATTTTTTTTTAAAAGAAATGTTTGTCATTTCATTTTACTAGTTTAAATTTAAATTAAATTATGAAACTTCAATGTTTTGAATTTTGAAAAATGGATACCATGTTTTTAATCATGAGGTAAAAATATAGTATATATTTCCCTTTTATTTTTGGATAATATAAATAGTAAACATAGTAAATTTTAATTACTGTGGTTAAGGGTAAATCATGTAATTTAGAGTAAAAATAATACGATCGGGATTATAAAATTACCCTAAAAATTATATAAATTTTATTATATTAATTTAATATGACTCTTAACAATTAAGGGTCTAATTTTTGTTGTTTAATGGACAATTTTCTATGAAAATGACATATATTATTTTAAACAAGGTCACAAAATGTCTCTTTCATTGTCTTATATATCACTTATGTGTCCACATGGGAAAAATGTTGGTTAAAAATGAATCTAATTGTCCATTTTAAAATTAATAATATTATTTTCATGATATAAATTTATTTATGACTTTTGGGGCCATTTTTATGGGGTTAATATATTTATAATATTTTATTTAAAAAAAGGCAAGGGTGTCACATTTATATTTTTAATAAATATATTACTTTTAATACTGTTTAATTATGAATATATCATAGACTATGAATATTATTTTTAAATAAAAAATATTTATCTACATCATCTTATGTTATTTTTAATTTTTAGTGAAAAAATAATTACCTTAAATAATTATAAAACGTTGATAATGTAATTATGTTATTAATGAAACAATCAAATTAAGGATAATCAAAATATTTAAATAAATATATTTGGAAATAATTAAGGTGCTTCATGAATTTTCATAATTATTATGACATATTGTGGGTGTATTTTGTTTTGAATTTATCTTGTGTCTTCTTTTTCTTAATGACATAGTAATGAATAGTTTCTAAATTGACACTAATGATATTTTATTTAAATAATATTTTATTAAACTATATAAAAATAAAAATAAATATTTAGAAATAAAAATGGATTAGGTTTTGGTCTTAAATTTATTAAATTATCCATTTTTTCTAATTTACATTTTATAAGTAAAAAATTACCATGTTTTAGTATTAAATAAATTATTACCATATTTAAAATTAAAATAATTTAACTAAAAAAAATAAAAATTATATGGTTTAAAATAATAGAAAAACATGTCTAAATGTTATTGTTTGATGAGAATACAACATTATCTCATATCATATTAGAATCCATGGTCATTTTTGGTATTTGAATAGAAAACGAATTTATTATAATTTAATATTTTTTGAATTTATAAAAGTACCCCTCACCTCATTTATAAAAGGAAACTCATTACCACAATTAATTACAACACCTTGAGCCTTATATCTCATCCAAAATCAATCCATTTATATTATAAACATCTTTATTTAAGTTATTGAGGTTCTTTTCCTTCCAAAAGATCAACCTTATATCCCTGAAGAAGATATTAAAGGATGTCCACTGAAGAAGAGGTAATCATCTTTATCAACTATTTCCAGTTTATTTCCTCTCCAAGTTCCAATTCATGTGTTGTTTAAATTATAATATAACAAATAAAATATCATATATATGATTAAATGTTATTATTATTATGGTATAACCATATTACACCTTTTATATATCCTACAAAAAGAAAAATCATCATGTGTTCGTACATAGAACATACCATCTCCACACAATGGTGTGATTTTTTTTTCATAGTCACTTTACATGGATGGTTATAATAATGAAAATTATAAATATGTATGATACATATTACATGAATATTATTCTGTATATGAGGAAATAATTTCCTTTTTTACCATAGTCAACTGAACAACCCCATTTTGGACTTGTGAACTTAATATCATCCAAACATCTAATGTGAACTTAAATGATTAATAACATGGTAATTAGTGAAATAAAAAAATAATTTTAAAAAAGGTTTCTATAAATGTATAAATTAAAATAATATTATTATTTAGGAATTAAAATATTGTACGTGATGATTTGGACTCAAGGTAAGGGACTCTTTAACAAAAAAAACATCATCTTAAATGTTTTAATGATTTATTTTCCAAATATTTCCCTCTCATGTCCATATTTTTAAAATTGATTTTATTTATATTGAAATGAATGTTTTAAAAAGGTAATTTTATAATTTATATCAATTTTTTAAAAAAGGAATATTTTTTAGATTTTATGTAAGGGGATTTTTTTTATAAAATCCACTTTTCAAGTTACAAATATTTTGTTAAAGAAATGTTTTTTTACTCATATGGCATGATCAGATTTTCCCACTTTCATGAAAACTTATTAATTTAATGTATCCTTTAAAAGTTTAAAAGTTTATTTTCTAATAAAATGTTTTCATTTATAGGTGCATGGATTCTGAAAAATAAAAGTGAATTAAAAATGAAAAGATTATTTTCCTTAAGAATATTTTATTTTTATGAAATATTTATGTGTTATGATCACATTATGGTTCTTGGGGATTATTGTGATGAAGGTTGGTTCCATGATAAACTGAGGGTCAGTGATCCAATTATATCTCTTCAATGCATTGAGTAAAGGGGTGTAATTAACTTATGAGGTTTTTCCTAAGAGATTATGGGAATATATTCCAATGGTTATTCTCAGCGTAACTACGATGGTTACTCCCTGTGTATCTGGGAGAGATAATTTATATATAATAGTGATATGAAAATTATTCCACAAGTTACCATTTAGGATTTATTTATGCATGATATGGTTTTACATGAATCTTATGATTTCATAAGGTAATCCAATAGTTTATGTTTTATAAGTGAAAGTTATAACTTTATGAAAAGTTTTAATGAAAAATTTATGATTTTTTGTTTTTCCTTTATGTTTCCTTAATAAATGCTTTATAAAATTATTTGTAAATAAAATATGATTTCCTAGGTAAGAAAATGTTTATTTTGAAAAAGGAAAAAAATTTATAGGTGATTATGGACTAAGGATTTCTTTCTTAATTTTTATGTCCCTTACTAACTTTTTATACTCATCCCATGTTTTATCTTATTTTTCATAGGCTTTAAGAGGGTATATTGGAAAGGATTATATCAAGGGGAAAATTGAAAATATTTTCCACGAGTAGAGAACATGTTTTACTTTAAATACTTTTGATTTATGAAAAAGATGGATATTGTGTATATGTTTCCACTAGTAATGTATAGGTTTACTATGTAATATTTTTTCAGAATTATATAAAATATAAACCAAAAATTAAATTAGGAAAATAAATTAATTCTAGTTTCAAAATAACTAGAATATGTAATTTTTAAGCCAGGGTCTTTACAGTTGGTATCTGAGTAGGGTTTAAACAACTTTGGAGTTTATGAGGTTTTCTTGAGTAGTTTTCTTAAGAGTTATGGATATTAACATAAGTTTATAATCATAAGGTTTATCATAAGTTCAATGTCGTAAAAACACCTTTCAAGATTTATGTTTAGAATTTTTAAGATGACTAATGGTATTTTTGGAGACATTTATTTTTGAGGTATTTATGGTTTATTACATTTTGGGATGTAAAATAAAATGTATGAGATAACATTTGGGGTTATGAAATTTATTTAATTTTAAATATATTATGTTTATTAAATTTTTATGAATTTTATAAGAAGTATTACTTTATAAAAAAAAGTTACAACCCATAGTTCGAGAGATAACATGTCTCATCCGGCAAGGTCATGGGAATTAAACCCACAATAGTATGGTGACTGGGGTGCAACAGATACCACTAGACTATGAGATTCATAGTTAGTATGAGTTTTTTTACTATCTAATGGATAAAGGATAAATTAATTTTTGGGATATATATTTTAGCAAATAGATAACCATGAGATTGTAAAATTATTTATTGATTAAGTGATTAATGTTATTTTAGATGGCATTCACTATTTTGGAATCCAAATATAATACTATGTTATTTGATTTTAGGAATAAAGGTTGGATTAAATTTTTGAATCATATGTGATTTTATTTTGGCATTATGGTGATTTAGATTATTTATGGAAATGGCTATCATATCTTAGAGATCATGTGATATAGGAAATTACATTTTTAGTATGATACATTAAGATTAATTGATGTTATTTGAAGATAAATTTTAAAATTTATCTTTTATGATTATGTGATCAAATCATTTTTGGGTTTCAATTTTAGTCTATAATATTTTTGAGTAATTTTAAGTATAGTTATCTGCTGAATGATATATGTTTAAATTTGGGTATTACTATTGATTTTTGGAGATTTAAATTGGTTTTTGTACTTTTTAAGGTTAATTAATTTTGGGAAATATCTTATCTTATCCTGGCCTTTTTGGTTTTGGTTAATGTATAAAGATTGAAGGAATAAATCATTTTCATCTTTTCATGAAACATTTATACTCATCATTTGGAGAGAAAGATGAGTTATGGTGGAAATTGATTAAAGGGTGAATTTCTTCTTTTCAACTATGTATATATCCCTATATTATTAGTCCAAGTGATAAAATAATTCTTCAATTTTAGGAATTGTATCTTAAAATAAAAACATTATTAGTTTACTTTTCTTACTAAGAAATCAATGACCTTTTAGCCTATCATGGATTTGGGGTTTTTTGATTTTTCACTTCCTCATGACTGTGATCTCTATAACTCTCTATCAGAACTTGATAGTTATTTTTCTATTTTATTTCCATGTTCTCCTATATGGAGTCCTAGTTATGTTTTATCCCAGGTAACCATCATACTTCCATTTGTTTCTTTAAAATTGAAGGTTTATTAATTTCCTTTTCCAATGTGGGGTTTCAATAAAGGAATTTTTAAATGTAAAACCTTATTTATGTATCTTTCATAAAAAAATTTGATGATGAAATTTCCAAAATGGTGGGATAATGTAACATCCTAGTATTTTTAAAAGGAAACACTATGTTTATTAGCATACAAACGAAAAGTAAAATATTATTATTTAAAAGTAACCATTATCATATAACTCTTATATTGGATGGTGTGAATAGAAATAACTATATTATGATTAAACATGTTTATAAAGAATTCTACATTCATTTAATATATTTTATAGGAATAAGATACAAACAAATCATATTTTATGCATAAACGATGTATTTGTCTAAAAGGCAGATTTTCACCTTTTAATGGCCAACTTGTTTTAAAAATAAATTTTGACACTTTTATAAATTTTAATAGAAAAAGAAATTTTATTTTTGAAATAATATTTTCAAAATTAGATTGGGGTTAATTTTTTTTTACTTTTCTGATAAGTTTTATTTTTCAATGAATAGAAAAAAAATATTGATTTTTATTAAAAATAATATTTATCAAGAATTTATAAGGTAAAATTATGTTTTCAATTAGTTTATTGTTTTCATTAGTGTACTTATATTTAAAATAATCCATTTATTTTCTTTTAAATGGATTTTATGCTTGAATTTAGTGTAAAAATATTTTAAATTTAAAAATGGCATTTTTTAGGAAAAAATATTTTTTCTTGTGTTTTACCTTTTAAATTTAAATTAAATTCAATAAATTATGTGTTTTAAATTTTTAAAAACGTATTAAATATTTGGAATAAAAGGTTTTAAATTTATTAAATAGGTCCATTTTATTGTTATACAATATAAATAGTAAACATCGTATATTTTTATCACCACGATTAAGGGTAAATCATGTAATTTAGGGTAAGAGTAATTTGATAATGATTAGAAAATTAACCTAAACCTTGTCCAAATTTTATTGGATAAATTCAATTATATCCTTAACACTTAATTACTAAATTTGAGTTGTTTAATGGACACTTTTATGTGAAAAATACTTATATATTATTAAAAATAATGAAAGTCACAAATTATCACTTTCTTTGTCTTATATATCTCATATTTTCCACCTGGGGAAAACGATAGGTTATGAGAAAATATAAGTTTTAATTTTTAACATAATAAAATAATTTTTATGATATAAATTTATTTATAAATTTTTGGTCCATTTGGATGTGGTTAAGATATTTATAATATTTTCTTTAAAGAAAAGACAAGGGTGTCACATTCATATTTTTAGTGACTATATTATTTTTAATATGGTATAATTATAAATATATATTCAACTATATATATTATTTAGAAAGATAAAATATTAATCTATATAATGTTATTTTATTTTTAATTTTTATTAAAGAAATATTTACCTTAAATAATTATAAAATGATGATGTAGTAATTATTTTATTAATGAAATAATCTGATTAATGATAATAAAAATATTACAATAAATATAATTTAAAATAATTAAGGTGATCCAAGAATTTTATTAATTATTATAAAATATTAGTTTTGTATTAAATGTTTTTTTTGAAGTTATCTTGGGTCTTGTTTTTATTAAAGTCAAAGTAATGAATAATGTCAAAATGGACACTAATGGTATTGTATCAAAATAATATTTTATTAAATTATTTTAAAAACAAGAAAACATGTTTAAAAATAAAAAATGATTTTTTTTTGTCTTAGAATGTCATAAATTTTCTATTTTATGTCCAATTGACATTTTATAAGTAAAAATCACCACTTTTTAATATTAAATAAATTGTTACCATAATTAAAATTAAAATAAGTTAACTATGGAAAATCAAAATGATAGGGTTTAAAATAAAGTAAAAACATGTATAAGTTTTATTTATTGATGATATTTAAACATTATATCATCTCATATTCTAATCCATGTCCATTTTTTGGAATTTTTATAAAAAGGGAACTTATTATAATTTAATATTTGATGAATTTTCAAAAGTGCCCCTCACCTCAATTATAAAAGGGCACTCCCTCCTTTATTTAATTTCAATACCTTAGGCCTTATAGATTTACCAACCTCTATCCATTTGTCTTATTAACGTGCTTAGTTGATTTGTTTAGGTTATGGACCTTCCAAAAGACCAACCCTAAATCCCTTAAAAAGGATTAAAGGAAGTTCATCGAAGAAGAGGTAATCATTTTTATCGATTCTTTAAAGTTTATTTCTTCTCCCAGTTACTCTGTATGTGTTGTTTCCATGATAATTTAATAAATCTAGTATAATATATATTCTAATATGTTAATATGAATATTTTATAACCATATTACAGCTTTAATCCATCCTATGAAAAAAAATCATTGTGTGTGCGTACGTACGACATACCATCCCCGCACAGTGTTGTGATTTGATTTTCATCACCACTTTACAAGGATTGTTATAATGATGGGAATTATAAATATATATTATACATATTATATGAATAATATTCTATATAGGATTAAATAATGTCCATTTTGACCATATTCAACTAAACAATGTCATTTTGTACTTGTGAACCGAATATCATCCAAATGTCTGATGTGTACTTAAATGATTAATAACATTTTAATGAGTGATATAAAAGGAATAATAAATTTGAAAAATATTATTAAGAATGTATAAATTAACATAATTTTATTATTTATGATGATAAATATTGTATGTGATGAGTGGGACTCAAGGTAAGGGACTCTTAAACTAAAAAAAACTCATTTTAAATGTTTAAAGATTTATTTTCCAAATATTTCTCTTTCATGTACATGTTTTTAAACTTATTTTTATTTATATGGAAATAGATTTTTTTGAAAGTTAATTTTATAATATCTTTGAATTGTTTACAAAAGTTAATATTTTTACAATTTTATGTTAGGGACAATTTTTTAAAGATATTATTTTCAAGTTACAACTATTTTATTAAAGAAAAAAATTAACTTATAAGACATGATCTATATTTACCACTTTCATGAAGACTTATTGATTTTATAGTTCCTTTAAATTCTTACAATTTTAGTTTATAATAATGAATTTTCATTTATAAGTGAACTTCTTCTTAAAAATAAAAGTGAATTCAAAATAGAAATATTATTCTCCATAAAAATATTTTATTTTTAAGCAATCTTTAAGTGTTATGATCATTTTATGGCTCTTGGAAATTGTAATTATGGAAATTGGTTCTATGATAAACCAATGTTGGGTGATCCTATTATATCCATTCAATGCATCAGGTAAAGGGATGGAGTTAACCGGTGATGTTTCTCCTAAGAGATTATAAGAATATACTATGATGGTTATTCCATGCATAACTATGATGGTTACTCCCTGTGTAGATGGGAAATCTAATTTATATATAAGAGTGATGTTAAAATGATTCAAAAAGTTACCTTTTTTATTTATGTATGCTTGATAAGTTTTTATAGGAAAATTATGATTTCATAAGGTAAGCCAAGTGTTTATGTTTTAGGGGTGAAAGTTATAACTTTATGAAAAAAATTAATAAAAAAATAATGAGTTTTTATTTTTATTTTATGTTCTCTTATGAAGTTTTGTATGAAATTATTAGGGAATAAAAGATGATTTCTTGGGTAATAATAGTTTTATTTTGAAAAAGGAAAGATTTTATATGTGATTATAGACTAATGGTTTCTTTCTTGCTTTTTATTTACCTTAATGATCTTTTATACTCATCCCAAGGATTAAATTTTTTCATAGGTTTTAAAGTGGAATAGTGGAATGGATGATATCTAGAGGAAAATTTAAAATATTTTACATGAATAGAGAACTTTTTTTGTTTTAAATACTTTTGATTTGTGAAAAAATGGATACTGTTTATATGTGTCCCCCAGTACTGTATATGTTTTCTATATAAGAGTTTTTTCTAATTATATAAAACTATAAAACTAAAATATATTTGGGAAATTAAAGTTATTTATAGTTTAAAAATTATTATAATATGGAATTTTTAAGGCCGGGTCTTTATATTTGAAGGTATATAGAGTTTTTTGGAATTTAAATTATGGTGTGAACTTTCTATACCAACATTGGAATGATATATCTTTATCCAAATTTTCCATACGTGATATTTATTAGTTTTTATTAATCTTCTATCACAATAGCATATTATTTATTTTAAGAAATGGAATCCTCAAGTGTGGTCTTTTTAAACCCTCCACACAAGGGAACCCCACTCCCCATGAAGAGGTCACTCCAGAGAGAGCCCCAATCAAGAAGGAGTCATTTCTAGCCGAGATGGTAGAGCATACTCGAGGGTGATAACCAAATTGATGATGGTTTGACAAAAACATGTGGAAGTTTAACACTCTCCTCCAACCAGGGGGCCACTAGGCCTAGGGTACATAACACTATCCCTAATTAGAGCTAAAAAATTCAGTCACTAAAACTTCAAAAAAAATATGTTATTGATTTTTTCATACCAAATAATCCACAAATTATGCATAAACCCATAATATAAGCCCTCACCCCCTCCCCCCCCCCCCACACACACACAAAATTTTAGTTTAAATATGATCATGAAAGTTACCTCTAGAGTAGGTTGTATAGGGATTCAAGTTTTTAATGTAGTTGTCTAACATGATTTTCAAGGTTAATAAGAGATAGAAATGGTCAAATGTAAATGGAAGGTTATAATAAGAGGTTATTTTTTAAAATGGTTATTTAAAACCCAAATAATTTACTCAATAATATTAAACATAATTACCTTAAATATATAAGGTTTTGAGAGAAACTCAATAAATTTTGGTTAAATCAATCATTTTTTTTACTCAAGAAGTGAGGTTATTGTGAATATAAAAAAAGGGATTAAAATCCTTATAGAAAGTTGGTTTGAAATTTTAAACAGTGCTTTATGGATTGAGATTCAAAATTAAAGATTTTTTTCATAAATCTCTCAAAAATGTGAATTTTAAACAAAATATATTTCGGCATTCATTTAAATTTAGTTCTATGGGTCAAATATTTTTACACATTAGTATGATTTCTAAAAAATATAAAGTTATAAATTTAGAGCTCACAAGTTTCAGAAAAATATAAAAATTGAAAAATAAACACACAAAAAAAATAACTAGATGAAAGATAGAAAAAAATATAAAAATATAAAATCCTAATCTAGAAAAGAATTCCTCATCCAAACAAACACACTTAGTTTTCAAAATATCCTAATTATGAAATATTTCATATAATAAATCAAAATTATGAATTATAAACATAATAAAAAAGTGAGAAAGAAGCACATAGCCAGATTTATTTAGCCGTAGAAGCCCTGAGTTGGTCTCCTAACAACTACCAATAGCAGACCTACAAGAAAAATAAGAAATAAAACATCATCACTTTATTGAAATTGAATAAAAATAAAGGGTAAAAGGTAAATAATAATTATTTAAACCCCCAAGTGGGTGATAGGTTTTTATTTCCCCATAGTTGGGTATTATCAATGGGTTAACCTCAATATGAAATAGGATAAGTTATCTTTCTCAAAACCAATAAAATAAAGTGTCTCCAAACTTTTATATATTTTACTACTTATATAAGTCTAAATAAACATATTTTTTCATGTTCCATTTTATGATATTGTGGTTCCCATTGAGTTGTGAAAAAGGGAATAAAATATAGGGGAACCTTTCCCACACTTGATCTTGAAGAGGGATATTCACTGATTGTTTGAATTTAATTACAGGATATAGGTTATCTTAAATTTCATCTTGAAATATGATTATTATTTATAAATCATCTTAGTACCACCATCCTTGTGTAAACCCACACATAGAACCAACAACTCTTCTTTATTTTCCACTTTGGCCATAGTTATTATTGCTTCTTCCTCTTCCAAGGTCTTCTGCAATTTTACTGAATCTATAATCAAAATATTATATATTAAAGTTTTAAGAATCATATTTAATATAATCAAATAGAATTTTTTTCTATAAAAATGTATGTGCCTCATTAATTTCAGCTTCAAATTCCTTCTCCTCAAATAGTATGACTAGGAATATATTTTTGGAGTGAGTAGTGGGCACCCTATCATTTATTTAAAAAAATTTAGCTCGAGAAAATTTTTAAATTATTTGGAAATAGTTTTATAAAAAAGTTATAAATTTTAATCTTCAAATTTGGGAATTACACAGGATATTTCATTCTTAACAAATTCATACCAGTAATTTCTTAAATACTCTTGGTATCCTAAACTCAAATAGTAGGCATGTCTTTGGTAATTTCCTCCTTTGACATTATAATTGAAAAATAAAGGTTTAATTTATCCATATACTCATCCTTATAAGGTTATTAAATGAAAAAATAGGTAGTAAAATACTATAATTTTTTATTGAGAATATTTTTGAGATATCAATTCTCTCAATTCTTTTATGGAAGTGGCAAGAATTTCTATTTTTTACTCGCTTATTGAATACCTCTAAATTTTATTGTACATTATATTTTAAAGACTCTTAATTTATAAACCCTTATAATTTTTTATTATTATACCAAGCATATGATTAATCACTATGAAAAGCTATATTGACCTAAATTCTCTAAATCAGAGTTTAAACTTCTAGTGAAACAAACATAAAATAAATTAAATTAAAAAACTTACCTGGAAATGGATCCAAATTGATGGTGTGGATTTTATCACGTTTCTATATTCAATGATTTATCCCTAAGGAATATAGTATATTACTCCCTAAGGTTTTGTCTCAAGGAGGTTATAAGTTATGTTCAAAATTGTTACTTTTGTTTATTTTTTTGAAAAGAATAAGAAAATTAGGGATTTGATGATTTTTTGAAAAAAATTAATAGAAGATAAATCAATTAAATTAAATTAAATTTAGATATTGTATTATTGAAAATTGAAAGAATATTTTATTAAAAGGAATTGTGAAATTAGATTAGGAATAGTAACAGTGAACAAGATTCGACCCTTTGGATACTCATTTGTTTCTTATCAAAAACTATTTTTCTAGATGAATTTATCAATGCACACTTCAAAACCTCAAATTTTACACCAAATACTACCCAAAATATATATTAATACCTAATTATGGGTGTTTATCCACCTATTAAAGTGATTCAATTACTGATAGATCTATGAGGAATGAAACCTAATTGAGATTACTATGATCAAAATAAAGACATTGTTTTATAAATTTAAATAGTAAGAACTAACACTTTACTTTTATAAATTTAACAACATTATAGAATAGTTTTTAAGGTAATTTCATTTAATAAAAAAACAACTTCATTCAAAAATATAATTTCAAAAAAAACAACAAGATACTAAGAAATAAGATTCAAGATTCAAAAGAGGGGATCTATGGGTCTTTACTATTTACAACTTCCTTGAGTGTTTATCTAGACATGGATAAACCATTTTTCATCTTCTAAATTTTATTATTCTATAGGTCTAACTTGAGTTCTCCTATTATTAATTTCTTGAATATCACTCTTCCTCCTTATTTTTCTAGTGACAGAGAAAACATTGTTAATGGAAACAATGGGCTCAACAGGATTTAGCAGGTTCAAGTTATGCCTAGGAAAGATTCTCATATATATTGTGGTATTTCCATTATATTTTCTCTAAGTGGAAGAAGTGATAGCTTCTTTCCTATGTGCATGAGTTTGAGCAGTAAATATTCACATGTAGTATGGTTTTCTTTATCCTTGAAATTATCATAATCTTTAATAAATCCTCATTCTTTATTATTCAATCCTCCCATATGGTTGTGTTCCCCTATATTAAATATATGAATTCAAATAAAAATTTCACTAGATAAAAATTTAAAGATTTACATAGTGGAGAAATAGTTATCATCACAGCATGAGGACTTATAAAATAGAAATGGATTTGAAATGCATCAAAAATTCCTCCATGGTGAAACACACTCCTTTACGGTGTGAAGCTTCTCCTCTTTGATTCAATTTATCCACTTTTATGATAATTTATCTTATCATAACGTTTCACATTATTCCTTTGAAATCTTCAAATTGTATCACTTAACAAGAGCATTGCAGATAATTTCACAATGGTAAATATTATGTGCAACTCCGTATATAAGATAATTGGTATATAGAATAATACCATCTAAAAAAATTCTATTTTTATGATACATATGAAAATTGATCCATACATAACATATTTATTTTACTCCCCCTAAATCATTGCATTTTTAATTTAAAGTACTTTCTACTCAACCCATGTGAAATATTTTATATGATGCGTAACATTTTTTTAATTAAAAATATAGAGGAAAACAACTTGTGCATTACTAAAAATTTATTACTCAATTTATTCCATGGAAAAATTATATTACAAATCACTTTATCTAAGGAAAATATATTACATAAAAGAAAAAAATATGTTACACACTACCATAAAAAATATTACACAACATCTGTATTTAAAAAATATATTACACATGGCCCCATATATGTTACTTATTGCCCAAAGAATGTTACACATACATCCCTTTGAGAAATTTTCAATATTTATAGGCACAAAATTTTATGTATTCTATTTGATTGATAAAATGATGTTACACACGATACTTCATTTCAAAAAAAATATATTGTATATCATATTTCCACTTGGTAAATATGATACATATCATCATACTTATTAAAAATTAGGATACATTCCATCTTGGATTGGGGAAAATTTGTTACAAAACCTTCCCTTTGTGAATTTATCAATCATCCAAAGAATAAAATGTTGTTTCAATCTCAAAAACAATATTCATTCAAGAATTATCCAAAATTCAACCCATTCAAGTTCAAAGTGAATTTATTTTCCAAAAACAAAAATAAAATCACGGATTATTAAAATAATTCCCAAGATGATTAAAAACCCTTAAAACCCATGAATTGTTCGATGTATACAATAAGTCCCAAAATATTCCTAAGAACTAGAAATGATGTTATTTCACTCAAAATTTAAAAAATATTGGGTCTTTATGCCCTTAAATGAAAAGTAAAAATGATGAAAATATAAGCTCAATCATGATTAAGGAGGTGTGAGTTGTTTAACAATTTTGTAATCTATCAAATTATTAGTGAATTCCTTGATCAAGTTTTTATCAACCCGATCCAATCAGGAAATATTAATACTTTTTCCCATCTAATTTTATACTTCATTATAAAACTTTTTGAAGTTTTAACTGGTCTCATGCGTGTGTCTCATCATAAATACATTGTCTTACTAACTAAATTCATCAGTAAAAGTAACGAAGCACCTAAAATCAGTAATTTTATATGTTTTCATTGGTCTATATACATCACTATGTATGAGATCAAACAATCCACTATCCCTTTATCCTTTTACACTAAAATTTTCTTTTTTAATATTACCTCATAAATAAGATTTTAATGTGTCAAAGGATTCATTATAATAAAAAATACAAATAATCTAACCCTATGGATTATTTTGGGTATTTTCCTCATTTATATATCCAAGGTGATACTTCCAAAGGTATGTTGGATTAGAATTAACTCTGAAATTCTCATTTTTAATGTTGTGGACATGATTATAAATGTCTAGAATGTATAAACTATTAACCATATTCCCAATTCCATAAAACATTACATTCTTAATATATGGATCAACTATTTTTTTTAATAATGAATGAAAATTCCATATTGTCCGAAAAAAGATACAGAAGTAAAATTTCGATTTATAGAGAGAACATAATAATAGTTCTCAAATTCAAGAACTAATACATTGGGTAGATCATAAGTGTAAAACTATATTGTATAAACTCTTTCTTAATTACTAACACAAATATATACTTCTCTTATTTTCAATTATCTCATGTCTATGAGTTCGTGTTTATCATCATAAATGTGTGATCCACACTTAGTATCTAATACCAATGATTTAAAGCTAGGAAAATTGATCTCTATATTGTTCACATTAAAATTATCTAATATATTATTTTTTATAACACTTATCAACCTTAGATACTAATTTATAACTATTTTATATGGAATTCCTATAAAAGATGACATAATGAATAACATGATGTATGTCATATCTAAAACAGAGATATATCAATGAGTGACCATCATGTTTTAAAACTTTTTATTAATAAATTTTAATGAAATTACCACTATTAAAAACTATGACCCTATACATCATATCAATTTAGTGATCCATGATCCATATTTCACAAATTAATGACCTCACTATGGCATCAAACTCATAAATTTATTTATTTAGGTAGGAAATCATGTCAATAAAAATAGTTGTGATTCTTGGATAGTTTAGTGGAAATATCATTGTCCATATCTATCATATAGATAATAATTAAATTTATTCATCTAATATCCTAACCCCTAGGGTTTCCCAACTAAGTTTCACCCAAATCTTATAGTGGTGTGTTCTTACCTAACCCTTAGGATTAACCACATCCACAGTTCCTTACAAAAGATAATCCATAGGCACCCTACTATGGCATGAAACTACCCGGTTTGATGATAGAGGTATTTTCATATGTTTTATTGGAAAGGAATCTCACACTTAGTATTTGAGGGGATTTATTTTAAATTATCACTGATTTAATATAAATTATATTCACATTAAACTCATAATTATTGCATCATATGCAATCTTTATCATCTCAAGTATTATTCTTTTATGTATTTATGATTCTTATTTATTTATTTCTATAATACCTATTCCATAAACCAAATTAATATGTTCACACCATATTAATGTGTAACTCTTTACACAACCCATAGTTTTTATTACTCATCTAAATATAAAATTCAAACATATTCAAATATAACCAAATTTACTTAATGGATAAGGTATATTAACTTTTCATGTCAAGGTTTAGAATTATATAAGATTTAAAATCTTCACATAAGCAATATTAGAGACATACATATCAAACCCATTCCTTTCATAGAACTATTCATAAGCCTCCTAGATAGTGGGATGTTCGAACCAAAGTCCCTACACCTAGGGATATTTTACTAAAGATATAATCTAATTCATAATAACTCTAAAACCTAACATGTATAAAATACATCAGAAAACTAAATTCAAGAAAATAACATCAATTAAAAATTGAGGTTAGGGTAGATGAAAATGAAATATTATATTATCATACTTATCATGTAATGCATGGTATAACAATCTCTTAGAAGAAATTAATCACATAAATTAAGTATACACGATATTTACATTTTATAAACATTTTATAAACATATATATTCAAAAGTAACAGACAAACAAATAAAATATATTTATTTTCCAAAACATGAGTTACAAATAAAAACTTTTCATATTTAATTTACGCATTAAAAAATAATTTTATAATGACTAACAATTATAATTTATAAACATTTTATAAACCATAAGAATATTTATCCAAATATTAAATTTTTAAAATTTTGAGATATATCATATTTTATAATATAATCAAGTCATAATATGTGGTTGATATCATTACTAATGTTTAGATATATCATAGTGGTCCTAGAATATTTAATGATATTCTCAATATTGTAAATATGTTATGATGCTCTATTTTTTAGAAATCCATGGATTGATCAAATTTTACGATATCATATATCATGTCTTATGATATAGTTCTAATATATGGGATTCTATTATATCATACCCTATGATATAAGGCATCTATACACTATGACTAGGTAAAACAGAATCATTTCAATGTATTGTATTTTACTATTTGGATTCTACTTCATTACGATAGGTAAGTTTATTGAAAGAAATAGTTGATTAACATATTGATCCATTAAATAACAAGTCTACGATACCACTAATGGTTTTGGGGGGTTCATCTAATGAACTTTGGTGGTAGAAAAAATCCATGATATTCTTGATTTATTTTCAATGGTTTCAACATGAAAATATGAAGAACATAAAACCATGTGTACCTTTAATGTTGTTTATTATATATTTTACTCTTCAACATAGTAATATTTAGTGATATTACTAATGAAAAAAAACTAAAAGGATCTAGCTTCCAAGGGTGGTACACTATCTAAAAGGATCCTTGTCCATAATAAGAGGATATCAAACTACAAAGGGGAGATAGATACTTCTTCAAAAGAAAAATGATTGTTCAAGAATGAATAGAATTCCATCTTGTATTGAATTCATCATGTATTTAATCGATAGGTTAGATCATAACTCTTTTATAAACTCTATTAATTTAATGAATTGATTCGTAGAATTAGATCATTGGGTGTCATCACATGTCACTAGCATGTTACTGTCTATTGGTGTGTTTCATTAATTTAAAACTTCAATGAGTATCCATGATTGATTGAACTCTTTAAAAAATTATACATGTTTTTCATTTAATTAATCAATATTATTAATTCATTTCTAAAGAAAACTAAAGGAATTCGTGGTAGTGATACATGCACACAATATCACATATTGTGTTCCCTATCATACACTATGATGGATATCAAATTATTGAATACGATATAGGAAAAAACATGCCTATATCAACTGATATGATTTTAGGGTATCATAAAATACTATATCCCTATTCTTAATTCATCTTGAATACATCCCACAAACTATATACTCACACACCATAAGCCAAGCAACCTCAGATTATTTCATTGGATATCAAGAATAAGAATCATTTAAGTTAAATTGTAATTGGAATTATTTTATTTGATATTATTTGTATCAATCACTTCTATTCAGAATCTTTAGTTTATAAAAAAAAGGAGTTTAGAATATAAATAGTGTTCATCGAAACTAAAATAACCCTTCCATAAAGTAAGGATGGGGTAAATTTTACTTAAATAGAAAATTGTGTGAATTTTAAATCTATAGTAATAATTTTATGTGATATAAAACAATAACATAATTATGATTCATTTTTTATATGTAGATTAGTTAATTAGAATCTAAAACCACTAACATACCACATCATGTGATATGTAAGGAGGATCATGTAAATAGAAAGGGACAAATAGTAGATGAAAACACACAATAAGTATGAGAATCATGTGGAAATATGATATAATAGAAATTGTTTCTTATTTCAAATAGTATTAAACAACAATTAATACTTGTTTTTCTATTTTTTTTAGAAAAAATAATTTTTTCTACTCTACCTAACAAACAACAAATTTCAATGGATTTTCAGCAGCCAGAATAGTGTGGTTGTGTTAGATGTGTAGGTTTTGGAATGTCACCCCAAGCATAATTTTAGAAATTAAATACATGAGGGGATATATATATATATATAGAAAAATGAAAAACATATAGGTTTAGAAAGATGATTCAATAGAAAAAGTTAGTTAGAATACTTATATAAAAACTAGTTTTTCAAAATGATCAATGAGAATAATCACCATATCAACAACCAAAACCTGAAGCACCACCCCCCAACATTGAGGCTAGATATTCCCCTCAAAGTTCCACCTTACCCAAGCTAATTGATTTTATCATAAAAATATCTTCCAAATATGAATCAAACAACTATTGATACATTTCTTATACAAAAATTCTATAGGATGAAATGTATTGTGATTTATAGCAAACATCACCCACTCATCACCTTTTTGTGAGATGTACAATTTAAAATATTCATATATATAATGAAAAAAATAAGAAAACTATAAAATATAATCTGATAGTATAAATTCATTTATATCATTATCCAAAAATAGAGATACTTGTTCCCCTTGATGATATTAATGTTCACATGCCTGAACATTTCATTGTAAATTTTGTAGCACAGTCATTTAATATTATTAACATACATGATGATAATGAGGTATGTAATTTAAAATTTATTTTATGTGAAAAACCTTTTGAAATTAATGAAAAATTACTAAACAAATGTATGTTATTATAAATTCAACCACATAATAGGAAATATAAGGTTGATTCAAAATAATCTAAAGGATCAACTGTTAGATCAAAATGACCTTATAAGAGTACCTTTACCACACCAATTGTATTACTGTATTTTTAACATTAAATGTTCATGAATATATAATGCTTCAAGATAAAAATATGATCGAAATTAAATATTAAGAAAAAATGTATGGATATTTCATTACTAATGTGATTACTCTTGAGAACATAAATGAAATTCTCAAGCATTAACAATAGAGAACATCATTTTTTAATGTATACATGAGGTATATTTCCATAATTTATTTCCAATAATTGATCTATTGTTTTTATTATAGTTTAAGAATATTTATTTTTTCTTCAAGAATATATATCACACCAATTTAAATGGAAGATCCTAATTAAGAAATAGGATTCATTAGTCCTCATGTCACCTCTATATAAAAAATCATTAATGGATAAAGACGAAATTTTATTAACATCATACTAATAAACCATAGCATTTGAAAAGGAAATAGCAGATGAAAGACTCTTCTTAATACCTATAATTCAGGGATAAAATTATACACACTAATTTTATAAAATATATTTTCATTTTTTCCATTACTTATTCCTTTTTATTTTTTTATCAATCCCTCGATACTCATTATTATCAATCTATATATTCAAAAGATATATATTTTAGATCCAAAAAAAGAATATCCAAAAAATCAACCACACATGATGTCCCTTTGGAATTTTTAATACAATACATTCAAAATTTTAAAAATAAACTTCAAATTATATGTTTTATATTATATTTTAACAAGTTTATTTTTATGATAGGGTAGTTTTTATTTATTTTCAAAATCATGGTAAAATAATGGTTAATGGCACAACACGACTATGAATTTCTGTAACTAAATAAGTATTATGGTATATATAATAATTTTTCACTATCAAAACATATATCAAAACAAATTAATGATTTTTATAAATATTTTTTTAGTATTTGAAAAAAATTAATTAAAATTATTGTGGTTATTAAATTTCTAAATTTATGAAAGATATCATATTCAATCTACTAACTATCATCCCTGAAGAGGTATTTCTAATGTTAGTTACAGTTTCATTTAATATATTTTTTTATTAATTTATTAATTTATATTTTCTAGTACCACTAGGACCATCAATTTTTCACATATTTGGAAGTGTAATTATATATGTTTATGAGTGAGTGGGAAGCTTACATGGTGTCGGAATGTTTACAGACATCATGAAGAGGTGATTTCTTATCATGTTTGTAATTTTTCTTATTTCAAAAAGATTATAAAGAGTTGGTTTATCTACTACATATTTAGTTTATTTTCATATCATTTTTAGGTATTATGTATAAAATCCATGTCCAAAATATTGAGAGGTGTGGCAAGACCAATCATATCCAACTATTGTAGGGTATCGTAATTAGTTGTCATCAGCGAAGGCTCGTCTATAAAATTTCAATATTTCTTCATGAATGTAGATTGCAATCAATAATGAATTAGTTTCTCAAAAATATTGTGTGAACTCATTAAAAAATATTTGGTATTTTCTTAAATAATAAATTTATGTGTTTTTAGCATCTCTTCATGATATTATTGTGTTTAAATGTGTTTAGAAGCCTGATGTTTTAAATTTACAATTTACAATGTGATTTGTTATGTTATTTATTATAAACATATTCATTAATATTTATTGTTATTATTAAACCTATTATATTATGATTCAAGTTTTTGGTTATTCCATTTATTATGAATATTTTTTAAATATTATATGAATTTTTTATGTGTTTTTTAAAATCTTCCATATTTTAATTAAATCATTTTATGTGTATGAATCTATCAATGTTTGGAATATCCTATGTAATAATGTGTTATCTAAAAGTATCTATTATTTAATATATTATGATTTTCTATATTATTTAACTGTATAAATTATCTTTGAATCATAATCTTCTAGATTTTATTAATATATTAAGATGATTTATTTAAATAGCACTACTGAATACAACAATAACATTCTATAATCCATAAGAATGAAATACCTTTTAAAAGTTTACATTATATATATATATATAACTTTAGTAGATACATCATATAAGAATAAATAATAAAATATAGTGAACATAATTTATTTATAAATGGATTCATAAATTGGTAAGAACATAGAGTCCTTTAAAGGATTAACAACCAGTAGGTTTTAAGTTATCATGTGAGCTTGATGCAATCAATTGTTTAATTCACATGGGTATATGATAAAGAATATATTTATATGGTTTTAAATTTTTATAAAAATACCTAGTAATTCACCTATTAATAGGGTGATCTTAATGACAAATTCACTTGTTAAAATAAGCATAGGTAGACCTAAATGGACATTTTAGTTAAAATCATGATTTACATTCTAAAAACTGAGAAAACACTCTCGAATTTTATTGATACTTTTGGAAAAGGATTAATTATTCATTTGTGATGTGTAGAAAATAACCTCATTTCAATTTAGCACACTGTGTAGCTGTTAGGATTGAAAGGGTGTGTTTTTATTTAAAGTTTATATTTTAGTTCCAAACACATGTCACATATTCAATGTTGCACCCCCAGTTTTATGTACATGACCATTTATTTAAATAATTTTAGTTTACATAATTCTAGGGTTGATTTTTATGTGGCTCAGAAAGGTTTTCATGTGTTTTGGAGGTATTTTTGGAGGTTTTTGGTTTTTTAATGATTAGTAGAAACCACAAACCACCTTTAAGAAACCATTAAAACTTTTGGGGGTCACTAGGTAGGCGCATGGTTATCATAAGATTTGTAAAAATCATGTGGATTCTCAATAGAAACCATATAATTGGAAATAGATGGTAAAACCATGGTTGATGCATGATTTTTCAAACCATGTGATCCAACCATGTGAGGAGTATACTTAAGGCAGTATCATAGCATGTTTGGCACACCGTTTTCAAAACCATGTGTCCTAATCATGTAGCGTACAGTTGGTACCCAAAATTTTATGGATGTAATCTGAATTAAATCTCAAAACTATCTTTAATCACCTAATCCCTGAAGATATCAAATTATTTTTTCTCTCTTGGATTCAAAGATGATTCCCTTTTGTATAGAACCAATTATTAGCTGAATCAAAGTGCATTTGCGATCTATATTCATTGTTAAGTCATTATTCTTCACCATTAAACTTAGATTTATTCTTCCTCTCTCTCTCAGAACCATATATATAGTCTGTTATGGATACATATATCTTGTGTGATGTAAATATTTATAAGATATTATTAGATATATTCAAGGGAAGGTGTGGTGTGATCAGGTATAGATTTTTTTCATTTCATTCTTCATTTTTTACAATCGTTGAGAGGTAAGTTTAATCTCTTTAATCTCTACTTGACCTAGAAATTAAAGGATTAGTTTTATTTAAATTAATTTCATGAAATTGTTTTTAAATCCATGTGTGATTCACAAATGAAACATATTTTGGTTTATGGATTGTAATTTTTAAAATTTAATGGTTTCATGGGAAATTCTCTTTGGTGATAATTTTAAAATGACCATTTTAAAATTATGGTTTTTTTTTATGCATGGAAACTTTCTGTTGAAATAATTTAAACAAAAAAAATATTTATGTGGAATGGTTTTTCGTGGAATTTGGAATACATGGTTGGTGTGAGTTCATTCATAGATGTGACCCTGTGGAAGATGAATGTGCCATTGGGGCACCTAGTATTAGTCACCCAGTGATGTCTTAGTTGATCGATGAGTGACTGGTCATGAATAGGGAACTATCACCAGGACATGCATGGGTGTGAATATGGAGACATGGTTATGGTTATTCTAAATAATTAAGAATTTTTTACTATTTATATAATGTTTTCCTTTGAACTTTTTATTTTTTTTTTCCATTAAAATTTTTTATTTTATTTTAAAAAAAATTATACAAAATGTGATAACCAATTATTATCCTAGTTGCATGAGTTAGGAAGTCTTTGGGGAAATCCTACTGAGTTTAGACTCATCAACTTCTTGGGCACTATTGTGCATTTGTAGATGACATATATCAAGACATAGGTAAAATAAAGGTATCTCGGTTCTTTAGTGATGCTTCTTGATATCATGGGTATAGTGTATAGGGTTGGAGATTAGATTTGGTTGGGTATTACTTGTATTTATTCCACTTGGGTGTTTTTTTGTTTTTTGGACTTTTAGTTCTTTTGGAGTATGTCTTTTGGTTTACACGGGTACTCTGATATTGTTTAATTTTTTGAGTTGTGTTATGTACTCATGCATTATATAGAGGACTAAATACTTATTGTTTATGTTTTCTAGGTATTTTATCTTTAAAAGGAAAAATCATCCCTTAAATTTTCTTGAGAACCTTTAAATTTATTTCCATATTTAGTGTCTTTGGGATTCCACCTAAGGCCAGTAACACCACGGTCACATCTCAATCCAATGAGGAGGGGTGGGATGTTACACTCAAAACCAAGAAAACCTGCTTGAATTATATTGATACTTTAAAATGATCTATAAATCATTTTTTTTATTAAAGTTGGTGCCCTAGAACCAACTTGTATTGTACATTGATTAACACTACATGTATACAATTTGTTATAATACATGTATTTATCTTATAAAAATATTATAGATACTTCTGCATCCAATTTGTTTATGGAAATTTCCTTAGATTACATGTTGTATCCAAGGGTTATATCATATCTCAGGATATAATGAGAACCCTGAGATTCCATGATAGTAATCTTAAAATATTTCTTATGGTCCAGTTACATCATTTTGAAAGGACACAGATGATGTGTGACCATCAGGTGTTGGGAGCTCATAAACATTAAGACTTATTCTCATGAAGTTCACACTTGATGATCTCTAGTAGTTGATATCATGAGAATAGACCCACATAATAGTAACACCACATGTTTCAGGAGTCATTGGTTTTTCTTATCTATGGACATGTGTAATGGTCTATATAGTTGAGATCATTATAAATGAATGTCGTTTAGTTGTGTACTTTCATGCAAGGCAAAAACCATGGAGATAAAGTTGTGGCAAGTTAGTTTGTGTTGGGTACGTCATTGGTGGCCTGGAATTGATTTAATGATCTAGATAGGATTTTTTACTTTCGAGTTGATGAAGAGATATATTGGTCCTGGTTGATTAGGATGGTTTTACCTTCATTAAATTCATGTCCATGGTAGTGGAAGGTAAGACCGTCTGGAGAAATTAACAAATAAAATAAAGCAAGCTAATGGATAATGACACTAGTGTGCATTATTTTTTTTTTTTGAGATATCGATGGCAAAGATATTATAATACACAGACCATGTTCGTAGGAAGGTATTTGTTGCTTTGAAATTACCTTATCTCTATAGGGGCCTCTATGGTTTTCTAGACCCCACTCTTGGTCGGTGTATATTATTCATTGCTATTAAGATAAGGTCTTAGAGGTTCACACACTATACGGATTTGATAATCTACCCTATTCTGGGAATATGAATATAGAACTTGGGGGCCTCCATTGGATCCAAGTACTATCCAAGTTCTATGGATCACCAAGTAATAAATAAATTCATTAATTATTCAACCTTGGAATAATATGTTGAATTTATTTATAACATGTATTTACAAGTGATTAATTGAATACAAAGATAAAATATTATTCGAATGGATTAAAATATCTAGGGTTCGTTTAATATTTTCATGATAAGGGAGTCGAGTTATAGAATCATTTTAATCATGAAATATATATATATATATATTTAATATTTAATATATATTGCAGTTAGTGGTAAAATTATAAATACTATTTATGGCATAATTTAATTAGACATAAATAAATATTTATAAAACTTATACAAAGAATATCTAATACACGAGGGTCGAGAACCCATACCGGGTATTATATATATCCCCTATATAAGTAAGAGAGAGTCTATCCCCATGCGGTGATCACTGATGTGTTGAAGAGATCGTTGTATTACCGTTCTAGAACCCAGATTCCAATGAACAACACATGTGCAGATTCGAAAGGCATATGTGGATGATCTAGAGGACTTCGATGTTGGAGTCTTAGAGAAACGGTCGTCGGCATCCTATGAAGCTCTTGCATATGTCAGATCTGAACAAGGTACTTGTTTGTTTTATATTTTGTGCTCTGCTAAATCCATGTGTGGTCCTCATACCATACCAGGATAGCTCACCAGAGTCTATGTCATAACATTGCTCCGGTGATGAAAAATATTTTAATGGTATCGATGTCATCAGTTTTAAATTATCGAATTTAATTTCGTAAAGAATGCGTTTTAATTTTATTAATGGGTTATTAAAAATACCAAAATCCATGAACGTTATGGCTGGAATATGATCATCGTAATATTACCTGTGTTTTTATTTATTTTTTAAGATAAATAAAATAATATGAGATAATATTATTTTATTTTACTAAAATAAAAAAAATTAAAATGAGGTCGTTGAATACTTGGGGTCAAGTCTTGATTTTATTTATTTAAATACTTTTGACTTTAAATTTTTTTTAAAAAAAATAAATAAAATTATGAGCCCAAGACCCAATTTTGGGTCTTCTTCTTTTAAATAAAAAAAGGTAATGGGTTGTTAATTTTTTCTAAATACAAAATTATAAAAAATAAATAAAAAGGGAAAGGGGTGTTGATTTTGTCTAATGAAAAAATTATAAAAAAAAGGAGGAAGAAGACCTAAGTCTTCTTTCATGCACAAAATCGAGGGGCCACCCCCCCCCCCCACCTTGGAGAAACCCTAGTCGTACGGGATATTTTCCCCATCATCGGTCGTGCCTTTCTTCTCACAGCTAATTCAAGGTTGTGCCATCCCATATGCCTCATGCCAACATGGACGGACCACACTTTCCAGGATGACCTGCACTACATGGACACCTCGCCGCCATTGGACTAGGTCACACTGGACTAAGTCGGATTTCCCTGGTACCCTATGCCATGTGTCATCCCAAAGGTCCCACCCTGAATAGCATTCGGATCTCCAGCACCAGACTAGGCTGTGTTGGACTGCACCCCTCCCAATCGCTGCCAGCTCACGCTGCCCGGTCTCCCTTCCTACTGCACAGGCTCTCCCTACCTCCCTTCTTAGTGACACACCAGAATAGTCAACATGATGCCCTTATAGCTAGCTGATGCAGTGGGCTGCCACCCCTCATGGCTGGCCGGAGTGATGCCCCTCCACCTCTGTACCTTGTCAGAGGAGTTCACTGCAGGCTGAAAGGTGATGTCACCATGGGTGCTACTGGACCAGGCGGATACACCACAGTTAAGCCACAATCAATCTGTGGTCACACCGTAGTCATACTATGATTTGGCCTTACTCCAATAAGACTCCCTCACAGTAGTTTGCAGTCCTTCTAGACTCCTCCCAGCTAGAGGTAACCTTGTTAAATTAATTTTAATTAATTTAATTTTTTAAAAAATAAATTAATTAGAATTAGATTGGGGTTTGAGTTTAATTTAATCTAAACCATTAATTTAATTAGAATTAAAATTAAATTAATAGTTTAATTTAATTTTATAGTAAAAACTAAATTAATGGTTTAATTTTATTTTTTGAATTAAAATTAAATTAATCAAATGGAACAGATAAAAATAAATTAATTGAATTTTTTTAAATTCATTTAATTTATTAAAGTTTCCTCATAAAATTTATATTTTATTGTAGTTTAATTTTAATTGTGATTTATTTATACCGACTAGTCTTGAACAAGCGACCGAACCATGCATCTCTGATTTATTTTTTTATTTAATTATTTATTCAATGTGTGCGATGATTGTAATAATTAATTATATAAATGACGGTCTGTGAATCTAATTTTAATTCAAATATGTATAAGGGAATGTGTGTCCAATGCACAAGTTGTATTTTTTACCCCTAGACCCCCTCGCATGTGTGAAAGTATATTTGTAATTAAATGATGATGATCCAAGATGCAGACCCTGCCAAGTTGAGGCGTTAATCTAGATGGGAGCCAAGCGCATTGAACTGGGGATAACTATGACGTGAGTCAAGTTTCAATTCAGGTATGGATGCCCCTAGGTCAAGATTGATCTGTTATGGATCAATCATAATTGAATGCTCAAGACCAGTTGAATTGCATGACTTACCTTTATTCATTGTTTATTATTTTATGTGAGTTCATGATTATTGCTTAATCACATAGAATAGTAAACAAGATAAAAATGAATAAAGAAGTGAAGAATATATTTCTATCACATGTTCAGTTTTGATCATGACAATCTATTTTGAACATGTAGATATAAAAGGATTATTCATCAATAAATAATTAAATCCCTCAAAGATATAGTAAGTCCAAATGCCTTCTATTTCTCACATCTAAACAAAACAGGGTGTTTTGGGTGCTCATCAACCATAGTTGAGAGTGACTCTTACTACCAAGGTGTTTTTAATGAGAGAAATGGGTTGACATAACTAAATTGAGTAGTCAAGAATTAGCTATAGCTAACTTTCAATCACTTTAGAGGGAATATGTTGAGGGAATAATGTTTGGATTCCAAAAGTTGGGACTTTACTCAACAAAATAAGGAACCGCAATTCAAGTGGCTGGCCAGCCTAATGCTTACCTTGAAACCCTTAGAGTAGTTTTGTAGCCATAGCTTGTAGACTATGAAGAAGGTTTCTAGGATCTATGCCACTAGAATACCCAATCGATAGAGAATTTTGAATCTAATAGTGAGGGATATTAATGTTCACTAAAATAGTGGGAGACATTAAAATGATATAATAATTTATTAATCATAAATGTAAAAAGGAAATGAAGACAAAGTATTAACTGCTAAATGTTAATTAGATGTAGATTTAATATGGAAATCAACAACACCACAAGAAATTTATCACTACGATCGATTCTGTATAAAGAAAATATCCTGACCGGCAATAACTTCCTGGGGTGCTATAGGCACTTGCATATAGTATTATTCCACAAAAGGAAGTTATATGTGTTGGAATCCATAGTTCTTGTTGAGCCTCCTTAGGGAGAAAGCAAGGTGGAAAAAGATAAATGGAGAAATCATTTTGATGATGCGGTTGATGTAAAATGCATCATGTTGTCATCCATGCCCAGCCAATTACAAAAAATGCATGAGGATGAGGATGCCTATAAGATGCTTTCACATATCCAATAATTTTATGATGAGAGGGTCAGGCGGGAAAGTTATGAGATCTCAAGTGTTCTTTATATGTTCAGGCTAGCAAAAGGGCATCAATCTGGTCCTCATGTACTCAATATGATTGGGTATATTTAGAGGCTTGAATCCCTTGGGTTCAAATTGAACCAATAACTAGCAGTGGATCTCATTATTTCCTCTTTAACATCAAGATTCTTGACTTTTATTGTCAATTATAACATGAATGATATGAAAACATTTCTCCCATACCTTTTGGATTTAGTTTTCCAAGCTGACAATGATATGAAAAATACAAATTCATCTGTCCTTATAGTGAACAAGAAAAGAAAGGTCAAGGAAAAGGGGTCTAAATCCAAGTTAATACCAAATACACCAATGTATCATCCTGTAATGAATCCAAAGATTCAGAGGCAGAGTAATGAATAGGAAGTGTTCTTCTTTGGATATGTCAAGAAAGGCCACTGGAAGAAGAATTGTAGAGTTAGGAAGAAGAAGCAAACTGATTCTACTACTTCAGGTATTTTTGTCATTGAATGCAATCTATATTTATCTACAAGTTGGGTATTGGATACGGTGTGTGGATCACACATTTTTATTCATATATAGGAACCAAGTAGGTTCAAGATGATTGAAAAAGGTGAAGTGGATCTCTGAGATACAAATGGTGCAAGTTTGGCAGCCCTGATAGTGGGAGACTATCACTTAACCTTGCCAACTGGTTTGGTTCAAGATTTAAACAATTGATATTATGTACCTTTTGTTACCAAAAATATTATCTCTGTGTTCAGTTCAGACACTATGTGTTTTTATTTCAAGTTTGGAAATAAATGGTGTCTCTTTTATAAGGACAACATATGTTATGGTATGAAACATCTTAACAATGATTTATACATGCTAGAACTTGAGAACACCATAATGGAAATAAATGGAAACAACAGCCAACATGACTCATATATCACCCGCCTATGGCACTTCAGGCTTGGTCATGTAAACGAGAAGCAATTAAAAAGATTAAATCAAGAAGGTTATTTAGACCTGGTATAGTTAGAAACCTTGGATGTATGTCAAGCTTGTTTACAAGGAAAGATGACCAAAGCACCTTTCTCAGGAAAGGGAGAAAGAGCCAATGCAGTACTCGAATTGATACATACTGATGTATGCAGTCCATTTCTAGTAGAGGAAAGGGTAGGTTTTTCATACTTCGTTACATTTACCAACGACTATAGTAGGAATGGATATATCTAAATGATGAGGTGTAAGTTTAATTCCTTTTTTTAAGGAATTCCAAAATGAAGTAGAAAACCAACTTGGTAATAAGATAAAAGCACTCATCTAACACTAAGGAGGATAATATATTAACCAAGCTTTCATTGATAACTTGAATGAGTGTGGGATAGTATCCCAACCCACTCCTTCCTATACACCATAATTGAATGGTGTTAGTGAAAAAAGGAATAAGACCTTACTAGACATGGTCAGATCAATTATTAGTCATGAAACTATTACATTATCCTTTTGAGGATATGCTTTGCAGACAGCAGCATATACCCTTAACTGAGTACCAACTAAAGATAAAGATGGGATTCCATATGAGTTATAGTATGGAAAGAAACCTAGTCTATTACACATATGTGTATGGGGGTGCGAGGCATTTTTCATGACTTTACCTAGTAACAAATTAGCATCAAGAAGCACTATGTGCATCTTTATATGTAATCATAAGGAAACAAGATGATATTACCTATATAACCCTTTAGATAGAAAAGTTATTGGGGAAAGATATTCCATATTTCTAGAAATATAACACCTTTCTATTAGAAATAGTGGGAGAAAGATTTACTTCGATAATGTTAATGCTCTAGATGTACAAGAGTTGGAAGAGGAACAATCACTAGAAGAGCAAGTGGAAGGAGAAGTTGTCCCTGAGACAAATAATGTGTAGGTACACACGAGAGGTTAGAGAACCAGAGCATTATGGTTTTCTTGTCACTAAGTTAGGTGACACATTAGTCCTTGATGATGATGAACCTCTAACCTACAAGAAACCAATATAAGGCAAAGAAGATTCTAAATGGAAAAAATCAATGAATTTTAAGATGGAGTCCATGTACCAAAATCAAGTTTGGATTTTGGTGAGGTTAATACCATTAAAGAAAGACTGGTTGCAAGGGTTTTGGGAAATGTCAAGGAATTGAATATGATGAAACCTTCTCACCAGTTAAAATTCTTAAATCCATCAGAATATTGCTTGAAATAGAATCCTTTCATGATTATGGGATTTGGAAAATGGATTCCAAAACAACTTTTCTAAATCGGAATTTGGTTGAATATGTATATATGACTCAACCTGAATGGTTTGTCAAGTCAAACAACACCAATAAAGTATGCAAGCTGTAGAGATCCATTTATGGGTGGAAGAAGGCATCATGATCAAGGAATGTTCATCTTGATGAGGCCATAAGAGATTTTGGTTTTGTCAAAAATGAAATCAAGTCGTGTGTCTATAAAAAGGTTGAAGGGAATTCCATCATTTTCCTAGTGTTATAAATTGATGACATATTAATTATAAGAAATAAGGTACAAGTATTACAGTCAGTTAAGACTTGGTTAAATGAATGACTCTATATAAAGGACTTGGGTGAAGAAACCTAAATTATAGGGATCAAGATATATTTAAGATAGATCTCAAAGGCATATTACTCTATGTCTAGGTACATATACTGACAAGGTACTCAAAAGCTACAATATGGAAAAATCCAAGAGAGGATTATTTCCTATGTCACATGGTATAAATCTCTCTATGAAAATGTGTCCACAAACATAGGAGGAGATTGACAGAATGAGTATAATCCCTTATGCCTCGGCAGTGGGTTATATAATGTATTTCATGCTATGTACTAGGATTGATCTCGCCTTTGCTTTAACCATGGTGGATAGATATCAATTCAATCCAAGAGAGCTGCATTAGGCAGCTGTTAAAGATATCCTAAAGTACTTGAGGCGTACTAAGGATATGTTCCTTGTGTACAAAGGAAATGAGTGACTAGTAGTGAGAGGATACACTGATACTAGTTTCCAGACAGATCATGAAGATATAAAATCATAGTCATGCTACATCTTTTTCCTGAATGGTGGTGCAGTGTGCTAGATAAGCTTGAAGAAAGTTGTGGTTACCGATTCTACATTAGAGTCTGAATATATTACAGCTTCCAATGTATCAAAGAAAGTATTCTAGATTACATAGATTTATCTCAGACACTGGTGTTATGCCTAGAAGTGCAAAACCTATTCCATTATATTGTGACAATACTATTGTAGTGGTGCCTTCCAAGGATCCCAGGTCTCACCAGAGGACAAAGCATATTCTTAGAAAGTTTCATCTTTTGACGGATTTTACTCAAAGAGTTGAATTCACAGTTAGCAGAGTAGCTACAGAGAACAATGTGGAAGACCCCATGACTAAATCAATTTCTCTTCAGAAGCATGATTCTCATGTGAGAGCTAAAAAATTGAAACTTGTTAGCAGTTGGATCTAGTGAAAGTGGGAGTGTTGAAATTGGGTTCCATAGACCCAAATTTTATTTTACTTTGATTACCACTACATGTATTTATTTTTTTATAAAAATTGTTTTTATCTTTCCATAATAGTGTATATAATTTTGCATCCACTTTGTTTATGGAAATTTCATTATATTAAATGTTGTATCGAAGGGTTATAGCAGATCGCAGGCTATAATAAGAACCACGAGATGCCCTGACAATAATCTTAAAATATGTCCTATATTCCAGTTACATCATTCTGAAAGGACATAGATAGTGTTTGACCATCAGGTTCTGGGGGATCATAATCATTGAGACTTCTTTTCATGAAGTTTTCACGTGATGATCTCTACTAGTTGAGATCATGAGGACAGACCCGCATAATAGGATCACCACATGTTTCAGGTGTCATTGGTTTTTCTTATCTAAGGACATGTGTAATGGTATCCAGAATTGAGATCATTATCAATGAATGTTGTTTAATTGAGTACTTTGATGTAAGGTGAAAACCATGGCGATAAATTCGTGGTGATTTATTTTGCATTGGGTACATCATTGGTGAAATGGCATTGATTAAATGATCAAGATAGGATTTGTCAATTCCGAGTTGAGGAAGAGATATATCGGGCCTGATTGATTGGGATGGTTGCACCTTTATTGAATCCATGGCCATGGTAGTAGAAGGTAAGATCATCTAGACAAATCAACAAATAAAATAAATCAAGATAAAGGATGATGACACTAGTGTGCATTCTGCTTTATTGAGATATCGATGATGAAGAGATTATATTACACAGACTATGTTCGTAGGAAGGTAGTCATTACTTTGACTTTACCTTATCTCTATAGTGGCCTTGATGGGTTGATATACCCCGCTCTTGGTCAGTGGATATTATTCGCTGCTATTGAGATAAGGGCCTAGAGGGTCACACACTATAGTGCTTTGAGAATCTGCCCTATTCTGGGAATAAGAATATAGAACTTGGTGGGCCCTACCATAGATCCAAGTATTATCCAAGTATTATGGATCACCAAGTGATAAAAAAATCTTTAATTATTCAATCTTGGAATAATATGTTGAATTTATTTATAACATGTATTTACAAGTGATTAAGTAAATACAAAGATAAAATATTATTCGAATGGATTTAAATATCCAGGGTTCATTCAATATTTTTACGAGAGTTGAGTCAAGTTATAGACTTAGGTTTATCAGTCGATATAAATATATATATATACATATAATATTTAATATATATTTTATTTAGTGATAAAATTATAAATATTATTTAGGAAAAATTTTAATTTGAAATAAATAAATATTTATAAAAATTATACATAGAATATCTAATACACGGGGGTTGGGAACCCATACTGGGTTCCCTAGATATAACCTATATAAGTAAGAGAGAGGCTCTCTACATGTAACTATTCATGTGTCAAATTTGAGATCCTATCTCTCCTCCTTGATTCTAGAGAGAGATTCTCTCAAGTGAGGAAGAACTTAAAGGTTATCCTTCTTTGATTGAAGTTTCTTGCCTTGTGGTGATCACTGCTGCATTGAAGATATCGTTGGTGTACCATGCTAGAACCTGGATTCTAACAAATGATGTATGTATATATTCGAAAGGTGTGTGTGGACAATCTAGAGGACATTGATTTCGGATTCTTCGAGCAAAGTTCTCTATCATCCTACGATGATCTTTTGCACTTCATATGTG
The DNA here is from genome assembly GCA_963277665.1 of Viscum album. NCBI lineage: Eukaryota > Viridiplantae > Streptophyta > Magnoliopsida > Santalales > Viscaceae > Viscum > Viscum album. Next base: position 879,743,402 of record OY728163.1, read on the forward strand.
AACAATGTACTTATTAATTTTATATTTTTGTGCTCTTTCAAATCCATGTGTGGCCCTTGAACCGTATTAGGATAGTTCACAGGAGTCGGCACCATAACATTTCTTCAGTGATGCAAACAATTTTAATTTCCCAGACCATCGGTTTTTGCTGCCCGTCTCGGTTTCAAACATTTTTCACACGAAGTAATTAATCTCACATAAATCTGACACATGGTGTGGACGATATGATTGAATGTGCATGCGTACAGTTTAAAAGTGACATTTTAGTTCAAAACACACACCACATACTCAAAAAAAATAAAACACACAAATATTGTCTTGATACTCTAATAAATTGATTCATGATTCAATTGTGACATGTAGTAACTAAATGTACATCAATCTGATACACGACGTAGATGGTATGACTGAAAGTGTGTGTTTTCATTTAACATTGACATTTTAGTTCACAACATGCATCACATCCTCGAAACTAATAAAATATGATTTTTTTTATTTATACTTAAGGAAAAAAATAATTAATTAATTTATGATTTATATAAATTAATCTCACATTAATTAAGCAAACAGCGTGGCTGATATGACTGAAAATTCATGTTTTAAATTTAATAGTGACATTTTAGTACAAAACATGCATCACATACTCAAAAATGAGCAAACACACCTATATTATCTTAATAATTTATAAAAATGATTTATTATTCATTTTTTATGCATAGGAATTAATCTCACATAAATTTGACACATGTTGTGACTGATATGACTAAAAATTCATGTTTTCAGTTTAAAATTGACATTTTAGTTCAAAATACATGTCACATAATCGAAATTGATAAAAAAAACACTTGAATTGTCTTTATACATTAGGAAAAACATTTTTTGATTCATTTTTGAAATTTAGAAATTAATATCACATCAATCTAATACACTAAGTGGTCATTATGACTAAAAGTGCATGTTTTTATTAAAAAATGAGATTTTAGTTCAAAACACACGTCACGTACTCAAAACTGAGTAAACATGATCATATTATCTTGATACCTTAGAAAAAATATCTATAATTTATTTTTTATTTGTATGAATAATTCGTGTACCAATCTAATACACATTTTTGATGGTCAGATTGAAATGCATGTTTTCTGTCTAAAAGTTGCATTTTCATTCAAAATGTATTTTTGATATTCAAAATCAATCAAACTGAAAAAAAAAATTATTTATAATTTTTAAAACAATCCTTGATAAATTTTTAACAATTATTAACTAACCACATATCAATATGACTATAAGTAGGCAAGAAACCTCCCAAACCAAATCAAACCGCAAAGTGAACCAAACCAAACCAAAACAGTGGTTTTTTATTATGGTTTAGTTCTTGGTGTGGATTGAGGAGTCCATTTTTGTTTGTATATTGGTAAAAGTATCAAAACAAACCATGCCTATTAAACTAAACCACACCTATTTTAAAAAATATATATAATTTTCTATTTTTCAATTGGCCAAACCCATGAATCGATTTCATGATCCAAACCCTATTTCAAATTTTTGTTTCAATTACCATTAACAAAAAATGATTTATTTTGATAGTTGGTAAAGGGTAATATTGTGCCACTATATCAATAATTATGTATAAATTCTATTCAAATTATTATCAAATAATTATAAAATATAATAAATCTATCTAATACATTTTTTATTATCAAATAGTCATTTTTATGGTTTAGTGGGAACCACATACAAACCAAAAGTTAATGACCAAAAACCCAAATTCAACCAAATAAAAACAACTAATGTAAACTAAATCAAAACACATCTAAAGAAAAAAATTATCTAGGTTTAAAAAATTACTTGTATTAACTAGATTTTGATCCCATGAACTCTCCATCAGTGATGTTCAAGCTACACTGCACTAAAAAACCCATTAACTAAAGGTAACACAACATCATCAGCTGCAATGGGTCCCCATTTAATTCAATTCACCAATCCCAAAAAAATATTCAATGACACAAAAACATACACTATACACCTTATATGTAGGATAATTGATATATAAGTGAAAATAAGAACCTACAAGACCCCAACCTCTATAAATTAGGCATGTAAAAAGACTTCTATTGAACCACTGAAAATCTAAAACCAATGCATAATGAAACCTTTATATTTCAAATACAATTCCATATAGGTTTTCTACAATGTAATGGAAATATTTAAATCCACAAAAGAATAAGAAACCCAATATATAAAATATCTTAAAAGATAAAAACCTTCAAATATAAAATTATTACAACCTCAAAAAGGAACATCATTCTGGTCACTGCCTCTCTACTTCCACTCAAAAGAAAAAATAGAGGCATATTTCTCATAATCTAATAAACCACATCACCAATTCCTATTCTAAATATGGAATAGTTAACTTACATACTTACTCTTTCCATTTCCCCCTTTCTATGATATAAATGTAGATATATTATGAGATTTGAGATCATCGAGTAACAATTTGGACCATCATGCATCCAAACATCATGTTTTAGTACTAATCGAAGGATGGATGACCACCAGACCCACCAAAATAATAAAAATTAAATATTTATCACTCTAAAGTGTAAATATAAAGATCCATACATCTCAGGGTAAAAATTAAATCAATTCTACTCAGGCTTGAGAGACTCAACAAACAACACAAAGAGACACAACTAGAGAGGGAACTAAAGATGGTCATGAACAAAAGCATTGATATGGGATAGGATATAAACTGAAAAAATCTAAGTAATAACCTTTTATAGGATCCAAAACTATATAAAACCAAGAAACCATGATGATAGTAAAACAGAATAAGGTTCTGAAGATAGGGAATCCCATGGTAGTGAGACCAGAAAGAGATGAGAAAATGAGCTAGAAGGGGAATTATGATATCAAATATACCAAAAGAAACCACCAGATAATGAACCATTCCAAATATATAATGTATAAACATCAGACTTAGAGGTAAATAATGATAAAAACCTTCTCGTGATCAATCGGAAAGTAGAAAATGATGAGGAAATTACATAGCTAGAAGGGAGTGACAAAGAGAACCCTATATCACTAGGGGAAATCCATCAAGGGATAAGGGATGTCCCTTAGTAATCTATATCTAGTATATTTTCAAAAAAATAAAATCTTAATAAAAATAAAAAATTTGAAAATTAATGATTCAGAGATTTTTTTAGTTTAAACCAAACCACTATTAAATGTTTTCAATTTTTATATATAAAATCTGAACCAAAAATTTTGGTTTAGTTTGTTAATTAGTCAAATAGAACCAAATCATTCCATCACCATATCTAAATCTGACACACAATTTTTTTGTTATGACTTAAGCTGCATGTTTTTATTTAAAAGTTATATTTTATTTCAAAATGCACATAACATACTCAAAATTGAGAAAAAATGATCATATTTTATTGATACTTTAGGAAAAATATTGTTAATTCATTTGTAATGTATATTAATTAACCTCTAATAATGTTGATACATGGTGTGGCAGATGTCACTTAAAGTGCATGTTATTAATTTAAAAGTGACATTTTAGTTCACAACGTGTGTCACATACTCAAACTGAGTAAATGCACTTGGATTGTCTTGGATTGTCTTGATACTTTAGTAAAATGATTATAGATTCATTTTTTAGTTGTAGGAATTAACTTCATTATAATCCATCACACATCATGGTTATTATGGTTGTACGTGATTATTTTAATTTAAAAGTTACAATTTAGTTCAAAACATGTATCACATACTGAAAATTTAAAAAACACACTAATATTTTCTTGATAATTTAGAAAAAAATATTAATAATTCATTTTTGGAATGTTTGAATTAACCTCACATCAATCCAACATACAGTGTGTTTGGTATGACTAAAAGTTAGTGTTTTTAATTTAAAAGTAACATTTTAGTTTAAAAAGTGCATCACATTCTCAAAAATGGTAAAACGCACTCATATTTTCTTGATACTTTGGAAAAAATATTGATGATTCGTTTTTGGAATGTGGGAATCAATTGTACATCAATATGGCAAACTATGTGGCTGGTATATCTCAAAGTACGTATTTTCATTTAAAAGTGATATTTTAATTCAAAACATGCATCATATACTCAAAATTGAGAAAACATTCACGGATTATCTTGATGGATTAATAAAAATATCGATAATTTATTCCTAATGTGTTTAAAATAACCCCACATAAATATGACACACATTGTGCCTAGTATGAATGAAATTGTGTGTTTTTATTTAAACGTGACATTTTAGTTCAAAACCTACATCACTTACTGAAAACTGAGAAAACATGCTCGAATATTAATGATAATTTAGGAAAATAATCAGTTATTCATTTTTGATATATAAGAATTAATTGTAGATCAATATTACTTGTGGTGTAGTATTTATAAATGAAAGGGTGTGTTTTCAATTTAAAATAGGCCATTTAATTCAAAACATGCTTCACATAGTCAAAAAATAGAAAAAAAATTCTATTATTAGGATAATATATATTATTTTTTATCCATTTTATATATTTATTAATTAACCACACATTAATCTGACACTTGGTGTGACTGGTATTAATGAAAGTGTGCCACATACTAAGAACAAAGCAAACACACTTAGAGTTTCTTACTACATTGTAATATCTTCTATTTATGTATTATGTTATCATTTTATTTATGTATTGTGATTTATAATGTTTTAATTTTTATTTATTTTTTATTTATTAATTATTTTATTTTATTTATGTAACTTGTTTTTTATTTCATTTCTAAAATAATAAAAATATTATAGGTACGCAGTTATTTCAAGCTAGGGGTGTTATGTTTGAAAACTAGTAGCACAGTCAGGATCTATTAGAAGGGGTCCCAAGGAAATCGGAATACAAATCCACCTGATATCTTACATTTTGAATTTTTTTTTGATTTGGGTTTGAAAATTATAAATGTTTTTAATAAATTTTACATTTCAATGTAATTTTAATTCATTAAAATGTTTGTAATGTAATTTTTTTAATTATAATTTTTTATAATATAAATTTAGGTTTAATTTATTTTATTTTATTAATTTGACTACTACAGTGTATTGTTCATGAAATGATACATCACAACATATGATGAATTCTATTAAAACTAAAAATAGTGCTAATAAAATTCAAATTTTATCATCACTTACTCGAGAACTAATAAAAGTTGATTTATCATCACTAAAAACATAGGTGATTTTATAGCACTAATAAATAAAAAAATCATAAATATAAAATCTTATTCTATGGTGGTGCCAATTCCATGCAACATTTAATATTTTTTTTTTCCTCATCCTTTTTCATATTTCGAATCCACGGTATAACCTACCTAGAACCTTCCTTATTAAAATTTAATAGCCTCTCACACCTTTCTACATGTAAAATAAGCGAAATAATTATTATATTTTCTAAAATACCCTTAATAAGGATAAAAACATGCTATCTCCACATATAAAAGTATTATTATCATCCAGTGATACTCAATGGAACCTATTAAGGTCCATTAAGTTAAGAAACATCAAAGAAAACCCCTCATGGGTTCTAATTTAAAGATTCCAAGTCACTCCCCATCATGAACATGGTCATCAGCAACCAGGTGATCAAAGAACAACACTCTAAGGACTACTCATGAACCTAAAGATCCATACTTCATTTTAAAAGAATTAATAAACACATTTCAGGTTTATTTTTTTCATGCATACATACCCACCAAACCTCGCATATCACATGACATGTGAAAAATCATATGAACCATAGTGAAAATATAGGGAACACCTGCCTCATTTTTTTTGGTACCCAATCATCAAATATATTTTGGAATAATCAAGGTATAACATCCCAGATTTTTGATGAGGTATAGATCCTTAAATTTTCAGTTTTAATATTCCTTTTTACCCTTATAATTTTTATTAAATGATTAAGGAAGTATTTGGGATCATTTTAGTTTTATTCAGATCTCAAAGCCCCAACTTTTAGAGAAACAACCTGGGGTGCATGGTTGGAATGTGATTAGTTGTAACCATGAAACACAACTATGTGGATCAGTAAGAGGAGGTTCATGGTTTGTTTAAATGTGAATAAGAGTCTACACACCCATGAGAGAAAATAAAAACCTATTTCATATCTAAAACTTAATTTCTTTCTAACTGTGTGTCTAACCGTTTGAGGGGGTTATTCCCATGGATAGTGTTGGCGCACGGTTATCACACGGTTTGGCCAACCGTGAGCCAAAACTATGCACCTCATTAAAATACATGTAAAATAACCATTTTTATATTTTGGAATTAAAAACCTAAAACACTCCATCTCCCTTTAATTTTACACAGTATAGGTCACTGTGAGAGCTCCTCTCACTCTTCCTTAGGCTTTGAATTCACTCCCTCATCCAGACTCTGATCAGACCATTGTCTGTCGCATTGGTTAGAAAATAATAAGTGCTTTTATCTGTTACCTTCCTTTCTCAGTTTATCTTTCCATATTCAGAATTACTTATATGTGAGATAATATTCCCTATATTCAAATTATTTTTCTATTATTATAATTTATTTCAATCTGTTCTAAATCAGAATTTGATACTAGATGTGTGTGCCACTACCACCATAAGGTAGGTGGTGTATATTGATTCCCTCAAAGTCTTGCCCATTTATAAATGTTACCATTGTTCCACACACCAAAATCTGTATGAATTACTTTGTAATTAATTAATTTTTAATAATACATTTGTGAACTACAACCTAGACCACTTATGATACATTTTGACCTTGTTAGAAGTTGGAACCTCACCAAGGATCACCCCTTGGGGTGAGTCATTATATACCCTTGATCCTTGGAACCTATTACATGAGTTTTATGGACTTGTAAAATGGAATTTTATTATGTTATAATAAATGAATAATTGTATTATAGTATGGAATATTCCTTTCACTTGGACCCTTATTTTTTATGTATAGCATGATTCAAATATAAGAATGCACATTTGAAACTTTTTTATTTAAAAATGAAAAGTAAATGTATGAATTAAATAGAAATTTATAGATACATGGACTCACATGTGGCATGTTATTATTCAAAAATAGTTCCAAATGATTATGGACCATTTATTATTAAAAAAGTGGTCATACATGATCCAACCTTGGATTCCCTCGATAATACCTTGAGCACTAAAAAGATGCCACCCTGATTCATTGAGCCAGTTGCCAAGGAATATACCTTCCTTGAAATTTGGTCTCTTAATATTATTATATTAATTCCTCAACATAGTATCAATGATTCATTCACATTATATTTAGAAATTATAATTCCTTGTATTATCCCCTTGGACTCATCATGATGTCTTTGGACATGTGATTCCATGGATCATTACCTTGGGATCTAGACATTCTTAGCCCAAGATTTAATTTATAAGTACTCCAAGGACTCATTTAGGGAAATTTATCCAATGGAATTAAAAGGGTGTACCCCCTCAGATTACACTTAGACCCTTTATCATATATGTATAGTTAAAATTGTGTGCTATCCTGGCCCTATGAGGTCAAGGATGCTTTAGTTTTACCTTGAGTTCTATATCATTATTATTATTATTACATGGTTACTCTTATAATATTCATGGGACCTAAATTTATACAAGTTACCTATTCAAATACATTTTTCCTAGGCCAAAGTAGGTATGGTCAGTTGGGAATTCCATGAGGAGCCCAAGCCCAACATGGTTATTATATCAGTTTCTTATTCTACTAGTTATCATTTTACCTTCATACTAAAATATTTATACTCATATACTAGATTTATTATTCACAATTTTTGTGGTGGGCTACTGAATTTATCTCACACCCTGTTCAGGCCACCGATTGGTACCCAAATAGAATTTTTGGTTGTAGGTTGGGATAAGGGGAAGGGTATGCAATTGAATGTATGATTCATGTGATAGGATGGTGTATGGGATAAAAGGACCGAGTATAGTCTTGGGATGATTTTGGAGTTTAGTATTTTGGTGTTTATATGTATTTTTTATATAGAATACACTAATGTATTCTCATTTCTAGTTTTTTATAGTATCATGACATCATCCCCATTTTTCATATGATTTGAATATTGTGGTTATTCATCAGTTTATTATGTCTAGATGATTTACTTCTGCTTCTCATATTATTATTATTTCTTCTTCTATTTTTTTATTCATCTTTTACCACTATGATCCACGCTAACATGAGGGAATAGTATCCCTACAGACAAAACCTAGGACCTTGATGCTAGTTATAATCCTCTACTGTATGGGGAGGAATGATTGAGACAATGTGGCCAACCAGTTTCAGTTACTCATGAGTGAACCAAGTCTAGGAAATTAAAAATTAGTATCAAAGATTTATTTTTTCTTCTTACTATCTGGGATTTTTAAACATGAGATTAGGAAGTATCAAAAAAATTTAGTAGTCTATGTCTGGGAGTAGAAAACCCACATATAGGGAAAAATCCAAATTTCCTGAGATAGGATTTGATATTATGAATTATGCCAATTATAGTTGTATTAATTTCACCATTAGGTGTTCACATTATTTTTCATAATTTATTATCATTGTGGATTTTATATTTACCCTTTTACTGGTATGTCAAGGAGTTTGTGTCACATGCATCATTATAGGCACATGATGATTGATATGTCTTGTATTATGTCCTACCATGTTTACTTACTATGTGAATTTCTTGTTGCATATTCCTAGTGCCTTGATAGTTATATCTGAGGTTGTGTTAATGCTTCTTGAAGGGATAAAATAATTGGATTAATTAAAGTATCTTCATAAACCTAAATGGGGTTTTCCAATATATATTGATGGTGGAACCTTAATGAGTTTGGGCCATATACCATTATCACACAAGCATAAACATTAGTTAGTTAAAATTACATGGAATCCAATTTCAATTTAAAGAGTGTGTGTTCCTCTATAAATTTGGAATATTGATCCATCTAATTGAATCATTATAAAATCCTAGTTTCAGATACATGTAGTTGAATTTAAAAACTTATAAAGTGTAGGAATTTATAAATTTGGAATGATAGAAACATCTATCTAGGCATTGATATATATGTATATATGTATATATGTATATACTTATACATTCACTTATAATCTATTGAGTTCTAAAAATTCAAATTGAATTGGTTGTTGTTAAATGGGGATTCCAATTACAACTTAAAGGGAATTTTCCTCTATAACTGGTAATCAACACTTCACATACCATATCCCCTATGATTAAAAATTGTTATTCAACCAATTCCCTGACCTTAGATCTTGGGTAGTTGGGTTAGTATGATTTGGTTAGAGAACCCTTATACCTATCTTTTGTTATGAGAGATTCCTTATGATTTTTATCGAGTTCTAATGCATGTTATTGGAAATGTAGATACATGCCTCCATGAAGGACATGGTTCAAATGCCAGGAAGGTGGAAATAACCATGATTTTAAGGTGGTGGGACCTAACCTACTAGTAGTTCCACCAGAGGAACCTCTAGTTTTACCTCCTATTATACCCGACATAGGCACTGACACTTAGTTTCATGAAGGATTTATATACTAAGTATAGTTTATGGAGGTAACTCCAAGACCTACATAGATAATTTCAAAGTTGGTGAAGGAATTACAACAGCATCACCCACCTATTTTATCTGGGGAAGGTGACCCCTAGGATGTTGAATCTTGGATATAGGCTATATTATCTATCTTTGAGAATCTAGAGATGCCTCCACAAAAGAGGGTCAATCTCGACCCTTATAATCTTTGGGGATCTGCCAAGTTTTGGTGAGATGTTCTAAATCAATATGATCATCATCTATTTATGGTTTTGGGAGATTTAAAATATCATTTCTATGATTACTTCTTTCCTAAGATGCTGAGAATCAACTGAGTGAGAGAGTTCATGTGCCTAGAGTTGGGCATTATGTATATTATGGACTATCCTGCTCATTTCACAGATCTACAGTGCTTTGTGCCTGCTTTTTTTAGTGATGAGTTATCTAATGAGATATTTTTTCAGGATGGGGTCAAATATGTCATCTAACTAACTACCATTTCATAGATATTGAACTATACCCTCATTACTATGTGAAACTTGAGAGAAGTTGAGGGTACATGGAATGGTGGATCGGTACCAACATAGTGTAGTTCATCCAGTGGCAGGAGGCGTCATCTTGAGGGTTCTCAATAGATCAATGGTATCCAAGGTCTTTTTATTGGTAGTTCTATTATATTTTATCAGTGTGGATGGAATGATCATGTAAATCCTCAGTTTGACTGAGACCCAGTTGAGTGCCTATCCTATGTAAAAATGGGTTATCTTCTAGATTATTCCAATTCATCCCATCTATTACCAATGATATAGGATCTGTTACAGATCCATCTTCTAGAGTAGGATCAGTAGCACTGCATCAGGCAAGGAGTTGGAGTACCACCGATCAAACAGGCTGAGGAGGCAGACATGGTCAAGGAGGCCAGACTCAGGATATGCAGTGCCAACTAAGTGGACCCACTCCAGATAGTTAGGTTTTAGCTCAGGGCCATGGATTGAGATATATATATATATATATATATGAAATAAATCTTATTCCCATGGATCAGTGTGTAATACTGTCTACAATATGAAGTACTATCCTAGTAGCATCTACTTTAGTATCTTCCCTTTTTGATATAGGTGCTTCATGTTCTTTTATCTTTGTGAATATCATGGAAAGAATTGGGATTGAAGTTTTGTATTTCTATGGAGTGATTACATTGAATAATTTGTTAGTTGTATGATCAGAAAGTGTACACCAATGTAAGGAGTGTCCCCATAAGATTGGAATTTATTGATTCTTATGGGACTTATTCCTTTTCATGATGATTAGCTTAAATATCATTCTAAGGATGCAAAGGTTAGTTATTTATCATGATAAAATTGATTTTTATCATCATATGGTGTCTTTCACATCATATTGGGGAGATACTTATGTTCACAATGGTGAATGGGGTGTCTAGGTGAGTCAATGTGGACTGGAGTATCGTGGTCTAGGTAGAGTGATAGCCCAAATTGCTATCAATTATATGGGTGATTAGGGAACATGTTAGGCTGGTTTTCCTCCTATAGTGGACCAATTTAGTGATTTCTTCCCTAGATATAATTAGGACTACCTCCTGAGAGATAGGTAGAATTTACTATCAATATATTTCTATAAGTATCACAGATATTCATTCCTCTTTATAGGATGGCTACTACTGAGTTATAGAAGCTCAAGAGACAGGTAGAGGACCTGGAAGCTAAGGGTTTTATTTGATCTAGTACTACTCCATGGAGTTCACCTATCCTTTTCAACAAGAAGGTGGATGGTACCCTCAGTATTTGGGTGTATTACCATCAATTGAACCAGATAATAGTTAAAAACTAGTATCCACTACCTCATACAGATGACCTATTTTACTAGATCAGAGGAGATTAGGTTTTCTTAAAGATTGAATTGAGTGTAGGCTATCATCAAGTATGATTTAGGAATTTGGACATAACTTATACATTATTTTGAATCGTTTGTGTCCTTTATGAGTATCTGGTTATATTTTTCGGTTTGAAGAACATTCCCACCATTTTTTAGGATCAAATGAACTGGGTTTTCCACACGTATCTAGATTCATTTATGGTAGTCTTCTTGGATGACAATTTTTGGTATTCATATACTCAACCCGAACATGATCAACATATTGATATCAATTTAACTACACTATGAGAGCACCATCTATTTTATAAGCTCACAAAATGCATCTTATGGATCAATAAAGTGAACTTTATGGGTCACATTATCTTAGAAATAAGAATATATATTGATCGAAATAAGGTAATATTTATGGTATCCTAGGTGAATCCCAAGAAAATTTTTGACATATGGAGTTTCTTATGGTTGTATGGATATTGATGAATCTTTATTCAGAATTTATCACACCTAGAAGCACCTCTTACAAGCCTGAAAAATATGGGTGTGAAATCTATTAAGTCAGATGCATGTGAAATAGCCTTTCAAGAGTGGGAGGGATAGTTGACTTCAGCACTGATCATAATTATTATAGAGCTGGGTATAAGCTATACATTTTATTATGATGTATTTAGAATTAGGATAGTATCCTTTATAATGAAGGAATATCAAATCATGGAATATGGGTCTTGTTCATTGAGACATCATGAATAGAATTACCAAATACATGATCTCAAACTAGTAGTTGTGGTTAATGCCTTACGTTGTTGGAGGAATTACTTGATGGGAGAAAACTTTTTGGTGTATACAGACCATGAAAGCCTTAAAAACATATTTACATAGTGTGTAATAAATATTAGATATTAAATGTGGTTGGAATACTTATAGTCCTTCGATTTTGAGCTTGCCTATATCCATGGATAGGGAAATGTAGTGGTTGATGCTCAAAGACGGAGGACTCAAGAATAATAAATTTAGTAGACCCATAGTGAGTGTTAGTTGATGAACCTATTTCTTGAGATATACTTACAGGTCTAGGAGAATCAAGGGAAGCATTTCCTTATGGATTTAGTAATAACCTATTCACTTATATATAGAGTAAATATGAGACTGATTTCTAACCCTAAGGGATTAGTCTTAAGGGATAGTGTTTTAGGAGAGGACCTATTGTTATGTTGGATCATCAATGGAGACAAAATATTTCATATTCATGTATGAATCTGTGTACTTGGAGATGTTTGATAGTAATTGATTTGAGAATCTCATTCTTATTGTTCGGTGGTACACCCCAATATTATAAAGATGGATCATGACTTACATCATCAGTATTGGTTGTCGAGGATGAAAAGGTAGATAGTTTTACTAATTAATAGGGGTTCCACCTATCATAAAGTGAAGTAATAACACTAAAAACCAATAGGTATTTTATAGTCATTTCCCATTCTAGAGTGGATATGGGACAACATCACCATGGATTTTGTGACTGGATTACTGAGATCCTCTTGAGGAAATGATGAAATAAGGGTGATCTTCAACATAATAATGAAGGTATCTTGCTTTTTACCTATTATGAAAACCATTTCAGTAGATGTACTAGGTAAACTTTACATCTGTGAGATTATCATACTTCATGGTACCCCTCGTTCTATCATATCGAACAAAGATTATCGCTTTATGTCATGGTTCTGGAAGTGGTTATAGAAGGCTCTAAGTTTATAGGTACTTTTGAGTATATCCTATCACCCAAAGACCGAAGGGAAGTCTGATCATATGATACAGATGTAACAGAACATGCTCCGAGAATGTGTCCTTGATTTTGGAGGTTCTTGGGATAAACACATCCCTCTAGAAAATTTTCCTACAATAACATCTTTCATGAAACAACTCAGATGACACCTTATAAGTCCTTATACTATAGTTCAATATAATAACCAGTATAATGGTTATAGGTAGGGGAGGTAGTGCTACTCAGACCTCATCTTTTTTAGGATACGTCAGAGTAGGTGAATCTTATCAGAAATAGAATTGATACAGCTTAGTCTAGGCAGCAGTCATATTCCAACCGTCGTCAATGATCAGTTGAGTTCAAGGATGGGGATAAAGTATTCCTGATATTTTCTCCTAGGATAAGTCATATATAGATTTTTAAATAAAGGAATTTATCACATCATTATTTATTTCACTTAGATATTTTAGAAATAGTTAGGATGGTATCATATTGGTTATAGTTACCTTAGAGGTATCGATATCCATGAACAATGTCTTCCACATATCCCTTTTCATCATTATCATTCTGACCCATTGCATATCTTGGATACTCGAGATATTGAGTTGGATATCGATTCTTATTTCAAGGAGTACCTTATCCAAATTGTTGATCAGAGCATGAAGGATCTCTGAGGAAAGTATAATCCTATAGTCTGGGTGTTATGGTAGTATGGACACATACATGATGAGACCTGGGAGAGAGAGACTGATGTATGATGATCAACCCCCCACCCCATGGAAACTTGGGGATGAGTTTTCATAAGTAGGGGAGGTTGTAACATCCCATATTTTTTATGGGGTATGGATCCTTTAAGTTTAAATTTGATTCTTCCTTTTTAACCTTATTATTATGCTTAAATTATTAAAGAAGGGTTCGAGTGCTTTTGAGGCTTGTTCAGAGCTCAAATATCTAAATTTTGGATAAATAACCTAAGTTGTGTAGTTGGAACATGGTTAGTAGTAATCATGTTGATCAATCATGTGGCCTGATCAGAGGAGGTGTACAGAATTACACATGCCCGTGTGAGAAACTTAAAAACTATTACAAAGCAGAAATGCAGAGTTAGCACACGGTTTTTCTAACCATGCACCTAAGAATGTGAGGTAGTGGTTCCCTTGGTTATCCCATAGTAAGTGCTTTGATATTTTTTCTTCCCTTCTTAGTTTATCGCACCATCTTCGACATGATTTCTACACAATCTAATATGGCATATTTTTAGGCTATTTATTTATACATTTTATTTCTTCCAATCCAAGATAAATTTGAAGATTATATAGGATTAGTATTCAAATACCATGATAAGGTAGGTGTTATACACTATTTACTTCAAAGTCTCACCCATTTATAAATGTTTTCATTGTGCTGCACATCGGATCCCCATGAATTTCTTTATAATTAATTAATTTTCTAGATTAAATGTGGGAACTATGACCCAGACCTCTTATAATACATTTTGTCCATGTTTGAGGTTGGATCCTCATTAAGGATCACTGATTCTTTCTCAAATTTACCCAAGAGAAGAAGGTAAGACGGTCCTTGTAGTTTAGCTTGGGTTATCGAATCCACAGAGACCTAAGAAGAAACCTATAGACACGTACATTCTACGGACTATTTTTGGATATGAAGTGCCCAAATTGGATTGATTTTGGATGGGTTTTAAAGATATCTAATATATTTAAGTGAATTAAATTTATAATAATGAGTTGATCCTAGGTTATCGCTCGGGGTGGATTGGACGTATTTTCTTTTCAATGATTTCAATTTCTTAAATTTGAGATGGGTTCATTTAAGGAGATAAAACAACATCATCACTTACTGTTTTAATGCCTAAGCTCTTTAATACTAATCACCTATACACTTGAAGGATAAAAGTTTTTGAGCACTTCAAGGTAAAGGTTTGTATTATTACTTGAAGTGTGTGGCCTTAAATTCAACAAGGGCGATAGAGTTTAAAAATCATCAAATAAAAATCCCAATTAAAGAAGTTATTATACATTAATTAGGTGATAAATAACATCCAATACAGACCCTTGCTACTCCCTTGGATCAACCCATAAGTGGGTTAGACCTCCATTGATCCCATGGTTTCAATGGAAGTATAAAGTAGACTCATGAGGGAGGAAATGGAGAAGTAAAGAAAACAACAAAAATAAAATGATCACTCCACTGTTGTGTGAATAATTTCATAAGGGTTGGTGTGAATAAATTCATACCTTGATCCAACGGTATCAAAGTGATATTAAGAACAACATAATAAGAGTAGAAGAAGAACTTTTATTAAGAAACTAAAGTGAATTGAACAACTTACATGTGAAAGACAAATTTGAGGCAACAAAAATGCAGTATAACATTACAATTGAACAAAGCATCCAAGATTCTCAACTCCTTCACCACCACTGCCTTAAATAGGAATTTTTGGAGCCTTGGGTAGAGCCTCCAATAGTACAAAGTATCTCAATTAATTTTGGTAGGCCATAGGTGGTGGAAAGCTTGTGGAATTTGAACTTTTCCACATTTGACCCGAGGTGGCAGCCAGCTTTCCTTCACCGAACAGACGCGTCTATAAGACCTTCTAGACAGCCGAATCAGAGTGGGACATAGAAGAAGAAAATGGATATTCAGATATCTTATAACCGGCTGTAAAAGTTGGTCCCATTTGGAGTTGTGGATTCCGAGATATTATCAAATTAGTGGGATGTTTTTCTGGGCCGCAGAATCTGGCCCAGAATTGTATCTCTAACTTGGGCCGCCTCAATGACCACCATAGAGGCCTAATTAGCATTGGATCATGAAGATTGATTTGTTACTATACATGTCTTCTAGAATCCCAAGAAATTTGGGATTAATTGGGCCATTATGTTGGGCCCAAAAGCCTCATCAATGGGCTGGTGTCCAATCTTCCTTCTCTAGAATTGCTTCATTTCATTGCCAAATATCTCCATCACCCTCCATGAATTCTCCATTGATCCCTGAATGAAACATGTTCATATTGGAGTGTAGATAAATTATCAAATTAAAATATTTATAATCAGATGAATCATTTGGTACTTTAAATTATGTTCAAAAATGTACCACATAACAGTGCATTTTAAGAAGGTATTACAATCATAATGTGAAATGATGTTCAAAGTATAAAATGCACTAAAATGGTGTTTATGAATAATAAAGAACATGAATATTATATATATTAAAAATGAATATTATCCCCATTTAGTGGCTAATCACACCCCCCAACTTTAGTTTTGCTAGTCCTGAGCAAAATATATCTCAACAAAATGAAATTCGAATTCCCTTTTCCAAAAACATTTTAATAAACAATGATCACCAAAAAACCTTATACCAAACAATCATGAAACCCATAAAAATATTTTAATATGAGATAGTTTCATAAGAAGATCCCAATCCCAAGCTCATTCCTTTGTTCAAATTCATTTCCATATTTCATCCAATATCAATTAAGTATGAGGATGTGTTGTGCATCACAATAGACATGGGGGTTCATATTTATTCAAGGGGGAAATTACGGAAGCGCTAGGTGGAATCTCATTTCAATATTAAGATGAGTATTCATTTTTTTTTGTATATTTTTTTTTTGTTTTTTTTTGTTGTTGTTGTTGTTTTTTTTTTTGCAATTTTGCCATGGTAATTGAAGTTGCACTCAAAAGAGTCAACCCCTGTAGCGAGACTTTGCCGATGACTCCCAGGCTCAAAGACCTTAGGGAACCAAGTGAATCCCACATACTCGGGCATCATCTCAAGTTAACTCAGTCAAAAACAAATTCAAATTACCAAAAATAGAGATAAAATTACTAACTCTGGGCCAGAAAACTATGGAGTCACGATCCACAAGTGTCGAAAGCCACGCATTAGGTCATTTCATTTCTCTACGCGCAAAAAAAATTAATTTTTTTTTGAATACTCATATTAAACTAAAATGATCACCAAACCTATGCTATTTATTTAGGGGACCCCATGAACTTAAACTAATACCCCACTATACAAAGGACGTGCATTGTGATTTTTTTATTTGGATGAAAATATAAACAATGAAATATCACATTGGACAGTCACACTTTCCAAAATCTATGCTCATGAAATTATACAAGGATTAAAATCAGAATCAGGGTATACTAAATTATTTGATATTCAGTTTCAAAGTGTGCAATGTGTATTACCATGTTTAAAGTTAATGGAATTTTTCCTTCCATTTAATTTTTTTCAAATCATTCATTTTTTTTAACACAAAAGCATTTTTTTTAATTTATCTCCCCCCCCCCACCAACTTAAAATAACACTATCCCCAGTGTTTAAATAAAATAAAATTTAGAAGGGGGTAGAGGTAGAGAATGAAAGTTCAAAAAGGAAATTGAAAATGAGAGTCATGGAATGAAGTCACCTGGTGGTTGAAGTTTGAAGTTCTTGCTGCTCCAATTTATTCCTTTGATATCCATGTCGCTTGCAAAGTTCCCTAGTGGAAAAAGGAAAAACAAAACAAACAAAAAAACAATATATATATATATATATATATATATTTATATAATAAAGGAAGTAAAATATAAGTATATATATAAAAATTATAGAATAAGGAAGCACAAGAATCTGCAGGTCAGTGGTAAGCATGCGCCCCTGTCTCCCTTCGGTCCTGGGTTCGAGTCCCCACGGCTTCGCCGGTTGTGACGGGGTTTTCCCCACGGCCTATGGTGTGGAATTTTTTTTATTATTATATTTTTATTTATTTATTTTTGTTTTTTAATTTTTTAACCTAAAAACACATCAAAAAAAAAACAAACTGATGATACATTGTCTTCTTTTTAAATTTTTAGGTAAGGTATTACTCAAGGATCACACCACGTGACACAGATGAATATGGTGCTCCCCTTTTGTACCCATCCATACTCATTATAGAAGAACAGGTCAACAGTTTATTTTTTTTCGAAATATCAAAATGTCTCATTAACCCTATTTAAAATATAAAGTTGATTAAAACAAAGAAATTATTGGAAACTTGAAAACCATGGGTTGCCTCCCATTCAGTGCTTTGTTTAACGTCGTTAGCCCGACATGGACCCTAAATCTATTAATTTGGGGGTACACATAATGCACTATGAAAGGTCCTGACCATCTAGACCTTAACTTTCCCGGGTGTAAATGAAGTTTTGAACTATACAAGAGCACAAGTTTTCCCGGTTCAAAATGTTTGACCTTGATATTACTAGATTGGTAGGCTTGAACTCTAGCTTTATTGATCCTTGAATTTTCATAAGCCTCCATCCTTAGTTCCTCTAGTTCATTGAGATCTAATTTCCTTTTTTTTCTGTCCAATGAGAGGTCATAATCCATTTTCTTAATTGCCCAAAAGGCCTTATTTTCAATCTCCACTGGAAAATGGAATGCTTTACCATAAACCAACCTATATGGGGATATTCCTAAAATGGTTTTATATGCAGTTCTATAGGCCCAAAGAGCATCTAAGAGTTTCTCAGACCAATCTTTCCTTGAGGGGTTGACAGTTTTTTCAAGAATTTTCTTAATCTCCCTATTCGCTAACTCAGTTTGACCATTGGTTTTAGGGTGGTAAGCAGTGGACACTTTGTGAGAAATTTCATATTTTTCCATGAGTTATGGGAATGGAAGATTGAAAAAATGAGTTCCACGGTCACTTATGATAGCCCTAGGAATTCCAAATCTTGAAAATATGTTCTCTTTCAGAAATCGAATCACAACTTGATGATCATTGGACTTAGTGGGAATGGCCTCAACCCATTTTGAGACATAATCAATAGCTAAGAGTATGTAGAGGTATCCCCGAGAGTTTGGGAAGGGACCCATGAAATCAATTCCCCAACAGTCAAAGATTTCAACCACTAAGATGGGAGTGAGTGGCATTTGATTCCTTTTTGTGATGGACCCTACTTGTTGACACCTAGGACAGCTTTGACAAAATGTGTAGGAGTCCCTTGAGAGGGTGGGCCAGAAGAGACCACATTGAAGAATCTTAGTAAATGTTTTCTTAGAGGAAAAGTGTCCTCCACATGCCTCACTATGATAGAATTTAAGGATGGACTCTTTTTCAGATTCTGGAACACGCCTCCTAATGACTTGGTCAGGGCAGAACTTATAGAGGTATGGATCATCAAACACATAGTGTCTAACATCATAAAGGAATTTCCTTCGAGCTTGAGTCCCTAAGAATTTTGGAATGACTCCTGTCACTAAGAAATTTGCTATGTCAGCATACCAAGGGCGGTCACTCACAGAGTATAAGTGTTCATCAAAAAATGAATCAGACACAGAAAGGTGATTTGATTTGTCTTTGAATTCCATCCTAGAGAGGTGATCAGCTACAACATTTTCAAATCCCTTTTTATCCTTGATTGTGAGGTCAAATTCTAGTAAGAGAAGGACCCACCTAATCAGTCTAGCCTTAGCATCTTGTTTTTGGAAGAGGTATTTTAGTGCAGAATGGTCAGTGAACACAGTGATTGGGGATCCTAAGAGGTAGGACCTAAACTTCTCTAAGGCAAACACAATAGCAATTAACTCCTTTTCAGTGGTGGTGTAGTTGATTTGGGCATCATTTAAGGATTTGCTTGCATAAGCAATGACATAAGGTGTTTTATCACAGCGTTGTCCTAACACAGCTCCAACAGCAAAGTCACTGACATCACACATAATTTTAAAAGGAAGGTTCCAATTTGGAGATTCCATAATGGGAGGAGAGGTGAGAGAGGATTTGTGGGTTGATAATGAACCCTCACAGCTTTCTTTCCAAACAAATGGAGCATCCTTTACTAAGAGAGCACAAAGGGGACGGGATATTGAACTAAAGTCCTTGATGAATCTTCTATAGAAACCAGCATGTCCTAAGAAAGACCTCACTTCCTTGATAGTTTTGGGTGATGGAAGGTGACGAATGATGTCAACCTTGGCTTTATCAACTTCAATCCCCCTACCTGAGACCAGATGGCCTAAAACAAGTCCCTCTTTGACCATTAAATGGAATTTTTCCTAGTTTAGGACCAGATTCTTTTCTTCGCATCTTGACAAGACTCTCTCCACATTCTGCAGACATCCCTCAAAAGTATCCCCAAACACAGAGAAGTCATCCATGAAGACCTCTAGAAAATCCCCTACCATGTCTGAGAAGATTCCCATCATGCACTGCTGGAAGGTTCCAGGGGCATTGCATAACCCGAAGGGCATGCATTTGAAGCTAAAGGTATCGAAAGGACATGTGAATGTAGTCTTCCCTTGATCCTCTAGGGAGACCTCAATTTGATTGTACCCTGAGTACCCATCTAAGAAACAGTAGAAGGCATGACCTGCCACTCTCTCAAGGACTTGGTCAATGAATGGTAAGGGGAAATGGTCCTTCTTGGTGAATGAGTTTAGTTTCCTATAGTCAATGCAGACCCTCCATCCACTACTCACCCTTGTTGGAAGAATCTCTCCATCCTCATTGGTTATCACTGTGATTCCAGCCTTTTTTAGAACCACTTGGATTGGGCTCACCCATTCACTCTCATCTATGGGATATATGATACCAGCTTTCAACAATTTCAGAAGTTCTTTCCTTACTACCTCCATGAGATTAGGATTGAGTCGCCGTTGAGGTTGATGACATGGCTTTAAATCAGATTCCAGAACAATCCTATGAGTCCCGATAAGTGGGCTAATCCCAGGAATGTCAGAAAGGGTCCAACCAATGGATTTCTTATGCTTCCTAAGGACATCTAGAAGCATCCTCTCATGATTGGCTTCAAGAGAAGAAGAAATTACAATAGGATGTGTTTGATTGTCCCCTAGGAAAGCATACTTGAGTGTAGCAGGAAGTTCCTTCAATTCAAGATCAGGTTGGTTCAGAATTTTAGCAGAAGATTGGGACATTGGATCAAGATCAATTTCTTTTTTTAGAGTTTTAGGTAGGATTGATTCCTCACATGTAGAAGTTTCAGCTACTAGATTGGATTGATCAGATTTAGGGAAGGAATTTATAGGGGTCTCTATGAAAGTGGTTTTTTGAAAGGTTTCACTAATTGTTGGACCTAAGACTTCATCATAAGAGCAATTTGAAAATGATTCAAGCCAAGGAGATAAACTTCCTTTATATGAACAAAGGAAATCAATCACATCCTGACTTAAACATTCATTAAATATTCCTTGATGTTACATGGATTCATTATCAATGCTTCCTATCATGTTTACTTCATGAATGTCCTCATCATCCCCTATTTGTGAGCTTGCATTATAGATGTTCAAGTCTAGACTCATGTTCCCAAAGGTGATGGTCATGTTCCCATTTCGAACTCAGATAACAGAGTAGATTGTTGCAAGAAAAGGATGACCAAGGATGATTGGGGTTTATTCCTTATTTCCTAAGTTTGGATGGTTGTCAAGGAAAATGAAGTTAGCAGGGTAGATGAAGTTTTCAACCTTTACCAGAACGTCCTTTAAAATCCCCTTTGGAACCCTAATGCTACGATCAGCAAGTTGAAGTGTTACAGATGTGGGTTGGAGTTCTTCTAGGCCTAACTGGCAGTACACAGCATATGGGATGAGATTGACACTAGCACCTAGGTCACACAAGGCCTTGACAACTTTGCTTTCTCCTAGTTCAACATTGATGTAAGGGAAACCCGGGTCTTTCAACTTAGGAGGAACGGTCCCTTTAATGGTGGTACTCACATTAGCAGCCAAAAGGACTGGGTTTTTATGTGAAAAATTTCTTTTAAAAGTGCACAAGTCCTTAAGGTACTTTGAGTAGGTAGGTATGGTTTGGATTGCATCGAGAAGGGGTATGTTCAACTTGAATTTTGAAAAGATTTCCCTCAATGTTTCACTCAGTTCAGGCTTGGTTTTCCCCCTCATGCGTTGAGGAAATGGTGCAGGTTGTGGGGTCGTTTGTTGAAGAGTTGTTTCCTTGAAAATGTTATCAGTTTCCTCAGTTTGATCTTGTGGTTTATTTGAATTTTCATCCAATTTTGAATCTTCAGGTGGGTTCTGAATTAGTTGTTCAGGTTTCTCAATTGATTTCCCACTTCTTAAAACAGTCACAGCCTTTAGTTGTTCATGAGTTGTTTGAGCACAACATGACTCTCCCCTTGAAGTTGAGGATGGCACTTCCTGAGTAAGCATGGGTGCCTTTCCAGTTTTGATGGTTTGAAGTTCTTATTTTAGGGAAGATACCTCCGAGTTCATCCTATCCATTTGTTTGCACAGTTGTTCTAGTAGGCTTTGTGGAACAGTTTGGGTGGGTGCTTGAGTAGGTTGGTTTATCCCAGGGGGATATGTTAGAGGTGGGATGGTTTGTTGAAAATGGACTAGTGGCTGTTGGTATTGGATAGGTTGGGTTTGGAACTGGTTATGGGTTCGGTAGTTCTGATGGGGGTAAGGATTTTGTCCCTGTGGTTGGCTAGGTTGTTGGTTATCTTTCCAGTAGAAACCTAGGTGGTCGTTATACCTTGGGTTGAAGGTGTTTTGGTATTGAGGCTTTCGAAAGTTCAAAGCATTTACTTCCGTTGGGGGTCCTCCTAAGAGAACATCCTTGATAGATGGAATGGTTGGGCAGTTTTCTGTCTTATGGTCATGTTTGTCACAAATTGTGCAAACAGGGTCAACGGTTTGGATTTTATGGACTTTCCTAAGGTCTATCTCTTCAACCTTCCTAGAGAGTGCTGCGAGTTTAGCCCTAAGGCTTTCCTCTTCTCTAAGTGTACGAATTCCAGTAGTTCTTTGTGGATTTTTAGAATAAAGTGAAGTTCCCCATGTTTGGTTTTGTTTAGAAAGGCTTTCTAGATACTCGTAAGCATCATTTAGGGCTTTGTTTTTAAAGGTTCCATTACACATCATGTCAATGAATTGTTTGTTCCCCGGACCCAACCCTTCATAGAAAAATCTCACTTGTTCAGGAATAGAAAAACCATGGTGTGGAACCATGTTTAGAGTGTCTTTGAACCTCTCCCATGTTTCATAGAATGACTCTCCCTCTTTTTCAAAAAAGTTTTGGATACTCTTTTTAAGTTCAATTGTTTTGTGGTGGGGAAAGTATTTTTTGTAGAATTCTCCTTATAGTTGGTTCTAAGAGTTTATGGATGATGGTCTCAAATTGTTTAGCCAATTATTAGCTCTATCCTTTAAAGAAAAAGGAAATAGCCTCATCTTAGTATATTCTAGTTGATGTGGGGGACACATGGTTTCTACAATGTCATTGAACTCCTTAATGTACAGGTATGGCATCTCGGACTCCATTCCATGGAATGTGGGAAGGTGGTTTAGGAAATGGGGTTTAAAGATGTAGTTGGCATCTCCTAGGGAATTATGTATAATGCATGAGGGGGCATTGGTCCAGGAAGGTGTGAGGTAGTCATTCATGGTTTGATCAATTACATTCCCCAAGTTTGGGGCTGCCTCATTTGGGTTTCCATTTTGGTTCCCACCCGGGTTTATGAGTTGGTTTCTTTGAATACCTTCCATTGAAATGGGATCAATTTTTGACTCAGGGGTTTTTGGAAGATTAGGATCTAATTTAAAGAGTTCCCTTGGTGTACTTGACTCCCTAACCCCAGGACTATCCACCCTAACTAGACGGTTTGATTGATCGCGGGTGTAGGCGGACATGTGCCAAAAGAAAAAAAAACGAGAAAGGGACAAGATAAGATAATTTGGATGAGAAAAGAAGAAATGAAGGAGAATAGAATGGGTGTTTAGATTACTTACTTGGGTCCCCATCAATGGCGCCAAAATTTGATTCTCACTCAAATTTACCCAAGAGAAGAAGGTAAGACGGTCCTTGTAGTTTAACTTGGGTTATCGAATCCACAGAGACCTAAGAAGAAACCTATAGACACGTACATTCTACGGACTGTTTTTGGATATGAAGTGGCCAACTTGGATTGATTTTGGATGGGTTTTAAAGATATCTAATATATTTAAGTGAATTCAATTTAGAAAAATGAGTTGATCCTAGGTTATCGCTCGGGGTGGATTGGACGTATTTTCTTTTTAATGATTTCAATTTCTTAAATTTGAGATGGGTTCATTTAAGGAGATAAAACAACATCATCACTTACTGTTTTAATTCCTACACCCTTTAATACTAATCACCTATACACTTGAAGGATCAAAGTTTTTAGCACTTCAAGGTAAAGGTTTGTATTAGTACTTGAAGTGTGTGGCCTTAAATTCAACAAGGACGATGGAGTTTAAAAATCATCAAATAAAAATACCAATTAAAGAAGTGATTATACATTAATTAGGTGATAAATAACATCCAATCCAGACCCTTTCTACTCACTTGGATCAACCCATAAGTGTGTTATCCCTCCATTGATCCCATGGTTTCAATGGAAGCGGAAAGTAGACTCATGAGGGAGAAAATGGAGAAGTAAAGAAAACAACAAAAATAAAATGATCACTCCACCGTTGTGTGAATAATTTCACAAGGGTTTGTGTGAATAAATTCACACCTTGATCCAACGGTATCAAAGTTATATGAATAACAACATAATAAGAGTAGAAGAATAACTTTTATTAAGAAACTAAAGTGAATTGAACAACTTACATGTGAAAGACAAATTTGAGGCAACAAAAATGCAGCATAACATTAAAATTGAACAAAGCATCCAAGATTCCCAACTACTTCACCACAACTGCCTTAAATAGGCATTTTGGGAGCCTTGGGTAGAGCCTCAAACATTACAAATCATATCAATTAATTTTGGTAGGCCATAGGTGGTGGAAATCTTGTGGAATTTGAACTTTTCCACATTTGACCCGAGGTGGCAGCCAGCTTTCCTTCACCGAACAGATGCATCTGTAAGACTTTCTAGACGGCCGAATCAGAGTGGTCCATAGCTGAAGAAAATGTATCTCCGGATGTCTTCTAACCGCCTGTAAAATTTGGTCCCATTTGAAGTTGTGGATTCCGAGATATGATTAAATTAGTGGGCTGTTTTTCTGGGACGCAGAATCTGGTCCAGAATTGTATCTCTAACTTGGGCCGCCTCAATGACCACCATAGAGGCCGAATTATCATTAGATCATGAAGAGTGATTTGTTCCTGTACATGTCTTCTAGAATACCACGAAATTAGGTATTAATTGGGCCAGTATGTTGGGCCCAACAGCCTCATCAGTGGGATGGTGTCCAATTTGCCTTCTCTAGAATTGCTTCATTTCATTGCCAAATATCTCCATCACCCTCCATGAATTATCCATTGATCCCTGAATAAAACATGTTCATATTGGAGTGTAGATCAATTAGCAAATTAAAATATGTATAATCAGATGAATAATTTGGTACTTTAAATTATGTTCAAAAATGTACCACATAATAGTGCATTTTAAGAAGGTATTACAATCATAATGTGAAATGATGTTCAAAGTGTAAAATGCACTAAAATGGTGTTTATGAATAATAAAGAACATGAATATTATATATATTACCAATGAATATTAGCCTCATTTAGTGGCTAATCAATCACCCCTTTGTGTGAGTACTTATATACACATGAGACTTGAAACCTATTACATGAGTTGTCTTGACTTTTAAAATGTAATTTTGTTAAGTTATAATAAATTAATAATTGTGATAGAGTATGGAAATTAGTTTTCACTTGGACCATTATTGTTTATGTATAACTTGATCAAAATTTAATAACACCCATTTGAACCTTTGAAATATATAAATGAAAAATAAATGTTTGAATTAAATAGAAAGGTAAAGAGGCATAGATTAACACATGGAATGTGATTATTTATAAATGTTTCCAAATGATTATGGACCATTTTCTTGTTAAAGGAGTGGTTGGACTTTATAAAACCTTATATTTTCAATGGAATTCCTTAAAAATTAATTGATTCTTCCTCGATTCATTGATCCAGTTTCTAAGGGAGATACCCACCATGTAATTCAATCTATATCTTATTAATATATAAATTCCTTAGTGTAGTTTCAATGATTCATTTGATTTATATATAGAAATTAGAATTTGTTATGTCCACTAGGTTACATACCCTAATAGGGGGTGAATCAGGGTATGACATATTAAAACAACTACCCCTATTGATCTTGTTTCATTGTTAAAAAAACTCTCTTCTCTCTCATTCTCATTGCAGAGTATAAATAAATCTTAAAACATGAACAAGGCACAAAAATTTTACTTGGTTCACCCTCACTGGGATACATCCAAGGATCATACATCAACAATGTGTTGATTTACCTAATTTACTAAATGCGCACTGTTGTTTACAAATTTCAGAGCGAACTCACTATCCCTCCTAGTTTACAACCACTCACAATATTAAATCTCATTGCTCTCTCAACTGAATTGTGCTCACTACTTCTTTAGAATATCCACAATCTATTTAAAGAATTGTAAGCCCCTTCATTATCACAAATGAATGCATCTTCCTTTGTATGTAGATGCACTATTGAAGTTCCACTTTCATTCAGTAATTAATACCACTTTACCGTAGGTTTACTGGGAAACTTCTAACTTTTACATAACCCTAGAATGACTGGCGTGCTTATCCAAGCCTAGAACACATGTGTCACCAAACCACTTGCATGACACTCTCTTATTTTACTCAAAACTTTGGCAACTCACACCATTTTATGCCCAAACCAATATTGGCATGCAACTATCAACTGGAATACAACTTATGAATAACTTTATACTTGTGCGACCAAACCACCACTTGCGTGACCAAACCTACTTACATGGTAGGAGATCGAATTATCTCTAAATTTTGAGTTCCATCAAAAATAATGAGGGGTATCCCTAAATTTATAGGCATTTTGGGCACCCTGAGCGTCGCATGAAAGTTTCCTCCTAGTGCGCAAGTCCAGCCACCTAAGCCTCTGTCACCCTAGTCACCTTGCATACCCAAACCAAGACATGGGCGACCCTCTTTCCTTTGCCATATTTTAATGTTATGATCTTCAAAAACATATGGTGTGCAACTTTCCAATCCTACAAGAACCTAGAGCACAATCCCATTTTCCAAAAACACTATTCTTCATTTGTTGATTTTGAGGCCCATAAATTTGGAAAAAACTATAAAATAGAACCACCTTGTATCTATTCTTTTTGTACTGCCTCTAGATTTTCCATTAATTTTTCATGATTCTATGTCAAAATAGGTTGTCAACAATATCTCTGGAACATGAAAACTCACCATGGGAATCCTCTTTGTTATAAAACAGACAACCTTTGTCAACAAACACAAACCCCTCCAAAATGGTTCAATGTTACCTTGAGAAATTGTTGCCCAACAATATCCCCCTTTGGGTTTGTTGAAAACTTTTATCATAACAACTCTCTGCAATTTGATACCTCACTGAAGCACCTTCCATAATCAACCATCATTCTACTCTTACAATTCATAGAGTGACCAAAGATTCACTCACCACGTACTCTAAGCCCACATGAGCAATGCTCGGTGTGAGAAATAAGAGTAGTATGAAAAGTCCATCAATGAATAACTTCATTTCTGACACTAATTGTTGATACCATACTGGTACCAATATGCTAATTTCATCACGTACCTCGTATGTTGTGATATCTAATATTTGATCGATCACTTCAAGCATCATTAGATTTAATAATATCCTTCTTCACTTCTTGGATTCTTGCGTTGTCTAAGATAAGCTCTGGATGATCACTTCAAACACCAAATAATTATCATCATGTTTATACCATATCAGATTCTTCACATGTCTTGATAAACTCCCCCTAACTCACTACTATACCTATCAACTTCTCCCTATGTCTTTGAAAAATACATTGTCTCCCTTATTTAGCCACAGCTGATCCCCCTTTAGGAGTCTCTCTTTCTCCCCCTTTGTCAACGAACCCAAAGGTAGCTCCTTTGTGCTCTGCAACAGAGTAGAGAGCACAAATTAGTATAGCAAGGAAAACACACCATACCTTAGGGATAGGGGGACCCACATCCACACTTTTTCAAGTTTGGGGAGTCAACTAGACTCCCAGAGCCAGTCGATGTATCTCAAAAGGTTCCTTAGGTAAGGTCTTTGTCAGAATGTCAACAACCTATAACTCTATTGGCACATGCACTAACTTCATGATTTCATGTTCAACTTTCCCCTTGATAAAATGATAATTTATCTTAATGTGATTTTTTGTGAGTGATGGAATATATTTTTGATGAGATTTATAGAACTTGAGTTATCGCACTGGATTTTGATCGGAGACTTCACTTCAACTCCCATATCATCAAGTTGTTGCTTCATCCACAATAACAATGTGTAGGCTTGTGTGGTTGCAATATACTCAGCTTCTATGGTTCTCAAAGAAATGAAATATTATTTCTTTCTCAACCAAGAAATAGACAATCCACTAAGATAAAAAGAACCTACTAATGTTTATTTCATGTCATCTACTAAACTAGACCAATCTACATCTGTATATCCCAAAATCTCTGGTTGAGATTTGTCACTATACATTAAGCCAAAATTAATCATTCACTTGATATACCGAAGTATTATTTTCACTACAAGCATGTGGATTTCCTTAGGACTACTTTGATATCTCGTTGCTTGGAATATATAGAATACTATGCCAGGCCTTGTCATAATCAATTATAGTAAACATCCAATAATTTTCTTGTATTATGTGATACTGACCACCTTTCCTTTATCATCTTTCAATTGTTTCATCCAGGTAGCAATCGGAGTCTTCATTTCCTTGTAATTTTCTATCCCAAATCTCATCATAAACTCCTTGTAATATTTAGATTGATAGATAAATGTTCTATTACTTCCTTGTGTTACCTGTAAACCAAGAAAAAATGTTAGCTCACCAATCATAGACATTTCCAACTCATGTTTCATGAATTCAAAAAAAATATGCATTGTTCTTCATCTGATCCTCCAATTATTATATCATAAACATATAATAGCACCATCATATTTTATTACTATCATTGTTCACATATAAATTGTAATCAACTTCACCATGATGGAAATCAAGATTCTCCAAAAATTGATCTAGCCTTGAATACCATGCTCTTGGTTCTTGCTTCAACCCATACAAATCCTTCTTCAGCCAAAAAAAATTGTTATTATATTCATGAATGAGAAAACCATCTAGATGCTCAATATAAACTTATTCTTCCAAAACCCCATTCAAAACTGCTAAATTGGCATCCATCTAAAACACTTTGAACTTTTTTTTCACTACAATGGCCAAGAATAATCTGATTGTTTCTAGCATTTCCATAGTTGCAAATGTCTCATCAATATCTATACCTTATATCTTGGAGTATCCTTGGCACACTAGTTATTCATTGTTTCGAATCATTATTCCATCTTCATTCACCTTATTGTGAAAGACCCATTTAGTTCTGATTACATTATTATATATTATCCTTGAAACAATCTCCCAAGTCTGATTCTTGTCAATCTGGTCTAGATCTCCATTCATCACCTGAAACCAGTTTTCATCTTCAGCTGCATCAACAAAACATTTAGGTTCTACTTGAGATAAGAGAGATGTCTAATGCAGTGACTTAATCCTTCTCGTCTGAATTGGCATTTTATGATCACCAATGATATTCTAACTGTCAATTTCATCTCAACTCTTTAGATTCTTTACAGATATCGACTTGATTCTTCTTTTTCATCATCATTATATTCTTCTAAGTCGTCATCTTCTACTTATGTGCCCCATGTGTTACATTCCTATTAATCACTTTCATCAAGAAACTGTTTATTGTGATTTTGATTATTTTATTCATTTTCCACAAAAGTGGCATCATTGCTCTCAACTACTTTTTCCAACCTCTTGGTAAATCATTTATATGCTTTTCTTTTTCCTGAGTAACCATAGAATATCCCCTCATCTCCATGTTAATCAAATTTTATATGTATATCATTATTGAGAATGAATAACTTACTTCCAATTATTTGAAAGTATTTCACTATTGGCTTCTTTCCATACTACATCTCATAGGGAGTCTTTCCTTCAAACATAACAAAGACCTATTAGAAATGTAGACCGATGTTAATACTACTTCCTTACAAAATTTCTCTCGTAGGTCTTTTTCTATAAGCATCATTCTAGCCATGTTGTTGATGATCTAATTTATCTTTTAAAACACTCCATTATATGGGGGTGTTATTACTAAATAAAATTGATTCCTTATCCCTTGTTTCTAGAGATAATATTCCACCTAACTGTTGGTGAATTTTGTACCATTATCAATACGAAACATTAGAATTTTTTTCCCAAGAAACCTTTCAGATTTCCTCCGATACTATTTTAGGAAACGGAACACATCAGACTTATGGAAAATGATGAATACCCATTCCATTCTTCTATAATCATCAATGAACATAACATAATATCTATTTTTTTCAATGGATCTTAGGGAGATAGGTCCAAGAACATCAACATGCACCTATTTGATCACTCTTGTAGACTTCTTTTAATTTGTTTTATACATATTTCTAATGATCTTACCTTTTTGACAAGCATTTCATGTATGTGTCTGATCATGTGATAGCTTGGGGATATCTCTAGCTACATCACACATTACTATATCTTCCAGGGAAGGTTGGAACAAATGACCTAGTCATTTATTCCATAACTTGTTTTCCTCATCTCTGGATAAAAAGAAAACATCTTCATCACCACTTACAAGGTAAAGATTCCCATTTTTCCTTTTTTCCCTATCAAATCACTACACCATCTCTTCCTTTAATGATACATGTCTTCTTAGTAAACCTAATAGAATTCTCTGAGTCATATAGTTGACTGACATTGGGGAAATTGTGTTTGAGACCTTCTACTACTAAGACATCAGCACATCTTATTTCTTTTCCCCCAATACTAGCCTTTTATGAGCCAATAATCTTCAAGAATTAATCATTTACAAACTTGAAAGCTTTTTCTTTGTCATATTTTATGTCTGTAACAAGATTCTTAATTACCTATCATATAAGATGTGCAATCGCTGTCAAAGATCCATACACCAAAACGGTCTGATGCTTTAAGAGAAATGTATGTAACCACTTCTTTCTTAGATCTTTTCTTCTTGATCCATGTTTTTGATTTCATACTCAGAATATATTGGAAATCATGATCCTCCTCATAGTATGATGGACCGGATTCATTCTACAGAGATACAAATAGATTTTTTGTTTTCATCTCATTTGTTGATTCTCTGATTTGTTGCTTATGACTACTAAGGTTCTATTTTGGCACTTGTCTCTGCATTATTGATGTACAGTATCTCTCCATGTTTCAAAATCCTCAACACCAAAAACAAATTCCCTCAAAATATGTTCTATAATATTGTACTCTGTTAGGATGTCATTGTTTCTCTTGTTCCCTTCGATATCTCTTACTATGGAACAAACATTCTATGAATGTCCCATATTTCTACAATAATAACACCTGATGTAGGGTCCATTCCGGTGTTTCACTTCTGCACTTCTAATTTCTCCTTGGGTTCTTTAAATCTTTTTATTTTTCTTTGTACCCAAATCAATATTTAATTTTGGAGTGGGTGCTTGCTTTCTAACTTCAAATTTCAATGTTTTCTATTTTCGATCAAGCCCCACATTATCCTTAACATCTAAACACGATTGTATCTTATTTTCTACTTGGCTACTATACTCCACTTTAAACTTTTCAGTTTTTTAAATGATTTGCATTGGTGGTATCGTACAAGGAGTCGGGAGTTTTTCGTGATCCTTTACTCTCCTTCGTTGACCGACAACTTCTTCTTCAAGTTCTTCAATATACTTGATTTGATCTTTTACTATGTTATTCAAGCCATCGATCTCTATTTTCTATTCTTCAACCTTGATTTTATGTTCATCAACCTTTTTTAAGCTCTCTGACCTGGAAATATTATGTTTTTCGTTTTCTTTTACTAGATCAGACTTCTCTTCTTCCTGTTGTTACATATAGAGTTTGGCACCATAAACCACTTTGTTAGCTTTCTTCATTTTTTCTCTCAAAACATCTATCTCATCAAGGACTACTTCTAATTCAGCTTCCATATCAACTCTTCCTTCAAATTCTTATTTTTCTTCATCAATATCGGTTTCTTCCTTTCTCTGAGAACTCCCAACCATTTCCACCATAGTATTTTCTATGTGATCTTATCATCTCTCTATCTCTTTAACCTTTTTAACCTCAGACTCATCTGAACCATCTCATTCCTATTAAAGAAGATTATTTTTCTTAAAGAAAATTATCTTGAAGTTTTTCTTGTCTTTCACATCAGATGGAGACTTCTTCTTGGAAAATTTAACTTCATCCCCATCATCTTCTTGGAACTTCTTCGGGCACCATGCCACAAGATGTCCAATATTTCCACATAAAAAAATGTTATTGGAAGTTTCCCTTTGAACTTTCCTTTTCTTCTTTATAGGTTTGAGGAAAGGATTGACATCACCTTGTCTGTCTCTTTATCTTCCTGAGAATCTTCAATGGTGAGATTCTCCATGGCCTTGTATGCCACCTCTTTATATTTCCCCTTTTCCACAGTATCATTATCATTATTTTTAATTTCATACACAACAAGGTTTTTGTGTAGGTTATCCAATGTCAGATCTTTCGAGTATTTATTTTCCAAAACTGAAACTTTTGGATTGAACCGAGGTGGAATTTTCCTCAATATATGATTCAAAATCTTTATGTCTTTAATAACTTATCCAAGACCTCACATGTATTCCATAAAGATATTTACCCTATCAAAGAATATATCAATAGACTCATTTGGGTTCATTCTCAGATCTTCATACATGATCCATATGACTTTCAAATTTGCCTCTATGACCTTCATATCTCCTTCATATATATTCAATATCTTTTCCCACATATCATGTGATGTTTTTCATGGCATCGACTTTGTATAGATAGCATTGGATAGGGATCTCCCTAAGGCATTGATTCCCTTAGCTTCAGCAACCAGTTCCCTTCGTTAAGCCTCTGATAATGCACCACTATTGATGTCGGCTAAAATTCCATGCATCGCTTCTATAAACACATCCATTCCAAAAGATAGAATGTAGTGTTGCATCCGATTCTTCCATAACTGAATGTTGTTCCCGTTGAAGATCAAAATCCCTTTATGATTGGTGAACTCCATTAAGAGAAAAGCATTGATATAAAAATTTCACTCTGATACCAATTTTTTGGTCCACTAGGTTAGATACCCTGATAGGGGGGTGAATTAGGGTTTGACATATTAAAACAACTGCCCCTATTGATCTTGTTTCATTTTTATAAAAAAACTCTCTTCTCTCTATTTACTGTTGTAGAGTGTAATCAAATCTTAAAGAAAGAATAGGACACAACAATTTTTCTTGGTTCACCCTAACAGGGTTATGTCCAAGGATTATACACTGGCAATGTGCTGATGTACTAAATTCACTAAAAGTAAACTATTGTTTATAATGTTCGGAGTGGACTCATTGTCCCTCCTGGTATACAACCACTCACAATATGAAAGATCTATACTCTCTCAACTGAAGTGTGATCACTGGTTCTTCAAAAGATCCAATATCATTTTAAATACTCATAGGTCCATTAATTATCACAAATTAATTCATCTTCCCCTATATGTAGATGCTCTATTGAAGTTCCACTTTCATTCACGTATGAATACCACTTTACCACAGGTGTACTGGGTAATTTCTAACTTTCACGCAACCCTATAATGATTGGTGCGCTTCTTTAAGCCTCGTGCGCAAGTTTCAAAAAACCAATTTCACAATACTCCTTTATTTTACTCAAAACTTGGGTGAATAACACCCGTTTACACCCAAACCAATATTTTCATGCAACTATCAACTGGCGCGCAACTTATGAATAACTTTACACTTGCATGACCAAACCACCACTTGTGCGGCCAAACCTACTTGTGGGAATGGAACTCAAATTCTATCTAAGTGTTGAGATCTATAAAATATGAGGAGGTGTAGCTTTTTATTTATAGGCATTTTGGGCACCCTGAGCCTCATGTTCAAGTTTCCTCCCAGTGCGCAAGTCCAGCAACCTTAGACTCTGTCAACCTAGTCACCTTGTGGCCCCAAACCAAAACTTCAATGCCCTGCTTTCCATTGAAATTTTTTGATGTTATGATCTTAAAAAACATATTGCATGCAACATTACAAGCCTCTAATAACCCGTCATGCAAGTCCCTTTTCCAAAAACACTTTTCTCCATCTGTCGATTTTGAGGCCCAAAAATTTGGCAAACACTGGAAAATGGCACCACCTTGTATCTATTCTTTTTGTACCATCTCTAGATCATCCATTCATTTTTCATGATTATTTTTAAACATACGTTGTAAAAAATATCTCTGGAACTCGACAACTCACCATGGAAACCCTCTTTGTAAACAAACAAATAAGCTTTTTCAACAAACACCTCAAAAATGGTTCAATGTTACCTTAAGATATTTTTTCCCAAAAGAATTCCTTGGATTATATCTTGGGATACAACTTGATGTCTTAGAACATGTAATGACTTAGATAATCACCTTGGGATCCATTCATGATTATCTTGGGATTTATATTACAAGTACTCTAAGGAATTAGTTATAGATATTTATCTAGTGGAATTCCAAGGGTGTACCCCCTCAGATTAAACTTTGGCCCTTTGGCTAGGATTCATGGTTATTACTAAGAGTTGGACCAACTCTCTAAAGTCAAGGATTCCTTGGTTTCACCTTATTTCCTCCATAATAATTATTATTATTACATGTTTACTCTTATCATATTCATGGGACCAGAGTTTTTATAGGAAACCTATTCCGAGACATCTGGCTTATGTCGAAGCCGGTATGGTCTTCTGGTCATTCCATGAGGAACCTGAGCCTAACATGGTTATTATATCAGTTTCTTATTCTAATAGTCATTATTTTACTAGAATTATAATATATTTGTACTCGCATACTATATTTGTTATGGAAACCATTGGGGATGTCCTACTGAGTATATCGCACACCTTGTTTGGTTCGTTGATTAGTACCAAGACTGACTTCATGGTTACAAGTTAGGACAAAAGCGAGGGATTCATCTTTGGATGTATTATTCATGTGATAGGATGGTTTATGGGAGAAAAGGAATTATTGTATGATTGATATGATTTTAGAGTTTATTCTTTTGGTTTTTCTATGTATTTTTTTATAGTATGAACTGATGTAATCATATTTTCATTTTTTTATATTATTTTGACATCCTCCTGATTTTGTATATGACTTGGATATTATAGTTATTCATTATTTTATTATGTCTGTATGATTTACTTCCACTGATCATATTATTATTTCTGATTCAACTATTTTTTATTCCTCTTTTACCATTCTGCTCTACTCTGACATGAGGGTATAGTCTCCCCACAAACACATCATAAGCCCTTGCTGCTAGTTGACAACCTCTAGAATATGGAAAGATGCACTTCAGGCCATGTGGACAACTGAGTTTGGCTACTCATGAGTGAACTAGGTTAGGTATTTCATAGAAGGATAGTTGGAAGAAATCATAAAATAGATAAAAACCTCTAATTTAGGGATTTATAATGAAGAGTAGTGATACAGTGAAGAAACCCAAAATTATATGGAGGATGATAGTTAGTATTACCTCTATAAATCCAATATAATAGAAATAACATGAATAAGGAAAGGACTAGAGGAGATAGAGCCAAAAATCACTAAGGAATTAAGGGTGTTTATCCTGTTTTGAATGAAAAGG
This sequence comes from Viscum album, assembly GCA_963277665.1. Classification (NCBI taxonomy): domain Eukaryota; kingdom Viridiplantae; phylum Streptophyta; class Magnoliopsida; order Santalales; family Viscaceae; genus Viscum; species Viscum album. The sequence goes on from OY728163.1 coordinate 879,779,440, forward strand.
TATGGGACTAAATTTGTATGTTAAATAGGGGATAAAGAGGAAAAATGATGAAAATACCATCCCTTAAAATGGGAAGGTCAGTTATTACCATTTAAAATCTAATTGTACCCCCACTAGGGTCCCAATGGTGGGGGAAGATTCCCTTACAGTGACTAATAGAAGTTTGATAACCTCTCATCAGGATTCTTGTGTCAATATTCTCCTTAGTAAGGTTTTTTCACCTAATTTGTTTTCTTCGTACTTGATCCTAATCCTATTCTACTAATTTTTTCTTCAAAAATATGTTAAAATATATATTAATTTATGAAAAATAAATTAATTTAGTTCCCTCATATGTGTGGGTTGTTACACATTATTAAAATAAATGTAAAAATTATGAAGTTTCATTCAATTGATATTATATTTTATCAATAATTTAACATATTTACTAAAAGAAAAAATAAAAAATCCTTATATTTTTCATCAAAAAATTATGTTTTTTAATATTTTTAAAAGTCTTTATATTAAATTTATCTAATTTAAAAGGATAGATAATATTCATTTATTATAAAAAAAATCATTTCAAATTATTTCCACATCTCACATTTTAATTTTTTTTATAAATGACTTGTTATCTAATATATTGAAATTTTATTTTTATAATAATAATATTTTTAAATTTTAAATAGATTTAAAATGAACTCCATGATCTCAAAATAATGTTATAATAAAAAATTATTAAATTTTATAAGGGTTATTTATTTTTTCTTCGAGTTGGTGTGATATCAAAAAAAATCAGCAACCTCCTATTTTCTCTATATTTAGGGTGAAAAATATCATCTTGGGTTTTCCTCTCAACATGACCCCCAAGTTGACCAAAGGATGGGGGCATGTTTCTACAATTTTTTATGGACGTTCAATGAGATGGGGGTCTTAAAAATCAAATTGGGTCATCAGGACCTAGTCTGAATAAGTTAATAAATGGCTGCTCAAACCCCTTAGAAACTAAAAACCCCTTCTCCAACCCCTTGTCAAACCCTCATGTGATGGTTATGATAATGATTAGAGGATATCAATTGGAATCATATATGATATGTAGAGATATAAGAAATCCTTTGATGATATTATAAGATATTTTGTGAACCCTTTTCCCTGAAGGTGAGTCTACTCTTGAATTACTTGACATCAGTGACTCGACAATGGCATTATCATTGTCTCTCAAAATTAAAGAGAATGTATTTTTATAATATTGTGAATTGGGTTTTACATGGTAAGTGATATAAGATTATAATAAGTTTATGTGATTTTTATTTCTGTGTTTTTTGGTATGTTAATAAATTTTGGGAGGTGATGACTTAGATTCGTACTTGGTTATAATGAATAACCTTGAAAAATATAGGATTGTTCATTCTATTTATAAGAAAAAGGGGCAATATGAATATACTATTAGTTGTTTCTAGTAGGATGTTTAACTAGAAATTTTTATTGTGTATTTCAACTAATATTTTTCATTAGAAATATACATTTGTTTTATCATGTGAATTTTTCTTAAAATTTCAACTATCAATTTCTATTCAAAATTTCCATTGAGAATATCTACTTGAAATTTTTAATTGATCCAAAAGAGGGGATTTTTAATTTCCAATTGATTTAAAGTAGAAATTTCATCTAGAAATTTTCTACTGAAATTTTCAATTAAATCAAAGTTGAAATTTACACTAGGGATTTTTAAATGATTTGAAATAAAGGATTTGTAATTTATAATGGATTCAAAGTAAAAATTTCATCTAGAAATTTCTGATTGGTAATTAAAATTAAATACAACAGGAAATTCCCACTCTAAATTTCCATAGGGGTTACCTTAGGGAATTTCAATTAAGATTTTACACTAGGAGTTCTTAGTGATAATTTCTATGCGGTCAACATTTCCAATTGATTCAATTTATTCATGTGTTAATTTCTAATGGTAATTTCCACTATAATTTTTCAATTGATTCATAATTTCCAATTAACTCAAATTAGAAATTTTATTTTGAACTTTACATTTAGAATTTAAAATTGAATAAAAGTAAAAATTTATATTGGGAATTTTCAAATGATTTTAAAAAACTAATTTGTAATTTCCAATTGATTCAATTCAAAATTTCATCAGGAAATTTTCATTTGGAATTTCAAATTAAATAAAATTAGTAATTTCCACTAGTAATTCCTATTGAAAATATATATACACTTTAAATTTCTAATTGATTCAAAGTGACCATACCAAAATTTTTAGTAGAAATTTATAATTATAATTTATACTAGAAATTTTCACTGGGATTGTTTAATTGATTACTAATTTTTAATGAATTAAATGTGTAAATGACATCTATAAATTTATAGTTATAATTTAAAATTGAATCAAAGTGAAAATTTTAGCTAGTAGTTTCCAAATGATTCTAAATAAAGGATTTGTAATTTCCAATTGATTCAATGTTGAAATATCATTTACAAATTTCTAGTTGGAATTTTAAATAAAATTCAATAGGAAATTTTCATTGGGAATTTCAAAAGAGATTTTTCATTAGGATTTTCCACTATATATGTCCACTATGAATTCCTATTGGGAATTTCTATGAATTCAAAATTTTAATTGATTTCAAAAATAGACATATTAGGATTTTCATTTCAATCAGCACTAGAAATTTTCACTTGGAATTTTCACTCAAAATTTTCATGAGGAATTTTCATTGGGATTTCTCTGTGGTAATTCCCAATGGAAATTTTTAATTGATTTAAAGGAAATAAATTGTAATTTCCAATATATTCAAAGTGGAAATTACCTCTTTTAAATTTTCAATTAGAATTTCACATTTAATTGAATTAGATATTTAATGTGGGAGTTTCCACTATGATTTTTTAGTGGCCCACTGAAAATTTTCAATTGATTCAATTTATTCATGGTGGAAATTTCACCTGAAAATTTCTAGTTGGAATTTTAAATTGAATATATTTTGAAATTCACACTAGGAATTTTGATAAACAGTACCTACTATAGATTGAGATTTAAAATTTCCACTAGGAATTTCTAATGGGGATTGACACTAGGAATTCCCAATGGGAATTTTCACTAGTACTTCCTAGGGGGAATTTCCACTAGGATTTCCTGATGGAAATTTGCACAAGGAATTCCCAGTGGTAATTTCTAATTGAAATTTTCACACAAATTAATTAAAAATAGATATTTTTAATTTATAATTTATTCTATGTAGAAATATAATCTATTAATTTGGGGTTAAATTTTAAAATTTTATCTAATTGGAAAATTCTATTGGGAATTTTCATTGGGATTTTCCAATGGAAATAACCACTGGAAATTACCAGTGGATATTTCTATGAACTAGAAGTTTCTAATTGATTCCATGAACTACTGTAATTTCCAATTCTTTTAAACTGTAAATTTCATTCGGTAATCTCCAGTTGGAATTTCTAATTGAATTTCTATTCGTCATTTTTAGTGGGAATGTCAGCTGGGATTTTCCGATGGTAATGTTTATGAATAATGTTTTCATTGGAAACAAAGATTCTCATTTATTTTATATTGTTTCTTATGATAAAATGATTATCTAAATAAACTATTGACCATTATAGGTCTTTGATGATCGGTTTGTGGAAATATTTAATGATATTATGATTAAGATTAGTAAAAATCACATCAAGTTTCTTAAAAGGATTTACTTTTTTCACCTTTTTAAAGTTTTAATTTATAATAGATTTCCCTTTGATGGTTCTAAAAAAATGAAGACTCTATTTTATTGATAGTATAGAGGTAAAACATAGGTTTAAAATTATTTGATGTTGCTGGAAGGAGGGTGAAGTTAACAATTTCCAACATCCACCATATATTTTTCATTAGGGATAGTGACATACCATTTTCATATGAGTATACATTAAAGAAAAATAGTTCTTCACTATTGAGAAGGAGGTTTTAACTTCTCAGTCATTTGTTATAATAAAGAGTTTTATAAAGAGTAATTAATGAAATTTGAAAAGGTAGTGAAGATAAAAATGTTTTTAATGTCAAATATTTTATTTTCCAATTTTCATGCACTACAGTATTCTTCCCTGTATCTGGTTCCCATGTGGTTTAGAATTTCATAACATATTTTGAATAAATTCTAAAATTAAAGAGTTTTTTGTGGTTTTTGGTATTCATGAATAGATTATTATCTCAATGAAAAAAATTACACTATCCAGTTAAAATTGATATGATTTGTTTTCAATTTATTAGTAAGGTATTAAACTTTATTTAACTTTTGTTATTTTGTTTATTTAGTGGAACTATTCCCAATTTTATTCACTGATATAGTATTGGTATGACTAGAATTTTAGGAATGTTCTAGTGAAAGTATATGGTACTCCATAATTGTTTAAGTGTATTCTATAATATATTCATGTTTCTCTATAATAAATGAGTAAGGTGTTGTTACTAGAATTAGTTTCTAAATATACCTTTAGTTTCAAATTAAGGTATAATTATTTATAGTTTTTAATCATGATTTGTTATTAAATATAGAATACTACTATTCCAAGATGTAGGTACAGGTTGAAATCATGTCCTTGGATTAAACAAGCTTATTCAATCAGTTGTGACCAAAAAAACAATATCTATATACTATCAAAAGATAGGGGAAATGACCTTTAAATGGGCACATAGCAGGATTTTATTTAAGGAATGTTAAACTTTTAAGAAATATGAAGAGAGTAGAGACCCAATTAAAATTGAATACTATAAAAATTGTATTATTGAGATAGAGATTGAAGTTGAAGGAGAAGGAAGGTATAAGTTCAATTTCTTTTAAGGAGAAAGGAACTATTAAAATACTGGGATTCACCAATATGAAAAATAAAACGTCAACCATTATTGTCGAATGTATTAGATATGAAATTCATAGAGAGGACACATTTGTGAGGGAAACAAGTAGTAAATAGGTAATACATGGAGAGGAAGATGTTTTTGACGATACCATTAAAGAATAATCATGTAAAAAAAATAAAAAATGTCATGAGATGTCTAGTGTAACTGCTTTATCTTTTAAAAAACAAAAACCATTGATTATTGGTGTGAAGAGTAAGTCAACGATACCAAATCACAAATATATATATATATATATATATATATATATATATATATCCAAACCTGACTGCCAATAAGAGACCTTTACTTCTCTAAAAATTGTTCCATATACTACCAAGGTAGGTGAAGCAGTGGTCCATAGTAATTAAGAATGATTTAAGGCTACTTCAAGTATTTCTTGATGTTAAAGTAGAGGGGTAATGTTAATGACTTTACCCAGTAATAATATTGTCTTTTATATTTTACACTATACTAAAAATAAAAATTAAATCCATGAAAATATCATAGTAATATGGGAATATATAGAAAAATTATAACAGTTTAATGTGAATGACATTATTTATTTGTTAACTATGAGGTGCACATTCAGTATCGTACATGTTACACTATGATTTTACTTATCCATCATATTTTTTTATTCTTTAATAGGTTATGTTTTTAAAAATATTTAATTGATGCATACACAATCATAATTTAACATAGATGTCGACTATGAAGTATGGGTGGCATTACTAGAATAGAAATTTGTTTCTTTTTTCCAAGCATGTTTACAGTAAGATTAAACTTCACTTTTAATATAATTAATGTTATATTTCTCCATAATTTATATTAGAGTAGTACAGTTTTTTTTAATGATGAGTACATTAATTCATTTTCTTTTTTTTGGATGTTAGAGAGTTATGAATTCAAAAAATGATAAATTTAAGGGAATCCTACTGAACTGGGTAGTAGTTAACGGTATGAGGAGCTCTATGTTTTTATTATACCTAATAAACTCTGAAAAATAACCATTGGAAATTTTTATTATTGGATATGAAAAATATGATATTTAGATATTATAACTCAATGCAGCTTATTCAATGAATATGATCTAGAAATACATATCTCAAAGATGTAGTCAGTGTGATAATAACCTATACATTCTTTAAAAAAATTAAACACTTCTGAAATATGGGATTCTTAGTAATTTTTTTATAGAAATAATATTTTTAAAATTTGATGATTTGTGTTATTCTAGAATATTTCAACCAATGTAAATGGGATTTAAACATTTAAAATATGCCACAATAGTGAAATGTTACTTTAGGTTATGGTTTCATTGTTTGTTATGTCATAGAATGCTTAGAAACAGGAGTTTCAATGGAAAAAATATTGATTGAAAATGAATTAAATCACCAACAATAGTCTATTTCCATTATTTTCTAAATTATCCTAGAAGGACAACATCAAATATGGTCGCTAAAAAGAAGAAATATTTGGTTTCCATGAGAATCAATGGAGATAGTAAAATTGTTTTTCACAAAAAAAAAATCTTCTATGTCTATTAACAAACTCAAATGGTTTGATTTTTTTTACTAGGTTGTGGGTAGGTGGAAATATTTAATTGGTGATCTAAATCAAATATTATTTTCACTGTGATTTCTATATCACACCCAATCACATGATTAAATTTTTATGGTGATACAAGCCATTATGTTTTGTTATAATTTTATATCTATATGGTTTAAATTATTATTAGTTATTCATATTACTAGAATGCATTAAGAATGTTAATGGTTCCCTTGTAATGGTTTTTTCAAGATTAAATGATGAGGAAGTAATGGGAATTATCTCCCACCAATAAAATATTCAATATGATGAAAATATACTAATTGAATTTAATGTGTTGATATGGAACTCACATAATAAAACTTAATCTAGTGAAAACCAAACATGTTATAACATAAATGGATCATGTATAATAGTATTAAAATATTAATAAAGATGATATTGATGTAATATATGATAATTTCACTCAGACCCATGAAAAAATAGCATTTTAAATATTCATAGTGGATAAACATATAAGTCCCTACCTAAATCATAATTTATAATAATTGGTTTTCTTAAATATTTGGATATTTTGAGGACATCCTCGTCTAAATTGCATGATTCAATGAAATTAGGAATTTTTCCATTAAGATGTTGGTTCCCAAAATCTTCCTTTCAATCTGATTTGTGGTATATTCTTTCAAAATCTGGTTTCTAGAGTACTTGGTTCCAACAAATTCCCCTCTAATTTGATATAAACTATTGTATTTATTTCTTTGAGAATATGTTTTTTTTAATACAATATCTTCTTTTGAATAAAATGGTTATCAGTTTTGCTGAATCCAATCAAGGAATCATTGGTTGTTTAATTTTCCACTCTAACTGGATTAAAAAGTTTCCTTGTAGGATCCTAATTATAGTAAAAACTATATATTATAAACTAAATAGAGAAATAAAAAAATTTCTTTCATAATCTGAAATAACTAACCATGGTGAATTTTATATACTGACCACTTACTAAAAATGGATTATGCTTATAATAGTGAGATTCCATTTGACTGGGGGTGTATCATTAAAAACTATATGATTAAGTATATATCAGTCAACTAATTTATATTAATGTAATATTAATTACATACTTACATTTATATATGTGATAAGATCACCAATGAATCCAACATTCCACAATTCATCAGCAGTTCTTAATAATAACATGATAACATTATGTATGCATGATATCAAAAAATGTAATAAGTTCCCTAAAACAACATGATAACATTATGTATGCATGATATCACAAAACTTAGTAGTTTATTAATATAAATCAAATAATTAAATCCATATAAAATTTTTGTGGTCTATCACTTTTTGATATTGAGTTCACTCTTTATTTGTTTTGTTCTTTTATCTAGATAACGTTTGAATCATTCTCCACCTTTTAGGTTATCTTTCTTCTTGAATGTTGGTTTAGATTTTTTTAGTGTTCTATATTAGTATCAATCTGTTTATTAGGGGATAAATTATTTCTAGTCTCTCACAATTCCCAAGAAAAATTGTTTAAATTTGACAGCCCAATTTTATATGCCTATTCAAAATCACAGAATTCTATTACAAGCTTTATTCCCATTCTTGAAAACTATCAATAAAATTTTTATTTTCTTGCTAACATATACTCTTCAACATTTTTAACTACTATTTCTACTATTTGGATGTCACAAACATTTCTTATCCACCTATTATAGATATATGAATCTATAAATCATTGTAAATCTAATGGCTCTAATATTATCAGTGCATGAAAACATAAATACATATAACTCTAAAATTTCAGTAAAATACTACATATTATGATAAATGAATATACAACTGAAAATTCATTTGATGAACTGTTAATTTAAACAAAAAATATTTTTGGGACAATAGTTTCATTAGAAAACTTAAGGCAACAACACCATGGAGTGGGTGTTCATACTGAAAAGGGTTAAATATTTTTTGATTATACAACTATATTTATTGAACTATGATCGGATGATATGTAAAATGATTGTGTGGGAGATTTTTCCTACATTCACATCCAACCTTCATTTCCCAATAATGATTCTTATCTAAAACACACTCAATTTTTAGGAATAATTCCAAGAAACTATGCTTATAGTGAAAGTAATCCTTTAATACACTGTTGAAACTCTCACTCAACTATGTGCTTCAAATACCTAATGTTAATATGGTCCTTATAAAATAATGATCTCATTTTCCCTTAATGTGTACACATTTTATAACATTATAAAATTTCAATTACTACATTCCTATTGGATTATTTTTCATAAAACCTCAAATTTTTAACTATCATCAACCCCATACATGCACTTCTTGAATTTTTTTCAAGAATGTTAACCCATCTTTCATTACAAGTCCTAAGTTTTTAATTCCATTTTTCATTATGTTCCAAGTTCATAGTTCACATCTTGTTTTAGGTAGGGTTAAAGTAATGGATTTATACATTGTTACATCTTAATTAGTGAAAATAATCTTAGGAATCTTCTATCTATGAAAATAAATAAATTTATTGAATAACCAACTAAATTATTTTTTTGTCTCATCATATAAAAAAGTAACACCAAAAATAATTATATCTTTATGATGGTTTATGATAAAAAAAATACTCTTAAATTCCTACACTCTTTATTTTTGTTAAAATTAGTTTCAAACACAACAACATATCCAAAATTATCATAGTCCATATTCTTTTTGTGATTAGACCAAAAATTGTTAATAATTTGACCATGCATGTCAAGTTGTGCTAAAAATAAAAATGATGTGTTTTCCTTGATTATTTCTCCAGGTATTCTAATATACTATCATCATTATCTAGAAGTAACTCCCTCTACCTTTTAGTCCATAAAAATCTGTTGGCCCACTCATGTATATCCAAGACTCTCAATACCACCTAAAATGGTTGTTGCAAGTGAAAATGATTTAACAGAATTTAAACCATATTTTTCAATTACATCAAACTATGAACCTTATATATCACTAATATATCATTGTGACCACATCAAATATAGGGTCCCAGAAGAATATAATGAGGGGTTTTTCTCCTTAACAAATTTCTTGCACTCATTCTATTGATTGGACATGTAAACAACTTCCATTCATGCTAGACAATATATCATTGTTGTAGCATGTGGATTGTTGACCTTGACATCACATTTGTCTGCTATTCTGCATCCTTTTATATATATTCACAATGTTTATTTCACTTAGATTTTATCCTTTTCTTATGTTTGTTAACATATTTCTTCAATACACTGAAACCAACAATGCCTCTATAAGAAAAATAAAATGAATAGGCTTCAGACTCTGATTTAAAAATCATCTCACTGCTTGGTCTCCATATAGTAATCAGTTTATATATTCTATTGGATGAGTTTATCTACTATATATATTAATCTTGTCTTTCAATCTACCACGTGTCAAATTCACATCCCTCCACATCAGTGTTTCCATACATGGCGTTCCTCCACTACTCCACACTGCCCCCCCCCCCCCACGCGGTTTCACAAAAAGTATCTGCCTCCCTCTCCTGTTCCCGCTGAGGTATCGCGTATCGTGACCTCGTGACCTCGCTCCCTCGACTACACTCAAACCCTGACCTCTATCATGCTTCCACTACCAGTCAACCCGCACTACGTCGACCTCTGTCCGTGCCATCCTCCTTCTTCCAGTCTCAACTACACTCTCCACGGTTATCCTTCTCCCACTCGCGTTCAGGAATCAAATCTTCGGTACCTAGGGTTACCGCAAATAGTGGACACCAGCATCACCCTACTCCCGATGTCGGCGTCATCCTCATCCTAGACCAATTTATTCTCCTCCAAGAACTACCGATCTTGGGTTACCAGAGAAACTTGATAACCCCTTCATCGCCTCCGGCTGTTGTTTCATCATCAACCACTACTTCCTACATCGTCTACCACCACTTTAGGGTTACTTTGGAAAACCAATTATTCCATTAGTGCATCCAATTGAATATAAATTTTCGACCACCATGTCCACCTCTTCCTACCACCTCCTTTTCTATCTCCAATCCCTAATTTTGCAGCTCTGTAGTTCCCTCACCTCTCCATTCCATCTCCCATTTGGAAAGCCCTTCCATATTTGGCTTTTCCTTCAACCATCGTGGTGGTCTCTGGAAAATCTATTTACAAACCCGTTTATCATTACTGAAACCTTATTCAAAAATCTTACATATCCAGATCTCCGTAATAGGTATGTTTTTCTAAAATTATGTAATTAACCTACCTTTTATCCATCAGTTCTTATTTTCAATTACACACTATTAACCTCTCTTTTTTTGTCATTTGATATTTCTCTTTTAGAGATTAGAGCTGAAGATTTATAGAATGTTGGTTGTTTGACTGTTATGTGAGAAGATGATTATTATCACATTATTATTTAGCTTCCACTCAGGGATCTATTTTAGATTGTGGATTGTGTAATAAATCTAGGTAATAATATTCCTGTTTCATGTTTGGAATCTTATCAATTACACTAATTTTTTTGGGTTGATGTGGGATCCTCTTGATTTCATTGCATTTTTCTTATTCCCATCAAAGATGGTTGCATCTATAAGTTGTGGTAGATTATGTGTATTGTTTTAAGTCTTCTTTTGACTTTAATAAGAAATTTTTTCCAGCTAAACTCCATCAATTCTAGAATTCACCATGTCTCTAGGTCATGCACTTATTTAAAAATAATAATTTATTGAGATTTTATTGGATTCTAATCCATAAATGCAGATTTTTCCATGGATGTTTTTCATATAAGATCACATTCTCTCTATACCTCTACCAATGTGTTTTTTGTTATGATTATCACCCTTTCCATAATTTTTATCTTGATTTGTTTTTTAACCCAGATCAGTATGATTCTATAGTTCTTTTCTATTCAAGTTGATTTAGATTTGATGGATGAAAATTCAAAAAATCACCCTCTATAATTATTTTTTATGCCATGTTTGATAACACTTATTTTTTTATCCATTTTCATTGATTAATTCATCTGAATTTTCTTTAACACCTTTCACCAATCCTTTTCGATGTGTATAATTTGTTTCATTTTTTGTAACCATATTTCTGCTATCTTTTATTCATTTCCAAAAGATTATTCATATTATCAAAGAGATTGATTTTTTTTTCTACAACCGTTTGTATTATGTAATGTTGGCATTTATTGTAAATGTATTCCTTTATATGTTTTCATCAAACATCATAGATTATGTGTATTGGTTTATGTCTTCTTTTGACTTTGATAAGAAATTATTTCCATCTAAACTCCATCAGTTATGGAATTCACCATGTCTCTAGGTCATGAACTTTTTTTAAAAAATCATTTATTGAGATTTTATTCGATTTTCATATTATCATAGAGATTGATTTTTTTTCTACAACTTTTTTATCTGATGTAATGTTGGAATTTATTGTAAATGTATTCCTTTATATTTTTTCTTCAAAAATAATTTAATTTTATTTATAGAAATAAGATTCTTTCAATTTTTTTGAAGATGACATACCAAAACCAACCTTGACAGAGATTCTCTTAGTTTTCTATAAATATTGATGGTTATTCCATATTTTTTAGGATCATAAAAGCAATGGATGTTGTTGACATGATACTATTGATGTTTTTTAGGTAAAATCAACCTTATAGCTTTCATCTACCCAGGTAAAAAAGTATGCTCTTAATGGACTGATATTTTTTATGAAACTTTTGAATTGAAAATTTATAATTATAATTCTCTATATATGATTACAATATAGTACTATTATTTTTTCTATTTCAGCTATAAATTCCTTGTACAGAACATATATTCAACTAATATAGAATTCTCATCCCGTTCTACTGTAGTAGGAATTTCGAAAAAACCTAATTGTACATCTGATAAATTCATGAATAACAGGTGTGATATGCTATTCAGCATACATAAACTGACATTTTTGGAACTGTCATCATTCACCTGGACAAAACAGTTATACACTGCAATAAAATTTATTTGAAACTTTACATATGGTATTGAGACTCATCATTTTAGTGATTATATATACAATATCATTAAATAGTACTGTTTTACAGAAATTCTTATATATAACTCATGACGATGGTGGTGATCATCTTCTCGACAGTATTTTTTTATAGACATAACTCATGATGACGGTTGTGAGTAGGGGGTTATACAAGATTAATAAGATATCTAGATATATAATGTTTCAAACCAATCACACCACCAGCTATAGGTGGTCTATTCCAAACTCATGGTGGCATGTTCTTGGAAAATATGATGATGCATACAAAGGAGGGACATGATTAGTTTATGATTGAGATAGATTCAGGTAGGATATGTGTATTATCTAACATTGGGTTTCAGGGTTTCCTTATGCCTGATATGACATTTAGTTTCATGATATAACACCTGATTTTCTCCCATGTTGTCTAGAATGAGGAATGATGAAAGCTCTTCAATATCATTGATATCTCTCATGATCCCGATACATGTATATTTTTAGGATCATTGACATGAATATTTTTTTGAAGGGAGTATCGACGTCAACTTTCTCACACAAACGAGATGGATAACCGGGTCATACTCTTTAATGTAAATATATCATAAAAAACCACAACTTCTTGATATGGATAATCTATTACAATCCTTTACCCACTGATTTGTGTCTTCAATTTAAATACATTTACCTTGTGTCCAGATGAATTTGCAGCCAAAGTCATCATGAGGATTCATTTTCACACTTATTTGTTGAATTAGAAATGTCACAGGGGATTTGGAATGGCTTTGGTGGGTTCACAGGTCTCCCATGTGAGAAGCTGCGGGAGCCCCAGTTTTATAACCTTTGGTTTTAAGGGTCCTACAGTAACAGCTGTGAAATGTATGTGAGTGCATTCATCTTAATGGGTGGTTGTTGGTGTATCTGCATGGAAATGAATAGGGCTCTCTTAAATGGTATGTGAGAGCATTCATCTTTATATAACATGACATCTCACTGAAATATTCTCTTAATTGTGTACTGTTATATTCAAATTCATAAATTTCCCATCCAAATATAATCATATTTGTGTAGTGATTTTTATATTTCAGTTTCAGTTGATATTCCATGGAAGAACGCATGAGCTTTGAACATATTCTTCAATTCATTTTGGATATTTACACCTTTATACTTTAACCAACCTACTATCTTTACTGTCTATAATGTGTTTCACTTTTCAGTGGTTATTATTCTTACCATCTCAGTTGAATACCTAGTTCTCTATAATTTTCATTTCTATTGATTTAGGTAAATACTTCGTCCTCTATAATTTCATATATTTATTAACCATGTCATGATTTTTGTATCATTACTCTTAGTATCTTAGTTGAAATACTCAGTTCTCTATAATCTGCATCTCTATTGATTCAGGTAAATACTTATTCCTCTATAATTTCATATACTTATTAACTCTGTTAAGAATTCTAGAAACCATACTCTTTATTTTTCCTCCTTTCATAAATCTCCTTTCTTAGTTCCTCTGACATATGATGCTTCTCTTTTTTATTATTATTCTTATGTTCTCTTCATATCCAGTTATATTTTTATCAGAATTTTCTAGCCTGCATCAAATTCTAGTTAATCTCAAAACACAAATACTTTGATTGTAGAAAAAAATATCTATTATAGCATGTATTTTATTTCTTGTCTTTATGGTTGAGAATTATGTTTTAGTGATATGGAACTAATTTCTTTAGGGGTATTGAAGAGTATAAACTCATAGTCTGCACCTATAGATGAGGACTAGGGTTTATTCAAATCTTTTTTTAAATGGAAATATTTTATTTTAGGGAAATTCTTCTTACTTTTTCTGTTCCATTACAAGATACCTTAGAAATGCAAGCAGAAAATTTTAATGGACAAGTGTGCTGCCTTATTTTGAGGTTTTACTACTCTGTGTGTTTATGTTTACTGTTTCTGATATGTGTGTTTTAAACTTTGATCATTCACGTTTTTTATTAAAAGGAAAGATGTTATTTCACTATAATTCTTCTTATTTTTTCTGTTCCATTACAAGATACCTTGGAACGGCAAGCAAAATATTTTGATTGAAAAGTGTGATACTTTATTTTGAGGTTTTCCTACTCTGTGTGTTTATGTTTAATGTTTAGTGATATGTGTGTTTTGAACTTTGTTCATTCACAATTTTTTATTAAAATGAAAGATGTTATTTTAGTGCAATTCTTCTTATTTTTTCTGTTCCATTACAGGGTACCTTGGAATGGAAAGCAGAATATTTCGATTGACAAGTGTGCTGCTTTATTTTGAGGTTTTCCTACTTTTTGTGTTTATGATTAATGTTTAGTGATACGTGTGTGTTGAACTTTGGTAACATTTTCCTTTCATCTAATCAGATTTGATTGTCGTGCTCTTATTGATTTTATTCGAGATTCTGATTCTTGAAGCTTCTGTGTGCGAGGAAGAAGAGGAGTTAGAAGAGTGTTATTTCTGAATATTATTGTGATTTAATTACACATCAACATAGAGGCTGTCGGTACTTTTATAATTTAATCCTATGTTTATATTTTTTTTAAGATTTCTTTTTTTTCATCTCCATTATCATTATCCTCCCCATGTAAAGCAGTTCATATCAAAGACTATATTTGGGCTGATTTTTTGTTATGGGACTTATGTAATATAAAAAATACATTTTACTGTATTTCTATTAACAGTTACTAAAAAGGAAGTTTTTCAACAATGTGGGTTAGGATATGGATGCAAAAATCTACGCTTTATTCACATTTGATAGGTATAGTTGCTATCGCCCTCTATTTTCTTTTTTTAGCTATCACATTTTATTTCAGTGCACGCATTACTATAATTGTGATTGAATTTGAAAATTAATTGAAAATTTCATTCTATAAATTTTGAAAATCATATTATTTTAATCTATTTCGTATCATTTTCCACAATTTAAATGGTGTCTCTATTCTATGCACTCCTATTCCATTATAATACACCATTACTTTCTAAATAAAAATTATTCAACATTATTGTTTCTTATCAATTGTTATAAAAACTAATCTCTTATTAAAAGAAAAACCAGTAATAGAATACATCGTGCAATAGCACGAGTGAGTACTATTTTATAATGAATCTGTACCATTATCTCTATTGACTAAAATTTCATAATTATAGTTTTATTTTTTAATGTGTTTATTTTCAGGTTCCCTCACGTAACATCCATATTAATATCACATTGTATTTAAATCCACTGAATTTAAATGTTTTGAATTATGTAATACATACATATTCCTCTTGATCTATTCCATTATGAATTGTATGCTTCTTGCACACAAATAAAATTGGTGGTACTAATATTTTTCATTGAAAACTTATTTTGATTATACCCACTACTATATTTCAGTGGTAATTTTCATTGGAAACCTACTTTGGAAATGTACACAACATGAAGTGCATTTAAAACATCTAGAAAAAATTTTCTGGTATAAATTATAATTGAAAGTTCTAGTGGCCATTCCCACTAAAAATTACTATTGGAAATTCCCATTGGATATTTAATTATAAATTCCTCTTTTTCAGTTCTTAGAATTAATTGTAAATTTTCATTCCATAGAAATTACCATTGGGAATTCCTGGTGTAAATTTCAGGTGGAGATTCCCCCTAGAAATTACTAGTGGAAAATATAACTAGAAATTTTCACTTTGATTCAATTTTAAATTCCAACTAAAATTCTCACATGAAATTTTCAACTTTGAATCAATTTAAAATTACAAAACAATTATTTTGAATCAATTAAAACTTTCCTATGGAAATTCCCATTGGAAATTTACAATGGGAATTCTGGGTGGAAATTCCAATAGAAGATTTTCAATGTAAATCCTTAGTGTCAATGAAATTTTAAATTTCCACTATATAGAAATTCCCGATGACTAATCTCATTTTAAATTTCCCAACAAAATTCCCACTTGAAACTCCTAGTGGAAACTTCCACAGGAAATTTACACTTCAATTAAATTTGAAATTCCAATTGAATATTTTCATATAACATTTCCACTTTTAATCAATTGAGAATCAAAAAAAATTTCTTTTGAATGAATTGAAAATTTATAGTGAAATTTTATACTGGGAATTCCCAGTGGGAATTCCAACTTGAAACTCCCTGTGGAAAGTCTTAGTAGAAATTCAACTAGAAATTCAAATAGGTCGGCTCTTTGAATCAATTCAAAATTATTGGAGTTTAAACCCTATTAAAATAATTTATACTTTTATATCATGTATATTTGATGTATTTAATATTAATAAAACTTATTATTATATATTTTTCATTATTTTTCATGACTCTAATGTAATAATGTCCAGAAGTATGTGTCAATTTGATAAGAGCATAGCAGTTCCCCACTACGATGAGAACCATGAAGTGCTATGACAATATTCTTAAATAATGTTCTACGGTTGAATAACATACTATGATGGTACACATATTACATATACTTCCAGGTGTGAGTACTCAAAATTGGATGAGGTTTATTATTATGAATTTCATACTTGGTAATCTCCAAGATGGGAGATTATGAGAATAGACCCGCCTGTATGAAATTCACATGTTTTGGTTTCATTGGGTATTCCTATATATGGGAATGTGTAATGATCTTGAGACATTAAAATTATCATTAATGCATTTCATGACTCACACACTTATATTTTCTATCATAAACCATGATGACATATTCAGGGTGAGGTAGGGTGCATTGGATGCATCACGACTAACAGGTCATTAATGGATAAGCTGAGGAAGGATTTGTCCCATCCAATTTTATGGAAGTTGATATCTAGTACCATTGATTGTAATAGAACCATAACATTAAATTCCATGGTCATGGTGTAATGATGTGTTTATTTCAAATATTCAATGAAATACGTATCGAGAAAATAGGTTGGTGACACAGATGTGTAACTTGCTTAATAAGATATTCAGAAAAAGGGATTATATTACACAGTGGAGGTTAATATATGGTTTTCATCATTGTGACATTAATTTCTTTCTATTGGGTTCCTTGGCCCATTGTGAGACATTAATCTTGGACTTTAGAAAATTCTACCTAATACCAATGAGAAATAATCCTAGATGGTTACACACTAAGTGTTACCGATGATCTTGATTAAATTATATATTCACTTAATTAATTAATTAAATATTATTTTCAATATTAGGGATAACATTATTCACATTTTACTGATCGCAAGTATTTATTAATGAATGAAATATTTAAATTAAATATTTATTCAGGTGTTCAATAAATGATAGAGGATAATGAATGGGCCAAAATTGTGTCTGATGACAAATATTAAATAACAAGATGGATAAATAATATTTTTTATTAATAAATATGGTGTGCATTATAAAATAATATTATTATTATGTGTCATGGGGTTTATTAAAGGTTATTATATTATTTAAGGTCCATAATGCAATTAAATAATTATTTTATTCTAAAAACAAGATCTATAAGATTACGGTTATGTTTATTATGTAGGGTGTGATAAAATCAATTGGTGAAATAAAAATAGTGAACTTTTTCACACAACAAATTCTCTCTCGACTCATGCTTCTCTCTCCCTCTCAATAATGAGAAACAGAAGAGAGATTCATGCAATACCAAAGGACAAGTGGTCAACAAAAAAATCAACACAATTGATTCACCATGCTAGCACCATAAGATAGATTGACATTGATTAGATATAAAAGGAGCATGTGTGGATCACCGCTAGAGTCATTCTATCCTTGGAACCTCATAGTGCAATGAAGGAAATCAAAAAGGGTCTTTTCAAAAGATCAATATTCACTTAGAAGAAAGATCATAATCTTAGTTATTCATTTCTTATGATATTAAATGAATTAATAATAAATTTGATGTTCAAGATCCTTACTCATTATTTTAGGAACCTTGAATATTAAAAGAAATTTTAATATATCTCCCATAAATGTACACTTTCGCAGAACCCAGAACCAACAAGTGGTATCTGAGAAGTTATGTTTAAATTTATAATTATTTATTTTATTTTTGATCTATACACAATTGCGGTTGAATTTTTATTTCTTATTATTTGTTTGTAATCTGATCTGAATTGACATGTTGTCGACATATTAATAATGTTTCTTAAGTGTTTAATTTTCTTAAGGGTCTAATAATAGATGAAGAAAAAACTGGAGATGGGATTAGGGTATACCAATTTTTGGTCAATAAGATAGAGTTACACAACATGTACTCATAAGTAAACTCCATATACCCTAGTACGCTACACCTGGCTATACCATGGGATACACGGAATTTCACACAGTTATTACATTTAGTTCACACCATGTGTTGATTGGACAACATGACACACTCTTGTTGGATTACATGACATGTATTGGTATACACACCATCTAGTCTACACAGGTCAGTGGCGTAAATTTCCTAATCCATGTGGTCTTAATACATGGTCAAATTTCATGAGACTAATAACATGGAGAATTTATCATATACACGGCATGTATGTGGTGTACATGGTGTGTATTTCATCAATTCCCACGTCTGAGATACACGCTGAGTTATTTGGAAAAATTGAATTAGAGATATATGACGTGTAGCCATGTTCATGTAGTCTCTCACCTGAGAACTTACAGAGTATTTTGATTGGTTTCACGGGCACATATAATTTGGATAACATGATGTGTAGAAGGTATATAAAAACCATGTAATCATCTAAGATACACATAGAATAACCAGGAAAGTATCTCAGGTACATAGAAAGAGGATACACGGTGTGTATCTAGAATGTACGCATCATGTAATCCAGCCAAATCAACACACTGAATCCCCAGACATGTGATCCTATTATATAGCAACAAGGGTACATGGTGAGTATCTGGATAGTACATGCCATGTATTCTCCCAATTACTAGCAATATTAAACTACAATGAATTGAAAATTGCAACATTAAAATATTATTACTTTGATTAGAACTTTGGGTGTTTGACAATTTAATAAGGGTTTTAAATATTTTTAAATGATCAATTAATTTATTATAATAAATATACAACTATTAGTTCTATCATTTATTTTACATTAATGACTTAATGATTATTATCTACAAATTATTCTGAATAGTCATTAATATGGAAGGGAATTGATTAATTAATTAATTCAAGTGTGTTTATCTTAATAATAAATAATGAATAATAAATGGATGTTATCCCTTTAATTTTTCATATACATTGCATTTATGACCATTCATGAGCTTGACCAGGGCATGTGTTGGAATTTATTTGATTTAATTTATTTCATGGGTTTGTAATTATTTATTATTAAATTAAATTTTATGGTATGTGAGTCATCCCTCCCTCCATTATTATATAGGATCAGCGTGTCCAAGGATATTTATGTAATTACACTTTAACCAATCCTTTGATTCCCCTCACTTGCATGTGATTTATAAATGTTTCTAATTAATTGAGTTTCCTAGGGACTGTGGAGATGGTTCAAGATGAAATCATAATGATGGCAACCTAGGTATTACATAACAGGTGGGTGGAATTTTGTAACTCATTCTAAGACTGACAAGAGGATTTATTTCCCCTAGGTCAAAGGTTGATTTAATATCCACTTATTAAATCAACCATTAGATTAATCTCATGAATGGGCCATTTAATTATTTATTTATTTCTATCTATGCAATTATTTATTTTATAGATATAATGTCGTGATCACATAAAAATATGAATTAATGTGAAAAGATGGAAATTAAATTAACGAATTATGTGTAAATGTTTTATCTAACATGGTTAATTAATTAAGTAACATCTAGTTAATATTAACAAGACATGTAAAGGGTAAAACAAGATAACATTTATGCATAATAAATTAAAATCACTCAATGAAATTTATAATTATGTCTTTTCCTTCAATTACTTAATTAGAAATGAAATCCTTAGAACTAAGTGTTTAGCCAACCCTTATTGGGACACTTAATTTTAACGTGGATTTTTTATGGAGGTTATGGGTGTTGGAACCAAGTCTATTACTTGATGGATATTGAGTATGGTTTGTGTTTGTTGGAAATCCTCACATGGAAGATCATTTAGTTTATAAAGAAAAGGGATATTACAGTTCAAGCTAACAACAGTATTGAAGGTGGCATCATTTCCCAGTTTTTTCCAAATTTTTTGACCTCAAAATCAAGATTTTGTTTTTGGAAAAGAAAGGATTTTCACAAAGAAGAGAGAAGTACATGTACCATGAATAATAGTTCACAGATCACAAAGGTAGTATGCAGAATGGGATTTCCAAATAGCAGTGTTATGCAAAATATGAAGGATGGTACATGGACCACATAGGGGAAACAATTTGTGGGATAAAATGGTTTGTGGGACGTTCATAGTTTGTGGAAGGAAAATGATTCATGGGATGGCTTGTTGTTTGTGTAAAGGAGGTGAAAATTTTTGGATTCAAAAAGGGTTTAATTCATAGAAGGAATAATTCAGCAAGAAAGAAATTTTCTACGTGGACCGCAGTGAGAAAAATAGTTTGTAGAAGCAGCATGATACGTGGTGGTTGTACCACATTGAAGATTTGGGTGATCTGGTTTAGTTATATTTTTTAATCTATTATGACTATATAAGGAAGAGATATAGATAATAATTGTTTGAGATCTCAAAGTTTCTATTTCAGAGAAATATTGCAGAGGGTGCCCTATATGGGCCTCATATAGTCAATAACATTGGATACATTGAGTGCCTATAGGTTTTAGGGTTTAAAATCCATGAAGAACTGGGTATTAATCTCATTATGGCATCACTCCCTCAGATCTTCTCAATATTTTTTGTTAATTTTAATATAAACAACAATGATAAGTATCTACTAGATATTCTCACTCTTCTTCTCTATGTTGATAAGGATACGAAGCATGAAAATCCATCCATTCTTATGGTGATCTAACATAAAGGAAAAGAAAAGATCTTTATGCCCAAAGCTTCTTCACACCCTTTCAAGAAAAGGAAGATCGAGGGGAAATCAAGGGAATATGATGCTATTTGTTTTGCACGTGGCTAGAAGGGAAACTATAAGAAAAATGAATCCATACAAAGAAGCAAGGGGAAACTTCATGTGTGTTTGTTATCGATTGTAATTTATATATTTCTATAAACTAGGTATTAGATATATCTTATGGTGATCACGTATGTATTAAAATACAAGAACCAAATAGATTAATAAATATTGATCGAAGGGAGATATATCTTCAATCAGCCAATAGAGCTAAACTTTCTACTATAACTATTAGGGACTATTTCCTCACAGTGCCAACTACAAATGATCTTGGTTTTGAAATGTTGTTATTATGTTTCATTCATCACCAAAAACATTATTTCTATATATAGACTTGATATGGATGGATTCATTTTCAAATTTAGAAATGAATATTTCTTATTTTATAAAAATACAATTTATTATGGTAAGCCACATTTAAATAATGGACTTCATGTGTTGGAATACATAAACCAAGTAATGGAAATTGATAATGAAACTACTTCACATGACTCACACCAAACCCAACTATGGCATCACCAGCTAAGTCGTCTAAATAAAAATAATAATAAATTATACCATGTTGGATATTTAGATTCTACTGAACTAAAACCACTTGGTCTATGTCATGCATGTTTACAAAGTAAAATGATTAAAGGCCCCATTTAGTGGAAAAGGTGAAAGGAGAAAATAGCTTCTTGAATTAGTTCATATAGACATGTGTAGACCATTTCCTATTGAGGAAAGGGGTGGGTACTCATACTTCATAACTTTTATGGATGATTTTAGTAGATATCGATATGTTTACTTAATGAGGTATAGATATGACTCTTTTGATAAATTCAAGTAATACAAGAATGAATTTTAGAACCATATTAGTAAGAAGATTAATAAAGTCCACTTTGAATTTGGTGGAGAATATATTAAGAAATACTTCATTTATTACATATGGGATTTTAGGATCCTATATTAACTCACTCCTATTTATAAAGTTCATTGGAATGGTGTAACTGAAATGAGGAACCACACCTTCTTTGACATGGTGATATCAATGATGAGTCATGTGAGTCTTCAATTATCCTTTTGGGGATATGCATTACAAATCGGAGTACAATTACTAAACTAAGTTCCAACTAAAGTAGCATATGGTATACCATATTTTTAATAGAATGGAAAGAATCTTTTATTGTCATAATTACATGTTTGTGGTTGTGAAGTGTTTGTTAAATCCTCTTAAGGTAAAAAAATTCACCCTGAGTTATAAGGTGTACCTTTATAGGATAACACAAATAAACATGGGGATATTACTTATATGAACCCTCAGAAAAAAAGGTAATATTGGTAAGGCATTCCATATTCTTTGATAGGGATCACATATCTAAAAGAGATAGTGGGAGCGAGATAGACTTCAGTGATGTTAAGGCTTAAGGTACACAAGAGTTGTCATAGGAATAGATTCCACAAAGCCTCTTGGAAGAAGAAACTATTCTAGAGAAATTATTAATACGTGGGTGTAAGATCCTAGACTTCATGGAGGTATTTCCTCATTTAAATTTTGGCTTAAATCTCTTAGTTCTAGTTAATGGAATTTTTACTAGGTTTTTGAGGAGTCTCAGGGGTGTTCTGGGGGTCTGGGACATTAAATAGGAAAAAATTGGGACATCATATGCATGTTGCATGGTTGGAACATGATTAGTAGTAATCGTGTGCCCAAAATGTTCTATTTAGGAGGGTGGGTTCACGATTAAGTAAACCATGTGAGGGGTAAGTCCAAACCATGTGGATTTAGAAAAATCCATTTTGTATGGTTGGTGAATGGTTTTCCAAACTATGTGGTATCCCCAAGTAACCATGCAACTTGGATACCACTTAGAAAGAGGTTATCCCACATATGGCACATGGTTTAGAAAATCATACGACTAAACTATGTTCCCCATTAGAATTTGGATTTTAATATTTTTCCCCCTTAGGATTTTAATGTTTCTCGCTCGAATTCTTCCCTCATTTATCCTCTATCAACTCTATTGATGAACCATTTTGACCAATACTTCCCAGGGATTAATATTCTTCATTTCTAGGTCATTTTGAGTGTCGTTGGGTGTGGATCGAAGATCTGGTTAATTCTAACACTCTTCACGATTCTCTTTTCCAGATTAAGGCTTCTCGTTTTTTTTCTTCTTCTTTAAAATCCCTAAAACCCTCTTTTTCCAATGAATATTAGGTTGGGGATTTAAAGTGTGTTTGAATCCTAGTCAAAGGTCGAGTTTAAACATGTGTTCATATTCTAAATAAAGGTAGTTAGTCTAAAAGTTATATCACATAGTCTTGAAGTCTATCTTTTTCATATGTGGTTGTTTTATTGCTTATGTTTTGTTTTTCATTTGATTACATTAGTTAGATTTGGTAAAATGGTTAGATAAATGATGAATTTAATCCCTCATGATCCCTATGGGATACATTGAGGTTGACTAGACCAATTTAAGGCCACCCATTGGGTGTGGAAAATTCCCAAAAATAGAAAATTGTAATTTTAATAATATAATTGATTTGTGATAAATTAGAGCCCATTATGAACATGTTGATATGTTAGTTGAGTTGAAAAAGTAATATTGATAGTTGTGTCTAGACTTTAAAAATGGCATAAGGGGTCATTTTTAATAATATGAAATTGGTTGGATGAAATCAAGTGATTATACTAAATGGATAATGAATTGTACTTGAAATTCATAAGTGGGTTAATTCATGTGAAATGATGAATATGTTAAATGGGTAAATTATTTTGAATTGATGAATTTGTTAAATGTGTTAAAGTATGGTAATTAATGAATATGTTAAATGGTCCATGGTATGGGAATTATTGATTATGCTAATGGGTTAAGTCATTTGAAAGGGAAATGGGTTAAATGGGCTATACAATTTAATTGGTAAATTTGATAATGGGTTAAGGCTTTATGTTAATTCACTGGTTGAATAATTATGAGATGTGAATGTTATGTGTATTTATTTTTTCATGGTTTTTTATATGGTGTATGTGGTAAATGGATAAAGAATAATGTGTACATGTCTTGGTAGTTTTGGGGTGTTATATTTGGGTATCTATTCCTATAGGTTGGGTTAGAGTGAGGCTTTAAACCCCGCCCCAATAATGCATGGGTTGGGGAAGGGTACTGAGGCTCTATGCCCCTAACTATTGCATTCGATGACACTATCTAAACTGAGGCTCCAAGGTAAGTGTATTTTTATTGTTTATGAAATGTTTATCCCTACTGAGATAGGGAACTTGACTTTTTCCCCTATGCATTTTAATTGACTGACTTAGTTTGTAGTGAAAATGATGTAATTTTCTAACCTAGTGGATTAAGTGATGAACACAGATTAAGTGATGAAAATGAAAATAATGATGTAAATGGTTAATGGTAATATTGTTAACCAATGGCATCTTGTTATTCTTTTGTTTACTTATTTTTCTTTTATTAATTTTATTCACTCTCTATTCAAAATATATATTTTTAGACACCGTTGATGGTGGCCTACTGAATTGTACTCACACCTTACTCAGGCTGCCATTGGGTACCCAAGAATATTTAATGGTTGTAGGTCAGGATGAGGGAAAAGGCCCTATGTTAGGGAGGTTATTGGGGATAGGAATGTGCATGGGTGAGGATCTAGACTTAGAGTTGGTACCTATTTTGGGAACTCATCTATTTTTATTTATTTTCGGTTTTCCTTTTCCTTTAGCACTATTATCATGACATGGAATAATTATTATTTTCTTTTGGTTTGTATGATGTTTTAGAAATGGTTAGCAATGCATGTTTCTAGTTTATTGTATAATGTTTCCTTTATTTCATATGTTATATGTTTTTTATTACTCTAGTAAAACATTTATGGCTTCCCACATGATCCATTCTAACCTCACTACTAGTCCGTAACCTTCGGCATATAGGGGGCATGCTTGAGGTCATATGGTGACCCAGCTTGGGGCACCGGTTTAGTGGCTTCTGGGTTAGAGATGTTATAAAGTGGTGTCAGAGCTGTTATTTTCTATGCCTTACTATTTGGTAATGGTATACGTGATATTAGGAAGTTTTAGGCTTTGGAAATGATCTTTTGATTGGGAGTAGCTAACCCATGTATGAGGGAAAACTAAAGTACTTGGGGTGGGAATTGTTGTTCTTAATGTGTGTTGTTACAGTTGATTGATATTTCAACATTGGTTGATTCACTTGTTGTGTGATGTGACTATTTTACAATATTTTTCTAATGGACAAAAGGGAACAAGTTTGTGCATTCATGCATCATTATTGGAACCTAGGGACATAGGTTTCATGCATCGTGGTAGGAACACATGGTAAGGGTGTATGGGACATGAAGGTTAGAAGGCATCTCATATTCCTTAAAATTATAAAGAAAGTAATGACTAATAAAGGTGATTTGAATGGGTTAATGTAAAGAAAGTTAAAAAATGGTTAAATAACTATGCTAAATAGAAAGTTAAGAATGAGTTAAAACATCAGTTGTATCAAGTTGTAAAGATAGAAAGGTTCCCAAATGAGAAAGATTCATGTTGTGAAGGTGAATTGGCTTAAAAGGTATCAAATTAAGATGTGTGACTATGTTAGTTAGTTTACCCCATGTTGACCATGACCTGAAATAGGGATAGTTGAGGGTAGTATTCTAGGTGTGAAGATGTCTATTGGGATAGTGTATGTAGGATGACTTGTTTTATGGTAAGTAGAGAGCCTTATTTTGTTCAAATTGTGGATTTTTTATGTTAATTGTTCTGAGATGTGTGTTTAGAACTGTTGAGAAATGCCACAATGATGGTGAGTGTCAATTGGGAGATAAGAGGATATCATTAAGAATTCCCTTCTAGAGGTGGGGAAATAGATTCTAGTTGTTTGGGGTAACCAAGTAGAGGAATAGGTATGTGAGAACTTTTCTCATTTTATGCAGATGATGGAACTGGACCTAGGGCAGGTAGTGTCGAGTATGTTTGATCTAACCAGAGAGTTTCAATTGTAGCACCCTCTAATGTTTGCTGGAGAGGGTGGACCAGAGGTATTCGAGTTCTGGATAGAGTCTATCCAGATGATTTTGGATCTCTTTAAGACTCCTCGTAAGAAGAGATTCAAGTTGGCAGCTTATATGTTGAGGGGACCAACAAAGAATTGGTGGGATATTTTGGTTTTAGACACAGCAGGATTATTGTATGTTTTGGAAAGACTTCCAATAAAAGTTTCTAGATCATTTCTATCAAGATACCTTGATATAGGAGTAGGATTTATAGTTTATGAGGTTTAACCAGGGGGTTATGTTAGTGATGGATTATGTTTTCCACTTCACAGACTTGTAGTGATTCATTCTAACATTGGCAGTGGATGAGGTTGTGATGGTAGTGGTTTGTCATGAACTTCTATTCAATTAAATTCTTATTTTTTCAAAGAATGCACCATAGTTGCATGCCCTAGGGTCGATCTCAAGGAGTCCGCTCACACGCACTATTTTCTTATTGTCACTAATATAAAAATAAATTATTAATATAAATTGGGGGGATTTTAAATGATTTAAACTAGGTTATAAAAATCAAAATTCAACAATAAATCTATGTTGGTAATTATAATTTCAAAGTAGATTGAGCATGAAATAGCAATATAAAGATAGCAGCGGTGGAAAAAAGTTGACCGTTCGACACTCCCTTTATCATTTTTTATGAATTTATTTCAATTCAATTATCTAATGTATACTTTGATACATCAAATTATAAAACTATATTTTCTAAATACCATATTTAAACCTCATTCATGGGTTTCTATCTTCTTATGAAAGTGTTTGTTTACCTAAAGACCTCCGAGCAACCAAAACAGGATGAAATCATCATGTTCAAAGGAAAAACCTCTCCAAAGAAATTTAAACTATGAGGGAAACCAATTTAAATTTATTATATGATAATAAATATAAAATAATTAAGAATAAATTTGAAACACAAGAGAAATAAACCATCTTCATTCATGAAAACAAGTACCAAAATTGTTTAAAAGAAAATAGTTTACAATGAAAACACAAACTCAAAAGGGAGAATATCCTCGAATCGTTACCGCCCACCACCGCTTGGAGTTTAGCCCATCATGAATTTATTATCAGTGGAACACCTCTTCTTGATAATGTCACCTCCAACTGAGCTCTATCTAGTCCAGGCGTCCCCAAAATGCTTTGGAAGGGTGGTTGGGGGCACAATTTATAAGAAAAACTCACGGAAATATTGCAGCGTAGAATTAATTTTTTAGCATCCCAAAGTTGTAATGACTTGTACCTAAGGTACATGTCATGTACTTCAGCTCTGATTTTTCCTCCTTATCCTTCAAATCTGTGTTCGCGTCGCAGTTTTCATGTTGGTCGGTATACAACATGTACATGGGTTACATGTCCTTTACCCCCTTGAATGGACTAATCTTCCTTTGGAGTATTCTTGAGATTTGTTCTAAATTTAATTTACTATTGAACCTGAATATTTCATATTTTTTGGAAACATGTTTTGATTGGTATGATTTAATTATCGAACACCACTTTTTCTATCTGTTTGTTTCCTAATTTTTCTCCATGTTTGTCTCTTTCAAAGAATTCCTTAATGAACTAATTTTTAATTTAAATTTAACAGAGAAGAAAGACTCTTAGATTTATTTCCAATACAGGTAGAATCAAATCATATTTACATGTGGATCTGGATTTATGGCTTTATTAGTGATGTGGGTTTCACCATGTTGTTTATAAAAACATTCCACAAAGAACTATTTTTTGGGGGACATGGAAATTTGAATCAAGCTCTGCTCTAGTTGAAAATTATTTCTCCAACAAATCAAGGTTTCCAAAAAAATGAATCACATGATTTGGGTCCAAATTTAAAGATATGTGATTGAAATACTAGAGTCATGAAAATATGTTAAATCGCAGAATTAGGGTATTTTTCATTTGAGCTCAAAATAACACAAAACCTAAAAATGTGAAAACTTCCCATTAAATAAAACAATGGTGGGTTTAAAAATAATGAGTTATATAATAAAATATGTGAAAATATGAGTTTTATCAATCCCCTACACTTAACCATTTCACTCTTCATAAACTGTCATATATTCAAATCAAAATCCACTTGATAATTAAAAATGAGAAAACAATCGTGATCTTATCAAAAATAGAATTCCATCATATCTCCTTTATGAAAAAAAATCCCCATCATTTTCATTCCTCACATTTATATTTGTTCAAACTCATAAATTCATCCATGTCCCAATCACAGCCTCCCTCACATTGAATTTTAAATCACTCTTCACACAAGATAAATTAAATCTAGAGTTATGCTCATACTTGGAAATTGCATGTATCACCATAGGCTTGTGACAATTCTCATTTCTCTATAGCATGAAACATGAAAATATTTTCAATCATGAGGAATTTAATTAAAGGTTAAAATAACTCAATGTATTAGGTTTTTTGGGGATAATTATTTAAAATTTCAAGGCTAGAAAGAGAACTTTTGATTATTAAGTACAATGCATGAATAATCATGTGAAAACATAGAAAATTCCGCACTCAATACTCTTTGAGAATGTGAAACACAATACCACCACCACCACCCCTTTTAAGACATGGTATATGAGACAATATATGATTAAAAATAATTATATCATCCAATTTTTTCCCATTTTTCCCTTTTTTATTTTTTATTTTTAAAGCACCAGAAATGCTCAACTTTATTTTCCCTTTTTAATTTTTTTTTAAATCTCCAGAAAGGCACAGATTTATTTTCTTTTTTTCTTTTTTCTTTTTTTGAAGGAGAACCAAATGAGGTAAATGAAGCATAATGGATTGATGACTCATGCCCAATTCTCAAATTATACATAGCCCAAAATGATTAATCACACATCACGCCACCCAAAAATAAAACACATCCCAATAAATGAATATTAAAGGCCCTTCCCCCACACTTAAACTTGACATATCCATGAAAAAATACTAAGAGTGTGGGTAGGTAATAAAAAATTGGCTTGTAATGTGGCTTAAACCAATAAATTTATTCATGGAATCTAAGGTATAATGATAGATACATGTAAAGGTTGGTCTCAGGATAATTTGTGTCTAGATAAAGTAGTGCCTAAATCATATTTTGAAATTTCATAAAATTCAAATCTTTGAAAGAGAAAAATAAGACATTCTGGTTCTCACACAAAATCTATATTTCCCTAAAAAAAGTGTGGGTATTATGAATAGTATGTCAAAATGGTTTAGAATACCTCACATGATGGGAAAAATATTTTGAGTTTGTTTTTTATGGATATGGATTTCAAAAATCTATCAAACTCATAAAAATGATTGAAAATCCAATTCAAAAATTTTTTTCACGTCATCAATCATTTAAAATCCATTATTTTAAAAATCATTTTAGTTTTTTTTTTCAAAATAAATTGATGTGTGAAAAGTGATAATAATATTCATTAAATATCAAGGTTCCTAAAAAATGAAATGAAAAATAACACATAAAAAGAACTAAGATAGCTGAATCTCCCACCACACTTAAACTTTACTACCCTTTATTTCATCTTGATAAAATATAAATAAGGTTTGAAAAAATAAAGAGAAGGAAAGACACAAATTGACTTTATTTTTGGAGGTAAATCCTTGAGTTAGGCTCCTAGATACTACCACATTAAATATAAATGAAATAAATGACAAAACATGATACATATAAATAAAAAAATAGATTGGGGAAAGAAAACTGATAATGCTTGG
The DNA here is from genome assembly GCA_963277665.1 of Viscum album. Classification (NCBI taxonomy): domain Eukaryota; kingdom Viridiplantae; phylum Streptophyta; class Magnoliopsida; order Santalales; family Viscaceae; genus Viscum; species Viscum album. Next base: position 879,809,756 of record OY728163.1, read on the forward strand.
TCTGACCCCAAGCAGGTGCTAGGATTTTACTACCCCTAGTTAGGCAGTTGCGGTGAATTATCCCCAATCTGAGGGTGGATGGAATTTATTTCTTATAAAACACCACATTTTATTTCTCCCAACATCCATCAATATATTTTAAAAGTGAGAACCCCCAAATAAAATAAAAATATCCCCAAACCCAAGAAGAGATGAAGGAAAAAATTTGAGTTGTAGAGGGGGAGGGGAAAGAATGTAGGGGTGCTCCCTGTTTTGTTCTATCAGAGGATTGTTGTCCACTGGTGGTGAAGGTAGTTGAATAAGAAGTGTATTTTCTTCTGGTTTAGTATCGTTAATTGATTCTTCATGGATTTCATCTTTTGTTCCATCATCCTCATTTGCACCAGTGTACAACTCGATAGGATCCTCCATTCTTTCCTCAACATGAGAACCATATTCTTATTATTATTCTTTTAGAGCCTACATTAGTGGTGGTGAATCTAAAAAATCAATAAAAGGTAGATTATTAGATTTAAATTCATAATTAATGAAATTTTAATGAAAAAAGTTCTCATAAATTAAGGATCCCTTGGAAATTTCAGCTTCAGACTCCTTTTCGTCAAGCAGAGAAGCTGGGAATGAATTTGTTAGAGAGGGAAATGGATCTTAAATTTTTTCTTCAACCATGCCAATTTCCTCTTGAAAGGTAGGTGGAATATTCTTTCCATTATTCCTTTCTTGTCTTTGTTTCTGTTCCATCTATAGGGCTTTAACTTTTTCAAATTTGGTAGCCAATAATGTCATTATCTTGCTTGCTTGTTCCAGCATCTTGAAATTCTCTTGAATTATCAAGGAATTTTTTCCACTTGCATCATCAATGTTTCTTTCTTTCTAGGCTCTTCATAAAAGTTATAAATAGTCCAATAATTATAATAATCACCATACAAATCCATATTTTCTGAAAAATGAAAGGTGTGCAATGTAAATTTTTTTTTAAAATAATTTTTTTGGTTTTTTATGAAAAACAATGTGTGAAAGAACTTGGCCTCCCCGGTAATGGTGCCAAATTTATGGTAGAAGTTTATCGTGAACCACTATTCAATTAAATTATTATTGTTCACAATAATTCACCATAGTGGCACACCCTAGGGTCTATCTCTAGGAGGCCACTCACATGCACTGTTTTCCTATTGTCACTAATATAGAACTAACTTACTAATACAGATTGGGGGAATTTGAAATGATTTAAACTAGGTTATACAAATAAAAATGCAACCATAAATCTACATTAGTAATTAGAATTCCAAACCAGACTGAGCTGGAAATAACAAGCTAAAGATAGCAGTGGTGGACAAACATTGGCCATTGGACACTCCATTTATCATTATTTATGAATGTATTTCAATTAAATTGTCTAATTTATACCTTAATACCTCAAATTATACTCCTAAATTATCTATATACCATATTGAAAACTTATACATGGGTGTCAATCTTCTTACGAAAGTGTTCTATTTACCCAAAGACCTCTGAGCAACCAAAAGAGGTTGAACTCATCATGATCAAAGGAGATACATCTCCAAATAAATTTAAACTATGAGGGAAACCATTTTAAATTCGTTATATGATAATCAATATAGAATAATTTAGAAGAAATTTGAACCACAGGAGAAAGAGACCTCCTTCGTTCTTGTAAACAAGTTCCATGATAGTTTAAAAGAAAATAGTTTACAATAAAAACACAAAGTCAAAAGGGAGAATTTCCTCGAATCATTACCACCCACCACCACTTGGATTTTAGACCATCATGGATTTATTATTGGTGTAAATCTTATTCTTGAGAATGGTATCTCCAACTGAGATTCCTCTGGTCCAGGCATCCCCAAAATACTTTAGAAGGGTGGTTGGGGCCTCAATTTATAAGACAAACCCCTATAAATCTTTCAGCATAGAATTAATTTTTCAGCATCCCAACATCATCATGACATGTATATAAGGTAAATATCCTTTACATTAATTTAAAGTTTTCTTCCACATCCTTCGAATCTGTGTATGCTTCGCAGTCTATGTGTCAGTCGGTACACGATGTATACTTGGGTTACACATCGTGTACCCCCCCAATGAATGGCCAAATATTCCTATAGAGTATTCTTTAGAGTTGTTCCAAATTTAATTTCCTATTGACCCTAAATATTTAAGATCATTTTGAAACTTTTTTTGATTATTATGATTTAATTACCAAACACCACTTTTTCTAACTATTTGTTTCCTATTTTTTCTCTATGTTTGACACCTTCAATGAATTCTTAATGAACAAATTTTTAATTTAAATTTAACATGGAAGATATTATATGATCTTTCATTCTAATAAAAATGGAATAAATTTATTTGGACATGTGGATCTGGATTTAGGGCTCTATTAGTGATGTGGGTTCCACCATGCTGTTCAGAAAAACGTTCCACATAAAACTATTTGTTTGTGGCCATAAAAATTCAAATCATGCTCTACTCTAGTTGAAAATTATTTCTCCAAAAAATAATGGTTTCTAAAAAATAATTAATCACAAAATTTTGATCCAAATTGAAAAAGATATAATTTAAATACTAAATTCATGAAAATCTGTTAAAATCGTAGAATTAGGCCATTTTTTCATTTGATCTAAAAATAATACAAAAACCTCAAAACATGAAAAAATCCCTTTAAATAACACTGGTGGATTTTAAAACATTGAATTATAGAATAAAATATGTGAAAATATGAGCTTCACTAGGACACAACAGCGAGATGTTTCTAATATGGACTTAGGCATGAGATTAAGTCCCAGGTGAACATCTTCTGTTTAAAGAGTTTTTCATAAGTGGTGGATCAGGCCATTATCTCATAAGAGAACTTAAGGGTGGCTTCAGGAATTGGGTTTGTTGTTCCATTTGGACATTCTAGTGGTGATAATTACATGGTAAGGAAGTATAGTTTTTGAAATCTTCACCATGGAGGAGGTGTGAAGAGTAATCAGAAAAGAGGAACATCCACTCAAGGCGGTGACCGGGTATTTTTCTACCAGTGTGGCAGGACAGGAAACTTGCGTGGTTAGTACCACCGACCATCAGTTGAGTGTCGAGCATACAAAAAAATGGGACATGTGGAAAGGTTCTTTAGAAAACCTTAACATCTAGGCACAGATGGAGAACCGAGGTCAATGAAGAGTACATGTAGGGGGTCGGTTGCCCCATATCAGGCAGGTAGTTGGAGCTCAACTGGACATATTGGTCTAGGTGGAAGATGTAGTACTCAAGGTGATAGCATCCATATCAGTAGGGTTTTCCATAACCAATAACTCAGACTAGAGCCCAGGGTAGAGGAATGGGTAAGCTTTAGCAGTTCAGTCTACATCTAAAGGTGGTGAGGTTGTACCATCGACTGTTCAAGGTATGTTTCTTATATATTCCATGATTTTATGAGATTTATTTGATATAGATGTCTCTTATTATTTAGTATCTGCTCATTTTGTGAGTTTTTTGGGCTTACTGGTGGAACATACATGTGGGGTTATGTAGATTGACACACTGTTATGGGTGCGAGCAAAAAATGTCCAGTAATGTAAGGGGTGTTCCCTTAAGGTTAGTGGGTGTTGTTTTCTTTGGGACTTCTTTGTGCGAGAGATATCAGTATTTGATCTTATTTTAGGAATGGATTGTCTAGTGTTGTACCATGCCCATATTAATTGTTATAGATGTAGGGTAATGTTTATGTCTCTTGAGGGATACAATTATGTCCATTGTGATGAATGAGATATATGGGCAGGTCGTGTAGGGCCAATTTTTTCAGTAGTTGGGTGAACTCATAGCCCAAGTGGCATGTCTTATTCTTGATGATGGGGGGTAGAGAAACTTGACCTTCCTCCAATGGTGGATCATTTTACAGATTTGCTTCTTGAGTACTTCTTAGGTCTTCCACCTAAGAGATATGTCAAGTTCACAATAGAGTTATTGCCGAGATCATAACAAGTTTTTATTCTACCATATATAATGGAACCTGCAGAACTCCAGAATCTTAAAACTCAGTTGGAGGAGTTGGAGAGTAAAGATTTTATATGCCCTATTACATCACCTTGGAGATATATAGTGTTGTTTTTTCAGAAGGATGATGGATTGTTGTGGTTATCTGTCAATTAAAGGAAGTTGAATCAGATGATAGTTAAGAATAGATACCCTCTTCCTTGAATCGATGATCTATTTTACCAAATGAGAAGTGCTTTAGTGTTCTCCAAGATTGATTTAAGATCAAGGTATCATCAATTGAGCCTTCTAATATATTGTGGACTACATTTGGAAGAAGGTATGGATTATATGAGTTTTTATGATATCGTTTGGGTGTACCAATGTGTCGACAGTGTTTATGTCCCTAATGAACCAAATTTTTCACCCATACCTGGATCATTTTGTGGTTTTATTTGTTTATGTCATCTTTTTATACTCTAAGACTCATGAATATCATACCAAACATCTTGACATCATCATGATTAAACTAAGAGAGAATATGCTATATACCAACCTATCTAAGTGTCATTTTTGGTTTGATATGGTAAATTTCTTAGGTCACATCATCTCATATAAAGGCGTGTTATTAGACCCAGAGAAATTGTAGTAATTTATATCTTGGGATCATCCCAAGAAAGTTTCAAATGTCTGAATTTTTCTAGGTTTGACGATCTATTACCAAAGGTTCATCAAAGACTTCTTCTATTGGGCTGTTCTACTCTTGGGATTAACCAAAAAGGAATTAATTTTGGACGGTCTAAGGCATGTGATAATCCCTTCTAGGAGTTAAAGAAGTTGCTGACTACTACACTAGTTTTGATTCTTCCTAAGCTAGGTATAGAGTATAGCTTGTTTTGTGATACATCAATTATTGTTCTTGGGGTAGTGTTGATACAGAAGGATTGGTTTGTGGTTAATGGGTCTCAATAGTAGGGTCCTCATGAATGAAATTACCCTACTCAAGATCTAGAATTAGATATGGTGTTTTATGCTTTAAAGTGTTGGCGACATTACTTGTAACACCCCAAGATTTTGAAAATAAATTTAATATTGAATGTATGAAACATTGAGTCTCTACTAAACAACACTTTTTTATAACCTAGTCTGTAAACATATTTTTTCTACCTTTGTGATTTGAATTTTTAAAAACTGACATACATAGTTGCGTTCAGTAAGATATTTAAAGTCTGATATGACAAACTTAATTTTTGGTGAATAGTAACATACCCATATAAATATTAATATGACCCTTATTAGTAGTAAATTGTATTTTTATTTTATTTTCACAAGGTTATAAGATAATGAGATGTTGATTAATTTTTCAAAGTGATATAAAATGAATTATAGTTTTAAAAGTGTTATTTTTTGAATAAATTATGATTTTATTTAAAAATTAAATTAATAATATTTAGAAAATTATTTTTAAAAAATGAAGTTCATTTTTTTAATTCTACACATTGAAAAATGGTTAGGGTGAATTTTTGGGATTTTGCTGAAATACTCAAATTTTTGTTGAATAGTAAAATACGGTAATTTACCATATATATACATTATCAGTTAAATTCACTATTCTTAGCATCATGGTTGATGTAAGCACACTTGGTTCAAACTCAAATTCACTTATTACTATTATAGGTCACATTAATCAACACTATTGGTTGTCTTTAGGGAAATAATAAAACAATTAATAAGATATTCACAAATCAACCCTCTCCTCCGCTATAACCCCCCCCCCCCCCAACTCCCCTTTATCTTCACTCCACTAAAGCCTTTTGATTTTTCTAAATTCTACTAAACTATCTTCCTAATTTCCTACCCCAAATCCATCATCCCTTGGTCTCATAAAAAGACTAAAACCTCTCCCCTAAAGAGGCTCTCAAGGAAGATTACTTCAACAGGTAAATTCCTCTTTTCATTTCTTTTATTTCAAGTACCTTTATTTTATTTTTCCTTGCATAACTTAATACAGATGTTGTGATGACTCTAGTACCTTACATGTAATGTAATGTTGTTATGATAAAGAAATAATTCTTCATCATCTCTCTTTTCCCCTTATTTTATAATAGAAATGAAAACACCATCTGAGATGTGTTAATTTATCACATTCAAGGATGATAGATTTTCAATTTATATTACCATCTTTAATTCTAGTCATAAAACCATTTTGATGGTTGAAAAGGACTAAAATATATATATTATAAATTATGTAAGTTTATGGAATACTTTTGTACACATTATATTAATTTATAAATCAAAATAAGTTTGTTGTGATCAAGAACCGCCAATTAACCCAAACAATTGTCATTAACATTTTATATAATTATTCACCATCACTCCCAGAAACAAAATGAATTTTATGAACATGTAATATTATTATTTTTCATAATAACATACAACTTCTATTCTGGACACCCATTCTCATTCTATATGTTTATCCGTACATGAATATAAGTAAACTAGTCATTAAAACCAAGGAAGAAAATGCTCCTAAACAATGAAATTGAATCTCTTAACCCATCAAAAGGTCATGAATGATCCTAATAAGGTTATACCAAATAAATTAAGTTTTTAGGAAGTTATGGAATCATTAATTTTGGAATCTAAATTTTATTATTCAGTTCATTAAGATCATGTGAGGAACACCTTCAGACTTAAGGTAAGGGTTTTCTACACGAACATCCATTTTCATTCTGGTTACTCTTATTCTCTACTTACCTCAATAAAATTATTATTTATTATTCTACACCCCTCATAAATTATATGTTAATGTTATATATATTTTTACCAACCATAATCCTACTTTTATTTATGGGGAGTTATATTTTTTATAAGGATCTTTCAAAAATTCTTCTCGAAATACAAGCCTGATTCAAGGAAATTTCTCAAATTATTACCTATTTTCAAGGAAACTCTATAATCTATTTTTTAAAACCATTACCTTTATAAAATTACACATTTTTTATTAAAATAATATATTAATTTCCTTCTTGTTTTATACCAATATTTTTCAAAAATAACTCTTCTTTCCAAAGTGAAATAGTATTTATCTCAAAAATTACTCGATGATTTTATTAGAGTATCTCCATCTATTTCAACACTCTTGTTGATTTTTATATAGTATTGGGATTAATATTTTTTTATATCATCTACCATATTTAATTTAATGGTTTATTATTAGTTTCCCTGTGAATGTGTTATCCTAAAATCATTCACCAATTTTCTCTGAATGGTTGGTGTTTATGCTTAATGTTTGGGGAAAGTTACTTACATTTCATATATTAGTTTCAATATGAATGTATATGTTGTTTATGTTTATTCTTTCTCATATGAGAAATTCATTGGACTTATTATGTGTTTTTTGGGGCCCTATATAGCCCCTCGATGCATCGGTAGGCCTCATGAGACAAATTATGGTCTTGGCACGAGGCCTTGAAAAATAGATATTTATGGTCTTGGAACGAGGCCTTGATAGTATAGTTATGATGTCCTGCATTATGCATTACCTCATTATGGAAATAGTTTTGATATTTCATGAGGGTATTTGACTAGTATAATGCACATGATTATGTTTTATTATGGCTTTATTTATTCATCTCTTATTCCATCCAAAATGTATTCTTGAGGATGAGATTTTTGTAAGGAGGGGATAATGTAACACCCCAAAATTTTGCAAATAAATTTAATATTGAATGCATGAAACACTGAGTCTCTACAAAACACCACCTTGTTATAACCTAGCCAGTAAACATAATTTTTCAACCTCTATGATTTGAATTTTGAAAAACTGACATACACAGTTGCGTTTAGAAAGATATTTAGAGTCTAATAAGACAAACTTAATTTTTTTTGAATAGTAACATACCCTTATGAATAGTAATATGAATAGTAATATGAACCTTATGAATAGTAAATCATATTATTATTTTATTTTATCAATTTTATAAGATAATAAGATCTTCATTAATTTTTCAAAATGATATAAAATGAATTATAGTTTTAAAAGTGTTATTTTTCGAATAAATTATAATTTTAATTAAAAATTAAATTAATAATATTTAGAAAATTATTTTCAAAAATGGAATTCATTTTTTTAATTCTAAATGTTAAAAAATGGTTAGGGTGAACTTTTGGGATTTTTCTTAAATAATCATTTTTTTATGAATAGTAAAATACAGTAATTTACCATATATATACACTATCAGTTAAATTCACTATTTCTAGCATCATGGATGATATAAGCACACTTGGTTTGAACTCACATGCACTTATTACTTTTATGGATCAAATGAATCAAAATTATTGGTTGTCTTGAGGGAAATAATAAAATAATGAATAAGATATTCACAAATCACCCCTCTCCTCCACTCTACCCCCCCCCCCCCCCCCTCCCCCTTCTATTAACCCCACTCAAGCCTTGTACCTTGTCTAAATTATGCTCAAAGATCCCCCCATGATTCTCCCCTATGTCCAGAAACCCTTGGTCTCATAAAAAACACACAAATTTTTCCCATTTACATGTGCTTTAGACTATCTAAAAAAAACCAAAATTAATATCATTTGTAATGTGAGATAAAATTTATATAAAAATAAGAAATTTAAGAAATTTTTAACATTGAATGTTTACAAATGAAATATATCTCACCATGAGATAAATTTCAAAAAAAATAAACAACCAAAGTTCCACAAATAAATATATACAAGGTATGAAGGAATAAAATACACACCCAATTAGAAATAAAGGGAGTCCCAACCTAACTATGAATGATGGGTGAGAACCCTAGTCCCAAACACTAATACTAACAATCGCTTGGGATCACCGTCATCAAGCACTAATAAGATCCACCAACACCAGGCCTTCCATAGTCACCATATAACTAACTATCATCTGTATAAGACACAATACATGCTGACAAATCCCCTACATAGTTGAGTATAAACATACCCAGTAGGACGCCTCGAAAACCAAATATGGAAACAATAAAATTAACAATCACCTCAACCCACAAGAAAGGATAAGAACCCCAAAAATAGATATTCTCATTAGAAGAAATTGAGCAGAGAAATAGAGAGAGACAAAGCTCTCGATCTTCATAGACAGCTAAGGATGATGAGTCTGTCTGCAACTCCAAGTTTCACTACTTTCACAATGTCAATATCCCAACATAAACCACACTAGAAACAAGTTCCCCATTCCACGCCGATGGCACGTCATGACTGAGGGGGTGCTGACCCCTAGAGGGTGGAGGACCCATGCCTCACCTACACTCGATGAAGAGGGGGTTCCAATCCAAAAATAGAATACCCACACACTGGGGTGACTATGGGGGGTTGATAATCCTACCTATATAAGAAATGGGGGACCCATGCCCTGACCAATACACACCGTTATGGAGGTTTACAACCCTAATGTTGCTCCGGAGATCACACTCGAATCTAAACATCAACCAGTCATACTAGAAAAAGAAAACACATCACACCACCTCATGTTGTATCTATGATATCAAAACAAAGTTCACAATTGTATTCTATAAAGAATTATCCTTAAGATGGTGTAACATCCCAGACCTGGTTCACTGATAAGAAACCAAACTCGGCTGGTCACATGACCTCAAGTGCACCTCCCCGTACGCCAGAGGCTTCTGATTAGTATGAGGGTCTATGATGGTACAGTGGGCAGACTATACCCTCATGATTAGAATGTTGTAAAATGGTATATAATGACAGTAAGCAGCCAAAACAATATAATGAATCAATTATGGAACCATGCATCATCCAAATAAAATAATAGTCAATCACATGATCAATATCAAATACAAACTTATTATCATGTAATGTAATATTTAAAAGGGGATATACATGGGATACATAGGCACAAGCATGTACAAAATGTTATATAAAAAGAAAAAAAGAAAATCTATCACCAATAGTATCACAAGAATACACTTAGTCCTCTGATCCCATACTCCATCCTAGTACATAATTCAAGCATCCAAAGTTATATGCTTCCCTTTGTCCCTACTTGCATCCATAAGATCTGTTTGGGTGCCAACCAGTTATCTGAATAGGGTGTGAGATATACCTAGTAGGTCACCACCAACAGTGTCTAGTAAAATTCATTTGGTTCATATAAATTGAGCAGTGTTGATGTATAACAATGTAAGTAGAGACATAAATTGTAAACGAGTTGGCACTGGTTTCTAAAGGATTCCAAGATTACACTACCTACTTTGGCCAAAGCTGTGAGATATCTAAACATGTGACTATATATATATATATATGTATTTATTTATATATATGTTCTATATACGTAGTGATTTTTATAGATATGTATATATATATATAGATACTAATACTAGACATGACTCTGGGTGTGACTCAGAAGTCCATGGATAGTCATAAGAGTCTCATGAAAGTATACGGATGTCATGCCCGTGTGTTGTAAGTCATATGGGTCATCATGACCATGTATCACGATATGGGTTTCCATGCCCAGTTATCACATTTAATTAAGGACTCCATGCTCATATTTCACATTTAATTAAGGACGTCATGCCCTGGTATCACATTTCATTAGGGACACCATGTTCGTGTATCACTTGTATGTGGGTTTCCATGTCTGAGTATCACATTCCATTAGGGATGTCATGCTTGAGTATCATATGTATGTGGGTCATCATGCATGCGTATCACATTTCATCGGGGACTTCATGCCTAAGTATCACATGTACATGGGTCACGATGGTCGAGTATCACAAATAGATAGGGTTCCTTCCTTGAGAATTATATTTAATTATAGAGGTCGATCATGCTTCAATAAAATCAAAATAATGAATTATAACTCATTTAACATACCATTTATTAAGGGGAATATCCCTTATTCATGTGAAATTCACATGAATTGGTTGTACCACTCACCCCCATCTAATTAAAGGTAGTCATTTCATTTTGGTATAATGCCAATACCACTTAAAAGGTGATTTTTCCATATAAACATTTAATAATTAAAGGGGTGTTGCATAAGAATGCCCTAAGGGGTGGCACTTTTGGGAGGTTCCATCCTCCATTGAGTACAGGGGTGTTTAATGGCATACCTAACATGGCTAACAACTTAGAATAAAGAACATTATAGTTTTAAGGAAATGCATAGAAATTATGGTGTGCGTCACAAGGGTACATGATATAAACCACTTAGATTTAGGGAAAAGGGTACTATACCACCTACCTTAGGATGGTAGATGAACCCTTTTCTTTTATCGACTTCATATTCCAAGTAGAACGATATAAATCAGAAAAGTAGACAAATTACTAGAAAATAGGGAATATTAGCTCACACCAAAATAAAAATGAAGATGTTGTGATAAACAAGTGAAAAAAGGAAGAGTATTAGCAGTCTTACTGTTAGTTATCCAACACAACCGGCGGTGAAGGATTTGGAGCTCGAATGAAGAACCTATCTCAAAACCTAGGTTGGAACCATGAGAGAGCTCCAAGCAGTTGTGCATGAAAATGGGGGAATAAATGTGGGTAAAAATATTAAATTAAGGTAGGGAAATGGTTATTTCATCCTTTTTTTTAAGATTTCATAGTTTGGCCACACAGTTTGGCCAAATCGTGCACCCTTACTAAGTGGCACTAAGGGTGCGAGCTAGAAACACAATTTGGGAAAACCATGTGCAACCTATGTGCCTTACGACGAGCCCCTTTTTAATTATAAGTATGGTCATGTATCTTGGTTGTTGCGGTTTTAAAAAATCATGTGGACCTTTACAGTGCACTAGAGAACCCCCCACATGGTTTTAATTAACCATGTGGTTTGGGCTACATGGTTTAAACAAACCATGTGACCCATCGGTTTCTTTCAAGTTTGGGGATTCAGGCTCCGAACAAGCCCTAAACAGCACCAGAAAGACTTCATTCCCTTAGTCACTTCTATAAGAATAAAAATAATTGTTTAAAATAAAAATTAAATGGTTTATACCTCATGTGAAAAGAAAGAATCATACAGTCACCCCTCCTTAAAACAACTCATCCTTGAGTTGTCCTAAGGGTGGTAAAGGATCATCAATGAATAGTTCCAACCATTGAGCACATATGTTGGCATCTCTCTTCTAATTATTATCTTGTACACGATTGTACTTCCATAACACCAGTACCTTTGGAATTGACCTATATTAAAGAGCGTTCATTCTCTAATCAATGATCCAAATATGATATTCTTAAAAGGGAGCATCGACTTCCAATTCAACATCCTCAAGATCAAAAGTATGATATGAGTCTGAAAAGTAATAGTGAAGTTGAGATACATGGAAGATTTCATACATGACCCAATACCTCTGAGGTAAGGCTAACCAATAGTCTATATCCTAAATCTCTCCAAGATCTCAAAGGGTTTTTGACTCCCAATGATGCCAACTAGATATAAAAATTAAAAAAATCCATTTATGGATTAAAGTTAGTAACTTGGTCGTGGAGCATTCATTTTGATAAATCCATAACAGAATTTGGTATCATAAAGAATGAGTGTGAGAAATGTGTTTACAAATGGTTTAGTGGGAGTGTAGTCATTTTCTTAATAGTATATGTTGATGACATATTACTCATAAGAAATGAAATACCAGTCTTACAGACTGTTAAGATGTGGTTGAATAAATGTTTCTCTATAAAGGACTTAGGTGAGGTAGCATATATACTTGGGATCAAGATCCATCATGATAGATCCAAGAGGTTTCTCAGCCTAAGTAAAATTATATACATTAACAAGATACTAAAGAGATTCAGTATGAAAAAATCCAAAATGGGATTGTTTCAATCATCACGTGGCATTCATCTTTCCAGGAAAATGTGTCCTCGGACATATGAGGAAAGAAATATAATAGAAATTTTTACATATGCATCAGTGATTGGGTCAGTCAGGTATGTTATAAAATATACTAGCCTATATGTCTCCTACGAATTAATTGTGGTAGAAATATATCAATCGGATCCAGGTGACCACCATTGGATGGTAGTCAATACTATGCTTAAGTATCTGAGGGGTATTGGGGATATGTTCCTAGTTTAAGGAAGATATGAGGAACTAGTCATCAGAGCATATGTAGATTCTAGTTTCCAAACTGATCAAGATAGAAAAAATTAACAAATAATATACACCTTCACTTTGAATGGAGGTATTCTGAGCTGCAAGAGCTCAAAGAAGTTTGTGGTCACGGGTTTTACCATTGAGTCAAAATATATTACAGCTTATGAGGTAGCTAAATAAGTGGTATTGATGCATAACTTTGACTAAGAGCTTAATGTGGTACCTATAAATAAATACCCTATCACACTCTATTAGGATAATACTATAATGGTGGTCCTCACATAAGAGTCAAGGTCACATTAGTGGATGAAGAAAATACTTTGGAAGTATCATCTCTTGAGGTATCTTTCTCAAAAAGGTGGGGTTGCAGTGAGCAGTATTTCCAAAAAAGAAAATATGGTGGACCCCTTGACTAAAGCCTTGACATGACAAAAACATGATTCTCTTATGAGGTCTAGCGGACTGAAAGTCATAGGAAGTTGAGTCTCTTCCAAGTGGAATTTTGTTGGATTTGGTGTTCTAGGACAAACTGTTTGTACTTTGATTACATGAATATATAATGTATTTAATATTAATAAAACTTCTTATTACATATTTTTCATTATTCTAGATGAATCTAATGTAATAATTTCTTAGAGCATACATCATATTGATAAGGTCATAGCAGTTCCTCACTATAATCAAAACCTTGAAGTGCTATGATGATATTCTTAAATAATTTCTTGTGATTGGATAACATAATATGATGGGACACATAGTACATATAATGTAAAGTGTGAGTACTTGTAAGCAGATGGGCCTTCTTCTTATGAAGTTCGTACTTGGTAATCTCCAAGACAAGATATTATGAGAACTGTCACACCCTAACCTATGTATTTGGGTTATTTTATTATTTTCTCACCTTTAAATATTTTTTGGGGTTCGAGTTCAGTCTCAGATTAATTTCTTTGAGTTATATAAAAAATTTCACTTTTTGGAGTTGATGTCGTCGGGTGCACGGGAAAAGTGTGATTTGGAATCCACACGGCTTGGCCCAGGAAACTGCACGACAGTCTGTTTTTCTGGAAAATGGAAATAAATAAATTTTCTAATTAAAACAAACATTAATTATGTAATTTAAAATTTGATTATCCTTAAAATTTTAATTATTATTAAAATTATATGAATACCTTTATTATTTTTATTTTATCATTATGATTATTGTTTTTTATTAGTATTAATATTATTCTTATTATTATTATTTTTATTTTTATTTTTATTATTATTATTCCTTTTATTATTATTATTATTATTAAGTTATTAAAAAATTTAATTATTTTTTTAGGTTGGTTTTTACTTCTTATTTTTTAGGGTTTCTCAAAAACCCTCTCTCCAATTAGCACCCCCCCCCCCTCTCTCTGTGTGTGTAGCACGACCCAGCCCCCGGATGTCACTTCCTCCTCTGCGTGTGACCCATTGCACTCAGTGGCCTCCTCCATTTGCAGTAGCATCCCCTGATCGGATTCCCCTCTACACAACGCGTGACTGACCCTCCCCTATCGCTCCCTCTTCTGCTTGCATCGGTATCATTACAGTCAGACGCTCTCCCTACTCCTAGCAGCGCAGCCCCCCCCCCCCCCCCCCTTAGAACTCCTTCTCTCAGCTAGTGCAGCTCCCTCTACCACCTATGTCCCATCCTCCTTCTATCCGGACTCTGACCAACTGGCCCTCCCCCCCTGCTACAATGCTTTTCTGGTTCCCTTACTGCTGGCGGTCGCCTTTCCGACATCTCCCAGCTAGCCTGGCCAGCTTTCCAGCCTGCACAGGACCTCCCTCTGATAACCCCACCCCTAGTCACAACCGCTTCACTACTAGAAACATGTCTAGCCAGCGGTCCACCTTTTACCACCCCCTTCTGAGGGTGTGTGACTTGTCTCTTGGGACCACTTGAGCTGTATGTAGGTGTTCACTATCGAATCTGAAGTGTTTTGAATCATCCCGAGTAGTGCTGCCATTCAAGGTGAAGGTTTTCTCCCTACCTCATGGTTTCACATACTTTAATTGTGGTTTTTGTATGTGTTTTGAGTCCTTAGTTTTTAATCTGTAGAGCATTAGACCTTATCACGTGGTTTCAGACGCACATCGTTTCGTTTCATCTTGGTTTTGAGGTAAGCTTCCCCTTGCACATACTTTTTTAATTTAAGATTCATTGTTCCATGATATTTACACCTTCTATACATTCCGAATTTTATTTTTTGATCCCTTGAATAGTTATATGGTGTGTAAAATAATAGTATATACCATGTTTCATGTTTAATTGCTTTGCCTTGTTAAAAATGTACACATTGTTGGTCTAATAAATTTTTCATTGACAATTCGCACATCATTCGTGATATTTCAAACATGGTTCAGCTACTGAAATAATGTTAAGACATGAAATTGATGTTTATACTTTGTTTTTTATTAAAAATAAATTGTTTTGATAAATATTTAATGCCTTGTGTTATATATATATATATATATATATATATAAAATGCCCGGTTGGCTTTTATGGGTTAACTGTGACTTAACAAATAGTGAATTTGGATTTATTAATTCGTCAACATCATGAGAAATGTTGTTTTGGGGATTCTTTATATGGTTTTCGAAATGATTTGATATTTATAAAGAAATTTGTTTCAGTTTTCAAGGTACTTTAGTGTGTTTTCACCCCTTTATAAAAAAGCGAACGTGTATGTTGGTAAACGTGGGTTTTTTGAAAAATTTTTTAAATTAATTTAAATTAAAAGGAGTAGTTGTGGATTTTAAATTGATTTTACATGAAATGTTGAATTGTTTCCTAGTTTTCATGTTCATGTAAAATTGTTTTGTTTGAATGCGCGAAAGAAATTTTCTGAAGAATTTTTATAAATGTTTTGACTGGAAACAGTGTGCTTGACACAACTTTTGAAAAGTGTTTTCATTTTGAGATAAGGATTTGTTTGTGAATATTTAAGGGCTCATTTTTCCATTTCTTGAAATTTGTGAAAAGTGTTTATTATGAAAACCCTCCTTGGTTGTTTCTCATGCCTCGATTGCATGCAATGGGTGGGAGGTCCTTGTTGGGAATTATTGAGATCCATTGTTAGGATTCTTTAGTTGGATCCCTTTATAATTTTTTTATTTTAAGGCATGATAATGGTCATAGGGGAGACTCAGGGTGAGACCTATTGTGCATTATTATTATTATTATATATACTATGATTGGATGCTCATATGTCATCGGTTGGCTCACCCCCTTTCTAAATACTTAAGACAAGGGAATCTAGCATATTGAGAGAATATTCTGATAATGATTGTCGCACTGGTATGTTATGGTACTTACCAGTGGCCCATAGTAGGTGGATGTATTGAGTTTATTTCTATGGTATTTTCCCTCAACCTTCCTGAGAAAGGATGGCCGAGCATTTTGAGCATTTTTATTTCATCATGTGTGACATGTCAACGAGGATGAGGCCTCATGTATTGGTGTCTTATAGATTATTCTTGATCTCCTAGGTTTACCCATGTCTTTTGGATTTTAGTTGCCCGCAGTGATGAATATGGTGCTCGTATGAATATCTACATTTCCCTTATTGTGTGATTACTATTGTGCATTTTGGTGTATTTTTTCTTGGAAATTAGTGGGTTGGTTTTGATTAGGTTTTCTAGAAATAGTTTTCAAAAGAAAGTGTTTTATCCTCTTTGTACAAATATGAAAATGTAAACATCACTTTCCCTTTGAAAATTTCATTGTCACTAATGAAAAGAATCTAGATTTGAAAATGGTTAAGAAAATGGTTCGTACTTTTCTTAAGTAAATTATTTAGAAAAAAACTTTTTTTATAAATTTTAGTACAAACTTGAAATGGTGTTTCCTTTATTTTAAAGGTAGCGCATTGGGGAATAGATATTAGGATAGCCGACTGAGTTTCAATACTCACGCCTATAGTTCTTTTCTACTTTTAGTTCTTATAGAGGCTCTAGATTGGGTGCACTCGCCTTGGGTGACATTTTATTATTAAGTTGGGGAGTGACTGGGGTCACATGGAGATAGTGTTTTCTCGTTCAGTTAGCTTTTATTTCATTGTTGGGGATTCTTGGGATCCATTGTTAGGGTTCTTCAGTTGGATCTCTTTATAATTGTTTTATTTTAAGGCATGAGAATGGTCCCATGGAAGACTTAGGGTGAGAACTGTTTTGCATTATTATTATTATATATACTGTGATTGGATGCTCGATTGGCATCAGTTGGATTACCCCTTTCTAAATAATTGAGACATGGGAATCAGGCATATTGGGAGAATATTCTAAGAATAATTACCGCACTGGTAGATTATGGTACTGACCAATGGATTATAGTAGGTGGATGTAATGGGTTTATTTTTATGGTATTTTCCCTCGATCTTCTAGACAAAGGATGGAAGAGTTTTTTGAACGTTTTGATTTCATCGTGTATGACATTTCAACGAGGATGAGGTCTCATGTATTGGTGTCTTCTAGATTATTCTTTATCTCCTGGGTTCACCCATGTCTTTTGTCTTATAGTTTCTCGTAGTGATGAATATGGTGCTCGTATGCATATCTACATTTCCCTTGTTTTGTGATTGCTATTGTGAATTTTTTTGTATTTTTTTCTTGGAAAGTGGTGAGCTGGTTTTGATTAGGTTTTCTAGAAATGCTTTTCAAATGAAAGTGTTTTATCCTCTTTGTACAAATATGAAAATATAAACATCACTTTCCCTTTAAAAATATCATTTTCACTAATGAAAAGAATCAAGATTTGAAAATGGGTAAGAGAAATGGTTTGTACTTTACTTTTAAGAAAATTATTTAGAAAAACCTATTTTTTATTAATTTTAGTTCAAACTTGAAATGGTGTTTCTTTTATTTTAAAGGTAGTTATTGGGGAATAGATATTGGGCTAGCCCACTAATTTTTAATACTTATGCCTATAGTTATTTTCTATTTTTAGTTCTATTGTAGGCTCTATCTTGGGTGTGCTCGCCTTTGGTGACGTTTGATCATTGAGTTGGGGAGTGACTCGTGGGGTCACACAAAGATAGTGTTTTCTTCTTCAGTTAGATTTTATTTCCTTCAATTTCTATTTAGTCATTTTATTTGGTTTATTTACTCCAAGTTTCTCTTTATTATTTCCTCTAATTTTATTTATTTTTTTGGGATAAATCATTCTCATCATCTCTGTAGATTCCCTAGCTCTTGTCGCTAGCCCGAGAGGATCGAGAACGCCTCTTAGGCCTTACTGCAGATCGGATTGGGTGACCAGTTCAAGGTCGACCCAGGTTTGTTCATGAAAAAATGGTATCATGGGTAGGTCGGCTTTTAGAAGACCTTTATTTTCAGATTTCCCTTTGTTATTTAGGATGTCAAGGTAGATGGAGTAGGATTGTTGGGACTCGAGGGGTAGGCGCGGGAAGAGCATTGTGAACTCTTGCTTATTCTGATCTTTAAGTTTCCTTGGGAAGTCTTGTTTAATTAGTTTCTTTGGGTTTTTATGGTATGTTATGCTATTGGGATATGACAAAGGGAGTTGGAATAATAGTCCTCATGAGACGCACGGCCTGGAAAGCCATGTGGAGCTAGGGTCATGGTTCTAAAAGGCTCTCCCTGTCGGTGACGTGTTTGGAATATTGTCGCCAACTATATGGTCAAGTCACTCACCAACACTAGTTCCCTATTTGAGTTGTTTTGGGTCTCCTCTAACTTCTGAAATTTGTTTGAATCAAAAAAATTGGTTTTGAAAAATGGTTGTTTGAAATGACATGTTTAATTTGTAGATTATTGTAAAATAAGTTGGATGAATGACTTGTTTTTGGAAAATAATTTTTTTTCTTTTTCTTGGTGTTCCTATGGGTGCTCACATTTATAGTGGTCTGTTGGAATATGAACAGATGTATGATTTGGTGGATGGATGCCCAAGGTGGCATGAAAACATGCATGTTAGTGAGACTCTAAAGAATACCAATGGCGAGTGTTTAACCCATAAAACTCATTTTAAATCAAAGATGTATTCAAAAAGGGAAGTTTTTATGTTATGAATGCTTGTTTTCTTATGTTTAGATCTTGTCACCTAAGAGGTTTTTGATCTTGAGGATTTTATTTATTGAGTTGGCCTTGATTGGGTTATTGACTTTTCTAGTCTAGCGGTTATCCCCTTGAAGCGTCAATGGGTGATTATAGTGTGATTGATCAGTGTAAGGATTTCATTCTTGAGTTTCAAAATCTTGATTAACCTCTCTTTTATGTTCAATCAGACCCTTTTGTAGCAGAGGAGTGGATGTGAAAGATAAAAATGGACTTTAACCTCATTGAGTTTCCCGAGTCATTGAAGGATAAGTTTTCAACCTTCATGCGTGAAGGTTCTCTATGGATGTGGTGGAAGTCAGTGTCTTGGAACAAGCCCTATCAAGAGCTGAATTGGGAGCTTTTCAAGGCTTTGTTCATTTATCGGTATTTATCTAAGAAAGAAAGGGTGAGAAAGGGGATGGAAATGTGCTACCTACAAAGGGGTGATGGATCAGTGTTGGAGTATTTCCGTTGCTTTATGGACCTAGTCCCTTATAATTCAGGGTAATCCACTGATGACTCAATGAAGGCTCGGTGTTTCAGGCGGATCTCCATCCCGATATGCAGTCAAAGGTGTCAGTATCCAACCTAACTTCATTTGCCGATGCGGTGAAGAAATATTTTCATGTCGAAGTTGTGATGGCGAGAGTGCTCCAAGTAGTACTCCCTCCTTCAATTTCTAGGGGTATTGGTGAGGATTCTGGCATGGAGATGAGGAAGCGATTGAAAGTTGATGGATAAAGTCATGGAATCAAAAGGCCTCGGGATCTTTCATCAACCACTTCGGAGCAAGAGATCCTCATGTGTGATTAGTGTGGAAATTCGGGTCATAAAAAGTCATCATGTAAAAATGCTTTGAATCCCTACGAGGCTTGTGAATTTTTGGGTCACCTGCGGCAATTTTGTTAGGGTATTGCTAGAAAGTGTCACATAGGAAGTTCTTAGAAGTGATGTTCTGTAGGGTTTTTATTTAAAGTTTCTTTTGTAGGATTCCTTCTAGTGTAAGGGATCTCTTATCGTTGTAGGGGTACAAATGTTGTTTTGGGTTTTGAAATGTATTGGAATGTCTTGGGTCTTTTATGAACTTCAGTTTTCAATGCCAGCACGGTTTTTATTTTAAAATTTTTTCCTTTCTTTTTCAAAATCAAAAGATACATGTTTCTTATTAGGATTATGAGAACCTTACTGCACGGTAGGAGATGCTTCATCCATCATAGATCCAGCCAAAATGCCTTGAAGTGAAGTCGGCGCATAGTCAAGAACCCTGGGAAGATTTTAATAAGTTTGGTTATAGTTGTGTCTTTATCATTGCAGTTAGACAATTTTAGCATTTCTGTTGTGGCTTATCTGTCATTGTGAATTTCCTCTGGTCGCAAAGAGCACAATGGACTTATCCCTCACACAAAGTCAGTAATTGTGCCTTTTTTATGCGAGTTTCCAGTTAGAGTCCTTGTGTAGAATGCCCATGTGAATGGGGCGAGGTCTTGGTTTTTTATTCGTCCTTAGGTAAAAAGGGAGTTGGTCGTTTAAATGTTCTTGTTGTGTTTCTTTTAGCTTGAGTAAGTCTCGGTTCAGTTCTAAGCCTATTTTCCATTTCGTTGTGTATAGGTTGGTTCTTTATAGTGGGGAGACCCACCATCTCTTTGGGTTTTCTCTTAAATCGTTATCGGGTTCTAGTTGAATTCTTATAGTGGGGAGTCCGTTCAGACCTCTCCCCTGCTGGTGATCTGTTACGGGCAAAGAGGTTGAGTCCCATTGGTGGTTGATGGAATGTCCTTTGATTTAGAGGTTGGATCATGTTTATGTGGAATCCTTAGGTTTTGATCAATCGGCTAGATAGTGTTGTGGCTTTTCAGGGGCGGAAAGCGTTATGGTGGGGAGAATTGTCACACCCCGACCCATGTATTTGGGTTATTTTATTATTTTCATACCTTTAAATATTTTTGTTGGTGTTTAGGTTCATTCCCAGATTAATTTCATTGAGTTATATTAAAAAGTGTGCTTTTTAGTGTTGACGTCATCGGGCGCACGGGTGGAGCACAATTTGGAATCCACGCGACTTCGACCAGGTAACTGCACAACAGTCTATTTTTGGAAAATAAAAATATATAGATTCTGTAATTAAAAAAAACATTAATTGTGTAATTTAAAATTTTTATTGTCATTAAAAATTTAATTATTATTAAAATGATATGAATACCTTTATTATTTTTATTTTATCATTTTTATTATTTTTATTTTTATTAGTATTATTATTATTATTATTATTATTATTATTATTATTAATCAGTTTATTATTATTATTATTAGTAGTAGTAGTAAGTTATTACAAATTTTAATTAGTTTTTTTAGGTTGGTTTTACTTTTTTTAGGGTTTTTGAAAACCCTCTCTCCAATTAGATCCCCCCTTTCTCTGTGTTTGTGCGGCGGGACCCATCCCCCAGACACCGCCTCCTCCTCTGCGCACGACCTGTTGCACCCAGTAGCCCCCTCCTTTCATAGCAGAATCCCCCAGCGAGGATTTTTTTTTTAAATACGTTTTTTAAAAAAAAATATTTTTTAAAAAACGCCCAGGTTAAAAATATTTTTAAAATTGCCCCTCAAAGGCGGCAGGCGCGATGCCGCCTTTGCGTTTCGGGGCAAAGGCGGCATCGCGCCTGCCGCCTTTGGCCTTTACCCGAAAGGCGGCATCGCGGATGCCGCCTTCCCCCTAAAAAAAATTATTTTTTTTTTGAAAATTTTTATTTTTATTTTGTTTTGTTTTGTTTATATATATATAAATAAATAAAACAAAAATTTTCAGCAGAATTTCTCTGCTACTAAATATCCAGCGGTACTGCCATTACAGCAGTCTGGATTCTGACAGAAACCCTCACCCAGACCTCCCTTTTATAAGATGCCTTGCCCTGGAAATCATTCTGCATTTTCGATGTGGGATTCAGGTTCTCCCTTTCCTACGCAGTACATTCTGCATTTCCGATGTGAGATTCTGTTTCAAGTGCGTGACTTTGAAAGACAATAAAATATAAACTATAAGACCAATATAAATGAAATTTTAAATATTGATTAAACATATAAGAAATAGTTGAAAACAAAAAGAATTTCCTTAAAAATGATGATGCAAAATAATTTATAAGGTTTCAAAACCGCTTACCTGAAATTTAAAAAAGTTTCAAGTACGTAAATTTGAAAGACTATAAAATATAAAATATAAAACGAATATAATTGAAACTTTAAAGATTGATTAAAGATATAAGAAATAGTTTAAAACAAAAGGAATTTCATAAAAAAGGTTGATAGAAAATAATTTATAACCTCTCAAAACCGCTTACTTGAAATTTAAAAATGTTTCAAGCACGTGAATTTGAGTGACTATAAAATATAAACTATAGAACAAATATAATTGAAACATTAAACATTGATTAAACATATAATAAATAGTTGAAAACAAGAGGAATTTCATAAAAAATGTTAATGGAAAATAATTTATAAGCTCTCAAAACCGCCTACTTGAAACTTAAAAACGCTTCAAATACGTAAATTTGAACGAGTATAATTATATAAGTAATAATTAATAAGTAATAAGTAATAATTATAATGAATAATAATAATTAATATTTATATTACTTATTAATAATTAATAAATAATAATTACTAATTACTAACTAATTAATTATAATTATTAATTATATTACCAATTAACTAAATAATTAGTATATATATAATAATTAATAAGTAATAAGTAATAATTATTAATTATTAATTATAATAAATAATAATAATAATTAATATTTATATTACCAATTACTAATTAATAATTAATAATTAATAATTACTAATTAATTACTAATAATTATAATGAATAATAATAATAATTAATTACTAATAATTACAAATTAATTATTAATTAATTACTAATAATTATAATGAATAATAATAATAATTAATATTTATATTACTAATGAACTAATTAATAATTAATTTGTAATTAGTTAATTAGTAATATAAATATTAATTATTAATTAGTTAATTAGTAATATAAATATTAATTATTATTATTTATTATAATTATTAGTAATTAATTAGTTAATTGGTAATATAAATATTAATTATTATTATTCATTATATATGTAATAATTAATAAATAATTATTAATTAGTTAATTATTAATTAGTTAATTAATAATGATTAATTAATTACTAATAATTATTAATTAATTACTAATAATGATTAATTAATTACTAATAATTATTAGTTAATTATTATTAGTTAATTATTAATTAGTTAATTAATAATTATTAATTAATTATTAATTAGTTAATTATTAATAATTGTTAATTAGTTAATTATTAATTAATTATTAATTAGTTAATTATTAATTAATTACTAATAATTATTAATTAATTACTAATAATGATTAATTAATTATTAATTAGTTAATTATTAATAATTATTAATTAGTTAATTATTATTAATTACTAATTAATTATTAATTAGTTAATTATTAATTAGTTAATTATTAATTAATTACTAATAATTATTAATTAATTACTAATAATGATTAATTAATTACTAATAATTATTAGTTAATTATTATTAATTAACTAATTAATAATTAACTAATAATAATTAACTAATAATTATTAACTAATAATTATTAGTAATAATTAGTAATATAAATATTAATTAACTAATTAATAATTAATTAATAATTATTAATTAACTAATTAATAATTAACTAATAATAATTATTAATTAATTGTTAATTAACTAACTAATAATTAATTAACTAATTAATAATTATTAGTAATATAATTAATAATGATTAATTAATTATTAATTAATAATTATTAATGATTAATTAACTAATTTATAATTATTAATTAACTAATTATTAATTATTAATTAACTAATTAATAATTATTATTTAAGTAATTAATAATTATTAGTAATATAATTAATAATGATTAATTACTTATTAATTAATTATTAATTAATAATTACTAATTAATAATTAATAATGTTTAATTAATTATTAATTAATAATTATTAGTAATATAATTAATTATCATTTAGTTAATTAGTAATATAATTAATAATTGTAACTAATTAATTAGTAATTAGTAATTAGTAATTATTAATTATTAATTATTAATTAGTAATTGGTAATATAAATATTAATTATTATTATTATTTATTAAAATTAATAATTAATAATTATTACTTATTACTTATTAATTATTATATATATAATAATTATTTAGTTAATTGGTAATATAATTAATAATTATTACTAATTAATTAGTAATTATTAATTATTAATTATTAATTATTAATAAGTAATATAAATATTAATTATTATTATTCATTATAATTATTACTTATTACTTATTACTTATTACTTATATAATTATACTCGTTCAAATTTACGTATTTGAAGCGTTTTTAAGTTTCAAGTAGACGGTTTTGAGAGCTTATAAATTATTTTCCATTAACATTTTTTATGAAATTCCTTTTGTTTTCAACTATTTCTTATATGTTTAATCAATGTTTAAAGTTTCAATTATATTTGTTCTATAGTTTATATTTTATAGTCACTCAGTTTCACGTGCTTGAAACATTTTTAAATTTCAAGTAAGCGGTTTTGATAGGTTATAAATTATTTTCTATCAATCTTTTTTATGAAAATCCTTTTGTTTTCAACTATTTCTTATATCTTTAATCAATCTTTAAAGTTTCAATTATATTCGTTTTATATTTTATATTTTATAGTCTTTCAAATTCACGTACTTGAAACTTTTTTAAATTTCAGGTAAGCGGTTTTGAAACCATATAAATTATTTTGCATCATCATTTTTAAGGAAATTCTTTTTGTTTTCAACTATTTCTTATATGTTTAATCAATATTTAAAATTTCATTTATATTGGTCTTATAGTTTATATTTTATTGTCTTTCAAAGTCACGCACTTGAAACAGAATCTCACATCGGAAATGCAGAATGTACTGCGCAGGAAAGGGAGAACCTGAATCCCACATCGAAAATGCAGAATGATTTCCAGGGCAAGGCATCTTATAAAAGGGAGGTCTGGGTGAGGGTTTCTGTCAGAATCCAGACTGATGTAATGGCAGTACCGCTGGATATTTAGTAGCAGAGAAATTCTGCTGAAAATTTTTGTTTTATTTATTTATATATATATATATATATATATATATATATATAAACAAAACAAAAGAAAATAAAAATAAAAAATTTCAAAAAAAAATTAAAATTTTTTTAGGGGAAAGGCGGCATCGCGGATGCCGCCTTTCGGGTAAAGACCAAAGGCGGCAGGCGCGATGCCGCCTTTGCCCCGAAACGCAAAGGCGGCATCGCGCCTGCCGCCTTTGAGGGGCAGTTTTAAAAATATTTTTAACCTGGGCGTTTTTTACAAAATATTTTTTTTTAAAAACGTATTTAAAAAAAAATCCCCCAGCCGACTTCCCCTCTACACAGTGCGTGACTAACCCTCCCCTATCACTCCCTCTTCCACTTGCACTGGCACCGACGCAACCCGACGCTCTCCCTATTCCCGCAGTGTACCCCCCCCCCCTCGGACATCCTACTCCCAGCCAGCACCACCTCTAGCCCGTCGTCCTCCTATCCAACCTCCGACAGACTGCCCCCCCCCCCCCTAGTGCAATGCATTTCTGGTGCCCTCCCTGTCGGCAGTCGCCTTTCCGACATCGCCCGGCCAGTCCGGCCAACTTCCCAGCCGGTGTCGGACCTCCCTACAATGACCCCCCCACCCCCACCCCGATCGCACCCACTTCACTGTCGGCATCCTGTCCGACCAGCGGTCCACCTCCGAACACCACCTTTCGAGGGTGTGCGACTTATCTCTCGGGACCACTTGAGGTGTGTGTCAGTGTTCAACGTCGAAGTTGAGGCATTTTGAATCATCCCAGGTTGCGCCACCATTCAAGGTGAGGGTTTTATCCCCGCTGCTTGGTTTTTCATACTTTAATTGGGTTTTTTGTATGATTTTTGAGTCCTTAGTATTTAATCTGTAGTGTGATGGACCTTACTATGTGGTTTTGGACTCACATCATTTCATTTCATCTTGGTTTCAAGGTAGTCTTCCCCTTGCACGTACCTTTTTAATTTAAGATTCATTGTTTCATGATATTTTCACCTTCTATGCATTCTGAATTTTATTGTCTAGTCCCTTGAATAATTATATGGTGTGTAAAATTATAGTATATACCATGTTTCGAATTGAATTACTTTGTCTTGTTAAAAGTGTACACATTGCTTGTCTAATAAATTGTTCATTGACAATTCGCGCATGATTCATGATATTTTAAACATGGTTCAGCAACTGAAATAAATTTAAGGCATGCAGTTGATGTTTATACTTTGTTTTGTATTAAATAGAATTTTTTTTGATAAATATTTAATGCCTTGTGTTTATATATATATATATATATATATATATAAAATGCCTGGTTGGATTTTATGGGTTAAGTGTGATTTAAAAAATGGTGGATTTGGATTTATTAATGTGTCGGCATCATTCGAAATGTTGTTTTGGGGATTGCTTATATGATTTTCAAAATGATTTGAGATTTATAAATAAATGTGTTTCGGTTTTCAAGTTGTTTTGGTGTGTTTGAACCCCTGTATAAAAATGTGCATGTGTATGTTGGTAAATATGGGTTTTATGAAAAGTGTTTTAAATGATTTTAAATTAAAAGGACTAGTTGTGGCTTTTAAATTGGTTTGACGTGAAATATTGAATTGTTGCACGGTTGGCATGTTCGTGTAAAGTGGTTTTTTTTTAATGTGCAAAAGAAATGTTTTGAAGAATGTTTATAGATGTTTTGAGTGGAAACGGTGTGATTGACACCACTTTTGAAAAGTGTTTGCATTTTGAGATAAGGTTTTGTTTGTGAATGTTTAAGGGACCCTCTGGCCATTTTGTGAAATTTGTGAAAAGTGTTTAGTATGAAAACCCTTGTTGGGTGTTTCTCATGCCTCAATTGCATGCAATGGGTGAGAGGTCCTTGTTGGGGATTCTCAGGATCCATTTTTAGGGTTCTTTACATGGAGGTCTTTATAATTGTTTTATTTTAAGGCATGAGAATGGTATAAGGTGAGACTCAGGGTAATACCTGTTGTACATTATTATTATTATTATTATACATAATGTGATTGGATGCTCAGATGGCATCATTTGCCTCACCCCCTTTCTAAATACTTGATGCATGGGAATCTGGAATATTGAGAGAATAGTTTGAGAATGATTGTTGCACTGGTAAGTTATGGTACAGACCAGTGGCCTATAGTAGGTGGATGTATTGGGTTTATTTCTATGGGATTTTCCCTCAGCGTACGAGAGAAAGGATGGCCAATCATTTTGAGCATTTTGATTTCATAGTGTGTGACATGTCAACGAGGATGAGGTCTTACATATTGGTGTCTTCTGGATTATTCTTGATCTCCTAGGTTCACCCATGTATTTTGGATTTCAGTTTCCCAGAGTGATGAATATGGTTACCGTATGTATATCTACATTTCCCTTATTGGGTGATTGTTATTGTGCATTTTTTGTGTATTGTTTTCTTGGAAAGTGGTGAGCTGGTTTTTATTAGGTTTTCTAGAAATGGTTTTCTAATGAAAGTGTTTTATCCTCTTTGTACAAATATGAAAATGTAAACATCACTTTCCCTTTGAAAATGTCATTGTCGCTAATAAAAATAATCTAGATTTGAAAATTGTTAAGTGAAATGGTTCATAATTTTCATTTAAGTATAGTAGTTAAAAAAACCTATTTTTTTTAGAAATTGTAGTTCAAACTTGAAATGGTGTTTCTTTTATTTTAATGGTAGTGCATTGGGGAATAGATATCAGGTTAGCCTAATGAGTTTTAAAACTCATTTCTATAGTTCTTTTCTATTTTTAGTTCTTGTGCAAGCTCTAGCTTGGGTGTTCTCACCTTGGGAAAATTTTGATCATTGAGTTGGGGAGTGACCTGTGGAGTCACACAGAGATAGTGTTTTCCCATTCGATTAGGTTTTATTTCCTTTAGTTTCTATTTAGTAGTTTTATTTATTTTATTTACTCTGAAATTCTCTTTATTATTTCCTCTGCTTTTATTTATTTGTATTGGGAGAAATCATTCCCATCATCTCTGTCGATTCACTGGCACTTGTCGCTAGCCCGAGAAGATCAGGAACACCTCTCGGGCATTGTCGTGGATCGGCTTAGGTGACCAGTTCAAGGTCGACCCGGGTTAGTTCATGACAAAATGGTATCAGAGGTAGGTCAGCTCTTAGCAGACCGCTCTTTTCAAAGCACCCTTTGTTATTTGGTATGTCACAGTAGATGGAGTATGATTTTTAGGACTCGAGGGGTAGGTGCGGGAAGAGCGTCGTGAACTCTTTCTCATTTTGATCCTTAGGTTTCCATGGGAAGTCTGGTTTAATTAGTTTCTTTGGGTTTTCAAGGTATGTTTTGTGATTGGGATATGACAAAGGGAGTTGGACTAATAGTCCTCATGAGTTTCTCATCTAAGAAATCCATGTGGAGATAGGGGCATGGTCCTAAAAGGCTCTCTATTTCAGTGACGCGTTTAGCATATGTCTGCCAACCATATGGTCAAGTCACCCACCGACACTAGTTCCCTATTTGAGTTTTTTTGGGTCTCCTATGACTTTTGAAAGTTTTTTGAATCAGAAAAATTGGTTTTGAAAAATGGTTGTTTAAAATGACATGTTTAATTTTGTAGATTATTGTAAAATAAGTGAGATGAATAATTTGTTTTTGGAAAATAAAGTTTTTTTGTTCTTTCCTTGGTGTTCTTATAGGTACTCACATGCATAGTGGTATGTCGGAATATGAATGAATGTATGGTTTGGTTGATGGATTCCCGGGGTGGCACAAAAACATGCATGTGAGTGAGACTCTAAATAATACCAATGGTGAGTGTTTAACCCACCAAACTTGTTTTAAATCAAAGATTTTTTCAAAAAGGGGACTTTTGATTTTATGATATCTTGTTTTCTTTTGTTTAAAACTTGTCACGTATACAATGTTTGATCTTGATGATTTTATTTATTGAGTTGGCCTTGTTTGAGATCTTGACTTTTCTTGTACAACAGTTATCCCCTTGAAGCTTTGATGGGTGATCGTAGTTATATTGATCAACCTGAGGATTTTATGCTTGAGTTTAGAAAACTAAATTCTCCTCTCTTTTATGGTCAAGCAGATCCTTCCGTAGCGGAGGAGTGGATGCGAAAGATCAAAAGGGACTTTAACCTCTTTGAGTTGCCCAAGTCATTGAATGTCAAGTTTTCAACCTTCATGCTTGACCTAGTCCCTTATGATTCAAGTTATTCCACAGATGACCCCATGAAGGCTCGGCGTTTTGAGGCGAGTCACCGTCCCAATCTACAGTTGAAGGTGTCAGCATCCAACCTAACTTTGTTTGTCGATGTGGTGAGGCAAGTTTTTCATGTCGAAGCTGTGATGGTGAGAGTGCTCAAAGTAGTCCTCCCTCCTTCAATTTCTAGGGGTAGTGGTGAGGATTTTGGTAAGGAGATGAGGAAGTTATTGAAAGTTGATGGAGAAAGTTGTGGAATCAAAAGGCATCGGGATATTTCATTAACCTCTTCAGAGCAATAGATCCTCATGTGTTATCAGTGTAGCAATTCGAGTCATAAAAATTCACCGTGTAAAAATGCCCTGAAGCCCTGATAGGCTTGTGGATGTTTAGGTCACCTATGGTGATTTTGTCGGGGAATTTCTAGAAAGCGTCACAGAGGAAGTTCTCAGAAGTGATGTTCTGTAGGGTTTTTGTTTAAATATTCTTTTGTAGGTTTCCTTCTAGTGTAAGGGATCTCTTTTCATTGCAGGGGTACATATGTTGTTTTGGGTTTTGAAATGTATGGGAATGTCGTGAGTCTTTGATGAACTTCGGTTTTCAATGCCAGTGTGGTTTTCATTTCAAAATTGTGTCCTTTATTTTTTTCAAATCAAAAGATGCATCTTTTTTATTAGGATTATCAAAACCTGACTATGAGGAAGGAGACGCTTCATCCATCATAGCTCCTATCAAAAGGCCTCGAAGTGAATCCAGTGCATAGTCAGAAACCCTGGGGGGATTTTAAGAAGTTTGGTTAAGGTTGTGTCTCTATCGTTGCAGTGAGATAGTTTTAAAGTTTCTATTGTGTCTTCTCTGTTGTTGTGAATTTCCTCTAGTCGAAAAGACTGCGATGGACTTATCCCTCACACAATGTTAGTAATTGTGCCTTTTTGGATAAGAGTTTCCAGTTAGTGTCATTGTATGGACCGCCCATGTGAATCGGGTGAGGTCTTGGTTTTTTATTTATCCTTAGGTAAAAAGGGAGTTTGTAGTTTAATTATTCCTATTGTGTTTCTTTTATCTTGAGTAAGGTGTGGTTCGGTTCTAAGTAGGTTTTCCATTTGGCCGTGTAAAGGCTGGTTCATTATGGTGGGGAGACCCACCATATCTTTGGGTTTTCTCTTAATTTGTTATCGGGTGCTAGTTGAATTCTTATTGAGCGGAGTCTGTTCAGAGCTCCCCTCTACTCGTGATCTGTTTTGGGCAATGAGGTTGAGTCTCATTGGTGGTTGATGGAATGTCCTTGGATTTAGAGGTTGAATCGTGTTTATGTAGAATCCTTAGGTGTTAATCGATCAGATGGATAGTGTTGTGGCTTTCCGAGTGCGGAAAGTATTGTGGTGGGGAGAATTGTCACACCCAAACCCATGTATTTGGATTATTTTATTATTTTCTTACCTTTAAATATTTTTTTTGGGATTCGGGTTCAGTCCTGGATTAATTTCATTGAGTTATATTAAAAAGTACGCTTTTGGTGTTGATGTTGTCGGGCGCATGGGTGGAGCGCGATTTGAAAGCCATGTGGCTACGCCCAGGAAACTGTGTGATCGTCAGTTTTTGGAAAATGAATGTAAATAAATTTTTTAATTATAACAAACATTAATTGTCTAATTTAAAATTTTTATTGTCGTTAAAAATTTAATTATTATTAAAATGATATGAATACCTTTATTGTTTTTATTTTAAAAATATGATTTTTTTTATTTTTATTATTATTATTATTATTATTCTATTTTTATTATTAATCATTTTAATGTTATTATTATTATTATTATTATTATTATTAAGTTATTAAAAAATTTAATTAGTTTTTTAGGTTGGTTTTTACTTTTTTTAGGGTTTCTGAAAACCCTCACTCCAATTACCCCCCCCCCCCCCCCCCACTTCTCTGAGTGTGTGCGGCGTGACCCATCCCCCAAACACCGCCTCCACCTCTACACACGACCCGTTGCACCCAGTGGCCTCCTCCATTCGCAGTAGCATCCCCTGGTCGGATTCCCCTCTATGTAGCACGCGACTGACCCTCCCCTATAACTCCCTCTTTCGCTTGCACCGGCACCACCGTGGCCCGACACTCTCCCTACTCCCAGCGACGCAGCCCCCCCTCGGACCTCCTGCTCTTGGTTGGTGTAGCTCCCTCTGCCACCTCTGGACCATCCTCCTCTTATCCAGCCTTCGAACGACCCCCCCCCCCTGCTGAAATGATTTTCTGGCACCCTCCCTGTTGGTGGTCCCCTTACCGATGTCGCCTGGCTAGTCCATCCAGCTTCCCCGCTGGCGCCGGACCACCCTCTGATGACCCCACCCCCGGTCGCGACTGCTTCACTGCCGACGACCTGTCTAGCCAGTGGTCCACCTTAGACCACCCCCTTCCAGGGGTATGCGACTTGTCTCTCAGGACCACTTGAGGTGTGTGTTGGTGTTCGCCGTCAAAGTTGTGGCATTTTGAATCATCTTGGGTTGCGCCACCATTCAAGGTGAAGGTTTTTGCCCCACCTCTTGGTTTTTCATACTTTAATTAGGGTTTTTGTATGTGTTTTGAGTCCTTGGTTTTTAATTTGTAGGGTGTTGGACCTTACCACATGGCACGATGTTTCGTTTCATCATGGTTTTGAGGTAGGCATCCCCTTTCACGCACCTTTTTAATTTAAGATTCATTTTTTATGATATTTGCACCTTCTATACATTCTGAATTTTATTGTCTGGTCCCTTGAATAAGTATATAGTGTGTAGAATTATAGAATATACAATTTTTTGTGTTGAACTGCTGTGTCTTGTTAAAAGTGTACACATTTCTTGTCTAATAAATTGTTCATTGACAATTCACACATGATTCATGATATTTTAAACATGGTTCAACAATTGAAATAAAGTTAAGGCATGTAATTGATGTTTATACTTTGTTTTGTATTAAATAGAAATTGTTTTGATAAATATTTAATGCCTTGTGTTTATATATATATATATAATGCCTGGTTGGATTTTATGTTGGATTTAACAAATGGTGGATTTAGATTTATTAATGTGTCTGCCTCATGCAAAATGTTGTTTTGGGGATTCCTTATATGGTTTTTGAAATGATTTGAGATTTATAAAGAAATGTGTTTCATTTTTCATGGTGTTTTGGTGTATTTTCACCCCTTTATAAAAAAGTGCATGTGTATGTTGGTAAACATGGGTTTTGTGAAAAGTGTTTTAAATTATTTTAAATTAAAACGAGTAGTTGTGGCTTTTAAATCAGTTTGACGTGGAATACTGAATTGTTTCCCGGTTGGCATGTTCGTGTAAAGTGGTTTTGTTTGAATGTGCGAAAGAAATGTTTTGAAGAATGTTTATAAATGTTTTGAGTTGAAACAATGTGCTTGACACCACTTTTGAAAAGTGTTTTCATTTGGAGATAATGTTTTGTTTGTGAATATTTAAGGGCCCGTTTGGCCATTTCGTGAAATTTGTGAAAAATGATTATTATGAAAACCCTCGTTGGGTGTTTCTCATGCCTCGATTGCATGCAATGGGTGGGAGGTCCTTGTTGGGTATTCTCAGGATCCATTGTTAGGGTTCTTTAGTTGGAGCTCTTTATAATTGTTTTATTTTAAGGCATGAGAATGGTCTTAGGGGAGACTCAGGGTGAGACCTATTGTGTATTATTATTGTTATTATATATACTATGATTGGATGCTCGGATGGCTTCGGTTGGATCACCCCCTTCCTAAATACTTGAGACATGGGAATCTGGAATATTAAGAGAATATTCTGAGAAAGATTCTTGCACTGGTAGGTTATGGTACAGACCAATGACCCTTAGTAGGTGGATGTATTGGGTTTATTGTTATGGGATTTTCCCTCAGCCTGAATGAGAAAGGATGGTCGAGCATTTTGAGTGTTATTTCATTGTATGTGACATGTCAATGAGGATGAGGTCTCGTGTATTGGTGTCTTCTAAATTATTCTTGATCTCCTAGGTTCACCCGTATCTTTTGGCTTTCAGTTGCACGCAATGATGAATATGGTGCTCGTATGTATATCTACATTGCCCTTATTTTGTGATTGCTATTGTGCATTTTTGTTTATTGTTTTCTTGGAATGTTGTGAGCTGGTTTTGATTAGGTTTTCTAAAAATTGTTTTCAAATGAAAGTGTTTTATCCTCTTTGTACAAATATGAAAAATGTAAACATCACTTTCTCTTTGAAAATGTCATTGCCACTAATGAAAAGAATCTAGATTTGAAAATGGTTAAGGGAAATGGTTCGTACATTGATTTTAATAAATGTATTTAGAAAAACCTATTTTTTATAAATTGTAGTTCAAACATGAAATGGTGTTTATTTTATTTTAAAGGTAGTGCATTGGGGAATAGATATCGGGCTAGCCTACTGAATTTTAATACTCATGTCTATAGTTCTTTTATGTTTTTAGTTCTTGTGAAGGCTCTATCTTTAGTGCAATCACCTTGGCCAACGTTTGATCGTTGAGTTGGGGAGTGACCCATGGGGTCATACGAAGATAGTGTTTTCCCTTTCGGTTAGTTTTTATTTCCTTCGGTTCATGTTTAGTCATTTAATTTGGTTTATTTACTCTAAGGTTCTCATTATTATTTCCTTTGCTTTTATTTGTTTGTATTGGGTGAAATCGTTCCCATTATCTCTGTCGATGCCCTAGAACTTGTCACCAGTCCGGGAGGATTGGGAACGCCTCTCGAGCCTTGTCATGGATCGACTCAGGTGACCAGTTCAAGGTCGACCCTAGTTGGTTTGTGACAAGAATAGACCTGTCAGTAGAGATTATGCATGTTTTAGTGTCATCGGATATTTCTATTCGTGAGCATGTGTCATGGTACTTAGACTTCAAGATTATCACTAATGCATGTCATGACTTGTACACCTAGATTTTCTTAATAAAACTATGATGACATGTGTTTGCGGCGAATTAGGGTATGTTGGTTGTGTCACGATTGACATGTCATTAACGGATAAGTGAGGGAAGGATTTTTCCCTTCCAATTTTATGGATGTTGATATCTTGGCCCATTTATTGGAATAGAACCATCGCATTAAATTCCATGGTCATGGTGTAACGACATGTTTATTTCAGATAGTCAAAGAAAGACATGTTGAACAAATAGGTTGGTGAAATGGATGTGCAACCTACTTGATAAGATATTGTGATAATGATATTATATTACACAGTGAGTGTTCATATATGGTTTTCATCATTGCAACATTAAGTTCTTTCTCTTGAGTACTTTGACCCATTGCTAGACATTAATCTTGGACTTTAGGCATGTCCACCAGATTCCAACGAGAAAGAATTAAAGAGGGTCGCATACTTTGTGTTACTGATGATCTCGATTAAATTCTATTTGAATTTAATTAATTGAATAAATATTATTCCCAAGAGTGAGTGATAATTTTATTCATGTTTAATTGATCGCAAATGTTTATTAATGAATGAAATATTTAAAGTAAATATTCATTTGGGTGTTCAAAAAATGCTAGAGGAGTTAGAACGAACCAAGACCGTGTCTGGTGACAAATATTAAATAACAAAACGATTAAATAATAATTGTTATTGTGAAAGTTGGTGCACGCCAAAAAATAATAATATTATTATTATGTGGCATTGAGTTTATTAAATGTTATTATATTATTTAAGGGTCAACATGAAATTAAATAATTATTTTAATGTAAACCCTAGCTTTATAAATAGAAAGTTATGTCTATTATGTAGGGTGTGAAAAAATCGATCGGTGCAATCGAAATAAAGAATTGTTGTGCACCATGAATTCTCTCTCGACTCCTCTTTCTCTCTCTCTCTCAAGGAGGAATGTAAAATAAATTCCCTTAATACCAAAAGACGAATGATCAACACAAACAGCACAAGACAATCTATTCAGCGCGCTAGCATCCAGAGATCGATTAACATTTCTTGAAGATAGAAGGAGCGCATGTGGATCACCGTTAAAGGGATTATATCCTTGGAACCTCACAACACAATGAAGGAAATAGGAAAGGGTCTTTTTGGATGATCAACATTCACATCATAGAAAGATCTTAAGTCCAGGTATTCCTTTCTTCAGATATTAAATAAATTAATTATAAGTTCGACGTACAAGATCTTCACTCATAGTTTTGGGCAACTCGAATATTAAAAGAAATTTTAATATATCGCTCACCACTACGCGCTTCCGTTGCCCTCAGAACTGATCTAAATTTCTAGTGCATATAAATTCCCAATGAGAATTCACGGTGGAAATTTTCAGCAACAATACCCAATTGAAACTCCGGATATAAATTCTCACTAAAAACTGCCAGTGGCAATTTAGTGGGAATTTTTACTAGGGATCTCTTGTGGGAAATTCTGATTGAATTTTACACTAGAAATTATTAGTGGAAATTCACACTGGGGATTCCTAGTTGAAAATCCCATTGGAAATTTTTGGTCGAAATTCACGCCGGAAATTGATAGTCACACTAGAAATCATTTGAAAATTCTCATTGGAAATTCTCCTTGGAAATAGGGCCAGTGGAAATTATCGGTGGATGTATCACAATGAAATTTGCTAGGAAATTAATATAAAAATTTACAATGGAAATCAATTGGAAATTCTTGGTGTGAATTCAAATTGGAAATTACAAGTGTGAATTCAAATTGGAAATTACTGGTGACAATTCTCATAATTGCAACTGGAAAACAAGGAGAACTTCCACTTGAAATTGCCATTTGAACTTACCATCGGAGGAGTTTGATGAAGTAGAGGATGCCCTATCCCTCTGCGGTCTCCCCATTTACGGCGCTGCCGCCGACGATGATGACAGTTTTGTTTCGCCGTCTTCAAACCACGACCTCTTCGAGTTCAGCAGCGGGGAGGTGTCCTCCATCTTCGGGAACACTTTTCTGACAATCAACATTGTTTTCAGCAGCAAGGACATCGCACGAACAAATCCTCCCCCTCGGAGATCCCCTACCATGTCAAGCGAGAGTCCTGGACAAGTCTCAAAAAAGACCAGCCTCCCCCACCAGATTCCAGTGAACTCCCTTCCACCTCCGGCGTCCAAGGAAATGGGAGATTCGCTGCCGTCGAAATCTTCATCCTTACTATCCGACTCGGGGAAGTATCTCCTGCCGCTGGGACAGTCATCCACGAAACCTCATCAACGCTCGTCGTTGATCGGCCCTGCGAAGGCTCCGCAGGAGATGGATATCGGCGAGATCAGAGGCCGGCAGGGGTGCCTCCCCGGTCCGGCGATGGTGCGTCGATTGATCGGTGAGGAGGAGAAGGTCACCGTCGTTGGGCGGAGCCAGGGGAATAGCGTGTGGGGGGGACTGGCGAAGGCCCTGGGCTACGGGATTTTAGATTAGAACACCGCTGTGAAAATGACAATGAGTTGTGTCTCGCCCGTCTAATGACGGCAACACTTGGGCGGACGGTCGTTAGTCACCGACCTCACACGTGATTGGTGACTTCCACAAAGCCCACATTTTCAGTAGTACTTTCACTTTAAATGTTACTTTTTTATAAAATCAGAGAATTGGATTTTATGTACATATATAGGATGATGATTTGAATTAATGTACATGCACAGAAGGACATATATGTAGACACACTGATACATACATATATTGTCAAATTATTCCATTGATTGATTACATTTAACCATTAAAACTACACAAATTTTCCCCCTTTACATGTACAATAGACTATCAAATAAAACCAAAATTTATATCATTTGTAATGTGAGATAAAATTTATATAAAAATAAAAAATTTAAGAAATTTTTAACATTGAATGTTTACAAATGAAACATATCTCACCCTGAGATAAATTTCAAAAAAATGTAAACAACCATAGTGAAACAAATAAATATATAAAAGGTATGAGGGAATAAAATACACACACAATCAGAAATAAAGGGAGTCTCGACCTAACTATGAATGATGTGGTAGAACCCTAGTCCCAAACACTGATACTAACCATCGTCTGGGATCACCATCACCCATCACTGATAAGATCTACCAACCCCAAGCCTGCCAAAGTCGCCATCTAACTATCTATCATCTATATAAGACACAATACATGCTGACAAATCTCATACAGGGTTGAGTATATACATACCCAATAAGACGCCTCAAAAACCAAAGGATGAAATAATAAAAATTAACAATCACATCAACTCACAAGAATGAAGAAGAAACCTGACAAATAGATATGCTCATAGAAGAAACCGAATGGAGGGAGGGAGGGAGGGAGCGAGAGATAGAGAGAGAGAGATGAATCTCTCAATCTTCATAGCCAACTAAGGATGATGAGTCCGTATATAACTCCAAGTTTCACTGCTTCCATAATTTCAATAGCCCAACATAAACCTCACCAAACACAAGTTCCCCATGCCACGTTGATGGCACGCCGCGACTGAGGGGGTACTGACCCCAAGAGGTTGGAGGACACACGCCTCACCTACGCTCGATGAAGAGGGGGTTCCACTCTACAAATAGAAGACCCACACACTAGGGTGAGTATTGGGGGTTGCTAATCCTACCTGTATAGGAATTGGGGGACCTATTCCCTGACCTATACACGCCGTTAAGGGGGTTTCCAACCCTGATGTCGCTCTGAAGATCACACTCGAATCTAAACATCAACCAGTCATGCTAGAAAAAGAAAACCCCACATGCCACCTCACATCATATCTATGATATCAAAATAAGGGTCACCATTGCATTCTACATATAATTATCCTTCAAAAGTTGTAACATCCCAAACCTGGTTCACTCATAAGTAACCAAACTCGGCTGGTCACATGACCCCAAGCGCGCCTCCCCATACGCCAGAGGCTTCCGATTAGTAGTGAGGGTCTATGATGGTACAGTGGGAGACTATACCCTCATGATCAGAATGTTGTACAATGGTATATAATAACAGTAAGCCACCAAAACAATATAATGAATAAACTGCAAAAGTATACATCATCTTGATATAATAATAAGCAAGCACATAATCAATATCAAATACAAAATAATGATCCTGTCATGAAATATATAAAAGGGGATATAAATGGGATACAGAGGCACAAGGATAGACAACATGTTATAAAAAAGACAAAAAAACAAAATTGGTCACCAATAGCATCACAACCATACGCTCAGTCCTTTGGTCCCATACTCCATCCTAGTACAAAAGTCAAGCATTCAAAGCTAGATGTTTCCCTTTGTCCCTACTTGCTTCCATAAGATTTGTTTGGGTGCCAACCAGTGATCCAAATAGGGTGTGAGGTATACCCAATAGGTCACCAACAACGGTGTCTAGTAAAATTCAACTGGTGCATATAAAATAAGCAGTGTTCATGAATAACAATGTAAGCAGAGACATAAATTGTAAATGAGTTGGCACTTGTTCCTAAAGGATACCAAGATGACACTACCTGCTTTGGCCAAAGCTGTGAGAGATCTGAACATGTGACTATATGTATATATGTATATATATATATATGTTCTATATACATAGTGATATATATATATATATAGATACTACTACTAAACATGACTCTATGTGTGACTCATGTGCCCGGGGATAGTCATAAGAGTCTCGCAGAAAGTCTAGGGATGTCATGCCCTGGTGTAATAAGTCATATGGGTCGTCATGCCTATGTATCAAAATATGGGTTTCCATTCCCAATTATCACATTTAATTAAGGAATCCATGCTCGTATATCACATTTAATTGAGGATGCCATGCCTGAGTATCACATTTCATTAGGGATGCCCTACCCGAGTATCATATGTATGTGGGTCACCATGTCCGAGTATCACATTTCATTATGGATTCCATACCTGAGTATCACATTTCATTGGGGACTCCATGCCTGAGTATCACATGTACATGGGTCACGATGCTCAAATATCACAAATAAATAGGGTGCCTTGCTCGAGCATCAAATTTAATTATAGAGGTAAATCATGCTTTAACACAATCCAAATATTGAATTACAACTCATTTAACATACCATTTACTAAGGGGAATATCCCATATTCATATGAAAGTCACATGAAGTGATTGTACCACTCACTCCCATATAATTCAAGGTAGTTATTTATTTAGGTATAATGCCAATACCACTTAAAAGTTGGTTTGGCCATATAAACATTTAATAATTAAATGGGAATTGCATAAGCACACCCTAAGGGGTGGAACTTGTCAGAGGTTCCATCCTCCACTGAGTACAGGGGTGTTCAATGGAATACCTAACATGGATAACAACTTGGATTAAATAAAATTATAGTTTTAAGGAAATGCATATAAATTCTGGTGTGTGGCATAATGATGCATGATATAAAACCACTTAGATTTAGGGGAAAAAATACTAGACCACCTACCTTAGGTTGGTAGATGAACCCTTGTCTGTTATAGACATCATATTCCAAGTAGAATGATAAAAATCGGCCAAATAGACAAATTACCTGAAAATAGGGAATATTATCTTGCACCAAAATAGCAACGAAGATGTTGAGATAAACGAATGAAAGAGAGAAGAGGATTGGAGGGCTTACCATTAGTTATCCAACACAACCGATGATGAAGGAGTTATAGCTTGGATGAAGAACCTAGCTCAAAGCCTAGGTTGGAACCATGGGAGAGCTCCAAGCAGTTGTGCATACAAATGGGGGAAGAAAGGTGGGTAAAAATATTAAATGAAGGTAGGAGAAAATGGGGATTTCATCATTATTTTAAGAGTGCATAGTTTGGACACACGGTTAGGCCAAATCATGTGACCTTACTACCTAAGTGGAACTAAGGGTGTGGGATAGACACACAATTTGAGAAAACCATGTGCAACATGCATGCCTTACCATGATCCCCTTTTCAATTATAAGTATGGTTGTGCATCTTGGGTGTATCGGTTTTAAAAAATCATGTGGCCCTTGACAATTCCCTGGATCCCCCCTCATGGTTTTAATTGACCACGTGGTTTGGGCTACATGGTTTAAACAAACCATGCGACCCATCGGTTTCTTTCAATGTTTGGGGATCCGGGCTCCGAACAAGCTCCATACACCCCCAAAAAGCCCTTTATTCCCTTGGTCACTACTATAAGGATAAAAATAAGGGTTTAAACTAGAAATTAAAGGGTCTATAACTCATATGAAAAAAAGTAATCTTATAGTCTCCCCTATTTAAAACAACTCATCCCTAAGTTGTCCTTCCGAGGGTAGTAAATGATCATCAATGAATAGTTCCAACCACTGAGCACATATGTCAGCATCCCTCTCCTAAGTATTATCTTGTACACGACTGTACTTCCATAACACCCGTACTATAGGAACTGACCTATCTCGTAGAGCCTTCATTCTCTGATCAATCATCCAGATAATATATTCCTCAAAGTAAGCACCAACTTCCAATTCAACATCCTCAGGATCAAAAGTATGATATGAGTATGAAAAGTAATATCAAAGCTGAGATACATGGAAGATGTCTTGCATGACCCAGTACCTTTGAGGTAAGGCTAAAAAATAGTCTATTGGCCTAACTCTCTACAATATCTCAAAAGGCCGGATGTAATGATGGGATGGCTTACTTTGTCTCTGAATTCGTCTATGACCCAACCTAGGTGAAACTCATGAAAAGACTCGATGTCCCACCTCAAAACATAGAGGTCGGCAGTTACCGTCAACAAAATATGTCTACTTATAATGAGTTGTAGACATATGCTTCTAGATAAGTTGTACCAGCTTCAACGTCTCCTAGATGAGATGAGGTCTCAGTAGTGTTGCCTCACCTGCCTCTAGCCAGTATAAAGGTGAACAATATGACCTACTGTATAGGGCCTCATATGGATCCATCTATATAGTTTCTTAAAATGATGTTTTAATATGAAAACTCGGAAATAGGTAGATTCTTCTCCAAAGAACCTCCAAAATCAAAGACACATTCTTGGAGCTTGTCCTCTAATATATGAATCATACACATAGATTTTCTATCTGAATATGGGTGGAAGGTTGTGCCTAGAAACACATGTGTGCTGAGTACCCTTTGCAACCCTTTCCAAAACCATGTTGTAAACTCAACATCCATGTCTGATATGATATAATATGGAATTTCATGAAGTTATATGATCTCTCAGATGTAAAGCCTCCCAATCTCATCCTTGGAAATGGTTTCTCTAATATGGATGAAGTGGGTGACCCTGTTCAGCTGGTCAATAATTACCCATACAACTTCACTACCTCAAGGTGACCTAGGAAAACCCATCATGAAGTCCATGGTGATGTCGTCCCATTTTCATTTAGGAATGGGTAGTGTATTAAAAAAATCCCTATTGGCCTCTAGTGTTTGTATTCACCAACAAGCAAGTGGAATTCCAAGAAATAAAACATGATATATATCACTTTATCACCGACCACCAATATTGGCAGTGTAAGTCACAATGCATCTTGGTGACATTGAGATGTATTTCCAAAATTGAGGTATGAGACTCTCACATAAACTCCTCCTATATTTTTTTATGAACTAGATGCATCCATGAATGCACAAAAACTTATCCCCGTCAAAATCCTAACTAGGTAGTGGGTCCTCGCTCGAAACACTCTCCAGTGGGGCCAAGAATTTAGGATAAAAAAACTAACTCATCTTCACTAATTCCATAAGAGAAGATCTCACTAATAAGGATATAAGGATAGGCTGCCTGGTATGATCATGTACCTCTATGTGCATCTCAAAAAATAGGGCAATCAACTGCCACTCACTACATTCCTTATGTATTGCTTATGTATGAGTCTTCCAACTTAGTGCATCAACAATGGAATTACCCTTACCAAGCATATAAATAAGCTCAAAATTGTAGGAATGTAGGTATTAAACCCACACACACTAACTAATATTTAATTCATCAATGTGTAAATATGTATTTGAGACCTTTGTGGTCAGTATACACAAAACAAATTCTCTCCCAAATGATAGTATCACTGACAACACAAGGTGTTAACTATAACTTCTAGTTCAAGATCATGCATCGGGTAATTCCTCCCATGTGGCCTCAACTAATGATACCTTTAAGACATAACTTAATATTCCTACATGAGAACTTCTCCTACCCAGATTCTTGATGCATCACAATAAACTATATAGATTCTTCCCAGATCTGGACGAATCAGGATCAGTGCTGAATTCAGTATTCCTTTCAACTCTTGAAAGGTTTCATCACATGCTTCAAACCATAAGAACTCACACACTTCTTATTAAATCCCATGAGAGGCATTTATAGATGTGATAAGTCCTGAATGAAGAACCTTTAGAAGTCATCCAGTCCTAAGAAACTCCATACATCGAAGAAATTCTTGGGATTTTCCCATGATACTATGACTCTCACATTATTTAGGTCAACAATTACTCCTACCTCTGAGATGATGTGACCTAATAAGTGAATTTAATTGATCTAAAAGTGGAATTTAGTGATCTTATCATACAATTTGTTCTCTCACAGTGTTTCCAACAAGATCTCAAGATGTTTCTCATGGTTGTGTCGAGTATGAGAATACGCCAAGATGTTTTCCATGAATACTACCACAAATGAATCCATATACAGGTGGAAAACCCAATTCATTAGATCCATGAAAACTGTAGGCATGTTCATTAAACTAGATGACATAACCAGATACTCATAAAGACCATACCTGGTACAAATAATTGTATGTGATATATCCTAAGGTCCAACTCATACTTGATGATGGACCAACCTCAAGTAAATCTTGGAGATAACCCCCACTCCTCAGAGCTATTCAAAGTGGTAATCAATACGTGTAATTGGATACTAGTTCATAACCATAAGCTGGTTTAACATATGGTAATCCAAACAAAGCTTGAGGGTACCATTCACTTTTTTGTTGAAAAGGACTAGTGAACCCCAGGGGGAAGTACTAGGTTGTATAAAACCATTATCTTCCAAATCATCTATCTTCATCTTAAGTTCTTGGAGATCAGTAGGTGCCATCCTTCAGGGAGGGATAGACACTAGTTCCACATCTGGAACTAGATCAATAGTGAACTCTACCTCTCCTATAGGATGTAATTTAGAAAATTCATAAGGGAAGATGTACTAGTAATGATCCACAATAGGAGGGAATTCCATACATCACATTCCCTAATCACTCATAAAGAGACAAGATATCTAGGTTGTCACTCCACCCAACCCATAGTGCCCTTGTTCTTCTCGATTCACATAGACATCCCATTTACCCTTATTAATTAAGGTACCATACTCGAGTGATGTGAAGGACACCCTCCAGTGATAGAAATCGATGTAAGAATAGTAAGATACCAACCAATCTATTCTGAGTATGACATCAAAAACCTTCATCTCAAGGACAAAGAGTTTCCATAAAAAAATAAAACCACCAATCTCAAGGGGGAATTACTTACACTAGTGCATGCTCTCAGATCGAATCCCCAATAGTGCATCAAGCGTCATCATGCCACAAAAGTTTTCTGTCTCCAAGGCCAGACTTTCCATAATTTATATAGATATAAAAGAGTTAAAAATTCCTATATCAAATAAGGAAGATACTGAAGTAGAGGATACTAGAATAGTACCTCTAATTGTAGATGGATCGACACTCTTCTCCTTAGGAGTAGGATGCACTGCATATATATGTTATGATCTATGACCCTGAGATGAAACCACACTACCCTGAGCAGGTATGCTCTACTGGTGTTGAATGTTTTGAGCCTGGATACCTTGGCCACAACCACCTCCTTGTCTTGATCGGTTGGTATTACTATATCTACCTGTCTAGTGAGGTGCTACTAATCCTGATCCTGAGGGTGAAGCTGATACAGATCCTCTCCCACTAGATATAGATGGAACGATCATCTAGAACCATTGAAGATTCCCCAACCTTCCGCAACTTCAACATTTGATGATATCTATAGGAAAATAAGTATTTGTATGCCCTAGATTCATGAACTGGAGGCACACTATATAAATATCATTAGGTGTCATCTAACTATTGTTTCCCCCATGTGTATCCTTGAAGCGATGCTTCCTACTGCTCAAAGAACCAATTCCCTATCTTGAAACAGAACCACCCTGGCCCACACCATCAGCTTCTTTTAGGTTCCTCTTAGTGATGATGACATGATTCAATATCTATGAAATGGTGGTCAATCAAAAGAAATTCACCTAAGATCAGATGTTATATACGATCCCATCCTAAAAAAGTATTGTTGTCATCAACTCATCACCAATAAGTGTCAGTGAGAAGCACTGAAATTTGGTGAAATGAGTTGAAT
Organism: Viscum album; assembly: GCA_963277665.1. Classification (NCBI taxonomy): domain Eukaryota; kingdom Viridiplantae; phylum Streptophyta; class Magnoliopsida; order Santalales; family Viscaceae; genus Viscum; species Viscum album. The sequence continues at coordinate 879,854,624 of OY728163.1, forward strand.
ATTCCATCACAAACATATAACCCCAATATAGATGCATACATTCCCTAGTTTAGTCCACTATCTACGTTTTTAGAAAAAAGTAATCATAGAAGGTTGTTTGGAAGTCCTCCCAGACCATACCCTTATGATGACCAACCTGGGTAATCATCTACCACCAATTCTTAGTGGAATCACGAAGCATATAAGTCACAATATTAACCATAATCTCTATAGGTGTCTCTATATACTTAAATATCAATATAATAACCTCTATATATAAGTTAGTAGTCTGGGGGACACTATCCTCCGAGAAGGTAGGTGGATGATGCTACTAAAATTTTTGTATTAACTCTACCATAGTAGGGGAAGGTCACATATCTCCTTGTATATACTGTATAAACCGTAGGAATCTCTCCCATAATTGAGCATTGGAACCAATATTAGGAACCAAAAGAGGTACCTCAAGTGTCACTACTGGAGGTAATTATGGTGGATCAGGGCCCACCACTTCTGGAGCATGATCATCATCACCTTCTTGGTGCATGACTTGAGGATCTCATGGTGGCATAGTTCTACAATTTATAAGAACATGCCTCAAATAAATTCAAAAATGTATAGGTTCATATATATCAGAATAGGATAGGTACATAACCTTCTTACAAATAAGTCACGCCTTTTTTAATATTCCTAAGGAACATTATAAGGAACATTATAAGGATTAGAAGATATGATCCTATTACCCACTATTAAGGTTGGTTCAGGGCCGAGGTCTCACATCAAATAGTATAGGTCCGGGTATATGGAGTTTTAATTACAATCTATAGAGGAAAAAAACCTTTACTTTGCAATCATAATCCCCATTTAACAATAACCATTTTATTTAATAATTTATATTTATTTAAATTAGTACTCATTTATATCTATATAGATATCAAGGTTTAGTTAGATGCATCACCATTCCCAAGTTATAAATTCATAAGATTTATAAGTTGAAATTGGAATTTCATGTAACATTGGCATAATCCTTACATCTGATATCAGTATGTAATAGGTCCTACAAAATGATTTGATTAAACGAATTACCATTTAAATAAGTACATTCTTCGTAGATTAAAATTGGAATTCATGTAATCAAAATCCTCCAATGTTTCAGCTCATAGAACCAATGGTCCATGGATCAAACATGGCATAATTGATTAATTAAGGTTCCACCATCAAGCTATATGGGAAAACACCATTTAGGTTAATACAGACACTTTAATTAATCCAATTATTTTATCCTTGCAAGAAATGTTAGCACATTTTCAAATATAATAGTTAAGGCACTTACAAAAATCATAGGAAATATAGGCAATAAAAGTGACGAGATACACCTATATGGAATGGAATAATGCATGAAATTTGAATCCCTAGGTTTCTATTAGATGCATGATATGATACCTCCTTGCCTTACCAGGACAAGGGTAAATAAAAACTTGTAATAATATAAAACTTCATAACTCATGTGCATCACCCAATAGTGAAATTAGTATAATTGTAATAGAAAAAAACCAAAACAACAATATCCCAACCTAGGTAATTTGGATTTCCCCTATACATGGGTTAACTACTCCTAGGAATAGACTCATTGGAAAATTCTGACACATTCCTCGTCTCCTGTCTAATACCCAAATAGTAAGACAAAAGGAAAAGAGGCCTCTAATACCACTTTGTGACATCCTAAATAGGATTCACTCATAAGTAACCAAACTTGGTTGGTCATATGACCTCAATCGCACTTCTCTGTATGTCAGGGGCTACCAACTACCAGTGAGGGTCTATGATGGTATAGTGAGGAGACTATACCCTAATGATCAGAGTGTTGCACAATGGTATATAATAACTATAAGTAGCTGAAAAAATATAATGAATGAACTATGTAAGAATACATCATCCATATAAAGTAAATAGAAAAGAATAGAATCAATATCAAATACAAAATGATTATCATGTCATGCAATATACAAAAGGGGACATACATGGGATACAAAGGAATAATCATAGGCAACTTGCTATACAAAAAGACAAAATACCCAAAGCTATATTCACTATAATCATGAGAATATGCTCGGTCCTATTCTACCACACTCCACCCTAGTAAATAATTCAAGCATCCAAAGATATATTCTTCCCTGTGACCCTACCTGCATTCATAAGATCTGTTTGGGTACCAACCACTGGCCTGAATAGGGTGTGAGATATACCTAGTCAGAAACCACTAATGATGTCTAGTAAAATCTAGATGGTGAAAATAAAATGATTAGTATTCATGTATAACAATGTAAGCAGAGACATAAACTGTAAATGGTTCAGCACTAGCCCCTAAAGGAAACTAAGCTAACACTACCTACTTCGGTCAAATCTGGGATATCTTTAAACACGTGACTATATGTTTATATATATATATATGTATGGATGTATATAGTCTATATATTTAGTGACATTTATAGACATATATATAGAAACTACTAATATCTAGGACCTGAGGTGTGACTTAGGAGTCTATGGATAGTCATAAGAGTCTCATAGAAAGTCAAAGGATGCCATGATTAGGTGTTGTGAGTCATATGGGTTGTCATGCTTGTGTATCACCATATAGGATTCCATGTATAATTATCACATTTAATTAAGGACTCTATGCCCATATATCAAATTTTATTAGGGATTCCATGCCTGAGTATCACAATTAATTGGGAATTCCATACCCGGGTATCACATTTCATTGGGTACGTCATGATCGAGTATCACATGTATGCGGGTCACCATGCCCAAGTATCACATTTCATTGGGGACACAATGCTTGAGTATCACATGTATGTGGGTTCCCATGCCCGAGTATCACAAATAGATGGGACACATTTCCCAAGTATCATATTTAATTATAGAGGTCGATCATACTTTAATACAGTCCAAAGGATGAATTACAACTCATTTAACATACCATTTAATTAAGGGGTATATACCTTATTCATATGAATGTCACATGAAGTGGTTGTATCACTCACTCCCATTTAATTCAATGTAGTCATTTCATTTAGGCATAAATACAATACCACTTAGAAGGTGGTTTGGTCATATGAACATTTAATAATTAAAGGGGGCATTTCATAAGCACACCATAAGGGGTGGCACCTGTCAGAGGGGTCATTCTCTATTGAAAAAAACGGTGTTTAATGGAATACCTAACATAACTAACAATATAGATTAATTAAAATTATAGATTTAAGGAGACACATGGAAAGTTTGATGTGTGTCACAAAGACATATGATATAAAATGACTTGAATTTATGGAAAAGGTACCAGGCCACATACCTTAGGTTGGTAGAAAAACTCTCATCTTTTATTGGCTTCTGATTCGAAGTAGAATGGGAGAAATTGAAAAAAAAAGAAAAATTCCCTAAAAATGGGCCATATTAAATTGCACCAAAATAAAACTAAATATTGTTATATAAATGAGTGAAAGAAGGAATAATATTGGAGACATTACAGTTATCTATCTAATGTAATTGACTATAAAAGAATCAAAGTTCGGATGAAGAACCTATCTCAAATACTAGGTTGAAACCATGGGATAGCTCCAAGTGGTTGTTCATGAAAATAGAGGAATAAAGGTGGGTACAAACCTTAAATTAAAGTAGGAGAAAAATTGGGATTTCACACATTTTTTAAGGTTTCATGGTTTGGCTGTATGATTTGTCCAAACTGTGAACCAATCGCGCACCCTTACCACCTAAGTGTCACTAAGGGTGAAAGATAGGTGCATGATTTTGGCAAACCATTCACATATTGTACACCTTACTATAGGTCCCTCTCTAATTACAAGCACAGTTGTGTCACTTAGGTAGCATAGTTTAAACAAATTGTGTGTTCATTGATAGTGCACTGGAGCAGCCACATAGTTTTAACTAACCGTGTGGTCTGGTCTACATGGTTTATTTAATAAGAAATTTATCTCACCTATTATTTATTGATGTAATAAATGAATGAAAATTACACCAATTCTATATTTTTTTCATACTTTTTACACCCTCAAACAAGATATAATTTTATTTCACTAATTAAATTTGATAAATATCATATAAAAAATTAAATATTTTATGATTTTTTATTCAATAATATATTCATACATGTGAAATTTATCTCACCGACCAAATGAGACCAGTTTAAAAAAAACATAAGATATTATGTGTCATAACCTGGCCCTCTGGGGCCCCACTTGGACTAATGGTAAGCTAAGAGTGATACCCCAACCCCGCCTCAAAGAGGCCTTGGGATAAAGACCAGAGTTGAGTAGGTGTATCACACATATGAGAGTTATTATCCTAAATAACATGTACACACACACCTCTAAGTACATCAAAACCATGCATCATAAATAAAACTATACTAACCCAAGAGGAAACAAATGAATGTAATAACTTATAGAACAACCATAGTGAAAAAATAAATATATCCAAGGTATAAAGAGGAATAATACATTCCCAATAAGAAATAAAGGGATTCTCAACCTAAAATTGAATGAGGAGGTAGAACCCTAGTCCCAAACACTGATATATACCATCACATATGATCACCTTTACCAAGTACTACTAAGATCCACCAATACTAGGTTTTTCAAGATAACAATCTAACTTCCTATCATATGCATAAGACACGATATGTGTTGAAAAAACCATTACATGGGTGAGTATATTCATATCTAGTAGGACTCCTCACAAACCAAAGATGGAAACAATTAAAATAAATAGTTGGAAGGGATAAAAAAATACAACAAACATATATGCTCATATAAGAAACCGAATGAAGAGAGAGAGAGTGAGAGAGAGAGGAAGCTCTCAATCTTCATAGCTAGCTAAGGATGGTGATTCTATCTACAACACTAAGTGTTAGTGGCACTATAATTTTAGTAGCCTAATGGAAAACTCTTAAGATATAATGGACCCATGCTACGTCGATGGCACGTCATGGATGAAGGGGTGCTGACCCCAAGAGGGTAGAGGACCCACACCTCACCTGTGCTTGATGAATATGGGGTTCCACTCCATAGATATACGACCCACACATTGGAGTGAGTATGATGGGAGGGTAGGTACTAATCCTACCTATATAGGAATTGGGAGACCCATTCCCTAACCTATACATGTTGTTAAGGGGTTTTCCAACCCCGATGTTGCTCTGAAGAGCACACTCAAGTCTAAAAATCAACCAATCATGCTAGAAGAAGAAAACCAATCACACAACCATGTGTTGTATTTATGATATTAAAATAATGGTCACCATTTCATTCTATGTGAAACTCTACTTAGGAAGGTCTAACATCCCGGACCCGATTCACTCATAAGTTACCAAACCTGGTTAGCCACATGACCTCAAGAGCCTCTCTATACACCAGTGGCTACCAACTAGCAGTGAGGGTCTATGATGGTACGGTGGGGAGACTATACCCTCATGATCAGATTATTTCACAGTGGTATATAATAACAGTAAGAAACTAAAACAATATAATAAATGAACTATAGAAGAATACATTATCTAAATAAAGTAAACATGTAAGAACAGAATAAATATCAAATAAAAAATAATGATCATGTCATGTGATATAAAAAAGGGGATATGCATGAGATAGAGGCACAAACATAGATGACAAGTTATGTAAAAATAAAAAATTCCAAAAGCTATCTCCAATAGAATCAAGAGAATATGCTCGGTCCTCTACTCTCATACTCCATCCTAGCACGAAATTTAAGTATCCAAAGTTGGACACTTCTCTTTTTCCCTACCTGCATCTATAATATCTGTTCAGGTACCAACGAGTGGCCCAAATAGGGTGTGAGATATACCCAATAGGCCACCACCAACAATGTCTAGTAAAATCCATCTGGTGTATATAAAATGAGTAGTGTTCATATATAACAGTGTAAGTAGAGACATAAAATATAAATGAGTTATCACTTGTTCCTAAAGGACACCAAGATGACACTACCTTCTTTGGACAAAGTTGAGATATCTTTGAACATGTGACAAAAATTTTAGGGGATTGAGCATGTAAGGGTTGTCGCTCGCTTCTCCTAGGGTTTCCTTAGCTCCCCTCCTCTCCCCTCATCTCTAGTGATGGACAGTCTCCTCGTCTCAACTCCTCTTCCCTTCGATGATCCTTCCTCTGGGTACCAATGCCTTGGTACCTTCTTGTTTGAGCATTATGTGGATGGGGTTCTATTTAAGTACGATGGTTTGGTCCTTGTCGAGTGGGGTTCTTTGGTGTCAGAATGTGGAAGGGTGTTCACCGTCAACTAAATCCATTACACGAATGCAGATGGAAATGTTAGAAAGCTCAGTTCTATCAGTGTCCCTTTTCCTATTCATTTTTATTTCTACTCATGTTTTCTCTATGGTGTTGTTCATCACCTTTTTCAAGTCCAGATGCGGGTGCATGCGTGGATCGAAAATTCAGTTCATGGCCCCCAGTTTCAGTGCTCAGAGCCTTATTGATAAATCCCCTTCCATCATTATTCTTCTTCTTTGGTACATCTTGGCGGGTTTCTAGTTTTCGGATTTCTCATAACCCTGCTTCGGCACTACCTAACCCAAGGTGGTTCTATGTTTGCTTTACTGATGAAATTCCTCGTGTTGTTGGCTCTAGTGACGGTGGTTTTGGTCTCGGTGTCATGGGTTGTCTCACAGCATTGATCGAGACGTTCTTATGGTGTGTTGGTGGTTTCGTTGGCGTGTTCTTCGGTGGTGTTTGGTGTTTCAGTGCTTGTCTCCAGTGTGGATTTTGGCATGGCGTTGGTGGTGGATGTTGATGCTTGTAAGCGGCAATAGGATTTGTAACACCCCGACCCCTCTAGATCAGAGCCGATGCATTCCTTGTTATATTGGAATGGTTAGAAGGAATGAAAATCTCGAAGGAACAATCAATTTAGTATTATTGAAGAAACTAGATACATAAATTTAACTCAAATTACATTAGAAAAGCTTACAAAATACAATACATAACAAAAACTAAAAATTGCATCCACAGGAACTCAATAAATGATCTTCACTTCATCACCTGTTGAAGGTAAATAGTGAAATGGGTGAGCTCAAATGATCAATAAGGGTTAAAAATGGAAGAATCATGAATCAATAATAACTAAATTTTAAAAAAATTTATATAATCAACATGGAATGGCGAATAAATGAAAAACTCACGCCATTAATAAAGTGATAATGAAACTGCATCCATAGATTTTTTCATAGTGAAAACCTCATTGATAGTAAAAACTGATAATGAATAAAGAGAATTATTATTAACTGGATTTCATGTATCTATCACATGATACCATAGTAACATTTAAAATGGTTTAGTTCTATGGGTAAAAACTCATCTGATTTTTTGTAAACAAACTCGAAGGGTTTGTCGCCAACTAATTTGTCTCCTAAGACCGACCGATGCATCGAGGGGCTATAGCAGGCCCCAACCGCCACTGCATGTCCAAATAATCTTTATACATTGATTCAATACAAGATTAATATTCATTTTCAATATTTGTATAGAGTAGAGTATACAGATTCATCAATATTTCCATAATTAAAATAACATTCCAAATAAACACCGTATGTAAAATGGTACACGATTTAGAAAACAAACATATCCATGATATGAGATTATGGATATTTAATATAAAAATAATTTCAAATGAAAATTGATCTCAAATGGGCAGTAGTTACACCACATAAGTATTATTTGGTGCACCATAAAAAGTTAGTCACAACAAAATAGTAGTTGAGACAAAGTCGCTTACCACAGTGTAATCGGTCGAATCATATGACCAGAACATAATAACCATCAAATGAATAATTTAATAAAATTAATATAAATAGAATAATTTTATTATATATAAAATTTAAGTACACATATACCACATACAATAAATAAGTGTCAAACAATAAAAATATCACAGAGATGAAAGTGGGATGAGAAACCCCTTACCTTATGATCAAGTGTGTTCTTCGTTTATTTTAATGACCTGAATAATCAAATTTATATTCATTAATTAATAATTACAGAACATATTATACATGTAATTAATTTAGTATAACCTTATTAGGTTCATTAATGGCCCTTTTTATGGGTTTAAGAGGCTCAATTTTATTGTTTTGGAAGCATTTTCTTCTTTGGTTTTCATGATTCGTTTACTTGCATTCATGAATGGAAGTTTGTTTGAAATGTGGTTAAACATACAGAATTGTTAATATATATTATTAGTGAAAATATATAGATATAAATGATCTTATAATTATTTTTTGTTATATACCATAATGATGATTCATTAGTTAAAAGTGTATTACAAATATTTGGATTAACTTGATCGTTTTGTTCATAATGAACTTGTTTTGTATTATTATTTCATATTATGAGTGTGTAGGGATTATAGAACATTAATGATATGAAATAAATATATTATTATCTATTTCAACCATTAAAATTATTTCATGACCATTGATGAAGTAGAAAGTGAAGAACGAAACTCCGTCGTCCACAAAGGTTATAAATTAGAACCTCATGGATGTTGATTTCATTTATAAAAATAAAAGGGAGGGAGTAAAAATATTGATAATGGTTCTTCCATTAAAATGATATAATTACAGTATATATATTATAATGGAGTTTATCATGGTCATTTTTATATAGTAGGTGAGTAGAGAAAATTAAAAGAGATGAACATGAAAATAAAAGAAAAGGTGAGAGATCCCTTATAAAAACTTGGCACCCTAACGATGTCGCTTAAAATTTCATAAAATGAAATGATGATCGAAAAAGGGTATCTCATAATATTGAAATAAAAAGGACAGTAATAATAACACATAAAATTAAACCCCAACATATGATAACGGAAAATCAAATAGATAACATAAAATGAGTGGCGACTAAAAGAAGAGAATGAAGGATTCCCTTACCCTGTAGAGTAACTCCAAGATCTTGAAGGATGGGACCTTGGGGGATTAAAGACACCTTGAGAGGACTCATAGGGAGGTAATATCACCATATATTTGAGGATATTTAGTTTTTGATTAAAGAAAACTAAGGGGTGAGTGGGTATTTATAGTAATTAAGACAGAGTTTTTTATTAATTAAAAGGGACACCTCATTAGTGGTTTTTGCAAAACCATGAGCTTTCCCATTGTATTTGTCCATGGTTTTAGCCACTTGGGAAACCTCATGTAATAAGTTACTGTAAAAAAGTCTACCATACTTTTATATTTAATTATTACATCATTATGATGTCATTAAACTACCTAAAACTCAAAACTGTATTTTTACTATTCATGAAAATTTCATGTTTTTTAGAAAAATCCCAAAAATTCACCATAACCATTTTTCGACGTGTAGAATTAAAAAATGAACTCCATTTTTTGAAAATAATTTTCTAAATATTTTTAATTTAATTTTTAAATAAAATCATAGTTAATTCGAAAAATAACAATTTAAAGGTATAATTAGTTTTGTATTACATTGAAAAATTAATTAACTTCTCATTATCTTATTACCTTAAGAAAAAATATTATCACTATTTACTATTCATAAGGGTCATATTACTATTAATATTACTATTCATAAGGGTATGTTACTATTTATTAAAAAATCAAGTTAGTTCTATCAGACTCCAAATGACTTACTAGTCACAACTCTAGATGACCTTTTTATTAATTCAAAACATAGAAGTGGAGAATTTATGTTTAATGGCTAGGTTTTGACTATCTCATAAATAACGAAGTTTTTTTTCAAAGGAACACAGTGCTTTATGACATATATGCTATGAATAGAATGCATTTAAGAGAATCATACCATAAAATGTTTGGGGTGTTATAGGATTGGTGATAGGGGCATGTGTAGGGTAGTGATAGGTAAGGTGCTCGGGGACCGATGTGTTCCCTTGGTGTCATTTGGGGTGGGTCAGTCTTGGAAAGGCCTCCTTTACTGGACCACTTATGGGTCTTTTGTATGGTGGTTTGCTGGCTGTATGTTTCTCACTCATCCAAAAAGTGATTTATTTGAAAATCCCAAAAAATGTTTTGTGGTCTGAACATGTGACTATATTTATATATATATATATATATGTGTGTGTGTGTGTGTATGTATATATGTACGTATGTATTTATGTGGTCCATATACATAGTGATGTTTATATCCATATATATAGATATTACTACTATCCAATAATGGTGTCATGACTCAAGTGTCCATGGATAATCGAAAGAGTCTCATATAAAGTATAGGGATTCCATGCTCGAGTGTCACAAGTCATATGGGTCATCATGCATGTGTATCAAAATATGGGATTCCATTCCCATATATCACATTTAATTAAGGACATCATGACCATATATCACATTGAATTGGTGATTTTAGGCCTGAGTATCACATTTCTTCAGGGATATCATGCCTGGTTATCACATGTATGTGGATCATCATTCCCAGATATCACATTTCATTAGGGATACCATACCCAATTATCACATGTGTGTGGGTCACCATGCTCGAGTATCACATTTCATTGTGGACGTCGTGCCTGAGTATCACATGTATATGGGTTTTGATGCCCAAGTATCACTAATAGATGGGATGCCTTTCCCAAGCATCATATTTAATTATAGAGGGTTTTCATGCTTTAATACAATCCAAAGGATGAATTTTAACTCATTTAACATACCATTTAAGTAAAAGGAATATCCATTATTCATATTAAAGTCATGTGAAGTGGTCATACCACTCACTCCCATTTAATTTAAGGTAGACGTTTCATTTAGTCATCAAGCCAAGACTGCTTAGATGGTAGTTTGACGATATAAATATTTAATAATTAAAGAGGCATTGCTTAAGCACACCCTAAGGGGTGGCACTCATCAGAGGGTCTATCCTCCATTGAGTAAAATGGTGTTTAATGGAATACCTAACATAGACAACTTATATTAAATAAAATTATAGTTTTAAGTCAATGTGAAGATATTATGGCATGCTACATGATTACACATGGTATAAAACCACTCATATTTAGGTAAAAAGTACTAGACTACCTACCTTAGGTTTCTAGATGATCTTTTGTCTATTATCGGCTTTAGATTCAAAGTAAAATGGGATAAATTAGAAAAATAGACAAATTCCTTGAAAATAGGGAATATTAGCTCACACCAAAATAATTTTGAAGATGATGATATAAAAAAGGGAAATAAGGAACGAGAGTGGAGAGCTTATTGTTAGTTATCCAATGCAACTGAAGACAAAATAATCAAATCTTGTATGAATAACATAGTAGAAATCCAAGGTTGGAAACATGGGAGAGATCCAAATGGATGTGCATGAAAATGGGAGAAGAAATATGGGTAAAAAACATAAATAAATTAAGTTTACAATGGGTATTTCATCCATTTTTAAGTGAACACAATTTGGATAAACCGCATGCCAAATATGCACCCTTACTGCCTAAGTGTCACTAAGGGTTCGGGCTAGCTACACAATTTGGGGAAACCATGTGTAGCCTGTGCACCTTACTGTAGGCCTCTCTACAATTCCAAGAACAATCATGCATCCTAGGTGGTATGGTTTACACAAATTGTAGAGCCCTTGAATGTGAACTGGATCACCCTACATGGTTTTAATTAACTATACGTACCATCTTTTTCTTTTAAATTTCTAGGATTCAGGTGCTGAAAAATCCCTATACCCCCCCCCCCCCCCAAACATCCTTCATTCCCTTGGAAACTTTCATAAAGATAAAAAAGGTTTTAAAATAGAAATTCAAGGGTCCATACATCCAGATGAAAACCAATATCTTACAATCTACCCTCCTTAAAACAAGTTATACATGAGTTTTCCTTCCAAGGGTGGTAAAGGATTATCTATGAATAGATCTAGCCGATGAGAACATACGTTAGCCTCTCCCATCCAGGTACTGTCCTATATATAACCTTACTACCATAACACCTGTACTAGAGGAACCGACCTGCAGTGAAGATAATTTATGATCCGATCAATGATCTAGATTGGATATTCCTCAAAGGAAGCATCAACTTCCAATTTAAGATCCATAGAATCAAAAGTATGAGAAAAGTATGTAAAAGTAATGGATAAACTGAGATACACGGAAGATGTTGTGTATGTATTGGTATATCTGAGGTATGGATAACCAGTAGGCTATTAGCCTGACTCTCTCCAAGATCTCGAAAGACCCTCCATAATGTGGGGATAAATTTCCTTATCTTTGAATCTTACTAGTACCCTACCTAGGTGAAACTCATAAAAATACCTAATGTCCCACCACAAACTCTAGAGGTTGGAAGAGACCATAGAAATAATATTTTTTTATAGATTGAGTTATATCCATTTGCTTCTGGATAAACTACAGCTTCTCCAAAGTCGCCTGGATCAAACAAGGTCCCAATAGTACTACATCACCTACCTCTAAACATTACAATGGCTAACAACATGAATTGTCGTATAGGGACTCATATGGATCCATATATATAGTTTATTTCAAGCTATTATTATAGGAAAACTTAGCAAGAGGTAGATGTATCTCCCAAGAACCTAAAAAATAAAGGACACACGCTTAGAGCATGATCTATAATATTTAAATCAAATGCTCAGATTGACCGTTAGCCTATGGGTGAAAGGCTGTGATCAGAAGTACCTATGTACCAAGTTCCTTCTACAACCCCTTATAGAACCATGATGTAAACCAAGTTTCCCTATTCGATATGATAGAATTATGAAAATCATGAAGTCATATGATCTCTCAGATGTAAAGCCTCTCAAGCTCATACATAGAAAAGGTCTCTCTGATAGGGATAAAGTGGTTGACCTTGGTCATATGGTCAAAGATAACCCATATAGAGTCACTACTTCAAGGTGACCTCAGTAACCACATCATAAAGTCCATGGTGACATCATGAGAATATGATTGGTCCTCTACTCCCATACTCTACCCTTGTAAAGAATTAAAGAATCTAAACCTAACACTTCCCTTTATCCCTACCTAAATCCATAATATATATTTAGGTTCCAACTAGTGCCCTGAATAGGGTGTGAGATATACTCAGTAGGCCACCACCAGTGATGTCTAGTAAAATACAAATGGTGCATATAAAATTGTTAGGACCAAGTTGAATGAAGGTGGTTTTTTTATGATAAAAGAAGTTTTTACTAGTTGTTTTGTCATTTTTTTCAATAAAATAAATCACCTTACTTTTTAAGTTTTTATGATCAGATAAAAATAATGAAAGGTTGCAAAGTAATCAGAAAACTAGACACATTTTTTATGAGAAAAGTTTCCCGAGTTTTGGAAATTGAATTTTTGTTTGGATATAACGATAGAAGATTCTTAAAGTATGGAAATTAATATAAACTTTCCAATGTAATTCATATGATGATTTTTCAATCCTAAAATTTACCAAGATCATGAGGAAGTCATGATACAAGCTGATGTTTTTAAAAGAATAATGGTTGTGAGGTTGAAGTCTTAAGATCTCAGTTTATCGATGTGAGGTTGATCAGATGTAGAATTGTTTGAAGGCCGAGAAGTTTTTTTTGAAATGTGAGAAGATAAAGATGATTGTTTTCAGTTAGACCAATAAGATAAAAGATAAAATAATTATAGAAAGAAGCTGGTGAATGCTGAAAGATTTCTTCATTATAATAAAAAAATAAAAGAAGTTTCTACTGAAACTAATCCATCAGAAATTGTGTGCCACTATTTCATTAGAGGTAGGAATGTTTATTGATGAATATAAAAATTCGAGTTTGTTCATACCAATGTTTGTAATAAAGTCAAATATCGATCAACCATATAATGATCAACAATGTAATCAACCATTTTCATCAGGTTGAATTGTTTGTCAATTGGGTTAAGAAAAAAAATAACAGAAGTGTTGTTTGTTTATAAAGTGGGGAAAAATTCATCAGACAAGAAGTGGTGTCGATTCATTATACTACAATTGACATTGACACATCAGATTAATTTAGATATCGATCCATAAAATTCTTGCGGACATCGATAAGTCAACAGACACTAAACTTTATCAGACGTTGGATGATCAGTAAAAGGATTTGAAGAAAAATAGAAATACCTTGAAGAAATTTCAGATGTGTTTTCAAAAAGATGTTTTCTTCCAAAGTATTATTGAAGGGGTTTTCAAATGATTCAAAAGTTGTAACTATGTTTATGGTAGATTTTATTCAAAGTTGTTTTTTTTCAGTTGGTACGAAGCTTTGAAATGTTTTATTTGTTACATTTGGTATGAAGAAACATAATGAGGATTCAATTTCCTTAAATATGTTTTCATTTTAATGAGCAGTATTTAGTTTTGATATGTTTTTATCATAATTAAGTAACATCATAACAAAATTTGGTATCATACTGAAGAATGTCTAGAAAGTTTGAAATAATCTAAAGATGCGATAAGATTTGAGAAGGTTTGAGAATATTTGGGAATAGTTGAGAATCACTAATGAAGTCAAAGGTGAGTTTGAAATGAAATTATAATTTATATATTTGGGAATTTTTTTGAGAGGGAAAACAAAAGTATGTTCTCTCCATTTCCACTTTTAGCGCACCTATAAAAGGAAGGAAGTACATTGTACTTTATAATAGATCAAAACATTTTTTATGTGTGGATGAAGAAGGAGAAGTTATAAAGTTACAGTGAGAAGAAGATTCCAGAAAGAGTTTACATGGTATAGTTTTTTAGATAGAGGTAAGTAAGTGGTCAGAGTTTCTCAGATCGGGCTGGGTCATCGAATAGAGCCATCAGACTGAAAATTTTCCAAACTAAGAAGGAATTGGTTCAAAATTGTTTTAATAGTATTCTGGCAGAGTTATATTTTTAGATTTACCAATCATACTGAAAAATAGAACTAATCCATCAGACTCAGTGTTTGTATAAATTTTTTTTCTACTTACTACTGGGTAAGAATGTGATTTTTTTTTAATATTTATCAAAAGTGAATATTGATAAGGCATCACAGTTATATGTTTTGAACCAACTGGTGAAGGTTTCATTACTTTTTACACAAACTTGTATTACATCATTTGTGCTAAGAGAAGCACATGTACTATTGTATCAATCATAGTGCTACACAAGTTTAAGGGTATATCCTACTTGTTTTTATCCACACAAAATGATTGTTTTCTAATTTATTTTGTGGTATTGGATTGTTTCTAAACCATTCCAAGGATATATCTATCTTGTCGAGTAGTGAACCTTGTAAATACTTATGTTCCTATGGATGTGTGATTTTTTTGTTTTTAGTAAAGTGATAAATCATTAATAGGAGTTAAATGTTGTTTCGAAATAAAGGAAACTTAAAAGAAAAAGATATCACTAATTCAACCCCTCCCCCTCTCAGTGATACATTGATTCTGGATAGGAAATATCAATTGGTATCAGATCGAAGGTTCCCTTCATTTACTCTTTGCTGAAGTTTTTTAATAGAATTTGTTATGTAGAATCTGAATTGAATGAATGGTAGGGGGTTATGATATTATATGGTAAGAACTATCATATCTAGAAAGATATAATGTTTCCTTATCTTATGCCTCTTAGGTATTATGTTTTTGAAGTAACTATAGATGGATTTCCTCCTATTGATGAAAACTTTCCTCTCACAATTGTGGATAAGAAGAATCTTTAGAATAATGGAACAAATAAGAATTCTTTACTCTCATTGCTTTATGAAAGTGAGTTTATAAGAGTGAATGGAGTTTTTACAACTAAAGGTATTTCGTATAAGTTGGAAAATAGATATGAAGGAAATAAAAGGTGAAGAAAGATAAGCTACAAATCTAGAGGATAATGTTTGAAGATCTCAAAATGGGTGAGTATGAATTTATTAATGAATTCTTTACAAGGTTGAATGATATTATTAGAACCATAATATATCTTTCTAAAAATTTGGAAGACTCAATTGTTGTTGAAAATATCTTGATAATTCTTCTTGATAAGTTTGATGCTAAAGTTCCATCCCTTGAAGATTGAGTTCCCAAAACTCTATCTTTATATGATCTACACAGTACTTTCATTACTGATGAGATGATAAGAGAGAAAGTTATGAAATGAAAAGTAAAATTTTATTGAGAAATTTCATTCAAGGTTTCCAAGAAAGGAAATTCTAAGAATATTCTTAAAGAATAAGAATATGGTGATTTTGAATCTGAAAATGAGGTATGCAACAATCTTCATGAGTTTTTATCTTTGTTTTCTAAAAATTTGAAAAGTAGTACATGAAAGTATAAAGGTAAAATTTACTTGAAATGATTTGAATGTGGAGATATTGGGTGATTTGCTGTGAATTTCCCCAAAATAAAGAATGAAGATAATAGTGATAAAGATGGTAGAAGGTAGAGAAGGACTTTTAAGAAACACATTGATAAGTCTAAATACTTTTCAAAGGTAAAGGATAAAAAGTTCTCCAAATCCAAAAAGAGAATATCTTTGTCTAAAGATGATGAATATGAAAATAGTGAAGATGAATATGAAAAGTTTATGGAATTGAATTGAGAAATTACTTTCATTGGAATAGTTAATGATGAAGAGTTTGGAATTAGTAGTTTTTAAGATGAAGAAACTGAGTTAGAATTTCATCTAAAGAGAGAACTAAAATAATGTCTTAGAAATATTGTTAGACTGGAAAGAGAGATCAAGAAGTTAAAAAAGTAAATTCCTATTGAAAACAATAAATAATAAACTCCTGAAGATAAATTTAATTTACTTGAATAAGTTTATTTTCTAAAGAAGTATCTCGAGAAATAAAATAATTGTTATGAACATATTGAAGTTAATTTAAAGGATAAGGTAGAAGAGTTGGAACTTATTCAAAACAAATTTTCTAAAGTTGAGTAGAGAGTTATAAGTTTCAATAACTCTATCTATAAAGTTGGTAAAAATTCTAAATTTTTTAAACATAATAAGGATCAAAGTTTACCTTCAAAGGTTAATAATAAAGTTTAAATTTTTTCCGATAAGAAGAAATATGGGAAAGTAAAATATGTCGCTAAAACCAACAAAGTGGAGAAGTAAGAAATTTCTAAAAATTGAGTCTAAATAAGTTTCTATCAAATTTGATTTTGATAAAGACATAAATAATTCCGACTTGAAAAAGAATATTCTGGGTGACAACAGAAAGGTTGGTGGCCAACAAAATTCTGATAAGAAAGATAAGAATGTTGCTGAGAAAAATTTTCACAATTCTGGACAATGTGGAATTTACAGGGGAAAGTATTATTTATATGGGTACTGCTGGTATTGTGGTGGATTTGGGAATATGAAAAATATGTGTTGGTTTAACCAAAAATAGTACAATTATCCCATGGATTACATAAAGAAATGTTTTAAGGGGAGAAAATCCCCTCAAAGAAATAAAATTTAGAAGTATTTCTTTAATAAATTTGAGAAGTATGTGTTGAAAGTTGAGAATAGGTTCCAAAATTTGTAAACTATTTTTGAAAGATGTGAACAACCTAAACATATTGAAAAAGGGTGTCTTGTTTTATTACCATCACAACAAAAGGTTTATAAAAATTATCAAAATCTATATGTGAAGAAATACAAAGTAAAATAAAAAGGTCTTACTATAGAAAATACTCTAAAATCTATAAAATGAGAAATAACTTGGATCTTGGATAGTGGGTATTCTTCTCTCATGATATGAGATTTTAAATTTTTGAAGAATTTTAAATATTTTAAAGACTGAATAGTGATGTTCGGTAATGAATAATATCTCATAATCAAGGGTGTTGGATCCAATATTATTGGGGAAGAAAAGTTGAAATTCAAGAAATCCTCATTTGTTTATGGGTTGAAACACAATATTTTGAGTGTTTCAAAACTTTGAGATGAAGGTAATAATGTTTTATTTAGAAAATATTGGATTTTGTGAAAAGAGAAGAAGATGGAAAAGTTTTCACAAGAGGCCACACACAAAAGGAAACTTGTTTCAAGTTGGTGAAGTGTAAAACTCATGTTACTTAATAATGATGGAAGAAAATAAGTTGTGGAATAAAATTTTGGTACACATGTGTTAGAGAAACATGAGTAAGTTATCAAATAATAATAGTGTCTGCGGTATTTCTAACATGTCCAGAAGAATAGATCAGTGTTGTGTTATTTTTCAAAAAGGGAATATAATAATATCAGTGCAAAAGAAAGTTTATATTTGTTCAAATCAACCCCTAGAACTTATCCATTCTGATATTTTTGGACCAATGAGAAAATAATAAACTTTTGGAGATAATTACTTCATTACTTTTATTGATTATTATATTCTCATTACTTATGTTATGTATTTTAAATAAAAGCAAGATGCTCTGAATATGTTTAAAAGTTTCAAGAGAAAAATGATAAGAAATATAGGTATTTTGTGAATAAGTTGATAAAGTAAAATGGTGATGAATATAATAATGAAGAGTTAAAAAGTTATCTTAAAAAAAATGGAATTCAACATGAGTTTATTACACCAAACACAACACAATAAAATGGTGTTGTTGAATGGAAGAATATAATTTTGGTTAAAATAGGGAAAACTATGTTACTTGAACATGGTCTCTCTAATTAATTTTGGAGGAAATATTTAATTAAAGCTTTTTATATCCATAAACTATGTTTCTTCAAGAAAATTTTCTATATGAATCCTTATGAAAAGTTTTATGACAAAAATCCATGTTTGAAACACTTAATAGTTTTTGGGAATCCCAACATCCTAAATAAAAAAAGTGGAAACCTTGGAAAGTTTGATCAAAGAGGTGAAGATGAAATATTTCATGGATATGTTCTAAATGGAAGAGGATGTAGATGTTTCAATAAAGATATGTGAAGATTAGTTGACACTGTTTATGTAAAAATTATTTAAAAAACTAATGAAGATTCTGAACAAACTCATGCAGATAATAAATATGAACAAGATCAAATAATTTTTGTTAAGAGTTATGATAAGGATGTAGAAAATTGTAATCCTACACAAGAAGAAGAATTAGACTCAGATTTCTCTAGTTATGAGGAAGAGTGTTAAAAATATCATCCTAGTCTAAGGAGGAAAGTTTAATGTTGGAACATAATTGGTGATCAATATAAAAAGTCTCAAACAATATGAACATAAAAAGTTATTAAACATAATTCTTTGTATTAAAAAGTTGAGCTGGAAGATGTGAACAAAGCTTTTGAGCATCCAGAATGGATTCATACTACGAATGAAGAGTTGGATCAGATTGAAAAAAATGATACTTGGGAACTCATACCTAAACCAAATAAAAAAAAATTCAGTAAAATTTGAGTCTTTCAAAACAACATGAATGAAATGGTGAATTTATAATAAAGAAAGAAATATTAGTATGAAAAGGTTACTCTCATATTGAGGTCATTTAATTTGATGATACTTTTTATCTGGTACCAAGGTTAGAAAAAATTATAATCTTTCTTTATATTACTACACAATGAAGTTAAAAAATATTTATAATAGATGTGAAGTCATAATTTTTGAATGGATAAATTGGTGAAGAATTTTATATTGCACAACCATGTGGATTTTTTTGGGATGGATAAAAGTTAGGTGTGTAAGTTGAAGAAATCCTTATATGGTCTAAAACAATATTTGAGGTCATAGTACTCCAAATTGGATACTTACTTAAGAAATATGAGTTTTAGGAAAGGAAAGGTTTATAGTAATCTATACATCAAAGAAATTAAGTAGTTTTCCCTCATTTTAATTGTTTATATTAATGAAATTATCTTTTTTGGGAATGATGAAATAACTTTAGAAATATTTTTTGAAGAGATGAAAAATTTGTTTCAGCTATCTATGCTAGGATAAATGAAATAATTTATTGGGTTACAAATATCACAAAATAAGAAACACATTTTTCTTTATCAAGAAAAGTATGCTAAGGAACTTCTTAAGAATTTTGGCATGGAAAATTTAAAACCTATTTCCCCACCAATTTCAGTGGGAACCAAGTTGACTAAATATGGATAAGGTAAGGAATTTGACTCTAAATAGTTTCAGAAGCTAATTAGAAGTTTGTTATATTTTACTTCCTCAAGACCCGAAATTTTTTATACTGTTACCTTATGTGAAATATTCCAAAGTGATCCAAAACAATCACATCTATTGGATGGGAAATTAATTCTTATATATATCAAAGGCATAATAGATTTCAGAATCGTATACGATAGCTCAGAAATAGTAGACTTTTTTGGGTATTTATATGCCGATTGAGTGGTAAGTACTGATGATAGACGATCCATATAAAGTGGAGTTTTCATTCAGGGGAAAACTAGTGTAAGTTATCATACTAAGAAAAAAATCAATTAATATTAGCATGGATGAATCTGATTATGTTTTTTCCACTAAATCTGTTACACAACTTATGTGGAAGAAGACTCAGTTGGAAGACTTACTATTTGAAGTAAAGTGACCCTTGTTCTTGGGTTATGATAATAAAAGTTCCATCAAACTTAGAATAAAACTAGTAAAACATTATGATTCAATACAAATTGATATAAAAATATCATTTCACCAAAGATAATGTGAAGAATAATGAATTAAAGTTGTAGTATCTTCCTATGTCAGAACAATTTGCTGACATCTTCAAAAAAACTTTATTGAAGGAAGAATTTTTCAAGAGAGGTTGAACATGGGTTTCCAACATATTTCTCTCCAAGTTTGAGGTATGTGTATTTGTCCCTGGTCTCATGTATTCTTTGGATAGTGTTTTCAAGGGGAATAATTGTTTCATAAATATATCCATTGATATGTGCTAAACCTTTTAAGGAAGCATGTATATAGGGGAAGTTGTAGGTAATCTATGATATCAGCATTTAAGTGTGTGAACTATTCTAATGATTTTTCAGAGTGGTTGTAGGAAGGTTTCGTTTACAATTATGTGAAATAAGTTAAAGGATATTTGAATAAATATGTGAAGGAAAGTTGGAAAGCTGAAGAAGTTTCATGAGTCACTAATTTTTAACACCATGGTTTTTCTATAAATAATTAGTATTTACTAAAATCAGTTAGCTCACATAGGCTTAGAGTTATTTATAAGTAATTCATTTATTGAGTTTACAAAGTTTGGTGATTTTTAAACCTTGGTTGACAATAAAATCTAAAGGGGGATATTGTTAGAAACAAGTTGAATAAAGGTGGTTTTTGGATGCTAAAAGAAGTTTGTTTTAATTTTTTGTCTTTTGTTTCTATGAAAAGAAATCACCTTACTTTTTAAGTTTTTTTTATCAGAAGAAAATAATGAATGGTTGAAAAGTAATCAGATGCATTTTTAATGAGAATAGGTGTCCGAGTTTTGGGAATAGGATTGAGGTTTGGATGGAAATATAGAAGATTATAAAAGGATGTAAAGTAATATAAACTTTCCATTATAAGTTAGATTATTCTTTAGCGGTCCTAAAATTTTCCAATGTTATAAGGAATTAATTATTCAAGATTAAGTTTTTGGAAAAGAAAGGTTATGTGGTTGAAGTCTTCGGGTCTCAGGTTATCAGTGTGAGGTCCATTAGACACAAAATTATTTAAAGGATAGGAAGTTTTATTTGAAACATAAGAAGTTGAAGATGATAGTTTTTAGTTATACCAATAAACAACAATATACAAATCATCTAAGAATGGAGTTAGTGAATGATGATTTTTTTGTATTGTAAAACAAAAAGTAAAGAAGTTATTGTAGATACTGATCCATCGGATGTGGTGTGCCAAAAACCCAAAAAATGTAGGAAAGTTTGTTGAAATAGATAAGAAAGCAGAGTTTGTTGGAAAAAATGCGTGTAAGAAAGTCAGAGACCAATCAATTGGATGATGATAAAAAAATGTAGTAAAAATTTTTCATTAGGTTGAATTGTTTTTCAATTGGGTCAAGAAAAAGAGAAAAAAAGTTTTGTTTGTTTCTAAAGTGGCTCAGCAGTCATCAGACATAAGGTGGTGTCAATTCATCATACTGGAATTGACACTGATGCATCAGAGTAATTCAGAGAACAATCCCTCAGACACATGTTGAAACTGATAAGTCATTAGATGATGAACTTCATAAAATATAGGATCATCAGTCTGAGGATTTGAATAAAATGAAAAATACCTTGAATAAATTTAAGATATGTTTTCAAATATATGTTTTCTGCCAAAGTATTTTCTATGTGGGGTTTTATGCTTTAGATTTTACAACTATGTTAATAGAATAATGTTTTCAATGTTTTATATTTTTTAGTTGGTACAAATCTTCAAAATGTTTTTTTATTATAGTTGGTATAGAGAAACATAATGAGGAGCCTATTGCCTTACATATGTTTTCATCATAATGAAGTAGCATCAGAACAACAATTAGTATTAGACTAAAGAATGGTTAGAAAGTTTGACGTGAGATGAAGATGTGAAAATATTTAATAAGGTTCAAGAATATTCAAGAAGAGTTGAGAAGTGCCGACAAAGTCAAATATGAGTTTGAAATGAAAGATTAATCTGGAGATTTGGAAATTTTGTTGAGTAGGAAAACAAAAGTAAGTTATCTCTTCTTCCACATTTAGTGAACCTATAAAGAGAATTAAGTACATTTTACTTTTTGATGGATTAAAACATTGTTCACATGTGGATGAAGAGGGATAAGTTCTAAAGTTCTAGTGATAAGAATCTTCCATAAAGTTTTTACCTAACGAAGATTTTTAGATAGAAGGAAGTAAGTGGATAGATTTTCTTAGATCGGGCTGGGTCATCGGATAGAACCATCAGACTAACAGTTTTCCAGACTAAAAAGTAAGTAGTTAATAATTTTTTTATTAGTATTTTGGAATAGTTATATTTCCAAACTAAGAAATAAGACTGAAGAATCATACAAATCCATCAGACTCAGCGTTTGTATGAAGTTTGTTTCTACCTGCTACTAGGTAGGAAAGTGAAGAACTATTTTGATATTTATCAAAAGTGAATATTGATAGGGTATCATAATAACATGTTTTGAACCAAATGGTGAAGGTTTTATTACTTTTTACATAAACTTATATTACATCATTTGTGCTAATAGAATCACATGCACCGTTGTATTGATCATAGTGCTACACAAGTGTAAGGGTATATCCTACTTGTTTGTATTCACATAAAAGGATTTATTTCTAGTGGATTGTGTGGCATTGGATTATTTCCAAACTATGCCAAGAACATAGATACTCTTGTTGAGGAGTGAGCCTTGTAAATACTTGTGTTCATGTGGATGTGTTTTTCTTAAATAAAGTGATAAATATTTAACAGGAGGTGAATGTTGTTTCAAAAGAAAGAAAACTTAAAATAAAAATATATCATTGATTCTCCCCATCCCTCTATCAGTGATACATTTATCCTAGTTGAGAATGTAAAAAATGATCAGTATGCACGTTGAATAATGTAATCATAGACATAAATTGTAAATGGCTTGGAACTTGTTCCTAAAGGACACTAAGATGACACTACCATCATTGGCCAAACCTAGGAGATCTCTGAACATGTGACTATATGTATATATATTTGTGTGTGTGTGTGGTATATATACATAGTGAAATTTATATCTATAAATAAAGATACTAATACTATCCAAGACCCGAGGCATGACTCAAGCATCTAGGGATAGTCATAAGAGTCTCATAGAAAGTCTATGGATTCCATGCCCAGGTTTCATGAGTCATATGGGTTGTCATGCCCATGTATCACAATATAGGATTCCATGCTTTATTATCACATTTAATTAAGGACTTTATTCATGTATGTCACATTTAATTGTGGATTCCATACCTAAGTATCACATTTATGTGGGTCGTCATGCCCAAGTATCACATTTCATCGAGGATTTCATGACTGAGTATCACATGTATGTGGGTCACCATGCATGAGTATCACATTTCATTGGGGAATCCATGCTTGGGTATCACATGTATGTGTATTTCCATGCTTTAGTATCACAAATAGATGGGACACCTTTCACGTACATCATATTTAACTATAGATTCTGGTCATGATTTAATACAAGACAAAGGATAAATTAACACTCATTTAACATAACATTTAACTAAGGGGAATATCCCTTGTTCATATGAAAGTCATGTGAAGTGGTCATACCACTCACTCCCATTTAATTCAATGTATTCCTTTCATTTAGGCATCAATCCAAGACCACTTAAAAGGTGGTTTGGTAATATTAATATTTAATAAATAAACAAAAAATTTATAAGCATTCTCAAAGGGGTGGAATTTATCATAGGGGACATCCTATATCAAGGAAAAAGGTGTTTAATGGCATACCTATCATGGATATCAACTTACATTAAATAAAATTATATTTTTAAGGTAATGCATGGAAAGTAAGACGTATGAGACATAGACGTATGATATAAAATGACTTGAATTTATAAAAAAAGTAATATATTACCTACCTTATATTGGTAGAAAAAACCTTATCCATTATAAGATTCAAATTATAATTAGAATGATAGAAATAAAAAAATATACAAATGTCCTGAAAATAGGTCATATAATCTCACACTAAAATAACACCAAAGATGGAAATATAAATGATGGAAAGAATCAAGAGGAGTGGAGAGAGTGCCATTAGATATCTAACACAACTGATGATGAAGGAATCAGATATTTAATTAATAACCTAGTTCAAACCCAAGGTTGGAACCATGGGAGAGCTCCAAGTGGCTGTGCGTGAAAATGGGGGATGAAAGGTTGGTAAAAACCTTAAATGAACATAGAGTGAAATGGGTATTTCACCCATTTTTTTAAGGGTTCATGGTTTGGGAAACCATTAATAGACCTTAAACCTCACTATAGGCCCCTCTATAATTATAAAAATGGTCATTTAGTCATTGAAAGTGCACTGGAGCACCCCACATGATTTTAAATAACTGTGTGTTCTGGGCTACAGGGTTTAAACTAACTATGTGACCCACCTATTTCTTTCAAATTTCAGGGATACGGGCTATGAAAAATCCCTAGAAACCCCTAAAAAGTCCTTCATTCCCCTTGATACTTTCATACGGATAGAAAATTGGGGTTTAAACTAGAAATTATAGGGTTTGTACCTCATGAGAAAAACTGGTATCTTATGAAAGTACCACTTGTATGTTTGATTCTAAGTTCCAAAGAAGTAGATACAAATGGTAGAACATATTAAGAAAATGACATTATGTTTCACTTAGTGTAAATGATGTGTAATCCCAACTCCTCACCTGTTCAGTTCTAGATGCCCAACCTGGTGTGTGAAAATCCATAAACATGGTGTGTCACCGAGGGCACACGGTGTGTGGGACCACCTGGGGTCCCAAATGTGTACTCTCTATACATTACTTATCTAGAAAAGTAGGGTCACATGGAGTGTGGGATATCTATATGAATATGTGATATTTAACTCGGCTTTAAATCCAAACCACTATAGAAAATGAACTACACGTCGCGTGTTCTTCCATAACACATGATGTGTAGTCGAGAATTCCATAGAGTAAATTATTCTTCTCTTTACCTTCATGTTTCTACCATAAATCTCATATGAATCCTTCAAATTCACTATTTATAATGCCCAAGAAAAATCTATAAGTGTTTACCATGGATCCACCATCATCATTAATCGATTCCCATTCATCGCTTCACTAGAACATGAATCGTCATCAATTTACATTGATCCCACACACCCAAGCTAGATAAAATCAACCTGATTATATTCATATAACTTGTTTACACTATAGTATGAGGTACTCTCAAGTGTATATATCTTTTTATGTGTCCTTAATAATAACAAAAAAATCTATGGGTTTGATCGCATCTCGAATTGGCCCGACAATGGTCGAGCTGTTATCTGAAATGTGGTTGATGGTGAAGAATGTAAAAATTGAGGGTGAAAACCAAAAAAACATAAAAGTTAATATCATCATTGGTCAAAATGTATTGGACCAATAATTATAGTTATGGAAACCAAATAAGAGAGGAGGTATTTACTATAAATAATTAAAATCAAAAAAAAAATGTAAATTATCAGGGTTATAAAAATTTCGGGTGAAATTGGGGATTCAAAAAAATTAATCAATTCCATGTTATAAATCATAAAGAAAAATGAAAAAAATACACAAATAACAAATCCATACCCAGAATTTGGTTTAACATTTAGAGAAGAACAGTTCTACATCAATGATGATGATGTGTTCCTTGAAGCACATTTTTCAATCAACGATCTCCTCAGCTTCTTGGTGAATACTCTCCCAATAGGTTCTATTGCCTCTCTTGAAAATATCCCAAGGTTATGCAACTGAAACTAGAGATATTCCATAATGGGGATTAAATATATGAACCTAGAGATATTCCATAATGGGGATTAAATATATGAGAGGCCCCAGGTCAATCATTAATATAATAAATAAATTAATCATTTTATTTATTTAACATATTCTCCAGCGATAACACTCCAAATTGGAACCCAATGTGAATGAAAATTATGTCATGCCTAGGGTAAACCATTCATTATAAAACCATTTGTGACCTCAGTTTCACCATCCTAACCTTGGTTTAAGATAAAATACGTTAATTTTTTAAATTATATGTTTTTGTGGTTTAATATTTTTAATATATCAATCATGGGGAACTAAAAATCCTGTAATACAATGTCGGCTCTAAATGAAAATAAAGAATAATATATAAAAATATCCAAAAAGTTCATACATGAAAATCAAAGTCTTTACATTCTCCTCACATTCATGGATTTTCACCCCAAAAACCAAAACATTATAAAAAAGGTGAGGGTACTGAACCCACATCTAGTTCTCACATTTCTATGAGATCTCTTAGAGGTTCTCATACAGCCAAAGAACTCACATAAGGGGAATGGATTATCGATGAAGGATCTTCTACTGATGATCCTTGATCACTACTGGGTACTCCAAAAATTTGGATTCATCCTCAACTACTAGCTCACCCATTCAAAATTTTATAATGGGTTGTTCATCTATCTCCTCAGCAGTTACATACAGAATACATCATGCACTCAGTTAAACAATGGTGGTAAATCCAAGTGGTAAGTAACATCGCTAACCCTACATAGAATCTAGAATGACTTGATGAACCTTAGGTATATCTTTCTACCCAAAACAAACCTCCACAGACCACATCATGGGGAGACTCTCAGGAACATATGGTCTCCCTACTCAAACTCTAAGGGTCTACGACATCAGTCTACAGAAGATTTATGTTGGAATTGGTGTTCTAGAATTGACTGTTTGTAATTTTTATTATATGATCATTAAAATAAGTGAATATTAATTTAAATAAATTATTAAATATCATTCATAGTTCTATGTGACTTTATAGTAATAATTTACTACAATATAAGTCACATTAAAAGGGTATAATAGTTATTTTTCACTCGATGAGGCATGATCATTCCACTATTCTTATATAAATAATTATTCACACCCTTTGAGAAGTTTCCAATGGGGTTTATTTGTGGAACTGAAAGCAATAAATGGATACCACATCCATAATGGGCTACAGACCTACTTTCCAAAGGTAGGCAATCACTAAGAATTTTTTCTGAGATGCTTAGGAACTCACATTGGTCGATTAGATGGGAGTTCTTGCTCATCACACTAATTTGGTGGAAATTATTTAATACTTAGGGACTCTATTATAGGTTTAAGAATGTTTTTGAATCCTTCCTAAATCACAATATAAGGATGGTCACATTTTACACCTAAAATCAATCATTTATACAAATGGATGTGAAAATTTATATGTATTATAGGTTCTCTACTTTGTTTCTTTTATTATTTTGTAATACTAGTTTTAAGCCATATGTTGGGTGCTCTGGAATTTATCGTCATACAGGGAGATGTTAATTATTTCAATATTGGGATATGACTCATGATAAGGGCTTCCTATGTGTCCTTGTGAAAGGAATCAAAACCCATGTAGTTTAGTGCCACTAAATAAGACACAATGTATCTTTTATGGCCATGTGATAAGGAAAATACCATACAATTTAACATCATAAAATGATGGAATCTAGGTGAAATACATCTAGAAAATGACGGTGTTGGGATTATGTGTGAGTATTCCTTTATGGTTGATCCTGCAGGTAATTTGGAATGATGAGATTGGGTTGATCTTACATGGAATATGACCCTATGAAGATAGTTGTCACCAAGAATATGGGTCGATGAGGATGCAGTGAAAAGAACCCGAAATAAATATATCCTTCCAAGTGGGGGCATGATCTTACTAGGAATATGAACCAATAAAGATGTTAATGGATTGAATGTGTTGGGTTTGAACCTCGGTGAGGCATATTACGTATCCCGTAGGGATGATAATCAAATACCACATAGTTAGGATGGGTTGGGACATACACATAAGGAGGATTCCCAAAGAAGATATTTTTATTATGCTGGTGAAATGACCACCATTTATCTATAATCATGAATGATTAATGATCAGTGTGAGAAACAAGAGATAATAGAAGATCTTCCATGCCACACAATCACATTTGGAAGGGACATACACTTGAATTGGAAGCCTGAGGGTTGAACGTACTTACTCTTATAATGGTGTATGAGGGAGGGGATATATAAGGAATTAAAGGTATGATATCCTATAAGAATGATTTGGGGATTACTACAATAGGGATTCCCATGAGAATTTTCTCCTCACCCACTGATGGATGGGGGTGAGGCTATAATGGGGTGGTAAAAAATAAAGAGTAGGGTATGAGTCTAATAGGGATGAACATTTTCATCTTCTTTACTATTTCTAAACCCTAAAATGGGGCTTAAGTGTCCATTTATAGGAAAAAAAGGCACAAATACTACTCAATTCACTTCATATTTCAAGCAGCAAGCATGATATGAGCACTGATGACTAAACTGAGAATCTTTTCCCCCATTGACTCTAGGGATGGGATTCCCATTACTAATAGGATTCATGACTGTGAACATCTTAAAGACTCAATATACTAGGGAGGTTTATTGGAGGACATACTTTACCAAGGTAATGAATGATTAAAAGGGGGAAACATTAGTGTGTATGATACCCCAACCATGTATATTTGATGACCATGTTGGGGGAAATAATGACAATATTCTCAAATAGGAGACCTGGATAAAGGAGTGCCCTATAATTTTTGGTATAAAAGGTACTTGGAGATTGGTGGATAATTATCCTAGGTAATATATGGGAAAAATAAAAGGGACTTCACCCAAGTGATTCTTTAGAGAATTGGAGGTGACATCACCCAGGTAATGTTTGGGATAACTAAAGGTATTTTTCCCAAGTGATACTTGGGAAAGATGAAGATGACTTCTCCCAAGTGATACCTGAGTGAGATAAAGTTGAATTCACTCAATTGACACCTGATAAAATCAAAGTTGAATTCACCCAATTAATACCTGAGTGAACTAAAGATAAATTTTCCCAAGTGATACTTGGGAAGAATAGAGACAACATCACCCAAGTAATACTTGGGTGAACTGAAGATGAATTATTTGGTGAAGTGTGATCTGGGTGACACCAATTGGGCTAGGCACTATCCTGGTGAAATGGGTTTCTTTTTATGTTTTTAGAAGAGGTAAGTACAAGTTTATAGATAGTTAGGGGTCCTTCACCCTAGTATTATTCAACTAGGGAGGAAGTTGTTCTTTGAAAATGTTCTTGGTTTTTTTTAAAGCATTTGGAACTCAAAAAACACTTCCTTTCATTAATTCCTTCTTATTTTATATATTTATAAGCAACCTAAGGGTTTTTAATACTTGGGTGAATAATTCAGGAGATCATAGCTTTGTTTTTCTCTTAGTTTTACAAAAAGGTTCCAAATGAGGATCTCAGTGGTCTTATTTATAGAAAATTTTGGGATGTTGGGTGAAGGGGATCATCTTGCAAAATTGATTCACACATTTTAGACTTGTGTGAGTCATCGCATTATGCAAGTGATCTATATATTTTTAACTTTCATAAATTTTTGTTCATGAAATTTCCACATGTAGGTTGAACTTACACATAGTTCAAAGGTTTTAAGGGGGATTGTCTTGTATTCACTTTCCCTTTTTTCTTCACATGTTTTAGGTTTTACTCCTTTAATATTTTTGAATTATTTATAAAAAAGGGGAGTAGAAATAAATTACCGCCTCGTGATTGGA
This sequence comes from Viscum album, assembly GCA_963277665.1. Classification (NCBI taxonomy): domain Eukaryota; kingdom Viridiplantae; phylum Streptophyta; class Magnoliopsida; order Santalales; family Viscaceae; genus Viscum; species Viscum album. Next base: position 879,884,817 of record OY728163.1, read on the forward strand.
TCCTACTGGAACAATGATTATTTAAACCTAGGGTAAGAGAAAAATTGACATGAATTAATCTTTGAGAGAGGGTCGTTTTATACTTTGGCCTTAACTGGACCCGCATTCATGATTGGCACTTGTATTTTTTGAAAAATTATAATGTATTTCATTCCCCCAAAATTTTATCTATGTTTGATGTAAATAATATTTAGTGGGAAATAATTGGATTTTTCTTAGGTCACCCTTTATGGGCGGTTGAACTAACTTGCCTTTTATTTTTATATCAAATGTTCATGGTTGTCCTAGGATATGAGCGGTTCATACCTAGCATACATAGACTCAAATTCTTTATAATGTTACCTTTATAGGTTTTAAATTTAGATAGTATTATGTCTCTTTCCATTGGTATTTTAATGTCTTGTAATTCGAACCAATGTTGTTGATGTTTTGGGTTGAACAACTCTGACTGATTCGTAATGGAAAATTTCATTTGAAAAAATCCAATGAAATGTTTGCATAAAATTTAAGGTCATGATGATTGGACCATTGAAATAGTAAAAATAACCTGAATGTGACCTAATGGGTATGAATGATCCAATATATTTTTAACTTGAAGAGAGAAATTACAAGACATGATCATGGGGTTCTCAGATCTGAGGTGATGGCATGGGATAGGTACATATGGAATGACCATGAACCATGTACAAAAATAGGTTTTTTTGTGATTTTTTAAAAGTGTAAAAAGATAAAAAGAACTTTCTCCTAAGTATGAATATGCCTCTAGTTGATGGGATATATTGGGGGTGCATATGTAGATCCATATCAGTGGCATATTATGCATAGTCAAAATAGAGGCATCATTTATAATTGGATGTTGTTGTCACTGATAGCCAAGGAATATTTGTGAGGATCCAATATTCTCTAGACATGAAGTTTGGTTTATGAAAATTATACACCCAAAAATTATGATGAAATCATTTAGACTTGATTCAGCCATAATCAGGTGATTTTGATCCCATTGAGATGTTGATACCAAACTTCACATAGGCCTTATAAGGGTTTCCCTACATAGATCTAGCTCATATGCAAGGAAAAGGGGCATTTGTGTGTGTGTATATATATATATATATATTGTTCATAGATAGGCCCAAGATATGTGATATGGGTATCACTATGTATTCTATTGGAATGAGAATCAAGCCACACATTATTATCAAGAATAAAGTTCCCTACGTAAATATGACTGGTACGCATGAGGGATTTTTTCAATTCATGAATGGGTCTCAGATAAGGGATTATAGAATCACTACATATTTCATTGCAATGATATTTAATTCACACATAGTTATCAAGAAGAAGTTTCCTTACATGGTTCTGGTTTATATTCAAAGGAAGATAAAACTATTCAAGGGAGGCCACTCTAAGCAGTTTATGTCCATGTGGGATGGACCAAATATTCCATGATTATGATCATTGTGTGATTTAATTAGAAAAATTGTAATAATAACCTGAAATAACTAATCTAATGTGAGTCATGCATGGGGTGATAAACAAGAGGAAATTGGAGAGTGATCATGTAACTGAAGGTGCCCCAAGCCCAGCGGGCTACATGGCCTCAATCATATCTCCCCAAATTCTAGAGCCTATAGACTAGAAGTGAGGGCCTAGGTTGTGTTCATGGGGAGACTACTCCCTAGTTACCAGAGTATAGAACATCAAATGAATATAATATAATAGGAAAATAAGTAGCAGAATCAATATAAGTAAACTGATAAGACAACCGAAGCAAACTGGAATAGTAAACAATAGGTGAAACTAATATAAATATACCAAATCTGATTACAATATGTCATGTCACTAATAAGCTGGAAAACATGGATACAAAGAAGCATACAATAATTCTATTCAAAATTAGTAAAAAGGAATAAAAAATTATCCCAAGCATCCTGAGCTCCATCTCAACCATATACTACCATATCAATCCTAAATAAATGTAATCAAGTGTCTAAAGAAACTCACTTCCCTTTGTTAACACCTGCATACATATAGTCTACCCAGGTACCAAACAGTGACCCATATAGGGTGTGAGATAAATCTCAGTAGGCCACCACCAACGGTGTCTATAACATCATGTTCGTGTGATATAAACTGAAAGGTGTGAAAGCATGAATATCTAAAAGTAAAGTAGTATAGTAACGTAAATAAACAAGTACCCACTTCACCCTTCTTCTGGTGTATGAACATGTAATCGGTTAATTAATTAATTAAATTTAGTTTATATGATTATGTCACTTAGGCATAGCCATAACTGACATTACCTCACGATAGCACTAGTATTGGTTCCAAGATGTAACAAGGCAACATTGATGATTATAAGATAAAAGGGTCCCAAGGTAATAACCAAGACAACTTAGACCTCAAGGGTTGCCAACATAGTAGTAACTGCAGCTTGGATAAGGGGTAAGAGTGTAATCCTAGGATCATCATCCAAGTAATTCCACAATAATATGATCTAACTGAGTCTAAGGAATACATCCAAGGTAAAATGGGATAAGCTATGTCTAGGCCCAAGGATATAACCATGACACCTCATGTCCGTGGAATCCATGATGGATCCAGGGAGTGTGTCTAAGACATCCAGTAATAGTTAAGGAGGGATCCTACAATGTCATACTGAGCATCCGCTGATAGATGAGGATCAGATTCCAAGGTGGGTCTCAACCAAGTAAACTATCATCCTTGAATTAGAATGGCGTCTATGAGTGTACAAGGCATTCCCTTATGAATCCAAGAACTAAATCAAGTCTTACCACCCCTATATATATATATGTCAAGGTCTATATGTATAATTAGGCACCTTACATTTAGTTCATTTAATAATTTATGCCGTGTGAAGTTCATTCCATCTAAATAGTCAATGTTCAAATCATTTCCTTTCATTAGTTGAACAAGGTCAATTGGGAATGAAACCATTTCATTCATTTAAAATTTCATTACTTGGTTCTCTCATTTACCTTTTATAACATGAAAAGGATGTTCTAAGGATGATAAACCAACCATTCATTTATAATCAAATAGGCCATGTCATATATATACAATATACTTTCTAAATTACCATTTAATGTTTATTAAGAAAGTTCAAGAATATCCTTAAGTGGGTCAAGTGTATAGCACACATGGTACTTGCAATGTTCAATTCACAATTCAATAGTAATCTAATATAGAAAGACTTAACATTATAATTTTTAAGCTCAAGAACACCCGAACGGTGGCTCAAAGGTTTTAAAACACTAAAAACTAAAATATGGAACATCACCCTACATGGGGTGGTTGAAGTTGTGGACATAACCACCAATTTTGAGTATCATATACAACACAAGTCTTAGAAAATGGTTCTAGTGACTACAATCATGACATATAAATTCAACAAATGGTGCCTAATTAAATCGACGTAGCGACATGACAATTTATAAAATGAAAAAAATTAAGGAATGAGTTATAGACCACCTACATTAAGATCATATGACTCTACTCATCCAATATTAGCCTCTAATTTGGCCTGGATTGGAGTATAATTGAATAATAGATTAATTCCCTGAAATTGGGGCGTATGATCCTATATCTAAATAGTTCCATTGATAGAAAGAATAATGAATAAAGATTAAAAAGGAATCTATAACATACCAATACAGATCCAAAGAGATCAACGACAATCAATTAGGATTCTGGATGGATAGTAGATCTCAAAAACTAGATTAGGCTTGAAAAGGGATTCCAAAGGGGGAGGGGGTGTTTTGTCTACGAGAAATGAAGGAGGAAGGAGGGAAATCATTTAACATTTCATTTAAAGGAAAATGGTAAATTCACTCAAAATTACCACTCACATGGTTTTTCTAAACTGTGCGCAAACCGTCCACAAGCATCTGTAGAAATGGGCACCCACATGTTTAGGCCACACAATTAGAGAAACTGTGTGCCAACCCTGTGAAATGCATATGTAATTTGTCTGTAGTATTTTACATGGTAGAGCAGCTCAACATGCATGACTGGATCAAACTGTGCGCCCTATTCCATCCCACTATCTAGCCTTGTATAGTTTAAAAGAACCATGTGGTGTACCTCTCATGGTTTAAACTAACTATGAGACAAGCTTTTTTTATCAAAAAGTTAGGTTTCAGGCTCTGAACAATCCCTAGAAACCCCTGAGACCTTCACTAACTCATTAGGCATTAATTTTAGGTACATAAAATAGAATTAGACAAAAATTTAAAGGATCCATACCTGAGTGAAAAAATAGGTTCTTATATTCTTCCCCCCTTAACAAAACTCATCCCCTAGTTCACCTTCCAAGGGAGGAAAAACACTGCCTAAGAACAACTCTAGCCATTGGGCACATATGTCGGCCTCCCACTCCTAGGTCTTGTCTTGTACACAGTTGTGTTTCCATAACACTTGTACTAGAGGGAAAGACCGGCCTCATAGATCCTTCATGCTCCATTCAATGATGTGTATATGATACTCTTAAAACATAGCATTGACATCAAGCTCAACTTCCTTGGGATCAAAAGTATGATATGTATCGACATGATACCGAAAAAGCTATAAAACATGGATGACGTCATGAATAGGAAAATACCTCTGAGATAGTATAAACCAATAGGCTTCTGGACTAACTATCTCCAAGATCTCAGCGGCCTAATAAAGTATAGTGACAACACTACTAGAAAAGGGGGAATTGGAGCCCCCCAGACTCAGGCAACCGCCATTGGCGGTCGCTATAGCTAACCATTAGCGACCGCCAATGGCGGTCGCTAACCTGCATAAAAAAATTCGGGGGGTTTCTGCGCCCCCCCCCCCCCCCACCCCGCGCCCTCGATCTCCCTCCGCCCTAACCCCCTCCCTCCCTCGCCGCCCTCCCTCGCTGCCCTCCCCTCCCCCGCCGCCCGGCCTCCCCCGCCGCCCGGCCTCCCCCGCCGCCTGCCCTCCCCCTCCGCCTGCCATCCGGCCTCCGGCCGCCGCCCTCCGACCTCGGGCCTCCGGCCGCCACCATCGGGCATCCGGCCGCCGCCCAGAGGCCTCTCGGCCCTCCCCCCCCCCACCCCGGACGGCACCCGCACCCCAGACAGCCCCTGGCGTGCACTCCGGACCGCCCCCCACACCCCGTACGCCTCCCCGCACCCCGGACAGCACCCCCCCGCGCACTCCGGACCGCCCCCCGCACCCCGGACTCCTCCCCGCACCCCGGACAGCCCCCCCCCCCCCCCCCCCCCCGCGCACTCCGGACCGCCCCCCGCACCCCGGACGCCTCCCCGCACCCCGGACAGCCCCCCTTCCCCCTGCACTCGGACACCCCCCTCCGAACCCGGACACCCCCCCCCCCCCCCCGCACCCCGGACAACCCCCCCCCCCCCCCCCCCCGCACTCGGACACCCCCCCTCCGAACCCGGACAGCCCCCCCGCACCCCGGACAGGCCCCCCACACCCCGGACACCCCACCACGCACCCCCGACAGCCCCCTGCACCCCAGACAGCCCCCCTCCCCCGCACCCCGGACACCCCCGCACCCCGAACACCCCTTCCCGCACCCCTGACAGGCCCCCGACACCCCGGACACCCCTCCCCGCACCTCGGACAGCCCCCCCGACCCCGGACACCCCCCCCCCCTCGCTGCCCGTCCCCCGTCCCCTCACCACCTCCTCTCCTCCAGCTCCCCACCGCCGCCGCCGCCCGTCCCCTCCCTTGCCGCACCGCCTTTGGCTCCGGCTCCCCTTCGCTGCCTCCTCTCCCTCGCAGCACCGCCTTCGGCTCCCCTCCCTTTCAGGTTTGTAGCTCAATCAGGTAACATGAGCTTTCAGTTACATTATTATTTTATCAATGGTTCATAAACAAATGGTTAATATTTATTTTGAATATAGTTGATTTGAAAAATGTAAATGTAATAAGTATTGTGTAAATGTTTGTTATACAGATATTATTATGGATAAGAGTTGGATTGATCTTCCAAATCGAACGTCTAGAGAATATTTCAATGGCATTATGCAGTTTATTGACTTCACAAGAGGATTTGAAAGTGACTATATTAGTTGTCCATGTAGAAAATGTGCTAACAGATATCAATTCACACGAGATACTGTGAGGGAGCACCTTTTCTTTAATGGATTTCTGAAAAATTATAAGAGTTGGACTCATCATGGAGAAGAATATGTTTGTTGTCAAAATACAGATGCAGCTCAGATGGATGTTGATGCAAGGATGACTGATCCAATGCATGAAATGCTTACTGAAATGGTACGTGGGTTTGATCCTGAAGGCATTGACATCCAGAATCTTGAGACCGGTGAGATAAATCTTCGCTCTGGTGCAGATCGTGATTCGAGGAGGTTTTATGAAGTACTTGATGATGCGAAAACAGAATTATATCCTAGATGTACTTCTTACAATAAACTGTCGTTTATCGTGGAGTTGTTGCATTTGAAGACTTTGAATAATTGGTCAGACACATCATTCGACATGCTTTTGGTTTTATTGAAAAAAGTTCTTCCTGTCGACGCTAAGATTCCTGAGTCGTATTACTATGCTCGTAAGTTGACAGAGAACTTAGGTTTTACATATGAGACTATAGATGCATGTGCAAACAACTGTATGTTGTTTAGAAATGAAACTGCTCATTTGGATATTTGTACGGTTTGTGGCGCTTCCAGGTGGAAAGAGAACAGGGGAAATAAGACTTATCAAAGTCAGATTGCGATACAGGGGAAACCGATTGCAGTAAAGCAAATGCGTTACTTTCGCCTTAAACCGAGGTTGAAAAGATTTTTTATGTCATCTAAAGTTTCTAATTTAATGAGATGGCATGCAGAAAGAGTTCATTAAAGTGACATGTTAACCCACCCGGTAGACTCTCATGCATGGAAGGATTTTGATAAGAGACATCCCGACTTTGCTAAAGATGTTCGTAATGTCCGATTGGGATTGGCAGCAGATGGTTTCAATCCATTCAAGTCTATGGTTGGTGCAACTCATAGCACATGGCCCGTGGTGTTGGTTCCATATAATCTTCCTCCGTGGCTTTGTATGAAGCAACAATTTATATTACTTTCCACTCTTATTGATGGACCTAAAAGTCCGGGGGATAAGATTGATGTTTACCTTCAGCCATTGATTGATGAGTTGAATGAATTTTGGGGCGATGGTGTGATGACTTATGACTGCGAAACGAATGAAATGTTCAAACTGCATGCTGCTTTATTGTGGACAATCAATGACTTCCCAGCTTATGCAAATTTATCAGGCTGGAGTATGAAAGGGGAATTTGCTTGCCCTTGTTGCAATAAAAGTAAAAAATCTGTATGGCTTAAACATTCCAAAAAATGGCCATACATGGGTCACAGGCGTTTTCTCCCTCCCCAGCACAGGTTCAGAAAGGACAGAGTGGCATTTGATGGTTCTAGAGAGTTCAGCCCAGCACCAAAGATCATGACAGGAGTCGAAATGTTATCGCAGATTGAGGAAGAAAACATCCGCACGGTATATGAAATTCCGGATTTGGTGGCTCCTCCAGTACGTAATATTCGTGCTGCGGGTAGGCAGCGCAGTCACAATTGGAAAAAGAAAAGTATTTTTTATAGTCTTCCATATTGGAAAACTAACTTGTTGAGGCATAATTTGGATGTCATGCACATTGAAAAAAATGTTTATGATAACATATTTTGGACCATTTTAGGTGTCAGTGGAAAGTCAAAGGACCATGTTAATGCATGCCGTGATTTGGAAGAAATGGGTTTAAGGAAACAGTTGCATTTACAGTTAGCTAAGGGAAACAAGGCATATATGCCTGCTGCACAGTATTCGATGACTACAGAGGAGAAAGAGACATTTCTTTCCATTTTGAAGATGGTCAAGGTGCCTGATGGTTACTCTTCTAATATTTCAAAGTGTGTGAATCTGACGAGCAAGACATTGCAAGGGTTGAAAAGTCATGATAATCACATATTACTTCAGCAGTTGATTCCAATCGCAATTTGTGATTGTTTATCCCCCAATGTTGTTCATCCCTTGATTGAGATGAGTAATTTTTTTAGACAGCTTTGTTTAAGAAATCAACGAATGAGTGATTTAAAAAGTTTGCAGGACCGAATTGTACTTACGCTTTGTCACTTTGAGAAACTTTTCCCCCCCTCATTTTTCGATGTTATGGTCCACTTGACATTGCACCTAAATGATGAAGTAATGGCTGTTGGTCCAGTGCAATTCAGGTGGATGTATCCTATTGAACGGTATTTGAGTACATTGAAAAGATTTGTACGCAACAGAGCTCGTCCAGAGGCATCAATAGCCAATGGTTATTTGATGGATGAGTGTACTACCTTTTGTGCAGAATATCTTACGGATGTTGAAACAAAATTAGATAAGCCCTCTCGGATTCATGATGGTCCAGTTGGAGAAGGAACCACATTTGATATGGACAACATCGAGTGGATACAAGCACATCGATATATCTTGTTCAATACTCCATCAGTTGCACCATTAATGCAGTAAGTATCTTATCAATGTGCTTGTATAACTTTTACATGTTTTCTTTGCATAAGTTGATCTTTTAAACATCGCGTAATCATTTGCAGGAAACACATTAATGAGATAAAAGAAGAGATGCATCGTGTGACTGAGTTGCAAATTCAACAATCTCATTATGCGGCATTTCATGATTGGTTCAAGGATTATGTATGTATAAATTGATTTTCATTATGAGTGAAGTATTAAACTAATTCTTTCTGCATATATCAGTATTGATTTTTATAAATTATGTAGGTTCGTAAGCTGAGGGAGTTAGGGGACCCCACGCTACCTAAAGTATTTATCCAACTGGCTGAGGGTCCATCTATAACGGCTCGTCGTTATAAAGCTATTGATGCTAATGGTTTTTGATTTCGCATTAAAGATGTTGACGACAAACGAGCAACACAAAACAGTGGCATCGGTTTTCCCTTTGTCGATTCTGGTTATTACTATGGTCAATTGATAGACATCATTGAAGTTGTATACACACATGGTTTGAAGTACATATTGTTAAAGTGTAATTGGGTTGATCCAGTGCGTGGATGTAAAGTCAATCAATATCAGTTTTCATTGGTGAATTTTAACTATATGTTATACAGAAATAATGAACGAGTTGAGAATAAACCTTTCATTTTGACATCACAAGCGGAACAAGTATTCTTCGTTACTTTGCCTTCGGATCCAAGTTGGCAAGTTGTTGTCAAAATGTCTCGGCGAGGAGTGTTTTTATTTGAAGAAGATGAACCCGAGACTGTTCCGTTTGTTTACCAACAACTTGATCAACATATCGTAGTTCAACGTGAAGAAGATATTTATTGGGTCAGAGCGGCTGTTGAAGGAGAAACGGTCGATTTGCATGCTTAATGAAAGGTATAATTGTTTTCCCGCTATTCAGTAGAATGTCCTAGGATATCATAAATTATCTAATCATTTTATAAATCCTTATAAGTTTTAATCCTCACTTTTGTAAGTTAATTCAGTCATAAATATTTAGGTTGATTAACTTTCTGATTTTTTAAAATTCATTCACAATTAATTATTCAATCCATTTTTTGTTTGATTAACAGTTGTACAAGTTTGATTTATTAAGAACAATCCAATTTATCTTTTAAACACTTTGGACTCATTACTGATATTTTGTATGACTGCAGACATGTCAGGGGAGGAGGCAGAAAATCCACATCATCCATCTGAGGCATCTACGTCTCAGGGTCGAGGTATGTTTGAATGTCATTGTCTATATTTTTTATGTAATTGACATATATATATATATATATATATATATAACATTTGTCAATTTATATATAAAATTGTTTTCAACAGGATCAGACTCGGCTGCTTCTTCCTCTCGCAGGAGAGGCCCTGGTCGTGGCATATTATCATGGAATTCCAACACGACAATAGATGTTTCATTTGATGAGGTATTTCATCCCGTGGGACCGAATTCCCCAGCATTTATTCGTCAGTTGGGTCATATCATACGTGACCCACATCGATTTCCATTGACCACGCGTGATTGGGATTCTATCCCTCAGGACACATTAGATCGTCTATGGAGGGAGGTTCAGGTAAGAAAATAATTTTACTTTATTTTCTATTTATAAATAATACTAATATGTTTGATTATTTTCATTATAGCAAAATTTGAAAGTATGCCCTGAAGAGTTTCGGCCCGTGTGTATGAGCAAATGCCGTAAGCTGTGGAAAGATTATAAAGGCAAAGTGAAGAGGGACCACTGGGTACCAAATGTGGGTGCCCTTGACATTTTGGAAAAAGTCCCGAGAGGTGTCCTCCCGGCTCAGTGGCGTGACTTGGTTGCATATTGGTCTACTGAGGGTGTTGCGGTTTGTATATTAATTATTTTGCTGTATATATATTTTCAAGAATATGTGATTTGTTTGAAATTTGAATGAATTGAATGTAGGAGGTGTCAACACGCCATTCGGAGAATCGAGCGTTGCAGGGACTAGCTCACAGGCTCGGGACTCGTCACGTGTCTCAGATCCGACATGAGGAATATATTATTCATTTTTTAATTTATTAATTAATATGGTTTTGTGTTTATATTCTTTTAATATACAGTTGCGAGGGCAAGGTGCAGCAACTGATAAAATGTCGGTGTGGATAAGGACTCGTGATCGCAATGATCCAGAGGTTGCAGCATTGATAGTAAGTGTCTGTACTTACCAATAATTACATAAATCTATATATTAACATATATATATTTATATATATTTAAATATTTCACAGGATCAATTTGAAGCTGAGTTAGAACATCTGCCAGAGGACCAGCGACAGCTTCCCATGCGACGGGATGAGATCTTTCATCGCATTATTGGTCGGGACGGGCATGGCTATAGTTTGACCTATGGAGCAGGGATTCTTCGTTCTGTAGTGTCACGCGCTGCGGTTGTCGGTCCTGCTGTTACTCATATGACACAGCAGATGTCAGATTTTGAGGCACGGTTGCGCGCTTCCGAGGAGACAAATGCGCAATTGACAGCTGAGGTTAGAGCACTGCGGGAATATGTGCGTCGAGCTGATGGTACAGGGGATCATACGACGCAGGTATATACTGTATTTATTTATTTAATTTAAATTATTTTTTTTATTAAAATATTTATAATGCTTATTTGTTGTAGGCACCTGGCCCACCAGAAGGAGGTAGCAGTGATGGCAACGCGTGACGCACCATATATTCACGAGATATGTTTTTTGTTTTTACTGGTAGGGTTGACATTGATGTACTGTATTTATTCATTTAAGTAATGCATTATTACCATCCATGGTGGTCTTTTAAATATTTTATACACATATTGAGTTTTTGATCAGATAATCTTGAATGATTCTACATTTGAAAAAGTCGAACTAATTCCAACAGATCAATAAATCTGATATTATAGATTATGTATTATCCAATATATTTTTTATAAATTTCTGTATGGTATCGATAAAAGAAATATGTATTAATTAGATGTTATCACTTTTATTTTTCACTTTTGTAATCAATGGGATGGCCTTTGCACCCCCGGAGAGCACCCCGCACCCCCGTACAGCCCCCCGCACCCCCGTACAGCCCCCCCGCACCCCCGTACACCCCCCCCCCCCCCCCGCACCCCCGTACAACCCCCCGGCACCCCCGTACAGCCCGCCGCACCCCCGTACAGCCCCCCGCACCCCCGTACAGCCCCCCCGCACCCCCGTACAGCCCCCCGCACCCCCGTACTGCCCCCCGCCACCCCCGTACAGCCCCCCGCCACCCCCGTACAGCCCCCTGCCACCCCCGTACAGCCCCCCGACATCCCCGTACAGCCCCCCGACACCCCCGTACAGCCCCCCGCACCCCCGTACAGCCCCCCCGCACCCCCGTACTGCCCCCCGCACCCCCGTACTGCCCCCCGCCACCCCCGTACTGCCCCCCGCCACCCCCGTACAGCCCCCCGCACCCCCGTACAGCCCCCCGCCACCCCCGTACAGCCCCCCCCCCCCCCCCCCCCCGCACCCCCGTACAGCCCCCCGCACCCCCATACAGCCCCCCGCACCCTCGTACAACCCCTCGCACCCCCGTACAGCCCCCCCCCCCCCCCCCCCCCCCCCGCTCCCCCGTACAGCCCCCCGCACCCCCGTACAGCCCCCCCGCACCCCCGTAGAGCCCCCCGCACCCCCGTACAGCCCCCCCCCCCCCCCCCGCACCCCCATACAACCCCCTGCACCCCCGTACTGCCCCCCGCCACCCCCGTACAGCCCCCCGCCACCCCCGTACAGCCCCCCGCCACCCCCGTACAGCCCCCCGACACCCCCGTACAGCCCCCCCGACACCCCCGTACACCCCCCCCCCCCCCCCCCCCCCGCACCCCCGTACAGCCCCCCCGCCACCCCCATACAGCCCCCCGCACCCCCGTACAGCCCCCCGATTGTGTCCGTTTCAGCAGCGCGGCGCGCGCTGAAATGGCGCGTTGGGGGGTCAAAACCACCCGAACGACCTCCGAATGCCACGAAACCGTACGACAACATCCGGGGCGTGAATTGTGAAATGGTCGGCCAGACGGCAACTCATTCGGAGGTGCCGTGTGACCGCGGCGGCCGGAAACGCGTTTCCGGCGCCATTAAACACCAAAACGGCGTGCGGCGGTCCAATTCGGAGAAAACGTGCTCCGAACCACCTGAAACCGCACAGGAACGATAGAAATATTATTTCTGAGATACAGGAGGAGGCCGCACGTCCATCGGACGTGCGGTGCGCGCGGCACGTCCGATTGTGTCCGTTTCAGCAGCGCGGCGCGCGCTAAAATGGCGCGTTGGGGGGTCAAAACCACCCGAACGACCTCCGAATGCCACGAAACCGTACGACAACATCCGGGGTGTGAATTGTGAAATGGTCGGCCAGACGGCACCTCATTCGGAGGTGCCGTGTGACCGCGGCGGCCGGAAACGCGTTTCTGGCGCCATAAAACACCAAAACGGCGTGTGGCGGTCCCATTCGGAGCAAACGTGCTCCGAACGACCTGAAACCACACAGGAACGATAGAAATATTATTCCTGAGATGCAGGAGGAGGCCGCACGTCCATCGGACGTGCGGTGCGCGCGGTACGTCCGATTGTTTCGTTTTCAGCAGCGCGGCGCGCGCTGAAATGACGCGTTGGGGGGTCAAAACCACCCGAACGACCTACGAATGCCATGAAACCGTACGACAACATCCGGGGCGTGAATTGTGAAATGGTCGGCCAGACGGCACCTCATTCGGAGGTGTCGTGTGACCGCGGCGGCCGGAAACGCGTTTCCGGCGCCATTAAACACCAAAACGGCGTGCGGCGGTCCCATTCGGAGCAAACGTGCTTCGAACCACCTGAAACCGCACAGGAACGATAGAAATATTATTCCTGAGATGCAGGAGGAGGCCGCACATCCATCGGACGTGCGGTGCGCGCGGCACGTCCGATTGTGTCCGTTTCAGCAGCGCGGCACGCGCTGAAATGGCGCGTTGGGGGGGTCAAAACCACCCGAACAACCTCCGAATGCCACGAAACCGTACGACAACATCCGGGGCGTGAATTGTGAAATGGTCGGCCAGACGACACCTCATTCGGAGGTGCCGTGTGACCGCGGCGGCCAGAAACGCGTTTCCGGCGCCATAAAACACCAAAACGGCGTGCGGCGGTCCCATTCGGAGAAAACGTGCTCCAAACGACCTGAAACCGCACGGGAACGATAGAAATATTATTCCTGAGATGCAGGAGGAGGCCGCACGTCCATCGGACGTGCGGTGCGCGCGGCACGCCCGATTGTGTCGTTTTCAGCAGCGCGGCGCGCGCTGAAATGGCGCGTTGGGGGGTCAAAACCACCCGAACGACCTGAAACCGCACGGGGACGATAGAAATATTATTACTGAGATGAAGAAGGAGGCCTCACGTCCATCGGACGTGCGGTGCGCGCGGCACGTCCGATTGTGTCCGTTTCAGCAGCGCGGAGCGCGCTGAAATGGCGCGTTGGGGGGTCAAAACCACCCGAACGACCTCCGAATGCCACGAAACCGTACGACAACATCCGGGGCGTGAATTTTGAAATGGTCGGCCAGACGGCACCTCATTCGGAGGTGCCGTGTGACCGCGGCGGCCGGAAACGCGTTTCCGGCGCCATAAAACACCAAAACGGCGTGCGGCGGTCCCATTCGGAGCAAACGTGCTCCGAACGACCTGAAACCGCACGGGAATGATAGAAATATTATTCCTGAGATGAAGGAGGAGGCCGCACATCCATCGGACGTGCGGTGCGCGCGGCACGTCCGATTGTGTCGTTTTCAGCAGCGCGGCGCGCGCTAAAATGGCGCGTTGGGGGGTCAAAACCACCCGAACGACCTCCGAATGCCACGAAACCGTACGACAACATCCGGGGCATGAATTGTGAAATGGTCGGCCAGACGGCACCTCATTCGGAGGTGCCGTGTGACCACGGCGGCCGGAAACGCGTTTCCGGCGCCCTAAAACACCAAAACGGCGTTCGGCGGTCTCATTCGGAGCAAACGTGCTCCGAATGACCTGAAACCGCACGGTAACGATAGAAATATTATTCCTGAGATGTAGGAGGAGGCCGCACATCCATCGGACGTGCGGTGCGCGCGGCACGTCCGATTGTGTCGTTTTCAGCAGCGCGGCGCGCGCTGAAATGGTGCGTTGGGGGGTCAAAACCACCCGAACGACCTCCGAATGCTACGAAACCGTACGACAACATCCGGGGAGTGAATTGCAAAATGGTCGGCCAGACGGAACCTCATTCAGAGGTGCCGTGTGACCGTGGCGGCCGGAAACCCGTTTCCGGCGCCCTAAAACACCAAAACGGCGTGCAACGGTCCCATTCGGAGCAAACATGCTCCGAACGACCTGAAACCGCACGGGAACGATAGAAATATTATTCCTGAGATGCAGGAGGAGGCCGCACGTGCATCGGACGTGCGGTGCGCGCGGCACGTCCGATTGTGTCCTTTTCAGCAGCGCGACGCGCGCTGAAATGGCGCGTTGGGGGGTCAAAACCACCCGAATGACCTCCGAATGCCACGAAACCGTACGACAACATCCGGGGCGTGAATTGTGAAATGGTCGGCCAGACGGCACCTCATTCGGAGGTGCCGTGTGACCGCAGAGGCCGGAAATACGTTTCCGGCGCCCTAAAACACCAAAACGGCGTGCGGCGGTCCCATTCGGAGCAAACGTGCTCCGAACGACCTAAAACCGCACGGGAACGATAGAAATATTATTCCTGAGATGCAGGAGGAGGCCGCACGTCCATCGGACGTGCGGTGCGCGCGGCACGTCCGATTGTGTCGTTTTCAGCAGCGCGGTGCGCGCTGAAATGGCGCGTTGGGGGGTCAAAACCACCCGAACGACCTCCGAATGCCACGAAACCGTACGAAAACATCCGGGGCGTGAATTGTGAAATGGTCGGTCAGACGGCACTTCATTCGGAGGTGCCTTTTGACCGCGGCGGCCAGAAACGCGTTTCCGGCGCCCTAAAACACCAAAACGGCGTGCGGCGGTCCCATTCAGAGCAAACGTGCTCCGAACGACCTGAAACCGCATGGGAACGATAGAAATATTATTCCTGAGATGCAGGAGGAGGCCGCACGTCCATCGGACGTGCGGTGCGCGCGGCACGTCCGATTGTGTCCGTTTCAGCAGCGCGACGCGCGCTGAAATGGCGCGTTGGGGGGTCAAAACCACCCGAACGACCTCTGAATGCCACGAAACCGTACGACAACATCCGGGGCATGAATTGTGAAATGGTCGGCCAGACGGAACCTCATTCGGAGGTGCCGTGTGACCGCGGCGGCCGGAAACGCGTTTCCGGTGCCCTAAAACACCAAAACGGCGTGCGGCGGTCCCATTCGGAGCAAACGTGCTCCGAACGACCTGAAACCGCATGGTAACGATAGAAATATTATTCCTGAGATGCAGGAGGAGGCCGCACGTCCATCGGACGTGCGGTGCGCGCGGCACGTGTGATTGTGTCCTTTTCAGCAGCGCGGCGCGCGCTGAAATGGCGCGTTGGGGGGTCAAAACTACACGAACGACCTCCGAATGCCACGAAACTGTACGACAACATCTGGGGCGTGAATTGTGAATTGGTCGGCCAGACGGAACCTCATTCGGAGGTGCCGTGTGACCGCGGCGGTCAGAAACGCGTTTCCGGCGCCCTAAAACACCAAAACGGCGTGCGGCGGTCCCATTCGGAGCAAACGTGCTCCGAATGCCCTGAAACCGCAAGGGAACGATAAAAATATTATTCCTGAGATGCAGGAGGAGGCCGCACGTCCATCGGACGTGCGGTGCGCGCGGCACGTGCGATTGTGTCCTTTTCAGCAGCGCGGCGCGCGCTGAAATTGCGCGTTGGGGGGTCAAAACCACCCGAACGGCCTCCGAATACCACGAAACCGTATGAAAACATCCGGGGCGTGAATTTTGAAATGGTCGGCCAGACGGCACCTCATTCGGAGGTGTCGTGTGACCGCGGCGGCCGGAAACGCGTTTCCGGCGCCCTAAAACACCAAAACGGCGTGCGGCGGTCCCATTCAGAGAAAACGTGCTCCGAACGACCTGAAAGCGCACGGTAACGATAGAAATATTATTACTGAGATGCAGGAGGAGGCCGCACGTCAATCGGACGTGCGGTGCGCGCGGCACGTCCGATTGTGTCGTTTTCAGCAACGCGGCGCGCGCTGAAATGGCGCGTTGGGGGGTCAAAACCACCCGAACGACCTCCGAATGCCACGAAACCGTACGACAACATCCGGGGCATGAATTGTGAAATGGTCGGCCAGACGGCACCTCATTCGGAGGTGCCGTTTGACCGCGGCGGCCGGAAACGCATTTCCGGCGCCCTAAAACACCAAAACGGCGTGCGGCGGTCCAATTCGGAGCAAACGTGCTCCGAACGACCTGAAACCGCACAGGAAAGATAGAAATATTATTCCTGAGATGCAGGAGGAGGCCGCACGTCCATCGGACGTGCGGTGCGCGCGGCACGTCCGATTGTGTCCGTTTCAGCAGCGCGGCGCGTGCTGAAATGGTGCGTTGGGGGGTCAAAACCACCCGAACGACCTCCGAATGCCACGAAACCGTACGACAACATCCGGGGCGTGAATTGTGAAATGGTCGGCCAGACGGCACCTCATTCGGAGGTGCCGTGTGACCGCGGCGGCCGGAAACGCGTTTCCGGCGCCCTAAAACACCAAAACGGCGTGCGGCGGTCCCATTCGGAGCAAACGTGCTCCGAACGACCTGAAATGAGATTATTTCTTGAATCGAAGTTTTTAAATTATTATAGCACAATGATTTGATATTATATATATATTAAATATATATTAAAACATTTATAATATTATATATATATATATATATTTAAAATATTGTATTTAATAGTATATATATGAATATTTATATATATATATATATATATATATATATATTTATATTCAATTCAATAAAAAAAAATTTAAATTTTTTTTTTTAAAATAGCGACCGCCAATGGCGGTCGCTGCGCGGCGGTCGCTAATAGCCTTATTTACAGTAGTGCAACTTCCCTTGCCTCTATATCTATCTATGCCTTAGCCTGGGTGATACCTGCAGGAAAACATGATCCTCGACCTCAAACTCTAGAGGTCGTAAATGGTGATCAACATACGATTTCTATTTATATTGAGTAGTAGACATTTACTTCCTGATTAGTTGGACCTACTCTAAAGTCTCATGCATAAGATGAGGACCTATGAGGGCTGCCTCACCTATGTCTATCCAACACAGAGGTGAATTACATGGACTACCATACAAGAAATAAAAAGTATCAATCTGATTCGTCACCTGAAATCTATTATTGTAGGTGAACTTGATAAGAGGGATATGCTTCTCCCAAGAATAATTGAAATCAAGTATGCATTCTCAGATCATGTACTCTAGAACCTATATCATCTGTTATGACTATCTATCGGTCTAAGGGTGAAAGGTTGTGATCAAAAGCACCTGTTTACCCATATCCTTCTGTAACCCCTTCTAGAACCATGATGTGAAGTGAGCATCTCTATTTTAAAATATATTATGAAGGACCCCATGTAGTCATATGATCTCATAGACATTTAACCTTCTTAAATCATCAACTGATAAGGTCTCCTAGATAAGAATGAAGTGGTCTACCTTCATCAACCGATCAAAAACTACCCACACAAAAGATGACTAAAAAATCCATGGAAACATCTTCCAATTTTCATTTTGGGACTAGAAGCGACTGTAAAAAACCTATAGGTATTTGGTACTCCACCTTCACCTACTGATAGGTGTAAAACATAGTGATAAAGCATGTTATCTAACATTTTATCCCAGGCCATCAATACTGGCATCACAGATCTCAATGCATATTGGATATGTTTGGATAAAATTCCCATTGAGAAGTGTGGGACTCTTGCATAAACTCCTATCTCATATCTATAAGAACCCAGACATGTCCATGTATACATAGGATGTCACCTCTATTCACATACCAATCTGGATGTGGGTTAGCTCTTGAAAGACTCTCACAGAGAACCAAGCCCTTGAGATCTGAAAATTTCCTACTCTTCACCTTCTTAAGGAGTGAAGAGGTAACTATCAAGGATTAGATATAGGATTGATCATGGATATAATGAAACTCCATATTCATCTTAGAAAATAGTTCCATCAATTTACATTCATCGCCAGCTTCTCGTAAGGCATGTACCTGAGATTTAAGACTCAGTGCATTAGCTACTATATTGCACTTTCCAATCATATAAGAAATATCAAAATCGAAGGAATGAATATATTCAATCCATGTTCATTGTTTGAGATTTAGTTCATGCTATGTAAATATATATTTGAGGATCTTGTGATCCATATACACCAAAAAGTGCTCACCCAACAGATAGTGTCTCTAGAAATGTAAGGCATAGACAACTGCTGCTATCTTAAGGTCATACATTAGAAAATTTCTCTCATGAGGTATCAACTGATGAGATCCATATGGAATAGATATATCCTCCTACATTAGTACCACTCCTAGGATAATGCCTGATGCATCACAAAATGCTATATATCCTCTTTCGGGCTCTATAAATATCAGAATAGGTGTCGAGACAATCCTTCCTTTGAACTTCTTAAAGGATTTATCACACTCTTCTGACCAAAACAAATTAAAACACTTATTTTTAATACCAATAAGAGGTTAATAAAGGCATGATAATCCCTATATGAAATTTTTATAATATCAAACCATCCCTAAGAAACTCCATATATTAAACACATTCTTGGGATGATCCTAGAACACCATATCACTCACCTTCTCTAGGTCAACAGAGACTCCTGATTCTGATATAATATAACCAAAGAAGTGAACCTTATCGATCAAGAAGTGTCACTTAGTAAGATTGGAATAAATTTGATTCTCTCTCAGTGTACATAGAATGATTTCAAGGAGTTTATCATGGTCTCTATGAATGTGAAAATACACCAAGATTTTGTCTACAAATACCATGATAAAATAATATAGTTAGGGATGAAAGATCATATTCACTAGAGCCATGAACACAGAGTTAATGTCTGTAAGATCAAAAAACATAACGATGTACTCATACATACCATACCTATTATGTAAATCTATATGAGGTATGTTTGAGAGCCTGAATTGTACCTGATGATAGCCTAATCTCAGGTCGATTTTAGAGAAGACCCTATCTCCTCAGATTTTTTACAAAGAGATCATATATTAGAGTTAGTGGAAACCATATCTTGACCATAATCTAGTTCAACCATATGTAATCCATGCATAGAAGAAGGGTTTTATTCGCCTTCTTGGAAAAAAGCACAGGAAAAACCCAAGAGGAAGTATTGGGCCGAATGAAACCTTTGGCCTCTAGATCCTATATCTGCCTCTTGAGATTATAGAGATCTACATGTGTTATCCTATATAGAGGAATGGACCCTGGAGATTCTCCTAGAATAATATCAATCATAAACTCTACCTCTCTCATGTGAGGTAAGCTAGATAACTCATTGGGAAAGACATCCCTGAAATGATTTACTACTAAAGGGAATTAATTCCGATTTAAACATTGATTTTCCATAAAGAGATTTGAAATCTTTTCGGTCACTCCACCAAGTCCATGATTCTTTGGTCTATCTCTAATATCCTAGACATCCCACTCACCCTTTTGTAGATAATTACTACCCTCTGGTGATGTAAATGATACCATGTGGTGATAAAAGTCAACAAAGGCATGATAAGGAACCAACCAATCTGTCCTGAGGATGAAATCGAAGCCCAAAATCTCGAGAAAAAGATGTCCCACAAGAAGGGATAATTTCCTACCTCAAGTGGTCAGTCCCTGCACTGGCGTATTCCCTCTGATCATACTCCCAATAGTGTGTCCAAGGTCTTTACACCATAGTAATATTGTATTTCCAGTCCATGACTTTCCATGATAGATAATAAAATGAAGGAGTGTGAATAACCTATATCAAATAAAGAAGATAATATAGTGGAGGCTACTAGAATAGTACCTCATACTGTAGATGGTCTCATAGCATGATCCTCAGGTATCGGCTATAGTGCATGCAACTGACCTGATACGTGGCCCGATGTAACAGCTGGACTACCATGATCAAAACTGCTCTGCTGGTGCTTCTAGTGATTAGGAGTATGGCTACCATGGCCATGACCTCCTCCTCAACCAGTTATGCCGGTGCTACTCCAACTCCCACCTAACATGGCATAAATGAACCTGCTTCTGAAGGTGGAGCTGGTGCATATCCTCTTCCACTAGAAACCGATGGAATGGTTCGACCGAATCTCTACAAGTGAGCATAAAACAACAAGACTAAAACTCCATAGGTTCTCTATCACACTAAAGCTTTAGGCACCCATATCGTCTACACTGGTGACACACCATGGAGCTACCTGCATGGGTACTCTAGCTGCCACGTC
This sequence comes from Viscum album, assembly GCA_963277665.1. Taxonomy (NCBI): domain Eukaryota; kingdom Viridiplantae; phylum Streptophyta; class Magnoliopsida; order Santalales; family Viscaceae; genus Viscum; species Viscum album. The sequence continues at coordinate 879,905,837 of OY728163.1, forward strand.
CCAAATGATAAACCTCAAAGGATCACTTTTTTTCTACTTGAAGAACTACTGGCCTGCCACGACACTGGTACACTATAACTGGTATTGTTTATATCCCTTAGGTTCTGCTTAGTGATAAGAGCCTGATTTACTATTTCTGAAAAGGTTGGTAGGATAAATACATTCACCTGAGTTTATATGGCATACACATGCCCTTCCTCAAAGCATTACCACACGAATTCTCATCACCGGCTAGAAGCGGTGCAATGCATTGTAACTTAGTGAAACATTCTAAATACTCCATAACTTATATAGAACCCTACTCAAGAAGAATGAAATTTTTGTATCTATTAGCTATCAGGGTTTGAGTAAAGAACTGGTCATAAAAGGTAGTCTGGAAGTCATCCCATACCATTCCTAGATGATGACTAGCTTGGGTAATTACATCCCACCAACGCTTTTACGAATCACACAACATGTACGTGGGAAGCTTGAACCTCTACTCCAGAGGAATCTCTATATGATCAAATATGGACAAGGTGTCCTCTATCCAAGACTTAGCATCCTGTGGATAGCTATCCTCTAAGAAGGTAGGAGGATGTTGCTTCTAGTACTCACGTGTCAGATCATCCAACATAGGTGCAGTTTGTGGAGCACCATGCATGGACTGCATCATATGTAAGAAACGATCACAAACCTAAGAGTTAGTACCCAAATCAGGTATATTAGGTGGTGCCTCAAGTGGAACTTATGGTGGTAATAATGGAATCTCAGGGACCACCACGTCTGGAGTATGGTCGTCGCCACCCTTCTGGTGCATGTCATGTGGATGTCATGGTAGCATTGGTCTAAAAAATCCTAGAACACACCTCAGAACAAGATTTAAGTAGATATATATCCATAATAACAAAATCTAAATGTTAGAAAGGATCAATACCCAAATAATTATACTCCAACTACCCACTTAGAAGGCCTGGTATGAGTAAGTTCTCATGTATAAGTTTCAGGGGTTCTAGTAGATGAAGGGTCAACTATACCTTACCTCATCATTTACTAGAAACCATTCCATTCATTTTAATTTAATTACTAGGTTCACTAATTTATCTTTCATAAACATGATAAGGCAGGACAAGGCTGTGAAACCTTTTTAATTTTAATAGTCAAGTTTCACTTTTAAAATTTCATTTTCTCATGTTCATATACCAAGATTCATTTAAAATGAGTTGTCTGTCTTGGTGAATCAGGACCCAGACTCTTTATCATTGAGATTAACACCCATTTTATTTTAATAGAATGGCGTGACTCATTAAATTTCCAATACAAACCCATGAGGACCCATAACACCTCATGAATTGAAACAAAAAATCACTCAATCGCAACCAAAAAACAACACAAGCATATATACAAAGAAAGGATCACTCAACAATCACAAGCATATCAAGAAATGAAAAGTAGTGAAACGCACCTATATGGCATGAAAATATGCATGACATGTGAATTATAGGTTCCTATAATGATGCATGTAACAATGCCCCTTTCCCTCATATCATCGGTCCAAGGATGGAATGAAGTCTTAACCAGAATAATAATCAACAACACCACATTACATGTGCATCACCCAACAGTGAAATGATATAAGAAATAATCAGAAAAAGTAGAACAACAATAGTAATTCAAGAAACTCGGCCTTTACCCCGAACATGGTTTCACGATGCCCAATCATAGTTTATGACCAAGTTACTAGAATTACTAATATCTAATCTATTATATCCAAATTGTAAAGAAAGAAAGGAAATTCTATGATACCACTTTGTGACATCCCAGACTTGGATGCCTTTGAAGGTGCCCTGAGCCCAGTGGGCCACATGGCCTCAAGCACATGTCCCATAATTCTAGAGGCTTTTGACTAGCATCAAGGGAATAGGGTGTGTCTGTAGGGATATTATTCCCTCATTAACAAAGTGTACATGAAGAATGAATATAATATAATGGGTAAATAATTAGAGGTATAAATGTACGTAAAATGATAGCACAATAGAAGAAGATAGGAATAGTAAACAATTGGTGCAACTGATATAAATATAAAAAAGATGATGGTGATATTTCATGTCACTAGAAAGTTGGAAAACATGCATATAAAGAAGTATACAAGCATGTTATACAAAATTAACAAAAATGAATAAAAACTATCATAATCATCCCGAGATCCAGATCAGTCATTTGCTACTAGATCTATCCCAAAACAGCAAACAATCAAGTGTCTGAAGAAACTAACTTCCCTTTATCAACACCTACATATATATAGTCTACCATAGTACCAAAAGGTGGCCCAAATAGGGTGTGAGATAATTCTCAGTATTCCACCACCACCGGTTTCTATAAAATCCCTTCAGTGTAATATAAACTAAAAGGTGTGCAAGCATGAATATATAAAAGTAAAGAAGCATAATAACGTAAATACCCAAGTACCTTATTCAGCCCTTGACTGGTATCTGAACAAGTAACTATTTAATTAATTAATTAATTTCATTTTATATGATTATTTCATGTGAGGAATAGCTAGAATTGACATCACCTCGTGATAGTACTAGTAGTGGTTTCAAGATGTAACAAGGAAACCATGATGATTATAATATAAAAGGGTTCTGAAGTAATAACCATGGAAACCTAGACCTCAAGGGTCAAAAAATCAGTAGCAACTGCAGCCTGACTAAGTGGTAAGAGTGTAATACATTGAGAATCATCAAAGGCATTTCACATATAATATGATCTAACCAAGTCCAAGGAATACATCCAAGGTAAAATGGGATAAGCTATGGCTAGGCCCAAGGATATAACCAAGTCACCTCGAGTTCATAGAAGCCATAATGGATCTAAGGAGTGTATCCAAGGCATCCTATAATAGTATAGGAAGGATAATATAGTGTCATATCGAGCATCCACTGATAGAAGGGGACCAGGTTCCAAGGTGGGTCACAACCAAGGCAACCGACATCCTTGAATTGGAATGGAGTCCATGAGTGTCCAGGTCATTTCCCATGGAATCCAAAAACTAACTCGAGTCTGACCACTCCTATAGAGATGTCAAGTTCCATATGTACAATTAGGAACCTTACACTTAGTTCATTTAATAAGTTAGCCCATGTGAATATCATGCCATCTAAATAGTCAAGGTTCTATCCATTACATTTCATTAGTTTGACAATGTCAATTAGGCATGCAACCATTTCATTCATTTCACATTTCATTCCTTGGTTCTCTCTTTTACCTTTCATAACATGGTAAGGTTTTTATAAGGATGAGAAACCAACAATTCATTTATAATCAAATAGGCCAAGTCATATAAATAAAATATACTTTCCAAATTACCATTTAACATTTATTAAACAAGTTAAAGCATTTTTCTTAAGTGGGTCAAGTGTATAGCACACATGGTACTTTCCATGGTCAACTCACAATTCAATAGTCATATAATATAGAAAGACTTACCATTAGAATGTTAAATCTCATGCACACCCAAATGGTGGCTCAAAGGTGTTAAAATGCTAAAAACTCAAATATGGAACATATCCCTACAAGGGGTGGTTGAAGTTGTGTACGTAACCACTAATGTTGAATAGCATATACAAAACAGGTCATAGAACACAATCCTAGTGACTACAAGCATACCATATAAATTCATCAAACAACACACAATGAAATATCTGTGATGTCATGAAAAATTATAAAATGACATCAAATACGGAATGAGTTATAGACCACCTACTTTAAGCTCATATGACTCTCCTCATCCAGTATCAGTCACTAGTTTGGCCAAATTGGAATAGATATGAAGAATGGATCAATGACCTGAAATTGGGTAATACAAGCCTACATGTAAATAGAATCGTTGATAGTAAGAATAACAATAAAAATTTAAAAATGAATCAAGAAAATACCAGTGCAGATCCAATGAGGCGAACAATGTTCGATTTTGACTTCAGATAGACAATAGATCTCAAAAACTAGATTAGGCTTAAAAATGATTCAAAAGGGAGAGGGGAGGGTATTATGTCTGCTGGAAATAAAGGATGAAGGATGGAAATCATTTAATGTTTAATTTAATGGGAAAAAGGTAAATTCACTCAAAATTAACCTTTGCATGGTTTAGCCAAACCGTGAATGGGCATCTATAGGAAGGGTCACCTGCATGGTTAGGTCGCATGGTTAAGGAAATCATGTACCAACGATGTGAAATGCCTATGAATTATTTTTTGTAACATTTTTCACAGTCGTTCATACAAACATGCATGGATAGATCAAACCATGAACCATATTCCAACCCACTACCCAACCTTTCATGGTTTAAAAAAACTATACGACATGCCTTTTTCTCCCAAAAAGATGAGTTCCAGGCTCTTAACAAGCCCAAAACTCCACCCCAAGACCTTCACAAACACATTAGGCATCCATATTAGGTCCATAAAAGATAATTAAACCAAAATTTAAACGATCCATACCTGATTGAAAAATTGAGTTCTTTCAACCCTGATATTTTTATGAAATATGTTTTAAATAATTTTATTTCTTTGATAGTTTTTGTTGCACACAACAACATGTTTAGACAAATCATGAGATATTATTAAAATATTATTTTTATCTTATAACCAAGGCATTAAATTTATGGGAATTAATAGGAATAAATAATTTATGTAATAAATATAAAGGTCCAACTCAATATGGATTTATTTTTATGTTCTTAGAAAATAATCACACAATTTTTAGTAAAAAATTTTATTATTCAAAAATGAGTTTTTCATATTTTTATGAGTGAATGTTAATTTAAAGAAGTTCTAGAAAATTAATTCGAAGATAAAGTTATTATTTAAATAATAATTTCAAATTTATATTAAAATTATTTATTTATAATTTTCTGAAAACATTTATTTTTCAAAGAATAGTGAAAAATATTGATTTTTATTGAAAAATGTATTTTTATTTAATGTTTTTACAAGGTAAAATTATGTTTTTTATTTTTATTTTTTATTTTTAATTATTTAATTTTTATTTAAAATAATCTAATTATAGTTTTTGAATTATATTTTATAATGTAATTTAGTATAAAAATGTTTTATATTTAAAAGGGAATTTTTCTGAAAAAACTTTTTTTAGTTGGACTTTACTGATTTTATTTTAAATTATATTCTAAAACTTATGTGTTTTGAATTTTAAAAAATGTATTCCCTATTTGTAATAATTGGGTACAAATTTAGTTAATAGTTCACTTTTATTTTTGGTGAATATGAATAGTAACCTTAGTAAATTTTGTCACCCCAGAAAAGGGTAAAACAGGTTAATATGGATTAAAAATAAGTTATAAGACCATAATTTTTTATCCTATTTCTTATTGGATGAATTTAATTATACCCTAAACTCCTAAGGTTATAAATTTAGTTGTTTAACGGAAAATGTTCCATGAAAATGACTTATATATTATTTAAATCAAATAGAGACACAAAATATCACTTTCTTTGTTTAAAATATCTCTTATGTGTCCACATGGAAAAAAATGTAGGTTATGAATGAATATAAGTGTTCATTTTGAACTTAATAAAATTATTTTAATGATATAAATTTATTTATAACTTTTTATGCCACTTGGATGAGATTATGACCTTTATAATATTTTATTTAAAGAAAAGTCAAAGATGTCACATTCATATTTTTAATAACAATGACATTTAAATATTGGGTTATAAAGAGGTTATGTTTGACTATAAATAGTATTTTGAAATATTAAATATTTATCTTAATCGTGTTAATTTATTTATATTTTTTATGAGTTATATAAATACCCTAAATTCTTTCAAAATGTTGTTTTATAAATTATTCAATTAAAGGAAAAATTAAATAATTGACTTAAAAATATTAAAAGTAATATAATTTGAAATATTTAAGGTGATCCATGAATTATATATATTTACTTGATATGTTAGGGGTATAATAAAATAGTTTTTTCTAATATTAAATTTTTTCTTAATATTTTTAAATGTCAAAGTATTGAATAATATCAAAATTGGCAATAATGATATTTTATAGGATTAATATTTTATTAAATTATTTAAAAATCATGATAATCATTAAAAATAAAAAATTATTATGAAATGGTATAAAATTTCATAATTTTTCCATTTATGGTCTAATTTAAAATATATAATTAAAAATTACAACCTTTTAATATTGAAAAATGTGTTACCATAGTTAAGATTAAAATAGGTTATCTAAGGGTTAATCAAAATGATATGGTTTAAAATAACACCAAAACTTGTCTAAAATATATTATTTTATGATATTACAACCTTATATTATCTTATTTTAGAATAAATGTCTATTTTTTGGTAGTTGGATATAAAATTAATTTAATATAATTTAATCTTTTGAGAAATTCCAAAAGTGCCCCTCACCTCAATTATAAAAGGGCACCTCCTCCCTCACTTATTTAAACCACTTTGAGCCTTCTATATCGACCATAATATGATAATTTATCTTTTAAAATTACCTATACACATTCTAGAGGTTATGTTTTTCTCAAAGGACCAACCCTAGAGCTCTTTAGAAGAGATCTAAAGTAGGCGTTTCGAAGAAGAGGTAATCGATCTAACTGATCAATTTATTTTTCTACTCTTTATTTCCTCATCTAAATATATGATTTTTATCATAAAATAATAAATTTAATATCCAAAATATTATGAAATATTTTTATAATTATGAAAACACCATTATACGCCCTCTTTCCCATCAAACAAGAAGATAAAGTATTGCTCGTGCGTACGTACGACTTACCGTCTCTATATAGCGATACAATTCATTTTTCATCAGCATATTTTATGAATGACTATTATTATGGTTTTAATGAATATATATGATATATATGATATGATAATTATTATTAAAATATGAGTTATTATTTATCTTTATTCCATTCCATCATTCAAAAAATGAAAACAGCGTTCATGTGAACGTGCGACCTACCATCTCTATGAACGGTGTAATTTATTTTTCAATCTATACTTTATATGAACGATTATAAATATTTATATAATTATTATATATTATTTTTATACCATGATTAAAATTATGGAAATTATGATACCAAGATAAAAGTATAAGGACCAATACTTCTGAACTAAATCATGCTTGGAAAATGAAACAGTTTCCCACCCGAAACAGTGATTTTATAACAAACAATCAGTAAACATGTGATAAGATTTTCTAAATAGATAATACATGGTATTATAGAATAAATATTCTTGAATAAATATATAATAAATCCATATTTATTATATAGTATTTTATTAATATGAACAAATAAAAGCAAGACGTGAGGTAAGAGTTTATTTCACATTCTCATTATTATTCAAGATTATTTATGCTTAAGTATTTTCTGGGAAATATTTTGATTCCATGTACATGTTTTATAAAAAAAATTCAAAAGGGTTTTTTACTATTTTCATATTAATTTTTAAAGTCTTTTTTACCCATGTTTGAATTTTTTACTAAACAATTTGAAAGGAATCTTTGGTCATTTTCCAAATGTGATACTTTGTGGAATTTATGACAAAAATACTAAAGGAATATTTTTTTAACTTATATGAAATGAGTGGGTATTTCCTCCATCATAACACCTTAAAACTTTGAATCTTCATATACAATATTAAAAGGTTATTTTGAAATAAAAAAATTCCTTTTTAATATCACGGCTTTTCAAAAAAAATGTTTTTAGAATGGAAAGGATATTTTTCAGTGATCTTTCAAAATCATTATCCATATATAACAAAATTATTTAATGTTACTTATTCTTTACTAGGGATATGATACAAGTATACTATCATTATTATTTCTATAGATTATTTATGTTTATTATGACATGATGTTTATGAATCTTGTTACTTTTCTAGGAGTTATGCCATAATGAAATGTTTTTGAAACACATTTATTTTCCATGGGTTATGAAATGATGAAATGTTTATTAAAACCATTTCTTTTCATGGGTTTTGATATGATGAATATTTATGATCCCATGGAACACATAAGTATGGTTTTTATTATGTGATGGTTGGGACCTATATCTCCCTCCAATGCATTGGGTAAAGCTTAATATCTCACGAGATAACTGTGGGAAACAAGTAAATGGGATTGATCCACAATGGGAAACAGTCGAATCCTGATCTACAATGGGAAATAGGTTTGTCCTAATCTACCATGGGTAACAGGTGTTTCCTAGTCCACTATGTTAAGGGTCTTGGTATTTAACCTTGAAATATAAAATGGCTTTCTATATTTATTATGGTACCACACTTTAATGAAATGATCTTATGGTTCATGATTGATTTGTGGTGATTTATCACTCTTATGGTCCATGTTTTCTGAAATGATAATGTTTATTCCATGAATAATGTTTATTATCTATGAAATGTTGGTTATTAACTTTATAAGTTATGTTCATGATCACATAACCTTATTCTTATATTATTCTTTCCTATGATCATGTATTGATATCTCTTATGTTCACCCTTTCTGAGCATCTGAGATCACCCTTTATTACATTTCCTTCCCCAGGTGATGAAGAAAGGTTTAGGTAGGGTATGCCTATAAGAACAACTATGTGAGAAGATATTTGAAGAAGATGTTGAAGATATTTCATAAAATAACAATATTTTATATCTAATATCCAAAGAATATAAACCCATACAATTATGGCATGGATAGTATTATTATTTATTGAATATTTATCTAAATAGATGTTATATTTATATATGAAATATTTGGGCTGTTATATTTGGTATCATAGAATGGTTTATACAATATTTGTATATTAGGGTTAGAAAACATTCATGAAAAACCTGGGGATAAGACTAGGTATTGGATCAAATTTTAAAGTTTTGATAATGATCATGAAAGGACTCTGTTAAACCTAAGGTTTAATAAAATAAGGTGTTATAATTTAAAAATTATATAAATGATTTTTCCAAATTATGTGGTTTTCCACTATGATTATTGTTTCTCACACTATGATTTTTATTTGATGTCAATGGATATAACTATATGGAATCATGTTAACATTGAATATGATGGGAAACTTAGTGACCATGAGTAACTGAATCGAGTGATGACTGAAGAGAAAGGAATTTTAATTATTCCTAATAAACTATCAAGATATATGATTAACAACTTTAACTTTGGTTAAACTCCAAACACATAAAACAAGATGAAGATGGAATTTTATGAAAGTTAACGTGGTTATGAGCATAGAAGAAAGAAGATTCGACTTACTATATGTCAAGAAGGTGGGAATAAGGACCAAGAGGAATATCTCAAATGGAGGGGAATGTGTTATCTGTGTGTAAAAGAAAGTCGTATAGTGAAAATGTTTCAAGGATTTCAATGTATTATGTGTGGGGAACACAGGAATTATCCAAATCAATTACCTAACCCAATAATTAACTTTTAGACTAAGGAAATACATATTCCATGCCAATCATTTAAGTGTAAGGATTAAATTATTCATTTGTTTGAATTCAAGAATTATATTGTAGAATAATTTTACTAATGGAATTCTGGTTATAAGAATCATGAAACATCTAAGGATTTCATTATTTTTGGAAGTGTATATATCTCCATGTAATATTAATATAATAGTTGTGGATACCATCATGGGTTTATGTGTTGACATCCCTTTTTAGGTTTTTACATGATGGTAGTTTATCAAGATTAAGGATGTTTTAAGAGACATTTATGGAAATACAACCCTTTGGTTTTATATATGTGACAAATTTATTCAAGGATGAATGCCTTTAAATTTTTTTGTAAATATGATTAAAGGTATTGGTAACATTTATGGTTTATATTATCTTTGATATTGAGGTAATTATGGGTTATAGTTAATCACCATATGAAGTCAGTACACTTTATTCGAAGAATATTTCTCTCTAGATCTGATTTCCAGAATATATATAAAGAAGGTGGTAAAGTTTTGTAGATTATCACATTCAATTTTATCTAATTGGGATCTGAAGTTTAACTAGAAGTTTTGTTGAAGTCCTCATAAAGTTATTTATATAGAGTTAAGCTTCATCACTGTATATGGTCAGTCTAAGAGAATACCTCATATTCTAGAGGATATACTAATATCTTTTTCTATGGATTTCAATGGTGATTAGGATCAACACATTCCTCTAGTTGAGTTTTCTTACAACAATATATTTTACTCAAGAATTATGATGTCTGTTTATAAAAATAAGTGTACAAATCCAATGTACTAGAAAGAATTTTCATAAAGAAAGCAGTTTAGACCTGAGTAGGATGATAATATGGAAGAGAAGGTTAGAGTCATTCAACAACACGTAAGTACAACACAAAGTTTAAAAAAATGTTACGTTGATAATAATTGTAACATACCAAGTAAGTAATGAATAATAGATATTCTTATCTATGTCTATTTATGAATTAGATAGTGTTTTAGAGGCTTAAAATGAGAATAAATCCAATCTTAAGCATGGAATACACTGATATTTTTAAAAGATTGTTTTACTACCTTTTGATGGAAAACCATTTTTAGATCAAACTTTTGACAATTTTATAAGATCTATTTATCAAAATAAACTTATTATTTATGATTGGGACATTGAAATTTACAATGGATAATTTTTTGGTATTTTTCTGACAATGTTCATTTTTTAATGAATAGTGAAAAATACTGCATTTTACATCAAAACTACTTTTTCATATAATTTAATATTATCGTTAGATTATCTTTTTAATTGGTATTAAAGTGTAATTTGAATATATTTTTACCATTTAATCCAATGGTGGTCATTAGGATTAATTTCATTTTGGAATTTGGCATAAAATAATGCCAAACTTTTCATAGATATTGTTTCAAAAAAACCCGCTATTTGTTTTGACAACGAGAATTATTTTTAAATAAATTATTGCAATTTCTGTGGTTGGAATTTGGTAAAATGGATTAAATATTTGGAATCATAAGGTCCAAATTATGTAATCAAGACTCTTTTGTTTTTGGACATTATGAATAGTAATGACGGTAATTATCTTTAATTATCGTGATTAATGAGTAATCGGGTAGTTAAGGATAATAAAGTAATATCATAATAATAAAAAATGATACCAACATGTGTCCTAATGCTACTGGTTGTCTCGTGGCTGACCATGGGATGCCTTGTGCTAAACTTGGGGGCCCCATGGAATCACTTTTGTGTGAAATTGACTTTTTATCTTTTTATTTTTTAAAGAAAGTTAAATATAACAAAGAATGTATCACCTGAGTAAAACATTTTTAATTTTGTCTAAATAAATGATATTTTGGACTATAAATATTAATTGGAAATTTAAAAAGATTTCCTACATCATAGTAGTTTTTTCATAATTTTTATACATTAAATAAATTAAATTATTTATGACATCATGATGATGCAACGATTACCTCATTATTTAAATATTTAAATAAAATAAAAAGATAATGTAAACTATAAGACCTACACTTGTAAAAGACCTATTGGATGAGTATATTTCGAACCCTTATCACCTTATCCTTGAAATAAATCAATTTGGGACCTTTAAAATCCGAAACTCATTTGAAAATAAAGTAACATTTTGTAACTTTCCAAGAGTTCCCCTCCTCTCCTCTTATAAAAGGCCCCCACCTCTACCTCCTTACCCACACCTCTCAAGCCTTTGGCTCAGACAAACCCTGATCATTTTGTCTCTCCACATCCCTATCTTACTCTTTGAAGCCTCACTTTGGGCAGAAGTATTCCCAAGGAAGCCTTTGAGCTCAAATCAAAAAGAGTTACCCATTTTAAATGTAATGTCTTCTCTTGTGTTCTTATGTTTTATTTTGCTTCTCCAACCCCCTAAACTCTTTTTATTAATTTATTTTGTAACAACCCCAGTATCTTAAATATACTAGGATGTTGTTATAAGAATTATTCAAGCTATACTTACACACACCTACATCTAATGGTTAAAGAACATACTGTTTCTGTGGATGGCGAATTTCTGCCTCACGAAACGATGATTGTTCAACACTCATATAACACCTTCAAAGGTGTCCATTAAGATGTCACTATATTTATATATGATATATAATATGTTTATGTTTTCCTTAAGCTTCTGTATTTTTTCATTTATTGCATACCTTTATGGTTTCCATTATGGGTATACGCAATATCTTCATTTTAGGAAGTGCGGACTACCGCCCCCTCAAAGTGATTTGATTCGTTAATACCATATGTGGTACGTATAAAGGATAGATTTAATGATATTATATATGATACCATACTATAATTATAATACTATTATTTATCATTATGTTTTAATTCCATTAAAGTATGAGGTAGAAATGAAAGTAGCGTTCATGCGTACGTACGGCTTACCGTCTCCATGAACGGTGCATTTCATTTCTTATCCCCAAATGTAATGTACTATTATAAGTACATATATATAATGGATATATATTATTTATGTTACATCTAAATGATGAATATAATTCAGTAATTAAAATATACATATCTCTCATTTATTTTTAATTCCATTAATATGACATAGAAATGAAAGTAGCGTTCATGCGTACGTACGGCTTACCGTCTCCATGAATGGTGCATTTCATTTCTTACCTCTAAATGTTATGTAATATTGTAAATGCATATATATACTGGATATATATGATATATACATCATGAGTATAACTCTGGATATAATGGATACATGAACAACTTGTAATTATAAAGAGCATATTTTTGACTCAAGTACCAATGATCATTAAAATGACCGTTATTAACTTAAATAATTACATAGTGTTCAGGACATGGTAATATGTGATATAAAAGGAATAATGAACTTGAAAAAGGTTCTTAAGCAAGTATAAATTAACTCAAGTTTATTATTCAGGACTTTAAAGAACGATCGAGTCAAGTCGGACCCGAGGTATGGGACTTCATCTCAATCTCCTTTCATTGAGGCATATTTTGTTTTATACACAACCTTCTTTTATACGGTGTATAAACCCCTTTGACTTTTACATTTATCCAAAAGGAATCTTTTTATACGAGGATTTTTACTAAACGACAAAAGGGAATGTTTTTGTCGTACGTATGCGGCGACAATGACTTCTCCGCCGCTGTGACCAATATTTGAGTTTCGGCTTCCTCTACAAGCCATACATTTTTTTTAAATGAAAAATAAATACCATGTTTTACTTTTATTTTATTTTGGTATTGAAAATGGTTTTCATAATGTTTTTATATCAATGTGTTGTATTGATATCTTGTGATTAAAAAGTGGAAATGTTATGTTTCTTTTATGCATGTTTTATGTGATACGATTATGTTATGGTTCTTGGGAATTATTATGAAGACAGGTGGTTCTGTGATAAACTAAGGGCGGGTGAGCCCGATATATCTCTCCAATGCATTGGGTAACGCGAAGGGGTTAAACGTTAAGGTTTATCTGAAGAGATTTAGGGAATATACTGTGATGGGTATTCCAAACGTAACCAATAGGGTTACTCCCTACATAAGAATGTTATGAATGCCTCAAGTTACCTTTATGTCTTATGATTTCTATGATTTATTCATGATTGATGAGGTATGTTAAAGTGCTTATGTTTTATGGGTAAAGTATGATTTCATTCTTATGTATATATGTACTCATGTTCCCTTTCCATATTTTTATATCCCTTACTGAGATTTTTATGTTCATCCCAAGTTTTTGAAGTGTTTTTTACAGGTCAAGGGAAAGTTACATGATATGATGATAATGTCAAGGAAGTGTCAATAAAGAATCCATTTTTTATTTTAAATAGGTTTCCATTTATGGGAAAAATGAATACTACCTTTTATGTAACCACTTTGTTTAAATGTGGAATGTAATGAAAGTTTTATGATATAATTATCTAAAACTCTAAACTTGAAAAAATCCTCAATGTGTAATCTTGTAATAACTCAAGATTAAGTAAGGTTTAAGACTGGGGCCTTATAGTTGGTATCAGAGGTCGGTTTAGATAACTTTAAGAGTTATAATTCTATTAAATGATTATCTAAAAATATTTTTTATGGTCAAATTGAAATGATATAGCATTTACAGATTACCATGTTGCTTCACCTAAGATATTTCTATGATAATAATGGTTTTCCATATAGGAAAAAAATAATCTTTTCTAGGAAGGCATAAAGAGTATAATGACCTTTTGAATCAGCAACCAGAGATGGTTGGAATTGGAACTGAACAGTTTGTTGCAGTAATGACTCAGTTGAATCAGGTGATAAATGGTGGTTGTGTTTATTGATGATATTTTGGTGTTTTCTAAAAGTAAATAGGAGCATGAAAGACATTTAAGGGTTACTTTGAAAACCTTAAAAGAAAATAAATTGTATGGGAAATTCAGCAAGTGTGAGTTTTGGTTGCAACAAATTTCTTTCCTTGGTCACATTGTTTCTAAAGATGGGATAACTGTTGATCCTGCAAAAACAAAGGTTATTGAAGAATGGCCAAGACCCAAAAATGTAACTGAGATTCATATCTTCCTTGGTTTGGAAGGCTATTACCGAAGGTTTGTTAGAAATTTTTCATGGTTATCTAGTCCAATGACTAATCTAACTCGGAAGGGTGTTAAGTTTATCTGGACAAAAGAATGTGATGATTGTTTTCAAGAATTGAAAAGAAGATTGGAGAATTATCCAGTTTTGGCACAACCTTCCAGGAATGGGGAGTTTTTTATCTACAGTGATGCTTCATTGAAAGGATTTGGTTGCATCCTAATGCAGAATGATTAGGTAATTTCATATGCTTCACGTCAGTTGAAAACTTATGAGGTAAATTACCCTACACATGATTTGGAATTAGCTGCTGTTGTTTTTGCTTTAAAAATTTGGAGGCATCATTTGTATGGTGTAAAGTGTGAAATATATACTGATCACAAAAGTTTAAAGTATATATTCACTCAGAAAGAATTGAACATGAGATAGAGGAGATGGCTGGAATTAATCAAGGATTATTATTGTATAATTCATTACCATTCAGGAAAAGCAAATAAAGTGGCTGATGCTTTGAGTCGAAAAAGTAATGCTTCATTAGAAATATTGCGTTTGGAACGTGATCCTTTGGTTAAGGATTTGATGAACTTTGGCATAAAATTTTTTGGTGCAGGATGTCCTTATGTTTTGTTTCAGGTATCAGTGAAATCTTCTCTATCAGACATAATCAAGCAAGCATAGAAGCAAGACAGTGAGTTTCAGAAAAAGGTAGAGCTGGTTTAGAAGGGTAAGTTGCCTGAATTCAACATTGATAATGATTGGGTTTTGAGATTTGGGAAGATATTGTGTGTGCCGTGTGATTCATAGTTGAAGAGATATTTGTTATGTGAAGCTCATAGTTCTCCTTTTTCAGTTCATCCTTGTATTACTAAGATGTACAGAGATCTGCGGGAGTATTACTGGTGGGACAGAATGAAAATGGATATTGCTGATTTTACTATGAAGTGTTTGACTTGTCAACAGGTTAAAGCAGAGCGGCAGTTACCAAAAGGGATGCTTCAGCCTTTACCAGTGCCAGAGTGGAAATAGGAGAATATATCCATGGACTTATTTATGGGATTTTCGAAGACACCTCGAGGTAATAATGCAATCTGGGTTATTGTTTATCGCTTGACTAAATCTACTCATTTTCTTGCCATATGAGATAATTTTTCCCTAGATCAACTTTCCTGTTTGTATCTTAATGAGATAGTCAGATTACATGGAGTTCCTCTCTCCATTGTATCTGACTGTGATCCCAGGTTCACTTCTAACTTTTGGAAAGGCCTTCAGAAGTCGTTGGGTACTGAATTAAATTTTAGTACAGCTTTTCATCCTCATTCAGATGGGCAGTCAGAACGAACAATTCAGACTTTGGAGGATATGCTACGTGCTTGTTCTATGGATTATTAGGGAAGATGGGACCAACATCTTTCTTTGGTTGAGTTTTCTTATAAGAACAGTTATCATTCCAGTATACAGATGGCACCATTTGAGGCGTTATATGGGAAGCGGTGGTGAACTCTATCTTTCTGGGATGAAGTGGGTGAAAGGAAGCTGATGGGACCAGAATTGGTAGAAGAGATGGAAGAAAAAGTTCAGTTGATTCAGAGACACATGAGAATAGCTCAGAGCAGGCAGAAGAGTTATGCGGATAACCGGAGGAAGGATCTATCTTTTGAGGTAGGTGATCATGTTTTTCTCAAAGTTTCACCATGGAAAAGTGTGATGCGATTTGGTAAGAAAGGAAAGCTGAGTCCAAGGTTCATTGGACCATATGAAATTCTGGAGAGAGTTGGATCAGTTGCTTACAGAGTGTCTTTACCTCCAAGTTTATCTTAGGTACACAATTTTTTTCATGTTTCAATGTTAAGGATGTACATGCCAGATCCATCTCATGTTTTGAGTCCAGAGGTAGTTCAACTGGAAGAGAACCTATCTTATGAGGAACAACCAGTCCAGATTCTTGACCACAGGGAGAAAGTGTTACGAAATAAGGTTATTCATCAGGTAAAGGTTTTGTGGAAAAACCACATGATTGAAGAGGCAACATGGGAATCTGAAAATGCAATGAGGGCTAAATACCCCCACTTATTTGATAAGTAAATAAATTGCGGGGACGCAATTTTTTAAAGGGGGGAAGGATGTAACATCCCAAGTAAGTAATTAATAATAGATATTCTTATCTATGTCTATTTATGAATTAGATAGTTTTTTAGAGGCTTAAATGAGAATAAATCCAATCTTAAGCATGGAATACACTAATATTTTTAAAAGATTGTTTTACTGCCTTTTGATGGAAAACCATTTTTAAATCAAAATTTTGACAATTTTATAAGCTCTATTTGTCAAAATAAACTTATTATTTATGATTGGGACATTGAAATTTACAATGGATAATTTTTTGGTATTTTTCTGACAATGTTCATTTTTTAATGAATAGTGAAAAATACTGCATTTTACATCAAAACTGCTTTTTTATCTAATTTAATTATATGGTTAGATTATCTTTTTAATTGGTATTAAAGTGTAATTTGAATATATTTTTACCATTTAATCCAATGGTGGTAATTGGGATTAATTTCACTTTGTAATTGGGCATGAACTAATGCCAAACTTTTCATAGATATTTTTTCAAAAAAACCCGCTATTTGTTTTGACAACGGGAATTATTTTTAAATAAATTATTGCAATTTCTGTGGATGGAATTTGGTAAAATGGATTACATATTTGGAATTATAAGGTCCAAATTATGTAATCAAGACTCTTTTGTTTTTGGACATTATGAATAGTAACGACGGTAATTATCTTTAATTATCGTGATTAATGAGTAATCGGGTAGTTAAAGATAATAAAGTAATATCATAATAATAAAAAATGACACCAAAATGTGTCCTAATGCTACTGGTTTTCTCATGGATGACCATGGGATGCCTTTTTCCAAACTTGAGGGCCCCATGGAATCACTTTTGTGTGAAAGTGACTTTTTATCTTTTTATTTTTAAAGAAAGTTAAATATAACAAAGAATGTATCACCTGAGTAAAACATTTTTAATTTTGTCTACATAAATGATATTTTGGACTATAAATATTAATTGTAAAGCTAAAAATATTTCCTACATCATAGTAGTTTTTTCATAATTTTTAGACATTAAATAAATTAAATTAGTTATGACATCATGATGAGGCAGCGATTACCTCATTATTTAAAGATTTAAATAAAATAAAAAGATAATGTAAACTATAAGACCTACACTGATCAAAGACCTATTGGATGAGTATATTTCGAACCCTTATCACCTTATCCTTGAAATACATCAATGTGGGACCTTTAAAATCTGAAACTCATTTGAAAATAAAGTAACATTTTGTAACTTTCCAAGAGTGCCCCTCCTCTCCTCTTATAAAATGCCCCCACCTCTACCTCCTTACCCACACCTCTCAAGACTTTGGCTCAGAAAAAACCTGCTAATTTTGTCTCTCAACATCCCTATCTTACTCCTTGAAGACTCACTTTGGACAGAAGTCTTCCCAAGGAATCCTTTGAGCTCAAATCAAAAAGAGTTACCCGTTTTAAAGGTAGTGTCTTCTCTTGTGTTCTTATGTTTTATTTTTCTTCTCTAACCCCATAAACTCTCTTTATTCATTTATTTTGTAACAACTCCAGTATCTTAAATATACTAGGATGTTTTTATAAGAATTATTAGATCTACACTTACACACACCTACATCTAATGGTTAAAGAACATACTGTTTCTGTGGATGGCAAATTTCTGCCTCACGAAACGATGATTGTTCAACACTCATATAACACCTTCAAAGGTGGCCATTAAAATGTCACTATATTTATATATGATATATAATATGTTTGTGTTTTCCTTAAGATTATGTATTTTTTTCATTTATTGCATACCTTTATGGTTTCCATTATGGGTATACGTGATATCTTCATTTTAGGAAGTGCGGACTACCGCCCCCTCAAAGTGATTTGATTCGTTAATACCATATGTGGTACGTATAAAGGATATATTTAATGATATTATATATGATACCATACTGGAATTATAATACTATTATGTATAATTATGTTTTAATTCCATTAAATTATGAGGTAGAAATGAAAGTAGCGTTCATGCGTACGTACGGCTTACCGTCTCCAAGAACGGTGCATTTCATTTCTTATCCCCAAATGTAATGTAATATTATAAGTACATATATATAATAGATATATATGATTTATGTTACATTTAAATGATTAATATAATTCTGGAATTAAAATATAAATATCTCTCATTTAGTTTTAGTTCCATTAATATGACATAGAAATGAAAGTAGCGTTCATGCGTACGTACGGCTTACCGTCTCCATGAACGATGCATTTCATTTCTTACCTCTAAATGTTATGTAATATTGTAAATGCATATATATACTGGATATATATGATATATATGATATATACATCATGAGTATAACTCTGGATATAATGGATACATGAACAACTTGTAATTATAAAGAGCATATTTTTGACTCAAGTACCAATGATCGTTAAAACGACCGTTATTAACTTAAATAATTACATAGTGTTCATGACATGTTAATAAGTGATATAAAAGGAATAATGAACTTTAAAAAGGTTCTTAAGCAAGTAGAAATTAACTCAAGTTTATTATTCAGGACTTTAAAGAACGATTGAGTCAAGTCGGACCCGAGGTATGGGACTTCGTCTCAATCTCCTTTCATTGAGGCATATTTTGTTTTATAAACAACCTTCTTTTATACGGTGTATAAATCCCTTTGACTTTTAAGTTTATCCAAAAGTAATCTTTTTATACGAGGATTTTTACTAAATGACAAAAGGGAATGTTTTTTTCGTACGTATGCGGCGACAATGACTTCTCCGCCGCTGTGACCAATATTTGAGTTTCGGCTTCCTCTAAAAGCCATACCTTTTTTTAAAAGAAAAATAAATACCATGTTTTAATTTTCTTTTATTTTGGTATTGAAAATCGTTTTCATAATTTTTTTATATCAATGTGTTGTATTGATATCTTATGATTGAAAAGTGGAAATGTTATGTTTCCTTTATGCATGTTTTATGTGATACGATTATGTTATGGTTCTTGGGCATTATTATAAAGACGGGTGGTTCTGTGATAAACTAAGGGTGGATGAGCCCGATATAGCTCTCCAATGCATTGGGTAATGTGAAGGGGTTAAACGTTAAGGTTTCTCCAAAGAGATTTAGGGAATATACTATGATGGGTATTCCAAACGTAACCAAGAGGGTTACTCCCTACGTAAGAATGTTATGAATGCCTCAAGTTACCTTTATGTCTTATGATTTCTATGATTTATTCATGATTTGATGAGGTATGTTAAAGTGCTTATGTTTTATGGGTAAAGTATGATTTTATTCTTATGTATATATGTACTCATGTTTCCTTTCCATATTTTTATATCCCTTACTGAACTTTTTATGCTCATCCCAAGTTTTTGAAATGTTTTTCACAGGTCAAGGGAAAGGTACATGATATGATGATAGTGTCAAGGAAGTGTCAAGAAAGAATCCATGTTTTATTTTAAATAGGTTTCTATTTATGGGAAAAATGAATACTACCTTTTATGTAACCACTTTGTTTAAATGTGGAATGTAACTCAAGTTTTATGATATAATTCTCTAAAACTCTAAACCTGAAAAGATCCTCAATGTGTAATCTTGTAATAACTCAAGATTAAGTAAGGTTTAAGGCTGGGTCCTTATAATAATCGATGAGATCTATAATTTTAAGTTGGTGAGAAGGTCTTGCTATGAATTTATATGTTGAATAAATAAGTGAAAACTAAATCATAGGTATATTGGTCCCTTTTAAATACTTGATCATAATGGGATAATAGCTTATTATTTGGAGCTTCCACTGCATCTCTCTCAAGTTCATGATGTGTTCCATGTATCTATTATGAGGAAGTACATACCCTATCATTAACATATACTAAACTCAGAGGTCATACCGTTGGATCTAGATATTTATTATGAAGAATAAATGGTAGATATTCTGGATCATAGGGGGAAATTTCTAAAAAACAAAACCACTCATCTGGTTAATGTTTTTTTGGTGAAACCACCGATTTGAGGAAGCTATGTGAGAACCTAAGGATGTGAGGAGGTAGAGGTATCCTCATATGATTGTATCTAAGTGAATAATTTCAAAAGATAAATTCATTTTAATTGGGGTAGAATGAAACACACTATGATTATTATGAAATATATTTTTAAATAATTTGATTTCTTTGATAGTTTATGCTGCACACAATAGCAAGTTTAGATGAATCGTGAAATATTATTAAAATATTATATTTCTCAGATAACCTAGTTGTTAAATTGGAATGAATAAATAGGAATAAATAATTTATGAAATAAATATAAATGTCCAAATCAATATGAATGTATTGGTATGTGCTAATAAAATAATCAAACAATTTTTTTAAGTCATTATATTCTTCAAAAAAGAGTTTTTATTGTTTTTATGAGTGAATATTAATTTCTAGAAGTTTTAGAAAATTTATTTGAAAAAATTAATTTCATTCTTGAATTTATAATTTCAAAATTATCGTAAAATTATTTTTTAATAATTTTATTAAAATGTTTATTTTTCATGGAATAGGAAAAAATACTAAATTTTATTAAAAACTGTATTTTCTTTTAATGTTTTTACAAGGTAAAATTATGTTTTGGATTTATTTAAAAATTTTATTAGTTCATTTTTATTTAAAATAATACAATTATTTTTTAAGTATATTTTATACTTGAATTTAGTATAAAAACATTTTATATCTAAAATAGGCATTTTTCTGAAAAAAAACTATTTTTTGTGGAGTTTTTCCAATTTTATTTTAAATTAAAATTTGAAACTTCTATATTTTTATTTTTGAACAATTTATTCTATATTTATAATTAGAAGGTTCTAATTTATCAAATAGGTAACTTTTATTTTTTGTTAATATGAATAGTAACCTTAGTCAATTTTGTTACCATATTAAAGGGTAAAATGGGTTAATATGGATAAAAAATAAGTGATAAGGCCATAATTTTTCATCCTATTTATTATTGGATGAATTAAATTAGATCATTAAAACTTAATGTTATGAATTGAGTTTTTTAATGGAAACTTTTCCATGAAAATGACTTATATATTATTTAAATCTAACAAAGTCACAAAATGTCACTTACTTTGTCTTAAATGTCTATTATATGTCAACATGGAGAAAAAAGTAGGTTATGAACGAATATAAGTATCCATTTTGAACGTAATAAATTTAGTTTCCATATATAAATTTATTTATGAATTTTGGGGTAACTTAGATGAGATTATGACCTTTATAATATTTTGTTAAAAGAAAATTCAAAGATATCACATTCATGTTTTTAATAACTATAATATTTTAATAAAAAGTTATAAAAATAATATATTCGACTATATATATTATTTTTAAATTTAAAATATTTATATTCATCATTTTAATTTATTTATAATTTCTACAAATTAAATAATTTCCATAAATTCTTATAAAACACTGATGCAATAATTATTCATTTAAAGGTAAAATCAAATAAATGATTTTAAAAATATTAAAAGTAACATAATTTGAGATATTTAAGGTTATCCACTAATTCTATAAATTACCTTGAATTTTTTTGGATATAATAAAATCTTTCTTTTTTATTTTACATGCTTTATTGATATTTTTAAAGGTCAATGTAGTGAATAGTATCAAAATTGACCATAATGATAATTTATGGGATTAATATTTCATTAAATTATTTAAAAATCATAAAAATATTTAAAAAATACAAATTGATTTTGGTATAGTTTAAAATTTCATTATTTGTCCATTTATGGTCCAATTTACACCATATAAGTAAAAATTATAACCTTTTAATATTAAAAAATTTGTTACCATATTTAAAATTAAAATATGTTAACTAATGGTTAATCCAAATGATAAGGTTTAAAATGAAACCAAAAATGTATAAAATTTATTTATTGATGATATCTGAACATTATATTATCTTATCTTATAATACATGTCTATTTGGTGGTATTTGGATAGAAAATGATGTTATTATAATTTAATATTTTTGAAATTCCAAAAGATCCCCTCACCTCAAATATAAAAGGGAACCTCCTACCTTACTTCTTTACACAACTTTTATCATTATATATCACCCATACCCTAAAAATTTATCTTCTAAAATTACCTATACACATAATATAGGTTCTTATATTCTCAAAATACCAACCCTAGAGCCCTTTATAGGAGATCAAAATGAGATTTTTTGAACAAGAGGCAATCGCTCTAACTGATCAAATTTTTTATACTCTTTATTAACTATTATAAATCTACAATGTTTATCATAAAATAATAATTTAAGTATCATAAATTTTATGAAATATTATTATGATTATTAAAAACCCATTATACACCCTCTTTCCCATCAAACAAGAAGAGAACGTATCGCTCATGCGTACGTATGACTTACCATCTCCATGTAGTGATAAAATTAATTTTTCATCACCATATTTTATTGATGTGTATTATGATGGGTATTATGAATATATATGATATATATGATATAATAATTATTCATAAAATATTAATTTTTATTTACCTTTATTTCATTCCATTAATTTAAAAATGAAAACAACATTCTTGCGTACATATGACCTACAGTCTCCATGAACGATGTAATTCATTTTTCTATCTCTAATTTATATGAATGATTATAAATATGTACATAATTATTATATATTATGTTTATAACAGGATTAAAATTCTCGAAATGATGATACCAAGATCAGTGTATAAGGAACAATACTACCAAACTGAACAATTCTTGGTAAATGAAACATTTACCACCAAAAACAGTGATTTTAATAACAAACTATTAATAAACGGGTGATAATATGTTATAAATAATACATGGTGGGATATATTTTATGTTATGGAATAAATTTATAATAAATCCATACTTATTAAAAATTAGGTTTTAATATGAATGAAGAAATTCAAGACTTGAGGAAAGAGTTTATTTCATAATCTCTTTATTATTAGAGATTGTTTATGTTTAAGTATCAACTAGGAAATATTTCTCTTCCATGTACATGTTTCCTAAAAATGATTTCAAAAAGTTTGTTTACTATTTTACTATGAATTTTTAAATTCATTTTTCCCATATGTGAATTTTTTACTAAATGGTTTGAAAGGAATCTTTTTTATTTTCTAAATGAGGTATGTTGTGACTTTTCTAACAAAAATATAGAAGGAATGTTTTTTTAAATTATATAACATGATTAAATATTTCCACTGTCATAAAACCTTAATTATTTGAAGCTTACTATACAATATTATAAATTTTTTTCAAAGAAATTTTTTTCCTTTGTAATTGTTCAGGTTTTAAAAAAAATTAAAAATAGAAAGGATATTTTCCTCAAGAATTATTTCAGGTTATCTTTAAAAATCATTTTCCATATAAGACAATATTATTTTATGTTACTTATGCTTTGTTGGGTATATTATCCAAGGATATCATCCTTATTCTTTATCTATTAGGTTTATGTTTATGATGACATGATGTTTATGTATCCCATTAATTTTTCATGAGTTATGCTATGATGAAATGTTTTTGAAACCCATTTATTATTCATGGGATATTAAATGATAAATTTTTAAGGAAACCCATTTATTTTTATGGGTTTTGATATGATTAATGGTTTATGATCCTATTTCACACATAAGTATAGTTTTTATTATGTGATGGGTGGGACCTATATCTCCCTCCAATGCATTGGGAAAATCTTAATATCTCATGAGATAACAATGGAACAAAATTGATGGGATTGATCCATAATGGGAAATAGGTGCGTCTTGATCTAATATGGGAAACAAGTGCATTAGGATCTATTATCAGAAGTAAGTGTTTCTTGATCCACTATGTTGATGTTCTTGGTAGTTAACCTTGACATATGAAATGGTTTTTTATATTTACGATGGTGTCACAATTTTAATAAATGATCTTATGGTTCATGAT
Source organism: Viscum album (assembly GCA_963277665.1). Classification (NCBI taxonomy): domain Eukaryota; kingdom Viridiplantae; phylum Streptophyta; class Magnoliopsida; order Santalales; family Viscaceae; genus Viscum; species Viscum album. The sequence goes on from OY728163.1 coordinate 879,930,473, forward strand.
TGATTTATGATGATATATCACTCTTATGGTCCATGTTTTCTAAAATGATAATTTTTATGATGTGAATCATGTTTATGATCTATGACGGGTTGGGTATAAACTTTTTAAGTTATGTTCATGATCACATAACCTTATTCTTATATTATTGTTTCATATGATCATGGATTGATATCTTCAATGTTTAGCATTACTGGGCATCTAAGCTCTCCATTTTTTATGTTTCCTTCCCCAGGTGATGAAGAAATGTTTAGGTAGGGTATTCCTAATAGGAGTACAATGTGTGAAGATCATTGTAGGAGATGTTGAAGATATTTCATAAAATATTAAGATTATATATCTAATCTCAAAATACTTAAAACCTTTATAATTATGGAATGCATAATATTTTTATGTGTTGAATAGTCATATATTTAGATGTTATATCTATGTATGAAAAATATAGTCTATTATAGATCCAAATTGTATTAAAACTCCAGTTAAGGATTGTTTCTAACACACACCACATGATTTATTACCTTATGGTAGAGATGTTGTCCCATAGTTTAACATTGTGTGACTGAGAAAAATGTTTGATCATGTAGTTTAACATCATGTGGTAAGGATGTATGGTTTTATATAGTTTATGTTCATATATATTTGACCGATGTTAAGTGATACTTCTATCCAAGTCAAAACAAATCTGACGTGATTAGAGGGACTCAGGTGCACCCAATTCCAGCATAAGTGAACTCATCAATGGGGGATAAAGTTATGAATGGGCCCCAAAAATAGGGGCTAGGAATCACTACGTATCCATCAAATGGGAATCAAGTCATGTGTAGTTTTAATAAAGTAGTGGTCCCCTACACAATCTAACTTATATGAAGAGAAAAGAGACATTTTTCTTTAGATACAAGTATGTAAATGAGAGAATTCATGCTATAATATCCTTCATAGATATGGGTTATATGTAGGAGAAGGGTTTTTTTAATTTGTGTATTGGACTAGAATAAGGGATCTAGGAATCACTACATATCTTATCGAAATGAGAATCAATCCACACATAGTTCTTGGAGAGGAATTTTCCCTTATAGATCAAGATCTTGTGTGGGGAAGGGGGAATTTTTATGATATTATGGTTGGGACAAGATGTGGGATCCGAGAATGATTATGTATCTTGTATAGACCAGAATCCAGCCACTTGTAGTTTTTAAGAAGAAGTTGGTACAGTAGGAAACCAAAACTGTGAGTGGAGGTCCTCTCTAGTGAGGGACATAGAAATGTACAATTTTAAATCCTATGATAAGGATTAATGGTTGACCATGTAGTTTAATGTATTATATTAAAGATATTGGACATGTAGTTTAAGATCATACAGTGAGGATGTATGGTTTCTATAGTTTAGGGTCACATATCTTTAACCAATGGTGTTTCTTTTAAGGTCTTTCATCCATGACCATGGATTTGTATTACTCAAAAAATTTCTTGAGGAACCTCACATAGGTAGGGGAAGTAATACCCCCCCCCCATCCATGGTGCTCAGTGAATATGCAACATTGGATTAGACCTTATGAATCATAAAAGGACCTCCCATTTTGGTTCAAGTTTCTAAGGTTTCTTCCTAGATATCATCGGGGTTTTGTGATCCAAAACTAGTTCTCCTAGGTGGAATGAATGAAGGAATAAATTCTTGTTAAAATCTCTTGCTATTCAGTTTTGGTGAACTTGTAAGTAGTTCAGTGTATATAATCTCTTCTCATCGATCTATTCCAATTCATCAAATCACTTTTGAGATTTCTCGTATATGGATATATTATTACAAATAGAAATGAATAGTGAAGGTAATTAGACATAAATGGGTATAAATACCTAATTCCCATATGAAATAGAATATAGGGTTTCATGTGTGGTAGTATGGTTTGTGCTATGATAATCCAACAAGGCATGTATATGATTATTACGGAAAGATTTATTGTTTTTCTACCATCTTCTAGAGTATTTTTTACAGAGTTTTATTGAAAGACTCTATCTTCTTGTTTACTACTATATGATAGAAATATGAATAGTTGGATTAAATTTAATACTCTTGATACAACCATTCCAATTTGGAAGAATACAAAATAGTGTTGTTGTCCATCAATATTGTGTGAGGGACACAAAATATGGTGATGGTATTATACTTTAAGAAGTTGATGATGTTCGTTGTCTTAATTTTCTTGAGGGGTATGACCTTGGACCATTTGGAGAATAATTTGGTAGTAGTAAGGATGTACTTGAACTAATTAGATGTAGTTGGAGGATATGGTCCAATGAAATCCCTTCCCTAGACATAAAATGACCAGGAGTATTTGGAAACATGCAAAAACACTAGAGGTTAATGAATAAAATTGGAATGTATCTGACAGTAATGACACCATTTGGTTAATTCCATACAATCCCACATCATTAAATGCAAGAAATACCCAAGCCTCCTTATTTGATTAGAAAGTTTGATCTATGACTGGTGAGTAACCTGAGCACCAGTGTGGACTTCTTTCATAATAGTAATAGTTTTATCTTCATAAATACATCAGAGGATTACTCCATAAAATTCATATCAATAGAGGACTTTATAATGATTCGGGCTATTTTAAAGAGTAAAGTTGACTTCCTGGTGTTGGATTTTGTATTTTATTTCTCATTTTGATAGAAGAATCCCACTTTAGAGGTAATCCCATATGGGTGTCATCCAAAATTTTTTAGAATTATTTTTTAGGAATGGAATTTACCTCATTAATCACTTCCATGTTGTTACCAATGAATGAAAAACCCATTATGCGGTGAATTATACTAATAATCATTTTATCCTGGTCTAGATCTTCCAATATTATAGCTGTATTGGCTAATGAATCTACCTAGGAATTCTGTGAGTGTGTGATGTGAGTTAATGTCAGATCTAATGGGAATTCCTTAATCAAACCTCACACATGTTCAATTAGGAGAATAAAATCTTCCTTTATGATGGAATAATCACCATTGATATACTTGATTACCAACTCTAAATCACATTTTACTTTCTGGCGGGAAATTGGTACTTGCAGTATCGGTTCTAACCCTGTAATGAGGGATTGGTATTATGCCTTATTATTAGTTTATCCTTATGAAAATATGAAGGAATAAGGTATAAATTCATTTTCTGGAGGGATAAGATTGACTCCCAAACTAACTATATTGAGTTTGAGGTCTTCTATTCTCTTTCTTGGTGGTATTCTAGCAACAAAATCAAATTACATCTCTCATGTTTGGGGGAAATCTTGAATAGAGATGATTTATTCATCAAGAAATTTGATATTTAATGGAATTATTTCTGAAAAAGGGTGCTCTATAAGAAAATATGTTAATTACCTCCCTTTTGTTACCTTTTACAGTATGAAATAAATGTCAAACTACTACAAAATGATCACCCACCATGCCGAGCATCTAGTCATCATATGACAGTTGAGGATATACCTGAGAGGTTCATTATGAGATACTAATTGGAACTCATGGTGTTGTAGATAGTTACTCAATTTTTGAACTACAAAGACTAATAGAAGACAAATCTTCTTGATATTTTAATATCAAGTATTTGTATTGAGCATAGTTCTACTAAGATAATAGAGACTATTCTCATTCCCCACATAATTATTTTGTGAAACGAAATTTTCCAATGATAATTCAAAGGATTTCACATATAGAATGTGTGAATTTCCTTGTAAAGGAGGCATTAAAACTGGTGGAATCAAAATATATTTATTTATACCATCAAAGGCTTCCCGATAATCATTGTTCCATTGGTAGGTGAATCCCTTTTTCATTATCCTGGTAAAGGGTAAACATTTTCCTTTGAGATTATCTAGGAAGTGTTAGATGTTAGTGAGGCATACCAAGAGTCCTATCAACTCTTTGAGGTTTTTAGAAGGTTAAATATCAAGGATCACCTTAGTCTTATCATGATAGAATTTAATTCCATGATGGAATACTATAAAGAAAAGAAACTTTCCTTTGGTTACATAGAAAGCACATTTTAAGGGATTCATTTTTAATTTATACTATCATAGCTTGTTGAAAATGTTCAAAATATTAGTAAGATGATCATAATGATTTTGGGATTTAAACACCAAATCTTCAATATAACACTTGATTAAATTTTTCAATAAGGGTTTGAAAATGTGACACATGACACATTGGTATGTAGCGCTAATGTTCTTCAAACCAAAAGGTATCACCTAATAGATTTATATTCCTTGAGGTGCACAAAAAGTTGTGGCCTGTTTATCTTTAGGGTCATTCGGTTTTTTTATCCCCTAAATATCCATCCATAAAGGAGAGGTGTTGATAACAAATAGTTTCATCAATCATAAGTTTTTTAATCTGAATCAAGAAATTGTATTTTGGACAATTCCAGTTAAGATCCCCAAAATCGATGTATAATCTACTCTGGCATTTATTATTATTGAAAAAGAAAATACTGGTTAAACAATTTAAGTAATAGAACTCCAAAATTAATTTGTATTTTATGATATTATCAACTTAATCTTAAACCTTAGTAGCATGAGTTGGATCTTCTCTTCCAACCTCCTGCTTGTAACTGTGGTGATATTTTTGTAAACTCGGGTGGTGAGTGGCTACATTGTGATCAAGTCCTAGAATTTATATGTAATTCTAGCTGAAAAATATGTGTGATTATTTATAAAAGAGGTATATATACTTCTTGTTATTTAGGGGATATGGTCACATTGATAAAATTAGGTCATAAATCCTCCTTTGTACTTAGATTTATTTGCTGGATCTCATCAATAGTAGTAGTGAAAACTTACTTGAATACTAGAGGACATTTTGAGATCATCATCTTCTTCTTCCTATACACCAATCTTCAGATGAATGGGTGATGAAGGTACATATTAAAATCTAGATGACAAATCAGTATCCCAACACTCGGAAGGAGAATTGGGGGTATTCCCACTCTCCATTAGTGATATGATTATTTTTTATGGCCTAGATGATGACAAATGGGTATTTTCAAGATATAAGAATAAAATGAGGGTGTTGTCACCTAGTGTGTTGCCAATTTTTTGAAGATCAGAGACCAACTCTGTAAAGAACCGGAAATTTCAAGGAAATTTTTTTTCTTAATTTTCTTTAGAATTTTACAAGAATGCAGTTTCTGGCGGCGCCTGATTCCGAGGCCCGGTGTGCCCGGAATTAATTTCTGAAGTTTGGCTCAGGTACGTTCAGTGAACGAACGAGCAGGTTTTTATAACATTTGAACCGGTGCTCGGAATCGAATTCTGAGGGCACTGATGGAATTGCAGCACCGGTATTTTCTTAGAAACGCCTCTTCCGGAGTTGCATTTGCTCGGTTGTGTTTTTTAATTTTTGGGTTTTAAGTTAAGAAATAAAATAAAGTTGTGTGACAAATTTATTTTTATTTCACTTAAAGCCGCTTGAAGACCACTTTAAGCTGCTTAAGCTCAGTTGAAACAGATAGAGTGCAATCCAAAATATCCTATCCACTTGATAGGATATTTTTGGGGTGGGGCCCACACGAGCCCCACCATTTCTTTCCGCTAAGTAATGCACCCGCGAAAACCCCTATTAAATAAAAGTCAACTGGGGAGTTTTCTTAAACAATTAAATGGGTGGTTTATTCGTTGAAATTAATTCTATGAATTAATTTCGTTCGTTTCTTAACACTTTTTCGTTTTTTTGGCATGTTAATAAAATAAGGCCAACACACCTTCCTTTTGAAATGTTGTGTTAAACCTTTGAAAAATCTCTAAGGATCTTCCTCCTTCTTCGCGAAGAACGCGAAGAACGCGAAGAACGCGAAGAACGCCAGCCTCCGACGAAGAACGCTGAACCCGCGGAGATCAGCGACGTGACGCTGTGTACTGTGACGCCGACGATTCTCCCTCCGCGACGCATCTTCCGCGACGATCCAACCCCACGACAACCTTCGATCGACAACGACAAGGTAGGGGATTGCGGTCCTTTAATTTTCCTTGTGGATTATAACTCAATAAGGATTTAATTATTAAAATTAAATATGTTGTTTCTTGATCCTCGGAGATTGTAGACGCGATGCCTTTCCGCGACGACGCGACGCCTTTCTGCGACGACGCGACGCCCTTCCGCGACGCGACGATCGCCTCCTTCCGCGACGATCATTTCTGTGAAGAACGCGCGTGCACCGTTCCTGAACCGAGGTAGGGGTTTGAATCTCTTTAAGTTGGTGATTCTTTCCTTCATATATGAAAGATAAATCTGACGGCCATGTTCCAATTTTTATTTAAATTAAAAATTGTGAAGGTTAAACATTTTACGTTTCGGCCAACTGCTATCGATAAAACGGGAGGGGATCGGTCCGCACAAACACGGCCGATACCCCTCCCCCCTTGGCTATTCTTCGTTTGATTAGCGAAGACGGTAATGTATCGTTGCACCGCGCTTGAGCGGAAGGAGATGTGAATGATGCAGTCCACGATGAAGAAACGTGACGCCGTCGCGCCGCGCCGAGGATTGCGAACAAGGCCGCGGTCGGAGTCGGGCCGCGGCGAAGGGGTGTGGCGCCATCGGGTCGCGCTGGAAAACCACAAAGACGACACTATTCGTTTTGACGAGTGGATTGATGGGCGACGACGAAGCAGGCCGTTATGGCGTTTGAATCCCTTCGCAGTGAAGATGGGGTCCCAGGGGGAGCATAGGCGAAGACGACAGGAGAAACGGACCACCAGAGCGCGTCCGGTGGTCCGCGAAAGGCGGCGGCGCCGGCGACCGGCGGCGCCGGCGCGCCGCCGAAGGGTTGGGGGTAGGAAGATCCGCCACCGGCCTCAATTAACGGCGGGCGGGGGAGTCGCGCACCCCGCTCCGCGTTTCGGCGCGGCCATGATGGCCGAGCCGCGGCCGGCCGGTCGGGCCGGACCGAGCCGGACCGAGCCGGGGCGGGCCCAGCCGGGTTTGACCCGGGTCGGGTCGACCCGGTTCAGGTTGACCCGGGTCGGGTCGACCCGGTTCAGGTTGACCCGGTTCGGCCGACCCAAGGGGGGGGGGGGGGGGGGGTCGGGCCGGGTCGGCCCGGGCCCAGACCCCCCGTCTTCGGACTGTTTTCGGTCTTTTGCCCGTAACTTGAGCTACGGGCCTCCGAACGACGCGCCGTCAGTGGCGATGCGATCCTTGGATCGAGATGTTCATTTCGGTATATCACACTCAAGGTTTCGGAATACTTTGGGTTCGGCCGTGTTGGTTCGTACACGAAACCAACCGGGCCCTCGGAGCGGAAACACTCATATCTTGAGCTTCGGACGTCCGATTGACATGTCGTCGACTTTGGTGGATTTCTCTAAGTGAGACGGATCTTTTGGCATACTCCGCCCGAGGTTTGGACGTAGGTGGAGTACGGTCGGGTTGGTTTGCCTTAAAAACCAACCGGGCCCCTGGAACGAAAAAGCCAATAACTCTCAGACCGGGCGTCCGATTGACGCGCCGTCTACGACGTTGAGTTCCTGTTGACGATACAGAACTTTTGGATACATCAAATCTGGACTTTGAGTCATTTGATGTATCAGTCTCTCGGCTCGTGGGGCGGACCCTCCCGAACGAGCTTGCTGTATGCGGGAACCTTAGAGCTGGCTGCTACTGCTGCTGTGATGGCAATGACTGTACAGAAATCCTCAGCGGATTCGACTGCGACGATGATGAAAATCCTACGGGAATCCTCCGTGTTTTCGGCAGTGACCACTACGGTACATCTTGGGATACATCAACTCCGGACTACATGTCAGTTGATGCATCGACCTCTTAGCTCGTGGAGTGGACCCTCCCGAAACGAGCATGCTATGTGCGGAAACCCTAGAGCCGGTTGAGACTTGACGACTGCTGATCGAAGGACTCGGTGTGTTACGGATAGCCCGGTGGGGGAGCGCTTGGTTGTAGCGGCAGACCCATGACAGAGGTGCGTTTGGTTGTAGCGGCACATGGGAGTGCTTGGTTGTAGCGGCAGACCCACGACGGAGGAGCGCTTGGTTGTAGCGGCACAGGGGAGCGCTTGGTTGTAGCGGCAGACCCAGGACAGAGGTGCGCTTGGTTGTAGCGGCACAGGGGAGCGCTTGGTTGTAGCGGCAGACCCACGACAGAGGTGCGCTTGGTTGTAGCAGCACAGGGGAGCGCTTGGTTGTAGCGGCAGACCCACGACAGAGGTACGCTTGGTTGTAGCGGCACAGGAGAGCACTTGGTTGTAGCGGCAGACCCACGACAGAGGTGCGCTTGGTTGTAGCGACACAGGGGAGTGCTTGGTTGTAGCAGCAGACCCACGACGGAGAAGCACTTGGTTGTAACTACATGGGGGATCGCTTGGTGGTAGCAGCAGGTCCACAATATCCGATAGGTGGAGAACTACAGCAGTCCAAGGTAAGAGGGAAGCGCTTGGTTGTAGCGGCATAACCACTGCACTTGATGGAGAAGGAGTTTCCCAATAGCTTTGGGTTCAACTTCATGATCGAACCTGTGTGAGCTGAATCCTGTTTGCTTTCCTGTGTGGATTGTGTTGTGCTATCCTGTGTGGATTACGTTTTGCTTTCCTGTGTGGAATACGTATACTTTCCTGTGTGGACTGAGTAGTACTTGATCTCAGAGGTTGGAGCGTATTGGAATTGTTGACTTAGGTATATGTATGGGCATATACCTAAGCAGTGTCGGTTGTTACTTCGTGATTGTATCTTTCCTTTGTGGTTTATCCTTTGTGGATTTTGGGAGACCCTCGGGGGTCTCAGGGTCCCTACTGAGTAGCTCATACTCACCCCTGCACGGGCTATGCCCGCACTACGTTGTGTTGGTTGCAGACGACGGACAACGTTGATCGTGGTTGAGGCTTGCAGAGCAGGATGATACCTGGAGGAGGACCACTGGGCGGGACGTACTCGGAGCAGACGGCGGGACCCAAGGAGCAGTGGAGCTATCTGTACCCACCCTTCAGGTGGGATTTCCAGTGGACAGCTCGGCGTAGCGGATTTTACCGTTCAGTTGCTGTTTTCCCTTTTTGAGTTTTACTTTACTTTCAGTTTGGGTTTGTATTCTGGCCCACTTACTTTCCGCACTTGCAGTTGTACTCTGTTTTTACTTAGTGATTATTTTTTTCCGCTTGGTTACTCTGTGGTTCTTGTTTACTTTACAAAGGCAATGCCTTCCCTGTTTATCGGGATTTACGCCTTGGTGCTAGTCGCCAGCCCCTGGCCTATGGAATGCGGGCTTGGGGTAGTCACGACACGGGCCCTAAGGACGGGTCGTGACAAATTGGTATCAGAGGTGGTCGGTTCTACCGCAGACTCTGATCTTTCTTCTATATGAAGCAATAGTGTTTAGCGTATTGGGTGTGGTTATCAGTCCAGGGAGTCCAGTGTTGGTGCGGCGGCCGACGTATCCGTACACCAGGACCCTGACTTCTGATTTCCGACTTAATGCACGAAAACATTGATTGCATGTGTGTTTCAAGTTTTCTTTGTGATTACTTTATTTTGGCTCACTAGGTATACTATTCTGACCGTGGCGCACCTGTTTCCTTTTCAGGATGGCCCCACGACGGTAGCCAGCTAGGGTTCCGTGCGATGTGTGTGGTGAGAGCCCACCGAGCGTCGAGGACTTGGTACAGGGCCCTTTGACAGCTGAGGCACCGACGATACCTATACCCGCCGAGCCACCGATGCTACCAGCCCCAGCCACTGATGATGCACGTCACCTTAGTGCACTGCATGAGTTCCAGTGCCAGCGACCGCCCAGGTTCCGTGGGGAGACAGACCCTCAGGCCACTGAGGACTGGCTGGAGGCAGTTGTACGGGTTTTCAGATTAGTGAGGACACCAGCAGACCTCATGGTGATCCTTGCAGCGAGCCTCCTGCACGCGGAAGAAGGCAGATGGTGGAGCTTGATGCTCCAGGTGCACGACGAGACATATCTCCTCTGGACGGACTTTGAGAGCATCTTCCGCTCTGAGTTCGTCCCAGCCACCCTCCGAGCGGTGCGCATCCAGGAGCTACTACAACTGCGGCAGGGCAGCATGACAGTGGCCCAGTACTCGGCGAGATTTACTGATCTCTCACGCTACTCCACAGATATGGTACGGGACCCATTCTTCCGGGCCCGAACCTTCGAGCAGGGACTGAGGCACGAGATCAGGGCTTCGATGATCTCCCTCAACATTCCGACTCAGGCAGGGGTGTTGGAGCGAACCCTCTTAGTGGAGAGTTTCCTTCCTGAGCAGTCTCCAGCAGCAGGACCCACCACTTGCCGGCATGCGGCAGAGCCTTCTGCAGCGGGCAGTAGACAGATGACGCAGGGGTCCAAGAGGACTAGACCTACAGGTGGTCAACAGCATGACTCTGGATCGTTTGTGCGAGGCACTTGGGGTGGACAACGACTTGCCATGAGAGGGCAGTGTTACTCCTGCGGTGGGATTAGTCACATGGCTCGTGACTGTCCGACCCACCATACGGATGACCAGCAGATGGACGAAGGGCCCCCCAGGCAGAGTCAGAGGTTCGATCAGGGCGGGCCGCAAGGAGAAGGCGGCCATGGCAGGGGAGCTGGCCGTGAAGCTGGAGGTGGACGACGCTTAGGGGTGTTGCCACCACCACCACCAGGAGGTCCACCCCAACCGCAGGGGACATGAGGACATGGGAGAGCTCAGCTTCAGGCAGCTGAGGCCTACAATCATGGAGCTCCGGGAGCAGATGGACAGGAGCGGGACTAGCTCCAGACCTGGAGACTTTTGTTCATGTCGCTTCTAGTTTTGTTGATGTATGTTTGTAGATGCTTTGTGTCTTTATACTTGAGCTGCAGTAATAAAATACACCTTTTTCTTGTGGCATTTACTTCCCTGCCCTCTCTTGTGTTGTTACTAAGAGGTTTCGGTTTAGACTTTTGACTTGACCCTCACTTGAGAGGTACCTACTGGAGGAGACCCAGTTACCACACACTGATGCCGACAGTGTGACTCAACCCTTGGAGGCGAGAGTAACGGTTGGATCTCTTGGTAATAGCGTCGAGGCCTTACGACGTCATCTTTGGTATGGGTTAGTATCATCCATGTCGGGATTGACTGTATTAGGCAAAGAACGTGGTTCATCCAGGGGATGAGACCATATTTCTCTTATCGGCAAGGAAGAAATCATAGCAGCTCTTGTGGGACCAGAGGTGGTCTAGGCCACGATAGAGAAGGTCCAGGTCATCTAGGAGCGGATGAAGACAGCTCAGAGCCGACAGAAGTCTTTCGCTAACAGGAGGCGGAGGCTACTAGAGTTTGAGGATGGCGACCACGTCTTCATGCGGGTCTCACCTCGACGTGGAATACAGAGATTTGGCCGAGGTGGAAAGTTGTCTCCATGCTTCATCGGACCCTTCCAGGTCCTCAGCAGGATTGGCGAGGTGGCTTACCGCCCAGCTCTACCACCTTTGTATCCCTAGTTTGTGTTGAAGCTTTACGGGGACGTAAAGCCCTATGGTGGGAGTAATGTAAAGACCCGGAAATTTCAAGGAATTTTTTTTTCTTAATTTTCTTGGGAATTTTACAAAAACGCAGTTTCTGACGGTGCCTGATTCCGAGGCCCGGTGTGCCCGGAATTAATTTCCGAAGTTTGGCTCGGGTATGTTCAGTGAACGAACGAGCGGGTTTTTCTAACTTTTGAACCGGTGCTCAGAATCAAATTCGGAGGGCACAGATGGAATCGCAGCGCCGGTATTTGCTTAGAAACGCCTCTTCCGGAGTTGCGTTTTCTCGGTTGTGGTTTTTAATTTTTGGGTTTTAAGTTAAGAAATAAAATAAAGTTGTGCGACAATTTTATTTTTATTTCACTTAAAGCCACTTGAAGACCACTTTAATCTGCTTAAGCTTAGTTGAAATGGATAGGGTGAAATCCAAAATATCCTATCCACTTGATAGGATATTTGTGGGTTGGGGCCCACATGATCCCCACCGTTTCTTTCCGCTAAGTAACGCAACCGCAAAAACCCCTATTAAATAAAAGTCAACTGGGGAGTTTTCTTAAACAATTAAATGGGCGGTTTATTCGTTGAAATTAATTCTATGAATTAATTTCGTTCGTTTCTTAACACTTTTTCGTTTTTTTGGCATGTTAATAAAATAAGGCCAACACACCTTCTTTTTGAAATGTTGTGTTAAACCTTTGAAGAATATCTAAGGATCTTCCTCCTTCTTCGCGAAGAACGCGAAGAACGCGGAGAACGCCAGCCTCTGACGAAGAACGCTGAACCCGTGGAGATCAGCGACGCGACGCTGTGTACCGCGATGCCGACAATTCTCCCTCCGCGACGCATCTTTCGCGACGATCCAACCCCACGACAACCTTCGATCGACAACGACAAGGTATGGGATTGAGGTCCTTTAATTTTCCTTGTGGATTATAACTCAATAAGGATTTAATTATTAAAATTAAATCTGTTGTTTCTTGATCCTCGGAGATCGTCGACGCTACGCCTTTCCGCGATGACGTGACGTCTTTCCGTGATGACGCGACGCCCTTCCGCGACGCGACGATCGCCTCCTTCCGCGGCGATCATTTTCGCAAAGAATGCGCGTGCACTGTTCCTGAACCGAGGTAGGGGTTTGAATCTTTTTAAGTTGGTGATTCTTTCCTTCATATATGAAAGATAAATCTGACGGCCATGTTCCAATTTTTATTTAAATTAAAAATTGTGAAGGTTAAACATTTTACGTTTCGGCCAACTGCTATCGATATAACGGGAGGGGATCGGTCCGCACAAACATGGCCGATACCCCTCCCCCCTTGGCTATTCTTCGTTTGATTAGCGAAAACGGTAATGAATCGTTGCACCGCGCTTGAGCGGAAGGAGACGTGAACGATGCGGGCCATGACAAAGAAACACGACGCCGTCGCGCCGCGCCAAGGATTGCGAACAAGGCCGTGGTCGGAGTCGGGTCGCGGCGAAGGGGCGCAGCGCCATCGGGTCTCGCTGGAAAACCACAAAGACGACACTATTCGTTTTGACGTGCGGATTGATGGGTGACGATGAAGTAGGCTGTTATGGCATTTGAATCCCTTCGCAGTGAAGGTGGGGTCCTGGGGGGACCATAGGCGAAAACGGCAGGAGAAACGGACAATCGGAGCGCGTCCGGTGGTCCGCGGAAGGCGGCGCCGGCGCCGGCAACCGGTGGTGGAGGCGCACCACCGGAGGGTTGGTGGCCGGAGGATCTGCCGCTGACCTCAATTAGCGGCGGGTGGGGGAGTCGCGCACCCCGCTCCGCGTTTCGGCTCGGCCATACTGGCTGAGCCGCGGCCGGCCGGTCAGGTCGGACCGAGCCGGACCGAGCCGGGTCGGACCCGGGTTGGGTCGGCCCAGTTCTGGTCGACCCGGTTCGGCTGACCCAGGGGGGGGGGGGGGGGGGGGGTTGGTCCGGGTCGGCTCGGGCCCAGACCCCCCATCTTCGGACCGTTTTCGGTCTTTTTCTCATAACTTGAGCTACGTGCCTCCGAACGATGCGCCGTCAGCGGCGATGCGATCCTTGGATCGAGACGGTCGTTTCGGTATATCACACTCAAGGTTTCGGAATACTTTGGGTTCGTCCGGGTTGGTTCGTATAACATCCCGTCTTCTTATAACATAAACTTTCATTACATTACACAAAACTGAGGATCTTTAAGGTTTAGTGTCTTGGAAACCAGGAACATAATACATGAAAACGACATAAAGCATTCTTCTTAAACACTTGAAAGGCTTCTCCTTAAGTTCATCCTAGGTTCATTACTGCATCTCATAACCTGGGGACATACATCAAAACAAAGGGTGCGCAGAAGGCCCAGTAAGGGAAACAAGAGGAACATTTTACATGTGAACTTGATATACTTCAATAAGGACATGAAAAGAACTTTAAGGCATGAGAAAGAAATCATGAGGAATTTCATAATAAAAATAACATTTTTCATAACTTGAAGATGTGGCTACATCATTTATCATATACAATCATGAACATATCACCAAGGTCCATCCCCAAGGTGTCATTTGAAAATTACCAAGGTTATTCACCAAGGTATCGTGAAAATTGTAATCTCTAGTGGTTACATCATTACCCAATGCATTGGAGCGCTATCAGGCGCACCCTTAAATTTTCCTTTGTTATCATGTGAGACACATATATCATCATCAAAAATTTCATAAATAACCCATATAGCATAAAATAAATGGGTTTCATTTCATAATCATAACATTTTAAAAACTGCTTTAAAGACATTATCTTTACGTCACTTTAAACCCACGGAAAGGGAAAGAGGGTCTCATGCATGTAAATCCCAGAATTAAAAATAGAACATTTTGATATATATGTGAATACCCTTGTAGAAATAAGAGCTTTGAGTATTCACTTTATAACATAAAATAATTTTGAGAAAAGAGAGAGGCATTTTGAGACGAAAATTCTGCAGCATAACGGCTATGTTACAAGGTTTTATAAAACATTGAAAAGAGAGGGGACATGGGTCACCCACTCATAAAAGATCCATAAAACAGTAGGGGGACAGAATATAAGGGATTTAAGAACATGGTAATGAAATTTGAAATATATACCATATGAAATGAGAAACATGGAAGTGAGACAAAAAGTAAGATTTCTCTTATGGAAATTCGGCAGCCTAACAGCGTCACTTAACTTCAATAAAAATGATTTGACAAGATCAAATAGGGTCTCTCATCATATGATCATAAGATATCAGTATTATTGATATAGAGATCATACCCCAACATAATAAAAAGGAACTTGAAAGATTTGACATGAAAATCGAACTTGAAAAATGAGAAGGGTGAAAGAATCACTTAAAAATTCGGCAGCCTAACGGCGTCACTTAAACTTTCATAAAACGAAATGATGAGAGTAAGAGGGAATCTCTCATCATATAAACATGAAAAGGGAAGTAAGAGTAATATAAAATAACATCCTCTCACATAAGAACATGGAGCATAAAAGTAATGACATAAAAGAGATCACTTGAAAAGAAAGAGAGGGGTCGAATCCCTTACCTTAAAACGTGACTCTTGAAACTCAAAGTTTTGGACCTTGAGGGCTTGGGGGAACCTTAGGAGGACTCCTTGGAAGTTAAGGAGACCAGAACTTCATTGGGGAAGAGTTGGGAGTGAAAACTAAAGGAGGAAAGGGTGGGTATTTATAGGGAATGTGAGGGGACAAGGCATTAATGGCCAAGGGACACCTCACTAGTGGTTTTGGCAAAACCATGGGCTTGCCCATGGTATTTGCCCATGGTATTGGCCACTTGGGACACCTCATACCTTATCTTACTATTCATAATTCGACCATATTGAATATATACTTAATACATCATTTAATGATGTCATTAAACATCGGTAACTTAAAAACTATATTTTCACTATTCATCGAAAATTCATTTTTTCCAGAAAAATTACCTTAACATAATATCGATGCTCTGAGTTCAAAAATAAAGTCCTTTTTATAAAAATAATTTTCTAATTATTTTTAATTAAATTTTTAATTAAAAAACACTATTCATCCGAAAAAACTAATACTTGACTAATAATTTATGAAACTGTTATTTACCCATTTTATTGAATCACGTTACTTAATCTAGGTGTCTAAATTATATTAAAACCTTCTTTGAGTGAAATTACTAATCCATTTGGTCACATTACTTATCCTAAGCGTAAAATCACTATTCATAATTTACTATTCATCAAAAATTAAGTTGATCTTATTAGACTCCAAATTCCTTACTGAACACTTTTGTAGAATACCATTTTTTGAAAATCATTACACATCATTAGTTATTTAGGGTTTTCATAAATATTTTAAAATATCCTTTTTTCAAAATTCATCTATAAAATACATTCTAAAATTATCTGGATATTTGAAATTTCATAAACATCACTAAAGGAAGAAATCTCAATTCATTCACCCGAAAGGATTACACAAGGAAGCTAGGGTCTCATCACATAGCCCCTTATAACACCGGCATAAGACCTAAGTGTAAGGTGTGCTATGGTGAGAGAATCTGAGGGAGGCTCAGATAACATTGCCCTAGTAGTAATCTCTACTAACTTGAACTTCTCCCGTAGGCGTTTCTGTTCAAGCTTGACATGTTGGAGTTCGGCTTGGGCTTGGTCCAAAGCAAAGCCCACAGATGCTACCTCCTTCCCAAGCTCTGATAAGTGGGATTCATAAGGGTTGAGTCTACTGGATGAAGCCATCGACTCCTCTTTCTGCATTAACCATTAACATCTTATTAAATCATTAAGAGTAAGTTAATATACTATTTAAAAAGATTGGGTCGTTACATTATTCCCCCCTTAAGAAATTTCGTCCCCGAAATTTATTCTTGAGGCCTAGTCGAAAAGGTGAGGGTACTTTTGCTTCATTGTTTCCTCAGGCTCCCAAGTCGCTTCTTCATACTTATGATTCCTCCACAACACTTTCACAAGGTGGGTAGTCTTTTTTCATAGAACCTTGTCTCTATGGTCCAAGATCTCCACTGGCTGCTCCTCATAAGAGAGGTCATGTTCCAGTTGTACCACCTCTGGGTTCAGTACATGCGAAGGGTCGGGTATGTACTTCCTCAAGAGAGATACATGGAAGACATCATGAACTTGTGCTAGGTTCGATGGAAGTGCTAGACGATAGGCCATTGCTCCTATGCGATCAAGGATTTCATAGGGGCCAATGTACCTAGGGCTGAGCTTCCCTTTCTTCCCAAACTGCATGACTCTCTTCCATGGAGAAATTCGAAGGAAGACTTTGTCACCAACACCAAACTCCAAGTCACTTCGACGATTGTCAGCATAGCTCTTCTGCCGAATCTGAGAAGCCTTTATGTGTCGTTGGATGGCATGAAACTGTTCCATCATCTCTTGCACGAGATCAGGCCCAAGAAGCTTCCTCTCACCAGTTTCATCCCAACAAGTAGGAGTTCTACACCGCTTTCCATACAGAGCTTCATAGGGTGCCATCTGAATACTCGCATGGAAGCTGTTGTTATAGGAGAACTCCACTAATGGGAGGTGTTGATCCCATCCACCTTTAAATTCCATTGAGCATAATCTCAACATGTCTTCGACTGTCTGAATAGTCCTTTCAGATTGGCCATCAGTTTGAGGATGATAGGCCGTACTAAAATTCAATTCAGTATTCAGAGCATGTTGCAAACTTCTCCAGAATTTTGATGTGAATCTTGGGTCACGATCAGATACAATGGATAGTGGTACCCCATGCAGCCTTACCACTTCCTTCACATATATCTTGGCAAGCTGATCCAGAGAGAAATCTTCCCGAATAGAGATAAAATGGGCTGTCTTGGTGAGACGGTCCACAATAACCCATATCGCATTGTTTCCTTTGGATGTTTTTGGGAGACCAGTTACAAAGTCCATGGTGATATTATCCCACTTCCATACTGGTATGGGTAGCGGTTGTAATACCCCCTTAGGAAGTTGTCTTTCTGCCTTTACTTGCTGACACACCAGGCACCTTGTAGTGTAATCGGCAATCTCCCTCTTCATGTTATCCCACCAATAATGATCACGAAGGTCTCTATACATATTAGTGCTTCCCAGATGTATAGAGAAGGTAGAGCTATGAGCTTCATCCATCAGTTCTTTCTTTATCTCTGGAATAGATGGGACACATAGTCTTGTACGAAATTTCAATACACCTTCTTGATCAATATTGAAATCAGGGAACTTCCCATCTTTTACAGCCTCCAACTTCTCCTGCAGCAAAGGATCTTCTTTTTAAGCCTTCTTGATCTTCTCTAGTAATGAAGGTTGAGAAATCATTTGGTATAGGGTTGATGATGTCCCTTTACTTATAATTCCATGTCCAGTTTTACTAGATCTTTAATCAAGGGATCTCCTAGGATCCTCATTATTGCCAGAACAACAGGATCTTTCCTGCTTAACGCATCCGTGACTTTGTTTGCTCTTCCAGGGTGATAATGAATTGAACAATCATAGTCTTTAATAAGCTCCAACCATGTCCTTTGTCTCATGTTCAATTCTTTCTGTGTGAAAATATACTTTAGACTTTGGTGGTCAGTGTATATATCACATTTCTCCCCATAAAGATAGTGCCTCCATATCTTTAGAGCAAAAACAACTGCCGCCAGCTCTAGATCATGCGTAGGATAATTCTGCTCATGAATTTTCAACTGTCGAGATGCATAAGCAATTACCTTGTCATTTTGCATGAGGACACACCCAAGCCCTTTCAGAGATGCATCGCTAAAAATAACGAATCCTTCTCCGATAGAGGGTAGTGTTAACACAGGTGCAGTAACCAATCTCTTCTTCAGCTCTTGGAAACTTTCCTCGCATTCCTTTGTCCAGATGAACTTAAACCCTTTTCGAGTCAACTTGGTTAGTGGATTAGAAAGCCATGAAAAGTTTTTCACAAACCTCCTATAATATCCCGCTAAACCAAGGAAACTACGAATCTCAGTTACTGTTGTTGGTTGAGGCCACTCCTCCACAACCATTGTCTTTGCAGGGTCAACCGAGATTACTTCATTGGTTATGATGTGCCCCAAGAAAGCCACCTGTTGTAACCAAAACTCACACTTGCTAAACTTCCCAAAGAGCCTCTCCTTCCACAGAGTTTTCAAAATAACCCTCAGATGGTCTTCATGCTCCTCACGAATTTTTGAATATATCAAAATATCATCAATAAAAACTACCACAAAGTTATCAAGGTAGTCCTTAAAGAATCTATTCATCAAATCCATGAAAATATCAGGAGAATTAGTCAAGCTGAAAGGCATAACAGTAAACTCATAATGCCCATATCTTGATCAGAAGGCAGTCTTTGGAATATCTTCCTTCTTCACCCTTAGTTGATGATAACCAGATCGAAGGTCAATCTTAGAGAAGAATTGAGCCCCATGAAGTTGGTCAAATAAATCATCAATTCTTGGAAGAGGATATCTGTTCTTCACTGTGATCCCGTTCAGTTCTCTATAATCAATGCATAGCCGCATTGATCCATCCTTCATCTTCACAAAGAGAACTGGTGCTCCCCAAGGAGACACACTCGGTCGGATAAACCCCTTCTCCAACAAGTCTTGGAGTTGTTTCTTTAACTCTTCTAGCTCCACATTTTCCATTCTATATGGAGTCTTTGATATCGGTTGAGACCCAGGTATGAGTTCAATGGAGAACTCTACCTCTCTTTCTGGGGGAGGTCCAGGTAACTCCTTAGAAAATACATCCATGTATTTTTGAACAACCGGAACATCTTCTATTTGTATGCTCCCTTTTCCTTCTTCATCATCACCGATTAACTCCATAAAGAAAGCTATAGGAGGTGCTTCTAGATAGGGATCAGTTCGGGATATCTCTCCTCGGAAGATAACTGTAGGTCGTTCATTCAAGACTACTGAGATTTCCTTACTTCTGCATTTGATCTTAGCATTATACTTTGAGAGCCAGTCCATCCCTAGTATAATGTCAAATTCCATCATGGGAATGACTACTAGATTTGCGATAAGATTGTGCTCACCAAAGTAAACACTAGAGTCTCTAAATACTGTTGATGCAAGGATAATCCCACTTGGAGTCTTGACTGACAACTCTACCTCTAGCAGTTCGGGGATTGATTCTATATTCCTTGCAAACTTGGAGGAAATAAAGGAATGCGTAGAACCAGAATCAAATAAAGTACTTGCTAGTTTTGAGAGGACGACAAGAGTACCTGCTACCACATCGTTTGGAACTTCAACTTCAGTTGTTGTGATAGCGAAAGCACGACCTTGCTCCCTTGGCCTCTGCTGAGGTTGATGTTGATTCCCCTCCACCGCCCTCGGATTTGGACATTGATTAGCAAAGTGACCAAGCTGTCCACACTTGAAGCATTTGACTTCGGGTAGGGCTAGAACCATCTTTCCTCTGTCGTTAGTGTTGGGAAGTTGAGGCTTCACATCACTACGACAATTCCAAGAAATATGGCCTTCTCTTCCACACCTGTAGCACTTACCACTCCCGATCAAGCAGTTCCCCAGATGCTTCTTCCCACACTTATTTCATGGGGCATGTTGCATATGCTTTCCACCTCTTTCCTGATCAAAAATTCTTCCCAGGCTTGGTTCTATAGTTCTCTTCTTTTCATTAGATTTGTGAGACCACTGTGTCTCCCCAAACTCTAGTTCAACTTTCATAGCACTTCGAACTATTTCTTCATAGCTATCGTAGTCCCTGTTGGCTAGATTCTTCCGCATATGAGGTCGTAGTCCGCCAAATAATCTATCAACATTCCCATTAGGGTCCATGACAAAGCTTGAGGTATAACAGGAAAGCCTTGTGAAGTTCATCTCATAGCTTCCGACAGATTCGTTCTCCTTCTGCTTCAGCTCGAGAAACTCTTTCTCCATTTTCGTTCTCATGGAATGAGGGAAATACTTGTTAAAGAAAATTCCCCGAAATTCTTCCCACTCCATAGCTTCCATCTCTCCTCGTGGCTTCGTGTTTTTGATCAGTGACCACCACTGATCAGCTTCTCCCTCTAGGCGGTAAACAGCAAGGGTGACTTTTTCTTGTTCTGAACAATGAAGTACAAAAAAGATCTTTTCAATGGAGATTATCCATTGTTCCGCAACCAATGGGTCAGTAGATCCACTGAATGTTGGCAGTCGTTGATGCATAAAGGACTCAACAGAAAGTTTCTCCCTTCGTGGTGAGATCGGCCTCTCAGATTGATTCAAGTTATTACTCATAACTTGAGTCAGTTGGTTCATCATTCGCATGAATGTTTCCATTCCGGCTTCCATCGGAGGGCCATCAGCACATGGTGCATTGCGGTCACCATCGGCACGGTTTCTCCTATTTCCCGCCATTTTCTAAAAGAATAAAACCTTAGTGAGAAACTTATTTCATTTATGAATCTTTTAACTAAGACTTCATGCTTAGACAATTATACTTCTCTATAATTCCTTCATAATGATTCATAAAAATCTTGTGATTAACCAAACATATCCCCCAGGAGTGTCATAACCAAGAGTGCAGCAAGGCCCGTTATCGTGCACCAGTTCCCATTCGAGTCTATCTCAAAGCGGTGTTTTTGGGTTTTACCCCTATGTACATCTGTGTCAGAGCCGCCTCTACCTGCTCGTATCCAGACAGGGATGTATTTTTTTGATAAACCACTTACTCAATACTTACCTAAATACCAGGAAGTTTTCCTATATTTAAGCTTTTCTATAGGGTTCTTCCTAAAGTTTTTATATCCTAATTTCCACAAATAACTAAACCATACTTTGATACCAACTATAACATCCCGTCTTCTTATAACATAAACTTTCATTACATTACACAAAACTGAGGATCTTTAAGGTTTAGTGTCTTAGAAACCAGGAACATAATACATGAAAACAACATAAATCATTCTTCTTAAACAATTGAAAGGCTTCTCCTTAAGTTCATCCTAGGTTCATTACTACATATCATAACCTGGGGACATACATCAAAAGAAAGGGTGAGCAGAAGGCCCAGTAAGGGAAACAAGAGGAACATTTTACATGTGAACTTGATATACTTCAATAAGGACATGAAAAGAACTTTAAGGCATGAGAAAGAAATCATGAGGAATTTCATAATAAAAATAACATTTTTCATAACTTGAAGATGTGGCTACATCATTTAGCATAGACAATCATGAACATATCACCAAGGTCTATCCCCAAGGTGTCATTTGAAAATTACCAAGGTTATTTACCAAGGTATCGTGAAAATTGTAATCTCTAGTGGTTACATCATTACCCAATGCATTGGAGCGCTATCAGGGCGCACCCTTAAATTTACCTTTGTTATCATGTGAGCCACATATATCATCATAAAAAATTTCATAAATAACCCATATAGCATAAAATAAATGGGTTTCATTTCATAATCATAACGTTTTAAAAACTGCTTTAAAGACATTATCTTTATGTCACTTTAAACCCACGGAAAGGGAAAGAGGGTCTCATGCATGTAAATCCCAGAATTCAAAATAGAACATTTTGATATATATGTGAATACCCTTGTAGAAATAAGATCTTTGAGTATTCACTTTATAACATAAAATAATTTTGAGAAGAGAGAGAGGCATTTTGAGACGAAAATTCTGCAGCATAACGGCTATGTTACAAGGTTTTAGAAAACATTGAAAAGAGAGGGGACATGGGTCACCCACTCATAAAAGATCCATAAAACAGTAGGGGGACATAATATAAGGGATTTAAGAACATGGTAATGAAATTTTAAAGATATACCATATGAAATGAGAAACATGGAAGTGAGACAAAAAGTAAGATTTCTCTTATGAAAATTCGGCAGCCTAACGGCGTCACTTAACTTCAATAAAAATGATTTGACAAGATCAAATAGGGTCTCTAATAATATGATCATAATAGATCAGTATGATTGATATAGAGATCATACCCCAACATAATAAAAGGGAACTTGAAAGATTTGACATGAAAATCGAACTTGAAAAATGAGAAGGGTGAAAGAATCACTTAAAAATTCGGCAGCCTAACGGCGTCACTTAAACTTTCATAAAACAAAATGATGAGAGTAAGAGGGAATATCTCATCATATAAACATGAAAAGGGAAGTAATAGGAATATAAAATAACATCCTCTCACATAAGAACATGGAGCATAAAAGGAATGACATAAAAGAGATCACTTGAAAAGAAAGAGAGGCGTGAGATCCCTTACCTTAAAACGTGACTCTTGAAACTCAATGTTTTGGACATTGAGGGCTTGGGGGCACCTTGGGAGGACTCCTTGGAAGGTAAGGAGACCAGAAATTCGTTGGGGAAGAGTTGGGAGTGAAAACTAAAGGAGGAAAGGGTGGGTATTTATAGGGAAAGTGAGGGGACAAGGCATTAATGGCCAAGGGACACCTCACTAGTGGTTTTGGAAAAACCATGGGCTTGCCCATGGTATTTGCCCATGGTATTGGCCACTTGGGACACCTCATACCTTATCTTACTATTCATAATTATACCATATTGAATATATACTTAATACATTATTTAATGATGTCATTAAACATCCGTAACTTAAAAACTATATTTTCACTATTCATCGAAAATTCATTTTTTTCAGAAAAATCCCCAAAAATTACCTTAACATAATATCGATGATCTGAGTTCAAAAATAAAGTCCTTTTTATAAAAATAATTTTCTAATTATTTTTAATTAAATTTTTAATTAAAAAACACTATTCATCCGAAAAAACTAATACTTGACTAATAATTTATGAAACTGTTATTTACCCATTTTATTGAATCACATTACTTAATCTAGGTGTCTAAATTATATTAAAACTTTCTTTGAGTGAAATTACTAATCCATTTGGTCACATTACTAATCCTAAGCGTAAAATCACTATTCATAATTTATTATTCATCAAAAATTAAGTTGATCTTATTAGACTCCAAATTCCTTACTGAACACTTTTGTAGAAGACCATTTTTTGAAAATCATTACACATCATTAGTTATTTAGGGTTTTCATAAATATTTTAAAATATCCTTTTTTCAAAATTCATCAATAAAATACATTCTAAAATTATCTGGACATTTGAAATTTCACAAACATCACTAAAGGAAGAAATCTCAATTCATTCACCCGAAAGGATTACACAAGGAAGCTAGGGTCTCATCACATAGCCCCTTATAACACCGGCATAAGACCTAAGTGTAAGGTGTGCTATGGTGAGAGAATATGAGGGAGGCTCGGATAACATTGCCCTAGTAGTAATCTCTACTAACTTGAACTTCTCCCGTAGGCGTTTCCGTTCAATCTTGACATGCTGGAGTTTGGCTTGGGCTTGGTCCAAAGCGAAGCCCACAGATGCTACCTCCTTCCCAAGCTCTGATAAGTGGGCTTCATAAGGGTTGAGTCTACTGGATGAATCCATCAACTCCTCTTTCTGCATTAACCATTAACATCTTATTAAATCATTAAGAGTAAGTTAATATACCATTTAAAAAGATTGGGTCGTTACAGTTCGTACACGAAACCAACCGGGCCCTCGGAGCAGAAACACTCATATCTTCAGCTCCGGACGTCCGATTGACGTGCCGTCGACTTTGGTGGATTCCTCTAAGTGAGACGGATATTTTGGCATACTCCGCCCGAGGTTTGGATGTAGGTGGAGTACGGTCGGGTTGGTTTGCCTTAAAAACCAACCGGGCCCCTAGAACTAAAAAGCCAATAACTCTCAGACCGGGCGTCTGATTGACGCGTCGTCTACGACGTTGAGTTCCTGTTGACGATACGGAACTTTTGGATACATAAACTCTGGACTTTGAGTCAGTTGATGTATCAGTCTCTCGGCTCGTGGGGCGGACCCTCCCGAACGAGCTTGCTGTATGCGGGAACCTTAGAGCTGGCTGCTACTGCTGCTGTGACGGTAATGACTGTACAGAAATCCTCAGTGGATTCGACTGCGACGATGATGAAAACTGTACGGGAATCCTCCGTGTTTTCAGCAGTGAACACTACAGTACATCTTGGGATACATCAACTCCGGACTACATGTCAGTTGATGCATCGACCTCTTAGCTCGTGGAGTGGACCCTCCCGAAACGAGCATGCTGTGTGCGGAAACCCTAGAGCCGGTTGAGACTTGACGACTACTGATCGAAGGACTCGGTGTGTTACGGATAGCCCGGCGGGGGAGTGCTTGGTTGTAGCGGCAGACCCATGATAGAGGTGCGTTTGGTTGTAGCGGCACATGGGAGTGCTTGGTTGTAGTGGTAGACCCACGACGGAGGAGCGCTTAGTTGTAGCGGCAGACCCACGACAGAGGTGCGCTTGGTTGTAGCGGCACAGGGGAGCGCTTGGTTGTAGCGGAAGACCCACGACAGAGGTGCGCTTGGTTTTAGCGGCATAGGGGAGCGCTTGGTTGTAGCGGCAGACCCACGACAGAGGTGCGCTTGGTTGTAGCGGCACATGGGAGCGCTTGGTTGTAGCGGCAGACCCACGACGGAGGAGCACTTGGTTATAACGGCACGGGGGAGCGCTTGGTGGTAGCAGCAGGCCCACAGTATCTGATAGGTGGAGAGCTACAGCAGTCCAAGGTAAGAGGGAAGCGCTTGGTTGTAGCGGCATAACCACTGCACTTAATGGAGAAGGAGTTTCACAATAGCTTTGGGTTCAACTTCATGATCGAACCTGTGTGAGCTGAATCCTGTTTGCTTTCCTATGTGGATTGTGTTGTGCTATCCTGTGTGGATTATGTTTTGCTTTCCTGTGTGGAATACGTATACTTTCCTGTGTGGACTAAGTTGTACTTGGGCTCAGAGGTTGGAGCATATTGGAATTGTTGACTTAGGTATATGTATGGGCATATACCTAAGCAGTGTCGGTTGTTACTTCGTGATTGTATCTTTCCTTTGTGGTTTATCCTTTGTGGATTTTGGGAGACCCTCAGGGGTCTCGGGGTCCCTACTGAGTAGCTCATACTCACCCCTGCACGGGCTATGCCCACACTATGTTGTGTTGGTTGCAGACGACGGACAACGTTGATCGTGGTTGAGGCTTGCAGAGCAGGACGGTACCTGGAGGAGGACCACTGGGCGGGACGTACTCGGAGCAGATGGTGGGACCCGAGGAGCAGTGGAGCTATCTGTACCCACCCTTCAGGTGGGATTTCTAGTGGATAGCTCAGCGTAGCGGCTTTTACCTTTCAGTTGTTGTTTTCCTTTTTTGAGTTATACTTTACTTTTAGTTTGGGTTTGTATTCTGGACCACTTACTTTCCGCACTTGCAGTTGTACTCTGTTTTTACTTAGTGATTTTTTTTTCGCTTGCTTACTCTGTGGTGCTTGTTTACTTTACAAAGGCAATGTCTTCCCTGTTTATCGGGATTTACGACTTGGTTCTAGTCGCCAGCCCCTTGCCTATGGAAGGCGGGCTTGGGGTAGCCACGACACGGGCCCTGAGGACGGGTCGTGACAAACTCAGTATTTTTGGGTTTAGTTTATGTAACTGATATCATAAGAGTTGATGAATACATACCCAAATCCAAACATATGTTTTTGATTTGGTTGATGGGTAATACATATTCTTCACCAAGATATCTAAATAGGTTATCTGGGATCCTTTGCATACCATTTATGGTAGTAACTTGAGAAATATCATCAATCATGATTTTTTCCTTTTCTCTAGTAAAATCATGTATCTATGTATTGAGATTCACAAAATTCAAACTGAGATTTATCACCATGAAATTTCCCAATTTGTCTATTGAGTTATTATTTGATACATTGATGGTAAAATGAAGGTAATACCACATTTTTATGCAACCAAGGCCTTCCTAGTAAGACATTAAAATCTATATCTTGTTGAACAACAAAAAATTCAGATTTGAATACAAGGTCCTTGAATTAAGTTCCAATATTGATTCATCCAAGAGGATTTTTATCACTCTTATCATAACCCTAAAGTGTTAGAGTAGAAGGGGACAAGTCGACTTCACTGTAACCTAATTAGTGAATCATTCATATTGGAATGATATTTATTCATAAACCATTATCAATAATATATCATAGGATGTGAATTTCATATATCTTGAGATATATATACAAGGATCTAATGTGTCCCTAAATAATAGTATCAATGTCCTCCTCTATGAAATAAATAACCACATGACACTCCACATGATCAATTTATATATGATATTCTTCATCATTGGTAACCTAGGCTTCTAACTCTTGAGGTATTAGCAAGGATTACACAAGTGCCTCCAGAAGATCTTTTGATAAATTGAGAGCATCTAGATTTGAAATATTGGTTGGGACCATGACTGATTAGACAATAAAAACACATTTTATAATTACATTTTATTGGTATTAAAAGTTCATTTTTGATCATATGGGCCTGAGTTAGTACATTTTAATTTTAAACATCCACTCTCATCAATTGTGCACTTCGTGCCTAATGAACACCAATTTAGGCCCAATGAATCATCTGATTCTATTGAATGTAATTATTCATGTTTTAATATTATATTTTTGGAAATTTATCTTCACTTCAAATTTAAATGTTTATCATTCAGGGAGCAAGGAAAGATTCATAAAGGATGATGAAGATATTTGGTGATGAAAGGAGACAATTCTGGTGAAGGCAGATTGGACACCAACCCACTGTTGATGATGTGGGTCCCACAATACTGGACCAATGAAGCCCAAATTTCTTTTGATGATAGAATATATACAGGGGAACAAATCATTATTCAGGACAAAGTGCTAATTCGGTCTCCATGATGGTGATCAAGGCAGCCCAAATGGAAGATCAGAATCTGGGCCAGAATCTGCGGCCCAGAATGTCAGCCCAATGAATCTTCCATATCTCCCGAACCACAATGTAAATTGGGCTGATATTTTACAGGCTGTTAGGAGACATCCGGGGATTCATTTTTGTCTTATATGGACCACTCCAAATCGGCTATCTAGAAGGACTTTGAAGCGGATCTGTAAAGTAGATGCAAGCTGGATGTCATCTCGGGTCAAGGGTGGAGAAGTCTCCTCTCCACCTACTTTCCACCACCTATGCCTACCCTCATTGATTGGGATGACTTGGACTATTGGAGCTCGGCCTAGGGATCCAAATTTTCCTATTTAAGGCAGTGGTGGTGAGGTGGAACTCATACCTTCTTTCATGTAATGTTATTATGCTCAATTTTCGTTGTAATGCTTTCATTTTCCCCATGTAAGTTTCTTTTTGTATTTCTAAGTTCTTAATCCAATTCCTTATCTCCTCTTCTTCCAATTTCTATACTTAAATCTCTAAAATCACAAAATAACAGTGATAACTCTATGTTTTGGTGATATATTTCACACATAAGTGTTAATTCCATTCACACACACGGAGGAGTGCTCGTTATTTCCGCGGTTTTAATCTCTTCAATTCAATTCTTGTAAGCCGTCTTCCGCCCACCATTGATAGTATATCATCAATGTAGGGATAACCCTTTAATGGGTTGATCTTAGGAAGATGAAAAGGCTGGATTGAATGTTATTTAATGCACGAATTGTTGTTAATTGGTTAAATAATTCAAGACTTCCATTCTTCAATTATTTTCGCTCCTCATCTTCACTGTGTTTGAGAAAGCTAATTCCAATTACTAAATTGACCATATACCTTGGAGAGATCATGAATATGGTTATCTAAGTGTGTTGGTGACTATTAATTGAGTTTAGTTAGTATCTAACCAGAAAATGATGAAGGTAGTGTTATTTTGAAGAATGGTTTCATCAAGAATTAATAAAACCAAAAATTTGTCTAAGGAAATAAAATGCATTCAATCCACTCAAAGCGTAACCCTAAGATCAACCCATTTCATTATAATTGAACTCAACTAAGTTTATTAGTCTTCCCCCAAAACACTTAAAAACAAATCCAAGTTGGCCACTTCATAGCCAAAAATCCATCCCTTAGGTTGTGTATCTTAGGTATCTTCTTAGGTCTCTGTGGAATCGACAACCCAAGCTACACTACAAGGACCGTTCTACCCTTCTTCTCTTGGGTAAATTTGGGCGTGAACCAAATTTTGGCGCCGTTGCCAGGGACCAAGTAAGTACTTTAGATCAAAAAAAAAACCTTCTTTCCTCACCTCCATTCTTCTACTCTCACCCAAGATCTCTTATCTTGTCCCTTTCTCGCTTTTTTTTTTGGCGCATGTCCGCCTACACCCGCGATTTCTCAAACAGACTAGTTAGGGTGGAAAGTCCTAGGATAGGGGAGTCAAGTGAACCTAAGGGATTGTTTAAATCAGATTCAAATACTCTTGAAACCCCAAAGTCAGAACTTGAAACAAGTCCAATGGAGGGTCATCCACAAAATCAAAATGTAAACCCTGGGGGGAATCAAATGGGAAACCAAAACCAAGAAGCTCCAAACTTAGGGAATGTAGTTGATCAAACCATGAACGACTACCTCAATCCAGCTTGGACCAATGCCCCCTCATGCATTAGACACAATTCCATAGGAGACACAAACTACATATTCAAACCCCATGTCCTAAACCACCTTCCAACCTTTCATGGGATGGAGTCAGAAATGCCATACCTTCATGTCAAAGAGTTCAACGACATTGTTGAAACCATGTGTCCCCCACATCAACTAGAATCCACTAAGATGAGGCTATTTCCTTTTTCATTAAAGGATCGAGCTAAAAATTGACTAAACAACTTGAGACCTGCATCAATCCACTCTTGGGACCAACTGCAAAAAGAATTCTACAAAAAATACTTCCCTCATCACAAAACAATTGCACTTAAAAAGAGCATCCAAAACTTTTTTGAAAAAGAGGGAGAGTCATTTTATGAAACATGGGAGAGGTTCAAAGACACCCTAAACATGGTTCCACACCATTGGTTTTCCATACCTGAACAAGTGATAATTTTCTATGAAGGGTTGGGTCCGGGTAATAAACAATTCATTGACATGATGTGTAATGGAACTTTTAAAAACAAGGCCCCAAATGATGCTTACGAGTATCTGGAAAGTCTGGCTGAACAAAACCAAACTTGGGGAACTTCACCTTATTCTGAAAAGCCACAAAGAACCACTGGAATTCATACACTTAGAGAAGAGGAAAGCCTTAGGGATAAACTCGCAGCACTCTCTAGGAAGGTTGAAGAGATAGACCTTAGGAAAGTCCATGAAATCCAAAATGTAGACCTTGTTTGCACAATTTGTGACAAACATGACCATAAAACAGACAATTGCCCAACCATTCCATCCATCAAGGATGTTCTTCTAGGAGGACCCCCAGCGGAAGTCAATGCCCTAAACTTTCAAAAGCCCCAATACCAAAACACCTTCAATCCAAGGTACAATGACCACCCAGGCTTCCGATGGAAGGATAACCAACAACATAGCCAACCACAAGGGCAAAATCCTTACCCTCAATAGAACTACCAAACCCATAACCAGTTCCAAACCCAACCTATCCAATACCAACATCCACCGGTCCATTTTCAACAAACCATCCCACCTCCAAAATATCCCCCTGGGATAAACCAACCTACTCAAGCACCAACCCAAACTGTTCCACAAAGCCTACTAGAACAACTATGCAAACAAATGGAGAGGATGAACTCAGAAGTATCTTCCCTAAAACAAGAACTTAAAACCATCAAAACAGGAAAGGCACCCATGCCTACTCAGGCGGTGCCATCCTCAACTTCAAGGGGAGAGTCAAGTTGTGCTCAAACAACTCATGAACAACTAAAGGCTGTGACTGTTTTAAGAAGTGGGAAATCAATTGAGAAACCT
This sequence comes from Viscum album, assembly GCA_963277665.1. Taxonomy (NCBI): domain Eukaryota; kingdom Viridiplantae; phylum Streptophyta; class Magnoliopsida; order Santalales; family Viscaceae; genus Viscum; species Viscum album. The sequence continues at coordinate 879,960,783 of OY728163.1, forward strand.
GAACAACTAATTCAGAACCCACATGAAGATTCAAACTTGGATGGAAATTCAAATGAACCACAAGATCAAACTGAGGAAACTGATAACATTGTCAAGGAAACAACTCTTCAACAAACAACCCCAAAACCTGCACCATTTCCTCAATGCATGAGGGGGAAAACCAAGCCTGAACTGAGTGAAACATTGAGGTAAATATTTTCACAAGTCAAGTTGAACATACCCCTTCTCGATGCCATCCAAACTATACCTGCCTACTCAAAGTACCTTAAGGACTTGTGCACTTTTAAAAGAAAATTTTCACATAAAAACCAAGTCCTTTTGGCTGCTAATGTGAGTACCACCATTCAAGGGACCATTCCTCCTAAGTTAAAAGACCCAGGTTGCCCTTACATCAATGTTGAACTAGGAGAAAGCAAAGTTGTCAAGGCCTTGTGTGACCTAGGTGCTAGTGTCAATCTCATCCCATATGCTGTGTACTGCCAGTTAGGCCTAGAAGAGCTCCAACCCACATCTGTCACACTTCAGCTTTCTGATCGTAGCATTAGGGTTCCAAATGGGATTTTAAAGGACGTTTTGGTAAAGGTTGAAAACTTCATCTACCCTACTGATTTCATTGTCCTTGACAACCATCCAAATTTAGTAAATAAGGAATAAATCCCAATCATCCTTGGTCGTCCTTTCCTTGCAACAATCAACTCTGTTATCCGAGTCCAAAATGGGAACATGACCATCACCTTTGGGAACATGAGTCTAGACTTGAACATTTATAATGCAAGCTCACAAATAGGAGATGACGAGGACATTAATGAAGTAAACATGTTAGGAAGCATTGAAAATGAATCCATAGAACATCAAGAAATATTTGATGGATGTTTAAGTCAGGATGAGATTGATTTCCTTTGTTTACATGAAGGAAGTTTATCTCCTTGGCTCGAATCATTTTCAAATTGCTCCTATGATGATGTCTTAGGACCAACAATCATTGAAACCTTTCAGGAAACCACATTCATGGAGACAACTCAAACTCCCTTCCCTAACCCAGGTCAATACAATCTTGTGGCTGAAACTTCTACACATGGGGAATCAATTCAATCTGAAAATCTAGGAAACAAATTTGATCTTGATCCAATGCCCCAATCTTCTGCTGAAATTATGAACCAACCAGATCTTGAATTAAAGGAACTTCCTACTTCCCTCAAGTATGCCTTCCTAGGGGAAAATCAAACACATCCTATAGTCATATCTTCTTCTCTTGAAGCCAATCATGAGGGGATGCTTCTAGATGTCCTTAGGAAACACAAGAAAGCCATTGGTTGGACCCTGTCTGATATTCCTGGGATTAGCCCACTTATTGGAACTCATAGGATTACTCTTGAATCTGAATCCAAACCATGTCGTCAACCTCAGAGGAGACTCAATCCAAATCTTATGGATGTGGTAAGGAAAGAACTTCTTATGTTGTTGAAAGCTGGTATCATCTACCCCATAGCTGAGAGTGAGTGGGTAAGCCCAATTCAAGTTGTCCCAAAGAAAGCTGGAATCACTGTGATCACTAATAAGGATGGGGAAATTCTTCCAACTAGGGTGAGTAGTGGCTGGAGAGTCTGTATTGACTATAGGAAGCTCAACTCTTGTTCCAAGAAGGACCATTTTCCCTTGCCCTTTATTGATCAAATCCTCGAGCGAGTGGCGGGTCATCAATTCTATTGCTTCCTAGATGGGTACTCAGGGTACAATCAAATCGAGGTCTCCTTGGAGGATCAAGGGAAGACAACCTTCACCTGTCCATTCGGCACCTTTGCCTTCAAATGCATGCCGTTCGGGTTATGCAATGCCCCTGGAACCTTCCAGTGGTGCATGATGGGAATCTTCTCAGATATGGTAGGGGATTTTCTAGAGGTCTTCATGGATGACTTCTCTGTCTTTGGGGATACATTTGAGGGATGTCTTAGGAATGTGGAGAGAGTTTTGTCAAGATGTGAAGAAAATAATCTGGTCCTAAACTGGGAAAAATGCCATTTCATGGTAAAAGAGGGGTTAGTCCTTGGCCATATAGTCTCGGGTAGGGGAATTGAAGTTGATAAAGAAAAGGTTGACATCATTCGTCACCTTCCATCACCCAAAACTGTCAAGGAGGTGAGGTCTTTCTTAGGACATGTTGGTTTCTATAGAAGATTCATCAAGGACTTTAGTTCAATATCCCATCCCCTTTGTGCTCTCTTAGTAAAGGATGCTCCATTTGTTTGGACAGAAAGCTGTGAGGGTTCATTCTCAACCCTCAAATCCTCTCTCACCTCTCCTCCCATTATGAAATCTCCAAATTGGAACCTTCCTTTTGAACTTATGTGTGATGCCAGTGAATTTGTTGTTGGAGCTGTGTTAGGACAACATTGTGATAAAACTCCTTATGTCATTGCTTATGCAAGCAAATCCTTAAATGATGCCCAAATCATCTACACCACCACTGAAAAGGAGTTACTTGCTATTGTGTTTGCCTTAGAGAAGTTTAGGTCCTACCTCTTAGGATCACCCATCACTGTGTTCACTGACCATTCTGCACTAAAATACCTCTTCCAAAAACAAGATGCTAAGGCTAGACTGATTAGGTGGGTCCTTCTCTTACAAGAATTTTACCTCACAATCAAGGATAAAAAGGGAGTTGAAAATGTTGTAGCTGATCACCTCTCTAGGATGGAATTCAAAGACAACTCAAATCACCTTTCTGTGTCTGATTCGTTTCCTGATGAACACTTATACTCTATGAGTGACTTCCCTTGGTATGCTAACATAGCAAATTTCTTAGTGACAGGAGTCATTCCAAAATTCTTAGGGACTCAAGCTCGAAGGAAATTCCTTTCTGATGTTAGACACTATGTGTTTGATGATCCATACCTCTATAAGTTCTGCCCTGACCAAGTCATTAGGAGGTGTGTTCCAGAATCTGAACAAGAGTCCATCCTTAAATTCTGTCATAGTGAGGAATGTGGAGGTCACTTTTCCTCTAAGAAAACATCTTCTAAGATTCTTCAATGTGGTCTTTTCTGGACCACCCTCTCAAGGGACTCCTACACATTTTGTCAAAGCTGTCCTAGGTGTCAACAAGTAGGGTCCATCACAAAAAGGAATCAAATGCCACTCACTCCCATCTTAGTGGTTGAAATATTTGACTGTTGGGGAATTGATTTCATGGGTCCCTTCCCAAACTCTCGGGGATACCTCTACATACTCTTAGCTGTTGATTATGTCTCAAAATGGGTTGAGGCCATTCCCACAAAATCCAATGATCATCAAACTGTGATTAGATTCTTAAAAGAAAACATATTCTCTAGATTTGGAATTCCTAGGGCTATCATAAGTGATCGTGGAACTCATTTTTACAATCGTCCATTCTCATCACTCATGAAAAAATATGGAATTTCTCACAAAGTGTCCACTGCTTACCACCCACAGACCAATGGTCAAGCTGAGTTAGCCAATCGTGAAATTAAGCAAATTCTTGAAAAAACTGTCAACCCCTCTAGGAAAGATTGGTCTGAGAAACTCTTAGATGCTCTTTGGGCCTATAGAACTGCATATAAAACCATTTTAGGAATGTCCCCATATAGGTTGGTTTATGGTAAAGCATGCCATTTGCCAGTGGAGATTGAACATAAGGCCTTTTGGGCAATTAAGAAAATGGATTATGATCTCTCATTGGCCGGAACAAAAAGGAAATTAGATCTCAATGAACTGGAGGAACTAAGGATGGAGGCTTATGAAAATTCAAGGATCAATAAAGCTAGAGTTCAAGCCTAACAATCTAGGAATATCAAGGTCAAACATTTTGAACCGGGAAAACTTGTGCTCTTGTATAGTTCAAAACTTCATTTACATCCGGGAAAGTTAAGGTCTAGATGGTCAGGACCTTTCATAGTGCATCATGTATTCCCCCATGGGGCAGTAGAGATTCAAGATCCCACAAGTGGTCACATTTTCAAGGTCAATGGTCAAAGGTTAAAAACATTCATTGAATCATTCAATAAACAGGAAATAGATGTTGAGTTAATTGATCCAATCTATGAACCAGGAAAAAATTGATAAATTTGGGATCTATGTCGGGCTAACGACGTTAAACAAAGCGCTGCACGGGAGGCAACCCATGGTTTTTATGTTTCTAATCTTTCTGAATTATCTTTATTTTTCAAATAATATTACTTAATCATTTTTATATTTAAAAATAAAAAAAATAGACTTTTGACCTGTTCTTCTATTATGAGAATGGATGGGTACGAAAGAGGAGCACCATATTCATCCGTGTCACGTGGTGTGATCCTTGAGTAATACCTTACCCAGAAATTTAAAAAGAAGACAATGTATCATCAGTTTATTTTGTTTTTATTATTCAATAGGTTAAGAAAAAAAATAAAATAAAAATATAATAATACAAAAAAAAAAGTCCACGCCATAGGCCGTGGGGCAAACCCCGTCACAACCGGCGAAGCCGCGGGGACTCGAACCCGGGACCGAAGGGAGACAGGGGCGCACACTTACCACTGACCTGCGGCTTCTTGTGCTACCTTATTCTATAATTTTTATATATATTCTTATATTTTACTTCCTTTATTATATAAATATATATATTTATATTGTTTGTTTTTGTTTGTTTTGTTTGTTTTGTTTGTTTTGTTTTTTCCTTTTTCCACTAGGGAACTTTGCAAGCGACATGGATATCAGTGGAATAAATTCGAGCTGCAAGAACTTCAAACTTCAACCACCAGGTGACTTCATTCCATAATCCTCATTTTCAATTTCCTTTTTAAATTTTTATTCCCTACCTCTACTCCTTCTAATTTTTCATTTCTTCAAACACTGGGGACAGTGTTGTTTTAAGTTGGGGGGGGGAGATAAAATAAAAAAAATGCTTTTGTGTCAAAAACAAAATTGAATGATTTGAAAAAAAAAGTAAATGGAAGGAAAAATTCCTTTAACTCTGAACATGGTAATACACATTGCACACTTTGAAACTGAATATCAAATAATTTAGCTTGCCCTGATTCTGATTTTAATCCTTGTATAATTTCATGAGCATAGATTTTGGAAAGTGTGGCTGTCCAATGTGATATCTCATCGTTTATATTTTCATCCAAATAAAAAAAAATGCCACAATGAACGTCCTCTAGACTGTGGGGTACTAATTTGAATTTTTGGGGTCCCATAATAAATAGCATAGGATGGTTTTATTTTAATGAATAATATGAGTATTCAAAAAAAAACATTTAAAAAAAAATTATTAAAAAATAAAAAATAAAAATAAAAATTTGCGTGTAGAGCAGTGGATTGATAAAATGAGAGGCTTTCGGCACTTGGAGATCGTGACTCCAGAGTTTTCTAGCCATGAGTTTTTCAATCTATCTCTATTTATGGTAATATGACTTTGTTTTTGATTAAGTTAACTCGAGACGATGCCCGAGTATGTGGGCTTCACTTGGTGCCCTAAGGCCTTTGAGTCTGGGAGTCATCGGCAAAGTCTTGCTACATGGGTTAATTTGATTAATTGCAATCTCAATTACTATAGAAATATTTCAAAAAAAAAAATCAAAAAAAAAGAGGGATGAAGAATACTCATATTAGGATTAAATGTGATTCCACCTAGCGCTTCCATGATTTTCCCCTTGAATGAAAATGAACCCCCATATCTATTGTGATTCACAACACATCATTACACCTAATTGAGTTGGATGAAGAATGATGATGGATTTGATCAAAGGAATGGGCTTGGGATTGGGATCTGCTTATGAAACTATCTCGTATTAAAATATTTTGATGGGATGCATAATTTTTTGGTATGAGGTATTTTGTTGAGCATTGTTTATTAAAACGTTTTTAGAAAAGGGAATTTGATTTTCATAATCTTTGAGTTATTTGCTCGGGACTAGCAAATATCAAGTTGGGGGTGTGATTAGACAATAAAAACACATTTTATAATTACATTTTATTGGTATTAAAAGTTCATTTTTGATCATATGGGCCTGAGTTAGTACATTTTAATTTTAAACATCCACTCTCATCAATTGTGCACTTCATGCCTAATGTACACCAATTTAGGCCCAATGAATCATATGATTCTATTGAATGTAATTATTCATGTTTTAATATTATATTTTTGGAAATTTATCTTAACTTCAAATTTAAATGTTTCTCATTCAGGTAGCAAGGAAAGATTCATAAAGGATGATGAAGATATTTGGTGATGAAAGGAGACAATTCTGGTGAAGGCAGATTGGACACCAACCCACTGTTGATGATGTGGGTCCCACAATACTGGACCAATGAAGCCCAAATTTCTTGTGATGATATAAGACATATAGGGTAACAAATAATTCTTCAGGACAAAGTGCTAATTCGGTCTCCATGATGGTGATCAAGGCAGCCCAAATGGAAGATCAGAATCTGGGCCAGAATCTGCGGCCCAGAATGTCAGCCCAATGAATATTTCATATCTCCCGAACCACAATGTAAATTGGGCTGCTATTTTACAGGCTGTTAGGAGACATCCGGGGATTCATTTTTGTCTTATATGGCCCACTCCAAATCGGCCATCTAGAAGGACTTGGAAGCGGATCTGTAAAGTGGATGCAAGCTGGATGTCATCTCGGGTCAAGGGTGGAGAAGTCTCCTCTCCACCTACTTTCCACCACCTATGCCTACCCTCATTGATTGGGATGACTTGGACTATTGGAGATCTGCCTAGGGATCCAAATTTTCCTATTTAAGGCAGTGGTGGTGAGGTGGAACTCATACCTTATTTCATGTAATGTTATTATGCTCAATTTTCGTTGTAATGCTTTCATTTTCCCCATGTAAGTTTCTTTTTGTATTTATAAGTTCTTAATCCAATTCCTTCTCTTCTATTCTTCCAATTTCTATACTTAAATCTCTAAAATCACAAAATCACAGTGATAACTCTATGTTTTGGTGATATAGTTCACACATAGGTGTGAATTCCATTCACACACACGGAGGAGTGCTCGTTATTTCCGCGGTTTTAATCTCTTCAATTCAATTCTTGTAAGCCGTCTTCCGCCCACCATTGATAGTATATCATCAATGGAGGGCTAAACCTTTAATGGGTTGATCTTAGGAAGATGAAAAGGCTGGATTGAATGTTATGTAATGCACGAATTGTTGTTAATTGGTTAAATAATTCAAGACTTCCATTCTTCAATTATTTTCGCTCCTCATCTTCACTGTGTTTGAGAAAGCTAATTCCAATTACTAAATTGACCATATACCTTGGAGAGATCATGAATATGGTTCTCTAAGTGTGTTGGTGACTAGTAATTGAGTTTAGTTAGTATCTAACCAGAAAATGATGAAGGTAGTGTTATTTTGAAGAATGGTTTCATCAAGAATTAATAAAACCAAAAATTTGTCTAAGGAAATAAAATGCATTCAATCCACTCAAAGCGTAACCCTAAGATCAACCCATTTCATTATAATTGAACTCAACTAAGTTTATTAGTCTTCCCCCAAAACACTTAAAAACAAATCCAAGTTGGCCACTTCATAGCCAAAAATCCATCCCTTAGGTTGTGTATCTTAGGTATCTTCTTAGGTCTCTGTGGAATCGACAACCCAAGCTACACTACAAGGACCGTTCTACCCTTCTTCTCTTGGGTAAATTTGGGCGTGAACCAATGACCAACTATTTTAGGATGCATAACTTTGGATAAAAAATATGACAAACTAAAATATTTGGTTATGGTACCAACCAATCTTTCAAATCTGGATGCTCTCAATTTATCAAAAGATCTTCATGAGGCACTTTTGGGACCATGACCAACTCTTCTATATGATTCTTGAAAAATGTGGGAGAATTTTCATGCTCTTTATGAGCTTTCTAAAGGGATTTACCATGGGTTTTGTTAATATAAATAACTCTGATAGGTATGTGGACACAATATTGAGTCTAGTAATGACTAAACCTTTCTCTATTCCCTTAGATCCTATGTACTTTGGCTCAGGTTCCTAGATCATGAATAGGTAACTCGGATTTATAATCATATTCATCATTAGAGAAGGGATTCATTAAATTAATGTCAATAATGAAATTGAAGGGAAATTATTCATCTTGTGAGGATTACGTTTGACAGGGTGGTTCTCACAGCATTGTTGGGTGTGATGGTTCCCACCCTCTTGGGATTAGTGGCATGAAAGATGAGAGGTTTAGGACTGGGTTTGGAATTGGTATGGGTTTATATTTCTATGCTTGAATTTTTTTATGGTTATGTAGTCTTTTAAAAGATTTTATCTTGGTAGATTTTAATGTCAGTGAGGTTGGTTATACCATGGAAGAAGAGGTTAGGGGAACAATCAGGCAGTTTAATTGTTCCTTGAGGATAGCATGATCTAAATTGATCATCTTTCTATTCATTTAATCATTGAAATTCAATTCACCCTTTCTTGTAACTTCTTTCCTTTCACCTTATTCCTATGGAACAGAATTAGAAACACATACCACTTGTTTTAGTAGTTTACCCAATTTTACCTACTTATAATTAACCATCTTTTATAGAATGTATTTAAAAACAAAGGAATCCTAGATGGTGTGACCCAAAATTTGGTGAAAGGGGAAATAATTTGGGCTATCATTAAGACCCGCTTGATTAGGGAATTTAGGTTATGGTAGCCTTAGTAAATAATTTTCCATAGCTACAATAAAGTAGTCAGGAACTTGTTCATCTCAAAAGGAATAAACTTTATTCTTCTAGTATTTGAATTGAAGACATTTCTTATACTTTTTCTCCTCCTGATGGGGATATTTATACTATTAATTCTATTCAGGAGGATTTTTCACATGATATGGCATGGGATTCAGAGACAGATCTAGTTTAGTATTTGGATTAAGTTTAGTGGATACAGTTTCCACCTTGCATATTCTCTTTCCTTAGGTTATTAGTATTGGTCTAGACTTGAATTTGGTTTGAAAAAGAGAATATTTTAACCTTTTTTCAACTGTTTAAATTTCTTAAAACCTTCCTAGATACTTTAAAAGAATGAGTAGAATTTGAAACTCATCATGGAAGTTATCTATATAGAGACCCAACAAATCTTCTTGAGGAAGTTGCAGGTTTAAGGGGTAATTCAAACCCTTACACCTATCAATGAAATATGAGAATCTATAATTCTCTCTCTATTTTCAATTTTATTTGTCAAGTATTTTTATATTATGTAGTGTAAATATAAATTGATAATCAAATTTTTAGTGGAGATCTTCCCACATTTTTATCAATCTAGATGGTAAACTGATATACCAGAAAAATATAGTCCCTCTAAATTCTATATGAATCACTTAATTTTGGATACTTCTTACTACTCAAAGGTTCCCATCATGGGACCACACTGAGATAAAAAATGTATCAGGTACTGTTTTGGATCCCCCGAGCTATTGAATATTGGAAACATAGTATTCCCAATGTTGGGTGGTGAATATTTGCATCTACCCATTCAGCATACGATTTTCTCTTTGGATGTATTGGTGCATGTTATCCTTTCATAACTTCAAACCTGGATTTCAGTGACTCAATGGTGTCAATGAGTTTTGAAGGGATGGAAAACTTAGATATTGTTTGAATAAGGACTATAATGGGTGGATCTTGATGTAGTGGGTCTTCCTACATTTGTATCTGATAACTAGTATGAGCTAGACTTGTAACAACCTGAACTTTTGAATAATTTTTGTATTATTTCATTTTATACACAACAAAACTATGTCATTTAATTAATAAAGTGAGTATAATTAAATAAGACCATTGGGTTTCGACTGTTATATGATCGTTGGTCAATATAACCATTGGAAACTAAACTCTTAACATTTTGATTATTGTGTATAAATACAAGTGACCATAGTTAATACATAAAGAAGTGTTGATGGTCTCATCTAGTAGACTCAGACCATATGAAGCCCATCTATCGAATCTTGGGAAAGAGGTAGAATCACTAGGCTTAGCTCTGGACCAAGCCCAAGCTAAGCTTTAACATGTGAATATTGAATGTATTCACCTTCGGGAGAAGTTCAAGCTGATAGAAATCACCACTCGGGCAATGTTTTCTGAGCCGCCCCAAGATTCTATCACCATAGTACACCTTACAATTAGGCCCTATGCAGGTGTTGTAAGTGCCTATGTAACAAGGCCTTAGTTACTTTTTGTAATCTTTTTGTATAAATAAAGTTGTTATTTATTCTTATGGTAAAATTTGTATATATCAAGAGTCCAGATAAATATAGGATGAATTTATAGAAGTTCCATATTATTGATGAAATTTTTGAAAAAAGGGTATTTAAAAAAAACTGTATGCTTTAAATAATTAATAATGTAAAATGATTTTAAAAAAATGGTCTTCTACAGTTGTGATCAGTAAAAAATTTAGATTCTAATAAGATCAACTTAAATTTTAGTGAATAGTAAAGTGTGAATAGTAATATTGCCCTTATGAATATTAATGTGACCAATGGAATAGAAACCTCACTTAAGAAAGTATAAATACAATTTAGGCATCTTAAATGGTGAAGTGATATAATAGCATAAGTAAATAACTGTTTCGGAAATTATTAGTTAAGTATTAGTATTATTTTCGAGTAAATAGTTGTTGACACTCCTTTCCATCATAGAGTCCAATGAATGGAAAAGGGGAATACCTTAAGCACAATGAGGGTCATCCTTTGAAAAACATCCAAAATTGACAGAGGCATGGACCGGGAACCCATTTGGAGGGAGCCGCACAAGTTCCCCGCTCGCCGCACAAGTCACTTGCGCGCCACTTATGAGTCGAACAAGGGAATTGCACGCCCTATTATTTTTTTCACCCAAGGTGCCTAGTGGCATATAAATAGCCCCAGTGGGCCCCCCATTTCTAAGGACAAATTTTCCAAAACTCGGATTCAAGCTCTGGTCGGCCAAGTCTTTTTCTGACGTCTTTCGAACACTTCTAAGGTAATTCTGTACCTAGAATTGAAGCTCTAAAGAGGAAGAATAATGCCTAAGTGTTGAAACTAATCAATACTTGCGCGCCTAAGTGTCCACCCCTTAAGGGAAATGAAGACACTTGTGTGCCTCCTTGCCTTCTCAAGGGAACTTGCGCGCCACACTTTTGGAAGTCTCTAGGGATGATACTAAGGGCTTGAGATCAAAATTGCCCAAGTATTACCCTATGGATTCTTCATCGCCCAAGGTGACTCATGTCATGAAAGTCTACTTGCGTGACTAGGACTTTCACGCCAGAACAATACTTGCATGTCTCCTTCCTATTCACCTCCTTTCCTCAAATACACCTCTCCTCTTCAAGATATTGGTCCCCAAACCCTCTTCAAAACCATTTATGGCATGGTTCCTTTGTTGGCTTACTTATCTGAAAGGAATTCTGTGAGAAACTCTCCCAAAACCTCGTGACTTACAATCTTTATGTCACCATGGTTAGGGGTTTCTTATATAACCTCATTCTTTGAGATAAAAAGATCTTTTAATCTAGGATGCCTTCTCAGGAGTAAGCCCCAGTCATAATTTCTTTTGATCTGGGCCTCCTTAAGAGTAATCCCTAGTCATAATTTCCTTTATCCTGGGCCTCCTTCTCAGAAGTAATCACCAATTTATAAGTCCCCTTAACCTTGTATTCCTTCTTAGGAGTAATCCCCAGTCATAGTTTTCTTAAACATTGGGCATCCTCCTCAGGAGTAAGCCCCAATCTTAATTTCTTTTGATTTGGGCTTCCTTCTCAGGAATAAAATCCAATCATAAGTACCTTTTAATTTGGGTCTCCTTCTCAGGATTAATCCTCTAGTTAAAACTCCAAATCTCTATAAAGTACAAATACCTTTATGGACCCTACTCCTGGGATTCTTTCCTGAAGTAAGTCATGGTCTTCATCTACTTGTGTAGTCATACATACGTAATCCCCACATCATTTTCATAACTGAATCTTTCATGGAATCATCATCAAGTTTATTGATACCTCTTGTTTCTCACACCGAGCATGACTCACGTGAGCTTAGAGTGTGAAAGTAATCACAACATCTCTTTTTGGGTCATTAACCATGCATAAACCCCATATTTTTTTGCCCGAACTACATGGACTTTGATATCTGCCTTAAAAGTAGAGTACATAGGAAGCCTTTATAAGGTTCAATCCCATCTTTCATTAATTATTTTCCATCCCATATGACGTTAAAATATATCCTTCGTATCGAACTATGTGGGTTCTGATTCCTTTTTAACAAGGATAAGTAGGTAGCCCATCTACAGGTACGATCCCAACTCTGAAATAATCCATGTCTTTCTGAATGACAATAAACTTCTAATTCCCCACTGAGTGGATTTAAAACCAGTATGGTAATCATAATGATCAATATATTTTTTATATAATATATTGAAGGATACCATTGACTAAGGATCTCCAATACATATGGATGATTATCTATCGATGAAGAACCTCAAATACATGTAAAAGATTCTCTAAATCCCATACATATCAATCATTGATTGTTAAATCTAAAAGAAAACTCATTTTCGTACTTGGTTAATTAATCAGGATTCGTGAACATAACTTAAATCTATGAGAGAGTCCCAGAGTAGGAAATAATTCCCCCCAAAAAGATGTGATGAGCCTGACATCCCATCCTCTCGACCAATGCAATTTCTTAACCCTCATCGGTCCACAAATAATGAGTGCATACCTTTGGAAAGTATGTCCAAATGGATATAGAATCATTGGATGTTTCTGATTCTACGAATAAACCTGTTAGAAACCGATTGGAATGTTTGAACCTTAAACAAAAAAGGTCATCCCCATTTCCAGAAGAAACATAAAATGGTGAACCCTACGTGAATCCTTAACCAAGTTAAATGATGTTTTACTTATTTGTTAGGCCCTTATTAAACTCAATATGAGGGCCAACAAAGCAGTAAATAACATATGTGCTCATCCAAAAGATGTAGTCTGGAAAAACCTGTCTTGAATATGTCTTCTATATTAAACAGGAACTCTTTTCCAATATCTATCCACAACACAGAATGGCTTCTTTAAAACTCACACCTGTGAATGCCTCAGCCGCTACTCATGCTGGATCCTCGTCCGCTATGAGGATGACATAACCTACTCATCATATTGAACGTTGGGTCTCAAATGCATTGGTGAGGTAATACCATCAACACAGTACCATCCTGACTCTGGAGGCCGCTCGACAAGCCCTCCAAGTTAACAAATCACCCTGGTTGTCGGGACAGCAACGACCAGTGGTCAGGAAGCAGGTGGTGTCAACCACCGTTTCCAACCATTTAGGGTCATTATCCCTGGAACATAACAACCATCCCATCCCATATTACAGGGAGGTGAATGAAGAGGCCACTCAAGGCCTCAGTTCAAGAAGAAAAGAGTCCTTCCTAAGGACTCCCATCAATAATCACTGCCAGACTCGTGCGGTAGTGCACCCTCAACATGATGAGGGTATCGCCTCTAGGCATTCGGCTCAGGTTCCTCAGACCCGAGCACGCAAGACGAACTGTCAGAGGCGAAATTTGGTCAATATAAAGTAGGTTCTTACCTCTGGCCCCTTAGGAGAAGTCCATCAATCTAACTTGATGGCAAACAACGAGCAAGCATATACACCCGTCCATCCTAATTTCACTGCCCAGCAGACTTGTCTGGCAGTAACACATCAACCCCGCCAGGCAATTACAGTGGAGTACTATAGGTAGGCACATACACATGTTTATAATTCATCAGCCAGTCAGTAGGATTGTCTGACTTCATCTAAAGAAACTCGCCAATCAAATGTGGTGACCACCTGTAAATAGGCACATACACCTGCTTACACTCATCAATTCTGCCAGCAGTCTCACTGGCCAGTATTGAAGGAGGTTCATCAATCATATTTGGTGGAGAATAATCAGTAGGCACATACACCTGATAGTATTCATCAATCTAACCAACAGTCTCGTTGGGTAGCACCCGGAGATGTCAATTGGAAATCTCCAATGAAAAACAGGAGGCAGACACAACTTTTTGCCCCCACACGTGAGTATTATCATAATTCACTGACAGGAAAAGGAGGAAAGAAGTAGGAATACACACCTACTCAAAACCCAGAATAGACGTATATTCCCTTTCCGATAGATGAAGTCACCAAGAAAATTCTGTCAATGGTGAAAGAGCATAAGCAAATACCTACTCATATCCTCGATGCTTGTCAGAATATTATAACAACTTCAGCAACATCTAAGGGAAAGAAACATAAATCTATCCCTATCAGTGGAGTGACTCATCAACATGTCACTCCAGAGCAGATACATACCTATGTTCCAGTACAGGATGGTCATGGGGCATACTCCCCCATGTCATACGGACAATCAAGTCGGGCAGATACAACCGATTTAAATGGAGATAATCAGCCTAACCTGACCATTTCTCCTGAGCAGGCACATACACCTACCCATAATAACCAATTTCTTCAACAAGTGGTTTCCAAAGTGAGTAAGAAGGAGTCCAAGAAAAAGACCCATCCAACATAGTTAAAAAATAAAGATCTAATCTGCAATAAGTCCTTGATCAATGCTGGATTTCTTGAAGCCCTCAGACAATTGTCTGTTGCAACTCTAGATTATACTCCCTCATTTCCAGATTCTGGAAATAACAACAATAATTATGAAGGACTTCATCAGACACTTCCTCATGAAGGCTTGATTTATGAAAATTCGATCAATATCGAATTATCATCTTCATATGAGAGCCATGATAACCCTCTGCGTGGACATAAGACCAAGGAGCAAGAGGTTTCATATTTTGTTGTAACCCACCATAGTGGTCCTCCCCATGATGATGAATTTATCTATAAAAGTCCTCTCCGCAGTATTAATTTGCATTTTCTGGAAAATTCTTCAACGGAAAATGTAGTAACGAGGAAGGCCTCTTATCTTGAGGCACTTGAAAATGAAAAGCCAGTCATGTCTGATGACTTACCACTAGCAGGTGAAATACTTTCTTAATCAGAAGATAGCTCGAGGTGTAGATCATTCTTCGAACCACCCCTAGGTCATTCATCTTCTAATTTGACAAATGAACTCTCTACCAATCTTGTTGAATCTGATGAAGCAACAAAGAAGCACCAGATTTGGTCCAATCAGGTAGAAGAATCCTCATCAAATGACAAATAGGAAGTGCTGAATATGAGAAAACAACTAGAAAAAGGTGAAATACTAGTCATGTTTTGGCCTTTGGCTGACTCTCAGAATGATATTCCAGCAATGTTTACAGAAGATTTTATTCATGATATTCGTCTCAATATATGGAAAACTCTTTATCACTTAAAAGAGAAAATATTATCTTATGATGAATATCAAAATCATGTCAAGATAATAGAAGGGTTGAAATTCCAAATTGACTTGGAATCTCTCTCAGTTTCCTGACATCCAAAGGTTGAAAAGCAGCAGAGAGCCCTTCAGCGTTCATGCCTTGGCACATTAAAAAGGTTTCTCCAGTTAATTACCAATGCCCCATCTGGTATTCATATCAGGGGATGGGGTGTTTATGGAGCATTGCATTTTACTATGCTCCCCAGTCAACAAAGCCCACCAAAAGTGGTATCATGCTATGTTATTGCCCCTGGCTGGCCACATATATCTAGTTTTGTATGTAATCAAAGGCTTGCTCAAGAACATGCCTTAACTAGTTCTTCCCAAAGATAGGCATATAAAGAACAAGTTGTTGAATTACTCTTGCATCAAGAAAATGAGAATATCGAACAGGCTTCTCGTTTAGAGCATGCACATCATCAGGTGACAGAGGTGTTATAAATAATCCAACGGTAATTTGAGCCAGGTGATTTGAGTGGATGTCGGATAATGCATCTGGCCAATTTTTGGACTAAAGTCTGCAAAATTAGGAGGGATTTTAAGAAAGTTTCAGATGTAGAAGCTCAAGAGCCACCTCATCTTGCTAGACTGGGGAATCTTTTAATCCAACCCTCTAGATCAATAGACAGGATTCAAGGAGTTGAGTAGTAAAAACAGGAACAACCCCAGTCCACTGGACTGGGGTCTTTTTCAAATTCTCAATCTTTTCCTCAGTGAAAGTCAATATTTTCTCGATTATGGAAGAATACACAAGATGAACGCAGAGTGGAATTATCAAGAAATTCCCTCCAAATTACAGTTCATAAAGAAGTTCCTGAGGGATCATCCAAACAAAAGGCAAAGTCTCGTAACATACTTCAAAGAAGACAGTACCGCATAAATGCGGACAGAAATGATGTAATGCGTTATGCATCGATAAATGTCATCAATGATGTTATCACTGATCCCCCAGACCATGAGGCTCTCATAGAGGAATTAGATGAAGAAGTTCCTATTCAAGAAGTTGTACACACAGAAATGAATGAAGGAGGTGTGCGTACCAGAAGACAGAGGGTTGCCCAAGGGCAAGACATTCCTTTGGGTAATTCCCTTCCATAATCCAGAAAGGAACATGCTAAGGAAAAGGGTAAAAGTAAGGTTACATTCCATCCTACCTCTGGATAAGGCCAATCACTCTCATTAGAGGAAAAGTTTTCACAACAAGAAGAAGAAATTAAGGAGTTAAGGAGGTTAAATGCATAACTACGTCAAGGTAGTCTTCCTCCTAATCATGCTGGAGTTAATCAATCAAGGTAATTTGTTGTAGCTACTGGGATGGATCAAGAATATCCCCCTTTACAAGTACACCCACACAGGTCCAATTCTATGGGTCATACGCGACATAAACTAACAATACTACCATCATTGGAAGTACCGGTCACCACACCCGTCCAAACTCCAGTTATTGCACCTACTCAGGTCCAAGGTCAACCATATGTTTCTCAAAAATTAATAACTACCATTGAGTCATTAATAGCTCAGTTTGAAGCTATGGAAGGAAAGCGTTCACAAGTTCAACCAGAAAAGAGAGCTTACCTGGAATGAGTGGATGCAATCTCTCCCCCATCAAATTTTGTGAATACCACATTCCCAATTTTTAATGGTTCGGGAGATCCAGAGCAACACTTGACACATTTCGTTTCTCATTGTGATCCTATGATGGGAACTCCTCAACAACAAGAAGTAGTTAAGCTCAGGTGTTTTGTGTAGTCATTACAAGGACTTTCTTTTTTCTAGTATATAAGTTTTCAATCTCGATCAATTACCAGGTGAGAAGATCTTCATCAAAGATTTCTTCTTCAATTTAGCTCAACATTACCAAAGATGACAGTTTTTTATCTTACCAATTGTAAGCAAAGGAAAAATTAAAGAGTTTCAGATTTCATTGCTCGCTGGAAGGGATTAACATATTCCATAAGTTTAGCACTCCCTCAAGAAGATTTTCTGTCGATCTATCTGGAAAATATGCATGATTAATTACACACACCGTTGATCCATGTGAAATACACAGGAGGGTTTTGAGACCTTACTTCAATCGCTCAACAGATAGAAGATTCTATTACAAAGACTAAGGATAAAACTCGTGTAATTACATCAGTTCCTGGAAGGAGAATGAGGAAAGAAGAGACTGATATAGTTACACTTAAACAAGAACATGTACTTGCTTTCACTTCAAAACCTTCATCGTATCGAAGGGATCCACCTCCTGACCATCAACAAAAAAGGCCACCTTGTCAAGATGATCAAAAATATCAAAGGCGGAAACAGTTTGAGGATTTAAAAAACAAAGTTTATTCTTTTTGAAATGAAAAAGTTCCTGGTTACTTCATCTCGACTTTGGAAAACAATCTGGTTCAATTTCCAAGGCCCAAAAAGCCAAAAAAGGAAGGAGATGAAGACCTCCCCAACTATTTCTTGTTTCATCAGATGTTGGAGCATCCCATTCAGGAGTGTTTTGTCTTCAAAGACCCCTTGAAAAAGATGGTGGACTCTGGAGAGGTAAAACTGAAAGGTTCTTCAGCCCAGGTAGCATGTGTTATGGCTATTGACCCAGAGGAAGAAGGCGAGTGGCACGAAGTCAAAAGTAAAAATTTTCAGAAATATGATGATTGGATGGTCAGGAAAACGATCAATCGAACTCATGCCATTTTACGAACACAATTGAATCAACCAATTGTGTCTTTTGCTATTTTTTCCACAGCAAAACCCCCTTCATTAGAAGGAAAATACCCAAAGAAGTGGCATAATTTGAAGAAAGAAGAGCAGTCATAAGAAGACGAGCTCGTGTCAAAGCCTAAGTTGTCTTTGACTCTGGAAGATTTTATGCCATCTGCTTCAAAAGCACAGGCACCGCCCCACCAAACGAAACATCCTAAACTGGTTAATCAGGCAGAATATTCATCAGATGAAGAATTGATCTTTGGTTTTGTTAATAAGATTCATTTAACAGGTCCCTATGCCAATGAAAGTTTCGACTATAATGATCCTAAGTTCCATGTATCTAACAGAGGAATTATAGGAAGAGACAAAGGTCTAGGATACAGGGGAAGACGTGGATTTTCTAGAATACACTATTTCAATCCTACCCTTTCTAGAACTGTATATGCAGCAGAAACTCATGGAAAATCCCTTCAGTGGGCTCAATAGGAACAAGAAAGTTTTTCCACACATGGCAGATTCAGCCCTAACATGGTTATTTTGGAAGACCAGTTATAGGTCACCCCTTCTTCCTCTCAGCAAATAGATATACCTAGTCAGTGTAATCTACTGAATCCAGGAGTATTTCTAACTCCTACTCAGATACGAGATGCATCTACTACCAAAGCATCAACTTCCAAGGCACCTGAAAACCCACATTTTCATGATGGGAAACACAGACCTTTGGACCAAAAGTATGATGTCATGAAACATTTGGACGAAGTACCGGCCATGTTATCAATTCTAGATGCCTTGAATCTATTAAAATATCTTCAGGAGGTACTTATTGAGGCTTTTTCAAGTCCTCAAGAATTCAAAACTGAAATTGATACGGCTGAGGTCTACCATATATAGAATGATCCAGTAGAATGTAATGCAGTGATATCTTTTATAGATAAAGATGAAGATGATGTTGTACATAGACATATCAGACCTTTGTATCTATCTGGAAAATTCAATGATATAAACATCCGATGATCTTTCATGTATAATGGCTCAGGAGTCAATCTCATTCCTATTCATACACTTCGTCGATTGGGACTCACCAAATCTGATTTATCTCCTTCTACTTTGATATTGCAAGGATACAATAATAATGAACAAGAACCTATGGGCAAAATTACACTTAGAATTTAGTTTGGGGACCTTGTATCTAATTCATATTTCATAGTTGTTCATCAGGACACAGCCTTAAACATTTTTCTTGGAAGACCTTGGCTACATCAACATGTGGTCGTGCCTTCGTCATACCATCAATGTCTCAAATATTATTTCAATAGTCAAATTGGGAAATTTTATGGTGACAAGGCCCCATTCAAAACATGTGAATCTCAATACGTTGAGGTAGAATTCTATCACATGGAAGGAAAGGAAAAATCCATGGCAAAGAAGGTTACCAAAATTAATGCTCCAAGTGGTTTGGAAAAGATTCCAATAAACCCACTCATACATGTGAGTACAGATTATGTGTTACCTATCAGTCAAATTGACAGGATAGACCTAAATCAAAACACTCTTATGGGAGCCTCCATAATCTCAGTTATGGCAATTGATCCAGACAGCATGGGAGAAATTGTTGATTCACCAAGCAATGATGAAATCTTAGATGGAGATGTCTTCATTTCATCTGCTGAAATCTAGAAATTCTATACTTCATCAACCAGATCAGAATAAGTTATAAAAATACCAGAGGAAAATAATGATATCGATTCTCAATCCATAATCTCCTCTATATCACCCCAGAAATACCCTTCATCGTCAATAGGGTCAGAAATGGAAGCCTCTTCTATGCAAGTAGAAACAAAAGAAGTAACACATATTTAAGAAGAGGAGGAAGATCTCAAGGATGCTCCTCCAATATTTTAAGAGGGTATCTCCACCACTATGGATGAACTCAGAGAAATAAATATGGTTACAAAAGAAGATTCATGCCCCACTTTAATTAGTGTGGTCATGACTCTTGAAGAGTAAGAAATGTATACTTTATTTCTAAAGCTAAATCGAGATGTATTTGCTTAGAATTATACAGAAATGTCAGGTCTTGATCCTAATGTTTCCACTCATCATTTGGGTTTTCTAGAAGAACATCGAGAATTCAAGCAAGCAGCAAGAAGAACACACCCAACTTATGCCTCCAAAATTGAAGCTGAAGTTGATAAGCTTATTGAGGCTAACTTCATCAGAGATGTTCAATATCCCAAATGGCTGGATAATATTGTCCCTGTGAAAAAGAATAATGGAAAAATTAGAGTTTTCATTGACTTCAGATATCTTAATCGACATTGTCCCAAGGATGATTTTCAAGTTCTGATCACAGAACTCTTAATTGATTCAACAACTGGCTATGAAGCTCTTTCCTTAATGGATGGTTACTCTAGGTACAATCAAATACGAATATCCCTAGAATATGAAGAGTCTACAGCCTTCAGATCTCCTCATGGTGTGTTTTTCTATCGGGTAATTCCCTTTGGCTTGAAGAATGAAGGTGCAACATATCAATGTGCCATGAACCATATCTTCAAACCCTTTTTAGGAAAATTTGTTGAATGTTATGTGGATGATTTGGTGGTTAAATCTAGACAGAATTATAATCACTTGGCCAATCTAGAAATCATATTCAACAAACTTCGACAACACAATTTGAAGATGAACCCCTTAAAATGTGCTTTCGGGGTAACCTCAGGAAAATTTCTCGACTTTTTTGTACGCCATAGTGGTATCGAAGTTGATCCTGAGAAGAAAAAATCAATCCTTGGAATGTCACCTCCTAAGAATTTGAAGGAATTAAGAGGAATTTAAGGACACTTGGCCTATATTCGTTGTTTCATTTCCAATTTGGCAGGCAAGTGTTTACCCTTCACCAGATTAATAAAGAAGGGAGTCACCTACCAGTAGACTGAAGAATGTAAAGAAGCATTCGATATCCTCAAGAAATATCTCTTGAGTCCACCAGTATTAATGCCACCTATTTAAGGAAGACCACTTATTCTCTATGTGACAGCTTTAGAATAATCATTGGGTGCCTTACTTGCCCAAAATAATGATGTTGGGAATGAAAATAGCCTTTACTATCTCAGTCGGACTATGCTTGAGGCAGAAACTCGATATTCAAGTATTGAAAAGTGATGCCTAGAATTAATCTTTTCAGTTCAAAAATTAAGACATTACCTGCAACATCATGAGGTCCAATTGGTATCTCGCAATAACCTACTCAAATTTATCCTTAGTCGTCCAATGCTTACAGGATGTCTGGAAAGGTGGGCAGTTATTTTGCAGCAGTTTGATATCTAGTATGTGTCTCAAAAGGAAATAAAGGACCAAGATCTGGCCTATTTCCTTGCTGAACACCCATCTGTAGAAGATACATCTTTAAATATTGAACTCCCTAATGAGGAAGTCTTCTCTATTCAAGATAATCCTCAAACATGGGAAATGTACTTTTATAGTGCCTCCAGAAGTTTGATAGGGAAGATAATGGAAGATTCTAAATTCAAAAAAGTTGGGTTATAAGTTTTGCTTGTTTCTCTAAAAAAGGCAGTGTTTCCTTATTCTTTCTTATTGTTAGGAGGTGGTACAAAAAAATGAAGCAAAATATCAAGCTCTCATTACAGGCTTGGAATTGACGCTTTAGGCACAGGTGAATCACTTGAAGGTAAAGGGTGATTCAAATTTGGTAATCAAACATATCAATGGGGTTTATGCCATCATAAAGGAAGAGTTAATCCCTTTTGGGATTATGTTAGAGAGTTAATGGCAGAATTTCCTTCGGAACCGACATTTTCTTTTGTACCGCAATCACAAAATTCCCAAGCTGATGCACTGGATAATATAGCCACAACCCTAGAAGATCCAAACCAGGACAAAACAATCATCAGTATTGCCCACCGTCATGTAGTTTCACCATTTCTTGAAATCAGAACATAGGAAATAAATGAAATCAGTCCCATTTCTGAACCATATGGTCATACTACAGGATGAATGACACCTATCAGGAAATACCTTCAAAATGGAACACTCCCACCTGACAGAGCTGGGAAAGAACAATTCTGGCGATGTGTGGTCAATTTTACTCTTTATGATAGCCTAGATCACCAAAAAAATCTCTACAAGAGGGATTTTTATGGAATTATCTTCAGATGTATTGATGGTGAAGAAACAATGGTTGTCATGGGTGAAGTACATGCAAGAGTTTGTGGTGCCCACCAGTCTGGACATAGACTTTCTGGTCAAATTCGAAGGCTTGGATACTTTTGGCCTTCAATGATGCAAGATTTTATTGATTTCACTAATAAGTGTCATTCTTTCCAAGTATGTGCCGACTTCATTCATCAACCTTCGGAGTTGCTTCATATAGCTAAATACTCATGGTTGTTTGCTACATGGGGAATGGATGTAGTAGGACCTTATCCTCCAGCTACATCCAAACAGTTTAATTATATTCTTACTACTACTGACTTCTTTTCCAAATGGGTAGAGGAAATACCTCTCAAAGAATTTAGTTCTAAAATCATTGTTAGATTTGTCAAGTCTAACATCATTACCAGATTTGGTGTCCCTCATACCATATTGACGGACAATGGAATCAACTTTTATTCATCCAAAGTGAGGAAGTTGTATCCAGAATACAACATCAAATCCAACCATTCATCTCGGTATCATGCAGCAGCCAATGTCCAAATAGAGGCCTTCAATAATACTATTTCAATCATACTTCAAAATATGGTGGATAAAGATAAGAAATCATGGCCTGATAAACTTTTTCATGTTGTATGGGATTATCGGACCACCACCTGCACTTCTACATGGTCAAATCCATATTCATTGGTATATGGAACAGAAGAAATCTTGCTTTTTGAGGTTCAATTACCTTCGCTCAAAGTATCCATTTGTGATTATTCATCCACAGATGAACAATCTTAGAAGTGATTTGATGAATTGGAATGATTAGATGAAAAAATATTGTGCACCCTGCACCACTTGGAAGTTTATCAGAATTGAATAGCATGGGATTTCAATAAAAAGTTCATCTTTGTTCATTCATTCAAGGAGAATTGGTATTGGTTTTCAGGACTACAATGATACCAGGAAAGAAACCTCAAAAGCTTGATCCAAAGTGGGAAGGACCTTACTCAATACATAGGGTCTACTCCAATGGAGCTTATTCTTTAATCTCAATGGATGGAGAACTAATTACAACTCCAACTAATGAAAGATTCTTGAAGAAGTATTTTGTGTAACACAAATACACCCTTTGTCCCACATGACATTAAACTGTGCATTTTGTTCTTGTTACAAGACATTAAACTGCATAACCCCTCTATACGTCCTACATGACGTTAAACTATACATGTTCATCCAACATGACGTTAAACTATGTCCCCTTTGTCATTCAACATGACGTTAAACTGTGTATTGTCCTGTATGATGTTAAACTGTAAACAGTTCCTTATACATCCTACATGATGTTAAACTGTACATGTTTGTCCTACATGACATTAAACTATGAAAAAGTCCTTTAATACGTCCTACATGACGTTAAACTATGCATCGTTAGGGTCTTTTCTACCTCTTGTTTCTCACACCGAGCATGAATCATGTGATCTTAGAGTAAGCCTTAACCATAACATCCTCTCTGGGCTGCTAACCACATGTAAGTCCCAACACCATCTTTGGGTCGTTGTCCTCATGTACAACTTGATCACTAATTCATTCGCAATCGAACTACATAGACTTTGATCCTTTCCTTATAGGATGGGTACATAGGAAACCTCCCTAGGTTCAAGCCCAAAACCAATCTCTTCATGTCGGTTCACCTCCATCTCATACGATGTTGATCTGTGAAGCCCCCCCCCCCCCCGAAACCAATATCTTCACATTGGTTCACCATCATCCTTTATATATGAATTTAAACTATACATTCCCCCATTGTCCTCACTATAAGACATTAAACTACATAGCAATACATCCTAGATACATGATGCTAAATTGTGTTGCACCGGTCCATGCATATGACCTTAAACTATTCGCACTTTTGTCATGTATGACAATAAACTACAATAGTCTCTGACACCCTCACCTGAGAGGGAATAATTATTGACATTGATCTCCAATAATATCATATTACAAGGACTACGTGCATACATGGAAATGCCCAAACCTTTAATCTTGGGTCCAACCATCATTGTACTAAAGTCCTCTTTCACCCTTCACATGTTCGAACCAAATCTATACAGAGGGTATTTCAAGAACTATGTATGGCTCGATTACCATACCTATGGGATATGTAGGAATGTTCAAGCATCCCTTGAATCCAATCCAAAGTCTTTGGGCCTAACCCCAAACTCCACTTTCAGTCCCTTGGCTGAAAAGTCCCCCTGCGAGCAGATGAATGTGGTATGAAAACCCTGGTCTTTATTCACATCAGGTTTATAACTAACACACAATTTGTATCCCTCATTATGGTTCGAGCTCTACAACCCTAAACTAAGATCTCCTATGCTCTTGTCCCACATGATGTTAAACTGTATTTCAAGAACTACATATGGCTTAATTCTCATCTTAATGAGATATGTAGTGAAGTACAACATCTCAATTCAGGACCCAACCACAACATGATTATGGCCAGCATTGGTCTATGTATCTCCTCCATGCATTGAACAATACCCATTTTTATGTCACTACTAGAATTTTTACTTTTGGAGGCGGGAGACCTATAGAGGAAACCATTTGGCGGCCGCTAATGCTATCAATAGTGACCGCCAAATGGCGGCCGCTGCACAGAATACCTAATTTTACCCCTTTTCCCCTCTCGACCCCCCCCCCCCCCAATTACCCTCCTCGACCCCACCCCCCGACCCCATGACCCCGACCCTGGCGACCCCGCCCCCGACGACCCCTCCCTGACCCCGCGACCCCGACCCCTGCGACCATCCCCAACCCCGACGACCCAACCCCTGGCGACCCCGCCCCCGGAGACCCCGCCCCCAGCCACCCCGCCCCCGGCCACCCCGACCCCCGGTGACCCCTACTACCCCGACTCCCGGCGAGCCCCTGCGAGCCCCAACGACCCCTGGCTACCCCCAGCGACCTGACCCCCGGTGACCCCAACCCCCAGTGACCCCCGACGACCCCGACCCCACGTTGCGCCACCCGCAACCCCGGCGACCCCCTGTGCCACCCGCAACCCCACGCTGCACCACCCGCAACCCCGCGTTGTGCCACCCGCAACCCCGACAGCCTGCGCTACACCTTCGGACAGTCCTGCCCCCTTCGTCCCCTCTCGGCCCCGCTGCATTCCTCTGGCAAGTTCTCACGTCCTGCCTCCATCGGACTCTTCCGGTTCATCATGCCCCGCCGTGTAGAATCCTCCCACGCTTCATCCAGTGGTTCTGCCGCTTTCGATTTCAGCCGTCGAACCTCTGTCATCAAGTCGTTGCGCTGTCATGAATCTGTAATCGAGTTGCACCCCGTTACCCGTGGTGGAGTCCTCTGCAAGTAATGTTTTTTATCCTTCAAATTTATCTTTGAAGTCATTGGTTTTTAAATTTAATGATATGTGTTTATTTAGAATTTAAATAAGATATTTCACTTTTGATTTCTATTAAATACAGATATGGATAAGAGCTGGATTGATATGCAAGATAGGTTTTCGGCTGAATATTTTGAAAGGATTAAGCAATTTATGGATTTCACCAACATATTTTCAAGTGATATGATTAGTTGTCCATGAAGAAAATGTGAAAATAGATATCTCTTCAAATGAGATAGTGTTAGTGAACATTTGTTTTTGAATGGGTTTTTGAAAAACTATAAGACATGGACACGTCATGGAGAAGATTCTGTTTCATATCATCACTCGGAAAGTATTCATATGAATGTTGATTCGAGAACAGTTGATCCGATGAACATAATGCTCAATGATATGATGCGCCAGTTTCAACCTGAAGACAGTAATTTCGTAAATGACGACGTTGGATCGAGTAATCCCCGTTATTCTGCAGATGGCGAAGCAATGAAACTCTTTGAAATTCTTGACGATGCACGTACTGAATTATATCCTAGATGCACTAAATTTAGTAAAATTTCTTTCATAGTTGAATTGTTACACCTGAAGGCTTTGAACCAGTGGTCAGACACCTCATTCGACAAGTTGTTTGTATTGTTGAAGAAAGTACTCCCTGTTGGAGCGAAGATTCTGGAGTCATTCTATAAAGCTCGAAAGTTGACCGGTGATCTTGGTTTTACATATGATACAATTGATGCGTGTCTCAATAATTGTATGTTGTTCAGAAAAGAGAATGTACAATTAAATAATTGTATTGTTTGTTATACATCCAGGTGGAAGACCAATGAGATTAATCAAGGTAGTCAAATTCTTCCTGGGAGAGTCTTAAATCAAGGGAAACAAGTTGCCTCTAAACAGATGCGTTATTTCCCATTGAAACCGAGACTGAAGATATACCATGGGCCAGAGAGACAGTTGAAGGAGATACAATAGACTTTCATGATTAGTGAAAATTGTAATTATATCCCTAGTTATTATTTTGAAAAATATTTATAAGTTGTATATGTATAAAAATTTCTTGATTTAACTATAATTTATTTTAATGTAAGAATTCCATAGGGTGGTCACAGTGGTTCACCTGATGTTGTCGGTATGTATGTTTTAAATTTTTAAATTAATTTATTATAATGTTCTGTGTATATTTCCCTAACTATTTCTAATCATTAATTTATATTGTAATTGAATTATGAATTTATGTTTATCAGGATCTAGTGCGTCTTCCAGCAGATGCAGGGGTCCTGGTAGAGGGGTTCTATCCTAGAACTCTGGAGCCCGATTGGATGTGTTATTTGATGACACATTTCATCCAGTCGGAGAAGGTGGTACTGTATTTAGTCGTCAGTTTGGGCATATGATACGAGACTCACACAGATTTCATCTAACGACTCGTGAATGGAGTTCTTTCCCCCAGGATACGATGGACAGATTATGGAGGGAGGTTCAGGTAAATTCATTGTTTAATTTTTCAGGATATTTTTATTATTATTGTCCCGTCTACTGACAATTTTTTTTAACAGGATAATTTGAAATCCTATCCAGATGAGTTTTGAGCTGTATGTATATCCAAATGCTGAAAATTATTAAAGGATTACAAGTCAAGGGTGAAGATAGATCACTGGACACCATTTGCGGGTGTGCCCGACATTCTACAGCGAGTCCCTCCGGGCATTCTTCCCGAGCAGTGGCAGGATTTGGTTGCATTTTGGTCGAGTGACGCGATAATGGTAATATTTATTACTTTTAATCTATAAATGACTAATTTTTCAAATGTCTATTAATTAAATATGTTGAATCTAGACCGAGTCTGCTCGTCATTCACATAATCGGGCGATGCAGGGCACACCTTCTAGACTTGGCACTCGACATGTGTCACAGCTCAGACATGATGTAAGTTTAAAATTCACAATTCATTCATATTTTAAAAATGTTGTAGTATAACATGGTGAACCCCTTTATTACAGTTACACCAACGCGGCGAGCCGATCGATCAGATGTCCATATGGGTGAGGACTCTTAGGGTGGGTGATCCCGATGTTGCCGGTGTTATAGTAAGCAAATTATTTACTAATAAATGTATTTTTATTTTATATAAATAATTCATATTTGTTCATTGATTTATTATATACTACAGGCTCAGTTTGACGCTCAGTTAGCAGAGTTTCCAGAGTAGCAACGTCGTAGTACTGTGCGTAGAGATGAAATATTTCACTGTGTCGTGGGGCGTGATGGTCATGGTTATTCCTTGACTTATGGCGGTGGTGTCCCATGTCGTGCAGTTGTTAGAGAAGATGTGATGGGTGCATGCAGAGATTCAGGAATGTGCACACAGACTGAGATAGATGTTTCCATGCAAGATATGCAGCGCAATATGAATGCGCAGTTTCAGCAGTTGCGTGCAGAGTATGAGGAGAGGTTGTCATAGATGTCATCACGTATCGATGAAATGACGACGCAACAAGTGACGACATAGGTAAACATTAAAACAAACCATACTCAGATTGACTTTTATTGATATGTTTAAGATATATAATATTGATATATATTGTAGGCTCCGAATACATTTGGTGGACATTGCAGTGATATTGGTGATACAGATGAGGATGAACCCCATACATGAGGTAATTTCATTTGTGTTGATGAATTATCTAGTATTTGTGGATGACATCTTTGTGCACTCCAAAACTGACTTGATCATACCCATATCTTGACATCATCCATATTACACTTATTGGGAATCGAATATACGCCAAACTATATATATGTCACTTTTGTATTGATTAGGTATAATTAATTGGTCAAATAATCTTATAGGAAGGTGTTTCAGTGGATGGAGAGAAAGTTTAGGTAGTTGTTTCTTGGGAGAAGCCCAAGAACTCTTTCGATATCTGTATATTTCTAGGGTTCCTAGGATTCAATGTAATTATTATTCTTGACGTATATGAGGAGACGACATGTCAATCGGACGTGCGGTTTGCGCGCAACGGCTCAATATGTGCTTTTTAAGTGTTGAGCGTGCTTCCGAAATGCGCGTGGGGTGGTCCAAATCGGCCGAAGGACGTAGGATGGGCCTGAAATCAGATGACAACAATGGATGAGTGAATTTTGAATTGTTCGGGCAGACGACACGTCAATTGGAGGTGTCGTGTGCCCGCGGTGACCAAGAACGCACTTCTGGTGCCATAAACGGCCAAAACGGACCTCAAACTATCAAATTCAGAGCGTACTACATTGTATTGACCTGAAATCATAGGGGGAACACTGTAATTATTATTCTTGACATGTAAGAAGAGACGACATGTCAATCGGACGTGCGGTTTGCGCGCAACTGCTCAATATGCGCTTTTTAAGTGTTGGGTGCGCTTCCGAAACACGCGTGGGGTGGTCCAAATCGGCCGAACGACATCGGATTGGCATGAAATAGAATGAAAACAACGGGTGCGTGAATTTTGAAGTGTTCGGGAAGACGGTATTCCAATCGGAGGTGTCGTGTGCCTGCGGTGACCGAGAACGCAATTCTGGTGCCATAAATGGCCAAAACGGGCCTCAAACTATCAAATTCAGAGCGTACGACATCAGATTGACCTGAAATCATAGGGGGAACACTTTAATTATTATTCTTGATGTGTACGAGGAGACTTCACGTCAATCAGACGTGTGGTTTGCACGCAACGGCTCAATATGCGCTTTTTAAGTGTTGGGTGCGCTTCCGAAACGCGCGTGGGGTGGTCCAAACCGGACGAACGATGTCTGATTGGCCTGAAATCGGACGAAAACAATGGTCGAGTGAATTGTGAAGTGGTCGGGTAGAAGGCACGCCAATCGTAGGTGTCGTGTTCCCGCGCTGATCGAGAATGCAATTCTAGTGCCATAAACGGCCAAAACGGGCCTCAAACTATCAAATTCAGAGCGTACGACATCGGATTGACCTTAAATCACAAGGGGAACACTGTAATTTTTATTATTGACATGTAATAGGAGACATCACGGCAATCGAACGTGCGGTTTGTGCGCAACGGCTAAATATGCGCTTTTTAAGTGTTGGGCGCGCTTCCGAAACGCGTGTGGGGTGGTCCAAACCATCCGAATGACATCGGATTGGCCTGAAATCGGACGAAAACAACATGTGAGTGAATTTTGAAGTGGTCGGGTAGACGGAACGCCAATCGGAGGTGCTGTGTGCCCGCGCTGACTGAGAACGCACTTCTGGTGCCATAAACGGCCAAAACGGGCCTCAAACTGTCAAATTCAGAGTGTATGACGTCGGATTGACCTAAAATCATAGGGGAACACTGTAATTATTATTCTTTATGTGTACGAGGAGACGACACGTCAATCGGATGTTCGGTTTGCGCGTAACGGCTCAATATGCGCTTTTTAAGTGTTGGACGTGCTTCCGAAAGGGGCGTGGGGTGGTCCAAACCGGCCGAACGACGTCAGATTGGCCTGAAATCGGACGACAACAACGGCAGAGTAAATTGTAAAGTAGTTGGGTAGACAAAACGCCAATCGGAGGTGTCTTTTGCTGGCGGTGACCGAGAACGCATTTCTGGTGCCATAAACGGCCAAAATGGGCCTCAAACTGTCAAATTCAGAGCGTACGACATCGGATTGACCTGAAATCACAGGGGGAACTCTGTAATTATTATTCTTGATGTGTAAGAGGAGAAAACACATCAAACAGACATGTGGTTTGCACACAACGAATCAATATACGCTTTTTAAGTGTTGGGCGCGCTTCTGAAACGGGCGTGGGGTGGTCCAAACCCGCCGAACAACATTAGATTGGCCTGAAATCGGGTGACAACAACGGGTGAGTGAATTGTGAAGTGGTCGGGTAGACGGTACGCCAATCGGAGGTGCCGTGTGCCCGCGCTAACCGAGAACGCAATTCTGGTGCCATAAACGGCCAAAACGGGCCTCAAACTGTCAAATTCAGATTGTACGACATCGGATTGACCTGAAATCATAGAGGTAACGCTGTAATTATTATTCTTGATGTGTAAGAGGAGAAGACACGTTAATCGGCCATGCGATTTGCACGCAACGGCTCAATATGCGCTTTTTAAGTGTTGGGCATGCTTCCGAAACGCGTGTGGGGTGGTCCAAACCGTCCAAACGATGTCGGATTGGCCTAAAATCAGACGAAAACAATGGGTGAGTGAATTTTGAAGTGGTCGGGCAGACGGAATGCCAATCGGAGGTGTCGTGTGCCCGCGGTGACCGAGAACGCAATTCTGGTGCCATAAATGGCCAAAACGGGCCTCAAACTGTCAAATTCAGAGCATACGACATCGGATTGACCTGAAATCATAGGGGAACACTGTATTTATTATTCTTGACGTGTACGAGGTGACAAAACGTCAATTGGATGTGTGGTTTGTGCGCAACGGCTCAATATGTGATTTTTAAGTGTTGGACACGCTTCCGAAAGGTGCGTGGGGTGGTCCAAACCGGCCGAACGACGTCGGATTGGCCTGAAATCAGACGACAATAATGGCTGAGTATATTTTGAAGTGGTCGGGCAAACAGAATGCCAATCGGAGGTGGCGTGTGCCTGCGGTGACTGAGAACACATTTCTGGTGCCATAAACGGCCAAAACGGGCCTCAAACTGTCAAATTCAGAGCGTACGACATCAGATTGACCTGAAATCATAGGGGGAACACTGTAATTATTATTCTTGATGTGTAAGAGGAGAAGAAACATCAATCAGATGTGCGGTTTGCATGCAACGACTCAATATGCGCTTTTTAAGTGTTGGGCGCGCTTCCGAAACGCGTGTGGGGTGGTCCAAACCGGCTGAACGATGTCAGATTGGCCTAAAATCAGACGACAACAACGGGTGAGTAAATTTTGAAGTGGCCAGGCAGACGGAACACCAATCGGAGGTGTCGTGTGCCCGCGCTGACTGAGAACGTAATTCTAGTGCCATAAACGGCCAAAACGGGCCTCAAACTGTCAAATTCAGAGCGTACGACATCATATTGACCTGAAATCACGGAGGGAACACTTTAATTATTATTATTGACGTGTACGAGGAGATGACACATCAATCGGACGTGCGTTTTGCACGCAACGGCTCAATATGCACTTTTTAAGTGTTGGGCGCGCTTCCGAAATGCGCGTGGGGTGGTCCAAACCGGCCGAACGATGTCGGATTGGCCTGAAATCGGACGAAAACAACGGGTGAGTGAATTGTAAATTGTTTGGGCAGATGGCATGCCAATCAGAGGTGTCGTGTGCCCGCGGTGACTGAGAACGCAATTCTGGTGCCATAAACTGCCAAAACGGTCCTCAAACTGTCAAATTCAGAGTGTATGACATTGTATTGACCTGAAATCATTAGGGGGACACTGTAGTTATTATTCTTGATGTGTACGAGGATACAGAATGTCAATCGAAAGTGCGGTTTGCGCGCAACGGCTCAATATGCGCTTTTTAAGTGTTGGGTGCGCTTTCGAAACGCGCGTGGGGTGGTCCAAACTGGCTGAACGACGTCAGATTGGCCTGAAATCAGACGATAACAACAGTTGAGTGAATTTTGAAGTGTTTGGGCAGACGGCATTCCAATCGGAGGTGTCGTGTGCCCGCGGTGACCGAGAACGCACTTGTGGTGCCAAAAACGGCCAAAACGGGCCTCAAACTATCACATTTAGAGCGTACGATATCGGATTGACCTGAAATCATAGGGGGAACACTATAATTATTATTCTTGACGTGTAAGAGGAGACGAAACATCAATCGGACGTGCGGTTTGCACGCAACGGCTCAATATGCGTTTTTTAAGTGTTGGGCGCGCTTCCGAAACGCGCGTGGGATGGTCCAAACTGGCCGAACGGCATCAGATTGGCCTGAAATTGGACGAAAACAATGGGTGAGTGAATTGTGAAGTGTTCTGGAAAACGGCATGCCAGTCGGAGGTGTCGTGTGCCCGCGCTGACCGAGAACGCAATTCTGGTGCCATAAACGGACAAAACGGGCCTCAAACTGTCAAATTCAGAGCGTACGACATCGGATTGACCTGAAATTATAGGGGGAACACTGTAGTTATTATTATTGACGTGTACGAGGAGACGACACGTCAATCGGACATGCGGTTTGCATGCAACGGCTCAATATGCTCTTTTTAAGTGTTGGGGGCCCTTCCAAAACAAGCGTGGGGTGGTCCAAACCGGGCGAACGACGTCGGATTGGCTTGAAATCAAACGAAAACAATGGGTGAGTTAATTTTGAAGTGTTCGGGCAGACGACACGCCAATCGGAGGTGTCGTGTTCCCGTGGTGACTGAGAACACACTTTTGGTGCCATAAACGGCCAAAATGGGCCTCAAACTGTCAAATTTAGACCATATGACATCGGATTGACCTGAAATCACATGGGGAAAACTGTAATTATTATTCTTGATGTGTAAGAGGATGCAGAACGTCAATCGGACATGCGGTTTGCACACAACGGCTCAATATGCGCTTTTTAAGTGTTGAGCGCGCTTCCGAAATGCGCGTGGGGTGGTCCAAACAGGCCGAACGATGTCAGAGTGGCCTGAAATCAGACAACAACAATGGGTGAGTGAATTTTGAAGTGGTTGGGCAGACAGAATTCCAATCGGAGGTGCCATGTGCCTGTGCTGACCGAGAACGTCATTCTGGTGCCATAAACAGCCAAAACGGGCCTTAAACTGTCAAATTCAGAGCGTACGACATCGGATTGACCTGAAATCACAGGGGTAACACTGTAATTATTATTCTTGATGTGTACGAGGATATGACACATCAATCAGACGTGCGGTTTGCACTCAATGACTCAATGCGTGCTTTTTAAGTGTTGGGCGCGCTTCCAAAACACGCGTGGGGTGGTCCAAACCGGCCGAACGATGTTGGATTGGCCTGAAATTGGAGTACAACAATGGGTGAGTGAATTGTGAAGTGGTCGGGTAGACAGCACGCCAATCGGAGGTGTCATGTGCCCGCGGTGACCGAGAACGCAATTCTGGTGCCATAAACGGCCAAAACGGGCCTCAAACTCTCAAATTCAGAGCGTACGACATCGGATTGACCTGAAATCATTAGGGGGGGAACTGTAGTTATTATTATTGATGTGTACGAGGAGACGTCATGTCAATCGGAAGGGAGGTTTGCGCACAACAGCTCAATATGTGCCTTTTAAGTGTTGGGCGTGCTTCCGAAACGCGCGTGGGGTGGTCCAAACTGGACAAACGGCATCGAATTGGCCTGAAATCGGATGAAAAAAATGGGTGAGTGAATTGTGAAGTGTTCGGGTAGACGGCACACCAATCGGAGGTGTTGTGTGCCCGCGGTGACCAAGAACGCACTTCTGGTGCCATAAACGGCCAAAACGGGCCGCAAACTGTCAAATTCAGAGCGTACGACATAGGATTGACCTGAAATCACAGGGGGAACACTGTAATTATTATTCTTGACATGTATGAGGAGACGACACATCAATCGGAAGTGCGGTTTGTGCGCAACAACTCAATATGCACTTTTTAAGTGTTGAGCGTGCTTCCAAAACGTGCGTGGGGTGGTCCAAACTGGCCGTACGACGTCGGATTGTCCTGAAATCGGACAACAACAATGGGTGAGTGAATTTTGAAGTGTTTGGGCAGACGGAATGCCAGTCAGAGGTGTCGTGTGCCCGCGCTGATCGAGAACGCAATTTTGGTGCCATAAACGGCCAAAACAGGCCTCAAACTGTCAAATTTAGAGCGTACAACATTGGATTGACCTGAAATCATAGGGGGAACACTGTAGTTATTATTCTTGATGCGTACGAGGAGACGACACATCAATAGGACGTGTGGTTTGCACGCAACGTCTCAATATGCGCTTTTTAAGTGTTGGGCGCCCTTCCAAAACGCGCGTGGGGTGGTCCAAACCGGACGAACGATGTCAGATTGGCTTGAAATCAGACGAAAACAACGGGTTAGTGAATTTTGAAGTGGTCGGGCAGACGACACACCAATCGGAGGTGCCGTGTGCCCGCGGTGACCGAGAACGCACTTCTGTAGCCATAAACAGCCAAAACGGGCCTCAAACTATCAAATTCAGAGCGTACGACATCGGATTGACCTAAAATCATAGGGGGGACACTGTAATTATTATTCTTGATGTGTAAGAGGAGACGGTATGTCAATCGGACATGTGGTTTGCGTGCAACAGCTCCATATGCGCTTTTTAAGTGTTGAGCGCGCTTCCGAAACGCGCGTGGGGTGGTCCAAACCATCCAAACGATGTCAGATTGGCCTGAAATTGGACGACAACAATGGGTGAGTGAATTTTGAAGTGGTCGGGTAGACGACATTCCAATCAGAGGTGTCGTGTGCCCGCGCTGACCGAGAACGCAATTCTGATGCCATAAACGGCCAAAACGGGCCTCAAACTATCAAATTCAGAGAGTACGACATCAGATTGACCTTAAATCATAAGGGGAACACTATAATTATTATTATTGATGTGTACGAGGAGACGGCACGTCAATCGGACGTGTGTTTTGGGCGCAACGGCTCAATATGCGCTTTTTAAGTGTTGGGCGTGCTTCCGAAACGCGCGTGGGGTGGTCCAAATCGGCCGAACGACGTCAGATTGGCCTAAAATAAGATGACAACAATGGGTGAGTGAATTTTTAAGTGGTTGGGCAGACGGCACACCAATCGGAGGTGCCGTGTGCCCGTGCTGACCAAGAACGCACTTCTGGTGCCATAAACGGCCAAAACGGGCCTCAAACTGTCAAATTCAGAGCGTACGACATTGGATTGACCTTAAATCATAGGGTTAACATTGTAATTATTATTCTTGATGTGTATGAGGAGACGACATGTCAATCGGACATGCGGTTTGCACGCAACGGCTCAATATGCACTTTTTAAGTGTTGGACGTGCTTCTGAAAGGCGTGTGGGGTTGTCCAAACCGGCCGAACGACGTCAGATTGGCCTGAAATAGGACGAAAGCAACAGGTGAGTGAATTGTGAAGTGGTCGGGCAGACGACACACCAATCAGAGGTTCTGTGTGCCCGCTTTGACCGAGAACGCACTTCTGGTGCCATAAACGGCCAAAACAGGCCTCAAACTGTCAAATTCAGAGCGTACGACATCGGATTGACCTGAAATAACAGGGGAAAACTGTAATTATTATTCTTGACACGTACGAGGATATGTAACATCAATCGGACATGCGGTTTGAACGCAACGGCTCAATATGCACTTTTTAAGTGTCGGACGCGCTTCCGAAAGGCGCGTGGGGTTGTCCAAACCGGCCGAACGATGTCGGATTGGCCTGAAATCAGACGACAACAATGGGTGAGTGAATTGTGAAGTGGCCAGGTATACGGAATGCTAATCGGAGGTGTCTTGTTCCCGTGTTGATCGATAACGCACTTCTGGTGCCATAAACGGCCAAAACGGGCCTCAAACTGTCAAATTGAGAGCGTACGACATCGGATTGACCTGAAATCACAGGGGGAACACTGTAATTAGAACCATAGAATTAATGATTTTATATTTTTAAAACTATAATCGAAATTATGAATATTGTTGGTCATACTTGCTGGCCTTCAGCATCCTCCAAATGGCGGTCGCTGATAGCAATAGAAACGGACCAAAAGCGGCCACCATTTGGCAAATGCTAGGCGACCACTATAGACCTTTAGAGACATCTTTTGGCGGCTGCTAAAAGTCATATTTGTACTAGTGTGTGTCATACTTCTAACCTTAAATACTTCCAAATCTCCATAACCCTTTTCTTGACTTCTGGTCACAAAATGTCTGATACCCGGGAATTATTTTGCCTGACCATGCGGCATGTGCCCTTAGGTGTCCCTGCATAAATAGTCTACATAATGGACCTGTCTACCAAATGATGCTATTATTTGACTATGCATCCAATACCCTTAGGTGGACCTGCATAATTCAACCCCCCTAATGGGTTTGTCAAATAGGGGTAACTTCATTCTTGGGGAAAACATCTTTTGTCCTTATTGGTCTTAACGACGATATGTAGGGATTCGCAAAAAAAAAATATTCATCCTTAACATATTTGTCCCATACTCTTTTTCATGATCTGAAAGTATTCAAGTCTATGGTTTATATTTCCATTCCCTACGTTTAGGTCAGACCTTCACTGGAGTGACATTCATCCAATTCTTTGACAATCTTGATTAAGAATATCCTCTCCATATTCAATTACTTCCCTCCATACAATAGACTCTATGCTTTGGGAAATTTGAATCTCCATAAAATTTCAATGGCTTTTAGCAATAGAAAAGTAAAATTTCTGAGAGTTCTTTTGCCTGACTATACAGCACGTACCCTTAGGTGGCCTTGCATAAGTAGTCTATATAACGGACTTGTCAACCAAAAGATGTTATTATTTGACTATGTAGCCAATGACCTTAAGTGTCCCTGCATAATTCAACCCCCTAACGGGTTTTTCAAATAGTGGTAACTTCACTCTTAAGAAATACTTCCTCTAATGCCTTTTATCCCTTTTTTCATATCATCCCTCAGATTCAAAATTTCTTAAGTCATAGTTTATATTTTTTCCCCCATACTTGAATGTGGTAATATGTTTTCAAACAAATTATCAAGGAATTGAGTCAATTTTAATCCATTCGATCAAAGATATTCGACCTTAAACATTATCCTTTTTATGTCCGACATGCATGACTTTAAACTGCCCCCAAGAGATAGGGTAACTCATTAAATTGGGAACTTGTAAAAGGAACTCTGAACAAAAGTCAAGTACCATCTCACTAAACGTACATTTTGTATGATTTAGGAAATATTGAGCAACAAAAATATGCAAAGTTTGTGGGATTGTTTGTATAATAATAGAAAAAATCAAACTATGCTTACTAGGCCCATTGGCTTGGGTAAAAAAATTAATTAAAGTAGTTAGCAAGAGAATGTGGGTACAAATGATCAAAGATGAAATGTCTTTTTAATTGATGAACAATATTAGAAGAACATCCACAGGTTGGAGTACCTTCTATTTTTCAAGAATTACAAGAGGCTTTCAACAGAACTTTTCATTTGATTTACGGCATCTCGAGCTTCATCAACAGCCACTTGAAGTTCATTCACTCTACCAGCTTTACTCTTTTCAGCTTGATGGAGTGATTTCTTAGCATCTGCGATGGATTTCATACCATCTGTTTGGACTCCTTCCAATGAATTGTTAAGCTGGTCAAGTTCCCCAGTAACGACATCTAGCTGTTGCTGAAGGTGCATCTGCTGGACAACTTTCTCCTTGATCTTATGCTTCAGCTCCTTCAGCTCTGCAGCATGATCAACCTCATCTCGAGACACCACAACCTCGAATTCACCGATACTGGTTAGCATCCTCACTCTGGTCAGATCTTTATGGCACTTTTTCTCCTACTCCCTCCTTAAGATGACTTGTTTCACCACGATATGGATCTCTTGATATCCAAAACTTCCAAGTCCCAGCATGACGAACATGGATAACAGTCACGGGATCTTCGAAGACATCTCTTTAAGAGGCACTTCATATATGATCTTTCGTATATTTTTTCATGCCTTGTGATGTGAGAATTGGAGCTCCTTTTTCACCTTTGGGTCTGAATCAACATCGCTGTCACAGGGGGGGATATAGTCCAGGATTAATGTACTTAAGGAAGTGCCCTATTCTGCTCCTTCCCCCCTGACCCTTGGTACTTAAATTTCTACTCCTATTGGGGCTGAGGCTGAGGCTTCACCTATGGATCTTGCCCCTGAAGTTGATGGCCATGCATAGTCAATTGAAAGCTTTGGTTAGTTTCAACTGATAAAAAAAAGTGGATTAGCTATCTTTCAAATTAAGTACAGCCACAAATATTATCATCTTTTACCCAACAGTATATCAGCAGCATGAGAAGGCTCCTCCCCATCTTTCCTAACTTCAAAAGGATTTTCAGGACGGGTTTCAGGAAGCTCTATTGGGTTAAGATCCACTTGATCTAGTGTCTCTATAATGATAAGGTTGTCTCTACCCCCTTCAGGCATTGGCAGATCAGTAGCTTGCTCATATGGAACTACACATTTCAACCAATCATGGTTAGAGATGTAATAAAAAAATTTAACAGGACGAAGGATAACACTCACATCCAAAATCTTCTAAATCACATGGTAATTTAACATGATCTAAAATTTCTTCAAAAGATTCACCAAGTTTATCATTTCATCCAGTGATATCCCAGATTCCTGGTTAGTCTCACCAGTGGGA
Organism: Viscum album; assembly: GCA_963277665.1. Taxonomy (NCBI): domain Eukaryota; kingdom Viridiplantae; phylum Streptophyta; class Magnoliopsida; order Santalales; family Viscaceae; genus Viscum; species Viscum album. Next base: position 879,999,702 of record OY728163.1, read on the forward strand.
GCATTTGACATGTCTTCTTGGCGACCCTCCTCCTACGATCTCTGACCCCGAATAGCTTCCTCAAATAAAATTGTGGAGTCATTTGCAGTGGTCACCAAATGTTCTGGTGAAGGTTTTGAACCTAAAGCATCACATAATGGAAGTCAGTTGATGTTTTCATTCAATTATCTATGAAGTATTGTTAATTTACCAGAAGTAGGCTCTTCTCTTCTTGCAGCAGCAACAGGAACAGTACCGGGAACAGACACTGGCTCTTCTTCTCTCATCATTTCTTCAGGAGCAGCCAGGTCAGCATGAATTTGTGACTGTTCATCAGCACCCTTCATCATCCTCAGAGGAGGGTTAATCATATCCCTCAAAGGGGAAATCGAAGAATCCCCTACAATCCCAAGAAGTATGAGCAACCTTTTCATGATTTAGGATTCGTGACTATCCGAAGGACTTACCACTACTGATGAAGCGTCTAGTTGTGGACTTCTTCCTTCGATGCCTTTGCTTCTTTGACTTTTTGGGTGTGTTGACATCGACACCTCCAAATATAGGTATTGGAGAGTGAAAATCCCTCTTTAACTCCTTGTTCATGACTGGTTGGCCTGGAGATACTTCACCTGGATCACGAGGAGATCCAGGGACTCCAAGAGTAGTGCCACCAGGGTTATACCACGGTGAAGGGACCTCAGTAGTTCCTTCCTTAACGAGTTGTAGGATAAAGAAAGTAATTTCCTTGAGTAACAAAGCTTTGACTGAAATCAAGTTGCAAAGCAAATAAGGAAATAAATTTACATCTTCAAGAGACAGGTAATAATGCCACTCCTTTTCTACTGAAGCACCAATCCCCTCAGTGGTGCCACGATCCATCATTTCCTTCACCCTCTTGGTGATAGTAATGGAATCATCAGTGGAATATATTATCATTTACAACTCTCTGATGCAAGACCGCACTTCATCGGGGTTATCCTTGAAACGGATATCAGCAGAAGCCCGAAGATCCCCCACTCTGGGGATATATAGTCCTTCACATAAGTCCATCCAGGTGGTTTCAGCATCACAATATAAACTCCACCATGTCTAAACAGCCTCTGGTCATAAATATTCAGAATATGCACCAGAAGGCCACGAGGAGGGTCCTATAATCTGGGACTTCAACTTCTTCCCAACTCTTGCAATAATAGATAAAGGATAAGAAAGTGAAACTTGTTGCTCTATAAAATAATGGAGACTAAATTACCTCAATGATATAACTCACCATGAGTTGATGAAGTAGGTATTTTGACTATGGAAGGAGGATTATATCTGGCATGAGGCCGTTTTGATGCATGTCGTGCCTCATCATCCCCATCCTGGGAATCCGATGAATTAGCCTCGGGTGAAGAACCCAATGAATAAGCTCCGGGTGAGGAAGAGTCACCATCCAGATGAAAGGTTTCTTTCCTGACACTTCTCTTTTTACTCCCCACCCAGGGAACATGAAGAATCAATACCCCTGCTAGGTATGATGCTACCCAGTTCTCGGCATACCATGTATTCAATTGACTCGCCGCTCCAGAAACTGGTAGATCAAACACTGCCCCAGTATTCTCCATAGATATCAGCAACCATAGTTGTCAAGAAACCATTGGATGCTACTCTGACCTGACGTACACAGGAGGGGATATAACAATCTACTGCAGACACTTGAATTGGCGTGCAAATCTATATGGAGCATAGGCCTCGCATATAATCTCTCTTTCAATTCTGGTGGCCAATACACCATCTCTGCAAGACAACATATATAAATTCAATTCTAGTCTAGTTGTTCCATCATCAACAAACCAATTGGTTGGCAGGTTTCCATAAGGAAAGAAATGAAATTCCTTGAACATGCTTAGCCTCACCTTCAGATCATAGGAATTGAGGGACAATGGAGAAATTACAAAAAATTCATGCACTGACGGCCTAAAAGAAATTCCAGGAACCTGTACTCCACTCAGTACAACGTATGTCCTAAAGTGAGTGGCGATCCATCCCCACAAAACTTAGAATGGTCCCACTATTCTCAAAGGATACTTACCCATATAGACATGGAGTAAGCTCCTGTGAATCTTCTTCAAAACTGGGGTGTCCAAACCAACCATTTTTTTCTCAACCAACTTGGCTGCAACAACGAAGGTCCCTGGCTTGATGCCTCCCTTCCAATCCCTAATTGGAAGAAGATAAATTCTGATCCACAAGGCTAAGAAGCCCGCCAGATAGGTCTTATTTGGGATTCTTTGATCCACTCCATACCCCCAATTTTCAAACTCTCCCACTTCTAGAGTTGGCCATAATGTGACAATAGCACCCCTCTTCTCTACTCTGGGGAAGCTGGTAGGATGAGTACAGGTGGGCCCCTTATCCTTCTTCTTGATCAAAAACATGTCCATCCACTCCTCTGGATGGATATCTTTTCTGGAGTCAGTTTTCGTGGTTTTGTTATTCTTAATATTGTGGAAAATTTTCAATAACTCTCGAGCCAGAGCCAGAGTCTTCTCTGAATCATTCCAGGTCACCTTGGGGGGATGAATTCATTATAAATATCTCCCAGAATTAGAGCCCCCGAGATCTTATAGACATCCCATAAGATGATTCCTACTTCTCCATGAGTCATATGGAAAGAATAGGTTTCTGGGCTCCAGCGGCTGATTAGATCCGGCACAAAATTATCATTCCTGTAGACATATGTCTGCCCAGCCCAGACGGCTTCATATATTTCATCTCCTTTCAGATCATTGACAAACTCTGTACAAGTTTGTCGCACCCAATATTCCCACATCCAAGTCAGATTCACACCTCCTCCATAACGGAAATCCCAACTCTTTTTCCATCCCTTATATTGGTCCATCTGTGAATTTCAGAAAATAGAGGGATATCAATGCGGCTGCAGCTCAGGCTTGTGAGGTTTCAGATCTAGAGCACATGGGCTATGATTCATTATGAATGCCTTCTCCACTATTCCAGCATTGAAAAATGATCCTTCAACTGAGACATTTTCCAAAGATAAATTGGTGTAAGTCTGAAACAAAGAATGAGGAATATAATTCTTTGCCTCTAGAATGTTGACTCCTTGTAGATGTCCATGGTCATATAAAGGCAAGTAGATGCTCTCTGGGAAATTGGAATGATATTTCTTCAAGTACTTGGCCAAATCCGGGAGAGTTCTGTTGCAGATATCATAATAATCATGGCCAACAACATACATCATGTCATCTATTATCTTGCTGGCCAACTCATCAGCTGATCCAATTATTTTGGGAGCCATTGAATCTACACAAAGATCAAACATTTAACTTTTAAGTAAGTCTATTTTTATGAAATATTTGTGAAGAAAACAAAAAAATGGATAAGGCATTAAGGCGCTCAAGTCATGTCGCGCAATTTTTGTCATGAAAATCTCAAGTTTTCCCATGCAAGTATTGGTGCGCAAGTCAAAATCCTTACTGGAGAAGCGTGACACAAAGAAGAGCGATCGACTGAGAAAAACACACACTTTCCTGACGGGAGCTCAAAAGCTTTGGAGACAGGATGGTTTGCGTGAAGTGACACCCATATATATAGGCGATCCTGCAACCCTACGCGCCACAACCTGTGCGCCGCAACCTGTGTGCCTAAAACCCGTGCACCGATGAACCCTGGTTTCTCGTTTTCCTCAGAGTCAAATCCTCTTTCCTTTTTCAGATCCAACTCTGATGGGGGACTTTTGTTGACACTCCTTTCCAGCACAGAGTCCAACGAATGGAAAAGGGGAATACCTTAAGCACAATGAGGGTCATCCTTTGAAAAACATCAAAAATTGACAAAGGCAAGGACCAGGAACCCATTTGGAGGGAGCCGCGCAAGTTACCTGCTCATCGCGCAAGTCACTTGCACGCCACTTATGGGTCGCGCAAGCGACTTGTGCGCCATATTCTTTTTTCACCCAAGGTGCCCAGTGGCCTATAAATAGCATATGTGGGCCCCCCATTTCTAAGGATGAATTGTCCAAAACTCAAATTCAAGCTCTGGTCGCCCAAGTCTTTTTCTGACATCTTCTAAACACTTCTAAGGTAATTCTTTACCTTGAATGGAAGATCTAAAGAGGAAGAATAAGGCCTAAGTGTTGAAACTCATCAATACTTGCACGCCTAAGTGTCCACCCCTTAAGGGAAATGAAGACACTTGTGCACCGCCTTGCCTTCTAAAGGGAACTTGTGTACAACACTTATGGAAGTCTCTAGGGATGATACTAAGGGCTTGAGATCAAAGTCACCCAAGTATTACCCTATAGATTCTTCGTCACCCAAGGTGACTCATGTCGCACAAGTCTACCCGCGCGACCAGGACTTGTGCGCCAGAACAATACTTGTGTGCCTTCTTCCTAGCCACCTCCTTTCCTCAAATCCACCTCTCCTCTTCAAGATATTAGCCTTTGAACCCTCTTCAAAGCCATTTATGGCATGGTTCCTTTGTTGTATTCCTTATCTAAAAGGAATTCTATGAGAACCTCTCCCAAAACCTCGTGACTTACAAGCTTTATGTCACCACAGTTAGGGGTTTCTTATATAACCTCATCCTTTGAGATGAGAAGATCTTTTAATTTGGGACTCCTTCTCAGGAGTAAGCCCCAGTCATAATTTCTTTTGATCTGGGCCTCCTTCTCAGGAGTAAGCCCCAGTCATAATTTTATTTAACCTAGGCCTCCTTCTCAGGAGTAATCCCCAAGTTACAAGTCCCCTTAACCTAGGCTTCCTTCTCTGGAGTAAGCCTCGGTCATAGTTTCCTTAAACATTGGGCATCATCCTCAGGAGTAATCCCTAATCTTAATTTCTTTTGATTTGGGCTTCCTTCTCAGGAATAAAATACAATCATAAGTACCTTTTAGTTTGGGTCTCCTTATCAGGAGTAATCTTCAAGTTAAAACTCCAAATCTCCATAAAGTACAAATTCCTTTCTGGACCCTTCTCCTGGGATTATTTCCTAAAGTAAGTCATGGTCTTCATATACTTGGGCAGTCATATATACGTAAGCCCCACATAATTTCTCATAACTACATCTTTCATGGCACCATCGTCAAGTTTACTGATACCACTTGTTTCTCACACTGAGCATGACTCACGTGATCTTAGAGTGTGAAATTAATCACGACATCTCTTTTTGGGTCATTAAGCATGCATGAACCCCATATTTCTTTGCCTGAACTATGTGGAATTTGATCTCTGCCTTAAAATTAGAGTACCTAGGAAGACTTTATAAGGTTCAATACCATATTTCATTAATTTGTTTCTGTCCCATATGACATTAAACTATATCCTTTTTATCAAACTATGTGAGTTTTGATTCCTTTTTAACAAAGATATATAGGTAGCCCATCTACGGGTACGATCCCAACTCTGAAATAATCCTTGTCTTTCTGAATGAAAATAAACTTCTAGTTCCCCACTGAGTGGCTTTAAAACCAGTATGGTCATCATAATGATCAAGATATTTTTTATATAATATATTGAAGGATACCATTGACTAATAATCTCCAATACATATGGATGATTCTCTATCAATTAAGAACCTCAAATACATATAAAAGATTCTCTAAATCCCATACATATCAATCATTGATTTTTAAATCTAAAGTAAAACTCATTTTCATACTTGGTGAATTAATAAGGATTCATGAACATAACTTAAATCTATGAGAGAGTCCCGGAGTAGGCAATAATTCCCCCCAAAAAGGTGTGATAAGCTTGACCTCCCATCCTCTTGACCAATGCAATTTCTTAATCCTCATTGGTCCACAACTAATGAGAACCTACCTTTGGAAAGTAGGTCCAAATGGATATAGAATCATTGGATGTTTCTGGTTCTACGAATAAACTCGTTAGAAACCGATTGGAAAGTTTGAGCCTTAAACAAACAAGGTCATCCCCATTTCTAGAAGAAACAATAGTGTTTTTACTTAAAAATTAAATATCCCATAATTAGAAAATTATTTTCATAAAATGGAGTTCATTTTTTAATTCAGAGCATCGATATTAAGATAGGGGGATTTATGATATTTTTATAAAATGTTTTTTTTCAGTGAATAATAAAAATATTGTTTTGAGTTTCGGTGTGATTAATGAAATCATTAATGATGTAATAATTATGATCGACTTTTGAATAGTAAGATATGATATTAGGTGTCCCAAGTGTCCAATACGATGGGAAAATACCATGGGCAAGACCATGGTTTTTCCAATACCACTGATGCGGTTTCCCTTGGAAATTAATTAAATATTCCCTCACTTTTTATATAAATACCAACCCATTACTTCATTAATTTTATTACAATTCCTCCTCAATGAAACTCTGGAATTTTTACCTCCCAAGGAGTCCTCCCAAGGTTCCCTCAATCCCCCCAAGGTCCCAACCTTCAAGCTTTCTAAGTTACTCTTCAAGGTAAGGGAACCTTTCACCCTCCTCTTTTAGTCAACACTTCTTATATGTTATGTATTTGAATTTCCATTTTCATATGTTGGGGTATGATATTTTGTATACCTATTACTATAATTTTTATGTTCATATGATGGTATACCCTTTTTCTCTCATCAATTAATTTTTTAAATTTCTAAGTGACGTCGTTAGGCTGCTGAATTTTCGTAAAAGAAATCGCATCTTTTCTCTTCTTTTAAGATTCCTTTTCATGTGGTATGTTATTAAAATATCCATAACATGATCTTATTTACATTTTATTATGTACTTATACTATATTCTGAGTGATTTATTAGTGGTTTACCCTTTCCCCCTCTCTTTTTAATGTTTTCTAAAAACATGTTATGTAGTCGTTATGCTGTAGAATTTTAGTCTCAAAATCTCTCTCTTTTTCTCAAGAAATTATCTGTTTTATTTATGTGAATACCCAACTATATTTTCATTTCTAGGGGTCTTCATCAAGAAATAAAATTTATCTATTTGGTTCTATAATTTGCAAATATATAACCCTCACTCCCTTTCCATGGGTTATAAATAACATAATGATCTTATTTTTAAGAACTTTTAAAAACGTCATGATTTTGAAGTGAAACCCATTTCTTTTACTATCTATGGGTTATTTATGAAATGTATGATTATGATATATGTTAATTACAAAAAAAAGACATATTAAGGGTGTTCCCTGATATCTCTCCAATTCATTGGTTAAATAATTTAATCTCTAGAGATTATAAGTTTCACGATACCTTTGTGAATAACCTTGGTAATTTTTATGAAACCTTGGGGATGAACCTTAATGATATGTTCATGAATGTATAAATTAAATTTTTTAGTCACATATTAAAGTTATGATTCATGTTATTTTTATTATTATATTCCTCTTTTTTCATTTCTCATGTCTTTATGTTTTTCATCAAGTTCTTGTTGATATCACAAGTAAACTGATTCCCTTACTTTCTTTACTGGGCCTTCTGCTCACCCTTTCCTTTGATGTATGTCTCCAGGTTATGAGATGAAGTAATTGTACTTAGGATGAACCTATGATTAAGCCTTTAATGTTTATTAAAATAATGTTTAATGTTTTCATGTATATTGTTTTTTATTTCCAAGACACTAGACTTTAAATATCCTCTTTTTGTAAAATGTAATGAAAAGTTATGTAATAAAAGGTGGGATGCCATAGTTCATATCAAAGGATGGTTTAGTTATTTCTATAAATTATTATATTAAAACATTAGGAAGAACCATATATAAAATTATAAATATAAAAAAAACTTCCTATTATTTTGGTAAAATATTAAGTAAGTGGTTTCCGAACAAATAAATCCATGTCTGAATACGAACAAGTGGATGTGGCTCTGGAACAGATGTACATAGGAGTGAAAACTCCGAAAAGGAGTTTCAGGCTTGACTTGGGGTATCCTGGTACATGAAAACAGGCTTTGCTGTATTCCTAGTTTGACACTCCCAGGGGATATGTTTGGTCAATCACAAGATTTTTATGAATTATTGTGAAGGATTTATAAAGAAATGTAATTGTTTAAGAATGGAGTTTTAAGACATAAAAATCATTTTTAGTTAAATAAACTTCTCATTAATGTTTTAATATTTTATAAAATGGAAGGAAATAGGATGAATCATGCAAATAGTGACCGTAATGTACCATGTGCAGACGGCTCTCTGATGGAAGTCAGAATGGAAACTTTTATAAGAATGATGAACTAACTAACTCAAGTTATAGGAAATAACTTGAATCAATCTAAGAGAACAATATCACCGTGAAGGGAAAAACATTGTGTTGGGTCCTTTATATGTCAACAACCACCAACCTTCGGTGGATCTACTGACCCATTGATTACTGAATAGTGGATCAGCTCTATCGAGAAGATCTTTTCTGTGCTCTACTGTTCGGAACAAGAGAAGGTCACCCTAACTGTTTATCGCTTATAGGGAGATGATAATAAGTGGTGGGAGATAATAAAACACATGAGGAAAATATTGGAGGTTGAATCTATGGAGTGATAATATTTCATAGTGATCTTTTTTAATAAGTATTTCCCTCATTAGATGATAAAAAAAATGGAGAAGGAGTTTCTTGAGCTGAAGCAGAAGGAGAATGAATTTGTTGGAAGATACGAGATAAAATTCATGAGACTTTATTGTTACACATAAATCTTTTCCATGGATCCTAATGGGAATGTTAATAGATTCTTTGGTGGACTAAGACCTCATCTACGAAAGAATCTATCCAATCGAGACTACGACAGCTATGAGAAGATTGTACGGAGTGCGATGAAAGTTGAACTAGAGTTTGGTGAGACGCAATGGTCTCATAAATCCAATGATAATAAGAGATAAATTGAGCAAAGCCTAGGGAGGAGCTTCAATTAGGGAAGAGGAGGCAAGAAAGTGCAATGTCCCACGTGTAATAAATGTGTGAAGAAGCATTTGGGGAACTGCCTACTCAGGAGCGGGAAGTGCTACAAGTGTGGTAGAGATGGCCATATTGCACTGAATTGTCATAGTGAGGTGAAGCCACAACTTCCCAACACTAAAGACAAGGTTAAGATGGTTCATGATCTACCTGATTTCCAATGCTATAAGTGTGGACAACTAGGGAACTTTTCCAATCACTACCCAAATTTGAGGGCAGTTGAGGGGAACCACCATCAGCCTTAGAAAAGGCCCAGAGATCAAGGTTATTCATTTGCTATCATGACAACTGATGTTGAAGCTCTGAATGATGTGGTGGAAATTACTCTTGTTGTTCTCTAAAATCTAGAAAGTACTTTGCTTGATTCTGGTCCTATTTATTCCTTTATTTCCTCTAATTTTGTAAAGAATTTATAATCAACCCCTAAATTGATAAAAGTAGAGTTATCAATTAAAACTCCTGGTGGGATTATCTAAGAATCGTAAGTGTTTAGAAACTCTAGTACTTACTTTAGTGAGCGCAATCTTATCGCAAATATAGTAGTCATTCCCATGCTGGAATTCAACATTATACTAGGGATGGACTGGCTCTCAAATTTTAATTCTAAGATCAAATGTAGAAGCAAGAAAATCTCAATAGTCTTGAATGGAAAACCTACAGTTATCTTCCAAGGAGAGATATCTCAACCTGATCTATGTCTAGAATAACCTCCTATATCCTTCTTTATGGAGTTTATCGGTGAAGAATAAGAAGGAAATGAGAGTATAAGGATAGAAAAGGTCCCCATTGTCTAGGAGTACATTGATGTATTTCCTGAGGATTTACTTGGACCTCCCTGAAAAATAGAGGTAGAGTTATCCATTGAACTCGTACCTGGATCTCATTCGATATCAAAGACCCCATATAGGATGGAAAATGTAGAGTTTGAGGAATTAAATAAGCAACTCCAAAATATTTTGGAGAAGGGGTTTATCTTTCCAAGTGTGTCTCCTTAGGGAGCACCTTCTCTCTTTGTGAAGAAGAAGGAAAAATCGATGTGGCTATGCATTGACTATAGAGAACTAAATGGGATCACAATAAAGAACAAATACCCTATTCAAATAATTAATGACTTATTTGACCAACTTCGGGGGGCTCAATTATTATTTAAGATTTATCTTCGATCTGGTTATCATCAATTAAGGGTGAAGAAAGAAGATATTCCAAAAAATTCCTTCTGATCAAGATATGGGCATTATGAGTTTGTTGTTATGCCCTTAGGACTAACTAATGTACCTTCTATTTTTATGGATTTTATGAATAGAGTCTTTAAGGACTACCTTGATAACTTTGTGGTAGTTTTTAATGATGATATTCTGGTATATTCCAAAAGTCGCGAGGATCATGAGGATCATATAAGGGTTATTTTTCAAACTCTGTAGAAGGAGAGGTTTTTTGGAATTTTCAGAAAATGTGAATTTTGGTTACAAAAAGTTTCTTTCTTGGGGAACATTATAACCAATGAAGGAATCACAGTTGACCCTACAAAGACAAAGGTTGTAGAGGAGTGACATCATCCTACACCAATAACTGAGATTCATATTTTCCTTGGATTAGTGAGATATTATAGAAGTTTTGTGAAAAACATTTCATTAATTTCTAATCCATTAACCAAGTTAACTCAAAAATTGGTCAAGTTCATCTAGACAAAGGAGTGTGGGGAAAGTTTCCTAGATCTGAAGAAGATATTGGTTACTGCACCCGTGATGAATTTCTCTCAAGTGGAGAAGGATATGTTATTTTTAGTGATGCATATCTGAGAGTTCTTGGGTGATTCCTCATGAAAAATGACAAAGTCATTTATTACGCATCTCGACAGTTGAATACTCATGAGCAGAACTACCCTACGCATGATCTGGTACTGGCTGCTGTCATTTTTGCTCTGAATATATGGAGGCACTATATTTATGAGGAGAAATGTGATATATACACAGACCTTCAAAATTTGAAGTATATTTTCACACAAAAGTAATTGAACATGAGACAAAGGAGATGGTTGGAACTTCTTAAAGACTATGATTGTTCGATTCATTATCATCTCGGAAGAGTAAACAAAGTTGCTTATGCATTAAGAAGGAAAGAACTAGTTGTTCTTCCCATGATGAGGATTCAAAGATATACTTAGATCAATGAACTAGTAAAGCTGGACATGGGAATTATAAGGGAATGAATATCATTAACCCTAAACCAAATGATTTCTCAACCGTCATTACTAAAAAAGATCAAGAAATCTCAAAAAGAAGTTCCTTTGTTACAGAAGAAGTTTGAGGTTGTGAGGGATGGAAAGTTTCTTAAGTTCAATATTGATCAAGAAGGTGTACTGAAATTTTATACAAAACTATGTGTTCCATATTTTTTGGAAATAAATAAGGGAATGATGGATGAAACTCATAGATCTACTTTCTCTATACATCCTGGAAGAAGAAAAATGTATAGAGACCTTCATGATCATTATTGGTGGGATTATATGAAAAGGGAGATTGTTGACTACACTTCAAGGTTCCTGGTATGTCAACAAGTAAAGGCAGGGAGACAACTTCCTAAAGGGGTATTATAACCACTACCCATACCGGCATGGAAGTGGGACAATATCACTATGGACTTTGTCACTGGTCTCTCAAGAACTTCCAAAATAAACAATGTAATATGGGTTATTGTGGACCGTCTCACCAAGACAGCCCATTTTATCTCCATTTAGGAAGATTTATCTCTTGATCAACATGCCATGATTTATGTGAAGTAAGTGGTAAGGCTATATATAGTTCCACTTTCTATTGTATCTGATCATGATCCAAGGTTCACATCAAAATTTTGTAGAAGTATTCAACATACTCTAAGCAATGAATTGAATTTTAGTAAGGTCAATCACCCCCAAACTGATGGCCAATCTGAAAGGACTATTCAAACACTTAAGGAAATACTCATAACATGCTCAATGGAATTTAAAGGTGGATGGGATCAACATCTCCCTTTAGTTGAGTTCTCTTACAACAACAGCTTCCACTTGAGCATTCAAATGGCACCCTATAAAGCTCTATATGGGAAGTGATGTAGAACACCTACTTGTTGGGATGAAGCTGGTTATAGAAAGATTCTTGGTCCTGATCTTGTGCAAGAGATGATATAAAAGGTCCATGTCATCCATAAACACATTAAGGCTGCTCAGAGTCAGAAAAAGATCTATGCTGACAACCGTCAAAGGGACTTGGAGTTTGATGTTGGTGACAAGGTATTTCTTATAATTTTACCATTGAAGAGAGTCATGAGGTATTGTAAGAAAGATAAGCTCATCCCTAGGTACATTGGCCCCTATGAAATCCTTGATCATGTAGGAGTAGTGGCCTATCAGCTTGAAATTCTTCCAAATCTAGCACAAGTTCATGATATCTTCCACATATCCATCTTGAGGAAGTACATACCTGACCCTTCACATGTACTAAATCTAGATGTGGTACAACTAGAACATAACCTCTCTTATGAGGAGTAGTTGGTGGAGATCTTGGATCTAAGGGACAAGGTTCTACGCAACAAGACTACCCACCTTGTTAAGGTGTTGTGGAGGAACCACAAATGTGAAGAAGCGACCCAAACTTTTGAATAATTTTTGTTTCCTGAATTTGTGTATTATTTCATTTTATAATCAACAAAAATATGTCCTTTAATTAATGAAGTGAGTATAATTAAACAAGACCACTGGGTTTCGAATATTATATAATCGTTGGTCAATATGAAAATTAGAAACTAAACTGTTAACGTTATGATTATTGTGTATAAATACAAGTGACCATGGTTAATATAGAAAGAAGAGTTGATGGCCTCATCCAGTAGACTCAGACCGTATGAAGCCCATCTATCAGAGCTTGGGAAGGACGTAACATCACGAGGCTTTTCACTAGACCAAGCCCAAGTTGAGTTTCAACATTTGAAGCTTGAACGGAGTCGCCTTCGGGAGAAGTTTAAGCTGATAGAAATCACCACTCGGGCAATGTTGTCTGAGCTGCCCCAAGATTCTATCACCATAGCACACCTTACACTTAGGTCTTATGCAGGTGTTATAAGGGGCTATGTAACAAGGCCTTAGTTACTTTTTTTAATCCTTTTGTATAAATAAAATTGTTATTTATTCTTATGGTAAAAATTGTGTATTTCAAATGTTCGGATAAATATAGGATGAATTTATAGAAGTTCCATATTATTGATGAAATTTTGGAAAAAATGGAATTTTAAAATATTTTTGTATACTTTAAATAATCAATAATGTAAAATGATTTTCAAAAAATGGTCTTCTACAGTTGTGATTAGTAAGAAATTTAGAGTCTAATAAGATCAACTTAAATTTTAGTGAATAGTAAAGTATGAATAGTAATATTACCCTTATGAATATTAATGTGAGAAATGGAATATTAACCTCACTTAAGAATATATAAATATAATTTAGACATCTTGAATGGTGAAGTGAGATAAAATCATAAGTAAATAACTGTTTTGGAATTTATTAGTTTAGTATTAGTATTCTTTTCGAGTAAATAGTATTTTTACTTAAAAATTAAATATCTCATGATTAGAAAATTATTTTCATAAAATAGAGTTCATTTTTGAATTCAGAAAATCGATATTAGGTTAGGGTCAATTTATGATATTTTTATAAAATGTTTTGTTTTTTGGTGAATAGTAAAAATACAGTTTTGAGTTTCGGTGTGATTAATGACATCATTAATGATGTAATCGTGATGTAATCATGATGTAATCATTCTGGTCGACTTGTTAATAGTAAGATACATTATGAGGTGTCCCAAGTTTCCAATACCATTAGAAAATACCATGGGAAAGCCCATGGTTTTTCCAATACCACCGATAAGGTGTCCCTTAGAAATTAATTAAATATTCCCTCACTTTTTCTATAAATACCAACCCATTCCTTCATTAATTTCCTTCCAATTAATCGTAAAAAAATATCTAGTCTTTTTACCTCCCAATTATTCCTCCCAAGGTTCCCTCAAGCCCCCCCCCCCCAAGTTCCCAACCTTCATGCTTTTGAAGTAACTTTTCAAGGTAAGGGAACCTTTCACCCTCCTCTTTTAGTCAACACTTCTTATATGTTATATATTAGGATTTAAATTTTAATATGTTGGGGTATAATATTATGTATCCCTATTAGTTTCATTTTTATGTTCATTTGATTAGATACCCTTTTACTCTCATCAATTCATTTTCTGAATTTTTAAGTGACGACGTTAGGCTGGCGAATTTTCGTAAAAGAAATCGCATCTTTTCACTTATTTTAAGATTTCTTTTCATGTGGTATGTTATTCAAATATCCATAACATGATCATATTTACATTTTATTATATACCTATATAGTATTATGATTTATTTATTAGTGGGTTACCCTTTCCCCCTCTCTTTTTAATGTTTTCTAAAAACATGTTATGTAATCGTTATGCTGAAAAATTTTAGTCTCAAAATCTCTCTCTTTTTATCAAGAAATTCTCTGTTTTATTTATTTGAATTCCCAAATATATTTTTATTTCTAGGGGTATTAATCAAGAAATAAAATTGATCTATTTTATTCTGTAATTGACATACATATAACCCTTACTCCCCTTCCATGGGTTATAAATGACATAATGATCTTATTTTTAAGTACTTTTAAAAACATCATGATTTTGAAGTGAAACCCATTTCTTTTACTCTATGGTTTATTTATGAAATGTATGATTATGATCTATGTGGATCACATGAAAATAAATACATATTAAGGTTTCACCCTGATAGCATTCAAATGCATTGGGTAAAGAATTTAATCTCTATAGATGAAAAGTTTCATGATACCTTGGTGAATAACCTTGGTAATGTTTATGACACCTTGGGGATGAACCTTGGTGATATGTTAATGGATGTATAAATTAAATTTTGTATCTACATATTAAAGTTATGATTCATGTTATTTTTATTATTATATGCCTCTTTTTCCATTTCTCATGTCTTTATGTTTTTTATCAAGTTCTTATTGATATCACAAGTAAACTGATTCCCTTGCTTTCATTATTGTGCCTTATGCTCAAAATTTCCTTTGATGTATGTCTCTAGGTTATAAGATGCAGTAATTGTACTTAGGATGAACCTATGATGAATCCTTACATGTTTATTAGAATAATTTTTAATATTTTCATTTATATTGTTCCTGATTTCCAAGACACTGGATTTAAAGATGCTCTGTTTGTAAAATGTAATGATAAGTTATGTAATAAAAGGTGAGATGTCATAATAATATGGTAATTCATCTAACATAGCTCTGAATTTTTTCATGATGGATTGAATTCCTGATGTTCTTCAACCCTCATATCTAGATATATTAGTTTTATAGATCCTGAATTAAGTAGGTGTCCTAGATCTGCTTTTGTTTTCATGATGGGTTCTTCCTATTAAGAGAGATCTATTAGGAGGGGATAATGAGGCTCTACCTGAAGAACATATTTAGTAAGGATATTTCTTATGATTAATTCCTCATTAAGTCACTTAATCTCCTTTATATCCACCTTGTATTGGGAAAATATCTCTAAAATCATAATAGATTCATCTTCCTTAGGTATTTGGTGGGATGTAGCCATAAATTTACCCTTTTCTTCGATTGAAGCCCATTGAGGATGTAGTAGATGAACATTTAAGGGAGCCCCTAAATTTTTAGAAATCCTTTTATTTCTATTTTTTACAAAATCTTTAGTCATTTTATTATAGACCATGTTTTGAATAAAAAATATTCCTCTTATTAACCTACAATGGCTTCATGTTATGTAGTATTTTTAGGGAAAGTACTGAAGATGTTTACCGATGCATAATTAATTACAGTCATCACATCACCATTGGAAGGGTAATAGCATTATTCACCATTAATTCTTCCACAGAAAAAGTCATAATCTTCAGGACTATTGGTCCTCTTGATGGGTCACTTTGGCTTATGAACTTTACGAGGCATTTCCTTTTCCTTCTAATATTCTATAAGAGACACTTTGTGAAGGGTAATCTAGAGGGTGTCCCTTGAAAAAATCATTGTACGCATTCCCAAGGAGAAATATGGGTCATGAGATAATACAAGCTATAATGACTCATTCTATGATGCACCTCCAAAATGGGAAAATACAGAACTTCATGGGGAAGTAGGTTGAGATAAAAATGCCCCCAACTCTATGGTTTGGGGCTACTCCCGTTCCATTGCTAAAATAGTTTAGGCTGGGTTTTGTGGCCTTGAAGGAGGTGGTTGTGTTAAAAATGATCCCACCCTACGGTTTGGGGTTTATCCTATATTTTCATGACTTCATCTATCATGACTGCCCTCTTTTTATTAAAGATCTTTGTTTGAGAATGATTTGGGTGTAATTCATGGATTTAATGTGATATAATTTCTTATAAATTCATTTCTAATACTCAATGATTGACTTTCCTTAAGTGAGAATCTTATTCAATCTTTTCAGATACTTAATGAAAGGGTATTTCAATGGATCACTCTCATTGGACCCAACACTTCTAAGATTTGGACATGGATGACTCCTACTGAGTGTACCATCTATTGTGGTTAGAGACTACTTTTGAAAGTTATCTTAAAGTGATTACAATGAACAATGTCACTTCTGTGGGGAATTTTTTATCAGGGATCGAGGTGAAATACAATGCTTCATGTTCTCCTCATCCCATGATATAGATTTCATATGGGGAATTAGCGATCCACTACGATATATTGTGAAAATAATTAAGTGATTTAAATTGAATACCCTCAAACTGCTTTCCCAATTTGGATCATGTTATAGATGAAAGGGAATCCAAGTCAATTTAATGGAAAATTTATTCTATTTACTGGATGTGATTTACATAGCCTTCACAATGAAAGAATTTCTATTTGAACTAGAGAAGGTTCTTACATAGATTTAGATGAATTAAATTCATGTATTATTGGACAAAGTCTCCAAAATGCTACACTGAGGAGTGGACAGGGGATAAAACATGACTGTTATGTAATCTTTGTCCAGTTTTTTCCATGTGAGAAATGTATTCTCTTCATCTTCTATGAGTGATTACTTTACTTGGTCTGAAAAAAGTGGACGTTTACCATCTACCTTATTGTAGAATATTGGATTGGATATAATCCCTTCTGTTTTTCTTTAAGCTAAGTGATCTAGGGGTGGTTTTAAGAATTTCCATTTCCTCGGTCTATCTTTTAGTTGATAAATATTATCTCTTATCAATGATAAGGCATCAATCATGGATAACCTCTTCTTCCCAATTTCCTCATGATATGAGTACTTTCTCATAATTGATTTGATACTGGGAGTAACTTCTTGGAAAAATGAAATATTACTATGGGGAGGAATTGGAAGTCTATACATTACTATTTCTAGATAGATCCCCACTCGCCCAGACCTCCAATAACTCTTATCTCCTCTCTTCCTTCCCCTTAATTCTAGGATTTTCATGGTTCCATTAAATGGTGATAGTGCTCCTCAATTCCTAGTTTCACTTTCTCTTCCCTGTCTCATCATCCCATTCCTCCTTGCTTGGAGATGCTATTGGTTCATACATCATTCATCTCTCATCACCCCTCTTTCCTCCTAACACGTGTGATTCTGACCTCCATTCGGGGTCTGGGTGTAGGTGATTTAGACGGATTGGGTTGATGTCAATGGTGGCATCCTATGTTTTTCTCCTCCTCTACTTTTGATGGTTAACCCACCGTGCTTGACCCCATCTTGTTTAGGCTCGATGTAGTTTTTGATTCATCTTGGGATGGTGCTAGAGAGGGGATGGAAGCATTATCAGTCTTATTCTTCATCAGCATTGTCTTCTTTTCCTCCGCAGCTGGGTTCTTTCCTCTTATGTTGTTTTGGATTTTCTTTATGATGATGGGGTTAAATTATCATTTGGTTCTTTTTTTATTTTTTATGTTTCTATTTGGATAGATTTTTCTTCATAAGGTTTTTTGATTTTGGCCATGGTTTCTCTAGGATTATTATTAGAGAAGGTATCAACCCTTTTTGAAGGTCTTATGCTACTAGTCTCTACCTTGGTTTCACATCCCATATCTCATCTCCAGTCCGGTCCAGTTTTGTAGTTCTACAGAGCTATGGGATTGGTTCTTGAGTAGCCAACGATCTTCGAGAGGTGATACCTTCATTTGATTGTTTGGTGTGATGGCAGAAGATGTGATTACAGTATGTATAACATCATCTGCGTCACTGGTTTGTTTCTAAATGGCATCATGTCATTTTTATCATATGATGGTGGTTCTAAAGGAAGGTGCATTATATAAATGGAGTTCATTATCTATTTCTATGGTGGTATTTTATGGTGTTTTTAGTGTCAATGATGGACTCCAACCTATGGTTATCTTCAATGAATTGGTGCAGTGATAAGTCGATGATGGTGGTGGTGGTGATAGACGATGTTAAATTTGCAGAGTAGATTAGTTATATGGTTATGATGATACATTGTAATATTTTTTGGTTTTTTATGCCGGTGAATATGGACTTCAGTGGTCAGTTTCTCTAGCAACCGGTGTGGTGATTGGTCAACAATGACAATGGTGGTTACATTATGGTAATGATGACGGTGGGTCTCGTGATGATGATGGCAGTGACGTGATGCGAATTGGACTGATGTGGGTGCTCATGGATCGAGGTCTCCTCGGGTTATGTGTGTTTTTTAATTTTGAACTTCTTTTTGGTATCTTTAAATTTGTATCCCACATAAGATGTTTTGGTTACTGCTCAACCATAAAGTTTCTATTTTGAAAATCTAAAAAAATAGAATTTTTAGATAGTGGGGAGGACCTTTTTAGTAAATTCCATCAAGTGGAACACTACCACCATGTATTAACATACAACCACAAGGATAATTCCTATAACATATTCACTGGGGAGGACCTTCATAGTGGATAATGGAAAGGGGAGGAAATTTTTTCATTTGATTTTATGACCACGATAAGGATTTACAAAATAATCATCATGAGAAAGTTTCTCAGTATCAATCTCAATATGTCCATAAAGGAGGCCTTCATGGTAAAATTCTAGGTAGTAACTTTAGATTTTATGGTAGAAAATATATGTGGATGACCTCCACAATTGAAATAGTTTTTTTCTTGATCTGTAAATGAGTTAATTGGATCTTGGGATTCCATTGATAGATGTTTGAAGGCCTCAAGAACACTAGAATTAAGTAGATTAGGGTTGTGAACTTGATTCTGAATTTCATATCACCCTTGGAGAGATTTTTTTAGATGATTTCCATCATTCGGTTAGATTCAAATGTTGTTGGTAGTGAATTTCATATACAATATCCCATATGAGAGACTTTCATGTTATTGTTGAGATATTCTGAAAATATTCTATGGTTTTGGAAGGGATATGTTCTTACCCTAAAGTGTCCATCTAAATGAACTAATAATATCCATTTGAAATGGGAATGTGTGCTTGATCCTATTATCTATTTCTCACTAAAGTGTGTTGAAAACCCTCATGGATGGGAGTGGGAAAATGTGCATGCTCCTGATTATCCCTCTTTTTATGCAAATAAGATAATCCAATGTGGGGAAGAGTTTGTGTTCCCAATCCCTAATTACTATTTCTACTATCAAGATATGTTGAAAACTTTTTATAATATGGTTGAGGATATAGGATTTCCCCTCTACTTCCTTTTTGGATGTTTCAACCAACTTTTACAATTGGAACAAGAATATATTTCTATTTCTTGGTTAGATTATGAAGGTATTAATGTTATTTTCTTCTAATTTCTACCGAAATATACTGATATGATTCATGTTTAGGGGTGGAAACATGGGCCTTCTCCTTTTTTTTGTCTGTATATGCCAAAAAACTTATGAGGGTGCTACCAAACTATGCTGAAAATATTGATGGGTGCGGGGAAGAATATGCACCTAATTATATATTATCACCGAGGTATGTTGGTGGGATTATTTAGTGGAAATGGGGATGTAGGCCTCCTCTTGGTTGTTAATCAATTTTCTCCATTGGTGGGCTGTTTTGGTCACTTGGGTTTAAGTAATCTAAGCTAGGTCCTGTTGGGTGGAAACCTCTATAGGTTGAGGGTTTGAAGTCACATGACATTGGAAGTGGCGGTTGATGATAGGATCCCTTCATTGAAACTCTTATGCTATTGATATGAGGTCATTATTGGCCTCTTAATCTAACTCCCTAAGAAAAGGGGGTAAATTTCAATTGTGTTATAGGGATCGGTTCTTGAAATGATTTGAGATGACAACAGGTACCGCTTGCTTCTTCAAAACTGTTCTTCGCTAGGTAGATGGTTGGTTAGGCTTTATGTCTTAGAGAGCTTTGTTTGTGGCCTCCAGGTTTGGGATACTACCATTGATATGCTACTCCCAAATAAGTGCATTTTCCACCTTACATTGAAGATGTTGGGTGGATGACGATGTCCCCTAGTTCAATGAGGACTATACTTGTATGATTGTAGAATCATACATCTATTATGGATAATAAGATTCAATTTTGTATTTAAGGGTGTTTTGGTGGATGTTCATGTGCTTAAACAACAAACATAAAAAATTAAAACCATTAAGGTAGAATAAAAAATAAACAAAAACATTCATGACTGATTACTTTAAAGGATTTATGTCAGGCTCATTTCCATTTCATAAAATTATTTGAAACAAAATAGCCTAAATTTTAGGTGATGAAATTATTTTTTTTAATGAAGTATTAAATTTGGGATCGCCATTTTTGTTTCACACCTGATGAGGCACTATCATGTCACTATTTATATATAGGGAATTATTCACACCCTTTAAGAAGTTTCCAATATGGTTTATTCATAGAACTAGAAACACCCAAAAATTCTTGCATCCACAATGGGCTATGGACCAGATTTATAATGGTATAATATCGATGGTAATTTTTCCAATTATGCTTAGGAATTCACATTGGTTGAGAGGATGGTAGTTCAACCTCATCACACCCTTTAGGGGTAATTATTGCCTAATCTGGGACTCTCTTATATATTTATGTCATGTTTTTTAATCCTTCCTAAATAAAAATATAATTTTGGTCACCCATTGCATCTATAATCAATCATTTGTACCTATGAATATGAACATTTGTATTTATTAGAGGTTAACCATTCTATTACATTTATTATTTTGTGATGCTAGTTTTAATCTGTATAGCTAAGAACTCTGGAATTTATCATCATCTAGGTAGAAAATCATTATTTTGATGTTGGGATCGAGACCATAAGAAGGGATTACTATGTATCCTCGTGAAAGGAATTAGAACCCATGTAATTTAATGAAAATTAATGGGATATGGTGTACATTTTAAGGTCATGTGATAAGGACCCGATCAGGCATTTTAATGTCGTACAACGAGGACATCTAGGAAAAATATGCCTAGTAAAGGCTATTGTAGGTATCATGCATGAGTGTCCCTTTATAGTTGATCCCATATAGAATATAGACTAAAAATATCAGGTTTATATTATAAGTAATGTGGCCTTGTGAATATATATCTCACTGAGAATATGGATTGATAATGATGAGGTGAAAAGAACCCTAAAAATGTGCATCCTTCCAAGTGGGTCATGATATTACTAGAAATATGGACCAATAAAGTTGATGATGGATTGAAGATTTTGGGTTTGAAACTTGTAGAGGTATCCTATATATCCTGTAGTGACAGTAATCCAATCACATGTAGTTGATATCGTTTTGGACTTACACCTAAGGAGGAAGCCCAAAGAAGATATTTTTATTATTCCAATGACATAATTTCCACTGATATATAAGATCATGTGAGTCATGCACAGTGTGAGAAACAAGAAACAATAAAATACTTTTCATGTCACACAATTACATTTGGAAGGGAATTAAACATGAATTGGAAGCTCAAGGGTTGAACTTCCTCGTCATCTAGTGGATGGGGGAGGGGATATAAAAGGTAGGAGAAGTATAATATCCTATAAGAAAGGCTAGGGGCTTACCTTAGGAGACATTCCCATGAAAATTTTCTTATTTACTACTGATAGATGAGGGTGAGGCTATGGAGGGGTATTCAAGATGAAATACTAGGGGATTAATCCAAGATGGATGCCCATTTTCATCTTCTTTCCTATTTCTGAAACCTCATCTAGGGATTTCATCTATAGGAAAACAAAAGTCACACACACTGCCTTATTCACTTCACATTTTGAGGCTACAAGAAGGACATGAATAATATTTTCTAAACCAAGAAGCCTCCCACCACCTCCTCTAAGGTTGGGATCCTCATTACTAAGGGTATGCATGATTGGACCATATTAAGGACCCCTCACACTTGGGATGTTAAGTGGGGTATATCCTTTACCATGGTAATGCATGATCAAAAGGTGTACATTTTGGTGCATCTAATACCCTAACCATATAATTTTGGTGGCCATGGTGGGGGTCTTAAAAGTACCATTGTTGAATAGGATACCTAGTTAATGGCGCACCCTATCATTTGTGGTATGAAAGGGACTTGGGTATTATAGGAGGCATCACCCAGGTTATAGTTGAGTGAACAAAAAGGGACTTATCCCAAGTGATACTTGGGTAAATCAGAGGTGAATTTTCTTAGGTAATTCTTGGGAGAACTAAAGGTATTTTTCCAAAGTGATACTTGGGAGAGCTAAATATGACTTCACTCAAGTGATACCTAGGAGATATGAAGATGACTTCACCCAAGTGATACCTAGGTGAACTGAAGATGGCTTATCCCCAGTGATACCTGGAATAACTGAAGATGACTTCATCCAAGTGATACTTGGGAGAACTAGATAGGACTTCTCCCAAGTGATACTTGGGTGAAATGAAGACGACATCTTGGGAAAATTTGATCCGGTCAACACCACATGTATGAGTCTTTTTCATAATTAAAGGGTTCTCCTTGTATGTTTATTGGGATAGGGGTGTGCGTGTTTATAGTTAATTAGGGGTCCTTTGACCTGGTATTATTGGACTAGGGAGGAAGTGGTTCTTCAAAAGTGTTCTTGGTGTTTTTAAACATTTGGAACTCAAACACTTTTACTTTTGATAATTTTCTATTATTTTAGAGCTTGATAAGATACCTAAGTGTTTTAAAGACTTAGGTGAGGGAGTTGGGAAAGAAGAACTTTGACTGTATCTCAGTCTTTGAAAAAGGTTCCAAATGAGGATCCCAAGGGTCCTATTTATAGGAAATTTTGGGACCTTGGGAAAATGGGTTCATCTCTCACAAGTTATTCATTCATGTTATACTTGTTCGAGTCATATAATCAATCAAGTGAGTGGTTTCATTTGAACTTATGTGAAGTTATGGTTTCATAAGTGCCACACATAGGTTAAGATTAAGAACACTAAAATTTTTTTAAGGGTATTTGTCTTGCATTACCTATCCCTTTTTTGTTCACATGTTTAGGGTATTCCTTCTTCAATATTTTTACATTCTTTAGATAAAATGGTAGTGTCGAAATTAGTTCCCCACTATAATGAGAACCTTGAAATTCCATGATGATATTCTTAAACCTAGTTCTATGATCGATTAATATTCTATGATAGGATACACAACATGTTGAATTTTAGGTTAAAGTACTCATAATCATATGTTACTTATTCTCATTAATTGTTTACTTTGTAATATCCAAGATTTGTTATTATGAGAACAAACCTGTCGGTAGGAATTACACATGTTTATGTGTCATTGGATATTCCTGTATGTGATCATGTGTAATGGTCCTTAGACTTTTAGATTATTATTAATGTATGTCATGATTCATGAACATATATGTATTGTTATAAACCATAATGATAATAGTTCACAGTGAAGTTGGGTATGTTGGGTGCATCATAAATTATGTGTTATAAATGAATAATCTTGGGAAGTATTTTTCCCTTCCATATTAATAGAAGTTGATATCTTATCCATTTTATTGAAATATAACAATCACATTAAATTTCATGGTCATGGTGTAATGAAAATTTTATTTTAGATAGTTAAATAAAGATGTATCAAGCATATAGTTTGATGACATGGGTGTGAAACCTGATTGATGAGATATTGTGATTAATGGATTATATTACATGGTGAGTGATCATATATGGTTACTGATGTGTTGACATTAACTTCTTTCTCTTGGGTTCCTTGACCCATTTCTAGATAATATTCTTGGACTTTAGTAAATACCACATAATTCTAATGAGAAAGACTCCTAGATGGTCATACACTAAGTATTTTTGAAGATCTTAATTAAATTCTCTTTGAATTTAATTGTTAGAATAAATATTATTCTCAAGACCGATGAATTATTATTTTTAGGATTACTAATCGCATAAATTATATAAATATTTATTTGTAATATAATTATTAAATTACATAGATATATAATATTTATTTATTTAATAAATAAATAAATATTTAATTTATTCAGGTATTCAATAAGTTCCAAGTAGGACTATCATACCAAGGGTGATTCTGGTGATAAATATTAATTTACAAGCTGGTAAAAAAATATTTATTGCTCTATCAATTAAATAATTCCATGGAATAAAAATAATATTATTATTTTAACACATGAGATGGGTCCATACATGGGTTTAACATTTTGTTAAGGTAACTTGTTCAATAAATTAAATTACAAAACCTAACCCTAGGTCTTTAAATAGACCTCTAATAAAATATAATAGAGGTTAATCAAAAATCATTGTGCACAAAATATTGATCTCTGTAATCCACCTATTTATTCTCATATCCTATCAAGAATGAGAAGATCAAGAGAATTTCTTCAATACTGATGAATCATGAAGCGATCAAGATAAACAATATAAGATGATCAATTGATCATTCTATCACCTGATGAATCATTGGTGTCATTCAAATATTATAAAAGCATGTGTGGGTCAATGATAAAGTGATTATACACTTGGATCCTACAACCACAATGATAGATTACTAAAAAGGGTTTCAGACGATCAACATCTAATATGAAGAAATATTCCAAGAATGAGGTAATATTTCCCTGATTTAATTAAATTAATTTTAAATTTAATGTGAAAAATATTCTCTTGGTTCCGGTGAAATTTTCATTGCCAATATTATTTGGGAAAAAAAAATTGGTCAAGAAATTTATGTATTAAACAATATGTGAATGGTCCAATGAATCTGAAATTTTTTGAGTAAGGATTGACCCTGATAACTGCTTCTACTATGCCTGAAACAATCAAGTGGTATCAGAGGCGGTCACTATCGTTACTTGAGTTTTTACCTGTAAGACTTTGTAATATTTCTAAGAATATTTATGAATCCGGTAATTGAGTCAGCATGGGATTTTGGGGACCATAAATCCCTAGTGCGGTGATATTAAAAATATTAAATATATTTTATCATGCTTTCACAGTTTCCTTGGAAACAGGAAATAACTCTCATGTAGAGTATCAAATCATAAATATGAGGTTGTGGTTGAGTTCATAATGTGTTGTTTACCCTAGGCATGTTATAAAATGTTTCAACATCGAGTGTCAATTTTGAGGTGATTCATTGGTGGTGTGTTAAAAGGAGGTTAATTGATTTAATAAAATTAAATAAATTAACCCCTCCCTACCCCTTAGTTGTGCATGGAATAAGATAGGATCCAAACCCTTATCCACATTTGGAGTGATAGATTAACTAAGGTGGATCCAAGAATTATAGGCATCGCCAATATCTAATCTTGATAGTGATTTCTCTCAGATCGTGGTTTAGTAGCTTCAGAGCATGTATTTGACCATGAAGCTTCATCTTTTCACCGTGAGGGGGTTAGATTTGAGTTTTAAGTCCCAATATCATTTTTATGAATTTTTTTAAGGTTTTATATCCATATTATGACTACTAGAGATCCATTGAGGGTCAACCTGTAGGTTTTGGGGAAAACCAGGGTGATTCGGGTTGTTCACAGGGAATCCATGTTTGGAATTCCTGATCACACAACATGTAGTGTAGGGTTACACGCCATTTGTTATTCCCCATCATAAAAGATGGATTTTGGGTACTATATTTCGTGTACTGGGGTTACACACTGTATAGTGACCCCAGGTTGTGTGGCCAAGAGATATGTCCAAGTAATTCATGTCAAGAGACATGGCCATGTGAAAGTACAGGCTATAGTACACGAACACGGGGTGCCGAAAATGGGAACGGATAATAGTCACAACTAAGTGGATGGTTAGCTAGGACATGCCATGTACTTGGGGTATAAACTGTGTAGGATACATGGCTGACCAAGCTGTGTAGAGAAGAACATAGCCAGGTGTTCACGTGGGGTCACACACCACGTAGACCCTCATACATGTCATGTACTCATTTTTGGAGACTTCTTCCTTGCAGATCTCCTTCTATGGGACTCATATTCTTGCTTAAGAGTAGCCTATCCTTAGTGGTTTTCTATGTAGAACATGATGGTATCCTTAATCATGGATTTGAAGATATGATGAAATGTTTTTTGAGCATGACACTACAGTATCGATGCTAAACCTTGGGTAGTGTTCAGGGTGGACCACTGTGTTGATGTCGGGGTAAGTATTCTTCCCTATCATCTATGAATGTGGGTACCTTGGACTCTTTAGGCTAGTAGAGTGGTGATAACTTTTCATATTATGGTGTGGGTCCCTAACCTTTGGTCATGTTATAGCAAGAGGTATGATGGGAATGGTGATCCTTTGAGTAATGCTTGATTGATGCAAGTGGTCGGTGGGGTCAGAGGAGGGAGACGTCGGGACCAGAACTCCCTAGATGTATCAGGGTGTGAGTTTCCCATACCTCTTAGATCGGTGGAGATGAGACTCCACATAGTTGTAATGGTTCTATCTACGTAGTTATTCTTACAGGTTCATAACTCCCCTTTTGGAATAGGTCACAAGTCCCCTTTGTTGTTCATGTATTTGGAAACAGAGCTCCCATGTCATAACAGGGTGCAGGACCTCCATACTCATTGGAAAGATAGAGTAATAATTCCCCATACATACTAGGGTATGGTTCCTCTATCCATGGAGTTGGTACTTCTCTATCGTTCTAGGGTCCGGGTCCTCCATACATGATGTTTCAACAGAGTTGGTACTCCCCCATCATAATAGGGTGTGGGTCCTCTATCATGGGGTATGTACTCCCATGTTATGTAAGGTTGAGGACCCCCCATATTTATTATACTAGTAGAGTGGTACTCTCCATTCATACCAAGGTATCGGCCCTCTAGCCATGAAGTTTTACTCTCCTACAGTGTCAGGGTGCGGGTCCTCTATCTACATAGTTGTAATCCCCCTCCATGTCAAGGTGTGGGTCCTCTGTGTTTAGGGTGGTACTCCCCCATCTTCAAGTAGCAATATGAAGAGGGTCCTCCACTGGAGTAGGATCTCCCTCGGCTAAGTAGTTTAGATATGAGGATCAAACCCCTCCACTTATTTTATACGATACCTGGTTAGAAGTTATAAATCCCTCGATGCAGTGAAGTTTGGGTCTCTCCATATGGCTACAACAGAGGTTTCTTGGGTTTGTTAGGAGTTAGTACTCCCTCATCTATGGGGTAGCAGCAAGGATAGGGTCTCTTAGTACTCTCTCTCTCTCTCTCTCTCTCTCTCTCTAGATAGGATGCACATGGTTCATAAGCTAAAGTACCAATCCCTCATTTTTTGTGTTGAGGTGAAGGGCATGCCACTCCACTTGGGTACCGCTGAGCTCATGCGGGGCACAAGGAAGTGATGGTCGGACCTATAGTGATGGTAAATAGAGTTGGTTATAGGGTTATTCCTAATGGAGTGTATCTATCTAACGAGTTCCATCTCAGATGGCTGAGCACATGGATTGTGTTCTTTTAGGTGTGTGTTTCCTTCAAGACTTGAGTATAATCTTGTAGCTAGCTATGAGGTCAAAACCTCATGGGACTTGGAGTTTAATATGAGTATATCTGAGTGATTTTTGGGTTTCCTTATGGTATTGTATCATTTATTTATTGTCACACCATTTTGATAAAGCTGAATTTTTAGGTATAGCTGGGGAAGGTTGAGACAGATTTTCTCCCTTATTGGGGTTCTCTATGGCTGGGTCGAGTGGATTGTTTCCTTTTAGTTTATCTATTTTAAATTTGGGTATTTGGGTGCCTAATGGGTATTTTTATACTCACCTTTTCATGGGATTTTCCTACACATGTTGTGTCTTGTGCAGACCATAGGACTTTTGACGGAGTTCCTAAGAGATCCAAGGAAATAAAAGATTAGTGAGCTGGACCGACTGAGGTGTTTACCAGATCTTGGCAGGGGGGATTTCTGAAAATCTATTTTGATAGTGATCACCTCCATTTGAGTAAGTTATATTCTTTTATAGTTTCTTTGGGTGGGATTTTATTTTTTCCTTTTTATGCTTTCAGTACTTCTGTTGCACTATGCTTTATGGGATAAATGTATGCATGAATTTTAGTTTTCTGCTTTTATCTCTGCATAATTTCATGGATATGTTTTTGGATGCATGCATATAGGTACCATAGGACAAGGCCTCCCATGTGTGTGATATTCCTTCTCGATGCTGGTCATCAGCCCCTAGCCTAAGGAGGCAGGCTTGGGGTAGTCGTGGCTCAGACCCTAATAGGTCAGTTCATGACAAAGTGGTATCATAAGAGGTCTTTCCTTTGGACTGGTGTCTGTGATATTGGTTTGGGTTTTATAGTGATAGTGTTAAAGTGTTTCAAGTCCAGATTTTAAGCCAAGAACTCCATTTTTGGTGCAGCGGATGATGTCTCCATTCACCAGGACTCTGATAACCTACTTTTCAACTTGGTACATTAGGGAACTGGTCATAGGGAAATTTTGGTACATGCATCATATAGGATGGGTTGTGCCTTTTTCTTTCCTTCTTGAGTTATCTCCCCAGATATAATCTTTGAACATGTCATGTCTTGATTCTATTTCAGGATGCCACCATGATGAAATACAAATAGGTTTCCACAATAGTATTGTGATGATGATTCGTCTAGTGATAAGGATTCAATGAAGGGAACTAGACCTAAGCTAGTACCTTCGAGTGTTCTTCCAGTTGATCCACCACTCGTTGAGTAGCAGTTTGTGTCGTTAGTGTAGGTCGAGGATGCATGTAGGCTGAGTACACTACACAAGTTTGAAATGCAGTGAACTCTGAGGTATCAGGTTGATCCATACCCCCATACAGTTGATAACTAGTTTGAGGTAGTCATGCATGTTTTTGACTTCTGAGGACACATCCAGATTAGATGGTGGCCCTAGAGGTGATCCTTATGTAGGGTTCAGGTGAGTGATGGTGGAGTCTAGTGATGCAGACCCACAATGAGGTGATACTGACTTGGGTGGAGTTTGAGAATCTCTTTCGGGAGGATTTATATCTATCCACTCTGTGATGAATGCATATCCAGGATCTTATTCAAATTTAGTAGGGTAATATGACCATGTTAGAGTACACAGTGTGGTTCAAAAAACTTTCATGTTACTCCCTAGATATGGTTTGAGAACCATTTTTAAAAGATCGAACCTTTGAACAAGGCCTCCATAGAGATATCTGAGAATGTGTGTTCTCCTTATTCCTTCCCTAATATTTGGATATTTTAGAGTGAGATATGGTGATAGAGAGCATCCTGGTGGTGGTTTGGCTATATGTGGATGATATTGGTGGTCATGAGGCTGAGACGTCTGTAGTAGCTAGTAGATGGAAGCTGATAGGACCATGATGTAGGAGGCATACCCATGCCCAGACTCAATCACATAGGTCTGCAATATAGGAGTTGCACTGGGGATCTGGTTATTAGTGGGAGATATGGTGTAACTCTTATATTGGACAAGGAAATCTTTTCATAGATTGTCTGACCCACCATGCTACTGAGAGGGAGATAGTCGATGGACCAACCTGGAAGAGGTAGCGTTTAGATCATGGAGTTCCACATGATAGAGGATATTGCAGAGGATCGAGGAGAGTAGAAACAGGTAGAAAACATTACAAGTTATTTCTACCACCACCCATAGTTGGTCTACTCTAGGCTCAGGGAGCTGGATGATGGGGATGAGGACAGCTATAGTCCATAGAGACCTTTGACTCATAGGATCTAAGGATGAATAAAGGTATCTTCTATGATCTTTATACTTTCTACAGTAGTATTTTTAGACACTATTGTGAGGTAATCTTTTCTAGCCAATTATTACTTGATGTTTAACCAGGGTGACTCAGGGAATCGGTAGAACCTTGTTTGGGTGTTATTTTATGTAGTTTCAGGATCAAGTGGAAGAGGGATACATTACCCACCAATATGAATTTTTGTGAAGCGAGTAAAACCATGCGGGTGAGTAAGTGTCTCCCAAATTAGATAGTGTTGAGGTGTGGTGGATGATTTTCTTTAACTTTTGTGTTTAGGACGAGGTTACATGTTAGAGGTTTGAATGGGAGGCCCGGTAAGACCTGGTGTTTACAATTGGGAAGCCCTATGTTGTTTGCGGGTACCCTCACATACTTGGCATCATATTTGTATAGAAGATGCTTGAGGAGTTCACGATATAGTTCTTCCAGGGGTGGATGAGATTTGATAGGTTATGTCAGTATCTACATTAGGTTAGCAAGGTTTTTTGCCTCTAGATCCTATGGCAACAGATGGACTGTGGTGCTTGGTTTTTTTCCACCTGTCACAACTAAGGAGACATGTGCTCACTTTTTTTCATGGTGTCGACCTGGTTGAAGCTGGATGTGGATGTGGCTTGTTCTTTATGGTTTCCCTAAGTGCATTCTGGTGAGAAACACAGGAACCCTTAGTGAGATTTCTAGCATGAGAGTCTCAGTGGAGAGCTTAGTTTTTTTCCTTCTTCCTAGGTTTTTGATTTTTGGGGATGAAAATCATTAATTTTAGGATGATTTAATGACTCATGTTTTGACTTATAATACTTTTTAATAATTATAAGAATATTTCTAAAGATAGGAATTAAGTTGGTAGGGGATTCTGAGGCCCAGAGATCCCCCGGTGCAGTAATATTAAAAATATTAAAAATATTTTATCACATTCATGAATTTTCCTTAGAAATGTGGAATAAATCTCGTGAAAAGTATTAGATTAGAAATCTAAGACCATAGTTGAGTTCAGGATGTGGTTTTTACCCTATGTGCGATATAAAATTTATCAGTGCTTGGTTATAGGTTGGAAGAGAGTCATTGGAGGGGTGTTAAAAGGAGTTTAATTGATTTAATAAAAATAAATCAATTAACCCCACCCCCTTAGGTGTGCATGACAGAAGAGAGGGGTTTAACCCCTTTCACCCTTTTTAGTGATGGAAAAATAGAGGTGTTTCCAAGGAGAATAGGTGTCTCCAATCTCTGATCTTGATAGTGACCTCTTCCATATCATGGTGCAATGGCTTCAGAGCATGGATTTGACCACGAATCTTTGGCATTTTTTCACAAGGTAGGCGGATTTGAGTTTTAAGTCCCAATCCCCTTTTTATAGGTTATTTTAAGGTTTTATAACCCTATTATGACTCTTAGAGATCCCTTGAGGGTTGATCTGTAGGTTTCAGGGGGAAACTGAGGTGATTCAGGCTACTCTTAGGGAATTCCTATTTGGAATTTCCAATCACATGATGTGTAGTGCAGGGTCACATGCCATGTGTTCTTCCCATTCAAAGAAGATGAATTTTGGGTAATACTCATTGTGTACCAAGTTTACACATCATGTAGTGACCCTAGGTCATGTGACTAAGAGACATGGACAAGGAATCCATGTCAAGAGACATGGCCGTGTGAAAGTACATGACCATAGTATACGAATAGGGGGTGATAGACATGGGAATAGGTAATAGTATTGTCCAAGTGACTGGTTAGCTTGGATATGTCGTGTACCTAGGGTTAACATCATGTAGGATACAAGGTTGACTAAGTTGTGTAGACAAGAACATGACTAGGTGTTCATGTGGGGTTTCACACCATATGGACCCATGTACACACCATGTACACCTTTTTATAGAATTATATATGGCACATATCCTTCTATAAGACTCATATTCAGGCTTATGAGTAGCCTATCCAGAGCAATTTTCATGTCGAATGATATGGTAGCCTCTTTTTTGGATTTGGAGATACGATATGGTTTGTTTGTAGCATGACATTGTAGTAGCAGTGTTAAACCATGGGTAGTGTTCTGGGTAGATCATTGTGTTGACGTTGGGGTTGTTACCCTTCCCTATAATCTATGAATGTGGGTCTCCTGGACTATTTTGTCTAGTAGAGTGGTGATCCCCTGTCATATCAAGGATTGGATCCCCTACCTGTGTCTGTGTTGTGATGTGACACATGATGGGCATGGCTCTCCATTGAGCTATTCTTGACTGATGAAGGATTTCAGTGGGGTTAGAGGAGAGAGATGCTAGGATTGGTACTCCCTTGATATATCAGGACACAAGTTCCCTATACCTCTTGGACTAGCAGATATGATACTCCCCATAGTGGGTGAAGGTCTATCTATAGATTAGTTCTTTCAGGGTCATAACTCCCATGTTGGACCAGGGCATGGGTCCCCTATGTTGTTTGTGTAGTTAGAGATAGAGATCCTCTATCATACCAATGCGTGGGCCCTCTATACTCATTGGGAAGATAGCATAGGAACAAACCTATTTTACCAGGGTGAAATCCCTCTATCTGTGGAGTTGGTACTCCCCTAATATTATAGGGTGTGATTCCTCCATACGTGATGTTTTAGCAGATTTGGTACTCTCCTTTCATACTAGGGTACAGTTCCTCTAGCTTGGGATCGGTACTCCCCTGCAGTGTCAAGTTGTGGGTACCCCATAATGATCATACTAGTATAGTGGTACTCCCTAGTCATAACAGGGTGTGGGTCCTCTAGTAACAAAGTTTTACTCCACTACTGTGTCAGGGTGTGGGTCCTCTATCTACAGAGTTGTACTCCCCTTCCATATTAGGGTGTGGTTCCTCTGTCTTTGTCTTTTCACTACCCCATCTTCAAGTAGTGACATGGAGTGGGTACTCTACTGGAGTAGGATTTACCTCAACTGAGGAGTGCATATATAAGGAGTTGGACCCTCCACTTGTTGTGTATGATACCTGGTTAGAAGTTAGTGCTTCCTCAATGTAGTGAGTTATGGGTCTCCTTCTATAGGTGTGGAAGAGGTTTCACATGTTGGTTTGGAGTTATTACACCCTCGTCTATAGGGTATCAGAGAGTATAAAGTCTCTCCTTATGCTCTATCTCTCTCTATAGAGGATGCACATGGTGTATAGGATGGAGTATCGCTCCCTCATTTGTGTGTTGAGGTGAAGGGAGTGCCTCTCTACTTGGGTACTACTGAGCTCGCATGAGGTGCAAGGCAGCGATGGTATGACCACAAGTGTTGGGCACTGGAGTTTGTCCTAGGGTTTTTCTTGATGTATTTTATCTCTCAGACGAGTTTCATCTGGGATGGATAAGCTTGTGGAGTGTGTTCTCTTAGGTGTGTGTTACCTTAAATCATTGAGTAGAATATTATAGCTGGCTATGAAGTCAGAACCTCGTGAGACTTGGAGTCTAAGATGAGCATATCTATGTGTTTTGGGGTTTCCTTATGGTGTTTTCACCTTTCATGGTTGATACTCCATGTTGATATAGCTGAATTTTCATCTATAGTTGAGGACATTCAAGATGGAGTTTCTCTCTCATTAGGGTTCCCTCTGACTGGATCGAGTGGATTCTTTCCTTTCAGTAGATCCCTTTTAATTTTGGGTATTTGGGGTGCCTACTGTGTATTGTTATAATCAACCTTGCATAAGATTTTCCCACACATGTTGTGTCTTGTGTAGACTGTATTCCTTTTGATAGATTCCTGAGAGGACCTGAGGTAGGTGGAGCTTAGTGAGCTAGACCGACTGAGGTTTTTACCGGAGATCGGTTGAGGAGATTTTTGGCAATTTCTTTTGATAGCAATCCCCTCCATCTTTGAAGGTTGGATGCTTTTACAGTTTCTTTTGGTGGGATTGTATTTTTTCCTATTATGATTTCATTACTTCTGTTGTACTCTGTTTTGTAGGATATATGTATGAATGCATTTTAGTTTCTTGATTTTATATATACATTGTTTCATGGATATGTTTATAGGTGCATGTATACATGTACCATAGGATAAGGCCTCACATGTATGTGATATGACTTCTCGACATTGGTCATCATCCCCTAACCTAAGGAGGAAAGCTTGGGGTAGTCATGGCTCAGACCCTGGTAGGTTGGGTCATGATAGTCATGTTCAAATTTATAGTTATTAATTTGATTATTGATAATTGAATATTTGAAGGTTAAAATTCATTTCATGTTTTAATTTTTTCTTAATCCATCATCGAAATCCCTTCTTTCTCTTCTTCATTTATTGCTTATATTATCAATATTAGTTAATAATTAACAAATATCACATTCAAAGAACCCATATGAAGGTGTTAAGAATTTTGGCTAAATAATACAAGACTATAGGGAATGTACTCCTTTATTACACACCATGTATCCTTGTTCATCATACAAGGAATCCCATGTGGATTTTGGGTTGTCATGTAATTAGAACACGTCGTGTGCAATAAATGAACCATATATCAACCAGACAGGGTGGAACATGACTTTTCTAGAGTACACTCCATATAGATTGATTATACATCGTGTAGTCTATGTGTTTCCAAGGCAAAAAACATGGGGTAAAACCATTTCATGTAATTAATATACCATGTATATTTAATACATGAAGCATAAAAACTGGTAGTCATGTAACATGAAGTACACACCATGCATTCTTTCTACATGTCATGTACTTCCTAAATGTTCGTGATAAGTACACTTCTATTCCTTATCTGTGTATTGTGGTTATTCAGTGAAAAGATGTATATGTTGTGTGGTTGGATTGTACATGTTTTGTACTTTACCTATTTACATGGAAATATTAAATTAAATTAATTCATTCATTAAACCTCATCAACTTGGGTTCCGTGGGTCATTAAGTTGATAGTACACACTAATTTTTATGTTTTATATTATATTAAATTCTTAATTAATTTCATGGAATATTCAAGGATACGAATCATGTGTGGTTATTGTATACTAAATACTCAATCCATAAATTTATATAGGCTATATAATTTTCATGTGTTCTGTGTGGAATTAAATTAGTAGTACATTCTATTAAATTATGACACATTCCATTTAAACAATATGTTTTATGAGTGAATTGTTTACAATTAAAACCACAATGAGTAGTTTGGAAATGTAATCACCGAGTTACTTCCAAGTACAAATTTGTGCACTATTTTATTGAGTTTTATATAAAATAAAATGATTTATTTTAATTAAAATCAAATTGGATGATAATTTTAGGATGATTGGATAAAATAAGATAAAATGAATTAATTGGATTCATTCGTGTGTGTTTTATCTTTTTAAATAATGAATAAAATTTATTTCTAGTTTGTTATTTTAATCACGTAATCATTTCATGTGTATGACCAACCATGAGTTTTGACCAAACTTATATATGTTTTGGTATTATTTAATTTAATTTATTTCTTGGTTTTGCAACTATTTATTATTAAATTAAATATGATGACCTGCGTGTCATCCCTCCCTCTTTTATTATGTAGGACAAGAATGCCCAAGATTGTTTTATTTCATTCCCCTTAACCAATCCTTTGGATACCCTAAAATCCATGTGATTTATAAAACATATGTAATAAAAGGATTTTCTAAAGGCACATGGAGTCAGTTCAAGGTGGAGCTGAGGTGGGGGTGGTTCAAGATGGAACTGAGATGATACCGACATAAAAGATATATAGGTCGATAGGTGGGATATTTAAACTCATTCCAAGGGCAACACAAGAAGTTTATCTCTAGGGTCATAGTTTTATTTATTGTTCACTTAATAAATCAACCATTAAATAAATCTCAGCATTATTTCATTCATTTATTTATTTTAATTTTTTCTTATGCATGATTTATTTAATGGATACAGGAACATTATCACATAAATAAACAAAAAAAATGAAAAGATGGAATTAAAATAAATGGGTTATGCATAAATATTTTATCAGAACATGGTAAATCCCTAAAGTAAAATCCAATTAATATTAACAAGACATGTTAACGATAAAGTAATAAAATTTATGTGTAATAAAAAAAATCCATCAAGTTAATATTAAGTCATTAATCCTTCCATCATATGAATTATGATGAACCCATAGTCAAAGTGTCAGTTATTCCTTCATCAGGGGAACTTTTAACTATTGGTAAGTCTTAACTAAGATAGTGGGTTCACTTAACTGAATCTGTATTGGGTTTAAAGGCCTCCCACTATCCAATACAAATTTGGAGGTAATTATTGAGGATATTCGAGTCTAGATTTCTAGATTGGGGATTTCAATCAATAGTTCAAGGATCTTTTGGTTTTTAGTTGGCAATACCGACCACTTAATTACTTTATTATAATTTTCATGGCCACCATTTGGATGATAATAAGGGAAATATAGATCCTTGACACTAAAATGTGTACAGTGACGGTACATTCCAAGTTTAATAGCAAGGTCCATTGATACATAATAAAATAGTGGGAGAGTTAATAAAATTAAAATTATTATAGTCTCACATAAATTGTAATCAAGAGAAGTAATAATAATAAAATATTTTAATATTATAGAATAATGACAATATCATAGACCATATTATCCCTATGATCAATTTTAGAGAAAGAATATAACCAAAAAATAAGTAATTTATAAGAATGGTTCAGTTTCTTATAGGTGGTATTGTGACATCAATGTTATTACATGATATAATCCTTAATTCTTTATCCACCTACAAAGGATGAAAGTGATGATTATTTCACTATCTATGATAAAAATTTAAATGATTCAGTAAACATTCTGTGTTTAGTAATTT
Source organism: Viscum album (assembly GCA_963277665.1). NCBI lineage: Eukaryota > Viridiplantae > Streptophyta > Magnoliopsida > Santalales > Viscaceae > Viscum > Viscum album. The sequence goes on from OY728163.1 coordinate 880,036,570, forward strand.
TATCCATGTATAATAAACTCATGAAGTCACCTGAATACATGAATGATTATATCATGATCCAGCATCTTTGTGGTCTTTATCTATAGTGAGATAGGCATGAATGGTTTCAGATATCCAAATCACTCTTTTAGAGAAAACATAGAGAAGGTGCACGAGCTAGTCTGCACATAGTCAAAATCATTAGCCACATTGAGCGCCTAGATGTTCTAGGTTTTAAACTACCTAATGAACTACACATAGATCTCATTATTTCATCATTCCCTAAGAGATTATATAACTTTTTTGTTAATTTCAATATGAAAAACATAGATAAGTATCTACCAGATATTATCAGTCTACTTTTCCAAGTTTACAAGAATATGTAGAGTGAAAATCTTTTTGTCGTGATGGTGAATAGAAATAAAGTCCAAGAAAATAGCTCGAAGTCCAAATATTATTTACAATTCCCTTCAAAGAAGAGAAAGATCAAGGGGAAAGATAGGGAACATGATGTTATCTGTTTCTCATATAGCAAGAAGGGTCATTGGAAGAAAAAATGTATTGATAAAAAGATTCAAGGGGAAGCTTTAGGTGCACACATTATCAAGTTCAATTTAATTGTTTCTACTAATTAAGTATTAGATATAGCATGTGGTGCTCACATATGTATTCAAATATAGGAACTAAGTAGATTTTGAAAAAGTGTATGATGGGAGGTAGATCTACAAGAATCCAATGAAGCCAGAATTTTTGTGGCAATTGGGGACTGCCACCTCACATTCTTGGTGGGAATGATCCTGGTTTTGAAATATTATTATTATGTTCCATCGGTTACAAAAAACATTATATCTATATCCATAATTGATATAGATGGATTTATTTTAAAATTTGGGAATAATTTTTTCTTCTTTTATAAAGAAATCATTTTTTATGGTAAGGAATATTTAAATAAGGTACCTGCATGTTGTATTATAAAAAAAGTAATTTAAATTGATAATAATAATAGTTCACATGATTCATAACACACCCAACTTTGAAATCACCATCTAGGTCAGGTAAATGAAAAACACTTGATTATATTACACCAAGATGGATATTTATATTCTATTAAACATAAATCAATTAGTGTGTTTATCATGAGTGTTTACAAGGAAAATTTACCAAATCTCTATTTCTTGGAAAAGGTGGAAGGGGCACTGAGCTTCTTGAGTTGGTTCTTACTAATGTGTGTTGACCATTTCTAGTTGAAGCAAGGGGTAGATACTCATACTTCATAACATTTACTAATTATTTCAGTAGATATAGATATTTATACTTAATGAGGTATAAGTAATACTCCTTTAAGATATTCACGAAATATAATAATGAAGTTGAGAACTATCTTGGTAAGAAGATCAAGAAATTTCACTCAGACCATGGTGAAGAATATCTTATTCAAGTCTTCATTTTTTATTTAAAAGAGTTTGAGATTCTATCCCAACTCACTACTCCTTATACACCACAATGTAATGGTGTAAGTGAAAGGATGAATCACACCCTATTAGATATGGTGAGATCAATGATGAGTCATGAGAGTATTCTATTATCTTTTTAGGGATATACACTACAGACAACAACACACATCCTAAACCAAGTGCCAACTAAAGTAGAAAATGGTATTTTATATGAAATTTGGTATGAAAATAAATGCATTTCATCACATGTATGAGGGTGGGTATATAAAGTGTCTGTTAATTCTATTTCTAGCAAAAAAATTGCACCCTAGTGTATTAAGTCCATCTTTATAGAATATCCTAAGGAAACAAGGGGATACTGCCTATATGGAGCTTCGAATAAGAAGTTTGTGGTTGAAATACATCCCATATTACTTAATAATGATCATATATATAAAAGATAGATTGAATAAAGATAGAGTTTGATGAATTCTAGGCTCAAGATACACAAGAGTTGGCATAAGAACATATCCCACAAAGCCCCATGGAAGTGAATTCTCTAAAGACACATGTACTAAATAAGTGTAAAAGAGATGTTAGAGAACCTGAATGGTATGGTTTACTAGTCACTGGGGATTTATAATCATTATAAGTTGATAATAATGATTCTCTAACCTAAAAGGAAGTATTAAGTGGCACAAATGTTTCTAAATGTAAAGAATCTATGAATTCGTAAATGGATTCCATGTACCAAAACCAAGAAATAATTTTGTAAGATCCTCTAGTAGATGTAAATATCTTTGGTTTTAAATGGGTATTCAAGAGGAAACTAGACATGGATAGAAAATTTAGTACTTATAAGGTGTGTATGGTTGCAAAAGGGTTAAAACAATGTCAAGGAATTGACTATGATGAAACCTTTTCACCATTTTATATGCTGAAATCCATTAGAATTTTACTTACCATAGTAGCTTTCCATGACTATGGTATTTGAAAAAATGGATGTCAAAAGATCCTTCCTTAATGGGAACCTTTAGGAATATGTATATATGAAACATCCTGAAGGGTTTTTTACTCCAAATGATTCCAATAAGGTATAAATGTTATAGATGTCTATTTATGGATCAATGTAAGAATTCAGTTCATGAAATGTTTCTTTTGATGAATCCATAACAGAATTTGGTTTCTTAAATAATGAATATGAGCCTTGTAAGAGGTTTAGTGTTAGTGTATTCATTTTCTTAATATTTTATATTGATGACGTACTACTTATTGGAAATGAAATACCACTCTTATAGTCTATTAAATCCTGGTTGAACACATGTTTCTCCATGAAGGACTTAGGTGAAGCTAAATCTATTTTTCGGATCAATATCCATCGTGATAGATCAAAGAGGATAATCGTTCTAATTCAAATTATATACATTAACAACATACTAAAAAAATTTATTATGGAAGAATCTAAGAGGGGATTATTTCCAATGTCCCATGGAAATCATTTTTCCAAAAAAATGTGTCCTCACACACATGAGTAAAGAAAAAGGATGGTAAGAATTATTTACACGTTGGTGATTGGGTTAGTCATGTATGTTATTATATGTACTAGATAAATGTCACATATACCTTAAGTGTGGTGGGAAGATATCAATAAAACCTAGGTGATCACCATTAGATGGAAGTAAAGACTATCCTTAAGTAGCTAATACAAACTAAGGATACGTTTCTATTTTATGGAGGATGTATGGAGATGGTCATTAGAGGATATCAAGATAGTAGTTTCCAAATGGATCAATATGGTATGAAATCATATACAGGATACATATTCACTCTCAATGAAGGTGTTATGAGCTAGAGGAGCTCAAAATAATCCATGGTCATAGATTCTATAGTAGAATTTGAGTATATTATAGTTTCTAAGGAAACTAAAGAAATAGTTTGGATACACAACTTCATCCAATATCTTAATGTAATTCTTAATAGTAAATATAATTTCACACTTTATTGTGATAATACTATAGTGGTTTCCCTTGAAAAGAAATCAATATCACATTAATGAACACAACACATACTTTAGAAATATCATATCTTGAGGGATTTTTCTCATACAGGTGAATTCATAGTGAGAAGAGTCTCCACAAAAGACAATGTGGAAGACCCATTGACTAAATTATTCACTTAGCAGAAACATGATCATCATGTGAGGTGTAGTATACTGAAATTCATAGGTAGTTGTCTTTAGTCAAAGTGTCCCAGAAAAACCAAGTCTCTCAGTAGTGAAGCTTGAGGCGATGGCCACCTAACCCTAATGGGGTCGGCGGTTCTCCCCCCACTACTGCAAGCCGGAGGGGGGAGGGGTGAAAAGTTGGTCCCGAGGCGGGATCGTTTCACCCGATTTTCTGACCCTGATTCGTACCCTCCGTTCCCTGAGATTCAGATCTACCAAAAGGTTCATGGCTTACAGAACGGTGACCCCGTGGTCCCTCTTTCGGGTCGGGAGATCTCGGAAGCTGAGACTCTCCTCGACTTAACCTTGGTTGCGTGATTCAGGAAGTTTCGACCTTCGGTGTACGATTTCGACAGGTTCGTTTCCAAATCTTTGGGACTTCAGTTGCATCCGGTTGTTGGTTTTCTGGATAAGCGAAGTTTGATGGTCCGTTTATCTACATCAGAGGACTTGGTTCGTGCACTATCGCTTGCTCCCAGGAAGTGTGGCAGGTATGAATTTCATTTATGCAGATGGTCTTACGATTTTCATATGAACCATGACTCCCCTCTCATTCCTGTCTGGGTTAGTTTTCCCCTACTTCCACTTTCCTTTCAAAATCCTATGATCATGCATGTGTTGGGAAACATGGTTGGGAGATTTCTGTGTATTGATTCCCATACAGCATCCGTTAGCCACCCGATTAACCCAAGAATGTGCATGGAGGTTGACACCTCTAGGGAGCCAGTGGAGACGATCTGGATTGAGGCTGCTGAGGAGGTCCGATGCAAGCAGCCGGTGATCTTTGATCATTGGATAGATTATTGTTCGGTTTGCCATAAACTGGGTCACACCGTGGCTTGCTACCGGCACAATGGTCTACGGAAAGTTGATGCTGTGAAGGCTGGAGATATTTCGAAAGGGGATAACAAACCAAAAGGAAATGGGTTCAGTGTTGCTGAACACACTGCTCCTGCTGCAAAATAGGGTGACAACCCCTCAGTGTCTAGTGTGTTTAGAAGGCTCAAGGAGGATCTCAGGGCTAATGTCTTGGAGTCTAATGTTGGTAGGGAGGTATATCCCTCCTTGAAGACTCAAGAAAATGCTAACAGTGGTGGACATCAATTCATGGGACGTGGTCTCGACCTTCCAACAAACCCAGATGATGCGGAGCAGCCTCTTCTGAGCAGCACTGAATTGGTCAGTGCTGATCCATGCTCCTTGAACCGGTCCCTTTCTCTAAAGGGGGAGGAGAATAAAGAATGTAATGCAGGGGAAAAGGATGGGAAGTCTGCTGCCTCCTTAGGCGGCCATCCTCTAGGGGGTTCGGGTTCTGAAATGCTGTCGGGGTTGATTTCTTCAAACCAAATCCCTGTCATCTTGAGCAACAGGTTTGAAGGATTGGAAGAAGTGGATCCGAGTGTGGAACCATCTACCTCGACTGAGGAAGGTAAAGACTACAGGGAGAGTATTGATGGCCTCACTCTGGGAGGTCAAAACAAGGGGCATGTTCACCCAGAGTGTGCTCTCGGTGGAGGGGTGACAGAATTTGACGAGATCAGTAGGAGGATTTCTGATGAGGATCCCGGTTCAAGAAATAACAGGAGTAAGATGAGAAGGAGGTCTAGAAAGGATTATTCCTCATTGCCTCCCCCTTTGAGGACCCGGTCAGCTAGGAAGCTGACAGTTGGGGAAATGGACAAGAAGGTCAGGTGCCCAATAAAATCATGTGAACAGCCTGAAACTTCCTCGGACTTGGTTCTAAGTTCGGATGATGTAGTGATAGAACATGTGCTATTTCTTAATGCATCGGAGGAGGAGGCAGCCAAAATTATGGGGCAGAACCTTGAAGTGGACCTTAATGAGGAATAGTATTTGTGGGTTGACAAACAGGATATGATCCTGGTTGGAGGCTTCAACAAGGGGTTGATCAGAATTGAGGAGTACTTGCAGCTGTGGAATCAACTGACCTCTTCTTTTGAAGATCTGATAAGGGGGGATCCGTTTCTAAAGGATGCTAATCTATCCTGGAAACTGTTTAGGGATAGAAATTCTGGTAGAACTCAATTGGTTTTCAATAATTCTGTTTATGTCTTCCCTAACTAATATTTTGTTGGGTTAACATCCTTACTATGGGTGGAATTGGTGGAGGGCCAGATCAGCTCCGGCAGGTTAAAGCACGCTGCTCCTTCCTCTGAAGGTCATTTGGGATGTGGTTGATCAGAGGGATGGCTTGCCATCGGGAGGGACCGTGCTTGCATGGGATCACCGAGTGGTCCTTATGTGGAGATAGCGGTTGCTACTTTTACTTGGAATAGGTTGGTTCTGGTTTTCCCTGTTGGGCTATGTTTGTTGTTTGTTGGAACTTACGGTTTCTCACTTTTACCTCAAAGTGTTTTTATTAATAAAAAATAATTTTCAGTCAGTCAGTCTTTAGTCAAAGTGAGAGTATGTTGGAATTTGTGTTCTAGAACCAACTATTTATACTTTGGATTACATGTATATTCAAAGAAGTGAATATTATTTTAAATATCTTATTACATATCATTCAAAGTTCTATGTGACTTTAATGTAATAATGTCGTGGAGTATCTATTGCATTAAAAGGGAATAGTATCTCCCTGTTATGATGAGAACCTTACAATGCCATGAAGATATTCTTAAACCTAGTTCTATTGTTAGATAACATTCTATGATAGGGAACATAGCATGTTGACCATCAGGTGTGAGTGCTCATAAATAGATGAGGCTTATTCTTATGAATTTCACACTTGGTAATCTCCATGATAGGAGATTAAGATAACATACCCACAAATAGAAATTCCACATGTTTATGTGTCATTTGATATTCCTATCTGCGAGCATGTATAATGGTCCTTAACTTTAAGATTATTATTAATGCATGTTATGAATCATGATATTAGATGTATTATCATAAACCATGATGATAAAATTTCATGAAAAAGTTGGGTATGTTGGGTGCATCATGAATGACGTGTTATTAATGAATAAGTTGAAGAAGGATTTTTATATTTCATATTAATGGAAGTTGATATCTCAAGCCTTTGAATGAAGTAGATTTTTTCATTAAATTACATGGTCATGGTGTAATGAAAAGTTTATTTGAGATAGTAAAATAAAGACATATAAAGAATATAGGTTGATGACATGGGTTTATAACATTCTTGATGAGATATTATGATAAAGAGATTATATTACACAACTATCACTTGTATGTGATTGTCAACATTGCAAAATTAACTTCTTTCTCTTAGGTTCCTTGACCTATTTCTATACATTAATCTTGGAATTTAGGAAAATGTGCTTAATTCCAATGATAAGTAAGCCTAGAGGGTCACACACTAAGTGTTTCCATTGATCTCGCTTAAATTATATTTAAATTTAGTTGCTATAATAAATATTATTCTCAAGACCAAGGAATAATTTTATTCAAGATTAATGATCACATAAATTAAATAAATATTTATTCATAAGGTAATTATTAAATTATTAAGATATATAATATTTATTTATTTATTTATTCAACAAATAAATATTTAATTTATTTGGGTATTCAATAAATGTTGAGGAGTGATAGAATACCAAGTTTGAGTTTGGTGAAAAATATTAATTTACAAGCTGGTAAAATAATATTTATGATTTCACCAATTAGAACACGTCGTGGAATAAAAATAATATTATTATTTAAATACATGGCATGAGGTCATACATAGGTTTAAAATTTTACTAAGGGTACTTGTGTAGTTAATTAAATTATAAACCCTAACCCTAGGTCTATAAATAGACCACTAATACATTCTAAGAGAGGTTAATCAAGAATCATTATGCACAAATGATTTCTCTCTAGAAACCTGCTCTTCCTTCTCACATCCTCTCAAGAATGAGAATATCAATATAATTTCTGTAAGACTGATAAAACATGATTCAATCAATACGAACAATGCAATATGATCAATTGGTTATGTTAACACCCGAAAATTCATTAGTATCGTTCAGAGATCATATGAGCACGTGTGGATCACCACTAGAGGGATTCTACACTTGGATTCTACAAGTGCCAAAAAATTATACTGAAAAGGGTTTTAGATGGTCAACATTAACTACAAAAAAATATCTCAAGGAAGAGGTAATATTTCTTATGATTTAATAAAATTAATTATAAATTTAACATGAAAATATCTTCTCTTGGTTTGGATGGATTTTTATTTGTCAATATTATTTGAAAAAATTTCATTGGTCATGAATTTTATGTCTTGCACAATATCTGAATGTTCTAATGAATCTAATAATTTTTTAGTTGGGATTGTCCCTAATAAGTTCTTTTTCTACACCAAGAACCTTAATTTCTTCCGACTCTGAGTGATTCTCATTTTCTCATGGATCATCTGAACTTTCTTCATCTTCACTTACACCATATTTGTCCCCATAAGTGATGAATTACCTATCTCCATTTGGCATAAGGGTTAACAATAGGATATTATATATATATATCCTCAAATGGTTCCATGATGATGGTGAAGTGATAACTATTGTTATAAGAAAACTCCACCAATGGTAGGTGGTCCTCCCAACACTGATCGAAGTCCAACAAACAGGTTCTCATCATGTACTCCAAAATATGGATGGTTCATTCTGTTTGGAAATATTTTTGGGGGTGGGACATTGGTCTAATCTGTAACTAGGTCTTTAAATACTTCTATAAACATCTCCACAACTATGACATAAATTGAGCATCATGGTTAGAGACAATCTCCAAGGGTACCCCATGAAGATAGATGAACTCCTACACATACAAGTGCCCCAAACTCTCTACCAAAATATGCTCCAAAATAACAAGAAAGTGTGTTTATTTGGTAATTCAATCAATAATCACTTGTATGACATCATGGACTCTCACTTTCCATGAAATCTCTATCAAAAAAATCCATCAATATGTCATCTCACTTCCACTCAAGGATCTCAAGAGAATGAGTCAAAACTGTATGAGCCTGATGCTCTACCTTCAACTATTGATAGGTGAGGCATCAAGAAACAAAATTGAAAATAATATACCTCATGAATACCCATAAAAATGACATCAAATTTCCTGATATATTTTATCCACTCTACCTCCAAGGGAAAGTTATGAAACTCCCTTAGCACCTCCTCACACAACAAGACTAGAAAAATTGTTTTTCCTTGGTAAAAGAGGACATACTAAACACCTTCAGAAAATAAATCCGGTGCATCTCATAATGATATATATTTGTGTATAATTATATAGTATATTTCTACCAACTGTTACACTCTCACACATTGAATAAGAATTGGATTCACTACCACTGACTGAATGTAAGGTGTCCCTCTCTCCTCCACCAGGTTCAACTATAACGAGGGAAATTTCTTTGATGCCACTTCTTCCAAGATAGAGTGGGATATCTTAATAAGATAATATTATACCATGTTTCCCTTCCCTAGATTATATACTATCTTGAAGTAATAGTACAATAGGAACTCCATCTAACATCTCTGTTTCAGGTTGAGGTCTTTCTGGGAATTGATGTACCTGAGACTCTGGTGGTCTGTGTAAACTAAAAAATACTCACCCAAAAGATAATTCCACCACATATTCAAGTATAAGACTACTAATTCTAACCTTAATTCATGGTTGCATATTTTTACTCATGGGGTTTCAACTTCCTATACTTGGAAGTAATAAAAACCTAACTTTACGTCAACTCACACCCAATCCCATCTCAAGAGGCATCACAGAACACCATGTACTCAATACCCTCCTATGGAAGTCTAGAAATATGGGAATTAATTAACCATTGTTCATCTCCTAAAAAGATTTCTGACACTGCTCGGTCTAGGCATATGGTTTACCTTTTTTATGTCAAGGTAGTTAAAGGGTATGTAATCTTATAAAATTCCACCAAAAACCTCAAATAGTACCCAAAAAAACTAAGAAAACTCCACACCATAGATACACTATTAGGTGGGTCCCAAACTAGTACTTCCTCTATTTGTTCAGATCCACAACTACACCATGTTCAGAGATGACATGCCCCAAAAGTAAACCTGACTAATCTAGAACTGACACTTCAGGAGATTACCATATAAATGGTTCTCCCAGAGTAAGTTCAAAACCATCCTCAAGTGATCTCAATGATCATCCTATAAAACATAGTAAATTATAATTTCATTGATAAAGATAACCATGAATTTATCCAAGAAATTTTGGAAGATCTGGTTCATAAGCATCGTGAAGACAATGAGGGAATTCTTTACACCATAGGGAATCACCTGAAACTCATAATGCTTGTAGTAAAACTAGAATTCTATTTTGAGGTCAGTATTTGAGAAATATCCCATGACTTTAAGTGATATGAGAAGGTCAACAGTCTTAGGAAATGGGTACCTTTTCTTGATCATCACTTGGTTTAAGCAATAATAATCAATTTATAGCTTCAAGTTATCATTATCCTTCTTAACAAACAATGCTAGAGTTGCCCTAGGGAACACATTGGGTCTGATAAAACCCTTCTCTTAAAGGTTATTATATTTTACCCTCAACTCTCAGATATCATCATGGGCCATCAAATATGCTACAAAAGATATCAGAGTGGTCTCAAGGTGTAATTCAATGCAGAAGTTGATCTCTTAGCATTAAGGTGGTCCCAAAACATCTTTAGGGAAAACATCCATGTACTCACTTCCACTAGAATCTATGTGTCTAAAGTGCCTAATATAGTAAGGGTCAAACTTGCTAATTGATATGAGATAGGTTTCATATTCCTACTCATTATTCCCACTTGTTTGGCTAATAGGTCCTTCTATCAATTGAAGAATAATCTCATCCCACCCACCTATAGATATCTAACTCTCATGTGGTGATAGTCTATATGAGAACGTACCACTAATAACCAGTCCATGCCTAATATGACATAATTTGGTTTCATCTCAATAACCAAGAGGTACCACATGAGACTCTCTCCACTGAACACTAACTTGTACTACCAAAAGATGTTCAAAATAGTTAAATCATTCCTTATAGTAACCTCTAGACATAACTGATGATCCAAAGGCTCTATGTGAATATCTAGCTTTCACACAAGAGATATGAAAATGAAATAATAACTCATTTTTGTGTTTATAAGTGTTGGAACTAAGGTGGAGAAGAAATATACCATACCTAGAATTATCTCATGAATAGCCTAATCATATCCCACTATGGCCTATAGCTTACCATGCCCTCTACCTCCGTCTCCATGATCCTACCATGGGTCACATGTTGGTGGTAGTGGAAGTGGTTCATAGTATCGTCCACCTACATGTCCACTTGTGACTCCTCTAACCCCTCTGTCATCACTACCTCCTTGAGGTCCACCTTGACCACCCCTAGGAGATCCTTGAATGTGACGTTGATTCTTCCATGAAGGTTCATTTTTTTTCTGAACACTATATATAGTGCTTTGGGCCAAAAACTCCCAATCCATGTGACCTCACCCATCACAAGCATAACATCTCCTATCTCTCGACTGATTGGATCCTCATATGAATCCCTATGTTGTTGATCCTTGAGACTGAATATGATTTTTGTGAAGACCTCCTATGTTAAGAAGTTGAAGTCTAATGCCTGACCACTGCATAAAATGACTCAGTTCTATGATTTTTATTTCCATGTCTGGTTATCCATCACTCCTCTATTAGGAACATCTTTATCACCAAGGCTTACTCTAACACTCTAACATAAGTGGGAATACATAGAGATACCAAAATAGAATGTATGTCCCTATGAATTACCTTCTCAAGATTCCATGGTCAGAAGTTTCTATATTATACCATATTGAGATAGCCATGTGTGAGTTTGGTGAACCGCATGTGTACTCTGTAACATTGAAATCACACTACTATAACTATAGAATCTAGTGAATCCACATAGATTAAAAGGTTGAAGGATAGTACTCATCGTATAACGAGTGCTAAAATCTAGTCCATGATATTATTGCCTCATCATGGTCCTGGGTAATAGACTCCACTAGTTCCTTTCTACTTTTTGAAGAAGACTAGTTGCAATCACAACTGTTTGATCAGTCGGGGTCTACATGAGTCATAATTCTCAAGCTATGGACTATATTCAATCATCCATTTCTCAAGGGTTCGGCTCACCATGAAACCTAAGTGGTCTCAACCACTAAAACTCATACAACGCACTCAGCCTGTGCACATCATAATCTTGGATCATTGAAGCAATTGACCACTTGACCTAAAGATAAACATTATCCTGAATTTTTGGGGGTGGGTCCATGCACCACTCGATTGGTGGAAACACCGGTCACTTCTTTCATGAAGGTAAAACCACATCAACAAGACCTTGCACTGAAGCCTCGTCGCTCGGTTAGTAATCATTATGAATCTATCTTCGTATCCAATTTATCTTACATCATGGAAACACCCTACAATTTAACAAGACGTACTATGTTTAGGTGAGCATATCTAGAGAGTTGATTCAAAATGACATAAAATTAAATAACCTATTACTATATGATATATGTACCATTAGTTTTACAATAACCAATGTCTCATTATGTTGAGTAGAAAAATATGTGGTCAGAGTCTTGATATATAGATATGTAAACTATCACACCATCACCAGGTTCCCTAACCTTAAATCATAAATAGATACACCATAAGATTATTTTCCTAATTCCTAATCCAAATCCTCGCAACACATATATGTTCAAATAGTATCCCTAGAATGGACCACTCTAATAACACTCTATCATGACCCAACCCTATAGGGGCCCACTTGGGCTGGTAGTAATCCAAGAAAAACGCCTTAATCCCACATCTAATAGGTCAGGGGATAAATACTTATTTCAAGTAGGTTTATCACAAATTTGGGAGACCATGGCCTAAATAATCTGTACAAACGCACACCTACAAGTATATAATAGTCATGCATGATAAATAAAACTATATAAACCCAAGATAAAACATATGTAATAACCTCTAGAAGAACTATATTTCAACAAATAAATATATCCAAGGTATGTAAGGAAAAAATACACACTCGACCAGAAATAAAGGGTGCCAAAACCTAAAAAATAAGAAGCAGGTAGAACCCTGTTTCTGAACACTAATAATGACCACCGCCTTTGATCACCATCACTAAGTACTGCTAATCTCCACCAACACTAGGTCTATCAAGGTCACCCTATAATTGTATGTCATATGCATAAGACATGACATGTGCTAGAAATTCCCATATAGAGGTGAGTATATACATACCCAATAGAATTCCCCAAAAATCAAAGAGGGAAGAAATATAAATAAACAGTTAGCCCAACCCATATAAAGGGAGAAGAAACCTAACAAATAGATATGCTCATAGAAAAAACCAAACAAAGAGAGATAGAGAGAGAAGAAGCTCTTGATATTCATAGTCAGTTAGGGATGATGATTTTTTATATGGATTAAAGTGTTAGTGTTTCCATGATGCCAGTATCCCAATGTAAACCTCACCAAATACAGGGGACATATTCCTCACCAATGGAATGTCAGGACTGAGAGGGTTCTAACCCTAAGAGGGTGGAGGACCCACACCTCATTTACACTTGACGATGAGGGGGTTTCAGTCCATAGATAAAATAACCATTCAATGGGGTGAGTGTGGGGGTCCAATCATAACTATATAGAAAATGGGGGACCCACACCCTGACGTACACTTATTTTCAAGGGGGTTCCAACCTCAATGTTTCTTTAGAGAACACACTTGAGTCTCAACATCATCCAACCATGCTATAATAAGTAAACCACTTGTTCCACCTCATGTAGAATATCTGATATTAAAACAAATGTAACAATAGAATTCTACATGGAATTTTACCAAGGAAGGACTACCCATGAGTTTGATTCAGATTCCCAAAGAAGGAGTTATGAGAGGTACAATATTGGAGGAAAAGTACACAATGTTTCTCTTGGTGTACACGAGGTGTACTCCCAAGTCATAGCTTGACCGTTCCCCACTTCCCAACATGGAATGTGAAAATACATATACACAGTTTGTTTCCTAGGGAATACAATGTGTGAGACCACCCAAGGTCCCAGGAATGTACTCCCTATATATGACTCAACTGGCTAGGTTGGGCCACATGATGTATAGACTCTCCACATGGCCATGTCATATTTAACTTAGCTAGAAACCTTAGTTGTCATAGAAAGTAGACTAAACGACATGTTTTCTTCTAGAACACATGATGTATAGTCAATAATTTCTAAGACAGTAAAGTCTTCTTCCCCAAACCTTCATGTGTCCACCAAAAATCTCACTTGCATCCGTTGAATCCACCATCGATCTCACCTGAGGAATCTCTAGAAGCATTGACCATGGATCTTCCATCATCAGTATACTCCCTGAAATCCTTGATGGAGATAAAAAAGTTAATAGGTCACTTTTAAAAACATAAAAGGCTTAATTTTATGATGCTCATATGGGAGAAGATGAATCAGTGGGTGATTTCTTCATTTAAATGAACAAAATTGTATACCCAACTTGAATCCATGGATAAATTATTGAATATTACATGGTGGTGAGGAATTTGATAATTATTCCCCCATATAATTTTGATAAAAAGGGATAATACTTTGAGGATTAAGACATGGTTGAGTAGACCATCAATACACTCAAAAATGACTTGATTTTATATGAGATGATAAGAGGGACAGACATAAAGAGAAAAGGAAAATATGTGACAGTGATAGTTTTCAAAGCTTTAAAAGGATCTACACATAATAAGTTTAAGTGGTCTCATGAGAAAGAAACCAAATATGAAGATGCTTCCAAAGGTTTTGATGATTTTATATCATTATTTTTAAAAGGAATACAATGAAGAAAACATAAATATAATGGTAAACATACTTTTCAGTCTTTCAATCATGAGAGGATTAGAAACATTTCAGTTATTTTCCCTAATAGAATTAATTAGGCTGAAAGTGATGATCAATCTCAAATATCATCAAGAATGGCGGAAAGTATACACATGGAGGAAAGTTGTATAAATTAAAATAAATGGTCAGCATATCAAGTAAAAGTAATTCCCCTCAAAAAAAGATTCAATGTCTTGTTATGAGGAAAGTGAAAAAGAACAAGTATACAAAGAAATCAAAAGGAAAACAAATTTCATAGAAAAATCAATCCAGGTTAAAAATCTTTCAACTGGTGGATAAAGGGGAAGTAGTGAAGAAGAAATTATTGATAAGGGGACACCAAAGTAATTAAAACTATGTAGAGAAATTTTGACTAGTCATAAGAAAATCAAAAATATTGATAATGAAATTAGGATTTGAAGAATGAAAATGCTTCATTGAGAAAATATATCGATGAATCAAAATCTAATGAAACATGTGAGATGAAAGTGGAATTGACATAGAAGATAGGAGATCTAAATACCATCATTGAAGGTAGGTATAATATGCTTGATATTTCTATATAAATACTCATTTCCAAGAATGGGGAAGTATAATCACTTGAGGAAAAGCTAGTGGAAGATGAAAATTCTTTAAGAAAACACATTTATTTGGAGTTAAAATATTCTATGAATGATGTTGGTGAATGCTCCAAAACTACAAAAAAATGTTTTCAATTCTACCATGCATCGTAGAGGCTATCCAATTGTACCATGAAACATTATATTGGACACTTGGGCTTGCAATATGAATTGTGGAAGTGGTGACGAAGGACAAAATGTGATCACCAAACCCATGAAAGAGAATAAACCCACTACTATATCAATAATTGGAATACATAAAAAGCCTATATCAAGGAGGAGTAGATCTTAAAGTGAGAAAAAATTATATTATGTTGAGGTAATCTATAAGGAATAATATGAATATTTCTTTATCAAATGGGTTTGAAATATTGTAGATTTCTAATCTAAATTTAAATAAGAGTGGTCATTAGCATGAATAATTTTGGTTTATACCCTACATCTATA
The DNA here is from genome assembly GCA_963277665.1 of Viscum album. Lineage (NCBI taxonomy): Eukaryota > Viridiplantae > Streptophyta > Magnoliopsida > Santalales > Viscaceae > Viscum > Viscum album. The sequence continues at coordinate 880,052,183 of OY728163.1, forward strand.
ATTCAAAGGATACTAAAGAATCTTGTGCATGATAGTTAAGAAATAACCAAAGAGGAAGAGAAATTGATTCCTACTAGGGATATAAACAAAAAAAATTGTTGAGTAAAAAACATACAATAATTTTGTGAAATATTCCACACAAATAAAGAGATGATTTTATTATGGATGAAAATGAAACATCATGGACCATTTTATGTGTTGTGCCCATGTGCAGTTTCATTTTTTGTCTATTGGAAAGGATATCATGATGACGAAAAGGATTTCAATATGTGTTGAAGCTAGGGAATTGGACATCATTCTTGATAAATCATCCATGTAAATCCATAAGATGTTTGAGGTGCTTCTATGAATAAAGACAATGGTTTTTGAGGTTTCTAGCTTGAATAACCTATTTGGAGAAGTCCAAGGCTAAGTGGAATTACTTATTATGATTATTTATAATCTGGAATTAATGTCCATGACCTGTGTTAATGTAGATAACACTGTGTTTAAAACAAGAAAATGAGATACGTGAGGCATGTTATTGCATATAACACGCTATTTACAACGCGAAGATGAGATATGTGAGGACATATAAAAAATAATATATTTTTTCATGAAGAATTATTTTAAGATTAAAGAAGAAGGTTTAAGATGAAGGTTTCACACCATTTGTATTATTTAAAAACAAAGAGGTTAGACATACTTAGTTATTTCACTAAGTATTTTGGATTTGATTTTTCCAAAAATTGGACCTGGGAAAGCCATGGTACCCAGGTGTAGCCACTACCTAGTTGAGAATGAGGGGCAACTATATCCAAACCATTTATGGCATTAGTGGTACCGAGATTGAGAATATTAGAGTCAATCATATGCTTAAGAAGGCAAGTGGACACATGGCACGTGCATAGGACAAGCAGGGTGCATGCATAGGGGTGAAGAGGTGTTTGTGGGTCAGCATGGGGAGGCGATACCCGTTGAGGTAGTTGTGTATGAGTGTGCTAGGAGAAAACCCCAATGCTATGGTCAAGCAGTTTATGAGGTGTACAGTAATATTAAGTGGTGCCAATATAAGGGGAACTACGATGGGGGACAAGAACATTATGTGACATTGTTCCTCCACTTTAATGAGATATGGAAGGAATGATGAGGCATTGTGTGTCCTATCTTCTTTCATCAGCCATCAAGGTTTTTTCACACTACACGGTCAATGTATCGATAACATGGATGAGCTTCTACCTACCGTATGTGTAGCTTCAAACCAACCACACAAAGGGTATCCAAGCTATCACATAGACAAATCCGCACCAACTACATGAAAAAATTTGAACCAACCGCAAGCCCAACTTAGAAGCAATCACATGAAATTTGATGCCATAATCAATTTACTAACTGCATGAAGAAGTTGTTAGCTACCACAAAAACAATACAAAGCTATCACAAGAACACTAAGTGATCTCATGGTTGATAGAGCAATAGCGCAATGAACTCAAGCGACTTGGAAGGTATTGTGCATTTAAAGAATAGATTCAATGTGGTTAGGTTGAATGTGTTCCGTATACAACAAGTTAATTTGTCGCAATAATAGAGAATCAATGCCATTTTTAAAACTCCAAGCTAAAACAAGTATTGATAGTGTTGATAGACTGATTACAGATGAGGTGAGAATCTGCAAGATCAAAGAACCTAATGAGATTTAGTTGACGAGGATGCATTTGAAACACCAATACCAACATGTTATTACACTTGCATGTTTGTAAATATAATGAAAAAAAGAAATATAACGAGTTTAGGTAACATGTTGGGCTCATAAATTCCCACCAGAAATCCCCTGCACAAGTTTCCACTGGAAACCCTTGGTGGAAATTCCCACTAAAAATTGCTAGTGTAAATTACCACTAAAAACTACCAATGATAGTTTAGAGGAAATTCCTAATAGGGATACACACTGGGAATTTACAATTGAATTTGATTCCCATTTGAAATTCACACTAGAAATTGAAAATCACACTAGATATCAATTGAAATTCTCTGTGGAAATGGGGACATTGGAAATTACTGGTGGTTGTATCACATTATAAATTTTCAGGAAATCAATTTGAAATTACTAGTGTTAATTTTCATTGGAAATGTGAAATGAGAATTTTTAATGTAAATTGCTAGTTGAAATTCATATTGGAAGTTTCCATTGCAAATTTGCACTAGACATTATCAGTGAAAATTAGCACCAAAAATTGCCAATGGAAATTCACACTACAAATCAATTGAAAATTCCTTGTGGAAATTACCCCTTGAAATGACCATGGGAAATTCCCAATGGTTGGATCACATTGGAAATTTCCAGTTAAAATTCACAGTGGAAATGAATCGGAAATTCCTGATGCGAATTCAAATTGGAAATTACTAGTAAAAATTAAAATCAGAAATTACAAGTGAAAATTCTCATACTAGAAATTATTGGAAAATAAGGAAAACTTCCACTAGATATTATTATTTGAACTTCCCATTGGAAAACAATTGAAAATTTCCACCTTGAATAAATTGAAACTTCCAACTGAAATTTGCGAGATAAAATTTTCACTATGAATCAATTGAAAAATAATAGTTGAAATTCCCAATAGAAATTTCTAGTTGATATTCTCACTTCCTAGTTGTAAAAAAAATGGGGAAAATTTCATGAAGAAATTACTACTTTGAAATAATTAAAAATTACTAATGAAAATTCACAATAAAAAGTCTAAATGGAAATTCAATTGAAAACCTACAATATAACTATTTAGTTGGATGATGTCATTTATGTTAAGATTATAAACTCACTCATAAAGGAACCAATTGTTGCAAACTTTCACCCCAAATGCCCACTGAAAATATTAAACATGTTATTTCTCAATCAAATCTATAAACATCTTAATACAAGTTTTAAGAACTAAAACCACTGGAAAAAAAATCCACATCCTACTCATGTATCCTTTCTCTCTCATATCAGGAATAATTCTACATCAAACAATGATTTTACTGCCAAATTCAAGTTCTTGCAAGGATGTCACACAAGTATCATGTTGATGCTTGACATTTTGCAGTCCATTAGTCATAAAATAAAATCTCTCTCTCCTTTCATTTATTTTTTATCACCATGTTATTTTTTAACTAGTACCTGACCCATGAATTTGCATAGAATAATCAATTAATTAAAAAACAAAATGTACTTTAAGTGTTTTATAAAATACGCAATAATGAAAAATAAGTTCATAAATGATTGCACTAATATAAATTTAGTTACATTCTATATAAATTTATATAGGAATGCGCTTATTTTGAATATACAATATAGAATACTCATATAGAAATAAGCATAGATAAATATACTTATTTTATATATTGATTACCCATATACATCACTAAATGAAAATTTAACTAATGAATACCTAAATAAACATATTTTCTTATACAATTAGTCATATATGAACTATTTTTGTAAATTTTAAATATAGTTAACTATTGTGAAAATTTAACACATTTATATGTGCTTCTGGAGAAAAATAAAAAAGGTCATTGTGATAGATTTTATAGATTAAACATCCAAAAATATAAAACGTCACTCATAAAAGGGTTATTCAGTAGAAAAATCATCCCTTGATGAGCGTATGAGTTGTGGGGTTGACTGCATAACAGATTTGACTGTGGGGTCTGAAGATATTTCCCACAGCTGCAGTCCAACAAAAGCAATGCACTAAAACACTGCACTAATTGCAGTGACGTGCTGATGTGGTTGATCTTCTACCTGAAAACATCAAAATGGAATTGCTGCAATAAAGTTCTGCTTCATGATTTATAAATTGGAAAAGAATAGGATATGTAAATATGTTAAAACAGATTCAAATTATATATCAAAACAACATAGAATAGGATATATAATCTAATTCATTTAGCATAGAAATAATCGATTAGTACCTTATTGCAGGCATGCTAATATTTCAACGCAGTGAAAAGTATTGTAAATATAGAGAAAGTATTGTTCACACATTTCAGCCATATATACAAACACGAGTAATGAAACATTACCAAAATTCATTAATAAAGGCCAAATTGTGACCAACCAATCTTAATGGACACACTCCCCCTCTAAGTTTCTAGCCCATTCAGTTTGGTACCATGAAAACCATAAAATGAGAAGCCATAGATTCATCCAGGATTAATGTAAGAAATAAATTGTAATAGAAACATCATATAAAGTAACACTATATTTGAAAATCATATACAGTAGGTTTCATGGGTCTATTTGTAATAGAAACATCATATAAATTAATGGTATAATCCATTATTCTAGAATCAATATTCATGAAGGATAACATTAACATTATAAGGGAAACTAATCAAAAAGGAGAACGAAAGAGGAACTAAATACTGTCTTAATACACAGCAGGCTGCATGGGTCAATTTGGATTGGTAATACTAAATTAAAAAATCTGGTGTAGTCCATGACAAGGTTAACAGACATTTCTTTATGTATGTCATCTAATATTATTGAAATTAAAAAAGATAATGAATGATCATAACCTCACTGGTAGTCTCAATCTAGCTTTTCAAATTTCATCTTTTTTGTAAATTAGGAAGATGCTATATGAACATGAGCTTCGTCCTTTTGTGTGCTCAAGCAATCTTATTTTGTTTCATCACTCCTTCTTTTGGGTCGCCTACTTGTTCAAAGTCATATAGTAAACTCTTCTACATATATATTGTGAATTACCATTATAGAACTGTCATAATGAATCTATGTACATTAAATGTTTTATCTTTCAAAATAAGATAACATAGATGGTAAATTCAATGAAGTTATATCAACATAAAATTATATTAGACATTATAAATTTGTGCTGAAGTTAGAGGACTTGAAGGAGAGATGTCAACTATATCAGGCCTTTGATCTCCGATGCTTGATTCATGGTCTGTAGTCTATAAGACAATATTGAATGAAATTAGTAAGTCATTATTTTATTTTATAGTTTAGTTAAAGATTGCATAAACATAATGTCTAAAATAATTGTATTGGACTATTTATATAAATAAAATTTGAAACCGGAACTCATTTTCTTGTGCAAGACTGTCGTAAGCTTTTAGCTTGTGCACATCATCTATAACAAAAAGTACCTTGAATGCATTTTGTTCGCAGCGTCGATGTCGGTTTTAGATGTTGTAATCTGAAATGTCAATAGTCATGAGCATCTTTTTACATTTGAATACATTCAGCTCGGTTGGAAAACCAAATTCATCATTTTCATGCATTAGATAAACTTCTTTGAACTAATGTAGATAGATGTTGATAAATAAAAAATGCAATTATTAAAAACTTACATGAATAAGATTATTTCTTAGCTCAGATACTGACTTTGGTACAAATTGCATCACTTGTTTCTCAAATAAGACAATAGACATACATCTAGTAGCATCAATGACCAGCATCTATAATCGGTATCTATAATAATATGTCATATATTTAGCTTAAATTTTGTGAAGTAACATGTATTTTATGAGGACAGTGAGTTATATTTTCTGAAATTGTCATAAACTGGATTAATGGTACTCTAAAAGTGGTAAAAAAATAAAAAAAAATACTTAATGGAACATTCTTCCATTTTCATAATTGTTAACTATGAATCTTACCTTGGTAAAGTTAACATTGGACTAACAATAAAATTTGGGTAGTTTTCCTTTTCATTGAAGGAGTCTACCTTCTTTCTGCATGAATGGAATGAATCATAATACCAGTTATAATGACTTTTTATTTTACTAACTCTGACTGAGATGGTACATTTTGTTACCTACAAAATAATAACAATGAACCACCAGTTAAAATATTACAGACATTTTCAAAGATATGTATTGAGAAACTATTTCACTGCTATTGTAATTATCATGCGTTACCTCAGTACAGGTTGTAATCTGTACAATGTTTCTCCTATTTATCAAAGAAGGTCGGTTGCTTAGAGAGGAGAAACTAGCACCGCAACTTTTTTACATTTCTTTGTTCGTACTCTTTTATTAGATTTTTAAGAAAAATGTAAATTATTTACAATGAATCTGGTAAGAAAAATATGTTTGAATGTAGAGTATTGTAACAATACTTCAATGTCATGAAGACATTTTCAGTAATATAAATACAGAGAAGAGTAATATTTAGGCATGTTTAACTGGAAACCTCAAGTGACTAAGCAAACTTTAAAGTTAGAATTCAGAATTTGCCAAAGGGAAATAGTTTGATTACCCGTCTTCAAGGGATCGCACGATAGGCAAATCTGGATTCAGCATAATTTTGGTTTCATTGAAACAAGTGCTAATTATATTTACTTCTAAATGTCATAAAAAAAATATTGAGAATTGTAATACATAGTATTATTAACAAAGTAATACAGTATTCTATTGTAAGTGTTTAATGGGAAAACATACTAGACAGTCCTTTTGCACAGACAAGTTGAAGAACTAAAACTTTACTTGTTGTTTCGTCTACCAATAGTGTACTGAGATGGCCTGCATATTCACCCCAAAGTGTACAGTTCATGGTTTCTCCACTCTAAGTAATACATATGAATTTTAATTTATAAGTATGTTTTATTATTGATAATATCATTTTATTTGTAATCTTTATAAAACAGAACCTGGAATCCCTCAATGTAATCTGCATTCTTTTGTTTGCATTTTCTCAAACCTGCGGAGCTTGATAATGAAGAACAATGCCTACAACATTTGTATCATGGAGAGAAAACTAATTATAAGAAACAACATATAGGGCATAGTCAAATTACTCTTAAACAAAGGATTCATGAACTTGGTATTTTTATATATACTATTTAACACATTTTCTTTTAGTGGCAACTTAACTATTTGATTTATTATAGACATACTTACAGATTTAATGTCATTTACTTTTGAATATTGCTAACAATTTGTAAGTGGTATAAAGGGAAAACATAGTTAGTAGATGTAAAAGTAAATATATAATGACAATGGAACACTGTCATGTTGTTTTCATTTGTTATGAATGGTAAAGGAATACCTATAAGGAAATATTCTAGAACTTTTCCATCTTTGATATCTTTGAAGGGAGTAAAATGGAATGAAAATAGGGGCAAAGGTGCACACAAAGTCTGAAATGGGTACTCCAATTTAACAATAATCTGCACTTGTGACGGCTCGCTAAATAATTCCCTTTATTCTCACTGATTTGAAAATTCTGTATAATATAATAGACGCCTTCATGAAGCAAAGAATTGTTCTTTGAAATGAGTTGACGGCCTGTGATTGTTGCTTGAATTTTTTTTTCCTACAAAATACGGTGTTAGTCATTATAGTAGAATCAATAATTAAATATAAGTTGATAAACAATGATACTATAGACAACAATTTATTAACTAAGTTAATAAATATTATACAGCATCAGCAACTCACATCATAGTTCAATAATGGATGCAACAATGTTTTGGAAGCAATAGTTATGTCGAATATTTAAAAATTGTAAATGAAAACCAACTTACAGTTGCATATGAAAGAAGTAGATCGAGGACTACTATGTCATTTGTAAATTTTGAAGCTCTTGTTTTCCACAACCGTATAATACGCACTTGAATTTTCAAAGCCTCATCATCATCAATAGACATTTTTTGCAACTCAGTAAAAGAACGTTCCATTTCAACTTGGTTGTAGTGGATTAGAATGAAAAATTTAAATATGCATAAAAGATATTTGATTGATAGCAAGGAAGAAATGAGTAAATGAAAATGAAGGTGTAATATGAAAAGAGAATCTTTATCCACAAGAAAACACAAAGTATACCTATTTCATGTTTTGGAAAATTTCATTATATACAATATTCATTGTACAACTCTTAGGTATGTTCTCACTATCGTATATCAATATTTTTAAGCTATTTTTGTTCATAACCCTAGACACTGCTATATAAAGTTGACCATGACAAAAGACAGGCTGGCGAAGTATAATCCCAACATATGATAAATATTGTCCCTTGATTTTATTAATAGTCATTGCAAATGACACAGTTAAAGGATATTGTCTTCTCTGAATCTTGAAAGGCCATTTTGAGTCTGAGTGTGTCATATTAATCCTTGGTATGAAATCCTTATGTCCTGAATGAGTGCCTGTTAGGATATGTACTCCAATACAATGATTTCCTAGAAACGTGACGACCAAACGGGTTCCATTGCAAAGTCCAAAAGATTGGTCAACATTTCTTAGCAACATAACAGGTATCCCCACTTTTAAGATTAATTTATGATTTGGCAGTCCGGAGATATTAATTCCATTTAAAATTTCTAGTGTGTATATATTTTATGGGGTATCAATATCCAAACCTTCTTTACAACCCAAATCTGAACTCAAATAAACCTTCTCTTCTCTAGCGATCAAAGAGATCATGTAGTCGTTTACTTCTTGCATAGATTGACGCATCGGTGCTAGAACAGCCCGTGCTTTTAAGTAATCTGGGTCTGTGTAGTTTGATGTCAAAGAGGGGTATGTATGTTGAACAATAGCATCCAAAGGATTCTCAAAACTGCTGATTAAATACTCATTTGGAATATAAATATCGGCCTCACCGTCATTTGGTCCACCAAGTGTTCCATCTTCTATACTAAGAACCCAATTTTCAAAGGAATTTACTTTATGAGAATCAGTAATTGTATCTGAAGACTGTAGTCTCATGCTCTTTGTCAACGTAAGAACGGTACAATGCCTCCAAAGATATAAAGACTTGATACTTGCAAAGATGATGTCAGCTATGGTACTATGTTGTACTACAGGCAATATTTGGCGAAAGTCGCCACCAAGGACAACAGTTTTACCACCAAAGGGCAATTCAGCACTATTTGTTGAATTTGATGACAAAATATCCCTTAAGGTGCGATCAAGAGCCTCAAAGCAGTATCTGTGAACCATCAGTGCTTCATCCCAAATAATTAATTTTGTTTGTTGTATAAGTTTCGCCAACAGACTTCCTTGTTGTATGTTGCAAGTAGAATACTCATTAACGACTACCGGGATACAAAATTGTGAATGTGCTATTCTCCCACCTGGTAATAGTAGTGATGTTATCCCACTTGAAGCAACTGCTAGTACAATGTTCCCTTCAAAATGCAATTTTGAGCCTAAGGCGCGCCATAAGAATGTTTTTCCAGTTCCTCCAAAACCGTGAACAAAAAATAGCCCACCTATCGCTGTGTCAGATGCCTCAAGAATTTTGGTGAAAACATCATGGACCATTTTATGTGAAGTGCCCATGTGTAGTTTCATTTTTTGTCTATTGGAAAGGATATCATGATGATGAAAAAGCTTTCAATATGTGTTGAAGCTAGGGAATTGGACATCATGCTTGATAAATCGTCCATGTAAATCCATAAGATGTTTGAGGTGCTTCCGTGAATAAAGACAACGGTTTTTGAGGTTGCTAGCTTGAAGAACCTATTTGGAGAAGTCCAAGGCTAAGTTGAATTACTTATTATGATTATTTATAATTTGGACTTAATGTCCATGAACTGTGTTAATGCAGATAACACTATGTTTACAATAAGAAAATGCGATACGTGAGGCATGTTATTGCATATAACACACTATTTACAACGTGAAGATGAGATATGTGAGGCCATATAAAAAATAATATATTTTTTCATGAAGAATTATTTGAAGATTAAAGAAGAAGATTTAAGATGAAGGTTTCCCACAATTTGTATTATTTAAAAACAAAAAGATTGGACATACTTAGTTATTTTACTAAGTATTTTGGATTTGAGTTTGCCAAAAATTGAACCTGGGCAAGCCATGGGACCCAGGTGTAGCCACTACATAGTTGAGAATGAGGGCCAACTATAGCCAGCCCATTTATGGCATTAGTGGTACCGAGCTTGAGCATATTAGAGTCAAGCATGTGCTTAGGCAAGCAAGTGGACACATGGCAAGTGCACAGGACAAGTAGGGTGCATGCATAAGGGTGAACGGGTGTTTGTGGGTCAACACGGGGAGGTGATACCCGTTGAGGCAGTTGTGTGTGAGTGTGCTGGGAGCAAACCCCGATGTTATGGTCAAGCGGTTGATGAGGTTTCCAGTAATATTAAGTGGTGCCAACATAAGGGGAACTATGATGTGAGACAAGCACATTATGCGACATTGTTCCTCCACTTTAATGAGATGTGGAAAGAATGATGAGGCATTGTGTGTCCCGTCTTCTTTCATCATCCATCAAGGGTTTTGCGCACTACACAGTCAATGTATCGATCACATGAATGAGCTTCGACCTACCGTATGTGAAGCTTCAAACCAACCACACAAAGGGTATCCAAGCTATCACACATACAAATCTGCACCAACTACATGAACAAATTTGAACCAACCACAAGCCCATCTTTGAAGTGATCACATGAAGTGTGATACCATAATCGATGTACTAACCGCATGAAGAAGGTGTGAGCTACCACACAAACAATACGAAGCTATCGCAATAACACTGAGTGATCGCATGTTCTATAGAGCAATAGCGCGATGAACTCAAGCGACTATAAGAGAAATTGGAAGGTATTGTGCATTTAAAGAATGGCTACAAGGTGGTTAGATTGAATGTTTGCAATATACAACAAGTGAAGTTGTTGCAAGAATAGAGCATCAATGGCATGTTTCGAACTCCAAGCTACAAGTATTGACACTATTGATAGACTGACTGCAAATGAGGTGAAAATCTGCAAGATCAAAGAACCTAATGAGCTTTAGTTGATGAGTATGTGTTCAAAACACCAATACCTACATGTTGTTACACTTGCATGTTTGTAAATACAATGGAGAAAAGAAATATAAGAGTTGGGGTAACATGTTGAGCTCAAAAATTCCCACCGGAAAGCTCCCGCACAAATTTCCACTAGAAACCCTTGGTGGAAATTCCCACAGAAAATTGCTAGTGGGAATTCCCACTGAAAACTACCAATGACAGTTTAGAAAAAATTCCTACTAGGGATACACACTGGGAATTTCCAATTGAATTCGATTCCCATTTGAAATTCACACCGAAAATTGACAATCACACTAGAAATCAATTGGAAATTCTCAATGGAAATGGGGACCTTGGAAATTACCAGTGGTTGTATCACACTGCAAATTGTCAGGAAATCAATTTGAAATTCCTAGTGTTAATTTTCATTGGCAATGTGCACTAATTTTCAATGGAAATTGCTAGTTGAAATTCATATTGGAAGTTTCCATTGCAAATATGCACTGAACATTGTTAGTGCAAATTAGCACTGGAAATTGCCAGTGGAAATTCACATTGCAAATCAATTGCAGATTCTCTGTGGAAATTCCCCCTTGAAATGCCCAGGGGAAATTCCCAATGGTTGGATCACATTGGAATTTTCCAGTTAAAATTCACAGTGGAAATGAATTGGAAGTTCCCGATGTGAAATCAAATTGGAAATTACTAGTGCAAATTCAAACCGGAAATTACAAGTGAAAATTCTCATACTTGCAATTATTGGAAAATAAGGAAAACTTCCACTTGAGATTGTTAGTTGAACTTCCCATCGGAAAACAATTGACAATTTCCACTTTGAATAAATTGGGAATTCCAATTGAAATTTGTGAGATAAAATTTCCACTATGAATCAATTGCAAATTAATAGTTGAAATTCCAAATAAAAATTTCCAGTTGATATTCTCACTTCCTAGTTGTAAAACAAATGGGGAAAATTTCATGAAGAAATTCCTACTTTGAAACAATCGAAAATTACTAATGAAAATTCACAATAGAAAGTCTAAATGGAAATTCAATTGAAAACCTACAATATAACTCTTTGGTGGGACGATGTCATTTATGTTAAGATTATAAACTCACTCATAAATGAACCAATTGTTGCAAACTTTCACCCCAAACGCCCACTGAAAATATTTAACATGTTATTTCTCAATCAAATCTATAAACATCTTAATACAAGTTTTAAGAACTAAAACTACTAAAAAGAAATCCACATCCTACTCATGTATTCTTTCTCTCTCGTATCTTCTACATCAAACAATGAGGTTAGTGCCAAATTCAAGTTCTTGCAGGGATGTCACTCAAGTATCACGTTGATGCTTGACATTTCGTGGTCCGTTAGTCAGAAAATAAAATCTCTTTCTCCTTTCATTTAATTTTTATCACCATATTATTTTTTAATTTTTGAGAACCAGATGCACTAGGGTAGGTGAAATTCATCGAAAGAAACAACCCGATATTAATCCCATTTAGAGGTAAAAAAATCCCCATTTCTAGATGGGAGGATTTCGGACCAGTGACCGTCGGTCCAACGGGTTGAAGGCACCCGCTGACCATTAAGGAAACTTCTGAACCCAACATTCCATGACAACCCACCCCCTTCTAGACGTAAAAGGGGCGTTCTCCGGTGCACCCTCCACGCACATCCTAATCCTCCGCTATATATCAATACGAATGGTCTCAACACTCCAATCACCAACTGCTCCTATTCCTCACCTCTCCCTGTCCTCTCCACGATACTCGGACAATGACTCCCGCCCTACTTTCCAAAAACCCCTCGCCGGACCCCCTCGATTCCGAGGAGTTTGATGAAACAGAGGACGCTCTGTCCCTTTGCGATCTCCCCATTTACGGCGCCGCCGCCGACGATGATGACAGTTTTGTTTCGCCGTCTTCCAACCACGACCTCTTCCAGTTCAGCAGCGGGGAGGTGTCCTCCAACTCCGGCAACACTTTTCCGGCCGTCAACGTTGTTTTCTGCGGCAAGGACATCGCCCGAACAGAGCCTTCCCCTCGGATCGAGGAACCCGGGAAAGCATCCAAAAAGACGAGGCGGATTCCGGCGAAATCCCGGCCGGGAACGGGAGATTCGCTGCCGCGAAACCATGGGAAGGAGTCGAAATCTTCAGCCTTCCGATCCGACTCGGGGAAGTGTCTCCCAACGCTGGAACGGTCGTGGACCAAGACCCGCCGCCAACGCTCGCCTTTGATCGGAACCGCGAAGGTCGAGGGGGAGATGAGCATCGGCGACATCAGACGCCGGCAGGGGCGGCTCCGAGGTCCGGTGTCAGTGAGGCGTTTGATCGAGGAGGAGGAGAAGGTGAGCGTCTTCGGGCGAAACAGGGGGAACGGGGTCTTGGGGGTGCTGGCCAGAGCCCTCGGCTGCTGGAACTTTCATCCCAACGCCGCCGTGAAAACGACGATGAGTTACGTCTCGCCCGTCTGAACACGGCGGCGCGTGGGGCAGACGGTCGTTACACACGGACCTCGCACATGATTGATGATGATTTACGTATTCATATTTACGTACTTTTTCTAAAATTAGATAATTTAAAATTTTCTAAGTTGAAATTTAAACTAGTTGATAAAATAAAAAATCAAAATCAAAATCAAAAGTGAAAGGTGTAACACACAACCACAAAACTTACGCCGCATACTTCACACATAAACACAAACCAGATAATTAACATGTTCGATTTGATTCGATTGTTCATGTTGGGCATGACATGTGTCTGGATCAACACCTAGAATCCTTCTTAAGTCATACAGAACATCAATCATCTCACCAACTGAAAGTTCTTTCTTCGACTCTTTCATCTCTATCAATTTTTTGATGACACGTTGGATCCGCTCTTTGACAACAAAAATGTCTTCTTTATGTCCCTTCCATGTCTTGGGTTCTTCAAGAATCATGTGTGCTTCCACCACAAAATCGGCCAGACGTGTCATTTCTACATTCTACATGTCTCTTGAGTTGGTAGAGGTTAGCACATTGTCTCCTCCAAAGAACATACAACATTTGTTCATCGATTATGACTCAATTAGATAAACACTCCATGCGATCTGGATACATTCATAATGACTTCTATTCAAACTGAACTCCAGCCAATCTTTATCACTAAACTTTGATTCCTCAAATACTTTCTGGACAGGTCCTTTAGTCCAGTATCCTGGGTATAGGTTCCACAATACGACCAATGTAATATGATAGGTTCGTTGTATGCGACCCATCATAGAAAACTTGAATATGCATTGTTTATAACCATATTCACCATATGTGGTACCCAATTGAATGTGGAATCTATCTTCTGAAATCTCAAGAATCATACTACTCCCATTTTGAAAGCTTCTTGGCATTTGATGAACTCTTCTGGCTTTAATGTTGTGTCTGGTATATAGGCTTTGGAATTCCTGTTCCTGATATCCTCCACAACTTGTTTAGGACTGTATATTCTTCCATGCATGTTTCCTTGATCTTTTTAATTTTTTCAAGAAGACCGCAAATTTGAACCTTTAGCTGGATCTTCTTGTTAATGATCATACTAATCATATCCCAATCTACCTTCTTATAATTCTTGATAAGGTCTTCAGATTCTATGAGCATGTCCAAAACATGGTTCATACTCATCTTGAATATCCAATCATCCTTATTTTTATGGATCAAATTATAGACAATTATAGATTTATTCCTGGAAATATTTGGAATCCTTTGCAAATATTTCCAGATTTCATTTGCTGGATTTGGCTCTTCATCTTGCTCATCATCCAGACTTTCTCGATATTGTTCTTGTTGAACATTCTGTCGATGAACTTCCTTCTGAACCTTTTGCTTCTTTTCAAGTTATTCTTCTACTTGATCAACCCAACTCTTAAAAACAAATTTCTCTTTTCCTTTAGAGATTCCATATGTTTCTATCCTCTGGTTCTTCTGAGCCTTCTGGTTTCTCAGATTTTCTTCACATTGAGTGTTGTAATATCCTTTTTGACCACTTACAAAGCATTCAATATGGATTTTATCCTTAGACTTTCTGTCAAGTGATCTTTATGAAACACTTCTTGGTTATTCATCCTTCTTGGTTGAAAAACATGTGCGGTCTAATCTTTCAACCTTACTGGATAAAGATCCTTTCTTCTAAAGAAGATTCTCTACTAGAATCCCTTTTCTTTTCTAGATTCTGTAGTTCATTGCCTTGATAACTGGGCATTCTGCCACAAAATGATTACCAATGCAAACTGGACATCGCCTTGATCTGCCACCTTTTTCCATTACACCTACAAGAGTCAAAGTAGTGTGCTAGTGCATATGGAATGACATTATCCTTTCCTTTAATATTTTCTATATTAAAGTTATAGTATTACAATTCATTCCTCCACTACACTAATCATGCTTGGGTAAACATTTTTAATTGTATTTTCATGAAATTATTTATATAAGAACTATTTGTTCTTATAGTGAAAGGTTTTCCCAAGAATAGACCGTTAGCCCTAATTCCTTTAAGGGTTGTAAGCAATTTTTACTCATAGATAGGATAATTCTTCTCTATCCTATTAAAGAATCCACTCCAATATCCATCGATACTTTCATCATTATTTTTCCTTATCTTTAAGATATATCCCCATGTTGAGTCTGATGCATCCATTTCTAAGATAAGTTGATCTTCACTCCCATCTTGGTACTCTAATTCTAGGAGGTTTTGAGCTTAAGACTTTAGAATTCAGATTACTTGAGAATCTTATTCTATCCAATTCCAGCATACTTTGATAGACAACATTAATGAAAACTTCAAAAAACTATGATAATATATGAAATGTCTTGTCTATTCTCCTCTGGAATATTCATGGGGCATTCTTGAGTCCAAATGGAATAATTATCCATTCAAACAAGCCAGCTAGCATTGTAAGTGATATTAATGGTATAAACTCCTCTTGATCTTAATCTCCAAATATCCTGACTTAAGATCCAACTTAGAATATACAATTGGCCTTTCATTCATAATCTTACTTCTTAAAGCCTCCTGATTAGGAATATTGTTTCTATCATCCTTTGTGGCACAATTAAGATCACAGAAATCAATAACTATCCCAGCTTTACCACATCGCTTCTCAGTATGATTCCTTACCATGAATGCCACACTCCTATGTGGACTTTCACTATGTCTGATTAATCAATGACTAATTAGTTTTGGAATATGATTCTCTAAATCCTTAACCATTCCATATGGATAGGAAATTCCCTTGGTTTTGATCACTTTACTTGGATCTTTTAGATTGTAGCCTCTAGCATTGTCTTCTGCCATAATTTTATAGGGTTATTTGAACAATTTCCTAATAAATAATCTTTTATCTTGTTTAATGCCTCTTCTTTATTTATTCTTAGAACATTCAATTCAACCAGTTCTTTACACTGATAAATATTTATGTGGTATTACTTATCCTCATCTAGATATTTTTCCACTTTTACAGTAGATACTTAATTTTCTAGAACCATTCTAGTTTTTCTAAAAGTAGTTGGAATCAAATAATTGTTGAGGAAAATTCCTTCAATTTTTTTTATAGACTGATATTTTCTAAGGAATAAATTTCCAATCAAGCAGTTATGTGAAAAATGAGGAATAAAGAAAAGCATCTACTTTACAAATATTTTCCCATTGAGTTTAATTTGAACATCCTTTTATACTTGAATCACAACTATTTCATTGTTACCAACTATAACTTGCAACTTTGCAGATTCCTAGGTTACTTCTGAAAATCGGATTCTTATACAAGAGAAGGTATATCCTATATCAACTAGGACAGTAAATGTAGTTCCACCAATGCTTAGCTTTATCAATGTAGCCCACTCCTATATCTTTTCACTAATTAATGAAGATCCCATATATCATACATGAGATTTTTCATCCTCATATATAGGTAATCAAATAGTATTTTGTCTAACTATCCTTCTTGAAACTGATGTTCTAGGTGCTTTTGCTGAAGTACCTCCATCTTTTCCAACAGAGGTTATCAAGTATTTATGATTTAATAGCTTCTATTTTCAAATCTAATCTACCTGATCTTGATACTTCTGATCTAAGATCATCTTCATCTTCTTTGATCTCAGAGATGACAAGTCTATTTCTGAATTGTTTTAATTACATCTGGAAGAAGTAGCTTTAACCATCGTTCTTCCATTGGATCTGGTGAAAACCATTCTCTAGGACAGTTTATCCTCTTAGGATTTACCACATGTGGGGTCATTGCTCCAATTGATGTTTTTTTCATCTTGGAAAATATGTGTAAATATTTCTGTACCCTTGCATAAAGCTGGCTTCCTATTATTTTAGAACTTTACATAAAGACATGTAATTACTCTAACACATCTTCTGTCGGGTGGACATCCCAATACCTTCTGCTAGTTCCTCATGTTGATATTTTCCTTGAGAGTTCTATTAATACTTATTTCCATAATCACTACAAGAAAATATAGGGTCACCTTTACCCATGCTGCTCCTACACGTAGATTTTCTCATGATCCTCCTAATAATTCATTAGATAAATTAGTTAAACTTCTATCTACCACCACAATTAGGACTGGTAGATCTTGTTTTTTATGATAAGAGGATCTACTCTAATCTAGATTATTACAAAATGTATATACTTGATTTTTTTTGGACAAACTTACTAATCCATTATGGTTTTAGAAAATAAATTGTAAATAATCCTCTATATGTTGTACAGACTTTAAATATCTATTAATCCTAAAATATATTTTTTATTTCTCAATATGTGTAACATCCTATCCCGGAAGCCACTAATCTGGTGCCCCGAGATGGGTTTACACACAGTCTCAAGCGTGCCTCCATGTATGTTAGAGGCTGTTGACAAGTAGTGATGGTCTATCCAGTGGTATAATGGGAAGACTATACCCTATGAATTAGTATTAAATACAGAGGAAACATATAAAAATAAAGTATCATAAAATAATTATAACCGAAAGGTAATGATAATAATAGTTAACCAGTACAGGTCCAAATAATACAACCATTCATGAAAATTCTATGCCCAAAAGTACATGGAAACTAACACACAACCGATACATATAGCAAGGATAGACTAAAAAAAGAAATAAATAAATAAAAAACCAAACTTTGGAAGGTAACCTAAGTAAATTTTCAGCCGATACTTCCAATCTCACATGTCCAGTCCTAGCCTACAATGTAAAGCAGCACAGAGCACAATCTCGGGGTCCCATCTTGCAACCCAAAGGTTTGTCTGGGTACCAAACAACGACTCGAATAGAGTGTGGGATAAACTCAGTAGGCCACCACCAACAATGTATAATTCCTATCCAATCCATGAGTATAAAATTAAGCAATGATGTGCATTTACAATAATAAATTAAATTAGTAAGGTAAATGACACATACATAAACCATGTCGAGCTCAGGTTCCTCACAGGACACCTGGCTGACCATACTTGCTTCTTCTTAAACCAGAATATATCTGAATAGGACATCATATATATATATATAAAGATATTTTTATATAAAAATATATATGTTCTAGTAAGGACCCAAGGCTTAAGACCCTGACATCCACAATAGGATATTACACCAATCTCATACTCTAATTAAGGGATGTTGTTCTCAATGATCTTAATAAATGAAAAGGGAAATCATGCCCATCAGTTTCATATAAATAAAAAGGGACACCATGACCTATAATTTTATATAAATAATAAGGGACATCCCATCCAAAAATCTCACATGAACGATAAGGGACTTCATGACCAATAGTTCCATAAGAATGATAAGAGATGCTATACCCTTAACTGTCACTAATAAATGGGAACACCATGTACACAATTTATAGTAAATGAAGGGACCTTCCATTTCTCATAATAATTAATGAAATAATGGGGAGCATCAGGTCCCAATATAGAATATAATCATAATGTAATCACATCCATGTAATACTATAATCAAGTCCAAGGAAAGTAACCCTTGACATTTACTAAGGGGTTCATCTATAAAAGTCATATAACATTTAATTTATACAATGGAAAATCATAGTCAACCAAACTTAACACAATTCCATTGATCAACTATCCATTCATTTAATCCCAATTAATAATTTCATCTATCAAATCCCTTATAAGTGATAAAGAGGGCCAAGTGTAGAATACTTTCCATTTTATAATTTAATTATTTTAATTCTATTTGACTGGTCTTTCATGACCTTCAAGTATAAGTTAAAAGATCAATGATCAAGTGGTTTATCCAAACCATTTAATTCTTTATGAAATTTCACTAGCAAGGGGAATACTCAACACCCCCAAGGGGGTGGTTCGGTCTTAAGAAAAATGATGAACATTACGAGTATTTAATTGAACCCACCATAAAGGGGTGGTTTGTGTTGTGGTCATCACCTCCAACCATGTATAAAGGTGTCCTAAAAAAATCTAAAAAAGGTATAAGTGGTCAATTTAAAGAATTTTATACATTCCATCTATATCATGCATAAAGGCCAAACCAACTCCGAACGACAAGTTACAACATCCAATCCTTTCTACAATGTCACCCTGAGCACTAGGATGAGTCAAATTATTTTAATTTCCATGTCACTCTACTCCAGACATTACTTGTGATCATAGTGTAATAGATCAAGTCTTAGATGATTAACACCAAAACCATATGGTTCACCACACTATTTTCAAATTAATGGGTACTACACGTATCAACGTATACTATCTCGATAGTTCCTAGTATAAAAACACATCGTTTGGTACTATCCATAGGCCTGTTAGCCCTATGAATCCCAATATCCAATGGAAACTAAAAACGATTAATTGTAGAGTCATATTATCCCATACAACTATCAACCTAGATGATAACTTACAAAGTTTTCCATTGGAAAAGAGGAAAGGTTACACATTCTAACAAAGTGGTTGACCATGCCCTAGGGATGTACAACCTGCTGAACTAAAGCATTGTACAATGCTCGTGTCCCTAACAAGGCTCATCTTACTGAATGACCACCAGTCTACCAAGGAGGGTGTTGTATCATTACTAAGAGTTCTAATAGGAATAAAAAACACCTGAGCGACACCTCATATCTGAAAATCTTCATAAGAATTTTGCAACACTTTAAATTCTAAGGGTGCTACCTCTACCAGGATAGCCCCTTAATTACACAAGGCATAAAACCTAAAATAAGGTCACACCTAAAAAGGTCACTATGCCTTACTACCTAACCTATGGGTCAAACACAATAGTAGAAGAATCCAACTAAGGTCCATGAACAACATCCACATTCTGTCCAAGGAAACTCTTAGGGAAATATTAAGCCATCACTTACATGAGGGTTCTTTGTTTTCAACATTTATAAAGTTTTTATTTAATATATTAACATAAATTGCACATTTATAAAATTTAATAGGATCAAACATAAGGGATATAAAGTTCCATTTTTAAAAGTAACTATAATAATAACTTTATTTAGCTGGCACCATGCAGCGTTAAAAATATTGTCTTATAATTTCATTTTAACTATAATTTATTCATAATTTCTCACAATTGGGCTCAGTTAAATGAAATTTCAATTCCAATATATATAGGAAAACACCATTTAGGTTCTAATTAACATTTTAATTAATAGAATCCTCATAATAAATAAGCTCAACAACATATAAAAGGTATTTTATCATCTAAAAAGGATCATTTCAGTAAGATTCCACCATATATTTATATGTAACCCATATAAGTGGATGATGACACTTTAAATAACCATCCCATATTTATCATAAGCCTACCCTTATAGGGTTAAGTACCATGGAATATAAAGATAAAGGCGAACTATGAGGGTCCCATCATTCCAACCTAGGTCCATTTAAATTCAACTCAATAGTATTGGATTCATTAAAGATTAATTAAACCCTTAGTAGGTTTATCATATAAGCATACGGTGCTAAAAATCATCTACAAGGTTTGATCCAAGCATATAAGGATTTGTTTACATGGTTCATCATCCCAATTTATAGAGGTACAATCCTTTAAGAGTTGCAATTTACACCTTCATTTAACAACTATTTTCTTTAGGAATTATAATTCAACATTTATACATATATCTTAGTTCAGTTAGATGAGTTTCCATTTCCATGTTATTAAGGTACTTTCCTTTATAAGTTATAACTTTAATTCATGTAACTACAACCCGTTTTTACCTTATGTATTAGAATATAATAAGTTTATGTATGATGGTTTGATTATATGGGCTACCCTTTCCAATTTATAAATGCCCAAAAAATTTAAAAAATGTGTTCAAAACCCATTTAATCACAATAACTACTATTTAAACCCATGAAACGAAGGGTCCATGGCTCAAACATGCCATGATTGGTTAATTAAGGTGCCCATATCAAAATATATGGTAAAATAGTATTTAGGTTGATGCAGATACTTTATTAACCAACAATATGTTATAATTATAACAAAAAATACTATAAAAAAGCTGCAATTATAAGTAAACATGGAAATAATCACCCAAGAACGACATACATATAATCATACTAAATAACCATGTAAGGAACATCCAAAAAGTATCAGGAAGTCAAGCAATGAAACTTACATGGCATGGCATATGCATGGCATTTTAATCTCCACATGCCTATAATGGTGCATGAATACACCTCATCTATTTCCATAATAGGCCAAGAGGTAAATCCCATAAATCCATAAATCAATAAACACTGGAATTATAACAATCAATCAAGGAGAAATAATAATCAACTATAATAACAAACCATCATGAACAACAACCCCATTGTTGGTAACCTGATCTTTCCCTCATGCATGGGTTGGCTAGATCAAGACATGATCTATTTACCAAGTTCCAACATGTTCCTAGTATCCTGTCTACTATCTCAAAATAGTAATACAAAGGAAAAAAGAAGCTATGATACCATTTGTAACATCTTGGACTGGGATCCACTCATCTGATGCCCCAAGATAGTTTGCCACATGGACTCAAGTGCACCTCCCCATATGCCGGAGGCTTTCAACTAGCAATGAGTGTCTAAAAGGTGATACAGTGGGAATACTATACCCTATGGATCAGTAATAAATATAATAAAAACATCTATAAATAAATTAGTATAATATAATGATAATTTATATGTAATGATAATAATAGATAACTAGTATTGTGCCAAATAATATAACCATGCATGAACATGAAATACCCAAAAGTACAAGGCAACTAACATAAAATAGATACATACAACAAGGATAGACTAGAAATATAAAGAAATAAATAAAAACTCCAACTTCAGAAGGCATCCCGAGTACATACTCAACCACTAATTCTAATCTCCCATTTCCAGTCCTACCCCACAATGTAAACATAGCACAATCCTAGGGTCCTATACTGTAACCAAGAGGTCTATTTGGGTACCAAATGGCAGTCTAAATAGGGTGTGAGATAAACTCAGTAATCCACCACCAATGGTTTCTAGTGTATATTTAGTTCATGAGTATAAAATGAAGTAATAGTGTGTAGGTAAAATAATAAATGAAAGTATTAAGGTAAATAACATATACATAAACCGTGTCAAGATTAGGTTCCTTGTGGGACACCCGTTCAACTATACCCACTTCAGACTAAGCTGCTATGTCTATGAAAAATCCATCACATACACACACACACATATGTATATGTATATACAAATATACATGTATTGGTGAGGTCATGAGGCTTAAAACCCCAACGTCCACAATAAGATATTATATCAGTCTCATTATCTAAATAAGGGATGTAATGCCCAACAATCTTAATGAATGAAAAGGAACGTCATGCCCATTAGGTTCATATAAATAATAAAGGATGTTGTGCCCCACAGTTCCATATAAATAATAAGGGAAGCCATTCCCAATAGTCTCACAAGAATGATAAGGGACATCATGCCCAAGAGTTCCATATGAATGATAAGGGACTTCATGACCTTAACGACCACTAATAAATGGGAACACCATGTCCACAATTTATATTTAAGTATGGGAATCACCATGTCCCATAATAATCAATTGAACAATGGGGATTGTCATGTCCTAATACAGAATACACACATAATGTAATCACATCCATGTAATACCATAATCAAATCCACAAAAAGTCACCATTTCTATTTACCAATGGGTTTCGTTCATAAAAGTCATATAAATATTAATTTATATGAATTCCAAGAATATTCAACATACCTTAACACAATTATATTGATCAACTATTTATTCATTTAATCCCAATTAATAATTTTATTTATCAAATCACTTAGAATTGATAATGAGGGAAAATTATAGAATACTTTACATTCTATAATTTAATTATTTTAATTCTATTTTATTGGTCCTTAATGAACGTAAAGAATAAGGTAAAGGATCAAGGACCAAGTGGTTTATCCAAACCATTTAATTATTTATATAATTTCACCAACAAGGGTCATACTCAACACCCAAAGGGGGCGGTCCGGTCTTAAGAAAAACTATGATCATTATGAGTATTTAATTGAACCCACCATAAAGGGGTAGTTTTCATTGAGTTCATCACCTCCAAAAAGTATAATGGTGTCATAGAAAGTCTAAATAAGTTCTAGGTGATGAATTGAAGTAATTTTATATTTTTAGAGTAATGCACATAAAGTCTGGTGTGCAGCACAAAAAAAATATATTATAAAAATGCTATAATTTTAGGGAAAATACATAGACCACCAACCTCATACCAAGTGAAATTAACTCTTCCATTCTCAGGCTTTGATTTGAGTTGTAATGATAGAAATTAGAAGAATCAAAAATGCCCCTAAAAATAGGGAAAATGAGCTCACATGGAAATGACATTCTATATGGTGAAGAAAATAGATAAAGTAGGTAAAAGGAGTCTTAGTCATACCTACAAGATTCCAACTCAATGAACATAATTTGATTCAGACTAAGAATAAAGGTAATCCACCCATAAGAAGAGTAGAAGCAAGGTGCACATGCGGGGGAGATTTTGGAGAAAATGGGGGTGGAAAATGGGTAAAATCCATTTTAGTATTAATGGGGAAAAAGGTAATTCACTACAAAATATTTTACATTTTACAACAGGGACATATCTGTTGGTAAAAATGAATTTTCTGTTGGTAAAACGTTTTACCAACATATATATCCCTGTCACTAAACTATTGGTAAAAACTCTGTCGATAAGTGTTTTTATGACAGATAAAATAGTTCTGTTGTAATTATAATAATACCAACAGATAATATATATGTTCGTTAAAGTGTTTAACAACAAGTTCTAATGACAAATGTATTTGTTGGTAATAATATTACCAGTATATAATATTTTTTTATAAATTAAATTTAAATAAAAATTACAACTTTTTATTGCTAAAAAAATTCATATTATATTTATTAATTTATCATATATAATACACACGTTATAATTATTAAATCGAAGACGATTTTGATACATGCTTAAAATTAGATAATAATTAATTATTTTAATGATGAAATTCATTACAAACATAACCTCTTGGATCCCCACCAGGATTGTTCCACAATCCTGTTCCACAATTCTGGACAACCCTACCCCCCCACTGGATACCCCCAAATAGGATCAACCACCGTAGCAGCTACAACCCATCATCATCAGTGACTCCAACACTAGTAGCTCTAATCCATCCATTTCACCTCCAGCCCCATCCCATCCATGCCAAATCCAGCCCCATCCATGACAACTCTTGTCTATTCCAGTTCATCCAGCTCTATCCTAATCCATGCCAGCTCCAGTCCATGCCAGCTCCAGCTCATCCATGTTAGCTCCAGTCTATGTCAGCTCTAGTTTATTCCCCATCCATGCCAACTATATTCGATACAAAAATAGATGAGTAAAGACCTCATATGGAATTGAGGGAGGTACAGAGACAAGTGATAGAAATACGCTTACAAGATAGGGATAACGGTTGTACCTGCACAGCAAGGAATAAAAAATTAAAATTGTTTTGAACTTCCAACATTTGTGTTTAACTTCCTTTTGAATTTTAAAAAAGGTAGTACTTTCACAACAAGGAAATAAAAATTCAAATACAACCTTTTATTTAGAAAAAATATAGACTTGAAATTTGGTTTGAAATAATAACTTGCAAAGTACCCATGATATCAAATTTTTCTAGTCAGTGGACCTAACAAATATCAATAACCTACCTTCCAATAATCATCTCCAAGAACATGAAATCAAATATGAACACATGTGATTTGGTAGTCAATTGGAAAACCCATGAATACACAAAATCACAAATCAGTGAAAAATATATGTATGAATTGAAACAAATAAAAATGAATTTATAAAAAAATGACCTGCATAGAATAAGCATTTTTCAATCATCATCCCTGTAAACATCTCAACAAATCAAGTTAACTCCAGTACCAGTAAAGAACCTCATGTTGCTACTATTCCACATCATTCAGCTCCAATATCTACAACACACAACCAAAGAGAATGCCCACAAACCAGTGCAAAGTATATGTATGAATTGAAATAAATAAAAATGATTTTATAAAAAAATGATCTGCATAGAATAAACATTTTTCATTCATCATCCATATAAACATCTCAACAAATCAAGTTAACTCCAGTACCAGTGAAGAAACTCATGTTGCTACTATGTCACATCATTCAGCTCCAATATCTACAACACAAAACCAAAGAGAATACCCACAATTCAGTGAAAAATGTCTACATGAATTGAAAAAAAAATAGAAATAAATGAAAATATAAAAAAATGATATGCATAGAATGAGTATTTTTCATTTATCGTCTCTGTTGACATCTCAACAAATCAAGTCATATCTAGTGTCAGTGAGGAACCTCAAGTTGATGCAGTGCTACACCATTCGGCTCCAAGATCTACACCACACATAACCAAAGAGAATACCGACAATTCCATTAAAAATATATGCATGAATTGAAACCAAAATACTAAAAAATTGAAGTATAAAAAATGAAGTAAAGGTGGATGACATAATAAGAATGAAAAAATTATAGAATTTTTTGAGTTCCCTATTTGAAAGTGTTTTCCATGTTGGTGGATACAAGCATCAACTGATTTTTATCTTGATTTCATAAGGCAATTAACCAGAAGAACAATAACATACCTGGAAATGCAATGCTACCAAGAGTTAATTTTAACTGAAATAACAATCACATGGCCCCAACACGCTTCCCCTCTGCTTTATCATCTAGCAGCTTCAACATGGACCTTTGAACTTGGCACTAGACCTACACCTTCATGACCAATTTCAACACTATGTGGATGTGATTTTGATCCTGCTATTACAAATAGATGTTGGGAATCTAGTAACCCAACATTACCTACTAAAAAATGAGGATTAGGACCTGGAATCAGAACCAGCTAGTACGACAACATATAATGGACCCCTGGTTTCAAAAAATATGTCGTTGTCCATAATATGCTTTCTACTACTGATGGGATGTATGTGAAATCAAGTTGGGATGGTAATGTGATTAAAGCCCCAATGGACCAAACCTAACCTGATGATCTTCAAACCTATTAGCGTTCGTCATGAGTTTGTTACCAGTGAGATGACAGTCCAGAACCTCCTGTCTGTCACACTACATGTTACATAGGTCACAAATTTAGAATCTATTTCAATAGTATCAATGAAAAATCACATACAACTCATGAATTTAAGGGCCAGTAACCGGGAGTTCGTAAAGCAATTAACCTTTGAAAATAAATTATGTCCAAGGATAGACAAAAAAAGGAAAATCCAACCAGAAAATAACTTGAACATTACTTTCAATGTTCTTTGAGGTGAAACCCAAAAAATATCAGAATATGTTGACAAATAGAGTCCAAGTTATACTACTAAAAGCATTTCTCTTTGATTCCTATACCACATAAATCACATAAAAATACAATTAAAATCTTTTGAGAATCTACAGCAAAAATGCATGACTATTAATTTCAAACAGTCTTAATATGATTTTAATACAGAACAGTCGACTACGATATTAAAAATACAGAACGGTATACCATGTATAAAGTACTTAAATAATTATTTCATATCAACATCTAAAATAGGATATATGTTTAAAGGGAAGTAAATTTGAAAAGAGAAACTACATTTTTAACATTGATTCACCTAAGAAAAACACTAGCAGCAGCTAGAATGGAAGGTACATGAAGAAATTGAAGGGATTTACAAGCCACAAAATTTGAAATTGGAGATATTCACCTGTTTGAAATGAACAATGAACCATTTTTAATAGGTATTTTCACTGGTGTCTAATAGGTTAAAGTAAAAATACCCTTAGGTACCCGGTGGTTCAAACAGAACCACCTGCACCACCTGCATCCCACTAGGTTCATAGTACAAGACCACAAGGAACATGGTTCCCTTGTTCATCTCACCACAAGGAATGTGGTGCCCTTGTTCATCTCACCTTATTCCCCTTAATCCTCTATTCTTACCATCCTAAAACCCTTTAATTCACTACCCAACTCATGATACACTAAAAATGAAATAAAATGTCCAAAAATTAATGCCAAATATCACCTATAAAGGTGTGGAATATACAACCACCCTGAGAAGATTTAACCAACTTCCCGTGGGAACCAATTTAGCCATAGCATATACATCTTAGCCACCCACTCCCAAGTTTTATCTTGGAGAATCCCATGATAGAGGTGTGAAATAGGATCTGCAGGGCAGGGAGGATGAGCCCATAAAAGTTTGAACTCATGTGAGTTTTTCCACAAAACCCACATCCAATATGAATTAATATCAAGCCATCCCCACACCACAGTGGGTCTTTATGTGACTTCCTCAATCACAAAACCTGAACCTTTAAGTAGACTCAATGAAAAACTCAAGAACTGCATGAACAGAGATCATCACACCCAAATCAAAGAAATCCAAAACTGTTTCAAACTTAATAGAACATTAAACAAAACTCCAATGAAGCCAATATCAAGTAGGGGAAAGAACAAGAAGAAAATATTGGGACGAATATTAGGCAGAAAATATTCCACCCTAGATCATTGGATTTGAGAAAACATGTTATTTATTTAAATTATATTTTTATATAGCTGGTTCTTAGAGAGAATAAATCATATCTTGGACTCTTTGAATCTACCTCAAAATGAAGCTGTCCTGGCCACTGATATTGGTCAGAATTCATAGGCTACGGTGAATACCACTCATTAGGATGAGATGGTTATTGATAAGGGAGGGGTAGTTGATCCTATTAATATCACTCCTAAAGATAAGGATGTTCTTGGAAGCTTCAATGTTGGGGATAAGTAGACTATGGATCCATAAGCTAATAACATAGAGGCTGATCATGTTCTAACTTTACACAAAAGGATGTAAGTAATGATGACTCAAAAGGCAAGTAATGACAGTTTTACTGAAAGAGCATTATATAGTCATCAACTTGAGAGTAAAATTGGTTGAACACAAAGATTTTCATTCTGTTTTTATGAGGGAAAATGTGTTCACCTAGCTAGGTTGAATGTTAAGGGAACCGAAAAGGGATGTACCTTCAATTGCATAGATCATAGGTATCAACTAAATAACTTTATATTTTAATAATATAACCAAATCCTTCTCAGAAATGTTTATATAAAATCCTTCAAGACTATCAATTTATGCAAGTTTTTGCATACATGTGTTTTAATTGTTTGTGAATAGGCACACCAAATAATATTAACAACACCAGGAGAAAGCCCACAAACATTTCTAGAGTGTATAATAATTCATAACACCAAGCAACCAATACGAAAATCCATTTAGATTAATGGAATCAAGTGACAATAACAATGAAACTTGGACTTACATGAAATCTCGATGCATCATGCAAGGAAAATGAAATACCTAGTAATGAAAGAAATACATAAAGTGTTTATATATGGGAGACTGCATGAGTGCAACACAATTTTAACCCCAATAACCCTCAATTCCCTTATTTGAATCTAGTATAGTCCATCTTAATCCCCTATTGTGGACATATTGAATCAAATTGAACACTCCAAATAGGCCCCATCCGTTAGATGAAGGTTCACATGT
Source organism: Viscum album (assembly GCA_963277665.1). NCBI lineage: Eukaryota > Viridiplantae > Streptophyta > Magnoliopsida > Santalales > Viscaceae > Viscum > Viscum album. Next base: position 880,081,063 of record OY728163.1, read on the forward strand.
TCAACTTAAGTGTTTAACATCACATGCCCTTTTAAAGAAAAAAGCATTTGTTGATGATATAAAATCATGAAATAACGATTCAACGGTGATGAAATTAAATTGTTCTCCTAAGTATTAGAATGTATGGAATGAATATTTTCTCAAACTATAAGGCTATCCACATATATAAAGCCAAAACTGTGAACATCTTATCCACTACCCTAAAACACTTTACAGAGCTAGAATATTTCCTGAATTTTACATTGACATCAACAGAGTTTTCAAGCTATAAGTCATTATTTGACACCAGGTTAGAATTTGAGGATGAATTGTTAGAACCATGCCAATAACTATTTTTAGGAGACATAAGGGATGGTTAAGAAATTAATGCTATGCCTCCAAGAAGATTCACTCCTTAGGTGGCGATAGTCCTTGATAAGATAACCCAAGACAGGGCAAGACACACAGAAATCTGTCCATGATTCTTAGACAACCTCTTTCCTATAACAATACTACCCATCTATTTCAATCTAAATGTACTCCACACGGGCCTTTGAATCATATAACTCCACATAGATATGAGGGGAAATGATCAATCATCCTAAGAATAGATGTATTTTTAAATGGGAGAGGTAAAGCAGGGAGACGTACCCATATGGCTGAGGAAGCTGAATCTTAGATTCATATAAAACTCAAACAACCTGCTAAAAAGATTGAATCTGAAAGAATCAAAGGAATGATGCGTATTGTTCCAAGAACAATCTAGATCATATTCATTTTTGAAACAATTATAAAGTTTCGTGGATCAAGGAGACTCACTATAGTTTTATTCTAAAGATACCATGTTCCAATAATGAAGCAGTTGAAGGCACTAGTCGGGGGATGTCGCCATTCAAAACGAGCCACCAATGATAAGTCGAGAAGGAAAGAAGTTGCTGTGAACTTCGATGGAGAAATCGATAGGTACGAAGCTCCGTTTTTGAAACCTAAAACCTTGGGAAATATAGAAATTTCAAGAAAGAAAGGAAGCCGGGATGAGTTAGTGGGAGGGATAACACCCCGAGGATGAGGCAGAAGGAGAACTGGGGACCCCTCTTCCGCAGGTTTCGGATGAGTCATGCACACCACAAAGAAGATAAGGAAAAATCACAATGAAAATAGAATAATAAGAGATTATTAGAGAAGGAATTCCAACTAGAGGATACTGCGTCTGAAATTGGAAGCAAAGATGGAACATTCCATAGTCGGAGGAGGACGGAGGCTTGCCACTAGGGTTCTTCTGGCTGGGCGTGTGACACAAATAGAAAGGGGCGACGTAGGGGGAGGGAGAAGAAAATGTAGAGCATAAAAATAAAATAAAATAATAATAATAAACATTTTTTACAATAAAATGAAATTAACATATGACAATGTGTTGAAGACTTTTAATTTAGGAAAGAGTGTCATATTATTGGTATAATTTTATAAAAAAAAATCATGATGTATAATAAATTTATATATAATAAAAAGTTTTAAATTTATATATATTTTTGAATAAAAAATTATAATATATACATATAATGAAATTATATATACATGACTTTATTTTTTTAGTTTTTACTACATTAGATCTTATTCAAGTCTCCCAATATTATAATTATTTATCATCAATTTTATATTATATATATATATATATTATCACAAACATATAATGTGTCAATGAAAACATATGATTATATCATTTTATTAAAATATTTATAATTTATAACATTTATTGAAAATAATATATATATATATACACATATATTCTTTTTTTGGTAATTTTTTTTATGTTATTGGATAATTTATTGCAACAGATTTTTATAATGGTAAAAAATTTGTTGATAATAACAATTAATAGCAATAGATTCATTTGTTGGTAAAAGATTTGTTGGTGTTAAACAATCAACATCAATAGATATAACTGTTGGTGAAAAATAATTGTTGGTACATAAAATCTATACCAATAAAATTCAGTATCTGTTGGAATTACTCATTTTTACCAACAGATATATCATCTGTCAATAGATTTCTGTTGGTATAAGTGATTTTTTTGTAGTGATTTTTCCCATTTTAAGAGGCACATGATTAGTCTACATGTTTTTTCTAATAATTCACCAACCATATGGATCATTCTATATAATATCCACACCCAATATGGGATAGGAACATAGTTAGAAAAACTATACACAAGCTACGCACTTGGCACAATCCAAAGGATCCACCCCTTACATGGATATAAGCATTGTTTGAAAAAATATGGGCAGCTTGTATGACTCCCATCTACATTTTTATATTGAAAACTTTCATGAATATGTGGACCCAAGTTCATGGTTTTTTAAACCATGTGACACCCTAATAGGGCCACACAGTTGAGGGGTATAGTTAACACTAATCATGTACTAACCATGTGCCTCCCTTAAACTTTTCAAAAACCAAGTCTCTAAGGCCCGATGCACCTGAAACTCAATCATTCATCTGAGACATCTATTAGGACTTTAAAACCATCTAACACAAAATTTATTGAGTGTTCCAAGCCTTAAAATTCCACATCTAAGTTCATTTTAAGATTTGGAATGTTCTCTAAATAGAAAATTCAAACTCCTTTGAAAAATCAACTGGTCCAAAACATGGGACTTTTCAATATAGTACCTAATATTTTTGGTATACCTCATACTAATCAAACTAGGAATATTCTAATATTGAAAATTTATTCCTTCTAAAGGGATTTTAGTTTATAAATAATGAACTAGATCACCTTCTTTTTCCACTAGCTTTACTAGCTATAGAGAGTCTTCTAGTGCACTAGCCCCTGATCAGATCATGGACATTCAAAGCATGATCAAAATTTCATTGGGGTTATTTACCTTTTCCTCATCAGATTTGGATTGTTCCTCCTATAAGTACTTATAGAATATAATGAATAAAAACTCTCATCATCTGAGTCTATAAATTCTCCCTAGATAGGCTCAAATAATATCTATGAGGAATCTTCCATCATTATTACTTTAAGAATTCCTCTTCTTCTATCTGCATCAAGGAATGTTTCAGCTCTATGAACTTTCTTCCCATAGAACCAAAAATAATCACAACTGGATAGATATTTTTCTCCAGGGAATATGGGATACTTCCCATATTTTTTCTTTAAAGCTTTCTCTTACATCCTTCTAGATTCTATTTGGTCTAATATATCTATTATATATTTTTTTGTCTTTCTTCCTAAAATTATACTTGATGATTTCATTTTATCAAATATTTTCCAAAATTTCTTGTGTGATCTCTTCTGTTCACACTTTCCATCCCGACACTGTGATCTGAATGATATTTTTTTGGGGTTTTCTAAGATCCTACCTAGTTGGACTACACCCATATCTTCCTACAATAACATCTACCTTTTGTAAACAAGAATAAATCATATAGGGAATATTTATTACATAATATAAGACATGTCTCTACATATAATAGAGTTTTATCACTTTCCATGTCGTTTATGGTCGAAATCCCAAAGTATCTTGCAAATATGAACTTTTAGAAAGATGAGTCTTCAAGGCCCATTGAACCATTTCGGGCCAGATTCCTAGAATTTTTTGGATAAATAAATCTAGAGCACATTCTTAATATTCTTGTCCAAGAAGATAATTCCAATTCTGAAACTCACAAATATGTTCTTCAAAATAATACATGTCAAAAATTTGAATCTTAGTTAAATCTATTCTAGATTTTGTATCAATTATCCATCCCAATCGACTAATGAATTTCATGAAAACTCTTATTTGGGGAAATAAACTAATACTGGTATAACCTTGATTAATAATGTGACATATTCTTGGAAATCCACTCTCACTTCTGAGCATTTTAATAGCATATCCCAAAATTTCCCTGCATTACCTCTCAAGGTATCTCCTATGTAATTTAGTGCACTATATATGGTCCATGACTATAAAACAACTGAAAACATATAATATTGAAGTTCTAGAGCCCATTAATCTATGGATTCTCTAGGATCATTTTCACAATCTATCTTAAGGATATTCCTATGTTGTGGAACACCTTTTGGATGTGTCTTCCTTGCCCAATATTCTCCCTGAATATAGTTAGGATATATGGTATTAGCTTCCCTATTGATATTTTGAAACAAATCCTTGAAAGATCCATTCTATCATTACCAAGGGATTGGTTTCTAGGAGTTTTCCTGCCATACTGGCTTGGTTTCACAAGGTTTTACACTGAGTCCTTCAGTGGGAGATAACTTGGTATCTTTATTATCATTATTTCCTCTGAGTATAAATTATAGGTCTTCTACTTTATTAAGATTTTCATTTAGGTATTTGGAGACATGTTCTATATCTCTAAGATTCCATTTCTCCTGAGTGATAATATCATGGATGTGTTTATGGTATTCTTGGATACTCTAGGGAGTACTCAAGAAATCTTCATGATATTATTGAGATTATCTTACTAATGGAATATAATAATCTTCTACAATATATCATCCTGATATAATTATTCTACCTATATCTCTGGGTGGATTCATATCACAGACAGTGAATCCTAACTGATTGGAAGCTTCCCCTAAAACTTTCCCTTTAAACCATTTCCAAATATCTTGAATATTTGGTCCAACACCAGATCCTCTTCCTACCATATTTTATTATTCAAATAAAAATAATACTTCTTCTGGATATCTTAGATTTCTTTCTAGGTTTTTGAAAAAACACCTAGTTTGTTGAAGTTGAGATTCGTTATACTTGATTTATACGCTCAATATTTCAATATTCTCACGAGTGGCCTGCTATTTCTTCTATAGCTTGATTACTTCAGGTTTTTCTTCATAGTATAATCTAGATTTTGGAATTTGGAGATACTTTATAAAAAAAATATAACTAGATATGTTCTCATAATACCTCAACCTTCCTTCTAGGAGAAGACAACAAGAGTGATTCTTCAGCGGAGTTTTTAGTTGGAAACTAATGGATTCCATGGTTAAAGGTATCTATTATGTGTAGAATCATTTAGAAGGTAGGTTGAGGTATTATGATAATAAATCTAGTCATATTTGTATTAAAAAGTATCATCAAATTTATGAGTCCAGATTAGCCTATGTAAACAAACTTGAATTAATCTAGTTTGGTTAGAAATCCCAAGATACTCGTGACATGCTTAAAAAGTTGAAGGTAGAAATTAGGTATATAGAATCTCAGCTTTGAAAATATTGGTGGTTTGTTGAGAACCTTTAAATAACTCTATGATATCCATAAGGAGAAGTATTTTTATTTAAACAGTTAAATATAACAGGATGAGGATCTAGTGTTAGACCAAATATTCATGATATTTAGCATACTTGAAGGGAAAGATTTAGGGGAAGCTTACAATCATCTAGGATCCACAGTCTCTGATATTAATCCACCCAAAAATATAGACAGAGAAATTATATAAGTATGATATACTAAAGAATATTATTCATGGGAATTAGTAAAATAAGCTCAAGAATATTAGAAAGAAGCCTCGAGTATTCCCCAGAGTATCCATGAATACAATAAATAGATCCATGATATTTTACTCAGGAAAAATTGGATCTTAAGGATATTGAATGTGTCTCTAAATTCCTAAATTAAAAGATTAATAAAGCATAATACCTATAAGTCAGACTTAAAGAAAATAATAAGAAGAAAGAGACAAAGTAATCTTCCAAAGAAGGGATCACTATAAAACACTGGGAATCCAAGCCTATATTCAAGAAGATCTCCTAGAAACCAATCCCTTGGGAATGATAGAAATTATATCTCAGAGATTTTTTTTATAAAATCAACAGGGAAAAAATCCTTCATATCCTATCTATATTTAGGAATAATATAGGAAAAGGAAGACACATATAGAAGGTGTTCCACAACATGGGATGATCCTTAATCTAGATTATAAAAAGGATCATGGAGAATATATAGAAGAATGGGCTCTAGAATTTTGATATAATATGTTATTAGTTGGTTTATAGTTATGGACCATAGATAGTGAACTCAATTTAATAGGAGATACCTTGAGAGGTAATGCATGGAGATTTTTGGACACATTGTTAAGGCACTCATAAGTGAGAGTGGTTATCAAAGAATATGTCACATTCCAAATCAAGGTTATACCAATAGTAGTCAATTTACTCAAATAAGAATTTGCAAGAAATTCATTGTTCAATCAGGATGGATAATTGGTATAAAAAATATAAAAAAATTAACTAATTATAAATCTATGACATGTGTTATTTTGAAGGATATATTTGTGTGTTTTAGTATTGGTATTATCTTCTTAGACCAGAAGATCAAATAAATGCTCTAGATGTATTTATCTAGAGACATCTAGGCAGCTGGTCTAAAATAGTTCATCAACCCTTGAAGACTCATCTTTCTCAAAGTGATGATATACAGGATACTTTGGGAGTTTGAGTAGAAACAATAAGACAAGTGATATGAATATATTATATACAGAGGCATGTCTTGTAGAATTTAATAAATATTCACTATATGAGTTATTTTTGTTGACCAAAGGTAGAGGGTGTTGTAGGGAGATATGGGTGTGGTCAAACCAGGTAGGATCTTGGAGAAACCCAATAAAGATCATTTAAAAAAAACTTCAGTATAGAAATTGTGAATGAAAGTGATCACACAAAAAATTATGGAAAATATTTGGTAAAAGAAAATCATCAAGTATAATTTATAGTAGAAATACATAAAAATCTAAGAGATATCTTAGAATAAATAGAATCCTAAAGGATATGAGATAATATTTTAAGGGAAAATATAGTAAATATGACAGATACCCTAAAGGAAAATATGTATCTATTTGTGATTGTTGTTAGTTTTGTGGGAAGAAAGTCTATAGAGTTGACACTTTCCCTAATGTAGATAGAAGAAGGGGAAATCTCAACTAAATAATGATGTAAGATTGATCAGAGATATTATTGAAGCCTATATGGGGAGAAGATATAGAATTGGATGATGATAGTTTATATTCATTATATTTAGATTACTCATAGGTAGAAGAATCTAGATCATATGAAGAAAAATGAAATAACCCCAACACAATTTTGAGACAGCTTCAAATAGCCATGATTTGAGTAGGGTCTAGTTCACCATAAGACTCTATATATCTAGTAAATATAGAGGAAATGGAAGGTAATCTAGTTCATTCTTTAAAAAATAAATTCCCTTCAGAAGGAAGTGATTGTCAATAATGAAATATGCCTAGATTTGATTGGTTTTAGGTACACCAAAAATCTTGGGTACCATATCGAGAAATGACAAAGATCATTGAGGATGAAGTGAAAATTGAAGTTTATAAAATAGATAGAGGATTATTTAAAATGCATTTTCTAAAACCAGAACAGGTTAATAAGGCCATCCTAAAAAATACCAAGGATGTGAATTTTGGAATAATATAGATCGGGGTAGATCCCATTGTCATAAAAGGATATGATTAACCAGTACTAATTTTAGTGGTGGGAGTAGTTAAGCTAATTTATATAATGAATTACTTGTAGGAGTAGAATAAAATATGCATGTAGGTGTAACATGGGTGAATGTGATCCCATATTTTCATTTAGTGCTCATGGAAAAAAGTATTAGTATAACTCTAAAGGTAAAGATCAACATGAGGAACTAACAAAAGACACCAGGATGTCCACCTGATAGAAGATGTGTCTGAGTAATTACTCACCTTTATATAAATTTATATAATACTAGGAGACCAACTACAAGTAAGGGTGTGTAAATATCTATACATATTTAAATGATGAAGGAACATTAATTAGAACAAATAATCCATAGCTGGTAAACCCTAAGAGGCTAAATTTACCTAAATAATGGGGTTCACCAGATCTGTAGGAAGAAAAAAGGAAGAAGTTACTTATTCCAAATGTAATTAAAAAAATTTGGAAATAGAATTTTCATCTATAAGAATAGATAATATGAATATGGTCTTAGATCATAAGGATCAAGATCAGGTAGATTATATTTTAAAATAGAAGATCTCAAAGTAGAAATACTTGAGAACCTTAGTTAGAAAAGATGATGGTACTTTAACAGAAGAACCTAGAACATCATTTTACATAAGGATATCTAGAAACATGACTATTTAATTTCTTATCTTTGAGGATGAATAATATCATGTATGATATATGGGATCTTCATTACTCTAAAAAAGATACATGAGTTGGATACATCAGTAAAGGAAAGAATTGGTGGAGTTTCATGTAATGCCTTAGTTGACACAATATATACATTCTCTTGCATGAGAATCCCATTTTAAGGAGTAACCTGGAAATCCAAATAGTTACAAGTTATAGTTGGTAATAATGCAACAATTGTGATTCAATAAGTAGAAAAGGATGTTCAGATCAAACTCAATGGGTGAATATTTTTAGATCATATGCTTTTCTTTATTCTTCAATTTCTAGATGAATTATTTATTGGAAATAGATTCCTTAGAAGATATCAGACTATAATGACATTTTTAGGAGGAATTTTCCTAAAAACTTATTTGATTTCAACTAATTTTGGAAAACCTAGAATGGTTCTAGAAAAGAAAGTATGTATTGTCAATGTGGAAAACTATCTAGATGAGGATAAAGAATACCATAGAAAGATTGTGTAGTAGAAAGAACTGGTTGTATTTAAAGTCCTAAGGATAAATTAAGAAGATGAATTGCCTAAGATAAGATATTATTTACCCTAAAATTAGTTAGATAACCCTATGAAATTATGGAAGAAGGAAATTCTAGAGGCTATAAACACCCTTAAAAATCCTAGTATGGTGATTAGAAGTAGGGAAATTTCCTATCTAGATGGAATGGTTAAGGATATTGAGAAATATATTACAAAAATAATTAGTCTTGGATTAATTATTCATAGTGAATGTACTTATAGGAGTGTGTCATTCATGGAAATGAATCATACTAAGAAGTAGTGTGGTAAATCTAGCATGGTTATAAATTACTATGATCTTAATTGAGCCAAAACGAATGAGGGATATAATCTTTCTAAATAGGAGGCTTAAAGAAGTAGGATTAGGACTGAAAGTAGAATAGTATATTCTAAGTTTTATCTGAAGTTAGGATATTGTAAGATTAAGATAAAATAGGAGGCTATATCATTAACAACATTTACAATTCCATTTTACATGTTTTAATGAATAGTTATTCCATTTGGACTCAAGAATTCCCTAAGAATATTCCATAATTGGATGAAAAAGGCATTGAATAGATTTTCGTAGCTCATGGAAGTCTACATTGATGACATACTTATATTTAAAAAAATTAAAGAAGAGAATATAGAGCATTTACACCAGGTGGATGAAGTATTCAAAAAATAAGGAATGATATTTTTAGAAAGAAAGATCATTTAGATGAAACCAAATATAGAATTATTGGAATTGCATATCCAAGGAAGAAGTGAAAAGATTCAACCACATATTTTAGGGATGTTAGAAAATTTCCCTGATGTGATTACAAATCATAAGTAGATATAGACGTTTCTTGGCATATTAAGTTATGTTAGAGAATACATCATAGATTTAGAAAAAATCACTGTTCCAATACAGTGAAATGATTTCAGTAAAGTACCCTATAATTAGATAGAATAATATTCTAAAGTAACCATAATTCTAAAATAGAAAGATCAAAACCTCCTAGAATTTTTGTACCCAAATGGGGGTAAAGATCAACTTATATTAGAAAGGGATGCATTAGGATTATCATGGAGATATATCCTAAAGATAAGAGAAAACCACGATTAAAGTATCAGTAGATACTGGAGTGGATTATTTAATGGGATAGAGAAGAATTATCCTATTCATGAATGAGAATTTCTTGCAGTCCTTAAATAAATTAGGGATAATGATATTTTCTTGGGAAAAATTTTCACTACAAGAATGAATAGTTATTATATAAATGATTTCTAGAAAATAAAATTAAAAAGGTTTACCTAAGCATGATTAGTGTGGTGGAGGAATGAATTTCAATACTATAACTTTAATATAGAAAATATTTAAGTAAAGGATAATGTTATTATGGATGCACTAACACATTAATTTGAATCTTCCAGGTGTTATGGAATCAATCAGTAGATTAAGGTGATTTCAATTTTACAATGATAATCATTATGTGTAAGAATTCCAATTATTAAGGCAATGAATGATAAAATAAAAAAAATTATTCTTGTATAAAATCTCCTTTAGAAGAAACGATCTTCATCTAGTAAGGTTGAAAGATCATAAAACACATGTTCTTCAACCTAGAACACTAAAAAACTAGGATTTTTTGTAAAAAAATACTAGAAAAACACCTTATACCCATGGTTTAGAACCGTGGGTATAGCCCCTAAAACCATGGGTATAGGATATACCCATAGTTTTAGAAATCATGACATCGGGAGCCGTCAGGATAGACCTATACCCATGGTTCATAAATCATTGGTGTAGGAAATTTAAATGGAAATAACTATACCCACAGCTTAGTTAAATAGTGGGTATATGTCCTTATTTAAAAAAATCACTACAGGTATTTGGTCCTAGTACCTTTTTCCTACACTCCAACAACTTTACCACTATCCTATAACACATTTCTTGTTCTTATATTCAAAAAAATATTTTTTTATATATAAAAATTTATTTATATTTATTATTATTATTATTATTATTATTATTATTATGAAAAAATAATGGGCCATCTATACCCACAGTTTGGTCAAACTATGTGTATAGGTCATTTTTTTAAAAAAACCCCCTCACTGGGATTTGATCATAGCACCTTCCGCCTAAACTCCAATGACATTACCACTATCCTACAACACATTTTTTGGTATTATATTCCAATATATATATAAATATAAATATAAAAATTTATTGATATTAAATTATTTATTATTATTATCATGGAAAAATAATGGGCCAACTTATACCCACGATTTGGTCAAACAGTGAGTATATGTTTTCTTGAATTTTTTCCTGCACAACCTATTGCCATGGTTTAAAAAAAATATGGGTATAGGTGTGACCTATACCCACTATTTTTGGATAATTGTGGGTATAGGTCCTTTCTATGATTTTTTTCTCGCAAAACCTATTCCCATAGTTTACAAAAATCGTGCGTATAAGGGTGACCTATACCCATGGGTTTTTGGAGAGATGTGGGTATAACCTTGTTTTCTAGTAGTGAAAAGATCCCTAGACAAAAATTTTAAGGTTAAAATCCACATTGAATGTTTTTTTGTGGTCAAAATGGCCATTTCAACACTCAATGTATAGAAAATATGGAAAACTGGAAGGCACTAAAGAACCAGAGGATAGGAATAGAAGGAATCTCTAAAGAAAAATAAAAAACTATTTATAAGAGTTGGACTAATAAAGTATAATTTTTTTTAAAAAATAGTTGAAGGTTCAGAAGGAAATTCATTGATATAATGTTCAATAGTAACAAGATCAATAAAGTCTGGATGACTAGATAGATGAGGACCCAAATCTAGAAAATGAAATCTAGAAATATTTTCAAAGTATTCCAAATATTTCCTAGAATAAATCCATAGTTGTATATAATTTGATCCAGAAAATAAAGATGATAGGATATTCAAGAGTGGTCTGAACCATGTTCTAGATATGCTTAAATAATCTGAAGACCGTATGGAGGATTATAAGAAGATAGATTGTGATATGATTAGTATGATAATTAATTAGTAGATATGACTAAAGGTACAAGTTTTTTTCCTTCTTTAAAAATTTAAAAGATCAAGGAAATAGGTGTGGATGAATATCCAATCCTGAATAGGTTTTAGAGGATGTCAAAAATAGGAATTCCAAATATCTATATACCAGAAATGACATTAGAACTAGAAGAGTTCATTTATTGGTATAAATATTTTAGAATGGGAGTAGTACAATTCTTAAGATTTAAGAAGATAAATTCCACCTTCAATTGGGTACCAAAAATTGTGAATATGGTTTTAAACAATGCATATCCAAGTTTTCTATGGTGGGTGTCACATGTCGAACCAATCAGATTATTAGATATATTGGTCATACTTTGGAACCTGTACCCAAGACATTGGACTAAAGGACCAGTTCAAAAATAATTCAAGGAATAATAGTTTAGTGATGAATACTTGTATATTTTATTTTGAATAGAATCCATTATGAATGTATCCAGATCACATGGAGTGTTTATCTAATCGAGTCAAAATTGATGGGAAAATATTTTATGTTTCTTTTAGGAGGAAATGTGTTAGTATATATCAAATTAAGATAGATAAAGAATATATAAATGACACATCTGATATATTTCATGATGGAAGTAGACATTATTCTTTAAGAACTCAAGATTTGTAAGAGATATAAAGAAGATGTATTTATTTTCAGAGAGACAATCCAAAACGCCATCAAAGAATTGATAAAGGTGAATGAGTTATAGAAATAAGTCTCAGTTGGTAAGATAATTGATTATTTTTATGACTTGGAATGATTACAGGTTCTGATATATATATGATTCATATTCATCATGGATGATTGAATCAAATCAGGCATGTTAATCATCTAGTTTATTTTTATGTGAGAAGTGTGCAGTGAAAATTTTTCAATTGTGTTCTCTACCTTTTGAATTATATTTTTATTATTTTCTTTTTTTAGCATTGTGAATTGTAATATTCATTTTATTTTTACTCATTTCTAAAATTATGATACTAGGGTCTTGGGATTTTACACTGCTCCACTTATCCCCGCAGATGTGATAGGTGTATGGCCATGCCATCACCTCCCTTACTCGGTCCTCTCCGAACGAGGGGGGGGGGATTGTCATGCCTTCGCCTCCCCTTCCTGATCCACTCCTAATGGGGGGGTGGGTGGGTGGGGTGGGGGGAGGAGAGTTCTTCTCCGCATCCTTAATACCCTCAATCTACCCATTTTCTCCATTCACTGACCCATCCCTTCTCCCTGATTTTCCCCTAATCAAGGTTTTCCATAAATTTTAGTCATGCATAGATGGAGTTCCATTGGGCTATATCACTACCTTGGAGTTCACGTGAGATTCAGTACTGTTAGATCATACACCGGTGGCACACTTTGGTAATAGAAGAACCTCCATGGATGATTTTGATAGATTTATCTTTGCATCTTGAAGATTTCATGACTTGGTGATAGTAGGTATTATAGATTCGAGGCATTTCTTGATACGATTTTAGACTATAGAAGATCTAATATCTGCTTGTTTTAACTCTCCCCATGTAATCTAAGGTTCTCATTTCTATATATTTTGGTGGCATTTTTATTTTCATTTGAGGTGTGATTACCTCATTTCTGCGACATGGGTTTCCCTTCTCAGGCTACCCCTATATTTTCAGAACCCAATGATCCTTCATGTTATTGGAAACATGGTTTATTGTTTTCTTTTCTCTAATCAGCGAAACCTTTCTATTTTCCACCTAATTTCTCCAAGACTCTCTGTGGAACTTGATATATCCAAGGACCTGAAAATGTTTATCTATATTGAGGTTGAAAGTGAGTTGCATTGGAGGAAAAAGGTATGTTGTGAATCATTGGTTACTTTTTGTTCATTTTTTAGATGCCTAGGAGATAAATATATCAGATGTCGACACTCATCTGGTAATTATCAGGCTGATCCCCTGGGTGTGGATCATCCCAGGTAGACCATGGGGAAGGTTGGGTTGATCTTTTAGTATTCTGATACATAAAGGGATACTAATTGAAAATATCTCATTGAGGATGAGAGGGTTATGAGAGAGAGGGGTCACCCTTAGGTATCCCAGAAAGAGACGAGAACTAAGGATTCTGAGCCAAGAATTATCGAAAACAATGATTTTGAGGCATGTATTGGGTGCCATAATTTCTATAAAATAATCCCAAGCTAGTGTTGGGGATTTTGAGGGGGGTTCTTGTAGTCCCACATGCCAGGATAGTGAGTTATTATACAGATGTTGTGATACCTATTTGTGATTCTCATCAAGAGGCAACTATTCAAGAGGTTGGTGAGGATGGTTCATCAAATATCACCCTTAAGTCTATTATATAGGGTGAAGTAGTGGATCATGCGGTGGATGGAGTACATGCACTACGGGATCCTCATGACCAGCTAGACTCCCTTGGCTTATCTTGCCTAAAAAATCATTTCTAGGCCTCATATGTACTGGTGACTACCAATTCTAATCAGGATGGATGGAAAATGGTGATCCCTAAGTGGAAAAAGAAGAATATTTTTTCCAAGAACCGAGTTGATCCAATGGAAGGCGTCCAAGAAATATATTATTTACCGGTCTCTGATGGTGAGAATAGTCACATGGATGGAGATGGAATGTCCATCCTCTTTTTAGAGGATAACATTTAAAGTATGCATGGTAGTTCACTTTATAGCCTAAGGAGGAACAAGGGGTATAAAGGGACCCGAGAGAGTCACACAGTTCTTAAGGGAAAAAAATCCAAAGGCCATAAGGACTATTCTTACCTACCAAATCCCATGGAGACACGGTATGCTAAAAATGGTGGGGACAATAAGGTTTCAAAATGTGAAGTTAATATGAAGGTTTAGGGTAATGATCATCACATTAATCTCTAGGAGATTAACCACATGGAAGAGGGTGAGGCCTCTATGGAATAAGAGCATAAATAATCTTTTAATATCATAGGGTCACAAGAAAAATAACAATTCTTAGAGACCATTCTCTACTCAAAAAATAAAATTCCTGAAGGATCCTTCTATATAAATTCTACAAAGGAGGAGGAAAGATTAATTTATGAAATAATGATCCAAGTTTATATTAATGAGAATCAAAGGGTGTGGATCAACAAATAATACCACATTTTGGCACAAGGATTCAATGGAAAGAAGATAAATATGGAGGAACAAATTCAAACTTGGGAAAAGTTATCCCATCATTTTGAAGAAATCATTAAGGAATACCTGAAAAATAAGGTAACTACATTATAATAGGGATTATATAGATTTAATGGTTCTAATAATCTCAGTCTTTTCTTTAATGATTTTTTTGATTTCTTTATGTGTTCAATGATCGAGTGTCATGATCTTGTGAAGTTTCCCACTTTTCCAAAAAAGTGATTTTGAAATAAAAATTTAAATTTCATTCAACATTGTAAGATTCCATTTTATTTCAAATTCAAATAAACTTCTTGAGAATTTTGATCCCATAGGCCTATATAAGGGACCTTCGACCCATTTTTCCAGAGAGATGAGTTTAGAATAGAAATCAACACGATTTCTTACATTTTCTCTATAGTTTCTCTATCAACCTTCATGTTATTCATGTAAAGAGAATCCATGTGTTATCCTGTGAGTCAAGGATAGGTAACACTCTTATCTTTTTTCATGGATATTGTCATACTACCATTATTGCAAGCATTTTTTCATCATTTGGAGATTACCTAAGTTTAAGTCCCTAGTATACTCTCATCAGTTTCACACCCACTAGTGGTTATTAACCAATGAGCCATTTTAAGATATAAAAAATTCTATCTTAGATAATTTATTACATCTCTTAGTATTATTATCCTACGTTTTTGTGCACAAAAACACACACAACCCCTTCTTCCTCTTCTTAGTAAAGAACTTGTAGTGATTCTTATTTCTTTTATTCTCTTTCACATGTAAAAGAATATTATTCTTTTTATGAAAAAATGAATGTACAAAAACCTATTATTTTTATTCATTATTCTCAATATTCCATATTATTCTTTCAATTTATTAAAATAAACTATAATAGTTATTCTTCCTTATTGTATTTGACACCCAAGACTCCTTTAAGTTATAAGTAGTGGTGAATCTTCTTGTTAGTGCAACAGGAGTCAAAAAATATCTCATTATTTGACACTTCTGATTATATAAGAGTTATCATAGATGAGTCACCCTTTTATTATTTGATGAAAATAAATATTCATTTTAAGTTATATATCTGATCTCATTCCCACTATATAATTTATTTGACCTATAATATATATAAATATATATATAATATAATATAACAATACCACTTTCTTCCCTTCTTCCTTTTTCACTGTCTGTATTCACAGAAACCATATGAATACTTAATTTGAATAACCAATATTTTAGTTAATTAAAATTATACTAGATCTTTGATTCTTATATTTGTCTAGATAAAATAATATCTTCATTTCAAAACACATGCATTCTTATATTTTAAATATTTGAAATTCCTGAAATATTGGATCTAGAATTATTGTTTCACCTCGCTCATAACTGCCTCATAATTATATATGGTTATTCATGAACCAAATGCATATAATCTTGTAGAAATATCATAGATTCCTTCTTCACTAATCTAAAAATTATTCTTACTTATAACCATGAAAATATTATTGCATTTAAATTGTATATAAATATTTGTATGAATCATATATGAAACAACTATGGTCATGGGTTCCTTTTTCCATTTTAAAACTCCCTGAAAATATTTCTTCATTATCCAACATCAAATTATACTAGAATCATAATAGAAAATTGTGATATTTATTACCTTGAAGATAAACTTTTCTAACATTGATTGGCATATCCTTTGTGGCATGAAACTCATGGCCCTTCTTCTCCTCCTCCAATGGCCTGAAGGCCTTCATTTTTTTATTGATTTTGATAATCCACCTTTCAAGGGGTGATGTGGAACCCTTACAAGGCCCGTAGGTGTAAGTATTACATGGAACATAGGCCTTAGAGGAATTAATTTTCCCGTAGGCTTCAAACATTACATACAATCCAGACTAACTACTTGGAACTGCTCCTCCCCAGTATCTTCATCATGAAATCAGCTCTCCACCTTCGCATGGCTGTTCGGCTAGGCATTCCCGTGCATGCACAGGATTATCCCGATGACAGGTGTCATACCCTCTCATTCTTACAATCCATTTAGCTTCTGCTGAGGTGAATTCTCCTTACTCATCCTCCTTGTAGAGCTTGTTCCACATAGGTCATCTGGTTTGCATCTGCACTTAAGGTGGCCTGAAGGCCTTGAGGTGGCCCGAAGGCCTTACTGACCCGAAGGCCTGGGTGGCCTGAAGGACCTTATTCTCATTCCTTTATATTTAAAAACAATTTGAATAATTAATTAAAGCATCATGATATTTTAATCCATGAAGAACACATTAATAAAAATATTCTGATTTAATTCCTTAGAATTTTCAATTATGGAAATCCCAGTATTCACATATAGATAAATAACCCCCTTATGTGAATACCCTTATGTCATTATCCAACTCTTTAGAATCCACTTACATGGATCTAAAACCCTATGGAATCCCCTTACATGGATCTTAGTTAACAAATCTTCTTATGTATAACCAATTATGTAAAATTTGCTTATACCAAATCTAATTACAATAAATCTTATTGTGTAGATCTTCTTACTCAATAATACACTTATATAGATCTTCTTATGTGAAGACTTATCCATTTTCCCATATTTAAACCTAAAATATTCCATATATATTCCAATATACTTCAAGACAAATTTAATTACTTTTAAACAATTCCAAAATTCCTTTACCTCACCCAAAAACCATTATTTCATGTAACTTCAAACATTATTTATGTGTTAAAACAAAATAAAACACACCAGTCATATCCATTTTGACATATTTCCTTCTCCTAAAACTTCATCCAAGTAATTTTTTAGTGACAATGAACTATATGGCTATGCTAAGTGGGGGGGGGGGGTGAATCCATGTAGACTTTACTTTTACAATTTATTCTTGCATTAGAAATCACAACTAGAAAATGGAACTATTTCCATAGTTCAAAATTGTGGAAATAAGCACAAAAACTATGGCCATTACTTAAGGCCATGGTTTACATGAAACATGGCCCCTATCACTGTTGCAATAGGGTTCATATTATGACTATAGTTTCAAACCATGACCCTAGGAGTTCTATGGCCATGGTCCATGTGAACTATAACCATAGGCTTCACACCATAAGGAAACAAAACCTATTCCCGTAGTTTACTAAACCATATCCATAGATTCTAATAAACTAAAAAAAAATACCATGTTTTGATACTCCTACCTCTTATGAAATCTTCCTAATACTTTACCACTATGGTAAAACCTACTATATATATATATTAATATACATATATAAATACTTATATATGTATATATAATTATATATAATTATAATTATCAATATTTTAAAAAATAAAAATTATATTGAGTAACTTATTGCAACAATTCTGAAAAACCATGGTTGTAGGTGGTTTTATGGAGGCCTATTTCCAAGGTTCTCTAAAACAATGGTTGTAGGTGACATGCATTTCAACAAATTTCTCCAACTGTGGTCATAGGTGGTTGGGAAGAGGACTATTGTCACAGTTTTCTAAAACCGTGACCATAAGTGACATTTATTTCTATAGTATCCTCAAACCATGGCCATAAGTGGTTTTATGAGACATATTTCAAAGGTTTCCAAAACCATGGATGTATGCGAGCTCTGTTGCCATAGTTTTCTAAAATAATGGAAATAAAACTTTCCCACCAATTTCCCTTGTAATTTTAGTGGTTACTGCATAATTTGAGCAGTTCACACATCCACCTATCACCAAATTTATATGTAACCCTGGACATAGGATGATCCAGGGATACCTATAGCCATAGTTTAATATAATCATGGTAGTAAGCTTCCCTATGGACATGGTTATGAAAACTATAACTATAAATTGTTCCTGTAGGCCCATTTTGTAGTTATGAATTAAACCTTGTGAAGGGTTAAGATATGATTAAATTAATTGAATATTTAACTCTCAGACTTATATAAAAATGCATAAAATAAAGAGAATAAGGCACACAAATTTTTTTACAAGGTTCGACCACAATGTGTGAGCATACTCCTTGCTGGATCCAATTCTTATTCTGGCTATAGATTTTACACTATAAATCAATTACTAAATTATAATGGGTAGGGATGAATCATCCTTCACCTATAGTTTCATAGCATCTTGCTGCTATCAGTACATAGTATCCCATTGTTTATACTCAATATCCCGCTGGTTATAATGAGTTAGAAAAAACGAGAAAGATCAATTGAAACTAAGGGCTACTTCAACAACTGATGAAGATCCTTTTATTATTCCAAATGGGTAGAAAAAACACAATATTCACACTTTCCTCAAGAAATTAAATTTATTATAATGATAATGAAATTTCCAGTAATTTTCTATTCAATAAAGGAAACTCTATTCGATGGACACTACATGTACTTTTGGGTCTTCAGCTGGTCATTCTTCACTACATCCAGAAAAAAACATACAACCTTAGCAAACTGATTGGTGTACGCTACACTAAATGCTCTACCTACTACAAATAAAGGAATTCCATATACTTTTCTAATATTAGCGACTCTGTACAAAACTGTTGTAAGAATAGGGTTTTGAAGCCCTTACAATCTAGGTCCACATGTCTTCCTGTCTAGAGAATTGAATCCCACCATCTCCTTCTAGAACCCTCAAGCCCGAACACTACATAATTTTCCCTGATATTCTCAGGTGTCTCCAGGAAGTCGAATATTTGATCGATCCAATATATCTAGTATTCCAACTCTTGAGGTTCATTAATTCCTTTAAAGGATGGTGGATTCTCGCATAAGAATTATTGTGACCGATCTCTCTCTCATCCTACTCCTAACTGTACTTCAAAAACTAAGTTCTAAACTCATGCAATAATCCCATGAAAAGAGATATCACCATAGTCAATAAAAACTGAGGAAACTCTATTCGATGGACACTATCTAATGATATTTTTCTAATCATCTCTGTTTAATGGACTCCATCTGATTATATATGGTTAATAATATCTATTTGATAGACTATATTATATGATTCTCACACTCAATTACACTAAAGCCTTACCGCAAGAATCCCTTATTTGTTCAACTCCATCTAATCATCTATGTCTGATGATATTTATCCGGTGATCTATGTTTAATGAAACTGAAGAATTTACAGAAAGCCCAACAATATCCCACTTGGTAATTGCTTCATGATTTTAGCCTTATCCAACCATCCATCTAGGCTTATCCTTTATCTGATGCATGTAGTGGTTTCTACTCTATTTGATCATCCGAGTCCAACTGAAGCACAATGTTTCCTAAAAAATTATTGGAATATCACCTTTGTAAACATATCATAAGGATTCTAATTTTCAAAAATCTACTATAGTTCCATCAATTTATATTCTATAAGACTTCATATAAATTGATATTTTAGGTCAATGAGTTTTATTATTGCATGAAACAATGGATTTTTAGAAAGATGAATGGTAATATGACTATAAAAAAAAATAACATTCCTATATCTGATCACTTTCAAATTTATTTTAGAAATAACATTAATCATATTAAATATTTTCCTATTTCATTAGTAGTGACATACTCTCCTTCTGTTCTAGACAAAATAACTACTAGATGTAACTGATACATCCATCTAAACATTGTTCCACCAAAAGTAAATACAAATCCTATAGTACTTTTTTTGAGTCCATGTCTCTAGCATAATCTTCATCTATAAACCTTTCAACTGATCATCATCATTGAAACATAGATCTACATCCCCTGACCCCTTAAAGTGTATAATGATCCATTTCATATCTTCCTAATATTTTCTTCTAGGATTTGACATTAAACTAACAACTCCCACTATAAAAAAATATGGTATATTACAAACCATTACATACATAAAACTTCCAATAGATGAGGAAAACAATACCTTTTCCATGCCATGAACTTTTCCATCAGTTGATGGTGCCTATTATTTATAAATTTTGAAATGTTCACAAAGGTGGGTTGAGACAGGTTCATAACCAACCATTCCAAATATTTTAATGATCTTTCTAATAAATTCCAACTAGGATAAAACCAAAGTAATGGTTTTACTATCCCTTTCAATTCTCATCCCCAAGATATTCTTATCTTTTACAAGGTTATTAATCTCAAACCAACTTGAAAACTTTCTCTTCAGTTCCTTAATATGATGGAACTACAGACCAACAAAAAAATATATCATCCACTTAAAAAGTAGTATAATATTTGTTCCATAATTCTATTTCTTTTTGTAACAAATATGATCAGAATCACAATGAGCATGACTTTACTCAATCATTAAAGTATTCAAATTCTAATTCCACTGTCTTAGAGCTTTTTTAGAGTCATAAAGGCTTAGTTTAAACTTTAAAACCAAATCCTATTTTTGATAAACTTCATAACCCTTGGGTTGAACTATGTAAATTTCTTCCTCCAAATACCTATAAGGAAAGGATGTCATTACACCCATATGGTCCAAGTATAGATCATCAAATACAAAAATATTGATCACTTTTCTAATGGTTGTGTGCTTCACCACTGGTGAGAAAATTTTAGAAAATTTGATCACTTCATTTTATAGAAAACCCTTCACCAATAACCTTTATTTGTATATATTAATTCCATAATATTCATATTTCAAATGAAAACCCATTTTTTCAATAGATCTTTCCCCATAAGGTAGTTTATCCAACCTTGGAGAACTGCTTTGATTCAAGGAATTCATTTCCTCTTACATGGATAACTCCCATATAACATCCTATAACCGATATTTCAGGTATGTATTTTATATCATTTTGGTTTTCCTTTTCTCTTTCTCTATATAGGGACGAGAAGAAATTGAGAGGATAAATATAATGGTGAAGTCATAAATTTGTTGGAATCTTAGCTTTAACTGACTTTTTCTGTAGGATGAAAGATAATTTCACACTGTGTAACTAGGTTACATGATGTGAAAGAGCCGTTGGATGCAAGTCATGAAAGGATTCACACTGTGAAGGGTTTCACATCGTGAAGAGGAGTTACACATCATGAATGTTTTAAATAATGTATTTTAAACCCGAGGTGATGTATTTCTCAACATACTTAAACATCATGGATTTCATGACATGTAAAGGAATTACATGTCATGTAATTCCCTAACCAGGGATGATTTAGGGAACTTATCGGGTTTTTGGTGCCCATTAGACCATCCATTTTCCTTTTATCTTGAACCTAAGCTCCTCTGCGGTAATTTTTGGAGACACCATTCCTTCCAGATCGATCCCTTCGACGTTCGATCATCATTGTTGTTGCAGTGCATCTCTCTAGGTGAGAAATATTTATGATTATTCATTATCATTGATCATGGTATCACCCTTGGGTTGTGTTATCAGATCTATTGATCTAAGATGGTGTTTCTTCTTGTCTTCATCTAATATCTATTGTGTGATCACATTCTGGAGGCCGTTCCTTTGCTGGCTATGATGCGACGGGAATTCATTGTCAGGGTATGTGGTATTTCCTCTTCTCTTACAACCCTATTTTTCAATTGAATCAATCCTAAGATGTGTGGATTGGATTCTTGGGCCTTTGTTAACATCATCAGGTTTTCATTATTGATGGATCCCATTGTGGGCGTGTGTGACCTAAGTTTTGAGGTAGGTGGTTCCATCTCTAGCATGTGTTTGATAAACTATATTGTTCTATTCTTATGAATTGGTTTACAAATAAATTGGTATGAAATTGTCATTATTGTTTTTATATGACAGAAATAGATTTTGAATGAAAGTGGTTTTCCTTGGTTTTTGAAAAATGGAAAGAAAAAGGGGTATTTTCAAAGCATTGAAAATGGTTTTTTGAAATGGTTTTGAAATGATTTTAGAAACATTTAAATAATTGTGAAAATAATCACATATATTACCTTAGGTACTAGGTGGAAGGTTTTTCTTGAGGCCATTTTCCATTGTGGGGATTCAGTTTTTAGGGTGTTCCTCTTGTCCTAGAGTGTATATTATTGTCTCTAGTTATGTATATGCTGCTGGGGTTTCACTTTTTGGGGTGCCTCCCTAGTCTTGGAGTGTAGATCATTTTCTTCAGGTACCACAGTGCACTGCTTCATAGATTTTTTGGTATGAGTAGTCTGTTGCCTGATCTGTTGTATTTTTTAGTATTGTGATGCCCGTGATGCTACTTTTTTTGTATTTATTTTATTTGGAATATATTTCCTTGACATGAATGTTTATTATCATGAAATATCATTTTGGAAATGTGAATTGAAATTGATATACCTGCTTTTGTTTTAGAACTATGATAAAAAGGGAAATGTTTACAATGTTTTCTATAAAACTTATTTACTACTTATCATGACATGTTTTATTTAAATTGAATGTACAATAATTTTTATACAGAGACTTGTTATGGAACACTTGGGTGAGATTCAATTGAGTATGTTAGTTTACACCCTGTGCACCTCTTCGGTGGTGCGTAGCCCTTTGTATGTCTTCTATTTTAGGGAAAGGCAAGGCACCAGCTGGGTTGGGTAGCTGGTGCTGAGATGGTGGGAGTTCATCCACGCTAGATTTTTGAGTATCTATTTGGTTCTAGTCGTTTGTAGTTGGACTTGTCTCTTGGATTTTTGGTTACTTTTTTAGTTGTTTTGTTTTTTCTTCCTTTTTATAGTTATGGAATATATTTATCAATCTTATGCTGTTTCTTTTGCTTCATGTATATATATTCCTTGTGTTTTGTTCAGGTTGGGTGAAATCGTTAAATATAGTCTGTTTTTCAATGCCCGGGTGCTTATCATCAGTCTATGGGGATCAGGAACACCCTTCGGGTATGTGATAGAATGGACCGAGTGCCAGGTTTGATGGTAACCTGGGTCGGTTCATTAAAATTTGGCATTAGAGGCATTCAAGTTATCCTCAAGAGTTCTTATATTAGGCTGTCTGTTAGAATGGAGATAGGATTTTTGAGACTTGATAGATATGTTATGATGATTTCCTAGACATATCTTGTCATAACAAGACTCATGTTTTTATGGGAAGTTTGGTTATGTATCTCTAGTGTAGGGTTTTGTTTTAAATATCAGTTTCTTCTTATGTGTTTTCTGGTTCAAGCTGAGATTTAATCCATTGTCTAATTGTTCTTTCTATTTTAGTGTGCAGTAGTGTGCCTCTGAGATGTCTTCCATGAGTTCCTTAGGAATGCGCAGCTAATGCTCCACAAAAAAAATCCACCAGTTGATCAGAATCTCATCGAAACTATTATATGAGCAGTTCATGCCATTGATAAAGACGCGCCATGAGTTTAGAACTTAGTTTTTGAAGTACAGTTAGAAGTAGGATGAGAGAGAGATCGGTCACAAGAATTCTTATGCGAGAATCCACCATCCTTTAAAGGAATTAATGAACCTCAAGAGTTGGAATACTAGATATATTGGATCGATCAAATATTCGACTTCCTGGAGACACCTGAGAATATCAGGGAAAATTATGTAGTGTTCAGGCTTGAGGGTTCTAGAAGGAGATGGTGGGATTCAATTCTCTAGACAGGAAGACATGTGGACCTAGATTGTAAGGGCTTCAAAACCCTATTCTTACAACAGTTTTGTACAGAGTCTCTAATATTAGAAAAGTATATGGAATTCCCTTCTTTGTAGTAGGTAGAGCATTTAGTGTAGCGTACACCAATCAGTTTTCTAAGGTTGTATGTTTTTCTCTGGATGTGGTGAAGAATGACCAGTTGAAGACCCAAAAGTACATGTAGGTTTTGTGAGTAGATAATAGATCACATGTGTTTATGTTGAAACTTTATAACTATGAGAAGACAGTAGACAAAGCTATTATGGAAGAGATGGATATGGAAGGAAAGGTTAGTTTTCCCAACTCTTCTCTTCCTTCTAGTTGAAGATTTAGTGGCATTCATGGAAAGAAGAGGAAGTGGCAGGAGCATCACAAAAGTGATGGTGGTGGGTCTTAGTAGCGACCCTCCTCAACACTGTCTACTATAACTAGCAGTGTTCCTATGACTTTATATTAGTGTGGTAGGGTCAGACACACCAGATGTTTTTGTCCTATGCTTGTGAAGATTTGGAAATTCCATGGATGTGTTGGTAATATAAATTCTTATGTCAGGCTATGAATACACCTCATTATGGTCAGGGTTTGTCAGCTCCAAAGGATATTGCAGTGTAGTCAGAAGCTTCAAGGACTATAGAGATCCCACCACTGGCCTCAAGAGTGAAGCACTTTCATGTAGTAGATGACTGTCCAGCAAAAGTCAATGCATGTCTGACAATAGTGATAGGTACTATCCTTATTTCATCTTTTGTAGCAATTTCTTTATTTGATAATGGTGCCTCCCACTTGTTTATATCTACACATTTTTTTTGATATGATTAAACTTCCAATAGAACTTATTTCCATTGTAATTTAGTTAGATACACCTCTTGGAAAGAGGAGAGATCATGGGATTCGGTGTCCTTCTTGTTTGTTAATGATAGACGATACAGAGTTGGTCTGTGATTTTCTCTTTATTGACTTGGATCTGTTTGACGTCATTATCGATATGGATTGGTTTGTCACTCATCAAGATATGGTTGATTGTTAATGTCAGCATGTTTCCTTGATGCTGATGGTGGCTCTCATGTGTTTATGGGGGAGTGGGACCCAAGTTCAGGTTTTGTAGGGCCTTCCCACATAGATCTCAAAAGTTTGTAATCTACTGTTGCATTTGAGCCCAATGATTTTTCTTATATTGTTGATCTTACCATTATTGTTCAGTAATTTTTTAAAGTTTTCCCAGATTACTTATCTGGTCTTCCTCTAGAGAGGGGTAGAGTTTATGATTGACTTGGTGCTAGGTACGTAGCTGATATCGATACCTTCTTATCATATGGCACCAACAGAGTTGAAATAGCTCAATATTCAGTTGGAAGACTTGTTTCAAAAAGGTTTTGTTCACCCTAGTGTTTCACCTTGGCAGCCCATGTTCTCTTCCACAAAGATAGATGGTTCACTTTGGTTGTGTATGGACTATCAGAAGTTGAACTCGGTAATGGTTAAGAAAAAATATCATTTTCCTTGTATGGATGATTTGTTTGATCCGTTAAAGGGGGAAAAGTGGTTCTTGAAGATTTATCTTCATTTGGGTTATCATCAGCTTAGAGTTTGGGAGTCTGATATATCGAATACATCTTTCAAGAGTAGGTATGGCCACTATGAATATATTTTGATGCATTTTGTTCTGACTAACACTCCTACAGTGTTTATGGATTTGATGAATTAGATATTACACCAATATCTTGACACTTTTGTGGTAGTTTTCATGGATGATATTATGGTTTATTCAAAATCTGAGTGTGAGCACGAGCACCATCTAAGTTTGGTTATGTAAATTCTGAGAAGTCACTTTTTGTATAGAAAGCTTTAAAAATGAAGCTTTTTAGATTCAATAAGTGAATTTCATAGGGCACAATATTTTTGAACATGGTTTATCAATTGATCTAGATAAGGTGGAGGCTATTTTTTCATGGAAGGAACCACATAATGTCTTTGCAATATGAATCTTCCTTGGTCTTACTGGATACTACCAAAAGTTTGTTAAGGATTTCTCTAAGATAGTGTCACCATTGACTACTCTTACTAGGAAAGCAGTGAAATTCACAAGGGATAAAAAGTGTCAGTCTTCTTTCAATGAACTAAAATGAATTTAGACATCAGATCCTATTTTTATCTT
Organism: Viscum album; assembly: GCA_963277665.1. NCBI lineage: Eukaryota > Viridiplantae > Streptophyta > Magnoliopsida > Santalales > Viscaceae > Viscum > Viscum album. Next base: position 880,107,635 of record OY728163.1, read on the forward strand.
ACCTGAGCCCGGTAAGGGATACATGGTGTTTTGTGATGCTTATGGTGCTGGTTTGGGATGCATGCTTATGCATGATGGACATGTGGTAGCTTAAGAATCTCCTTAGCTTTGACCAGATGATGAGAATTACCCCAATCATGATTTAGAGATTGTTGTAGTCATGCATGCACTTAAATGTTGGAAGCACTATCTTTTTTTTGGAAAGGTTCCCAATATTTTCTGATCATAAGAGTTTGAGAGATATATTTTCTCAAAAGGACTTAAATCTTAGAAAGAGATGATGGTTAGAATACCTTCATAAATTTTAATTCAATATCACCTACACCCTAGGGAAGGGAACCATCATCGTAGACACACTTAACAGGAAAGTACAATTGTATGATCTTATAGAATCTAAAGAGGAGTGGAACCTTATGGGGGTTTTCACTCAGTTTCACCTAGATGATCAGAAGGATTTTTCAATTATGGTTCTGACCAGTGTTCAGTTATCACCATCTATCTTGGAGTTTGTCTTACAGATCCAACAAGAAGATTTTTAGTTTATAAAAGTTTGAGAAAGCTTTTATGGTGGGGAGACTATTTCTGGTTGGTCTCTTTCTTTAGATGGTATGATCCACTTTGGGAATTAGGTTTTCATCCCATCATCTATAAAGAGTTTAGTCTTCTTTAATTTTCATGAATCTTCACGTTCCATTCATATAGGTGTTACAAAGATATATTATGGCATGAGATGATAATTATTGTGGCCAAGTATGAAGTGTGACATTTCATATTTGTGCCCCAATGTTACACCTGCCAACGAATAAAGGCAGAGTACTTGAAACTCTCTTGTTTGCTTCAGCCTCTTTCGGTGCCAATATAGAAATGGGATGAGGTGCCCATGGATTTTGTTTTTGGATTACCATATAACCCCTAAGGGAATAATTATATCTGGGTGGTTGTTGATCGGTTGATGAATTCTGATCATTTCATTCCAATCAAGGATACCACTAAGGTTGTAGAATTGGGTAAGTTATATGTGCAATATATTTCAAGGTTACATGGGAGTCCTTCCACCATTGTTTTGGATAGGGATCCTAGGTTTAACTTGAGGTTATGGAGGAGTATTGAAGAGGAAATGGAAACTTAGGTTAAATTGAGAACAACTTACCATCCATAGATATATGTTCAGACGGAGCATGTGATTTAGATCCTGGAAGATATGCTTTTTACATATGTTCTTGACTTCGGTGGATCATGGGATGGACATCTCAGATTGGATGAGTTTGTTTACAACAACATTTATCATTCGTTGACAAGAATGGATCCCTTTGAGGTGTTTTATGGTTTCTTGTTTAGATCCCCTCTTTGTTGGGTAGAGGTGGACACAATATCTCTAGTTGGACCAAGTTTGGTCCAGGAGACGCCAATAAAGATTCAGGATGTACATCGACATCTGGTTATAGCTCAGAGTTGAAAAAAATAATATTCATATTAGATACATCTTCCTTTGGAGTTTTCCATTGGTGATTGTGTTTTATTGAAAGTTTCTCCTCAATTAGATCACCGTCAAATTAGAAAACATGGAAGGTTGGCTTCAAGATATGTTGGATTGTTTGAGGTCACTGAGTAGCTCATACAGGTTTCTTATCGGTTAACATTTCTGGTTTGATTATTCATGATGTTTTCCATATGTCTCAGTTTAGGAAGTATCACCCTGATCCCACTCACATTATTAGTTGGGAATAAACTGAGTTAGAGCCACATGTTTCTATTCTGGAGATACCAATTGAGATTTCTGAATCTCAAGTGAAAGTCTTGTGTGGGAAGTCAATTTTGTTGGTCATATTTCTATGTAAACAAGGATTAGATTCTCATAAGACTTTGTAACATGAGTTATTGATGAGGGATTAGTGGCCTCATCCTTTTATAGGGATTACATCTTCTACATGACTTCCTGGGGATGGAAAGTCTTTATGGTGGGGATTTTGTAACATCCCGTTACTGATATTTTAGGTATATATTTGATCTTGTTGTGGTTTTACTTTTCTCATTGTCTATATAGGGATGATAAGTAATTTATAGGATACCTATAATAGTGAAGTCAGATATTTGTTGGACTCTTAGGTTTAACCAAATTTTTATACAGGATGTAGGATAATTTCACGCTGTGTAACTTGGTTACACGACATGTAAGAGTCACTAGATTGAAGTCGTGAAAGGATTCATGCTATGAAGGGTAACACATCATGAAGAGGATTTAAACACTATTAATGTTTTAAATAACTTATTTTAAATCCAAGGTGATAGATTTGTAGACATACTTAAACACCATGGATTTCATGGCATGTAAAGGAATTACACGTCTTGTAATTCCCTGAGTAGGGATGTTTTAGGGTGCTTCTTGGATTTTTGGTTCCTATTCAATCATATTTTTTCCTTTTCTCTCAAACTGAAACTCCTCTATGGTGATTTTTGGAGACCCTATTCTTTCTGAATCGATCCATTCAGCATTTTTTTTATTGCAGTTTTGGTGCATCTCTTAGGGTGAGTGATCTTTCTGCTTCTTTTTTTTCTTGATCGTGGTAGTGCCCTTGGGTTGCGTTATCAAATCTATTGATCTATGTTAGTGTTTATTCTTCTCTTATTTCAAGATCTATTGTGCGATCTCATTCTAGAGGTCGTTCCTTTGTTGGTCGTGGTGCGAAGGGCATTCATTGTCGATGTATGTGGTATTTACTCTTCTCTTCCAACCCTATTTCTCAATTGAATCAATCCTAAGATGTGTGGATTGGATTATAGGGACTTTATTAACATTTTAGGGTTTTCTTTATTGGTGGATCTCGTTGCGGTCATGTGTAACTTGAGTTTTGAGGTAGGTGGTTCCATCTCTAGCATGTGTTTAATAAAATATATTGTTCAATTCTTAGGAATTGGTTTAAAAATAAATTGGTATGAAATTGGAATGGATGTTTTTGTGTGTTGGAAAGAGATTTTGAATAAAAGTGGGTTTCCTTAGTTTTTGAAAAATGGAAAGAAAAAGGTGTATTTTTTAAGCATTAAAAATGGTTTGGTGAAATGGTTTTGAAATTATTTTTGAAACATTTAAATGATTGTGAAAATGATCACATGGGTTACCTTGGGTACTCAGTGGAAGGTTTATATTGAGGCTATCATCCATTGCGGGGGTTCACTTTTTAGGGGCATTCCACTTGTCCTAGAGTGTATATTATTGGATCTAGGTACATATATGATGTTGGAGTTTCAATTTCTGGGGTGTCTCCCTAGTCATGGAGTGTAGATCATTAGATTTTGGAACCCCAGTGTAATGTTTCATAGATTTTTGTGTATGAGTAGTCTTCTACTTGACCTGTTGTATTCCTTGGTATTGTGATGCCTGTGTTTCTACTGTTGTTTTTTATTTCTTGTATTTGTACTATTTTACCCTTGATATCTGTGTTTATGCTTGTTAAAGATGATATGGAAAATGTTCTTCAAAGTTGATATACCTACTTTTGTTTTAAAACTATGATAAAAAGGGAAATGTTTACCATGTTTTCTTTAAATCTTGTTTACTGTTATCATTCCATGTTTTATTTAAATTCATTGTAAAATAATTGTTATACAAGAACTTATTATGAAACACCTGGGTGAGATCCTATTGAGCATGTTAGCTCACACCCTACTTACCTCTTCGATGATGCGTAGACCTTTGTATGCCTTCCAATTCAGGGAAAGGAAAGGCACTATAGTGAGGCGATAAGGTTTCGTGTTATCTGGGTTGGGTAGCTACTGGTGAGATGGTGGGAGTTCTTCCATGTCATCTTTTAAAGTATCCATTTAGTTCTAGTCCTTTGTAGTTGGACTTGTCTCTTAGAGTTTTGTCTACTTTGGTAGTTGTTTCATTTCTACTATATTTTCAAAATTATGGCATATATTCATCAGTCTCTCGGTGTTTATTTTTCTTAGTGTATAAATATGAATTGTGTTTTTTTAGGTTGGGAGAAATAGTTCCCTATAGTTTTTTGTCAATGTTCGGGGTGCTTGTCTCCATCCCATGGGGATTGGGAACACCCTTTAGGTATGTGATGGAACGGGTTGGGTGCCGGGTTTTAGGGTAACCTAGGTCAGTTCATTGTGTACCGCTATTTGATTATATGAGAGTATCCAATTCTTCTAGATAGGCTAGTTCACCTATATACATTAGAATCAAGAATTTCATATCATCTCCAAACCTCTAAATTGGTTTTTTGATATGATTGGATCTCCTCAGTATAAACCTAGGTTCATCTATTTGTACCTATCTATCTAGTAGTATTCCTTATGAAATTTCTCTACCCTTTAAAGGTTTATCCATTTTTTCTTTGCTTGGTAGCAGTATTTATGATCACCCCCTATTCGGTAGCCTAACTATTGGAGATCCAGTATTAGAAGTTTCCCATGTAGTTTTTGGATGGAGAGTCTTTCTGGTAACCTCTTTATAATATCCTTGAGCTTCAAAAGTTGATCTAACCTCAAATTACTTCTCAATTGTGTTCTAATCATTCGAAAAATGTTATTCATTGAAAACAAAATATTGAATCTAGATGAATTGTTTCTTTTAATCACCCCACATGCGATATCCAAATTTCTTATCACCATAACTAAAAAATCACACCTTGGATTTAGCCTCCAAATTATCTTTGTCTTTATCCTTAATATGAACACACATTATACTTACAAATAATTTTATATGGTTCTAATTTATACTTCTATCAGACTGAATTTTGTCTAGAAGTGTTTGTCCCACAGTTGAAGATGGACTCTTTTTCACTAAATAAGTTGCTTTATTTCATCTACCCAAATTACCTTATTCATTATAGAGTAAATCCCAATAATCTGAGCTTTCTCTTGCAAAGCACAATTCATATTTTTAGCTAATACATTTTTTTGTAGACTTCCAATAATATTTTTCTCATGCCTAATTCCCTTCCTTTGACAAAATTAATGAAATTTGTGTCTAGTGCACTCCCCACCATTGTTTGTTAGGATACACTTCAACTTTCTTGCACACTCTTTTTCATCCAAAACATTATCCTAAATAAATTATTAAAATGCATTAGATTTATTCTTTAGGAATTAAAAATAGACCTTTTGAGTTGTATAATCAATAAAATTCACAAATTATTGTGATCCTCTATTAGTGTGAATAGGGTATAGTCCCCAAACATCAGAATAAACAAGTTATAACTTTTGATTCCTTATATTTATACCATCCAAGGTGAAATAAACTTTATTATATCTCCTTAGCATATAAATCTCACATATTCTAAGGTTAGTATGATCAAGTTTAACTATACCCTTAACCACTATAATTTTCATATTATTTTCACTGAGGTGACCAAAACTATAATGCCACATTTCAAAACTATTTGATGAAGTTATTCTGATCAATATAATTTTATCACTGTGTTTGGTTGAGTACAAAGTTCCATTATTTACTCCACGAGAAATCACCATGGACACTCTATTGATCTTCCAGACTCCATTAAAAAAATTAGATCCAAAACCAGTATCATAAATCTATCCCACTAATATGAGGTTATTCCAAAGACCTGGAATATGTTTAATATCTTTTAGTATCAAGACACTTCCATTTTTCATTCAAATGTTAAAATCACCTTTCCCAACTACATCTAAAGATTAATCATCAGTAAGATATACTCTGCCCAAGATTTCTAGTACATAATTAGTCATGCACTATCACTAAATAGTTGAATGAAAAGATTCACCTGAGTTAATAACCCATGAATCCTCTAGAATGATCATACATGGTATAAAACTAGAGCCTCCACCCATTGTACTTACTAATTTTTTCTATCTGAAAGTGAAAGCCTCTATCTGATTCCTACAATATTTCTTGATATGCCCCTACTTCCCACAAATACAACATGTAAGACCTGGACCAATAAATTTTTCTTAACTTCTTATCCAAGACTTATCCTATGAATATATATTCTTATAATGGTCTTTCCAATTTGGTTATCATCCCCATTTGGTAGCATTGATATCACTTCTAGAAGGAGTTTTAACTTCCTTTCGCCTCAACTCAAATATCATCAAACACAAGATCTTACTTCCCATTCGAGTTTATGAATTCTTTCACCCTAGAATCCTATCTCTCTGGAAGTGAGGAAAGAAGAATAAAATCCCAAACAACATCTATGAAAGTTACATTCATGGATTCAAGATTTTTTTAGACCATATTAAAGTCATTCATGTGGTATTCTTTAGGAATTACATATGATAACCTCAAGATGAACAATATTCACATCATGAAAACTTTATTAATGCCCATTATATACTCATACATGTCATACAAATATTTTATAACCTTTACAATGGTGTTCTTATCTGTAATGTGGAAAGAAACATTTCAAGAAATTTAAATCTTGATCATTGCTAAAGAATTCCTATATAACCACTCCCATTTTGATTTTTCCATATCCTAAGGACATTAACTAGAAAAAGGTGCATCTATATATTTTTGCATCAAAATATCCTCTAGTTTAATTATCTAAAATGAAAAGTATGCCTCATCAATTTTTTTGATAAAAACTTTCCATTCCTCTAAATTCATTCTTCTGATAATAGTAAAAATAACTAAAATAATACAACTTATTAACCAAAGAGAGGATAAAATAGAATGTTGTGTGTGAAATGGAACCAAAATCCTTTAATAACACTTATTGGATGACATAACACCATATATTACATTGTTTGGACCTAGAAATCACAATTTACACTGGATAAACATCCATTCGATCACCTCTTCCTATTCAATGGAAAACTCTACAATGCTACATGAAAAAGGTTCGTATGATACTACCTCAACCAAGTTTGTGCACTAAAAATTGGATGAGGGTCTACATAATAAACACACAAAACTCCATGAATATACTTAATATACAAAAAAATAGGCAAAAATGGTTTATGTGGTTTGAAAAAATTTCCTACATCTATAGAAGAATAGTAAAAAAATTTCATTATAGGAGATGAAAGAGAACAAAAAATACATCACTCACTTCAATTATATTTAAAAAGTCTCAAATAGTTAATATAGAAACTCACACTATTAATCATAAAATTGCATGAAAAATCATTCCCACGGAGATTTTCCACCACCTCTCTTTATAGAGATCTTTAACTAGTGAATAGGTTGCACCGACCTCCAAGATTCATGGATAACCTCCCATTGACTCGAGAAACCTCTCGATGAAACTTCCAAAAAATGGTACACATGAAAGTATCCCTTGAAAAGATACATTACCCTAGTAAATAAGAACTGAGGAAACTTCATATGATATACTACATTTTATGATCACTATTTATGATGGACTTTGTCCAATAGACTTTATATGATGATTTTTTCTGATATATTCTGTACGATGACTCTTCTACACAACTACACTAATGCCTTAATGTGTAAATAATTTTTTTAGTCATCACTATATGATGATATCCATTATTTCATATTTATCTTATGATCTTTGTTCAATGTTATATGTCTGATGAAACTGAAGAATTTCCACAAAACCCAACAAAAATATCATACACATAGACGAATTACCTTTACTATTTCCCAAATCTTCAACTACATAGATGAATTATCTTATATACTAGAAAATTATATTCCACATAGATGAATTTCATTTTCCATTTTTCTGAAATATCTTATGCATTGGCCAATTAACTCTCATGTAGGTGAATTCACTTACACTCTAGCTACTTATCTTCTTTGCAGATGAATTTAATTTTAAATTTTTCCAAAAATTATTACATGGTGGTAAATATTATCTTCATAGATGAATTGAATTAAATGGTTTAAAATATTATCTGTGTATCCAAATTGAGTTATGTGGTTTCCCCATAAGATAAATTTCTTATCCAAATTTTCGGCGTCCAACATCGAAATTCCAGAACATAGGTAATGCGCTCTAAAGTTATTCAAAGTCATTATAACCACCTTAAATCACCTCAAAAACACTTCCAACAGATTAAAAAACACCTAAAAACATCCAATGACTCATCAACCTTCTCAAATAATAAATCATCAGCATCAAACCTTTCATTAAGATTTTCATGCATGGTTGAAAAAAATAACCCATCAACAACTTCATCAACAACTCGAGGGGAACTTAAATATCTCCATTTTGGATTTGTTGGAAATATCAATAAAATATTTAAAACATACTCAAATTATATCAAGAATCATCAAATAATATCCTTTATCAATGATAATATTCTTTCACAACACTACTATATAATTTAATGTCTTTGAGAGAATTCCATCCCTCGATGTTAAGAAAATGGGGCCAAATGACTTAGATAAACTCTTCTCAATTCACACATCATTTTCTTACTAACATAAATCTCCCCCATTTAAAATTAAACATGGATTTATATTAAAAAATATAGTGCACCCTTACCCTCATGAAAATTATCCTCTATCCAAATGATAAATATTTGTATCATAAATTTATCACCCTTTGACAATCAAATACAAATCCCTATGGGGGGTGGTATTCCATATATATTTAAATGAGAGGGGAAGGATGAACATTTAAAATTTAACCTTAACTTAGAGAACATATCCTTTTGAAATTATTTGTTGAAAATATCTGTAATTTGTGCCTTAGTTCTAGTAAACTCAAGTTTCACATCACCTTCAACAACTTTCTACTTGATGAAATGATATCTAAGATCAATGTGATTGGATATGGAATGTTGTTCTATATTTTTAGAGATATTCACTACACTTTGATTATCACATGAAGTTCATAGTGAATTCTCAACTTTAACTCACAAGTAAGATAATTGAGCCAACATCAATATCATTTGAGTATAATCATATAATCATCTTCATCTATGCTTAAGGCCACTAAAATTTGATTCTTAATACTCCATTACACACAAATCTCACTAAGAAATGATGTTCCACTAGAGGTTTAATTATTATCAACAAAATATTCAGCCCAATCAACATCGATTAACCCTTGTAGAGATAGATTTTGACTAGTTTTGTACAGAACAATAAAACTCAGCATGTTCTTGATATACCTTAATATTCTATCGTCTTCCAAAATATTTGATTCCTTAGGATCAATCTAAAATTGAGCACATAATTTCACAACAAAAACAATGCTAGTTCTGGAGGTTGTTAAATAAAGGAGACTGTTGTTGATGCTAAAATACACATTTCATGAGAGAGGTTGAGAAATGAACTACTAGTTAGAAGAAAATCCAGGCAAAAAAAGTTCAAAACCAACATAAGGGTTTGAAGTTCATAAATTTAAATACCTTCATAAATGAAGAAACCTCACAAAGATTAATATCCACACATATCTTGATGTGGTAACCTCCACACATTGTATCTCTATTCATAGAATGTACTCGATCACGCCAAGGTTGAGACGGTAACCTTCATACAATGTATGTCTATTCGCAGAATGCCTCTGCCATTGTGAAAGTAATAATATTACATAAATACCACTATATTTTGAAAAATAATCCCTCACCTCTGTTGGGCCTATAAATACCTACACATCCTATATTTAAGGGGGATAAGACCTTTCATATTCTAAAAAGGTCTTAGAATTCATGAAACTCTAACCTTTGTGAGAAAGAGAGGACTATGGATTCATAGTGGTAGAAATATTTCATCAAAATGAATCCCATGGGTTATTGAGAACATATAACCATGGTAGATATTAATTTCATGATGGTCTATGGAATTCATGTAAGAATAAATCCCTTTCTAGCTTTTGGGGTTTCCTGAGATAATTATCCTTTACAAAACCAACCCCAGGGGAACCATGAATTTACTCCAAGGTTGGGAAAACCCGTTTCATGAAATATATACCTTCACAAGACCCATTTCCTTCACGATTCCTCAATACTTTTCAAAATCCAAACCTTTGAGAAACCTATCCACCAATCCTCTCAAAGATGCCTCCTTTCATCCAACTCCCTTTTGTGAAAGGTAAGTTCCCAAGGACCCTGTACTCATCCAAAACTAGTTCATTTGTACCTCAAATTCCCGTGATACCAATACCATCAAACCTTGTGTCTACCCCCTTTAATTCAACCATGGAATGTATCATCACCTTTCCTTTTTCTCCCCTAATTCCTCTTGCTCCTAGGAAGAGGCACTCTAACATCAGAACCCTTGATTTACACTCCTCTATGATAGTGTTTTCACCATGCCCCACCTAGTGGCACATGAACAGTAGACACATAAACCCATAATGTGGAACCATCATAAGTATAGAAACCCTATCTTTTTACACATATCATTACATTATTTTAATCATAGTAAAGCATCATATTACAAGCCAAGGATCATAAAGTATAGTGTTTTGGAAGACTAGGTACATAAAACTAAAAACATGGAACTAAATAAAACATTTCTTTATTTAGTCTTCATAAAGAGACCCTAAATTCCATTATGACCATACATCTTTATAGGATAACTTATGGATAAAATGAACAATGGGATGAGCTAAAAATCTTAGTAAGGGAATAAACATAAGAATAAAGCTTTAGCACATGGGTTAGAAGGCATAACATAATGATATAAAAAGGCATGTAACATATAGAATCATAACATATAAACATGGGATCATATAAACATGGATTCTTAGTAATGTGGCATAAATATAAAACTTTACTTTAGAATGAGTTAAGGCTTGTTGCACATAGATGAGCACAAGTCAAGGTTAACTACCAAGACTGTCGCACATGGTAACACGAGTCAAGGCTAACTGCCAAGACCGTTGTGCATAACGTCTCATGAGACTCAAATTTACCCAATGCATTGGAGAAATATCTAGGTGAAACCATCATAAAATGTTCATGAATATTATTTCCACATAATTAATCATACATAATCAATCATACATAAACATAAGGGTACCCATGAAAAGAAATGGGTATCATAATCTTGTTATAAAGCACAATAAATGGGCGTATCATACAAGTGTCCATGAAATAAAGGAATTAAAACATAAATGGAAATTAATAAGGGGAAATAGGCATATATAATGTTAATTTATGTCAAATATAAGTGATAACATGCAAGAATAGTATTTAAGAAATTTTAGCATTAAAACATTTTTGTGCGGTTTTAAGAAAAGTACTAAAGAGAATTTAAAATAGAAAAGGGCATAATATTTTATATAAAACCAGAAGTGAACCAAGAATTTTTTCATAATAAAAATACTGATTTTATAAAAACAATGGTTTCTTAAAACATATTGTAGAGTGAAATTAAAATTGGGTAAGAATTCAGGAATTTCCCTTAAATGAGTTTGCTTATCAGGAAGTATTGAGGATGGAACCACATAAAAACATGTATATACCAAAAATAAAATGATGAGTGGACATTGATACATGAGTTTGGATCATTTAAAAATCATTTATAATATTTTAATGAAAATAATATATAACTTCTTTTGGGTAAAAATAAAGATAGAATAACCTGAAGGAATAATGGATGTTTGGGTAGAATCCCTTACCTTAAGTCCGATGGTGTCCTTAACTTGATCTTAATGTCCAGTAAAACCAAATTAAATAAATTAATTAATATTTACATAACCTCTTATTTATGTAGTTTATTTATTATAACCTTATTAAGTTCATTCATTACCTTTTTGATGGGTTAAGAGGTTAAATTTAATTGTTTGTTTCATTGGATTTCATGATTGGTTTACTTATATACATGTAAGGATTAACATTTAAGATGATAATGGTTGTATATAATTGAAGTTTTATGTTATTCCAGAACTTCCATAAGATTAAATGTTTATAAAATTCATTTTTTTATTTGGAGTGAAGATGAATCATTATATTAAACTTTAATGATAATCGTTTTGGTTAATTGGCAGTTTTTTTATCACAATGAACACATTTTGCTTTATAAATTAATATCATGTGTAAAAAAGATTATAGAACCTTAAATTATACATAATAAATATATTATATTCTAGTTCAACCATAAATTTTTTTTCAAAACCATAATTGAAAACGGTAATAGAAATTGAAAACTCGTCGTCCTTGATTGTGAGAAATTAACACATCTCAGATGATGTTTTCATTTCTAGTACAAAATGAGGGGAAATGAGAGATGATGAATTATTCCATTACCATAAAAAAATTTCAATACATGTAAGGTACTAGAGTTATCATAAAATTTGGATTAAATGAGGTGAGGAAATAAAAATAAAAGAATGGAACTTGAAAGAAAATAAAGGAAATGAAAAAAAGAATTTACCTCTTGAATATATCTTCATTAAGAACCTATTTAGGGGAGTGGATTTGGTATTTTGAAGAGAAAAAGGGCTAATAGAAGTGGTATATGGAATTGGGGAGATATTTGATCATAATTGGGACTAGGAAAAAGTCTTGAGAGGAGTAAATAGAAGCGGGGTGTGAGGGTGGTTTTTATAGTGGAGGAGAGGAGGGTTTTCTCAATATTTTATTCATTATTTTATTATTTTACTCAATACAAGCAACAATATTGATTATTGTGAAAAAATAGCAATATGTTCAGGTTATTTCTAATCCAGGGTTCTTAAATCATCCATGACTCAATAAATATTGTATTTAACATATAATGTATATATACAACAAATTACCGTATTTCACTATTCACCAAAAATTCAAGTATTTCAAAAAAATCCCAAAAAATCACCCCAAACATTTTTTGACATGTAGAATTAAAAAATAAACTCCATTTTATGAAATAATTTTATAAATATTTGAAATTTAATTTTTAATTAAAATCATAATTTACTTGAACAATACAAATTTTAAAATTAAAACTACTTTTCTAACAATTTGAAAAATTAATTAAGGTATATTAAAATTATCATATAATAATAAGTCATAATAAAAATTATTTATGAATATATTTTATGAAAATAATTTTTCTTTTAAATTAATAATTAATCATAAAATTGTAATTAAATATACATGACTCACAAAAATACGAACACTATGATATAATTCTATCATAGTGTCACTTATAAGATGGATAAATTTTATTTATACTTTCATTGGTAAGGTTAATTATTAACTTGAATGATTTAATATTCATAAGGTCCATATTAATATTCACAAGGTTAACATTACTATTAATAAGGGTTAGTTACTATTCACTAAAAAATAATTTTTTCTTTTCAGACTCCAAACATCTTACTGATCACAACTGTGTATGTCATATTTTCAAAATTCAAATCACAAAAGTGAAAATATTATGTTTAATTGTCACTTAGTACATAGTATTTTATTTTGTTGTGATTTCATGTGATTTTACTATATAACATAATTATAAGAATGAAATTTCCATTGATTAAACTTTGGTTTGTTACATTATTCCCCCCTTATGAAATTTCACCCTTGAAATTTTGTTTTGAATTATAAGCTATAAACAAGTGTGGGTACTTTTCTATCATTACCTCCAACAGTTCTCATGTTACCTCTTCATACTTATGGTTACACTATAGTACTTTGACTAGGTTAGTAGTCTTGTTATGTTGAACTTTATCTCTATGATCCAAGATCTTCACCAGCTGCTCCTCGCAAGAAAGATCATTCTCTAACTATACCACCTCTGAAGAAAGTACATGTGAAGGATCTGATATGTACTTCTTTAAGAGAGATATGTGAAAGACATGATGTATTTTATACATGGTAGGTGGAAGTGCTAGTCGATAGGCCACAACTCTGACATGATCAAGGATCTGGAAGGGGCCAATGTACCTGGGACTTATCTTTCCTTTCTTACCAAATCTATTGACCTTCTTCCATGGAGATATTAAGAGGAATACTATATCTCTAACTTTGAATTCAAGGTCCCATTAATGATTGTTTTCATAAATCTTCTATTGAATTTGGGATTACTTGATGTGTTGCTTAATGGTTTTCACATTTTCCTCCATTTCTTCTACCATTTCAGTTATTAATAGTGTATTTTAACCAAATTCATCCCAACATGAAAGTGTTCTATACCTTTTCCCATAAATATCTTTATATGGTGACATTCAGATGCTCGAGTGGAAATTATTGTTGTAGGAGAATTTGACCAGTCGAATATGTTGGTCCCATCCTCCTTTGAAGTCCATAGAACATGATCTCAGCATGTCTTCTAGTGTTTGAATATTTTGATCAGATTGGCCATCAGTTTGAGGATGATATGCCACAGTGAAGTTCAGTTTAATTCTTAGATCATGTTGGAGAATTTTCTAGAACTTCTAGGTGAATCTTAGATCTCTATCAGATACAATAGATAGTGGTACTCAATTTAGTCTTACCACCTCTTTGGTATATATCCATGCAATTTTATCCAATGAGAAGTCCTCACGAATTGTGATAGAATGAGATGTCTTTGTAAGACGTTCCATAATGACCCATATAGCATTATTTCCTATGGATATCCTTGGAATTCCAGTGAAAAAGTCCATAGTGATGTTCTCCCACTTCCATGTTTTTATGGGTAGTGGTTGCATCATCCCCTTAGTCTTCTATATTTTAGCCTTCACTTCTTGAATTACTGGGCACATTGATGTATATTCAGCAATCTTATTCTTCATATTGTACCACCAAAAGTTCTCTTAAAGATCTCGATACATCTTTGTACTCCTTGGGTGAATATAGAATGTTGATCTATGTGCATCATTTAGATGCTCATTATTTATCTCTAGATCAGATGGTACACATAATCATGACCCAAATCTTACAAATCCTTCCTCATCAATCTTAAACTCAGAGGATTTCCCATTTCTAATAGCTTACACCCTTTTCAGAATTTCCACATCTTTTCTTTAAGATTCCATTGTTTTATCCATGAGGGATGGCTGAGAAATCATTTGAGAAAGGATTGATGATGTTCCTACCTTAATGATTCCCATTTCCATTCTCTAAAAATCTAAAAAGATTGGATCCTTTTCAATTCTCATCATTTATAAAGATGTATGATCCTTTCTACATAGAGCATCTTCCACCTTATTTACCTTACCAGGATGGTAGTGGATTGAGCCGTCATAATCCTTAATGAGATCTAATCATCTTCATTGGTGTATATTAATCTCTTTCTGTGTGAATATATATTTGAGACTCTTGTGATTAGTATATATCTCATACTTCTCCCCATAGAGCTAATGCCTCTAGATTTTAAATGCAAATATCACAGCTGGATACTCCAGATCAGATGTAGGATATTTTTTATCATGGATTTTTAGCTGCCTTGAGGCATAGGCTTTCACTTTATCATTTTTCATCAGCACACAACCTAAGCCCTTCATTGAAGCATCATTGTACACCACAAAGAGTTTTCCACTTGTTAAGAGTGTGAGTACAGGTGCATTGATAAGCCTCATTTTGAGCTTCTTAAATCTTTCCTCACATTCTTGAGTCCAAAAAAACTTCACCCCTTTTATGTCAACTTTGTCATTGGGTTTGACAATCATGAAAAGTTCTTGACAAATCAATGATAATACCTGGTTATACCCAAAAATATGTAGACCTCTATTACATATGTTGGCCTGGCCTACTCTTCAATTTCCTTTTTCTTGGAAGGGTCCATGGATGTCCCTTTACTGGTGATAACATGCCCCAAGAATGATACTTTCTCTATCCATAACTCACATTTACTATACTTTGAATAAAGTTTCTCCCTTCGCAAAGTCATCAACACCATATTCAAATGCTCCTCATTTTACTCCTTACTCTTAGAGTATATTATACAACCATCGATAAATACTACCAAAAAATTTTCAAGGTAATCTCTAAAGAATCTGTACATTAAATCAATGAATATTGACGGATAATTAGTGAGTCTGAAGGGAATCACTATGAACTCATAGTGTCCACACCTCGTTCAAAAGGGAGTCTTGGGAATATCTTCCTTCCTCACCTTTAATTGATGATATCCTGACTGAAGGTCCACCTTAGAGAAATAATTGGCCCCATGAAGATGATCAAACAAGTCATCTATCTATTGTAGGTGATACTTGTTCTTTATCATTATTTTATTAAAATCACAATAATCAATGCATAGGTGCATTAATCCATCCTTCTTCTTAATGAAGAGGACCAACACACCCCATGGTAAAGCACTTAGGAATATAAAACCCTTCTCTAGATTCTCCTACAACTACTTCTTCATCTCTTCCAATTCTATGGTGGCCATTCTATAAGGTGTATTTGATAGAGGTAGAGATCCGGGAATAAGTTCAATTGAGAAATAAACCTCTCATTTAGGAGGAAGACTAGACAATTCTTCAGGGAATGCATCAGTGTAATCCCTTACGATTGGAATATATTTGAGAAGTATCATCTCCTTTGTCTCAATCATTTGAGATAGACATGATTTATCATTAGGAATTAATATCCACACTTGATAAAATGATTCTAAAGGAGATTCATATCCTTCCTTACACTTGTAAATAATTGGAGGATGCTTTGGCATGTGAAGAGTGATATACCTTTCCTAAAAATTGATGTTGGCTTTGTTTAAAGATAACCAATCTATTCCCAAGATAACATCGAACTACACTAAAGGAAGTATGGAGATGTTTTTGGGGAGGTTCAGTCCACAAATTCTAACCTAGGAGGAGTTATATACTTTTGATTTAGTAATTTACCCATTTTTTGTTCTCATAGATAACTCAACCTCCAAATTTTGAGGTGGCGTTTGAATACTTCTACTAAAATTACAAGATATGAAGGAATGCATAGAACCAGAATCAAATAGTAACTTTACTATTCTTGAATGAATAACTAGCGTACCTGTCACCACATCATTGTTTGGATCCACCTCATTAGTAGTGATAGCAAAAGACATTCCTTGTTTCCTTGGAGGTTATTATTGATTTACTATTATAACCCTTGGATTAGGGTAATTTTTCACATAATTCCCATGATCCTTGCTATTGCAACACTGCACTATAGGCTGCATGTTGATCTGAACCTTCCTTTCTTCTTCCACATTAGTGGGATTCTTTATATCCCTCCAGTAGTTCTTAGCCAAATGTCTCATTCTTCCACATTTGAAGCAGTTATTGGTTTCCTTAAGATAGTTCCTAGGATACTTATTCCCAAAATTTTGACACATTGGATGTTCTATCTTCTTTCCATCATGGGATATACTTTCCAAACAACCCATATTAGACTCTATTTTCTATTTTTTTCACTAGAGCCATGATACCATTGAGAGTATTTGATATCCATTTCAACCTTGAGGGAACAACAGAAAATATCCTCATAACTATCAAAGTCTTAAATCACTAACACTTTTTGTTTACTCGGATTTAGTCCACTAAAGAAGCGATTCACCTTTCTTTTGGTGTTCTTGAAAAATCCATAGGCGTATCTTGCAAGACTTGTGAACTTTTCTTCATATGCCCTGATGGGACAATTTTTCTTATATATAAGCATGAGGAACTATATTTCCATATGGAGAGGGAGGGTTTGAGGAAAATATTTATTGAAAAACATTTTCTTGAATTCCTCCAAATCATTGGAATTAATTTCCTCCTAGTACTTCATATTCTTGATCTATGTCCACCACTGATCAACTTCCCCATAAAAATGACAGACCCCCATCACAAATTTCTCTTCTTCTAATCATTAGAGGAAAAATAATATCTTTTTAATAGAGTTAATCCACTGTTCCATGAGGAGGGGATCAGAAGATTCACTAAACATGGGAGGCCTTTGATGCATGAAGGATTCAACATCAACTTTCTCTTTCCTTGGAGGAGGAGGTAGTTACACATGATTCAATTTATTATTCATAACTTGAGACAGTTGAGAAAGTCTTGTCATAAAGTTTTGAGCACCCATTCCCATCATATCTAGCATAAAATTAGGGTAATATTTACATTCCCTATCACATTTATTGTTGGAACATATTCTTATATTTCCCTTCATTAACTAAGAAAAATAATGTACAATTATAGGGCTTGTATACTTAGCTATTAAGCATATAAAGGAAACTTTAAACATAAAAGGATAAAATCTTAAAGGAAAAGTAAATCTGAACTTGTGATTCCTTAGGTTTAAATCTAGGTTATCCTTGATCTATTTCTTAACTTATATTCTAATGGGCTCTTTTTTTATTCCCTTAATAATGGTTTATACTAAGATTATGAATTTACCAAAGAATATCCCCTGGGAGTGTCAAAGCAAGAGTACAGAAAGGCCCATTATCATGCACCAGTTCCCATTCGAGTCTAGATCAAAGTGGTGTTTTTGGGTTTTACCCCTAGATACATCTATTCCAGATCCACATCCACTTGTTCGTATCCAAACATGAATATATTTTCTTGATAAACCACTTACTCCATACTTACCAAAATTTAGGGATGTTTTCTTATACTTAGTCTCATACCTATGGTTCTTAATAAAGTTCTCTATTCATAATCTCCAAAAATAACTAGACCATACTCTAATACCAACTATAGTGACCCTATCCTTTTACACATATCATTACATGATTTTAAGCGTAGTAAATCATCATATTACAATCCAAGGATTGTAAATTCTAGTGTCTTGGAAGACTAGGTACATAAAACTTAAAACATGGAGCTAAATAAAAAATTTCATTATTTAGTATTTATAAAGATCCCTAACTTACATTTTGCTCATACATCTTCATAGGATATTTGGGGATAACATGAACAAATGGATGAGCTAAAAATCCTAGTAAGGGAATAATAACAAGAATGGAGTTTTAGCACATGGGTTAGATGGCATAACATAATGATATAAAAGGCATGGAACATATGGAATCATAACATATAAACATGGGATCATATAAACATGGATTCATAGTAATGTGGAACCAACATAAAATCTAACTTTAGAATGAGTCGAGGCTCATTCCACATAGAGGAGCACAAGTCAAGGTTAACTATCAAGACCATTGCACATAGTAGCACGAGTCAAGGCTAACCACCAAGACTGTTGCACATAATGTCTCATGAGACTCAAATTTACCCAATTCATTGGATAAATATCGGGTCTCACCCATCACAACATGTTCCTGAATATGATTTCCACATAACGAATCATACACAATCCATCATACATAAACATAAGGGTACCCATGAAACAAAATGGGTATCATAATATTTTCATAAAGCATAATAAATGGGCTTATCATACAAGTGTCCATGAAAGAAAGGAATTAAAACATACATGGAAATTCATAATTAAAAATAGGTATATATCATGGTAAGTTATTTTAAATACAAGTGACAACACATAAGAATATTATTTAATAAATTTTAGCATTAAAACATTTTATTGCGGTTTTAAGGAAAATACTAAAGGGAATTTAAAATAGAAAAGGACATAATCTTTTATATAAAACCAGAAGTGAAGAAATAATGTTTTAATAATAAAAATACTGATTTTATAAAAACAATGATGTCTTAAAACATATTATATAGTGCACTTCAAATTGGGTAAAAATTCAGAAAGTTCCCTTAAATGGGTTTGCATTTCGGGAAGTATGGTTGAGGGAACCACTTAAAAACATGTATATCAACAAAATAGAATGATGCGTGGAACTTGATACATGAGTTTGGATAATTTACACATCATTTATAATATGTGCATAAAAATAATAGATAACTTCATTTGGGTAAAAATAAAGATAGAACAACCCAAATGAATAATAAAGGTTTGGGTAGAATCCATTACCTTAAGTCCGATGGTGCCGTTTGGGTAGAATCCATTACCTTAAGTCCGATGGTGCCCTTAACTTGATCTTAATGCCATGGATAACCAAATTAAATTCATTAATTAATATTTCTATAACCTATTATTTATGTAATTGATTTATTATAACCTTATTAATTTTATTCATGACCTTTTTGATGGGTTAAGAGGTTCAATTTCATTTTTTGTTTCATTAGTTTTCATGATTGGTTTCCTTATATACATATAAGGATAAACATGTAAGATGAGAATGGTTTTATAGAATTTAAGTTGTATATTATTAGTGATCATACATAATATTTCATTTTTATAAAATTCATTTGGTTATTTGGAGTGAAGATGAATCATTATATAAAACTTTAATGATAACAATTTTCGTTAATTGGTTGTTTTTTTATCACATCAAACACATTTTGATTTATAAATTAATATCATGTGTAAAAAAGATTGTAGAAACTTAAATTAGACATAATAAATATATTATAGTATAGTTCAACCATAAAAATGGTTTCAGGGCCAGAATTGAAGATGGTAATAGAAATTGAAAACTCGTCGTCCCTGAATGTGAGAAATTAACACATCTCAGATGGTGTTTTCATTTATAGTATAAAAGGAGGGGAAAAGAGGTATGATGATTAATTATTACATTATCATAACAAAATTCAAGTAAATATAATTTAATGGAGTTATCATAACATTTTTATGAAAGTAGGCGAGGAAAGAAAAAGAAAATAATGGAACTTGAAAGAAAATAAAATAAATGAAAAGATGAATTTACCTCTTGAATATATCTTCATTAAGAACCTCTTTAGAGGAGAGGATTTGGTATTTTGAAGATACCAATGGATGATGGACGTGTGATAGGGTATTAGGGAGATATTTGAGTAGAATTTTGACTAGGCACGAGGATTGAGAGAATTGAAGAGAAGAGGGGGGTGAGGGTGTTTTTTATAGTGGAGGAGAGGAGGGTTTTCTCAATATTTTATCCATTATTTTACTATTTTATCAAGAAAAAAAATAGTATTTATTCTTGTAAAAAAAGTAATATGTGCATCTGATTTTGAAGCCAAGGTTCTTACATCATCCATGACTCAATAAATAGTCTATTTAACATATAATGTATATATACAATAAATTACTGTATTTTATTATTCACTAAAAATTCAAGTATTTCAGAAAAATACCAAAAATCCACTCCAAACATTTTTTAACATGTAGAATTAAAAAAATGAACTCCATTTTATGAAAATAATTTTATAAATATGTGATTTTTTTAATTAAAATCATAATTTACTTGAAAAATACATATTTTAAAATTAAAACTGCTTTTCTAACACTTTAAAAAATTAATTAAGGTCTATTAAAATTATCATATAATAATAAGTAATCAAAATAATTATTTATGAATATATTTTATGAAAATAAATATTCTTTTAAATTATTAAATTAATCATAAAATTGTAATTAAATATACATGACTCACAAAAATACCAACACTATGATATTATTATATCATATTGTCACTTATAAGATGGATAAATTTTATTTATACTTTCATTGGTAAGGTTACTTATTCACTTAGATGATTTACTATTAATAAAGTTTAAATTACTATTCATAAGGGAAACATTACTGTTCCTAAGGGTCAATTACTATTCACTAAAAATTAAGTTTGTCTTATTGGACTCCAAACATCTTATTGATCGCAACCGTGTATGTCGGATTTTTGAAATTCAAATCATAGAAGTGAAAATATTATGTTTAAAGAAACATAGTACTTAGTAGTTCATTGTTTTGTGATTTCATGTGATTATACTATATGAAATAATTATAATAAGGGGATTTATATTGATTAAAATTTGGGTCATTACAATAGGAAACTAACCACCTTTCCTGGAAGGGAGATCTTTCTCTCCTACCTAGAAGCAGTCTCCCTAGGTGTAGGTCCCACCAAAATTTGAGCTACATGACATAAAACTGCATATCTCAATGTCCAAGTCATCTAACTTTAGACTACATGACAACATCCTCAACACACAACATTAAACTGTAGTCTTACCCTGTGTGATAAATGTAGGATTCCCCATGCACAACCATTATAGGATGACACCTCATCCATAACCATGGGATGATCATCCTCTTTAAGGATACTTTTATGCGTAATCCCCACTCCATCCCTCATTGATGATCCTTCCATGACATGGGAGTCCTTACCATATGACGTTAAACTACATGGACCAATCCTGTCACATGACCTAAAACTGCAGTACCGAACTATATAGTTTCTGATCTCTGTCTCCTAAAAGGGTATATAGGTAACCTCCATATGGTTTAATCCTCACTTCTAAATAAACCTAGGATTACTCCCTGAGGTTCAATCCCAACACTCCAACACCACCGAATCTATATGTCCTTCCTATGGGAGAAATCAACTCTCAAGAGTGATCACCCCCCTTTGGGGACACACTTAGCCAAACTCTGAAGTGTGATTATCTTTCCCCTCATGACACACTTAACCAAAATCCCAAAGTGTTATCATCTCCCCCCATGGGTGGATACTCTCTCTCATCACCATAAAATCCCAATGTGTGATCATATTCTCTATGTTAACACACTAAAAAATGAGGTGTGATCATATCCCCCCATGGGGACACACAAAATCTCTCTTTCCCACCTACATATCCATAGTGTGTTAATTTTCCCCATGGGAACACAAAAATTTACCTACTAATATTCACATGATGTTAAACCTACTACTTACTCTAAATGTCTACCCCATACAATAAACATGATATTCTTAGAGTAAAAAGATTTAGATGACTTACTCCTCTGGCATCAATTACCCCATAGCTGACATTAAATGCCTTGGGTTCTACACCTAGGATCCTCATACATGAGACACTATCCAAAAGGATATGAATTTACAGTTGGCCAACATACCCAATTTCTAGAAATTATTAGATGTTCCCATTGTTACTATCTACCCCGACCGTAGGTTTCTTCCCTTTTGAGGCAGAAGTTGTGTAATTACCAAGCATCCACCTTAGGATGGAATTGAGAATAAATTCATGAACATGAATTAAATTTTTGAGGGAGACCTGAACTAGGAAATGATCTCCAAGGAGGAATCCATGGAAAGAGAAATTGACATCCCATCTTCCCATTTCGATCAAGAATCCAACATCACCAATCATAATGGTAGAGTCCACCTACCTTTAGAAAGTGGGAATACGGGGCAAGAAACAGTGTGATTTGCAACCTTGGTGAGAAAAGCATTGTAAACAATTGATAAATAGTTTTATTTATTCCTTTTGATTTCTGTAATATCCAGTCTCAAACTTTCCCAATTTGTTACCAAAAACCATAGGAGTGGATATCCCTTTTCATTCCTCTATGCCAAAATTCTTTAACAATCCCCTGAAGAACTTTTTTTATGATAGAAAAATATGATATTCCCCTTGTATGATTTATAACCCTATAAAATATTACATTTCAACTAGAATGTAAATATCAAGATTTCTCTTCATTTCCTCAATAAAATCCACACAAATATTCGTTTTTTCACCTAAAAAAACAAGCCATCTAGATAAACTATGATAATAAGAGTCCTTATGGATAATTCCTCTACATAGAGATTATTGTCAACTTTACCTTTTAAAAAATCACACTCCTTAAGAATCCATAATTCTTGGAATACCATGATCTAGGGGAATGATTTAATCCATAAAAATATTTCTTGATATTTCATTCCATGATCCCATAATTATAAAGGAAAAAACCATCAGGTTTCTCAATGAATACCTCTTCTTCAATATCACTATTAAGGAAAGAAGAATTTACATCCATTTGATAGATTTTATAATTTTTTTGATCTGCCACTTAAAAGAACATATTGACTATATCAATACTTTCTATTGAAGTAAAAGTTTCCTAAAAGTCAACTACTTCCATCTATTAATACCCCTTGCATACCATCCTTGCCTTTTTCCTTGCAACTTTACCTTTTTTATTCAGTTTATTCCAGAAAATACACTCAAAACCTATAATGTTTTCTCTATAAAGACTTAACACAAGATCCCAAATGGATTTATTATCTATTTTATCATGTTCTAAATTCATAATAGTGACCCATTTCTCATTCTCAATTTCTTCATAAAAAGTTTTAGGTTCTACTAGTGAAAGAAGAGAAGTTTGTTTTTCTAACATCGACATTCTTATAGTTTAGATAGATGAATCCTATTGGAAAATGATATTTTTAGAATCAAAATGATTATTTATCCTTTTATGTCTCCTCCTTTGATTATTAGTCCTTTATTTATTGCTAGTTACAACTAAATCAATATCTGCTACAACCTATTTAGTAATAACTTGGCCCCTAATATGTTTTTCAGAATTATGAATATTTCCAGCCTCAGTAGATTCATATTTAGGCTCATAAAACACATATTTTTTGAATTTATTTTCAATAATTTTGACATATAAACATTACATAGACTTATATTGGATTTTTTACTCTAGTATTTGCGACCACTACTATTAGAGTGATGGCCTAAAAATTTTCCTTCTTCATCTCTTTCTTCAAACTTTCCCATTTTTTTAAATTTTTCTCTTTAAATAACATGATATTAGAAACAATTTTTAATATTTTATAGTTAGTTTCATATAATACTAAATATCATATGGTGTATTATCATTTTAGGTCTCAATAAACATCTATTTTGAATGTGCACAAAAATGTAAACATTATCTCTCCAAAAGAAAATTGAAAATTTATTTTCACAAAGCATGGTTCTTCCCATTTCTACTATACTCAATTTTTTACTCTCAACCACAATATTTTTTTGCGGGTTTAATGGTTTACTATACTAATGTTTTATCCCATGATTTTCTATATATCTCTCAAAAGTTTTGCTTTTGTATTCTTTTACAATGTCTGACCTCACATTCTATATGTAAACACCAAGTTATTTATCCACCTGTATTCTAATTTTTTTTCACATCTGAATATCCTCAGATTTGTGCTTCATGAAGAGGAAGTTTTTCATCTAGGTGTAGTCATATATGAATGTAATGAAATATATATCACCCATTAATTGACTTGTTCCTAATAGGACCTCATATATTTGAATATATCAGTTCTAACGATCTATTATATCGTATGACCATATTATTTTATGTATTTTGAGCCATCTTCCCCTTATAGAATGTTTCATGCACAACTTATCTTTCTTTATTGATTTTGTGAAGGTATCTAAACACTATATTATTGGATATATTGCTCATATTCCCTTGTAAAAGGTAGCCATGTATCATATGTCATAGATCATTCTCATCTTTGTCACTCATGTAACATGAGTTAGATGGATCACCAATCTGAAACAAGTTCCCACTTATTCTTTCACCTCTAGAAAATACTCTTCCATCCTTGATTTTTTTGAAAATTCATGAGTTATTTTAAAAAACAAATTCATTTTTCTCACCACATAGTTGGATAACACTTAACATGTTATGTTTCAGCCATTCCATGAATAAATCATATTTACACTTGGGTCCTTTAGACTCAATCTCAATAGTACCAATACCGTGGATATTTGGTGAGAAATGATTGACAAATTTAACTGCTCCTCCTTTATATTGTTTAATGAATTTCAAAATTTTAGTGTCTATAATCATATTGAAGAGAATCCACTGACAAGTATCCAAGCTCTTTCTTTCTTTTATTCCTTAAAATACACCTATGCAAAGAATGAATTCTGATCTTGATTCTTATTTTAAACTCCTTTTCCATTTCATTGGTATAATAATTTCCTATGTAGATTTGTAATATATTCTTCTATATAATTCCATAGTTTCTCACATCTACCACACACTTATTTCAAACTTCTAAACTTAATCTGATTATATATATTTTAAGTGACATTGTTCATTGATTTTTTCTACAGGGATTCAGTTATTTTCATCTTAGGGTTGATCCCCTTACTCTATTCCTCTTTATAGATAGTAATATTTTGCACCAAAATGTATTCGAATTATGTACATAAATCTAAAAACACTAATGATAGCCACTGAATTGAAATATCCTCTTATAATTTTAAGTATTTTATAAAAAATGCATTCTAAAATTCTTTCTTTATTGTCCACATATGTCCTGATATTGATTTTTCTTTAAGGGAATTTATTCTCCTTACATCCTTCACTCTTCTATAGATGTAGAAGAGAACTTGTCATAATCTTTTCTATCCAAAACTTTTCCATATTTTGAATTTAAACTTGCACTGTCACTACTACAGAACGCATAATAAGTAGCAGTAGACTTTATCATTTCTAAATAAAATCATTGATAAATGACACCTTTATCAATACTAAAATTAATATTGATAAAGGGTACCCTTTTTCATTAAAAAATAAAATCGCTGATAAAGGGTGGTTTTTATCAATGATAAATAAAAGTTCTTTTTTAGTGCGGATAAAGGGTTTCCCCATGCGATGTGTGTCCCACATCGAAAATCCTTTGTGTCTTGGATCTACTTTATAAGTGATCTCATGGATGTTGTTCTTTCAAGCTGGATATGGGGTTCGACACCTATTACAATTGCACACCACTTGGACCTCACGTGTCGCACCTACACGCGTTGTACCACCTTCCCACCCCCATGCATTCCTAGCACACAATCCAGCCTACCATGTGACTCTTTGGGCACCATCCTTCTCTCCTACCACTAGCATAGCTGGTGGAGGTTGACCATGCTACCCACCTAGGAAGCAGTTTGCATGAGGTTCCTTTATTATCTTGGCGGTTAGTCTATTTTTTTATTTAAAGGCCAGATAAGAATTAGTATATTAATTATCTAATTATATATATATATATAACTAATATACTATTTATTACTATATATATATATATATTAAATTTAATAAATTTATTTATAAATACCATATTAATTATTTAATTATTTAAATATTAAATTTATTCATTTTTATTAATAAATATTTCATTAATATATTTTTAATATTTTTATAATTTATTAAATTTAATATATATATAATAACAAATAGTATATTAATTATATATATAATTAAATAATTAATAAACTATTTATAATTAACAAAAATGAATAAATTTACTAAATACTTAATATACTAATTAAATAATTAATTCACTATTTATTACTGTATATATATATATATATTAAATTTATTCATTTTTATTAATAAATATTTCATTAATAATTTTTTTAATAAAATTTGTTAACATTTATATATTAGATTCTTTGGGGTACAATTACATTTAACACACACACACACACCACACACATAGGCTGGAAAGGCAAGCCATAGCCCCCCAAGGGATAACCCACCCATCAAGGCTTATTTATTCAGTACATGGCCCAAAGGTCCAGTGGGCATGAGACCCATTACATGGCCCTAAGGACAACAAAATTGCTATAAGGCCCAATGCACCGTAATTCATGCATCATGCCCACGTCACTCTCTACCTGCATCATGCCTGCGTCACTATTTTCCTGTGTCACTGCATGCCTGTGGAAATTCACTCCCACCCGAATTTAAACCCGAGTCTGATATAGGATTACGAGGAGCCTTTACCACTTAGGAAAGCCCCCAAATTCTATTTACATAATTAATATATATTCATGTTTATTTAAACATATATTCATGCGGGTTCATGGGTTGGACCGGTCCAACCCCCAAATTTTTACAATTAAATTTATTAAATTTAATATATTTAGTAATAGATAGTATATTAATTATATATATAATTAAATAATTAATATAATGTTTATAATTAATGAAAATGAATATTTTTTTAAAAAAAAGTTAGGGGAAGAGCCCCTTTATAAAATGACATAAAAAACATAGAAAGGTAAAGGATGGGGTCAGACATGACAAAACTACCCTCATCTGTGAAAACAATCAATGACCAAGATTTTATCTGTTCTGAAGACCTATCCTTCACTCTTCCTCACATATTGAATTCCAATTAATTATACCATGCTCAAAACCATGACCTCTTAGATATAGACCTCTCCTATAAGTCTTTTCCTACTACAGGAGACCTTCAATGTCAGTGCTCTCCGATTCCACCCCATCATCTGACTGAGATTCCACCTTCTTAGAAGAGTCAACAACCAATGTATCATAATTTATTTTATCTGCCTGAACCTTTACTTCAACCAATGAATCATGTGAAACTTGATCATTGGAAACCAAATCACCTTTATCTTCACCCTCTTGCACCTCATGAGAAGAAATAAGTACATCAAATTGGTTGTGAGTAGTCACCTGCACCATGCATGGATTATCCCGTGTACCTTTCACATAATTGGTTGAAGGATCATTTTAAATATAATTTGTGATTGAAATGGTCTGATTACATGAATAAGGACATAAAGGAGGCTCCTTTATAAGAGGGATCACCACATGGGATAAAGCTAAACAACTAGAAGAGACATTAATGGAAGCTTGATCAGGCTCATAAGGAGTTTTAGTCTTCCTAAAAGGAACCAATTGAAATAAATTTTTTTCCAATAACATGGATGAAGATTATTTTTATCCTTTCAAACCATGGGGAATCAAATTGGGAGTGATCAAATTAACTGGAGTGGAGACAACCAAATCCAAGGAGCTCCAAGAATTGTTACTAGTCAATTATAATCCTTCAACAGAAGGCATAACCACCTCCAGTTCAGCTAATTACTTAAAATGTGAGTGATAGGAAACCACAATCATCTTATCCTTACCCTTGTTATTGATAGTGACTAAAGAATATTCCAACAACAAGTCTCTATCTACCACATTTGGGATAGCATCTTCAAAATCAGACTGGTCATTTAAATCAGGATTAGGTGCAACACTTTCATGAAATAGAGGAATGACCTTCTACTCTCCAACAATATCAGCCTAATAACTTTTATTGGGAGTTGAAAATATGAACCGCTCACCCACAAACCTTATGAAAATAGCTGTAGAAGTGATAAAGGCAGTGTCCATCCCTTTGAAAACTGAGGCCTAGCCTCTATCAGTAGAAACAAAGTTATTATTATGAATTAAAGTTGATTGGGGTAGTGTGATCGAGGTTAGATCAGTAGTACTTATCCTATCCACACTCATCATATGATCCTCATACACACCCTAAGTCCCATATATAAGTGAGGAAAACTGTATATTACATCCACCTAATTGTGTAACCATTTGGATAAGTGATCATTACCTAAAACAACCCTTCTAAGATGAATTGTATTTCCTCCACCTGGATTATACTAAGAGTTCCCAGTGGGCTTTACTTGTTGAGTATTATTGTTAGAGTTACTTTACTCATATCCATGATCTATATAGAAAGAATATGTCACAACTCATTTGCAGTTCAAAAAATCATATCCGATCAACTTGAATTCATTTTAGAACTTCAGAAATTTCTCATATTCAACTCTCAGCTCGAACCCATTTAGATCAATAGAGATAAATATTTTATCAACCAGTGTTGGCCCCAAATCAACCTTGAACAAAAAAAGGGAATAGTGCCCAAAAATAGATAGCTAAGTTTCTTTATCCAGATTGACCAGAACTCCAATTGAAAGCATGACATCGTAAAAAATCTTTAGATTCCACAATAACAAGTTAAGACCAAAAAAATTGACCCACAGTTGGAAGGCGAAGTTTCATAACACCATTGTATTGAAGTTTATATCCCAATCTCATATATGCTTGATGCTAGGCTTGAGGGAGACGGATTTGAGACCCCATACCCAAAAATTTAGGTCCTCTATGGGGAAGAGGATGTGAAAAAATCCTCATCCCATTGAGACACATCTTCATTCATCAAATCCCCACACTATCAAAATTTTCATAACCAGGTCATCCATTTTTCATGGTCGAGAAACCCTGGGTAATATTAACAATGTAATAATCAGGTGATTACCCATTTTTAGGAATTCTGAAACTACCTCAGAATCAACTTTGACATGGGAAATATTTCCCTTTCGACGAATCACCCCAACTCCAAATTCTTTGTAGATAGAGAAGGAACTATTCCATGTGGTTATGGAAGATAAATCAGCCTATCTAAAATTTCCCCAAACTATACTATGATCAACCAATCTGAATGAGGCATCTTTGTGTGATTCCAATTTCCTCTGATTGAGAAAAAATTCCTCCCTCGAGGATCCATATGAATTTCCACTTGGAGGAACCCTATAAATTGCCACCAGTAAAAATCAAGAGATAATCATGGAACCATCATCCTCCATCATTCATAAATAAAATTATTAGAAAAGAATAAATTTAATATATATAGTAATAAAGAGTATATTAATTATTTAATTATTATATTAATTATTTAATAAATTTATTCATTTTTATTAATTATAAAAATTATTAATTATTTAGTTATATATGTAATTAATTTTTAATAATTTGTAACATGAATTAATTTAATAGAGTTTATTCACTGATAATGTTAAGTGTATGCTTAATTTTTTTTATAATTTATAGATTTTAAATATTTATTCATTTTTAATGTTTTTTACACATAATTATTCTTTAATAAATTTAATATTTTTGTAATTTTTTCATTTTCAATTTTTTATTGTTCAATTTTTTTTTAAATTTTATCAATTTTATGATATTTATTTATACATGTTTGTTAATTAACATTTAATGTTCTTAATATGGTTGTAATTTATATAATTAATATATATTCATGTCAATGGGGTGTAGATTGGTTGGATCTGTCACTCCATGGAACACCCAACATCTCGGGATCAAATCCTAGATGTTTCCCCATTTTTGGGGGTTTATTGGGGGCGGGTGTTATGTGGTGGAACACATAACCCCATTTGGGTTTGGTCAGAGGTGGTGGTTGGGGTGTAGCTAGGTTTGGCACAGGCAATGCTCGACAGTCTCTATGGTGATGAAGGACGGCAGATCGACTCCGTTGGGTATGTTAGGGGGACTGGACGTCGGTGTTAGATAGTCATGGGATGATGGAAGGAGGGACATGTGGGTGAGCGGGGATGTTATCACTATGGAGGGTGAGGCAGAGGTTGCTGCAAGTGATGGTAGTAGTTGAAGACGACTGTCCTGGCAACAACAGGACCTGATCCACAGTGGCGGGATGCGTGCTGGCTTGCACTATGATAGATCCAACTAATGACGAGTCTGGGACATGAGTAGATGGTGTGCTTTTCTGTGACGATGAGGTGCTAAAGGGGTTGTGATATTGCTATCATCTTGACAAGAAGGGCTTAAGAGGTACAACATTGGGCCAGTTTATTTGGTCCTTCAGGCTTGTATTCGGGTTTAATTTCCCTGGGCCTGTATGGTCAGCTAACTAGGATTCCTCTCTACCCCATATAATTATAGAGGTTTGTTACTTCAATAAAATAGGTGGGGGATTCCCTCTACTTGTTTAAAAATATATGTATTTATTTTCATTTTAACATATATAAATATTCATTTTAATTTTTTTAAATAATTTATATAATTAATAACAATTTTTCATTTTTTAATTTTGTTTATTATTATTACTATTATTATTTATTTCATTAATAGCTGTTACATATTATATAATTTCATTATTCAATTTAACATATATCAAACTTGTATATATATATACATCAATTTCACACACACAAATATTTACGTAATTAATGAAATATTTTATAGAAACACACACACCTAATATTATGTAATTTATTCAAATTTTAATATTCATTTTAGAATTTAATTTAGTAACATAATATATTTAATACATTATTTTTTTAATCAGTAAAATTTATTTATTTATATCTAATATTATTTCAATTGGTATGATTTATTCATTTCTAATTTTTTTTTGAATTTAATAATTTTCTAATATTTATTTATACATATTTATTTACTATGTTATAATATTTTCAATACATATTTATATTTATTTAAATATATATATATCTATATTTTATTTTTTAATAATTTTTATAATTAATGAAATTTATCCATTTTTAAATATTTTTAAAGTCTACTTATTTTTAATTATAAATATATTTATAATTATATACAAATATTTATAAATATATTTAAAATATATTTATTTATAATTATAATTATAAATATATATTTATAAGTATATTTATAAATACATATCTACAACTCTTTTAATATATTTATAATTATATATAGTTATATTTACTTAGAATTATATACATTTTTTAAATTATATAAATTATATTATTAAAATTAATTATCTAAGTGTTTATGAGTGCATTTTTTATCACTGATTAAGATATATTTTTATTAGTTCTAAAGTTGTAGCACTAATAAAACATATCTTTATCAGTGATATAGATTTAGTGCTCATAAAGAGGTATTTTATCAGCATTGATAAGCACTGGTAAAACCATTCCTAATTTTTTAAATAGAACCCTAACTGAACAAATTTCCCTCGCACCCTCCAAGATCTCATAGAAATTTAGCTCTATTATGGATCCTCCTTGACCTTCTCTCAGATGAATCAACTCTCTTAAATCCAAGGTATGTTATTATTTCTACTCATCTCCCATTTATCAGTTTCATTAATCACCTCACTTGCACATACATGGTCCAAACCACATTATATTTTTTGTATCCTTTATTTCTTTCTTTTTGTCGACTACCTCACCGCCATCACCATTTTCAGCCCAGGCTGACCACCCACTACAACAAAGTAGCCCTCCGGAAACCACCCTTTCCCCATCTTCCATTCCGTTAACTGACTGATGCAAGAATCGTTCCCCTTCTCCCTTCCAAACTGCCTTTCCGCCATCACTGTTTTAAATTTTTGTTGAATGAATTGTTTTGTAAGCCATTATAGTGGGAGATTGGCCAATAAAAGGCAATTATTCTTCATGGGTGTTCAAGATTCAACACCCATTTATGATCCATTTCCACTATTGTTCTTAGTTTTTAATACCATTTTTATTCGTTATTATCCATTAAAATGCATTTCTTAATTATTATATCTTTTATCCATATAAAATGGTTTGTTATATACCATATCAGGGAATTTTTTAATAAAATATAATGAACAATATTAAATATTAAAGAATGAGTGGTATGAGTTCCGTAATAACCTGAATTTAATAATGCAACATAGGGACAAAACGATTTACAAATATATTTTTTGGAATCCCTATAATACATGGTCTATAATAATCTATAGAAAAATAGATTAACATGGAATTCAACTTCAATTTTCATCAATAACAGTTTCATTCATCCATTTCATGAAATTGTAAGCTTCCTAACCCTGTGTCAAAATTCGGTGATTACATGACCTTTTATGTTTTGAGGAAAGATATTTTTACACAAATTTATAAATCTAGATCACAATTAAATAGAAAGAAAGAAAAAAAATTTCCAAGGGAATTATTCCATCCAATAATAAATAAATTTTGTTTTTGCAACATATTTATTAGTGATTATTATATTAATATATATATTTTAAGTGATTCATTTGAGTAAGAAATCCATTTTATTACATCGAATAGTGTATCAAGTTTAAAATAGAGAATAAATACGACCCTTCTCAATTCCTTTTTCCTTCTCTACGTTATTGTTATTCAAGAAAAATTATTCTGAAAGAGTTAGAATAACATTTTATTTGTCATGGAATAGATAAGAGCTATAAATATTGGTCTAAACATAGGGAATAAATGAATGTTCACAATGATTAGGATGATACAATAGTTTATGGATAATTTGATATGAATACCAGTATAAATGATGATAGAGATCATATAGAAGAATTGAATATATCAATCTAAGATGAACTTCATGATTGTAAAAAGTTCTTTTGAGAAGTTAAATTTATGTTCAAAGATACCATTTCATACCAGTTGTACTAAATACACAACATTTTCTACTATATTAAAGTTATATAATTTGAAAGCTGGAAGTAAATAGAGTGACACCAGATTTACAAAACTACTTGGTCTTCTGAATGATATGCTACCATAAAAAAATAAACTTCCTTGTCAAACATATGATTCTAAAATAATTCTATGTTAAATCAGAATGATATCTAAAAATATATATGCTTGTCTAAATTATTTCATATTATTTATAAAGGACCATAAATCACTCATAAAATACTGTAAGTGTGGTGTGAATTGATACAATAAAGATGAATCAAGTCCTTAGAAATATTTATGGTACTTTCTTATCATTCCATGGTGTAGATGACTATAAATATATATTAGGAAACTGTGATACAATTAACATAGTACAAAGATACAAGAATTAATTATGGGAAACTACACCATCCAACATACCATACCGAGTGGAATAAAATTGATTATTGTATCCTAAATTAGGAAATGAGTTAAGAAACTTTTGTCTTGAGTTATATACATATGGAATAAATCCTTTTTGTGTACAAATTAGTACTCATAGAACATAACTAGTTATGTTGGTAAATTATAACTTTCCACCATGGTTATACATGAAGCACAAATACATTATGTTGTCTCTACTTATATTTGGACTAAAACAACCTGATAATGATATTGATGTCTATTCAGCTCCATTTATTAAAGATCTAAAATTGATGCGGGATATAGGTTTTATAATTTATGATGTTCATATATCAAATAATTTACATTAAGGTTCATATTGTATGAGATATTAAATGACTTTCCTGCTTATGGAAATTTTGCAGGCTATAACATTAAATTTATGTTGGGGTGGCCCATTTGTGAATAATTCATACACTTAATTTGGTTTAAATATTCTTCAAAGACTATGTTTTTTGGAAATTAGATGTTTTTACCCCAAAGAACATAAATACCAATACTAGATGATAAAATTATTTGGGAATACTAAAAAAGGTACAACATCGTCTCCACTAATGGGTGATAAACTATTCAATAATGTAAAATATATTGAAACTATTTTTGGTAAACCATTTTCAAAAAACCTTATGAAACCTGGGTAGAAAAAGTGACCAATTTTATTTGAATTACTATACTATAATTGTTTGTATATTATAAATTTTATTGATGTCAGACATGTAGGAAAAATGTATTTGATTATGTTATTGGAACATTACTAAATGTTCCTGACAAAAAAAATATGGAATCAAGGCTAGGTTGGACATGATTGACATGGTGATAAGGGAAGAGCTCGCATCAGTGAAGGGTAAAATGTGAAATTTTCTTCCTCTATAATCTTACACTCTATCCAAATAAGAAAAAATTCAATTTTGAATTTTTATTAATGGTGTAAAATTTACATAGGGGTATTCATGAAATATCAATAATGTAATGTTAATGACTAATTTGAAGTTACAAGGACTAAAATCACATGAATTTCGTGTTTTGATGAAAGATTTGATGACTGCCACTTTATATTGTATTCTACCTAAAAATGTATGACATACATTAACTAGACTCTACATTTTTTTTTCAAATCCATATGCAGTAAATTTATAGACCCGATGAAGTTTCGAATCATGAATAAGGATGTTGTAGTCATATTATGTAAAGTAGAGATGTTATTTCCACCATAATTATTTAATATAATGGTCTACCTGATGGTACACTTTGTTAGAGAGGTTTAAATATATGGTTATTTCCATTATAGATGGATGTACCCCATTGAATAGTATATGTAGATTTTGAAATGGTACGTCAAGAATAAAATTCATCTAGAAGGTTTTATTTTAGAATGATATATTATTGAAGAAATTGTTTAATTCTGTACCGATTATCTATCATATGTTGATAGAATTGGTCTCCAAAAGTCTCATCACAATGAAATCCTTATGGGAGAAAGGATTTTTAAAAGAGATGTTGTTATAATTACCATCACAGAGCAAGATAAAGCTCACATTTACATTTTATATAATAGTAAAGTTAGTGATCCATATGTTGAAGACCATAAAGAAATTATTAGGCATTTGAATCTATCAAGGGATGAAGTATGGATATCAAATACACATAATCAACAATTTATTGGATGATTCCAAGATAATATTTATAAGGAGTTATCTAAAAATCCAAATTCAATTACTGGATTACTTCGATGGCTAGCCAGGGGACCAAATAAAAATTTTATATATTACACTAATTTTGTAATTAATGTTTATATATTCTATACAAAAGAACACGATGAAAATTGTATGATGCAAAAAACTAGAGTTTTACTTGTGGAATAAGAGATGAAAATATATGGTTCTAAGGATAGAAATCCAATTTATCTGACCATATCATATTTTGGAATCACTAAATAGATATATGAGTTGTATTATACAACATTTCAAGTAACGCTTTTCCATTTAAAATAGGTTGAAAACATGAGTGTATTGAAATTTGATGAAATTGGATCCGTGAAGGTGAATTTTATTGTGGAAGGGTATAAGGATGAGCTATTCATAATAGAATCATAAGCAGTGTAGGTATTTTATGTCTTAGATATGAAAAACAATAATTGGTCAATTATCCTTATAGATACTAAAACAACTATAGGGTCAGATAGAAATTTAATCAAGGATGAACCTTTCATTAAGAGATCAAAATCATTTCATAGAGGTCCCAAAGTAGTCAATTTATTGTATGTTAGGGGGACCACAATGATGGGATTTGGATTCTCGATTGAGGATCCAAATATATTAAACCTTTATAGAAAATAAAGAGAGTTCAATGAGATGGTTAAAGTGTTTTTAATATACAATGATTTTCATCATAATATTATGTGTTCTCTACAGTATTAACATAATCTAATTTAAATGTTTGACTACTCATGAAAACAATGAATTATTCACATGATGATGTTACCAATCTCAAGGAAGAATATATTGTTGATGCAAAAACTATATAATTATTTTGGTATAAAAAACATGTTGATGAAAAATCACAAGAATGATGTATAACTACACTGTTGACTAAAATTATAAAGGAAAGAAGCAAGGGTATAAAATTTAAGGTTGGTGGAAATCAATACAGCCAACCTATTGACCTCAAAAAGTCACTATTAATTAGTTATATTGGGGTCAAAATGAGAATGAATGTGCCAATTGATATAGATTTTTGGCTCCATTTCCATCCTGTAATGAAGGAAACCCTTTGGGAAGATATTATAGTAAAGATACAATATACTTTCTCTATTTTACCAAAAAATTATCTAATGAAATATTGATATAATTTTCATTATCCCTTGCTGAGTTTTTTTATTTTAGATTATTTTCATAAGAAATATATCTTAATAGCAATTGAAAATACCATAGAGGATTCCAAACACTTCTTACTAAACTAGTTGATGAAAACATAAAAAAAAGTATGGAAATCATGTATTAGTATGACATAATAGTAATCTTTTATGATTTATAATAGTATTACATAAAAATATCTATTTATGTTCATATGGTTTTTATTTGATTTAAACATAAGAATCGGCGATGAACTAACTTGAAGAAAAACTACTTTTAATAGCTTTAAAGAAACCAAAACAATATAGTCGCATTAGAGGTATAGGTTTTGGAGTGTCACCTAAAACATATTTTGAGAAGAAAAAGCTGTAATAAGATACATATCAGATGATGAAAGGAATGAAATCTAAATAGATTCTTTGTAAGATATTATTTTCTAGTCTAGTTTGACATACCAATATATATGGCAGGATCAAAGAAAACTGGAAGTGGAAAAAATATCAACATATGAAGATCCAAATTACCCAACTAGATTTGAGGTTATTAATTCCTCTAAACATCATACCTTACATGAGGTAATAAATTTTTTCATTACAGTTTCTCATAAATGTGAATCAAATAACTTCCAATAACTTTATATTACTAAAAATAAATAGGGTGAAGTTGTATGTGATTTCTATCTATCAACACCCATAAACCACCTTGTTGTGAGGGGTATGGTGTATAATATCTTGGGATACATGCTACAAAAAAGAACTCCTATAAGATCACATGAGAGTGTGGATTGAAGTAGCTCAAGATTCAAGCGATGAGTTCCCTATTCCACTTGATGATTTAGATATTACAATGGTCAATGATGATATTGAAACTTTCATAGCATGGTCATATAATCTTATAAAGATACATGATGTATGTCCTTAATTTTTTTTCACATGAAAAACCTATAAAATTTGATGAAAATTTTTCTAAATTGAGGTATGGTGTTATATATGGATAAAAATATGGATAAACATAAGGTCAAATCATGAAAATCTAGTGAATTGTCCAAGAAGACAAAATGGATTTTGAGAGTACCTTCTCCCCACTTGTTCCACTACAGTATATTTCAACATTATAAGTTCATGTAGCCACCGAATTAAAATATAGAGATGTTCCCTATATTCAATATCAATATAAAATATTTTGTAATTTTATTACAGACATGGTTTTTCTTGCAAGTATAAATGACATTCTCAAGTTTGAATGGCTGGGAGTCTCGGTTGTGAATACATACATGAGGTACATTTTCATAATTCGTCTGTCCAAAAAATGATCTAGTAGGTTCAATAAATTTAATAACTATTCATATTTTATACATGGGATTTCATTACTACTATATAAAGCTAAAACACTAAAAATTATGATTTGGACTCATTAATCCCTGTATTGTTTCTATAAAAGAAGTTTCTTTGGGGTTAGAAGAAATTGATAAAAAAGGATGATTTAAGAAAGGCATTTGAGAAGAAAATAATAGATGAAAGAATCTTGTTTATTCCTACAATTTAGGGGTAAAAATATGAAATCTAATCATATAAACTATATATGTTTTCATTAATAATTTGTTTTTTGTTTTTTTTGAAGCACTAGATACCGATCAAAATAAATTAGGATACCCTAAATATTTATTTATTGGATCCAATGAATCTATTTCCATCAAAAATACAAAAAATGATGTGTAATGTGACTTTTTAATGCACTTCAATCAAAATTTTATAGATGAAATTTAAATTATATATTTTATTTTGTGTTTTAATAAGAAACTTGGTTATTATAGGGAGTTTTATAAATATAGGATAAATTATGGTATGAGGTCGGTGTTTGAACACAATAAGCCTATGGATTTCTTCAAATGGAAACAAATTAAGGTATATATAGAAATATTTAACTATAAAAACATATTTCAAAATAATTTACTCATTTTGTTCAATGTTTTTACAATTTCTGAAGTAATATAACAACAAAATTGTGGATATTACATTTGAAAATTTATGAAAGATATCATATACCATCAAAACACTAGCATTCTGAAACAAGTAATTTTTGAAGGTAATTACAATTTCATTAAAAATATATCTTAAACATTTTTTTTATATTTTATCTGTAACGCCCCGACACCAGTTACCCAAAGCTGGTGCATTGTTGTGTAACATTGGCATGATCATAAAAGATCAACTCTCGAAAGACCGATTAGTTTAGAAGATTTGAAACACTAGATGCATTCATAAGTTTTACATTAAATCATGAAATAAAAACAGCAACAACATATTGTCCCCTTTGAACACACTTATCCCTTAGACTATCCCTGCAGGTCAATCATAATACACTTCTTCACATCCTGGGAAAATAAAACATAGAAAGCGGTGAGCTTAGATGCTCAATAAGGATAACAATATAACGGAAAATTTCATAAATAAACATAAACATTTAAGGCAATGTATAACTAAAACAAAATCCTTTTAAACTTGAACTTCAGCATAATGTGGCAAATATAAAATAAAATAATGCAATTTACTTATTCACATGGATATTCTACTATTCGAATAATCACATGCAATATCAATAACCACTTTCATAATAATGGAATGCATAATTCCAAACTATCATAACCACGTAGCCAAGGCCTCATGCCAAGACTACAAATAAGATTTTGTCAAGGCCTTGTGGCAAGACACTATTTTGTATCATGAGACATACCGATGCATCAGGGAGCTATATCAGGCTCCACCTGTCACTTATTAAGTCTAATTCATTCCTTATATGAAAAGGTTTAAACATATTATAAACCATAACATAATCGTATCACATAAAACATGCATAAAGGAAACATAACATTTCCACATTTCAATCACAAGATATAAATACAACACATTGATAAAATAAAAACATTATCAAAACCATTTTCAATACCAAAATAAAAGAAAATTAAAACATGGTATTTATTTTTCATTTAAAAAAAGTTATGGCTTGTAGAGGAAGCTGAAACTCAGATAATGGTCACGGCGGCGGAGAAGTCATTGTCACCATATACGTAAGAAAAAAAATTCCTTTTGTCGTTTAGTAAAAATTATTCGTATAAAAATATTCCTTTTGAATAAAATTAAAAGTCAAAGGGTTTTATACACCGTATAAATTAAAGTTTTGTATAAAATAAAATATGCCTCAATGAAAGGAGATTGAGACGAAGTCCCTTACCTCGTGTCTGACTTGACTCGATCATTATTTAATCTCCTGAATAATAAACTAGAGTAAATTTATACTTGCTTAATAACCTTTTTCAAGTTAATTATTCCTTTTTTA
Source organism: Viscum album (assembly GCA_963277665.1). Classification (NCBI taxonomy): domain Eukaryota; kingdom Viridiplantae; phylum Streptophyta; class Magnoliopsida; order Santalales; family Viscaceae; genus Viscum; species Viscum album. Next base: position 880,147,893 of record OY728163.1, read on the forward strand.
TCACTTATTACCATGTTATGAACATTATGTAATTTTTTATGTTAATAACTGTCGTTTTTTCGATCTTTGGTATTTGAGTCAAAAATAAAATTCTTATAATTACAAGTTGTTCATGTGGTAAAATATCCATTATATCCAGAAATATATTCATGATTTAGATATCATATATATCATATATATCTAGTATATAAATGCATTTATAATATTACATAACATTTAGAGGTAAGAAATGAAATGCACCGTTCATGGAGACGGTAAGCCGTACGTACGCATGAACGCTATTTTCATTTCTATTTTGTATTTAATGGAATGAAATCATAATGATATAAAGGTATATTATAATTACATTATAATATCACATATAATATCATTTACTCCATCCTTTATACGTCCCACATATGACATTAACGATTCAAATCACTTTGAGTGGGCGGTGGTCCGCACTTCCTAAAATGAAATTATCGCGTTTACCCACAATGGAAATCATAAAGTTATGCCATAAATGAAAAATACAGGAGAATAAGGAAAACATAAACATAATATATATCATATATGGAAATATTTTCATCATAATTTCCACCATGAGAGGTGTTAAAAGAATATTGAACAATCATTATTTTGTAAGGCAGTAATTCACCACCCACATAAATAATATGTTCTTTAACAATTAGACGAAGGTGTGTGTAAGTGTAAATAAAATAACTCTCATAAAAACATACAAGTATATTGAAGATACTGGTTTTGTTACAAAATAAAGGAATAAAAAGAGTTTAAGGGGTTGGAGAAGAAAAATAATACAAAAGAACATAAGAGAATACATTACCTTAAAATCGGGTAACTCTTTTTGATTTGAGCCAAAGGCTTCCTTGGGAAGACTTATGCCCAAAGTGAGGCTTCTAGGAGTAAGAGAGGGAAGTTGAGAGAGTATTTGGGCAAAGTTTGGCTGAGCCAAATGTCTTTGAAGGTGTGAATAAGGTGGTAGAGGTGGGGGCCTTTTATAAGAGGAGAGGAGGGGCTCTTTTGGAAAGATTGAAATGTTACTTTATTATGAATTTATTTTCGGATTTTAAAAGTCTCAAAATTATATATTTCAAGGATAAGGTTATAAGGGTTAGAAATACACCCATACAATAGGCTTTATACAAGTGTAAGTCTTAGATTTTATCTTATCGTTTTATTTTATTTAAATCATTTATTAATGAGGTAATCACTACATCATCATGGTGTCATAAATAAATTTATTTATTTAATGACTAAAAATTATAAAAAAAATACCATGATATAGAAAATATTGTTATCTTTCGAATGAATATTTATAGTCTATAATATCATTTATGTATACAAAATTAAAATTGTTTTACTTGGGTGATACATACTTTTGTTATATTTTCCTTTCTTTAAAAATAAAAAGATAAAATGTCACTATCACACAAAAGTGATTCCATGGGGTCCCAAAGTTTGGAACAAGGCATAACATGGTCTTCATTGACACAACCAGTAGCATTAGGACACATTTTGGGGTCATTGTATATTATTATGATATTATTTTATTACCCTTAACTACCTGATTACTAATTAATCATGATAATTAAAGATAATTGTCGTCGTTACTATTCATAATGTCCAAAAACAAAAGAGTATTAATTAAATAATTTAGACCTTTTGATTCCAAATATGGAATCCATTTTACCAAATTATAAACACAGAAATTAGAGTAATTAATTTAAAAATTATTCCCGCTGTCAAAACAAATAGCGTGTCTTGAAGAAACAATATCTATCAAAAGATTGACAATTGTTTATGCCCAATTTCAAAGTGAAATTAATTCTAATGACCACCATTGGATAAAATGGTAAAAGAATATTATAATTATACATTAAAACCACTCAATATTATAATTTATCACTATAAATTGTTTTTATTAAAAAAGTAGTTTTTAAGTATTTTTCACTATTCATCGAAAATTGGAAGTTCTCCGAAAAATACCAAAAATTCAACATAGGCTAATTTCAATATTCATAATCCAAAAATGAAGTCCATTTTGAAATATAAAATTTATATAATTTCAAAAAGTGGGTATTACTATTCATAACAGCTACTTTGATTGGTCGTGGTGTGTTAGAATCTTAAACTTGCGTACAATGCAAGCTATTGCATTATTGAAAGAGAAGCATACCGTGGGAGCTTGAGGTGTTACATTATACCCTCCTTAACTAAATAGTGTCCTCAAAATTTGAAATTGTTCTTCAAAAATAAAAGGTTGAAAGTAGAAAATACCTTTGTGGAAAACCCATATCGGAAATAGGTTTAATAAAAATATAACTTTAAAAGAAAGAAAGAGAAGTACAAAGGTCACCCGAGATAGTCCATACTAGTATTCTATGAAAAAATGGATATGGAGTAGAAACAAACCATCAAGTTCTGATGGAGAGTTGTAGAAAATAGGATTAGGAGAAAGTTAATTACAAGAAAATCACAAACTTGTGATTGATTAAACAGTCATTGATTCCCCAGTTGGAAAAGTTAACCGACAACGTTTTTGTTTTAAGTTACATTTAATAAAGTTGAGGAAATTATTCAGGATATTTACTAAGAACGTAAGGAAATATACTTACTTTTCATGTAGATTTTCATTCTTTAATAAATTTTTACCAGAAACCCATCATTCACTCCAACAGGTAATATAACTCAAAAATATTATAATTATCCTAATCGTACAAGGTTAAAAATATTAACACATACCATTTAGATTAGGAAAAATATTTTGTAATAATCTGGGATTTCCTGTAGGCTAGTTGTAGGTAATAAAGGCTTGTAACACTGTGGTTGTGGGTTCGATTCCTACAGCTTTGTCCGACGCGACGGGTTATCCCCCGACCAGCAGGTTGTCCTTTTCCTAAAACTATAGTATTATAATATTCCAAAAATAATCTTTAGAAATGTTTTAACCTTAAATAATACTATCCAAAGTCAAACATAATCCATTCCAATGTTTATAGTTATCCAAAATACCTCGGTCCAGACTTTTTCTAAAAGATCTCTAAATTCCAAAATCAATTCATCAGATTCCCCAAACAAAGTAAAGTTTCTCTTATTGTCACATACTAAAAATATGAGTACCTTCATCATATTAAAACCTTAATGAAAACAACAAGTACTGCAGTACAATCCTTATATATATCACATTATTCTTATAACCATAATATAGTTCTTGAGTCCAAAAACACAAATACAATAATTATTCCACTTCAACTGTTGTAACAACATAAGGGTGGACTTGCTCCCTTGGCCTTTTTTGAGGTAAGTTTCCTTGGTGGTTAGAGAATTCATTTTCATAATACCCCATTTCTCTACAATTGTATCATTCAACATTGATGACCTCTTTCTTTCCCTTGCAATCACGAGCTTGGTGACCTTTTTATCCACATTTATAACAAACTCCCATTCCTTTTAGGCAAGTACCGGGGCGATTCTTCCCCCAATTATCGCATAATGGAAAATAATTCTTTCCATTTTTTCCTTTATCTGTCTCTTGTTCCACCATTCTCTTCCTCTCTGAATTTACTTTATTGTCATAAGATTTAGAGAATTCCTTTTCTTTCTTGATAGAATACGATACTATATCTTTATACGTTGAGAAAGATTGTGATACTAAAGTTCGATGGAGAAATGGTTTTAACCCATCAAAGAAATGATTAACATTACTTATTGGGTTACATATATAATCTGTAGCATGCCTCTCTAACCTTGTAAATTTAGACACATACATTGCGACATTCTCATCCTCCTTTTGCCTCAGACTCAGAAATTGCCTTTCCATATCTGCTCGATGGTCACGAGGAAAGTATTTTTCTAAGAAAAGCTCTTTGAACTATCTCCATTCCATACTTGATACTTATTCATCTTCCTTTGTATTTTTAATCATTGACCACCATTTATCTACATCTCCAGTGAGGCGGTAAACTGCCATGATAACCTTTTCCCTTTCACTACTCTCCAAGGCATGAAATATTTTCTCTAAGGAATTTATCCATTGCTCAGCTACTAAGGTATTTGTACTCCCATTGAATATTGGTGGTTGTTGCCTCATGAAGCGGTCTAACATTGATCCTCCACGTTGCGGATTAAGGTGCTCTATACGAGTAAGGTTATTATTCATAACCTGAGTGAGTTGTCCAAGTATGGTGATAAGCTGATCAGCACCAGTTGTATCACCAGCTCCATTATAATTATCTTGACCAGGATGGAAATCACTACATGGAGTGCATGCATTGATACAGTTTCCATTCCTTCCACTAGGTGCCATTTCTAAACAATTTCATAAACTAGATCAGTTTATGAATCAAAATACATAATTCCATACTTGTAAAGCACTTAACACAAATTGAAAAGTTTATGGATATAATCCATAATCATAAAAATGTTTTCTTTGAGGAAGTATATACTCATAAACTCTTCATAATGGTTTGAAAGGAAAATGAGAATTATCCAAAGCATATCCTCCAGAAGTGTCGTAACCAAGAGTCCAACAAGGCCTGTTGTCGTGCACCAATTCCTGTTCAAGTCTAGCTCAAAGTGGTGTTTTCGGGTTTTACCCCTAGGTACATCTGTTCCAGAGCTGCCTCTACCTGCTCGTATCCAGACAAGGATGTATTGCTCAAAAAATACACAAAATCTATACTTTAACAAAATTCTAGGATGTTCTTCTATACTAATCCTCAAAGTCTATCTTAGGGCTATGTGCTCTAATTAGAGTTTTTCTAAATATAGCTTCTAAGGTTAGTACTAAAATGCCTCTAATACCAACTGTAACGCCTCGACCCCAGTTACCAAGAGTTGGTGCATTATTACGTAACATTGGCATGACCACAAAATATCAAGTCTTGAAAGACCGATTAGTTTAGTAGCCTTGAAACACTAGATACATTCATAAGTTTTACATTACATCATGAAATAAAAACAACAACAAAATCTTGTCCCCTTTGAACACACTCATCCCGTAGACAATCCCTACAGGTCAATCATAATACACTTCTTCACATCCTGAGAAAATAAAAAATTGAAAGGGGTGAACTCAGATGCTTAGTAAGGATAACAATATAGCGAAAAATTTCATAAATAAACCTAAACATTTAAGGCAATGTATAACTAAAACAAAAGCCTTTTAAACTTGAACTTTAGAAAAATGTGACAAAGATAAAATGAAGTAATTCCATTTAATTATTCACATGGATATTCTACTAGTATAATAAGCACATGAAATATCAATAACCACTTTCATAATAATGGAATGCATAATGCCCGACTATCATAACCACGTAGCCAAGACCTCGTGACAAGACTATAAATAAGATTTTGTCAAGGCCTTGTGCCAAGACACTAGTTTGTCTCATGAGACCTACCGATGCATCAAAAGCTATAGTGGGCTCCACTCGTCACTTATTAAGTCCAATTCATTCCTTATATTAAAAGGTTTAAACATATTATAAACCATAACAAAATCGTATCACATAAAACATGCATAAAGGAAACATAACATTTCCACATTTCAATCACAAGATATCAATACAACACATTGATATAATAAAAAAATTATCAAAAACATTTTAAATAAAAAAATAAAAGAAAAGTAAAACATGGTATTTATTTTTCATTTAAAAAAAGTTATGGCTTGTAGAGGAAGCCGAAACTCAAATAATGGTCACGGCGGCGGAGAAGTCGTTGTCGCCGCATACGTAAGACAAAACATTCATTTTTTTGTTAAGTAAAAAGGCTTCGTATAAAAAGAATCCTTTTGAATAAAATTAAAATTCAATGGGTTTTATACACCATATAAAGGAAAGTTTTTTATAAAACAAAATATGCCTCAATGAAAGGAGATTGAGACGAAGTCCCTTACCTCGTGTCCGACTCGACTCGATAGTTATTTAATCTCCTGAATAATAAACTAGAGTTAATTTATACTTGATGAAGAATATTTTTCAAGTTCATTATTCCTTTTATATCACTTATTACCATGTTATTAACATTATGTAATTATTTAAGTTAATAATGGTTGTTTTGTCGATCTTTGGTATTTGAGTCAAAAATAAACTTCTTATAATTACAAGTTGTTCATGTGGTAAAATATACATTATATACAAAATTATATTCATGATTTAGATATCATATATATCATATATATCCAGTATATAAATGCATTTATAATATTACATAACATTTAGAGGTAAGAAATGAAATGCACCGTTCATGGAGACGGTAAGCCGTACGTACACATGAACGCTACTTTCATTTCTATTTCGTATTTAATGGAATGAAATAATAATGATATAACGGTATATTATAATTCCAGTATAATATCACATATAATATTATTTACTCCATCCTTTATACATCCCACATATGCCATTAACGATTCAAATCACTTTGAGGTGGCGGTAGTCCGCACTTCCTAAAATGAAATTATCGCGTTTACGCATAATGGAAATCATAAAGTTATGCCATAAATGAAAAATACAGGAGAATAAGGAAAACATAAGCATAATATATATCATATATGGAAATTGTTTCATCATAATGGCCACCCTGAGAGGTGTTAAAATAAGATTGACCAATCATCGTTTAGTGAGGCAGTAATTCACCACCCACAGAAACAGTATGTTCTTTAACTATTAGACGAAGGTGTGTGTAAGTGTAAATCAAATAATTCTCATAAAAGAATACTAATATATTTAAGATACTGGTGTTATTACAAAATAAAGTAATAAAAATAGTTTAAGGGGTTGGATAATCAAAATAAAACAAAAGAACATAAGAGAAGACATTACCTTAAAATCGGGTAACTCTTTTTTATTTGAGCCAAAGGCTTCCTTGGGAAGACTTCTGCCCAAAGTGAGGCTTCTAAGAGTAAGAGAGAGAAGTTTAGAGATTATTTGGGTAGAGGTTGGCTGAGCCAAATGGATTTGAAGGAGTGAAAAAGGTGGTAGAGGTGGGGGCCATTTATAAGAGGAGGGGAGGGGCTCTTTTGGAAAGATTGAAATGTTACTTTATTATGAAATGATTTTCGGATTTTAAAGGTCCCAAAATAATATATTTCGAGGATAAGGTGATAAGGGTTATAAATAAACCCATAAAATAGGCTTCAGACAAGTGTAAATCTTAGATTTTACCTTATCGTTTCATTTTATTTAAATCGTTCATTAATGAGGTAATCACTACATCATCATGGTGTCATAAATAAATTTAATTATTTAGTGACTAAAAATTATAAAAAAATACCATGATGTAGGAAATATTTTTAGATTTCCAATGACTATTTATAGTCTATAATATCATTTATGTAGACAAAATTAATATTGTTTTACTTTGGTGATACATACTTTTGTTGTATTTTTTTTTCTTTAAAAATAAAAAGATAAAATGTCACTATCACACAAAAGTGATTCCATGGGGTCCCAAAGTTTGAAAAAAGGAATCCCATGGTTATCCATGACACAACCAGTAGAATTAGGAAACATTTTGGGGTCATTGTATATTATTATGATATTATTTTATTACCCTTAACTACCTGATTATTAATTAATCATGATAATTAAAGATAATTGTCGTTGTTACTATTCATATTGTCCAAAAACAAAAGAGTCTTAATTACATAATTTGTACTTTTTGATTCCAAATATGGAATCCATTTTACCAAATTATAAACACAGAAATTGCAGTAATTAATTTAAAAATTATTCCCGCTGTCAAAACAAATAGCGTGTTTTTAAGAAACAATATCTATCAAAAGATTGACAATTGTTTATGTCCAATTTCAAAGTGAAATTAATTCTAATGACCACCATTGGATAAAATGGTATAAGTATATTATAATTATACTTTAAAACCACTGAATAGTATAATTTATCACTATAAATTATTTTGATTAAAAAAGTTGTTTTTAAGTATTTTTCACTATTCATCGAAAATTGGAATTTTTCAGAAAAATACCAAAAATTCAACATAGGATAATTTAGATATTCCTAATCCAAAAATGAAGTCCATTTTGAAATATAAAATTTATATAATTTCAAAAAGTGGGTATTATTTATTCATAACAGCTACTTTGATTGGTCGCGGTGTGTTATAATCTCGAACTTGCGTAAAATGCAAGCTATTGCATTATTGAAAGAGAAACGTACCGTGGAAGCTTGGGGTGTTACATTATACCCTCATTCAATAAATTGCATCCTCGCAATTTGAAATTGTTCTTTGAAAATAAAAGGTTGAAAGTAGAAAATACCTTTGTGGAAAACCCATATCGGAAATAGGGTTAATAAAAATATAACTTTAAAAGAAAGAAAGAGTAGTACAAAGGTCACATGAGATAGTCCATACTATGATTCTATGAAAACATGGATATGGAGGAGAAAAAAACCATCAAGGTCTGATGGAGAGTTGTAGAAAACAAGATTAGGAGAAAGTTAACTACAAGAAAATCACAAACTTGTGATTGGTTAAATGGTCATTGATTCCCTAGTTGGAAAAGTTAACCGACAATGTTTTTGTTTTAAGTTACCTTTAATAAATTTGAGGAAATTATTTAGGATATTTACTAAGAACATAAGAAAATATACTTACTTGTCTTGTAGGCTTTCATTCTTTAATAAATTTTTTCCACAAACCCATCATTCACTCCAACAGGTAATAGAACTCAAAAATATTATATTTATCCTAATAATACAAGGTTACAAATATTAACATACCATTAAATTAGGATAACTATTTTTTAATAACCAGGGACTTCCTGTAGGCTAGTGGTAGGTAATAAAGGCCTGTCGCACATTGGTTGTGGGTTCGATTCCTACAGCTTTGTCCGACGCGATGGGTTATCACCCGACCTGCAGGTTATCCTTTTCCTAAAACTATAGTATTATAATATTCCAAAAATAATCTTCAGAAATGTTTTAGCCTTAAAAAATACTATCCAAAGTTAAACTTAATCCATTCCAACCATTATAGTTATCCAAAATACCTCTGTCCAGACTTTCTTTAAAAGGTCTCTAAATTCCAAAATCAACTCATCAAATTCCCCAAACAAAGTAAAGTTTCTCTTATTGTCACATACTAAAAATATGATTAACTTCATCATATTAAAACCTTAATGAAAACAACAAGTATTGCAGTATAATCCTTATATATATCACATTATTCTTATAACCATAATATAGTTCTTGAGTCCAAAAAACACAAATATAATAATTATTCCACTTCAACTTTAGTAATAACATAATATTGGCCTTTCCCCCTTGGCCTTTTCTGAGGTAAGTTTCCTTGGCCCTTAGGGAATTCATTTGTATAATTCCCCATTTCTCTACAATTGTAGCATTCAACATTGACAGCCTCTTTCTTTCCCTTGCAATCACGAGCCTGGTGACCTTTTTCTCCACATTTATAACAAACTCCCATTCCTTTTATGCAAGTACCGGGGTGATTCTTCCCACAATTATCACATAATGGAAAATCATTCTTTCCCTTTTTCCCTTTATCTATCTCTTGTTCCACCATTCTCTTCTTCTCTTTCTTTACTTTATTGTCATAAGATTTAGAGAATTCTTTTTTTTTCTTGATAGAAGAAGAGACTATATCTTCATACATTGAGAAAGATTCTGATACTAAAGCTCGACGGAGAAATGGTTTTAACCCATCAAAGAAATTATCAATCTTACATCTTGGGTTATGTATATAATCTGTAGCATGCCTCACTAATCTTGTAAAGTTAGACTCATAATTTGCAACATTCTCATCCTCCTTTTACCTCAGACTCAGAAATTGCCTTTCCATATCTGCTCGACGGTCACGCGGAAAGTATTTTTCTAAGAAAAGATCTTTGAACTCTCTCCATTCCATACTTGATATTTCTTCATCTTCCTTTTTATTTTGAATCAATGGCCACCATTGATCTGCATCTCCAGTGAGGCAGTAAACTGCCATGATAACCCTTTCCCTTTCACTACTCCCCAAGGCATGAAATATTTTCTCTAAGGAATTTATCCATTGCTCAGATACTAAGGGATTTGTATTACCATTGAATGTTGGTGGTTGTTGCCTCATGAAGCGGTCTAACATTGATACTCCACATTGCAGATTAGGGTGCTCCATATGAGTAAGGTTATTATTCATAACCAGAGTGAGTTGTCCCAGTATGGTGATAAGATGATCAACACCAGTTGTATCACCAGCTCCATTATAATTATCTTGAGCAGGAGGGAAATCCCTACATGGAGTGTGAGCATTGATACAGTTTCCATTCCTTCCACTAGGTTCCATTTCTAAACAATGGAATAAACTAGATCAGTTTATGAATCAAAATACATAATTCCATACTTGTAAAACACTTAAAATAAATTGAACAGTTTATGGATATAATCCATAATCAAAAAAATGTTTTCTTTCAGGAAGTATATACTCATAAAGCCTTCATAATGGTTTGTAAAGAAAATTAGAATTATCCTAAGCATATCCCCCGGGGTGTCGTAACCAAGAGTGCAGCAAGGCCCATTGTCATGCACCAGTTCCCATTCGAGTCAAGCTCAAAGAGGTGTTTTCAGGTTTTACTCCTAGGTACATCTATACCAGAGCCGCCTCTTCCTGCTCGTATCCAGACAAGGATGTATTTCTCGGAAAATACACAAAATATCTACTTTACCAAAATTATAGAATGTTCTTCTATACTAATCCTCAAAGTCTATCTTAGGGCTATGTTCTCTAATCAGAGTTTTTCTAAATCTAGCTTCCAAGGTTAGTACTAAACTGCCTCTGATACCAACTATAATGCCTCGACTTCAGTTACCCAGAGTCAGTGCATTATTAAGTTACATTGGTATGATCACAAAAGATCATGTCTTGAAAGACAGATTAGTTTAGTAGCCTTGAAACACTAGATACATTCATAAGTTTTACATTACATCATTAAATAAAAACAAGAACAACATCTTGTCCCCTTTGAACACACATATCCCTTAGACTATCCCTACAAGTCAATCATAATATACTTCTTCACATCCTGGGAAAATAAAACATAGAAAGGGGTGAGCTAAGATGATCAGTAAGGATAACAATATAGCAGAAACTTTCATAAATAAACATAAACATTTAAGGCAATGTATAACTAAAACAAAAGCCTTTTAAACTTAAACTTCAGCATAATGTGGAAAAGATAAAATGAAATAATTCCATTTACTTATTCACATGGATATTCTAGTAGTTGAATAATCACATGCAATATCAATAACCACTTTCCTAATAGTGGAATGCATAATGCCAGACTATCATAACCACGTAGCCAAGGCCTCTTTCCAAGACTACAAATAAGATTTTGTCAAGGCCTCGTGCCAAGACACTAGTTTGTCTCATGAGACCTACCGATGCATCGAGGAGCTATAGCGGGCTCCACCCATCACTTATTAATTCCAATTCATTCCTTATATGAAATGGTTTAAACATATTATAAACCATAACATAATCGTATCACATAAAACATGCATAAAGGAAACATAACATTTCCACATTTCAATCACAAGATATCAATACAACACATTGATATAATAAAAACATTATCAAAACCAATTTCAATATCAAAATAAAATAAAAGTAAAACATGGTATTTATTTTTCATTTAAAAAAAGTTATGGCTTGTAGAGGAAGCCGAAACTCAAATAATGGACATGGCGGCGGAGAAGTCATTGTCGCTGCATACATAAGACAAAACATTCCTTTTTTTGTTTAGTAAAAACGCTTGGTATACAAAGATTCCTTTTGAATACAAGTAAAATTCAAAGGGGTTTATACACCGTATAAAGGAAAGTTGTGTATAAAACAAAATATGGCTCAATGAAAGGAGATTGAGACGAAGTCTCTTACCTCGTGTCCGACTTGACTCGATCGTTCTTTAATATCTTGAATAATAAACTAGAGTTTATTTATATTTGCTTAAGAACATTTTTCAAGTTAATTATTCCTTTTATATCACTTATTAGCATGTTATGAACATTATGTAATTATTTAAGTTAATAACGGTCGTTTTGTCGATCTTTGGTATTTGAGTCAAAAATAAAATTCTTATAATTACAAGTTGTTCATGTGGTAAAATATCCATTATATCCATAATTATATTCATGATGTAGATATCATATATATAATATATATCCAATATATAAATGCATTTATAATATTACATAACATTTAGAGGTAAGAAATGAAATGCACCGTTCATGGAGACAATAAGCCATACTTACGCATGAACGCTACTTTCATTTCTATTTCGTATTTAATGGAATGAAATAATAATGATATAAAGGTATATTATAATTCCAGTATAATATCACATATAATATCATTTAATCCATCCTTTATATATCCCACATATGGCATTAACGATTCAAATCACTTTAAGGGGGCGGTAGTCCGCACTTCCTAAAATGAAATTATCGCGTTTACCCATAATGGAAATCATAAAGTTATACCCTAAATGAAAAATAAAGGAGAATAAGGAAAACATAAACATAATATATATCATATATGGAAATAGTTTCATCATAATGGCTACCATGAGAGTTGTTAAAAGAAGATTGAACAGTCATCAGGTCGTGAGGTAGTAATTCACCACCCACAACAACAGTATGTTCTTTAACCATTAGACGAAGGTGTGTGTATGTTTAAATCAAATAATTCTCATAAAAAAATCCTAGTATATTAAAGATACTGTTTTTGTTACAAAATAAAGGAATAAAAAGAGTTTAAGGGGTTGGATAAGCAAAATAAAGCAAAAGTACATAAGAAAAGAGATTACCTTAAAATCGGGTAACTCTTTTTGATTTGAGCCAAAGGCATCCTTGGGATGAATTCTGCACAAAGTGAGACTTCTAGGAGTAATATAGGGAAGTTGAGAGAGTATTTGGGTAGAGTTTGGATGAGACAAATGGCTTTGAAGGTGTGAATAAGGTGGTAGAGGTGGGGGACTTTTATAAGAGGAGAGGAGGGGCTCTTTTGGAAAGATTGAAATGTTACTTTATTATGAAATGCTTTTCGGATTTTAAAGGTCCCAAAATGATATATTTTGAGGATAAGGTAATAAGGGTTATAAATAAACCCATCCAATAGGTTTTATACAAGTGTATGTCTTAGATTTTACCTTATCGTTTCATTTAATTTAAATCGTTCATTAATGAGGTAATCACTGCATCATCATTGTGTCATAAATAAATTTATTTATTTAATGACTAAAAATTATAAAAAAATACCATGATGTAGAAAACATTTTTATATTTCCAATGAATATTTATAGTCTATAAGATCATTTATTTAGACAAAATCAAAATAGTTTTACTTGGGTGATACATACTTTTGTTATATATTCATTTCTTTAAAAATAAAAAGATAAAATGTCACTATCACACAAAAGTGATTCCATGGGGTCCCAAAGTTTGGTACAAGGAATCCCATGGTCTTCCTTGACACAACCAGTATCATTAGGACACATTTTTGGGTCATTGTATAATATTATGATATTATTTTATTACCCTTAACTACCTTATTACTAATTAATCATGATAATTAAAGATAATTGTCGTCGTTACTATTCATAATGTCCAAAAAAAAAAAGAGTCTTGATTACATAATCTGGACCTTCTAATTCCAAATATGGAATGAATTTCACCAAATTATAAACACATAAATTGCAATAATTAATTAAAAAATTATTCCCGCTGTCAAAATAAATAGCATGTTTTTAAGAAATAATATCTATCAAAAGATTGACAATTGTTTATATCCAATTTCAATGTGAAATTAATTCTAATGACCACTATTGGATAAAATGGTAAAATTATATTCGAATTATAATTTAAAACCACTCAATAGTATAATTTATTACTATAAATTATTTTGATTAAAAAAGTTGTTTTTAAGTATTTTCACTATTCGTCGAAAATTGGAAATTCTCAGAAAAATACCAAAAATTCAACATAGGATAATTTCAATATTCATAATCCAAAAATGAAGTCCATTTTAAAATAAAAAATTTATATAATTTCAAAAAGTGGGTATTACTATTCATAATGGCTACTTTTATTGGTTGTGGTGTGTTAGAATCTCGAACTTGCGTACAATGCAAGCTATTGCATTATTGAAAGAGAAGCGTACCATGGAAGCTTGGGGTGTTACATTCTACCCTCCTTCAATAAATTGCATCCTCGCAATTTGAAAATGTTCTTTGAAAATAAAATGTGGAAAATAAAAAATACCTTTGTGGAAAACCCATATCGGAAATAGGGTTAATAAAAAATATAACTTTAAAAGAAAGAAAGACAAGTACAAAGGTCACCTGAGAGAGTCCATACTAGGATTCTAAGAAAACATGGATATGGAGGAGAAACAAACCATCAAGGTCTGATGAAGATTTGTAGAAAACATGATTAGGATAAAGTTAACTACAAGAAAATCACAAACTTGTGATTGGTTAAACGACCATTGATTCCCCAGTTGGAAAAGTTAACCAACAACATTTTTGTTTAAAGTTACCTTTAATAATGTTGAGGAAATTATTTAAGATATTTACTAAGAACATAAAGAAATATACTTACTTGTCATGTAGAATTTAATTCTTTAATAAATTTTTACCACAAACCCATCATTCACTCCAACAGGTAATAGAACTCAAAAATATTTTATTTATCCTAATCGTAAAAGGTTAAAAATATTAACACATACCATTTAGATTAGGAATACTATTTTGTAATTACCAGGTACTTACTGTAGGCAAGTGGTAGGTAATAAAGTCATGTCGCACTATGGTTGTGGGTTCGATTCCTACAGTTTTGTTCGAAGCGACGGGTTATCCCCCGACCTGCAGGTTGTCCTTTTCCTAAAACTATAGTATTATAATATTCCAAAAATAATCTTCAGAAATGTTTTAACCTTAACTAGTACTATCCAAAGTTAAACTTAATCCATTCCAACCTTTATATTTATCCAAAATACCTCTGTCCAGACTTTCTCTAAATGGTCTCTAAATTCCAAAATCAACTCATCAGATTCCCCAAACAAAGTAATGTTTCTCTTATTTTCACATACTAAAAATATGATTACCTTCATCATATTAAAACCTTAATGAAAACAACAAGTACTACAGTACAATCCATATATATATCACATTATAATTATAACCATAATATAGTTCTTGAGTCCAAAAACACAAATACAATAATTATTCCACTTCAACTGTAGTAACAACATAAGATTGGCCTTGCTACCTTGGCCTTTTCTGAGGTAAGTTTCCTTGGCGCTTAGAGCATTCATTTGCATAATGCCCCATTTCTCTACAATTGTAGAATTCAACATTGACAACCTCTTTATTTCCCTTGCAATCACGAACCTGGTGACCTTTTTCTCCACATTTATAACAAACTCTCATTCCTTTTAGGCAAGTACCGGGGTGATTCTTCCCACAATTATCGCATAATGAAAAATCATTATTTCCCTTTTTCCCTTTATCTGTATCTTGTTCCACCGTTCTCTTCTTCTCTTACTTTACTTTATTTTCATAAGATTTAGAGAATTCCTTTTCTGTCTTGATAGAACACGAGACTATATCATCATACGTTGAGAAATATTTTGATACTAAATCACGACGGAGAAATGGTTTTAACCCATCAAATAAATGATAAATCTTACTTCTTGGGTTAAGTATATAATCTGCAGTATGCCTCGCTAACCATGTAAAGTTAGACTCATACTTTGCGACATTCTTATCCTCTTTTTGCCTCTGAATCAGAAATTGCCTTTCCATATCTGCTTGATGGTCACGAGGAAAGTATTTTTCTAAGAAAAGCTCTTTGAACTCTCTCCATTCCATACTTGATACTTCTTCATCTTCCTCTATATTTTGAATCAATGACCACCATCGATCTGCATCTCTAGTGAGGCGGTAAACTGCCATGATAACCTTTTCCCTTTCACTACTCCCCAAGGCATGGAATATTTTCTCTAAGGAATTTATCCATTGCTTAGATACTAAGGGATTTTTACTCCCATTGAATGTTGGTGGTTGTTGCCTCATGAAGTGGTCTAATACTGATCATCCACGTTGCAGATCAGGGTGCTCCATACGAGTAAGGTTATTATTCATAACGTGAGTGAGTTGTCCCAGTATGGTGATAAGCTGATCAACACCAGTTGTATCACCAGCTCCATTATAATTATCTTGAGCAGGAGAAAAATCCCTACATGGAGTGAGTGCATTGATATGGTTTCCATTTCTTCCACTAGGCGCCATTTCTAAACAATGACATAAACTAGATCAGTTTATGAATCAAAATACATAATTCCATACTTGTAAAAACTTAACATACATTGAACAGTTTATGGATATAATCCATAATCATAAAAATGTTTTCTTTCAGAAAGTATATACTCATAAACCCTTCATAATGGTTTGTAAAGAAAATGAGAATTGTCCTAAGCATATCCCCTGGGAGTGTCGTAAAAAAGAGTGCAGCAAGGCCCGTTGTCGTGCACCAGTTCCTGTTTGAGTCCAACTCAAAGTGGTGTTTTCGGGTTTTACCCCTAGGTACATCTGTGCCAGAGCTGCCTCTACCTGCTCGTATCCAGACAAGGATGTATTTCTTGGAAAATACACAAAATCTATACTTTACCAAAATTATAGGATGTTCTTCTATACTAATCCTAAAAGTCTATCTTCGGGATATCTTCTCTAATCAGAGTTTTTCTAAATCTAGCTTCTAAGGTTAGTAATAAACTGCCTCTGATACCAACTGTAACACCTCGACCCCAGTTACCCAGAGTCGGTGCATTATAACATAACATTGCCATGATCACAAAAGATCAAGTCTCGAAAGATCGATTAGTTTAGTAGCCTTGAAACACTTGATACATTCATAAGTTTTACACTACATCATGAAATAAAAACAACAACAACATCTTGTCCCCTTTGAACACACTTATCCCTTAGACCATCCCTGCAGGTTAATCATAATACACTTCTTCACATCCTGGGAAAATAAAACATAGAAAGGGGTGAGCTCAGATGCTCAGTAAGGATAACAATATAGTGGAAACTTTAATAAATAAACATAAACATTTAAGGCAATGTATAACTAAAACCAAATCCTTTTAAACTTGAAATTTAGAATAATGTGGAAAATATAAAATAAAATAATTCCATTTACTTATTCACATGGATATTCTACTAGTCGAATAATCACATTCAATATCAATAACCACTTTCATAATAATAGAATGCATAATGCCAGACTATCATAACCACGTAGCCAAGGCGTCGTCCCAAGACAACAAATAAGATTTTGTCAAGGCCTCGTGCCAAGACACTAGTGTGTCTCATGAGACCTATCGATGCATCGAGGAGCTATAGCGGGCTCCACCCGTCACTTATTAAGTCCAATGAATTCCTTATATGAAAATGTTTAAACATATTATAAACCATAACATAATCGTATCACATAAAACATGCATTAAGGAAACATAACATTTCCACATTTTAATCACAAGATATCAATACAACACATTGATATAATAAAAAAATTATCGAAACCATTTTCAATACCAAAATAAAAGAAAAGTAAAACATGGTATTAATTTTTCATTTAAAAAAAGTTATGGCTTGTAGAGGAAGCTGAAACTCAAATAATGGTCACAGCGGTGGAGAAGTCGTTGTCTCCGCATACGTAAGACAAAAAATTCCTTTTGTTGTTTAGTAAAAATGCTTCATATAAAAAGATTAATTTTGAATAAAAGTAAAATTCAAAGGGGTTTATACACCGTATAAAGAAAATTTGTGTATAAAACAAAATATGTCTCAATGAAAGGATATTGAGACGAAGTCCGTTACCTCGTGTCCGACTTAACTCGATCGTTCTTTAATTTCCTGAATAATAAACTAGTGTTAATTTATACTTGCTTAAGAACATTTTTCAAGTTCATTATTCCTTTTATATCACTTATTACCATGTTATGAACATTATGTAATTATTTAAGTTAATAACAGTCGTTTTGTTGATCTTTGGTATTTGAGTCAAAAATAAACTTCTTATAATTACAAGTTGTTCATGTGGTAAAATATACATTATATCCAGAATTATATCCATGATGTAGATATCATATATATAATATATATTCAGTATATAAATGCATTTATAATATTACATAACATTTATAGGTAAGAAATGAAATGCACCGTTCATGGAGACGAGAAGCCGTACGTACGCATGAACGCTACTTTCATTTCTATTTCATATTTAATAGAATGAAATCATAATGATATAAAGGTATATTATAATTCCAGTACAATATCACATATAATATCATTTACTTCATCCTTTATATGTCCCACATATGCCATTAACGATTCAAATCACTTTGAGGGGGCGATAGTCCGCACTTTCTAAAATGAAATTATTGCGTTTAACCATAATGGAAATCATAAAGTTATGCCATAAATGAAAAATACAGGAGAATAAGGAAAACATAAACATAATATATATCATATATGGAAATATTTTCATCATAATGGCCACCATGAGAGGTGTTAAAAGAAGATTGAACAATCATCGTTTCGTGAGGCAGTAATTCGCCACCCACAGATACAGTATGTTCTTTAACCATTAGATGAAGGTGTGTGTAAGTGTAAATCAAATATTTCTCATAAGAACATACTAGTATATTGAATATACTGGTTTTTTTACAAAATAAAGGAATATAAAGAGTTTAAGTGGTTGGAGAAGCAAAATAAAACAAAAGAACATAAGAGAAGTCATTACCTTAAAATCAGGTAACTCTTTTTGATTTGAGCCAAATACTTCCTTGGGAAGACTTCTGCCCAAAGTGAGTCTTCTAGGAGTAATAGAGGGAAGTTGAGAGAGTATTTGGGCATAAATTTTCCAAGAAAAATGTCTTTGAAGGTGTGAATAAGGTGGTAGAGGTGGGGGCCTTTTATAAGAGGAGAGGAGGGGCTCTTTTGGAAAGATTGAAATGTTACTTTATTATGAAATGATTTTTGGATTTTAAAGGTCCCAAAATGATATATTTCTAGGATAAGGTGATAAGGGTTCGAAATACACCCATACAATAGGCTTTAGACAAGTGTAAGTCTTATATTTTACCTTATCGTTTCATTTTATTTAAATCGTTCATTAATGAGGTAATCACTGCATCATCATGGTGTCATAAATAAATTTATTTATTTAATTACTAAAAATTATAAAAAAATACCATGATGTAGGAAATATTTTTATCTTCATAATTACTATTTATAATCTATAATATCATTTATGGAGACAAAATTAAAATTATTTTACTTGGGTGATACATACTTTTGTTATATTTTCCTTTCTTTAAAAATAAAAAGATAAAATGTCACTATCACACAAAAGTGATTCCATGGGGTCCCAAAGTTTAGATAAAGGAATCCCATGGTCCTCCATGACACAACCAGTAGCATTAGGACACATTTTGGGGTCATTTTATATTATTATGATATTATTTTATTACCCTTAATTACCCAATTACTAATTAATCATGATAATTAAAGATAATTGTCGTCATTACTATTTGTAATTTCCAAAAACAAAAGAGTCTTAATTACATAATTTGGAACTTTTTATTCCAAATATGGAATCCATTTTACCAAATTATAAACACATAAATTGCAGTAATTAATTTAAAAATTATTCCCGCTGTCAAAACAAATAGCGTGTTTTTAAGAAACAATATCTATCAAAATATTGACAATTGTTTATGCCAAATTTCAAAGTGAAATTAATTCTAATGACCACAATTGGATAAAATGGTAAAATTATATTCTAATTATACTTTAAAACCACTAAATAGTATAATTTATCACTATAAATTATTTTGATTAAAAAAGTTGTTTTTAAGTATTTTTCACTATTCATCGAAAATTGGAAGTTCTTAGAAAAATACCAAAAATTCAACATAGGCTAATTTCAATATTCCGAATCCAAAAATGAAGTCCATTTTGAAATATAAAATTTATATAATTTCAAAAAGTGGGTATTACTATTCATAACGACTACTTTGATTGGTCGCAGTGTGTTAGAATCTCGAACTTGCATACAATGCAAGCTATTGTATTATTGAAATAGAAGCGTACCGTGGAAGCTTGGAGTGTTACATTATCCGTACTACCAAGATTTCCATCAATCTATATACTCAAATGAATGAGTAAATTTGTTTAGAGATGAGTGGGTAGAGTACATGGTGTAAAATGTTTTGGCGGCATCAAATTTAGGTGACTACCTATTATTTTTTGATATAATATTCTCTATGACCTTAGATATAGACTTGGGATGTAAATAATTAGTATCATAATGATTATATATTATTTTTGTTCTGTTTCTCAAGGATAATTATAAATGAGAAAATCGATTTATTTAGAAATAAATGGGTAGAATACATGGCATTAGAATGTATATAGACATCATGAATAGGTGACTTCCCACTACTTATTTAGATAATTTTATCATCATTTTATCTATGTTTCTAGTTAATTTCCTTATCATTTTTATCTAATGCTTATTTTGTTAAATTTACATATTATTTTAAAGCACACGTCACATTATAAAATCCTAGAAAAAAATTCATATTATTTTGATACTTTAGGACAACGATCCATAATTCATTTTTGATCTGTAAAACTTTACCTCAGATCAATCCAACACATGATGTGGTTGATATGAATTTAAGTGAATTTTTTCAATAAATCACATCATTTTAGTTAAAAACATGTATCATATAGGAAAACAGAACAAACAAGCTCAAATTGTTTTTTAACTTTAGGATAAAAAATCCATAATTCATTTTATATGTACGGGAATTGACTTTACATCCATCCGACACACGATGTGGTAAATATGACTCTAGGTACATGTTTTTAATATAAAAGTGTCATTTTAGTTTAAAATGAACATCACATAGCCAAAACTATTCAAATAGCTTCATATTGTTTTAAAACTTTAGGAAACAATCCATAATTAATTTTTCATGAGTAGGAATTAACTCTACACTAATCTGATACATGATGTGGTCATTATGACTCGAAGTATGTGTTTTCAATATAAAAGTTTCATTTTAGTTTAAAACACGTGTCACATCACCAAAACTAGGAAAACAAGATCTAATTGTTTTCAAACTTTAGGAAAAATATTTAAAATGTATTTATGATGTGTATAAATTGACCACACATCAATCATACACATGATGTGGTTGGTATGATTTTAAGTACATGATTTCAATAAAAAATTTCCATTTTATTTTAAAATGAAATTTACATCATAAAACACAAGAAAAAAAAGATCGAATTGTTTTCAAGATTTAGAGAAATTATTCATAATTCATTTTTGATGTCTAATAATTGACCGCACATCAATATGAAACACAATGTGGTTGGTATGATTAAAAGGGCACGTTTTCAATACAAAAGTGTCATTTTAGTTTAAAACACATATCACTAAGGAAAAACTAACAAAATGAGATCATATTATTTTCAAAATTTTGGAAAATGATACACAATTCATTTTTGATATGTAAGAATCGACAATACGTTAATCTGATACCTGATATGGTTGGTTTGAATCTAAGTATGTGTTTTCAATATAAAAGTTCCATTTTAGTTTAAAAGGTGTGTCCCATAGCCAAAACTAAGAAAACGATCTCATATTTTTTGAAAAATTTCGGAAAATGATCCACAATTCATTTTTTCACATGTAATAATTGACTGCATTCCAATCTGATACACGATGTGGTTAGTATAAATTGAAGAATGTTTTTTCAATATAAGTGTCATTTTAGTTTAAAATGAATCACAAAGACAAAACTGATAAATTGAGATTGAATTGTTTTAAAACTTTAGAACAATAGTTCATAATTAATTTGTGACAGATAATAATTTACCACATGTCAATCAAACACCCGATGTAGTCGATATGACTCAAAATATGTGTTTTTAATATAAATGTATCAGTTCAGTTTAAAATATGTTTCCATCACAAAAAATGAGAAAATTAGATTAGATTGTTTTCAAACCTTATAAAAATGATCTATAATTCATTTTTGATGTGTTGGAATTGACCTCACATCAATTCGACACATGATGCAGTCAGTATGACTCAAAGTTCATGTTTTCAATACAAAAGTGTCATTTTAGTTTATAACACACATCAAATAGACAAAACTGAAAAAACGAGATCATATTATTTTCAAACTTTTGGAAAAATATCCATAATTCATTTTTGATGTTTGGGAATTGATCGGACATCGATATGACATTCGATGTGGTTGGTATGACTCTAAGGATTCGTTTTCAATATAAAAATGTCATTTTAGTTTAAAACATGCCTCACATATCCAAAACCAAGAAAATGTGATAAAATTATTTTCAAATTTTATAGAAATCTATAATTTATTTTTCACATATAGAAATTAATTGTACAATAATCCGACACACGATGTGGTTGGTATGACTTGAAGTGAATTTTTTCAATATAAAAGTGTCATTTTAGTTTAAAATGAACCACATAGAAAAAACCGATCAAACAAGATCTTATTATTTTCAAACTCTATGAAAATTATTCATAATTCAGTTTTGATGTGTATGAATCAACCACACATCAATCTGACACTTGATGTGGTCAGTGTGACTCGAAGTGTGTGTTTTTAATATAAAAATGTTATTTTAGTTTAAAAATCATGTCACATAACCAAAACTAAGAAAACAAGCTCTAATTGTTTTCAAAATTTAGGAAAATGTTTCATAATTCATTTTAGATGGGTTGGAACTGACTGTATGTCAATTCGATACCCAATGTGGTCGGTATGACTCAAAATTCATGTTTTTAATATAAAAGTGTCATTTTAGTTTTAAACACATATTACATCACAAAAACTAAGAAACAAATCTTGGATTTTTTTTAAAATTTAGTAAAAAATACATAATTCATTTTCAACATATAGGAATTGACGAACATTAATCCAATGCATGATGTGGTTGGTATGACTGTAAGTGAACTTTTTCAATACACAAGTACCATTTCAGTTTAAAACACACATCAAATATTAAAAATTAAGAAAAAAGTCACATTTTGTTTTTAAAATTTAACAAAATGATCCATAATTCATTTTTGATGTATAGTAATCCACTACATGTCAATCTGACACCTTATGTGGTTGGTATGACTCTAAGTAAATGATTTTTATACAAAAGTTTCATTTTTTGTTTAAAACCCATGTCACATCAACAAAATAAATAAATTTAGCTTAGATTGGTTTCAAACATCAGGTAAATTTTTAGAAATTCATTTATGACATGTTGGAATTGACCGCATGTCAATCGACACATGATATAGTCGGTATGACTCAAAGTATGTGTTTTCAATACAAAAGGGCCATTTTACTTTAAAATGGATGTCATATCATCAAAACTGATAAAACAAGTTCACATTGTTTTTAAAATTTATGAAAATGATCCATAATTCATTTTTTTCATGTAGTAATTGACTTCACATCAATTTTACAAATGATGTAGTCAGTATGAATCGAAGTGTGTGTTTTCAATATAAATGTGTTATTTTAGTTTATGACACACATCAAATATCCAAAACTAAGAAAAAGAGATTGGATTGTTTTCAAATTTAAAAATATGTCCTATAATTAATTTGTGTCATGTAAGAATTGAACACAGATCAATCCGACATACTATGTGAATGATATGACTCAAAGTGCATGTTTTCAATATAAAGGTGTCATTTTTGTTTTAAATGCATGTCACTAGTCAAAACTGAGAAAACAAGCTCATATTATTTTCAAACTTTTTTACAATGATCCATAATTCATTTGTGATATGTAGAAATTTACCATACATTAATCTAACACACGATGTGGTTGGCATGACTTGAGGTGTGTGTTTTTAACATATAAGTTCCATTTTAGTTTAAAACACACATAACATAGGAAAAAATGAGAAAAGAAGATCATATTTTTTTCTCATCATTTTATCTTCTATTACTTAATTAATTTCCTCATAATTTCTTTTTAATAGTTATTTCGTTAATTTTTATTGAGATAATTCTTGATTAAGAACAAGAAATGGCGTGACAATTGAAGACTTATTCTAAAAAATCAAGTGATCTTGAATTGGATCACATCCATAGTGAGTTTTTTATCATGACAGATGTGATGTAATTCAAGAGAACCTACTTTTGAGAACAACAAGAAATGGTGTGACATATAAGAGTGAACCAAAAATCAATATAATGCATGATGTTCCTGGTGTGACTTAAAGTATATGTTTTTAGTTTAAAATTAACATTGTGTTTAATTTATTTCATTATAGTGTTACTAGAATAATAATTTTTTTCTTATACAGGTGCATTATTTTGATTTAGATGGTGTGGTTTACTCGGTAACTAATAGCATGACCAGGGGTCAGGGGCCAAATAGAAAGTAACATTGATATTTTTGCATGTATTTGATAAATTGTACTTACTCATGTAATTTTACTAACCAATTCTTGAAATGTATATAATATAGATTTTTTTATTGTATTTGTGTCATAAATTTTATTTCAATTATTTTTTGTATTTGTTCCCTATATTTTCTCCCTGTATTTTCTACTGAAGTTTCTGTAATTTTAATGGCACACTGTAGTAATATTACACTTTATCAGTGCTAGTAATAGTGTTAATAAAATAACCCTTTATCAACACAGAAAAAAGTGCTAATAAAGAGATTCTTTATTATTTCTAAACTATCACCGATAAAGGAAACCCTTTATTATAACTAATAAAAGAACTGATAAATAAGGACCTTTATCTGTACTAAAAGAAGCATGGATTTTTAGCACTAATAAAGAGCCCCATTATTTATGATTTTCTAGAATTGATGAATTCCAATGTATTTTAATGGAAATTTGATTTTTAGTTCTTTTTTATACAGACAAAGCCCAATTATAGTGGTATTAAAAGAATTATGTGTAGTAGTGTGATCGGTAAAACATATTTAGTTTTTAGAGAAAATTATGGTACTAATTTATCCTTAAATGAAGTTATTGCATTATCATCTATTATAAATGTCTCAAACTTGACTTCAATATATTTATTGAAGTATTCATTGACTATTTTCAACTCCTTTTTAGTTGTAAGATATTTTTATTCCTACTTACTTAGTTATTATTCTATGGAGACCAACTTTTCTTTAAGATCTCTAATTATATTTTCATTTTCATCCACTTTTAACTTAGATTTATTGATTTATTTAATGAGTTCAATTTCTCTATTAATAAAATATTTAGTTGATTCTTCCTTCAATACATTATCCTTCTTTAGAGTTTTAACTTCCTTCTTGAGCTTTTTATTTTTCTCAAGACATGCCTCTAACTCTGATCTAAACATGTAATCCATGTATGTCTCTTCAATACCTTCCTCTTCACTCCTTTATTAGGTTTCTTCCTTCTCTAAATGTCTCATAAATATTCTTAACTTTTCAAACCCTTAATCCTTGGATTGTATACAAGATTAAGTGTCTTCATATTATTCTTTGCTCACTATTTTTTGTCTTTTTCTTCTCAAAAACTTCTTTTTAAAATCATCATATTTATTTCTGGCTTTTGAGATCTTCCATCACTTATTATTCTTGGGATTTTCATCATTATCATCAACCTCTTATTCAATATTCTTATTCTTTGTAAAATTTATAGAGAAATTTCCATCACCACCACAATTGAAGCACTTCAAGGGAATTTTAACCTTCTACCTTTACTTTTTTTATTTTTTTAGACATAAGAGACATGATTATCTTTGTGTCTTCATCTGTCACATATTCACCATCCAATTAAATAAAATTTTTAGGCTCTTCTTCTTTTAGATTTTTATTTCTCATGGCTTCACAAATTTATGAGAGCCAATATTTTAAAAAATTTAGTATAATTTTCAATGTAAATTCACCCAATAATTTAGATAAAACCTGTATAATCGTATTATATTATGTACCTGGGTGAATATGGAAGTAATTTATTAAATAGATTTACGCTTGTTTTTATGTTGTTTATTCATTTTGAATTTAATTGAGAACCCATACATTGATTTAGAGAACTATAACTACATTGTTTAAAGGATTATAATATTGTTTTTATTATTTAAATCAATTCTGAATGGAATATAATAAGCCTACACTAAGATTATTCCTTTCCATTGATATGTGGGTTAAAGAGTAATTTGGAAAAAGACTATCCAATGTATGATTAGTCACTATAAAACTTATGATTCATCTTCTGATGCTATATATGAGTAACTATGTTAAGGTTAAAATTTTGAAAATTCATGGATGTATGAGTGCGATAGAGCTCCAACACTCCATATTGGTGTCATTCTTGGCTGATGTATGAGTCATTTTCACCAAAATATGGATCATTCTTCCTTGTTCATGTATTATGGGGAGATATTTTAGTTTTATATGATCCATTAAAGTTTCATGGGAACCTATGTATGAGTCATCTAGCCATTGTGATTTTTTTGGACAGGTGACCACATGGATTAAAAACCAAAGATTCCTAAAATAAAAAAACACATAAAAAACCCAATTTATAATGTTCAGACAAATCAGGGAGAGATATAAAAACCTAAATGCATGAATATCATATAGATAAAGATTAATATAGTGATTATGGGAGGAATTCCTACCAATAGTAAGATTCAATATGAAACTGGCTAAATAAATCTACACCCTCGAGCCACACACATGTCTTGCATTGAATACTAGTGTGAGTTGGACACTGAAATCTAAGAAGATTATGAAAGCATGAAATTTGATCAAGGAAGAAGGAGTTTGTGCTACTCACATGGGTTGTGAAGTTTAAAATGTGTAAAAGGATATCCTAACCATCCCTATAAAAAGAATAACTATTCATTACACTAGGTAGTTGCTACAATGTTGATAAATATTATTGTTGAGTTCTTTTCCATCTTTAAAATTTCTATAATTTATCTAGTGATGACACACTAGAATATTAGTGTTCAAGACTAGAATAATATCCCCATGAAGGTGGATTTAGAAGTAGCTAACACAACAACACATAGAATCAGATGTAGATCATTAGAGGCGATTACAACAACACAAACTCAATAGAAACAAATGGGTATTTATTTCTGTAACTCATAATTAAATTACAATGTATAAAACATACCCTATTCATAGGGATACAACACACAACAAAACAAACAATAAAAAAACCGAGGAAAAATAAAATTCCACATATTTATTACAGTAGGTGCCACCCAAGCTGCCAAATCCACACACATCAAGCATCCAAGATTAAAGTCATCAAACCTCCATTTCTATAGAATAAGGTTGGTATCATCCAAGGAAATACGAGTTTATTATCCAACACCCTCCTTAAACTTTTATTTCTTGTTATCCATGAATCGACATCATATCTGGGTCGTTGATCCATGGAAGAAGTGTCTTCACCATAGTCAATACCTTTCTTTTTCTTATAGACTTTGGTGTTGATGAAGGAATGGATTTACTTATCTATCACTTTACTACATATGTCATTAGCTTTAGCTTCCTCAAAGCTAACTATATTGGAATTCACTGGTAGAAAATACAAATTTAGATAATCCTCCATTGGTTTCATTATCTCATATATATCTACAAGGATTTGAACATTTTGAGGACACATATGAGAAATTTATTATTCAATGTCTTCAGATGTAAGATTATGTGGTCATAGTGTTAGTGGTTCTTCAATTCCTCATTCCTATAATGGTACTTCTTCAACTATTTCTTCATCTTCTAGAGTTAGTCTTACCACTCTTGAATCATCATCTCGATTCATTTCCATGTCTCCTTTTTATCAAAGATAACATATCCATATAATATAATCATCTTGGTGATGGTTTTATACAAGAGATATCCCATTTCTCAATCTCCATATTCCATAAGGACACACTTCACTCCTTTTTTCTCGATATTTGTTCGTTTTGCCTCTGGGATACTGACATAGATAGTGGAACTAGAAACTATAAGATGTCTTACAATTGTCTTGTGAATACCCCAAGATTCATGTGGGTTCTTTTCTTCAATAATTTTAGTTGGGAATTTATTGAGTTGATACACCATTCATAAAGTCTTTTTATCATAGAAAGTCCTAAGTACCCCTTTTTCTTTCAACATGCTTCTCTCTATGTTGAGAATAGTTCAATTTTTTCCTTTTAGATATTCTATTTAGTTGGGGTGTGTAAGCTAGAATCATATGGTGATTAATTCAATACTACATGAGTTACTCTTTAAAAACAACATAGGTGTACTCCCCACCTCGATCATATCACAACGTTTTTATGCGATGCTTTCTTTGATTTTACACCAATGCTTTGATTTATTTGAAGATTTCAAACACTTCTGACTTCGTTTTGAAGAAATATATCCATGTTTTATTTCTATAATCATCGATAAATGTTATAAAATACCTCCTTTTTATATTTTATTTTGGATTCAATGGACCACATACATTGGTGTGAACTAGCTCCAGTGGTGAAACATATTTCCAATTGGCCTTTATTGTAAATATGTTTATATGTTGTTTTCTTAGAACACAACTTTCACATATTTGATTCAGGTGTTGAATGATCAGAATCCCATTCACCATCTTATTGATTCCTAATAATAAAAAACTTTCAAAGTTTAAATGCTCAAACATGAGATGTCATATCCAGTCTTTATCACCACGTATCATCATCAAACACTGTGGTACATCAGGTAGAATCATAAGAGGAAACATGCAGTTCTTTTCTATTGGCATTTTTGTGACTAACCTTCCCTTTTAATTAATAATCACCATTTTTTTTATTTTGTAGGATTATGTGAAAACCTTTTCCCACAAACTACCCAACACTAAAGATGTTGGTCTTCATGTCTGGTACTTAGTTGACGTTAGAGATGAAAGCATGATTTTCATATTTTCACTTGATCAGAATATATCCTCTTTCATAAACAAATTTTATTGAGATATCACCAAATGAAATCTCTCCTCACATCCAATCATATAGGTTTTTAAACAAGTTCTTGTGTAACAAACCAACCCCAGTATCCTAGAGATGGTGCCTTACCTTATTACATTGGCATAGATACAAGTATCAAATCCAAAAGGACCGATCAGTTTAGAAGTCATGGAAAATAGATTACATACATGGACCTTACATTATAATTCAAAACATAAAATAAAACATAGATAATCATTTTATAATATAATTAATATCCTATATTAACCCTTTATATCAGTCATAACACACATCTTGGCATCTTGGGAAAATAAAACATAAGAAAGGGGTGATCTCAGATGATCAGTAAGGGTAAGATACAACATAATATATTATGAGTAAATAAGCATAAATCTTAAGGCAAGGTGAATAATTTAAACATAATCCACTTAAACATAATCTTAATCATAATATGGAAAGAATAAATCAAATAATTCCATATAAAAATTCACATGGATATTCTAATAGTTAAATAATCACATGTAATATCAATAACTAATCTCATAATGAGAGAATTCATAATGCCAGACATCATAAACATACCATCAAGGCTTTTTCCAAGAAACTATATATAAACAGGTAAAAACCCAAACTAGTTTGTCTCATGAAGACCTACCGATGCATCAAGGGGCTATAAAGGGCCCACCCATCACTTACTAAGTCTAATGTATTCCTTATATGAAAAGGGTGAAACATAACCAACATAAACATTCATATTAAAACTAGCAAAGTAAATGTTAATAAGTTAACCATAAACCATGACTGGCATCAAAATAGCACATCCATAATAAAAAAAATCATAAAACCTTCAATAAAATAAGATAGATTGTATTATAAGATATCAACCTCATTCAAACATAATATTCAACAAAGGATGTTTAAATAGATGAAAATACTCTAATAAAATCATTTGTAATATCTTGAGAAAAAAATACCATTTTAATTTGGAATAATTTATTTAAAATATGCACATTTATAAAAGAAGAAATTTTATTTAAAAATAACTATGTAAACTTGTAAAGTAATCTTCAAAGAATCAAAGAGACATGATGGTGGTAAAAGTCTATCTTGTAGTATAAGTTAACAACAAACATTCTTTTTTTATTTTTATCAAAAAAGTACCTCATTTGGAAAATGAAAACATATTCCTATCAAACCATTCTATAAAAAGTAAAACATAGGTAAGATACTTAAAAAAACTAGTAGGATAATAGTAAAAATATTTTAAAAAACATTTTAAAGAAACATTGGCATGGATGATAAATATTCCCCAACATATACTTATGTATAAACAACCCCTAATAATAATGACATTGCAAAATTAACCCTTATGTAATAACATAGTTTTTTCACTCAGGTATGGATCCTTTAAGTTTTAGTTTATATCTTTAATTTGGACCTAATATGGATGCGCAATGAGTTAGTAAAGGTTTCTAGGGTGTTTGGGGATTTTTTTGGAGCCCAGGACCCATATTTTTGAGGAAAACTGGCTTGGCACATGGTTTAGAGTAAACCGTGTGGGAAATCTACATGGTTTGCCTAACCGTGCAGATGGTGTTTTTTTTGGAAAGATCTATCTCTCATGATTAGCACACGAAAGTGTGGGATAACCATGAAAGCACCCATTTTTACTCAGGTACCCATGCATGGCTTGCACACGGTTTGATCAAACCTTGTAGAGGATGTATTTTTAGGCAGATCCATCTCACACAGTTTGTGCACGGTTTGAAAAACCATGCGAAAAAACCATGCACGGTCTAAAATCCTATGTAAATTTATAGTTTCTCTCTTAATGATCTATCAAGACAACCCTTTCTCCCTAATCCAAGAACTGGTAGGATTTTCCTTTTTTTTCAGCCGTTTGGAGCTTTTTGATGGTCAAAACTATAGATCAGGAGATATCCTTTGTCCGACATCCGATCGAGCTTTTGTTAATCATGTTAGATGTGAAACATTAAGTAATTGGGTCCTCTTTAGCTCTTCTTCTTCTTATCTCTTTCTCTAAAACTAGATATCGCCATGTGATCATTTTTCACATTTTCTTAGATCTACTCCGATCTGAGGAAAATCAAGGACCTATCTGAAGGATAAGGATCACACAACCCTAAGGTGGGTGTTCTATAACTCATCCCTAAAGTTTGTTGATTTTGGAAATATTCATCTAAGGCCTATCGATTTCATTGGAATCCATTTCTTAAATTTACATGACATGATTATACTTGTTAGAATCATATGGTTATGCTCTTTCTAAACATGTGATTAGTTGTTAGCGATTACACCCACATCTCAATCCACCCCATGTTGAAGGTTATTCCATAATTGGGTTTTTGTGTTTCGGCACGTTTGATCCACTGTTCGGGTGTGCCTTTGCTTGAACTTTATAAAGGAGATCCTTCCTATAATAAATGAATTTTTGTTAATGATAATTGCATAATGGCATGTACCGTGTATGCTCACCACTTGAACCACCTAAGGTTAGTGCTTCCAAATGATTATTAAATGTGAAATGTGAAATGGAAAGTATCCTAAGTGTATAACATGGCCTTAAAAAATAAGATTGAATAAAGGTTACATGTCCGTAGCACCCCTTTCCATGTTAATGGAAGGTAGTATAGTGAACCTATCTAATTGAATAGCCTTAATGGTTAATTAAGACTTGATTAAATGGCTGCAATGCCACTTAGCCTATCCACACTAATGGAAGATAAGGAATGGACCACTAAATAAATGTTTGCAACTCTAATTGACATATCCACACTAATTTAAGGAAATAATTTAACCAAATGAATTTTTACATGGTTATAATATCAAATAAAAATGGACTAACTTGAGATCGCCTTGGATTCTGAGAGGATAATACCTTGGGTATCAGGAACCCCATTCCGATTCAAGGGTGCGGTTTGATTAGGTTGATACCCACCTAGACTCTGGTTCATTTCTTTTCCTCAGATTCCCGATATACTACCGTAGGGTCCCTTAAATTATCATAGAATACCTTAGATACACTATTTGGATCCAACATTGGCTAGTAGGTGCGATGATAAAAGCCCATAGGGTCCGGTCTTTTCTTAGCCCCATTTTAACTTGGTCGATCACCTTGGACTCAGTAGGCACCTTATTGTGGAATGTCTTGGATTAGAATCCTTGGATTACACTCTTACCCCTTAGCTAAACTTGGATACT
Organism: Viscum album; assembly: GCA_963277665.1. Lineage (NCBI taxonomy): Eukaryota > Viridiplantae > Streptophyta > Magnoliopsida > Santalales > Viscaceae > Viscum > Viscum album. Next base: position 880,180,199 of record OY728163.1, read on the forward strand.
ACTGAGTTAGAATTCCCTGAGATCTACATAACCTTGGTAATTACCCTGGAACTCCCTCACCGAATATTAATTTTTGGTTGCCTTGTTATATATTGGGACCTTCACTACTTATACTATCATGAGGTGATGTCAGTGATGGATATGCATCACGTGACCTATTAAAATTACATGGAAATTATTTAATTAATGAACTGGTTACATGTTCAGACACCAGTTGTGGGCTGAAGCACATACTTGGGTATTTAGTTATATTGTACTTCTTGCTTTACTTATATATGTATGCCTGCACACTGCTATATTCAATTACATGGACTGAATGTTATAGACACCATTTGTGGTGGCCCACCAAGATTTATCTCACACCCTCTCTGGGCAGCGTTTGGTACCCAAAGTAGATTACATGGTTTCATGTATTGAAAAATGGAAGCACACAACTTCCAACACTTGATTGCGTGCTGATAGGATAGAGTTTGATAACAGATGACCGAGTAGGATATCAAGATGATTTGAGTTTCCTTTTTTTCTTTTACTTTATGTAACATGTTATGTCTACTATCTTGTATCCATTTTTTCCAATTTTTTAGTGACATGAAATTAAATCATCATTGATCTAGTTGATACAGTTATTATTTTTCTCATTTATCTATTGCATCTATTTGCTTTCATAGTTTACTATTCCTTTATATTCCTTCCTCTATGCTAAACTCTACTAATAAGGGAATATTCTCACCATGGGAACACCCTAGGCCCTCACTACTAGTCAGCAACCTCTGGCGTTTGGGGAGATACGCTTGAGGCCATGTTGCCCACTGGGCTTGGGGAACCCGTTAAGTGGAATCCAGGCCTGGGACGTCACAAAGTGGTATCATAGTGGGTTTCTTTTCTTACATTACTATTTGGAGATAATAGATTGTATAATAGTAACACATGAGACTTGGTCATAATCCATGCTTGGGTGTCGTGAAACCTTATTCAGGGTAAAAACCAAATTGCCTAAATTATAATTGTTATTCTACCTTTTCATTTTACAGTTGATATTATTTCACCGTTGGGTGACGCACATGCTATGTGGTGTTGTTGATTATTATTATGTTTGAGAATTTATTTCATCCTTATCCCAATGATATGAGGGAAAGGAGAATTTCAACATGCATCATTATAGGCACCTAGAATTCACATTTTATGCATATTTCCCTGCCATATAGGTTTATTTCACTGCTTTTCATTGCTTGATATGCTTGTGATTGTTGAGTGATGTTGTGATAGTTTCTTGTACATGTATTACTATTGGTTATGATTGAGTGATTTACTGTCTCAATTCATGAGGTGTATGTGACCTCATGGATTGGGATGATTAATTTACCAAGTCGAGACATTATGTTATAAGTAAGTGGGTGTCGTTTCTGGTGAAAGGTGTATGGCCACTGATTCATCGAAAATGGCTATCCATTATAAAGTGAATCCTAAAATCTAAAATGAATTGGTTTCACATACTTATCCCTCCTTATCATGTTTATGAAAGGTAAAGGAGTAATCTTGTAAATTAACTATGAAATGACATAAAACTTATACTTGAGCACTTAATAATACCTAGCCGTCTAAGCAGGTAGTTTGGGGTAATATGCCTTGGGTAGTGAGTTTTATTACATTCTGTTTCTACTAGTGATATTATCTTATACTTTTAATTTTATTCTGAGGTGTGTTCTTGGAATTTTTAGACCAATGTAACCATGAATTCCTCGTGTCATTCTCTATGAGGGTGGTGATGACCATGCTTCAGACATGGTGGGTCCTGAGCCACCATTATTACCTCCAGGAGTGCCACTTGAGGCACCACCTGCTGTACTTGATTTGGGAACTGACATCCAAGTCCATGATAGTTTCATACATTTGATGCAGTCCATGTAAGGTTCTCCACAAGTTTCACCCATGATGGATGATCTGACCCATGAGTTCCAACAACAACATCCATCTACTTTTTTAGGGGATGGTGGTTCTCAGGTTGCTGAGTCATGGTAAGACACCATGTTGTCTATCTTTGAGAATATAGAAACGCCTCTATATTGGAGAGTCAAGCTTGATACATACATTCTTCAGGATTCAGCCAAGCATTGGTGGGATGTGGTCACACAGGCCGGTCTTCATGAGGGCATGTTATGGGTTGATTTACAAACTACCTACTATGATTAGTTCTTTCCTCAGGCACTGAGAGCTGAAAGATCTAGATAGTTCATGTATCTCGAGTAGAGTTATATGTTAGTTATGGAATATTCATCATGTTTCACTAATTTATAGTGATTTTCAGCACTTCTATCTAGTGATGAGCTTTTGTGTTCTAGAAATTTTGAGGATGGGATCTAGTACGCCATCCGAACTCAGGTGAATGTCTTTCACCTCCCTACCTTTTCTGAAAAAGTTGATCATGCCCTTATCACTGAACATTACCAAAGGGAAGACACAAGTACTGGGTTTAAAGGATCAGTGTTGTGTTAGGCCAGTAGTTCTTCTGGTGGAAGGAAATGTTCCCTCGAGGTTTCTCGTCAGGGTAGTTGCAGCCAAATTATCCAATTTGATAGCTCTGTGGTGTGTCATCAGTGTGTAAGATCGGGGTATACGAAGCCCCAATGTGAAAGAGACCCTATAGAGTGTCCGGATTGTGACTGTAAGAGTCATATTTCATGATTTTTTAGGACCATTCCACCAGCTTCTAGTGGGAAAGGACCATCATCCACTACACCTACAAGAGTGAGTTCTTTTGTGTTGTGTTAGGCAGGGAGTTGGAATAACACTGATAGGTTTGGATGGAGAGGAGTTCATGGCCATGTTAGTCTGAACCCTGATCACTAGCAAAGCCAATAGAGCATTCATGATCATGGTAGTCCATCTGTTTCACATGGTCATGGATCGTGTTAGTTTCATTCTTTATAGCTGATACCCAAGGATCAGGCTGTGAGACCATCTATAGTACGATGTACTATTATAGAAGACTTCACCATCATCTCTGCTTTTTTTGACACAGGTTCTTCAAACTCTTTTATTTCTGTATCTATCGTGGAAAGTCTCATACTAGAGATATGGTATCATTATGGTGTAATGACCCTCGATACACCTTTGGGAATATAGAAAAAGGGAATAAAAAATTGTAGAGACTTTCCCCTTGAGTTTGGTGTTACCCTTTCTTGTGGAATATCTTTGTTCTTAAGATGATGGGCTTCAATATCATTCCTAAGATAGACTGGTTAGTCCACTATCATGCCTTTTTAGACTGCTATCTTCGTAGGGTCTCTTTTACATCACCAGAAGGCAGCAGTTATCTTTTCAAAGGTGAGTGGGATATCCATACAAGGAGAGATGGACCAAAGCATCATGGGCTAGGTGGAGTGACCACCCAGATTGAAAATCTTTTCATGGAGGATTAGGGATTGCTTCAAACTGATTTCCCTCTAGTAGTTGATCATTTCAGGGAAGTATTTCCCAAGTAATTTTCTAGGTTACCTTCTAAGAGAGAGGTAGAGTTTACAATTGGTCTTGTTCCAGGAGCAGCTCCAGTGTCCATTATACAATATAGAATAGAACCTACTGAGATTCAAGAGCTCAAGTGCCAGATAGAGGACCTTGAGGCCAAAGAATTTATATGGCCTAGTACATACTCTTGGGGTTCAACCGTGTTTTTTGATAAGAAGGCGGATGGAAATATTCATCTATGCATGTATTATAGATGATTGAATCAACTTACTGTCAAGAATTGATATCCACTTCCTTGAATAGATGATCTCTTTTACCAGTTCTGAGGAGCAAAGGTTTTCTCTAAGATAGAACTGAGATCGGGTTATCATCTGGCACGAGTCATACCACCAGACATACCTCGTACAACTTTCCGTAGTAGGTATGTTCTATATGAGTATCTTGTTATTCTATTAGGTCTTATGAATGCATGTTCCATTTTCATGGATTTGATGATTTGAGTTTTCCACCCCTATTTGGAATCTTTTTTCGTGGTCTTTATGAATGACATATTTGTGTATTCTCACACTCGTAATGACCATGCCAAACATCTTGAGATAATTTTTGAGTACACTGAGAGAGCATCAAATTTATTCCAAGCTTGCTAAGTGATAATTCTAGATTGACAAGGTCCACTTCTTGGGTCATATTATTTCAGAATCAGGAGTATCTGTTGACCTTGAAAAGGTTAGTGTTGTAGTTTTCTAGGAGCATCCCAAGAATGTGTTTGATATCATGAGTTTCTTAGGTATCGTAGGATATTACATAAGTTTTATATAGGACTTATCAGGTCTTTATTCACTGCTTAATGGACTTAGAAAGAAGGTTTTTAAGTTCCTATGGTCATAATAATGTGGGAAATCCTTTTAGGAGATGAAAGGGAGGCTTGTCTCGACACCGATTCTAATTCTTTCAGATCCTAGAAAAGGTTATATTGTCTTCTATGATGAATCAAGAATTGGACTAGGAGTAGTTTTGATGCAGGATGAAAAAGTCGTTGCATACAGATCTTGGCAGTTGAGACCTCATTAGAGAAATTACCCAACACACGACCTCAAGATAGCAGCTGTTGTCCATTCCTTACATTGTTGCAGACGTTATCTATTGGGTAAGTGATTTGTGGTGTATAAAGATCACAAAATCCTTAAGTATTTCTTTTCTCAGTGTGAATTAAACCTCAGACAATAGATATGGGTTGAATAACTAAATTCCTTTGATTTTGTGCTTGCGTATATGCCTGGAAAGGGAAATGTGGTCGCTGATGCACTGAGTTGGAAAACTCAAACACAGGTTGTACATGAAGCCTATGATGAATAGAAGTTAATGAACCTTTGTTATGAACTTCGCCTATAGTTTCATCATAGTCATGATATATATTACGTCTCATCCTTAACAGTTACCTCTTCCTTCATTAAGAAGGTGAAGAGTAGGAAGTTTTCAAAATTTGAAGGTTTGGTTCTCTGTGAGAGTATATCAGAAGATAACCCACCTCTAGATTGGTATTTGGACAGAGACGATGTCCCGTGTCTATGTGGATGTATTTGGGTTTCTGAGGATATGAGAGAGGAGTTGATGAAATAATCCTACACTTCTTAGTGGGCAGTTCATACATGAATCTCAAATATGTATTGAGATATACGATGCCAGTATTTGTGGTATAGATTGAAATGTTAGATTATAGGATTTATCACTAGGTGTTCCACCTGTCAGTAGGTGAAGGTGGAGCACCAGAGACCTACAGTCTTGTTACAACCACTTCCAGTCCCGAAATAGAAAATAGGAATATATTTCTATGGATTTCGTAGTCATATTACCTAGGTTGCCGAGGGGTAGTGATGCTATATGGGTAGTCATTGACCGACTAATGAAATCATCCCACTTCATTTCTATACAATATAATTTCTCAGTTGATGAACTGGGAAGAATATATGTCCATGAGATCATACGACTACATGGGGTTCCTCGTACTATCATTTCATATCAGGACTCTTGTTACACTTCACAGTTCTAGTAGGGTTCACAGAAAGCTATGGGGATGCAGGTGATTCGAAGCACAAATTTTCACCCTCAGACCAATGGAAAATCGGAACAGACAATACAGGTTCTAGAAGATATGCTCCAAGAACGTGTCCTTGATTTCTATGGTTCTTAGGAGAATCATATACCTCTCATCGAGTTCTCTTATAATAAATTTTTTCATAAAATGATCCAGATGGGTCCTTTTAAGGTCTTATATTTTAGGCCATGTCGTTCACCCTTGTGCTAGCTAGTGGCTAGTGAGGAAACCCTACTAGGTCCTCGTCTTGTTCAGGAGACTTTATAACAGGTTCAGTTGATCAGGAAGCTTATGACTACTGCTAACTCTAGAAAAAAATCCTATTCCAATCGCCATCGATGACCTCTTGAGTTTGAGGTTTGGTATCGTGTTTTTCTTTGGGTATCACCCAGGCTAGGGCATATACGGTTATAAAAGTAGGGAAAGCTAACACCTCGTTATGTTGGGCTGTTTGAAATTATAGATAGAGTTGAGCCGGTAGCCTATCAGTTTCCATTACCTCAGAGGTACTATGCCAGGAACAACATATTTCATGTCTCATAGATTCTCCAATATCATGATGACCCATATCATACCCTTGAACCCAATGAAGTTGAGTTAGATGGCGATGTAACCTTTGAGGAATATCCAGTACGTATCATTGATCGAAGCACGAAGGCTCTCCGAGGCAAGTCTGTCCCTCTCGTATAGGTGCTATGGAAGCACGACCGAGTACATGAAGAGATTTGGGAGAGGGAAGCTGATGTATGTGCTTAGTGGCCAGAGTTGTTCTTAGACAGTGTTTCTTTACCCTTGGAAGGAGAACTCGGGGACACGTTCTTTTAAAGGGGGAAGACTGTAAGAAATCAGTTTTTCACTCAGGTATGGATCCTTTAATTTTTGGTTTAAATATTTAATTTGGACCTAATATGGATTCCTAATGATTTATTAAAGGTTCTGAGGGTTTTTGAGGATTTTTCAGAGCTCGAAACCCATCTTTTTGGGGAAAACTGGCTTGGCACATGGTTTAGAGTAAACCGTATGAGAATTCCACATGGTTTTCCTAACCATGAGGATGATGTTTTTTTGGACCGATCCATCTCACACAGTTGGCGCACGACCATGAAAACTAACCATGTGAGCACCACTTTTTCCCTAGTTATCCGTACATGGCTTGCGCACGGTTTGATCAAACAGTGTAGAGGATATCTTTTAGGGTAGAATCGTCTCGCATGGTTTGTGTATGGTTTGAAAAACTATGCGGACAAATTGTATAAAGGATAAAATCCTGTTTAAATTTCCAGTTTTTTCATTAATGATCTATTAAGCCAACCCTTTTTCCCAAATCCGAGAACCAGATGGATTTTCCTCATTTTTCACCCATTTGGATATTTTTGAAGGAAAAATCTAGGGATCAATAGATTTTCTTCATCTAGAATCCGATCAAGATTCTTTTTTCCACGTTGGATGCACAAAGTTAAGTACTCGACTCCCCTTTATCTATTCTTCTTATCTCTTTCTCTCGACCTAGATATCACCATGTGAGTGTTTTCACCTTTTCTTATAACTACTCCGATCCGAGGCAAATCAAGGGCCAATACTAGAGGATAAGGATTGTAAAACACTAAAGTGGTTGTTCTATAACTCATCCCTAAAGTTTGTTGATTTTGGGAACATTCTTGTGGGGCCCAACAATTTCATTGAAATCTATTTCTTAAATTTACATTCTATGATTATACTTGTTAAAATCGTATGGTTATGCTATTTCTAAACACATGATTAGTTGTTAGAGGTTACACCCACAACTCAATCCGCCCCATGTTGAAGGTTATGCCATAATTGGGTTTTTGTGTTTCGGAACATTTGAGCCACCATTTGGGTGTACCTTTGATTGAACTTCCAAAAGGCAATCCTTCCTATAATAAATGACTTGTTATTAATAAGAATTTAATAATGGAATGTATTATGTATGCTCACTACTTGACCTACCTAAGGTAAGTGATTCCAAATGACTATTAAATGTGAAATGTAAAATGTAAAGTATACTAATTATATAACTTGGCCTTAACAAATGAGATTGAATAAAGGTTACATGTTCATAGCACCCCTTTCCATGTTAATGGAAGGTAGCAGAGTAAACCTCTCTAATTGAATATGCCTTAATGGTTAATTAAGACTTGATTAAATGAGAGTTGATTAAATGGTTGTAGTACCACTTGGCTTATCCACACTAATTGAAGACAGGTCTTGGATCAATAAATAAATGGTTGCAACTCTACTTGACCTATCAAAACTAATAGAAGTCAAGACATGAACCAAATGAATTATTACATGGTTACAATATCAAATAGGAATGGACTGACTCGAGCTTGCCTTGGATTCTTATAAGATAATAACTCAGGTCTCAGGAACCCCAATCCGATTCAAGGATGCAGTTTTCTTAGGTTGAAACCCACCTTGACATCGGTTCTTGTCTATTACTCAAATGCCCAGTATACTACTATAGGTTCCTTTACATTATTACAGGATACCTCAGATACACTCTTTGGATCCATCATTGGATAGTAGGTTCCATGGTAAAATCCCATAGGGCCCAGTCTTTGATTATCCCTATTTTACCTTGGTTGATCACCTTGGACTCAGTAGGTGCCTTATTGTCGAATGCCTTGGATTAAGATCCTTGGATTACACTCTTACTACTTATCTAGACTCAGATACTGCTGAGTTATCATTCTGTAAGATCTATATTACCTTGGTTATTACCCTGTAACTCCCTCACCAGATATTAGTCTTAGGTTTCCTTGTTATGTCTTGGGACCTTCATTACTTATACTATCATGAGGTGATGTCAGTGCAGGATATGCATCACGTGAACTATTAAAATTACAAGGAAATTATTTAATTAATGAATTGGTTACATGTTCAAACACCAGCCGAGGGCTGAAGCAGGTACTTAGGTATTTATTTATATTATACTTCTTTCTTTACTTATATATGCATGCCTGCACACTGCTATATTTAATTACACGGGCCGAATATTATAGACACTGTTGGTGGTGACCCATTAAGATTTATCTCACACCCTCTCCGGGTGTTGTTTGGTACCAAGAGTATATTACATGGTTTCAGGTATTTACAAATGGAATCACACAGCTTCCAACAGATGATTGCGTGTTGATAGGATAAAGATTGATAGCAGATGAACGAGTAGGATCTTAGGATGCTTGGAGTAGTCTTTGTTTCATTTTATTTTTTGAACATGTTATGAATAATATCTTGAATCTATGTTTTCTAGTTTTCTAGTTACATGAAATTACATCATCATTCTTTCAATTGATATAGTTATTATTATCCTCGTTTATCTATTGCATCAGTTTGCTTCCACAGTTTACTATTCCTTTATATTCTTTTCGCTGTGCTACACTCTGTTAATTAGGGAATAGTCTCCCCACGAGCACACCCTAGGCTCTCACTACTAGTCTAAAGACTCTATCATTTTAGGAGATTCACTTGAGGCCATGTGGCCCACCGGGCTCGGGGCACCCATTAAGTGGCATCGGGATCCGGGACGTCACACCTTACCACTTTATAATCAATATAATCATATGCCCCATGAAGGAAAGAAAATTATATGGATATTAAAATACCATAATATTCAGAATAATAGTCATAAAATGAATTCATGGGTAGTATATACACCACACAAAAGAAACAAGTGGTGAATATGACATGTATCTCCCTGAAATAAAAAGTGAGATGAATTTCCCTTACCTTACGCTTCCTTTAGTAGAACATTATTTAACCACATGTATAATGTTTTTAATCATGTTATTAAATTATATCATAACCTTATTCATATTTATTATATCATATATGGTCTTCTTATTTTATTTTATCACCCATTTGTTTATAATATTCCATTATTACCCTTGTTTTGGGTGTTAACTACTTCATTTTAACATGCATGTTTTGTTATGAATGTCTTAGTTATTTTGTATAGGATATAGATACAACATATCTAGAATGATATTAATGTTATAAATATAGTATTTAATCATTAAATATTTTTTTATTATCATTACTAAATGTATAATATAGAAAATGAATCACAGTACATCATGGAGACAGTAGGTTGTAAGTATGCACGAGGGATGATATCATTCCCTTAATGGTAAATTGGTAAGGAATTGTATGGTATATTAACTATAAAGAATAAATATAATGTAATATTTATTATTTATATCCTTTATATTCATCATTATACTCATCCAAATAAAGTGGGGATGAAAAACAAATTACACCACAATGTGGAGACGGCAAGCCGAACGTACACTCATAGGGTGATATTGATGTTATAGGATAGATTAAAGGAATAATATGGTTGTACCCATAATAATAATAAAATATAATCATAAATATGATACCAAAGTTATTATTTTATTATGGAAACAATATAGGAATAGTAATTATAAAAAGAAATGAACTTAAATGAATTGGTAAAATAATTACCTCTTCTTCGGTGGACTTACTTTGGATCATCTCTTAAGGACAATAGGATTGGTATTTTTAGACAAAAAGGACATCTATAAATTAACTAATAATGTTGGGGGGATAAATGGTTAGGTATTGGTTGAGCTATAATTCTCAACGTGGTGTGAGGAAGTGAGGGAGGAGGCACCTTTTAATAAGAGAGGGGAGGGGCACTCTTGGAATCCTTTAAAATATTAAATTAATATAAATTTATTTTCGATTTAAAATAGCTCAAAATTGAGTTATTTATAATATTATACGAGTATTGGTAAAAATATTATCCAAAAATTATTTTTATACATGTTTAGGTCACAATATTAACCTTATCTTCTGGATTTAACCCTTAGTTAAACCCTTTAACTCTTACCGTGACAAATTGGATTTTTTACTTTTTAGGATTAATATAGTTACTATAAAATATAAAAAGAACCCAAAATGGATCATTTATTAAATATTTAACCTTATTATATTTAGTTGGAATAATTTTATATTTTTATGAATTTTATAACATTTAATAAAATATTATTTATTTTAAAGTATCATTTATGTCAGTTTTAATACTATTCATTATTTGTTTCCTTAAATATCATAACAACATGATAACTTCAAAAAAAAATTATAATATATAAATAACACGTCTAATTTATCTATAAAATTCTTTTATGTTATCAATTATATCAAATTATACTTATTTTAATATCTTTAATATCATTTATTTGATATTTCTATTAATTAAACAATTGCCGCATCATTATTATGCAAGCCTTTAATTAAATTATCTATTCTATAAAAATTAAAAATAAATTATAATTCTGAATATAAATTTAGTATATTTTAAATTACTATTTATAGTATAATTTATCTTCTATATTACTATGTATTAAAAATGTAATACTTATTAAAAAACACGGGTATGACATTTTTAACTTCTCTTTAAATAAAATATTATAAATGTCATATTCTTACCAAAGTGGTTTAAAAATGTTATAATTTTGGCTTAAGGATTATTTTGGTTGAAACCCTATTATCTAATGAAATTAAGACAAGTGTTAGTGTAATTTTATAATTTTATAATATTATTTTTACCTTTAATTACTCGATTTACCCTTAACCGTGGTAAATAAAAAACTACTAAAGTTACTATTCAAAATATTAAAAAATTAAGTTGATCCTATTAGAATATAAATATCATACTTATTACAATTGTTTATATCTGTTTTTCTAAATTTAATTCACAAAAGTGGCTAGATTAATTTTAACACTAATCCCGCACATGTGGCGAGAAGGTGGGTAAAATGAAACATTCAAAAGTTCAATATGTTTTTATATATAATTTCAATATAAAAATTATCCCAATAATATACATTAGATTAATATGTTTATTATTGATATATTTTGACTTAAAAATAAATTTAAATTATAATAATTATTTAAGTGAAGAGTCAGTTTTTTAACTACAATGTAGTATTTTCAGTATTCATCAAAAAATGAAACTTCCCAGAAAATTCCAAAAATTCACCATTAGGTAATTTTGATATTTTAAATGAAAAAATAAATTATATTTTAAAAAATAAAATTTATAAAATTTCCAAAATTTATTTTTAAAATAGGTGAACTATTAATATGTGGTAAAATACCCCTTAAAAATATATAGTTTTTATACGTAAAATTGGATTTTTATTATATAATTGTCTAGGAAACACATAAGATAAATTTTAAAATTATATGTAATATACATAAGTTTCATAATTTTATTAATACTATTCATAATATCTATTTAAATGGCTAAGTTAATATATCATGGTGCTCTTGAACTCAGTGTTGCATGTAACACAAGATATTAAATTTATTTAAAATAAAAACATATCATAAAATATTAGGGTGTTACCTTCTTCCCTCCTTCAAAAATTTCTTCCTCAAAAATTGAATTTTTACCTCATAAATCAATGGTTGATACTTCAAAATTACTTTTTGGGGAAACCCACATAAAAAATAGGGTTAATAATACCTCCACTTTAAAATAAAGAAAGGGAAGTATGACGGTCACCAGAGATAATACATACTAGGGGTTACATGTAGGAAAACATGGACATAGAAGAAAAATATAACCATTAAGTTCTGATGGAGAGTGATATAGAACATGGTCAGGAGAAAGTTAAAAATCACAAAGATATAAATCTACAATGATCTAACAGACCATTTGATTTATCAGAGAATATGGTACTAGGATAAATTTTTTAGTTTCAAGATCTTTTCTCTAGAGTTGAATAATTCATTTAATTCATAAACTAATAACATAAGGAAACATACTTATTTTACATGTATAGTTTCATCCTTTAATCAATTTCCACCACAAACTCATATTTTTCTCTAAATAATGAGTATTTAAGATGAATTTCTCATGCCTTCAGATTTTGAATCAACTTATACAGATCAAAAAATCCATAAAAATATAACTATATATTCCTTATGTCTTTATACACTAACTAAAACCAAAATGGTTAGGATAAGATAAGATAATTCCCTAAAAATAAATTTTGAAAATTCAATAGTAAAACCCCAAATTTCAACATAGATCATTCAAAAAATAACTATCCTCCTTAAAAATATTCTATACTAAAATTGAAACCAAAAAATTTGAAGGATTTGATCGTATAATCTTCCAAATAACATCAATCACTCTTAATGTCTTATACCAAAAATTTAATTTCATAAATCTCATAACATTATATTTTTTATAATCATTTCCATGAATAACTTAAACCACAAAAAGTCCACAATAAAATAATATTTTACTCCAAAATACAATTAATTATGTCTACATTAATCTTCTAGGATTCCCAAATTAGAAAACTTATTCCAAAATAACATTAATTACTACCAAATCATTTTCCAATCCCAAAGTTATCTATTTGTTAAAACAAATGTAACTAAAATAAAAATAACTTTTATCCATTAGATATTTTAACTAACTAAAGAAATATCATGCTAACCAAGACTTCACGTAGTCTAGTGGCGGGCGTTGTACCCTTATCTCCCTTCGGTTGTGGGTTTAAACCCTATGGCCTTGCCGAACGCAACAGGTTATCACCCAGTTTGTAGGTTTTTCTTTTTTTTTTGAAACCATATTAAAATAACTCCCAAGATAAATATGTTGGAAGTCCATGAAATAAGGTTAATCACTAAATAGCCTCTTAACTAAGGTTTTCTTTGCAACCCCAATACATAAATACTTTATCCATTTATTTCCACACAGGCCCTTCCTTGGTATAGATTTTATCCTATAGAATAGGGAATTGACTTGGGTAATTCCATGGTTACCCACATTTAATTTGATTAACTACATATGGATTATTAGGATGAGTTTTATTTACCTCGATCATAACTTTCATTTTTCCTCAGAAATTCTCTGTTTTATGTCCTTTCGCACACATAAAGCATTTATTTGTTTTGTTGAGACAATTTATTGGGTGTCTCCTTCCACATTTCTTGCATGATGGAAATTGAGCCTTCATTTATCCTTAGTCTCCACCACTGGAGCACTTAGCAAGATCTGTCCTTTTCTTATTTTGTGAGTTTAGGAGTTGGTTAAGGTATTTGTTGTTAATCATATTTTTAGAAAAATAGTTTAGTGTGAACATGATATCCTTCAGTCATATAAATATTCCATTTGTTTTATCATTTCCACCACCTTTTCCATCATGTTCAATGTTAACATGATGACATCGGGTTCTGACCGTTGACTAAAATTAGGAAGCATAGTGTGAGTAAAAATAGACATAATGAGAAAAACATATAACCATTTATCGAATATCATGATACCATATTTTCAATATAAAACACCTTAGGTTTAACTTAGTTTATTCATTTTAACCATATATTCAAATACTTCATAATGGTTTGTAAATAAAATGGGAATTATCCTAAGAATATCCCACGAGAGTGTCAAACTAGGTGTGCAGTTAGGCCTATTTTTGTATACAAGGTTACACTGAGTCAAGACTAACACACCTTTTCAGAGTTTTTACCTCTAGGTACATCTATTCCAGATCTACGTACACTTGTAGTATGCAGACATTGACATATTCTAGGAATACCCACATAATATATACCTTACAAAAATTTTAGGACATTCTTCTATACTTACCCTCAAGGTCTATCTTAGGGATATGTTCCCTAATCCATGTTTTCTAAATATAATTTCCAATATTTCTACTAAAATTACTCAAATACAAACTATAAAAACCCAAACCTAGTAGCTCAGAGCCAGTGCGTTACTTTTTTACATTGTCATAGATACATATTTTGAATCTCAAAGGACCAACCAGTTTACCAGTCTTGGAAAATAGATTAGATACATGAACCTTACATTACAATTAAAAACATAAAATAGAACATATATAATCCATTTATAACACAATTAATATTCAATATTAACATGAAATATTAGCCATAACACACATCTTGTAATCTTTGGAAAATAAAACATTAGAAAGGGGTGAGCTTAGATGCTCAGTGAGGGTAAGTGTTCAATGGAAGCTATTATGATAGAATAACCATAAACCTTAAGGCAATGTGTATAATTGAAACAAAAGACAATTAAACATTATATTAATCATAATATAGAAATAATAATTCAAATAATTCATATAAACATTCACTTGTATATTCTAATATTTGAATAATCACATGTAATATCAATAACTAATCTCACAATGAGAGAATGCATAACACTGAACATTATAAACATACCATTAAGTCTTCAGCCAAGAAAAAATATATAAATGGGTAAAAAACAAAATATTTTGTATTATGAGGCCTATATATTCATATAGGGGATATATAGGACCCCACCTATCACTTACTAAGTCCAATGGATTCCTAATATGAAAAGGGTGAAACATTACCCACATAAACATTTGTATTAAAATTAGCATACAGAATGTTAATACATTAACCATAAATGATGAATGATATCAAAATAGCACATATGCAGTCAAAAATATTATAAAAACTTAAATAATATAAGGTATATTGTGTCATAATAGATCAAACTCAATAAAAAATTAGATTCAACAAAGGATGTTAAAATAGATGAAAATACTCTAATAAAATCATTTGAAATATCCTGAGAAAAAAATGCCCTTTTACTTTGAAACAATTTATTTAAAAGATGAGAATTTATAAAAGAAAATATTTATTTAAAAATAACTTGGTAAAATTTTAAATTTATCTTCAAAACATCAAGGTGGTATGAAGACGATAAAATATGCTCATGCTGTATAAGTTATAAATAAATATTCTTTCCATATTTTTGTCTAAAATCACCTCATTTGGAAAACAAAAAAAAGATTTCTTTCAACCCATTTTATAAAAACTAGAACATGGGTAAAAGACTTAAAAAAATTCATAGTATAATTTTAAAAATATTTTAGGAAATATTTTTAAGAAACATGGATATGGATGATCAATATTTCCCAGTAGATACTTGCGTATAAACAATCCCAAATAATAATGAGATTGCGAAATTGACCCTAACCAGTTTATAATCAGTAGAATTGTATACCCCATGAAAGAAAGAAAACTATATGAATATTAAAATACCATAATATTCAGAATAATATTCGTAAAATAAATTCATGGGTAGTATATACACCACAAAAAAGAAACAAATGCTGAATATGGAATGTATCTCATAAAAATAAAAAGTGAGATGAATTTCCCTTACCTTACACTTACTTTAGTTGAACATGATTTAACCTAATGTATAATGGTTTTAAGAATTTTACTAACTTATATAATAACCTTATTCATATTTATGATATCATATATGTTCTTATTATATTATTATATTACCCTTTTTTAGATAATATTGCGTTATTGCCCTTGTTTCAGGTGTTAACTGCTTCATTTTCATATGCATATTTTGTCATGAATGTCTCAGTTATTTTGTATAGCATATAGATCCATCATCTCTAGAATGGTATTAATTTTATAAATATATTATTTAATCATTAAATGCATTTGTATAATCATTATTAAATGGATAACATAGAAAATGAATCACATCGCGCCATGGAGATGGTAGGTCATACACACGCATGAGCGACGATATAATTTCATTAATGGTAAAGAGGTAATAAATTGGGTGATATAATAATTATAAATAATTAAAATCAAGTAATATTTATTATTTATATACATAATATTCATCATTATACCCATCCAAATAAAGTTGTTATGAAAAAAAATTAAACCACAACATTGAGACGGTAAGCCTTACACACACATAAATGGTGATATTATTTTTTATAGGATGGATAAAATGAGGAATATGGTTGTAACATAATCTTAATAACATATCAGAATATTTATTATAATATATTGATTAATTTATTATGTAAACAACATAGGAAGGGTAAGTAGAAGAAGAAATGAACTTAAATGAGTTGGCAAAACAATTACCTATTCTTCGGTGCACTTCCTTTGGATACTCTCTTAGGGACACCAAGGTTGGTCTTTTTAGAAGACCAAGACCTCCAAAACTTAACTAATAATTTTGGGAGGATAAATGGTCAGGGTTTGGTCTAGTTAAAAGGCTCAATGTGGAGTGAGTAAGTGAGGGAGAAAGTGTCTTTTTATAAGAGAGGGGAGGGGTACTCTTAGAATCCTCTAAAATATTAAATTAATATAAATTGATTTTCGATTTCAAATAGATCCAAAGTCAGTTATTTATAATATAAGATGATTATGGGTCTAAATAATCTCAACCAATTATTTTTAGACATGTTTATCTCACAATATTAACCTTATCATTTGGATTTAACTTTTAGTTAAACCCTTTAACTCTTACCTTGATAACTTGACTTTTACTCTTTAGGGTTAATATAGTTACTATGAAATGTCAAAGGAACCCCAAATGGATAATTTATGAAATATTTAACCTTATTATAGTTAGTTATATGGAGTTTATATTTTATGAATTTTATATCATTTAATAAAATATTATTTATTTTAAAGTATCATTTATGTTAATTTTGATACTATTTATATTTTTTTAAAATATCATAAAAATATGCTAAGTTAAAAAAAACCTTATAAAATATCACTAACATGTCTAATTTATCTATAAAATTTGTGGATATCATTAATTATGTAAAATTATATTTATTTTAATATTTTTAATATAGTTTATTTGATATTTCCATTAATTAAACAATTACTGCATCATTATCATACAAGCCTTTAATTAAATTATTTCTTATATAAAAATTAAAAATAAATTATTATGATAAATATAAATTTATTATATTTCAAATGACTATTTATAGTCAAATTTATCTTCTGTATAACCGTTTATTAAAAATGTAGTATGTATAAAAAACCAGAGTATGACATTTTTAACTTATCTTTAAATAAAATATTATAAATGTCATATTCTTATTCAAGTGGCTTAAAAAGGTTTTAATTTTCGAATAAGGTGGATTTTGGTCAAAACCCACTTATCTAATTAAATTAGAAAAAGTTTTAGTGTAATGTCATAATATTGTAATATTATTTTTACCTTTAATTACTCGATTTAACCTTAACTGTGGTAAATAAAAATTTACTAAAGTTACTATTCATAATATCAAAAAATTAAGTTGATCTAATTAGAATCTAAACATCATAATTATTAAAATCTTGTATGATATTTTTTAAAAATTCGATTCAGAAAAGTGGCTAAATTAAATTTAACACTAATCCAACAGATGTGGCGAGAAGGCATGTAAAAGGAAACATTCAAAAGTTCAATAAGTTTTTATATTTAATTTCAATATAAAAATGATTCTAATAACCTAAATTAGATTAATATATGTATTATTGATATATTTTTTTCTTAAAAAAATAAATTTAAATTGTAATAATTATTTTAAAAAAGTCAATTTTTTTACTACAATGTCGTATTTTTCACTATTCATTAAAAAAATGAAACTTCTCAAAAAAATACAAAAAATTAACCCTAAGATAATTTTGACATTTAAAATTCAAAAATAAAATATATTTTTAAAAATAAATTTTATATAATTTAAAAAAATTAGTTTTAAAATAGTTACACCATTAAAATGTGGTAAAATTCCCCTTAAAACATAGTTTTTATTCATAAAATCAGATTTGTTCTTATATAATTATCTATAAAACAAATAAGATAAATGTTAAAATTATATGGAATATAAATAAGTTTCATAACATGATTAATACTATTAGTAACCTCTATTTAAACAGCTAGGTTAGTAGATCATGGTGCGCTCGAACTCAGTGTTGCGTGCAACACAAGCTATTGAATTTGTTTAAAAAGAAAAGATACCATAAAATATTGGGGTGTTATAGCTTGTGACCTATCATGTGGTTGCTATATCTAGAGTCATTATACCACATACCTTCATTTTTTGTTAATGTTTTTTCCATAAACACATGGGACTCACCAAAAGTATCTCCTACTTCGATGATATTTTCCTCTTCGGTGTCATTCTCTATGGGTTGCTTTCTCCAGTATTCATTGCTATAATGTCCATATTTTTTATAATTATATCATTGAATGTTTCTTTTTTCCTATTGGAGATCACTAAATCCTCCCCTTATTCCTCATCCTTGTTCTCAGGAAGTATAATTTTGAAATCCATGACATCCTCGATGTGGGATTCCTCCACCTCATCCTCTTCTTCATGGATCGAATTATTGTCCATGAAATCCTTTGACTCAGGTTCTTTGAGATGTACTCCCTTGATCTTTTTCAGAGTTTTTGATATAAAAATTTGATTATAGGTCATGTTTTACACCATTATTATCACTCTCATTATTCACCTTCAGTTCTTGGGCTTGTAGAGGTCCCACGAGTTCTTCGATAGATATCTTATCTATTTATTTAGTTTCTTCTAGGGAAATGAATATGTAATCAAATTTTGGATCAAGGGATCACAAAATTTTCTCACATAACCATATTTCAGAAATATTTTCTCCATTTATTTTTAGTTGGTTATCTATAACCATTATATGAGTATGATACTCAACAATAGTTTCATAAGATTTCACAAATAAGGACTCAAACTCACCTCATAGAAATTGAAGTCATATATGCTTCATTTTGTCGGATCCTTTGAATTATCTACAAAGATTATACCATATATCCTTTGATGATTTTGATAAAGTGATTTTTTTGAAAGTCACTCCATCAAGACCTTGATAAATAAAGGATTTCACCTTGTTGTCCATCATTCATTCTACTCGAAGAGTGGCCTTTTGAATATTATGCAGAGAAACATTTGCTACTTTAGATTCTGTCTAAGTGTATCCATGCCCCACAAGCTCATGAGCCTCAGCCCAGTTGGTGAGGACTCCTTAAGTGCATCCAGGAGACCCGAGATCAAATCCAGGTGGAGGCTAATTTCTATGGTACTATACCAGTACTGTAGCAAGGACTAGGCAGAAATGTAGCAGTTACTGTAGCGAGAACTGTAGCAAGAATTGTTTGGCACTGTAGTAGCTGAAAATATTTCCCAGTTTGGGCCTTCAGGACACCGATTTGATCCCCGAGTCTTTTAAGGCCTTTGGGCCACCCTGGCCTTTGGGTCAGTAAGGCCTTTGGGACACCTCAAGGCCTTCGGGCCACCTTAAGTGAAGATGAAAACCAGAAAACCTATAAGGAACAAGCTTCAGAAGGAGGAGGAGAAAGGAGATTTCACCATAGCATAAGCTAAACAGATTGCAAGAATTAGAGGGTATGTCACCTGTCATTGGGAAAAGCCTGTGCATGCATGGGAAAGCCTATCCGAACAACCATGCGAAGGTGGAGAGCTTATTTCACGATGAAGATGCTGACGAGGAGCAGTTCCAAGTAGTTTGTCTCGGTTGTATGTAATGTTTGAAGCCTACAAAAATGAATTCCTCTAAGGCCTACAATCCATGTAATACTTACACCTACGGGCCTTGTAAGGGTTCCACCTCACCCCTTGAAAGGTGGATTATCAAAATCAATAAAAAAAATGAAGGCCTTCAGGCCATTGGAGGAGGAGTATCCTTCCCCCATAATGTATATGATATCTTGGGTACCAAGGAGTGCTCGAATTTTGATGCACCAATTGTATTTTTTTTCATATTCATAACCAAATCTTGTGTACTTTCACTCTCTATGGAGACAAATTAATTTTTCATGGGAAAATGATATATATAGACCATTTTTTGGATAACGTAGTTTTAATTTTTTTTTGAGAATCACATACTTCGTTCTTTCATAATTTAAGTCTATTTTTTCAGAATGGAATATGAAATTTTTTTTTGGGAACTGTGGACTACAATTTTGTTTATTGTTTTTATTTTGGATCACCCAAATATTTTTTTTTTCACAATACGAATGAATATTTTTTTGATAATAATGAGGTGGCCTGGTGAGATGTGGGAGAAGAAAAAAGAAAAAAAATAAGGCATGGCCTTTGAGAAACATGTGGAAGTAAAATTTAGGATAAATACCTTATTTAATGGGATATAAGACAAGATAAATGAATTGTAAGGGAGGGAAAACTGTGGAAATTGGGAAAAGGAGAATTTTTTTTACAAGTTTAAAAACAAAAATGAGACAGAAAAAATGACATATAATTGATGGCCAAGAATTAGAATCCCTCATATTAACTTAACTGTTTATATTATTCTTCCTCCACTAATACAAATAAAAGGATGCATATCTCACTGATCCTTCTAAACAGCTCACCCTCAACCTTGCCTTGACACCACTGAAGGTAGATTTAGTACCGACTAACACAAAAACATGCAAAATCAGATGTAGATTTCTAGAGGTGATTGTAACAACACAAACACAACACAAACAAACTGGTATTTATTTCTTCAACTCATAATAAAAATACAACGCAAAAAACATACCATATTTTTAGGGATACAACACACAACAAAATAAAAAATCAAAAAATAGAGAAAAATAAAATTCCACATATTTTTTGTATTAGGTGTTGCCCAATCCTCCAAATATACACACATCAAGTAGCCATGCTTGAAGTCATAAATACTCTATTTCTACAGTATAAGGTTTATGTCTTCCAAGTAAATATGAGTTTTTTATCCAACATCCCATTCCCCTGTGAAAAATTATTCTCTTTAATGTTACATTTATTGTACTCATTTTCTCTAGAAGTTCTTGATTACTTTAGATAGTAAGATATCTCTATTATATTTACATTTAAAATATTCTACCCTTCATTGGTTTTCACACATAGGAAACCTTGAAAATCTTCACTGCCTACTATGGAGGACACCTTCCAAAAGTAAAATGATGATTAAATTTTGTGAAGACACTAAGAATAAAGTTCTCGTGTGAATTATTCAATATGTTATTTTTTTTATTTTTTTTTCAATGAGTTTTTTAATCTTCTGTATGTTATTTTTTCAATCATACACAAGTCACCCTTTAGGTTCCCATGAGTTTTTTTATAAATCCTCTATGCATAATTATTCTTCCATGAAGTTACCTTCAAACTGACCATCCTGGAAGCTTCCGTAGAGCTTCATTATTTCCATTCGACCGACTGTGTATGATTTACCATGTCTCTTTCTTCGACCACAAAGTAATGAAGATATCAATTTCATTCTACATGAATGCAGACTCAAAGAGTGAGACACTATCTATCTGCATTTCACCAATACATTGTACCTCACTACACAACAAGCATGAAGTCATCTCTTTCATGCACAAAATGTATTATTATAGCATTTTCACTGAAATCATGCATGTTGTTGCTACATACACTCATACTCTCGCATAAAACAGAAGATGAACATATACAAGAAGAAATCTCATGATGGAGATCAATTTTTCTCAAATTTTAAATATTCTATGATTCTAATGGAGCACGCATATGTTGGATATATCTTTAGTAAATGAGAGTTCTGTTTATCAAATGAGCATTATATATTTTCTAAAAATTATTGGTTTACACGTACAATTATTCAGATGTGTGGTGTACAGAGTTTCATGTAATATGTGATTTTCTTAAAGAACTATTATTCTATACTTAGACCGCATCACATGTAAACTATGGTAGAGTTTCCACTCGACTAGCAGTATTTTGTTTGCATTGTTATTCAACAAAAATTTAAAGATTCTCTATTTTATATTTATTTTGATCGTATTTATTTGATAATTATATTTAATTTATTTTGATTAATTTATCAGTTTTATAATTAATTATAAATAGTAAAAAATTGGGTAAATAACTATTAAGGACCAAAATTGGGTCTTAATTCTAGCTAAGGATGAGCTCCTTTTTGGACCAAATTAGAATCTAATTTAATTTGAAAAATTATAATCTTTTTCCCCATTTGATATTTTATCATGTTTTTGGTCCCAAACTATTTTGGTCTTGGATCTTTATTTTACTTTAAAAAATTATTCAATTTTTTTTTAGTTGTTTCGGGATAAGTTCAGGAATTGTTTTGATACATTTAAACAAAGGAAACAATAATATATTTACATATTTGCATTTTATTGTTTTTACTAACCATTTTAGGATGAGAATAAAATTTAGAAACACCCTCCTTATGATTAATCATTGATATTTTAAAGAGTATCATATGTTGTATTTTTTCCTATAAATTGAGGTTGAGGAAAAGGAGTGAAATACATAAAAGACACATGATACAATAATCTTGAAGTGATGAGATCTTACTACAACTACTATTCCATTGATGTTATAACAAAAATAACTTCGATGTTTAACTCGTTGTTATTGATGTGATCAAGGAACATTGAGTTAATTTGACTTTCACATATTCTTCTCATTTCTACTCATCATTTCAATATAGTTTTATTGTTTTTATTTTATATCATCTGTTTGTTCTTATGTGTCGGTTTATGATTCTTCATAAGAAAATAAAGTCTTGTTTTAGTTATTTTATCTATACAAAAGGAAGGTTCTTAGGTTGTGACTACCAAAAAAAATCAGGCTAGTATAGGTTATGACTCCTATAAAATTCAGTTTTGGATATACCTATAGATATTGTAAAAGTCAAGGTGTGTAAATAGGTTATCACTCCTTTAAAATTTAGGTTTCATAGTGAGTTCCGATCTTCTCACTGAGTAGAGAATATTGAATAGTAGATATAGGATATTAGATATCCAAACTAATTTAAAAATTGTGTTGTATTATTTTATTTCGGTTGTATTATATTTCAAACACTACCATGTTTTCACTTCACTAAGATCACACTATTTTTTCTTACAATTTCAATATTTGATTAATTATTATTTTTCATAATAATTCATTGAAATTTTAAAAGGACTATTCACCTCTCCTCTAGTCTATTTTGAAATATTTATCAATCAAAAATTGGTATCATATCCTGTTCCTCTTAGATATGGTTCTATTGTTTATATATTTTTATTTTCTAACATTTTCCTAGACTTAACAGTATAATGAATAAGTTATATTTTTTAGATGGTGTGGATGAATCTAAATGATGGATGGATAGATCTAAAGACACCAAATTTTGATGGAAGTGATTATGATTTTTTCCAAGATAAAATATAGGAATACATAAAGAAATAAAGTGTTGATCTTTAGGAAATCACGGTGAAACCTTATAAGATTATTGAGGTTGAACCTAATACACTCATTGGTAATGATTTTCTAAAGTATGTTTTAAATTATAAATTTATAAACATCTTGTTCTATGGAATAAGTAAAAGTTTATATAGACATATATCATCCTGTAAGATAGCTCACAAAATTTTGATAATTCTTCAAGTCACTCATTATGGGACACACAAACTAAAAAGAAAAAATTCGGGAATGCGGCTTGCAGAATACCAGGATTTCAAGATGGGAGAAGAAGAATTTATGAAGTAGATGTACTATTGGTTTATAAGTACTATCAATGGGACGAGTTCACTTGGTAAAGAGTTTGATAATAAAACTCTAGTTGAAAGGGTGTTATAGTCACTACCCAATAAATGGCATGAAAAGAAAGTGGTAATCGATAAGAGTAATAATTTTAATGAATATAATTTAGATAAAATAATTGGTTCTTTGGTGTAGTATGAACTAGAATGGAAAAAATTAATATATGAGGATTCTAATAAGAAGAATTATATTTATTCTAAGTCTAAAATAAATGAATCCTTTAAATCTTCTAAAATAGAGTCTTAGGAAATAAATAACGAGATAACTCAACTTAGTAAAAAAGTTTTCAAATATATGAAAAACAAAGGAGATAAGAGATAGTTTAGGAGGATGAACAAGAATGAATACAAGAAAGGTAATTGTAATAAGAATAATGATGTTTCAAACCTAACATATTTTTAGTGCATGAAGAAAGGATACATTAAAGATTATTATCCTAAAATAAAGCATTCACATTAATATAAGGGAAAAAAGGAGAAAGGATAGAAATTGTTTTTGGAGGATGAGATTGTTTAGATAGCTCATAATTGAGTGGTGGTTCAAAAACTGAATAGGATACAAGGAAACTTTCTTTGATGGATAAAAACTGTGTGGTACTCAGTTCCTTATTTAATCAATTAATAAAAGATACTAATATTGATTATAATACTAGTACTAAAGATGAAAAATAAAGTGATTCTGATCCGGATTTTGATTCTATGAATATTAAAATTAAAAAATTTCATGAAGAAAATGAAAAATTAAGGAAAGATTGTATAAGATATGTCAAAATATATAGAGATTTAAAAGTTCAAAAGATAAGAAATTGATGAAATAAAATGAGAAACTTAAAAAAGAAAGTTAAAATATGAATATTTTTGTTTCCTAGATTAAGGAAGAGAAAAATCATTTTTATTCTAAAAAATTAAATCTAAAATATGAAAATGAAATATTTAAGGACTTTATTTAAAAAACAATGAATATATAGAAATAATATTTAACTTAGTTTTTGATGATTTACAAAAATATAAATATGATTGTAAGGAGCTAAAGTAAGAAAATAAAAAATTAATAAATATAGGTTTATATTCAAATGCAAATGTTTGTGAAGATTTATAAGTCATTCAAAATGAAAGTGATAAATTCAAAGATAAAATTATAAGTTTAAGGGACTTTTATCAAATTTTACCATTAAAAGCAAAAACTTAGTTGATTTTATGAGATTAAATAAATGACTAAAAACATAAATGGATTTGGTTATGAAATCCATCTTGCAAGAGTAAACAAGACTACCTTTGTTAAAAGTTCAAATGGAAAGGTTTTAGTGTTACGTGTTTTAAATATATAATGAATGGGAATTATTCTTATGAATTCTTTTTAAGATTCAAATACTTATTTTTTCATACTAAAACTTTTCTCTCGATGAATTTATTTCCTGGATAGCCCAAAAATATGTGTTTTAAATTTATTTGGGAGCCTAAATATCACTACAAAAACGTATTAGTGACAGTTTAAACTACCATTATATTGTTTAGTGGTAATTATTTAAACTACCATGTATTTCATGTTTTAAAAAAATTTATCATTGGTTTTTATAGTTTAGTAGTAGTTATTATTTTTTTCATTTTTAGGAACGTTTTATTGGTTCTATATTCTTTTAATGGCAGTTTTTTGGGAAAAAATAGGGGAAATTTATATAACCACCACTAAATAATTTAGCAGCACTTTACCTTCCTAGAGAAAAAATATAACTGAAACCACTATAACCACCTCTAAAATAATTAATGGGTTTTTTTTAGTGGTGGTTTCTAATAATCATTGCTAAAAATATGAAATATTTTAAAAAAACTATTTAATAATAAATTATATGTAAATAAAAAAATTATTCATATAATAAAATAAACCATAAATATATAATAAACTCATTATACATCCATACATCCAGAAATCAACATTCATAAAT
The DNA here is from genome assembly GCA_963277665.1 of Viscum album. Taxonomy (NCBI): domain Eukaryota; kingdom Viridiplantae; phylum Streptophyta; class Magnoliopsida; order Santalales; family Viscaceae; genus Viscum; species Viscum album. Next base: position 880,206,156 of record OY728163.1, read on the forward strand.
ACCAAAACATCAGCCAACCATAAGCTTAGTAATAATTATATATAGATATAATATTTCCAATACCCACCAAACCATGGCCAATACATCTATCCCACCACCTTGACTATCTCCAAATACATCCATATCTTGATTCATTATACATAAAAGTCACTACATCATGTCATCAACTAAAAAAATATAGAAATAAAAATTAAAAATAATAAATAATAATTACTGTATAATTATTTCCAATATAAAAATATACCAAAAAAATATTAGCCATCACGACTACCTTCTGAAGAGTTTCACAGGTCATAACGTTCAACCTACTGCCTAATTCTAACATCTGTAACCTACAATAGAAACTAGAACATTTAATAAAAGAAATACAAAACATAATACGCATAGAATATATTTATAATTTTAAACTTAACATTTTTTTATTTTGTTAATCAAATAGGTGACACTAATTTTAACATAAAAAATATATCTTTTAAAAACACATTGAAAACATAAAAAAATACTTAAGATACGATTCAATACTTGGAATTCAAAAGGGACAAATATATAATAATCTAATAAATTTTTAAACCGAAGTATGATGTGCTTAAAACTATTCAATAAACCAATTTTAAAAACTTTGATATGGAAGCATTTCCTATATTTCAAAAAAATCAATGATGATTGCCTCATGATTTCACATCATTCTGAGATCATTTTCTATGGTTTTGATGGTTACACACACGTTTTAGTGTTTTAAAATAGTAAAATAATATTTAAGGGATTACAAGAAAATTGTAACTTGAATTAATATTATATCAGTTTATAAATATCAAAAATCAATCTACGACCATTTTCCTATGATTCATGGCTATTTGACATCATTTTCTTTGTTTTGACCCTCTGACACATGTTTTTAAAGACTCTTATATCTTTTAAAACTTCTTATTGATTAATGTTGTGCACACCGCATGTCATATAGATATTTTGTATACTTATCCACATAAAAAATAATTCAAGGATAGTTATATTGTGTTTTCATGTCAATATGTGGTAATTTTCTATTATTTTGACAATTATATGAATGTTTTAGGGTTTTAAAAAAAGGCAAACATGTTTACAGGAATCTCAGAAAAAATATAACTTGGATTGATATGACATCAATTTATACATTTTGTAATTCAATATATGGTCATTTCTTATGATTTCATGGCCATACAACATCATTTTCTTGGTTTTGAACCCTTGAAAAACATTTTTAAAGACTTTGATGTCTTTTAAAACTGCTTATTGAGTCATTATGAGCACACTGGTCGTCATATGGATGTGTTTTCTATACTTACAAAGAAAAAATTCTCACCACACTACAAAATTAGGTTTATCCAATACTATGGATTTAATAGAGCTAAATAAAATCACTGTAAAAGACCCCTTTGTTAGTGCTAGAAAAAGTGTTTTTAAAGGGGGACTTTAACAACAATTTTTTAGCATTGTTAAAGGGGGTCTATAATAGTGCTAAAAAGCACTGTTAAAGGTGTCCCTTTATCGGATCTTGTAAAAAATCACTGATAAAGAACCCCCATTTATTAGTTCTAGAAAAAAGTGTCGATAAGGGCCCACCCTTTATCATTGTTTTTAGTGTTAATAAAGGGAATTTTTCATAAAAATATATATTTCATTAAAAATAATATATTAATATATAAATATATTTATATTGATCAAAATATAATATATATTTTTAAATATGTTTTAGATAAGGATAAATAGTCATTTACACTTAATATATAAGATATTTAGTGAAAATTGATTATAAAATAATTAAAAAATATTATTAATTAATAGTTTTCTAAATATTATTGAGTAATAGTCATTTAATAATAGTTGAGTGACATAAAAATTAAGTAAATTAATGAATGGTCTAAGATAAGTTGAAAACATGACTTGAACTTTAAATTACCATAAATTTTGATCCGGGTGTCTGTTTAAGCTCTTTTATATTACGAATTGAATCCTGTGATGAGCCCTATACACTAGTGACTTGGGAAAACCCTTGGTCACATTTTTTTAGGACAAAACGGCCTTGAAGGCCTCTTAAATTTAGTTTTTAGTTAGGGCACCACAATTTTTTAACATTTGATGGAATTTCATCCTCGTTTAATGGGATGTTTTTGCCCATTTTTTAGTAGGGATTGAATTTATTCCTTTTGATTACATTCATATTGATATTATGGTTTTGAAATATTATAATTTTTCATAATTTAGTTTTAATTATAATTAAATATATCTTCTTATATTTACTTATAATAAATCACTTTTATAAATACATATGTTAACATATTTACATAAAATTTTATTTTTAAATAGATAAAATAAATATTTATTAATCATTTTATTTAAAGTAAAAATTTATCCCTTTTATTTACCTTATAAAAATTCATTAATATGTATATATAAACCTATACAGTTAATGTTTATATATAAACATGTCTATGTAAATAAAAAAAAAAATATATGCATATCTATATTCTAATATATATAAATAAACACATATTAGAAAAATGTATTTTAAACAATATCTAACCATTTTTTACATTATAAAAATATAAATATATATAATGTTTATATATTCATATATGTGTATTAATAACGATATATATATTTATATTATATTCTAGTATATATAAATGAATATAATTTATAATATATTTAAATAAATATAAGTATATATATATATATATATATATATCACACAAACACATTTTATAAAAGTATTTAAAAATAATTATATAAATATATGAAAAAATATATGTAAATATATAAATAAATAAACAGAAATATCATTAAACAGATAAGAAAACAACATGGTGTGGTGGTAAAGGTGTTCTATCTTCATGTTTTTTAAAAATTTGGTACAACTATGAAAAGGTGTTCCATCTTCATTGGAGATTTATAGGGTTAAAATCCAAGAATGTGTAGGAGGATGGAAATTCAAAAAGGCACTATTAAAGGGTTGGTGGGGGTAAAAAATGTTTATAGGGGGGAGGCTATTAAAGGGTTCGTGGAAGCATTAATAAAGGGGTTGGGCTCATAGAGATTCAAAAAAATACAATTTGACCCCATTTAAGAGAAATTTTTTGCACTGATAAAGGTGGAATTTATTATTACTAAAAAATACTCTTAAAAGACCCATTTAATAGCACTAAAATAAGCGTAGTTAAAGGGGTCCTTTAATAGTGCTAAAAAAATCGCTGTTAAAAAGGGCCTTTAACAGTTCGTTTTTTAGCACTGTTAAAGTTTTCCCTTTAACATCACTTGTATAGAAAATTATTTAAAAGCACTGTTAAAGCCCTTTACTAGCATTTTTAAAACCCAGTTTTGTAGTGGTGAAATCAACAGTGATTTTCTCATGATTTCAGATCAATCTAAGGTCATTTTATATGATTTTGACTATTACACATATGTTTTAGTGTTTTAAAAAACTAAAAATGTGTTTAAAGGAGTCCCATCCAAAAGGAAACTCATATTGACATGGTGTTGATTTCTACATTTAAAAAATCAATCTACGGTCATTTACCTATGATTTCATGGAAATATGACACTATTTTCTTTTTTTTTGACCCCTTGATGAATGTTTTCAAAGACTTTGGTATATTTTAAAACTACCTACTGAGCCATTATGAGAACACTACACATTTGATGGATGTTTTTTCTACTCATACACTTAAAAAATAATTTAACCACAATTTTTCCATGATTTCACATCATTATGAGGTCATTTCCCATGGTTCTGACTGTTGCACACTTTAGTGTTTTAAATCACTAAAAACATGTTTAAGATCATCCCATATAAACTATAACTAAGATTGATATTGTGCTAGTTCCTATATTTCAAAAATCAATATATGGTTTTTCTATATGATTTCACATCCCTTCGATGCTATTTTCTTGGTAATGACCCCCTGATTCACATTTTTAAAGACTTTGGTATCTTTTAAAAATGATTATTAAGTCATTTTGAGAACACCACACACCATAAGGATGTGTTTTCTACTCTTAAATGTCAAAAATAATTTAAAAACATTTTCCCCATGATTTCACATCAATATAAGGTTATTTTCTATGGTTTGGATCCTTACACACATGTTTTAGTGTTTTAAAACATTAAAAACATGTTTACATGCATATTAAGAAAACCATAACTCAGATTGATGCTATGTGAGTTCTTGTATTTCAAAAAACAAATATATGTCCATTTTTCTATGATGTCACAACCATCCAAAACCGTTTTCTTGGTTATAACCCCTTGACGTCTATTTTTAAAGAATTTGGTATCTTTTAAAACTTCTTATTGATTCATTTTGAGAACACCACATGTCGAATGGACATTATTTCTACTCGTATATGCCACAAATAAATCAACAGTGGTTACTTCCTAATTTCATGTCAATTTGAGGTCATTTTATATGGTTTTGAGCATTACATGCATGTTTTAGTATTTTAAAATAATAAAAATTTATTTATGGGAATCTTGGAAAAAATGTAACTCAGATTGACGTGTCATCAATTATTAAATTTTAAAAATTAGTCTACAATCATTTTCCTATGATTTCATGGTCATATGATGTCATTTTCTTGGTTTTGACCTCCAAACGCACATTTTTAAAGACTTTGATATCATTTAAAACTACTTATTGAGTCATTTAGAGCACACCACATGTCAGATGGATGTGATGTCTGCTCATACACAACAAAAATAATTCAACAGTTGTTGTCTGAAGATTTCACATCAATATGGGGCAATTTTATATTATTTTGATAGTTACATGAATGTTTTAGTATTTTAAAACACTAAAAATTCATTTATGGGTATCCCCAAAAAAACCATAACTTGAATTGATGTGTTTTTTATTCCTAAATTTTAAAAACTAATCTACGGTCATTATATTATTATTTCATAGCCTTATGTTATTTATTTCTTGGTTTTGACCCCCTGATGTAAGTTTTAAACTATTTTAGTATCTTTTAAAAATTCTTATTGAGTCATTTCGAGCACACCACACATTGGATGGTCATTTTTTCTACTCGTACACATCAAAAATAATTAAATGGGGTTTTATTATGATTTACCATAATTTAGAGGCTATTTTTCTAGTTTTGACTCTTACATGAATGTTTTAGTGTTTTAAAACACTAAAAACACATTTATGGGAATCTTAGAAAAAATTGTAACTTGGACTGATGTGGCATCCATTATTAAATTTCAAAAATAAATTTGTCCATTTTCCTTTTATTTCAAGGCCATCAAACAAAAATTTCTTGGTTTTGACTCTCTTATACAAGTTCTTAAAGGCTTTGATATCTTTTTAAAATTCTTATTGATTCATTCCAAGCACACCACATGGGAGATGGATGTTTTTTAACACATACACATAAAAAATAACTCGACCACAATGTTCCCATGATTTTATGTCAATTTGAGGTCTTTTTATATGGTTTTGACTGGTGCATACACATTTTAATGTTTTAAAACACTAAAAAAATGTTTATGATCATTCTAAGAAAAAAATTACTTGGATTGACATGGATTCAATTCATATGTTTCAAAAATAAATATAAGATAATTTTCTTATGGTTTTATGGCTATTAGATACCATTTTCATTGTTTTGACCCTCTGGCACATGTTTTTAAAGACTTTGATATATTTTAAAATGGAATAATGAGTCACTCCAAGAACACCACATGTCATATGTATGTTTTGTATACTTTTTCACATCAAAAATAATTAAATGGTGATTTTTTGATGATTCCACATCAATTCGAGGTAATTTTTTATGGTTTTTACCATTAGACACATGTTTTAGTGTTTTAAAACAAAAAAAATGTGATTACATGATTCCTGGGAAAATCATAAATGGGATTGATGTGGAATTTATTAATATATTTCAAAACTCAATATATGATAATTTCATGGCCATCCAATAACATTCTCTTGGTTCTGATCCCCTGAAAGATGTTTTTAAATTCTTTGGTATCTTTTAAAACTACTTATTAAGTCATTTTGAGAACACCGCATGTCAGCTTAAAATGTTGTTTTCTCATACACATAAAAAATAATTAAACCATATTTTTCCAATTATTTCAAATAAATATTAGGTTTTATATTATTTTTTATGTTACATGCATTTTTTAATTTTTGAAAACACTAAAAACACATTTGTGTGGCATCCCAAGAAAAACTTTAATCAAATTGACATGAAGTTAGTTCATGCATTTAAAAACTAAATCTATAGTAATTTTACTATGATTTCATACCCATCCATTTCCATTTTATTTTTTTTATCCCCTAACACATGTTTTTAAATACTTTGATTTCATTTAAAATTTCTTATTGAGTCATTCCGAGGACACCACATTTCAGATGGATGTGTTTTCTACTCATACAAATAAAAATAATTCAACTATACTTCTTCTATGATTTAATGTCAATATTAGGAAATTTCCTATGGTTATTACTATTATATGTATATTTTAGTGTTTTAAAACACTAAATACATGTTTATGTGAATCTCAAGAAAACTACAACTTCTTAGGTTTTGAAAAAGTTGAAAATTCCAATGGAATTTGAGGTCTTCATTTAGTGGATGGGTTAAATTTTACACAAAGATTAAAAATGTAAATTTGAGAATTAGAACACTTATAAGTGTCGTTTTTATATGGGTTTTAAGGCCTAAGAAGGATCCCAGAAGTTTGAATGAGTTTAGAGAGCATCAAACTCTGAAAAATTACTTCTTAGGAGAAATAGGCAAGGCACACAAATTTTTTAAACTATGTTACACCTCAGAAAAAATCATGTAGCCCTATAAGGGGTGTCACATAGTTTTTTAAATCATTTATGGTGGGGTGTATGGCCATGTAGAATATCTATAGTAAATTTTATAAGTGGGCGCACGGGCTATGCACAGTTTTCCAAGTCATGCACCCATCTGTAGGGTTAGTGTCAACTAACTATTATCACCCCATGTTTGGTGTATATTTAAGTAAACAAATAGTGTGGGGCATGGAACTTGGAATGCATGATTCATAATATTAGCGTATGTTTAGAAAAACCATGATAAATACATGTGCACCTCATTTAAGAGGGGGATAAATGACCATTTTCCCATCCATTATTATTTCTTTTCTTCCTCCTATTTCTCCATCTTTTCTCCCATTCCTAGGCCACATGATCTCCCCCATTTAACCTCCTATAGGATTCCATGGATACCCATCATACTATTGGATTTTGTGGCCTAGGAACAACTATTTATACTTTAATTACATGTATATTTGATTTATTTAATATTAATAAAAAATATTATTACATATTATTCATTATTTTACATGAAAAAATGTAACAATGTCCTAGAGTATTCTTTATATTGATAAGTATATAATAGTTACCCACTATGATGAGAGCTTTGAAGTGCTATGATGATATTATTAAATACAGTTCTGTGTTCAGATGACATACTATGATGAGACACATAGTACATAGACTATAATGTTTGAGTACTCATAAGAAGATGAGTCTTTTTCTCATGAAGTTAACACTTAGTAATCTCCAAGATGGAAGATTATAAGAATAGACCCGCTAGTAGGAATTCTTCATGTTTTGGTTCCATCATTTATTCCTATCTGTGAGCATGTATAATGGTCCTTATACTTTAAGATTATCATTAATAAATTCCATTACTCATACACTTAGATTTTTTTGACCAAAAATATGATGAAATATGTTTGTAGCGTGGTAGGGTACGTTGGGTGCATCACGATTGACATGTAATTAATGGAAAAGTCAAGGAAGGTTTTTTCCCTTTAAATCTTTATGGAAGTTGATATCTCATTACTTTGATTAGAATATAAACATCACTTTAAATTTTGTGTCTATGATGAAATTATGTGTCTATTTCATGTAAATAAAGAAATACGTATTGAGTATATCAGTTGGTGGCATGGATGTGCAACCGTCTTCATAATATATTCTAATAAAGGTTTTATATTATAGAGTGAGAATTCATATGTGGTTGTCACCATTTTTACATTAAGTTCTTTCTCTTGGGTTCCATGACTCGTTGCTAGAAAGTAATTTTGGACCTTATGAAAGACCATCTAATTCCAAAGAAAAATAATCTTAGATGGTCACAAACTAATTGTTTCTAATGATCTTGATTAAATTCTATTTGAATTTAATTAATTAAATAAATGTTATTCTCAACTCTGAGGGATAATTTTATTCACTCTTTATCGAACACAAATATTTATTTATGAGTGAAATATTTAAATTAATTATTTATTCAAGGGTTCAATAAATAATAGAGGAGTTGAAATGGGCCAAGACTAAGTCTAGTAATAAATATTAATTAACAAGCCAGTTAAACAATATTTTTTAATATTTAACTTGGTGAACACAAAAAAAATATTATTATTATTATTATGTATCAGGGGGATTATTAAAGATTATAATATTATTTAAGGGTCGACATACAATTAAATACTATTTTAACCTAAACCCTAGCTCTATAAATAGAGAGTTATTAATATTGTGTATTGTATCCAAAATAAAAACTAGATATTTTTTATGCACAAAAAATTCTATTTTAAATCCTTATTTTTCTATATCAAGTAAAATAAATGTGAGATATGTCCATTAAAGATTTAAGGAAGAGATATCAACACAAACAATGTAAGAAAATCGATTTTCAGTACTAGCACCGGAGATCAATTGACATTTCTTGGAGATCAAAGGAGAATGTGTAGATCATCACTATATAGATTCTATCCTTGGATCCTCATAGTTAAATGAAGGAAATATAATAGGGACCTTTCAAATGATTAACATTTATATCGAAGAAATATCCTAATACAAGGTATTCATTTCTTTAGATATTAAATAAATTAATTATAAATTTTATGTGTAAGGTCCTTACTCAAGGTTTCAGGAAATTCAATATTAAAATAAATTTTAATATATCGCCCACCACTAAACACTTCCAATATTCTCAAAACAAACACAAAGATATTTGATTTAGGAATTTTCAGGTGTATTAGAATCATATTAGAAATATATATATTCATATTGTTTCCTTCTTTTTATTTTCCATCACTTTATGGAATGGTAAATCAATACAATATCTTTTTCTATATTTTCTTAGAGTTTGTCTAATCTTCCAATTTCTATCATTCTATCTCAATTCAAGGCTCGTTATTTTATTATTGGACCATCCTAAGCATGAGGTAGGTGGTCTAGTTTCTTTTCCCTAAGGAATCTCTCATTTATATGATTTTTTTGTGCTGTAGGCTGGAATTTCAACATGTAGCTTCTAAATAGTGAAATTCCTAAAATTAAATTCCATAGACACTCCGTTGATGTTCCTTATACCCCTTATCATGGTTTGAGGCCAACTATCCCAAATTTATCCACCACATGTTGTGAGTTCTATTAAAGGATATTATAATGTTTTATTTTCTAAGGATTAAAATGCCCCACTTTCACTTTAAATCACCTTTTGAGGTGGGTTAAATTATCCCTTATGGAAGAGATGGTTAAAATAAATTGAATTAATTGATAAGTCCATCATTCTCTATTTTATAATAAAACCAACTTTTAGGGTAACTACCTTAAAAAGAGGAGGAATTAATAAATTAGTGATAATTGTTATGCTATGACATGGGTGTTTCCCTTGGCCTTGTTTGTTATTATGACATGATTATATACATGGAACTTTTTATTAGTTATACTTAAAATTGAATTTCAAAATATTAATGAATTGCATTATTTAATGGATGAACTCATATCTTGTAATTAAACATTAAAATAATTATAATAATAGGGGTATACTTCACCATGAGAGATGTCAAGTTCCTCTTTACAAAACGCCTTGGATAAGGGATTATAGGTAATGTGAGACTACCTTATATTGGATTACTATAGAGAAAATTCATTTTGGGTTGTGGATAGGTAATTTCAAACCACCTTTATTGAATATGTTGTATATGGTAATTCATGTCACTTTGTTTTCTGGACATGATGTTCCACACCCCCTGAGTAGAATGCATGGAATGACCTTTCTTCTTATTTTTCATGATACTCGGGCATGGAATCCCATATTAAATGTGATAATTATCGATGAAATACCTTATTATTAAGATAATCAAGCATGTAATCCATCATATGATCATGATAATTAGGCATGGCATCCCTTACTACCCTGTAAAACTATTGTGACTACGCATGGATGCCTAAGTTATGACTTAGGTCCTAGCTATCACTACATATATATAGTTATTTATATTAATATGTATAAAGTGTATATATATTTATGTTCTTAAATATAAACTACTTATATATATATATACACATGTTTACTTCATTTCAGAGATATCTTATCTTAGGCTGAAGTAGGTATGGTTGGCCAAGTGTCATTGAGGAACCTGAGCTGACTTGGTTACTTTTGTATTGTTCACTGCACTACCTTACTTTTGATATAACCACAGACTAATTTATTTTATATTCATGGACTATATTTCTTCAGAAAACATTGGTGGTGACCTATTGATTATATCTCACACCCTGATCAGGCCACCATTTGGTACTTGAATAGAACTCATGGTTTCAGGTTTAGGATATTGGGATATTCTTTGTTTTCTTTCTTTATAGACTAAGACTAGATATGGGATCTTGGGAGCAGTGGATGAGAAATTACCCAGGTTGCCTTTTGGATTTAGAGACTTGTCCTTATTTATATTTTTTCAGTCTCATCCTATTGTATTATTTCCTAATATATGCTTGTCTTCATGTATTCATCACTCAATATGTTCATGCATGGTTATACCTTTATTTATTATTGTTTGTCAGTTGTTATTATATTTCATATATCAGTTATATATATTATTTACTCTATTTTTTATCATTTATACTACTATACTAATATTATTAATGAGGGTATAGTCTCCCCACTACACACCTTTAGACCGCCAATGCTAGTTGGAAACCTTTGTCATACGGTGAGGCACACTTAGGATCATGTGACCGACAAAATTAGGGCACTATTTTAGTGGCTCCTAGGTCGGGACATTACAAGTGGTATCAAAGGTTTTTATTTTAATTTTGTATTAGTATTTTGGGATAGTATATAGAAGACTAGGAATACATATAAACTTTATAAATAGCTCATGTCTGGGTGTATCCAACCCACACATGAGGGAAATATCATGTTTTTAGGGATGATACCACTGTTTATGTTGTTAGATATTAAATTTGATTATTATCTCAACTTGGGTGATTTTTTCACATTCAATGGTTATCAATTTATTGGTTTATGGACATCTACCCTTGGGATGGTATGGTAAGGAAGTATTACTACATGCATCACCATAGGCACATAGAGATTCACATGCATTGCATTTCCATGCAATGTTGATTTCATTTCTTGATTTCTGGAGTACGTTCCATGTTATTTGTATACCATGTTTATGATATTTTTTATCATGATTTTTGGTATAACTTGATATTGTTGTTTATTACTTATATAGTTGCTTTCCATGATTATTTCCATGTTTTCATATATTTATTGTTTGTGATAGAATGCCATGTTGGTATTCTGATATGTTTGTTGATTAAATAAAGTGTTAGCATTGACCTAAATGGTGTTTTACCATATAGATAGATGGTGGAATTCTATTTAACCATTTTATTTGGATATGTTTGATCCATCTACATTTGTTTCATGAGTGTAAATATATATGGTTTTGATTAAATGGGTGCAAAAATTTCAATTTATAAAGTATATAAACGCTTTATAAATTGGGGAATGGTGGACCATATAATCGAACCAACTCATTTAGACTTATTATACCCTAAAATAAAATATATTAATCTAGTTTAAATTAAGTGGGAACCAATGGTACAATTCATAAATAGTGTGGGCCTTTATAAATGGATAATGGTGACCCATGTAATTGAATAACCGTATATAGACTTTTATATTATAGGACCACAGATAGAAATCTTGTTATAGTTACAAAAGTTCCAATAATAATTTATAAAGGAATTGACCTTTATAAGTTAGGAATGATAATTCATCTAACCAAAACATGATGCTTATATAAATATTCAAAATTCATTTTTTGTATAAAATGGTTGTCTTTATGAAGGCTGAAACATCTATTATTTGGGCATGGCGACCTATATGACTAAATTCATAAAAGAACAATAGGACCTTAGTAGGCTAGTTAGGGAATATTTACTATAATATAAGCACATTAAGGGAATTTTAAACCTTTAATAAAATAAATTTTATGGGATGCAATTAACTAAACCTAGATTATCTTTATGGAACCCTCACAAGTTTCATTTTTGTTTTTATGACTTGGTACTTATCCACATGGGGGTATTATTATGATAATGGGATGGTTATTTAAAGTGTTTTCAGCCACTAATATAGTGATACATATAAATGTATGGTGGAATATTTCTTGACCAGTTTTCATAATTGATAAAATACTCATTATTTACTTTTGAGCATTATTATCATGAGGTGTCAGTTAATTAAAATTCCAATTACAAACTAAAGAGTGTTTTCCTCTATATATTGGAATTTTAAATTTTCTTTAACTGATCCCAATTGTGAAAATATTATGGTTAGATTAAATTATAGGTAAAAAAAAGAATTATGAGATGATTTTCCTAATGTTTCATGGAATCAGCTAAATAAAGTAATTAGTACCATTGATTTTAAAACTGGTACTTGATATTCTGTATGTTTGAGCTGCTTAAAATTTCATCATAAATTACTTAAAATGAAACCTCATACAATTGTTTATAGTGTAAACCCATGATGTACACCAATCATTGGGTATGAAAAAAGTAAATTTCTAACTGATTTCCTAGTGAAGCATAATGGATCACTAGGGTCGTCTCACTTGAGGAGCTTCTCAATTCATTCATTCACTTAATCTAATTCACCTAAACTATTTATTTTTTTTTGTTTTTATTATTTTATGATAAAAATGATAATTTGGGTTTTGATTAATTTCTAATATAATGAAATGACATGAAATATGAAAATTTAAACTTAAACTAACATGCAATGCTAAACAGAATGTGATTAGGAAGAAAGAACTTGTTCTTGAGTTTGGTTTTGGCTTCTATCTTTATTATCCTTTATTTGTTAATATTTAGTTTGAAAATCTAGATATGAAATTTCATGCAAGAATCACTATCCTTTTATTTATAAATTGTAAAATATTTAATACCTTAAATAATCTAAATTCCACCTCCTACTATAATCAAGATTAATTAAACACCTCAGTCGAAGGTGTGACATCTTCTATATCCGACTCCATCGAATACCATTTCACCCATTTATTGTATCAAATCCATCATGTGAAGATATAACTAATGAAGATTGGAAAAATAAATAAAATAATATAATATAATAGATTTTACTTGTATTTCATGGGGAAAATTGACACACCCATGCATGAAAATAATTTCTACCATAAACATAAAATAAACTTTAAGAAATAATTCAAAAACCCCTTGAAATCCCTTAGGCCAAGTCTCGGGTCAACCCCTCATTGTCAAGTGTAAGGGAACACTTTTGTGGAATGATATAAGAGAAAAAGAAAATAAAAATAAAAATAAAAATAATAGTAGTGAGAGATAATAGAATAAAATAAAATAATAAATGAAAAATAAATAAATTAAATAATAAAATAGTTAATAATGAGGTTAAAAGAAGAAGAAGAATAAGAATAGGTGGTGTGGTTGAATACTTAAATTAAAATCATGCATGAGATGTGTTAAAAATAATAAAAGTAAAGTAAATAATAAAAAAATAATAAAAATAAAAGAAATTAAATGGGAAGAGGCAGCAGTAGAGTCCTCAACCTTTATCTCCAGCAGATCTACATGTGTAAAATTATCTTATCCATGGTGAGGTCTCCTCCTTTTATATTCTAAGGTAGTGTCTCAACTTCCTCTATAAATTAGTGATGATTTACCTTTTAATATTTGATATGATATTTAAGGTGAATAATTTTGATCACTCATATCTGAAGATTTATTGATTTCAGTGTGGACTATAGACATTTTTAAGGGAAAAACTCTTTTATACATGCATGGTATTAGGGGAAGGTGGCTTGAATGGGATTCATGCATTGACAATGTGGTCGAGGAAAGTAGTAGAGATTCACTAAGCATGGAAGTGGAAGTGGAAATCCTCCAGGTCACTCGTTTTAGGTCAGAATAATAAAAATATACATAAGAGGGGAGTGAACCGTGTCTTTTAGAAAATATTCATAGATTTTGGTGATTGAATCTATTTTTTATTTATGAAGATATGAAGTTTTCTCTTTTGTATGAAATATGATCAGCAGATAAATAGAAAATAAGAACACAAAATTTTTTATAGTGGTTTGGGGCATAAAGATCCCCTACTCTACTCTACCAACGCTCTCTCTGCGAGTTTGGTGAATTTCACTAGAAAGGCCATCTTATCACAGGACCTTCAATTCCATAATTGAGTGAAAGAAATTGACACCTTTACAACAATTATAACTAGAGACTTCAAGTTTATTTTATAGGGAACTGTTTATCCAAAAATTAGTATAAAAAGGAGACACTTAATCCATGACTGATTTTGAGCCATCAAAACTCCAATAAATCAAAAGAGTTTGATTTGTTGATGTTATGGGTTGGACTTCATTGTTGCAGCAACAATTAAAATAATACAAATATTATTATTCAAAGATAAATGTTTTCAATTAATAAAAACCTTGAAGTAATCCTATTTTCAAATGATCTTCAATTATACAACAATAAAAAATAAGTGATATGAGGTAAAAAAGTTTATATTCAAAGTGTATCCTCTTTCATAAAATAATAGAAATGGTTGTTCTTTACAGTAGATATATAAAAAAATATTCATATAAAGTATGCAATTTTTATATTCAAAACATATCACACTATATTCCGTATATCTTTTTTTCTTACACACAAAAGGATCCAATCAAATATATAGAATAAAAGGATTTTATTTCAGTTGAATAGATATAAAAATGTCTCATGACATCATAGATATTCAAAAATGAATTATTTAGAAGTGTTATAAAATAACTTAGAAGTAAGAGTGATTTAATCCATTGAATATGAGTCTTTGAATCAATTATAACGATCCTTTTAATCAGTCATAAACAATCTTTTAATTGATATTTATTTTTATCAAGACCATTGCAGAAATCTCATATAAAAATGAGGATTTAAAATCTTTGTCATTGAATAGTTAAACATATGGTTCCTTCATAAAATAAAAAAATACCAAATATTGGGTTTTACAATGTAGGGTTGATCATGAAAGTAGGGTTGAAGATCTATATGTTTGTTGCCTCAAACATAGGGTTCCTTACTTACGTAGGGTTCATAAACCATACCTTCCCTTCTTAAAAACATAAGGTTATATACAAACATAGGGTTCTTTATCCATAATTTCCTAGTGGCATAGGGTTCATGATCCATATGCACTGCTCTGAAATGTAGCGTTTATTCCTTATGCTATTCTTACCAACACAGGGTATGAACATTGTTTCCAAAAAACACTAAAACACATTTTGAACATTCTAAAGAATATTAATTTTGGATAAATAACTTGAAAATAATTCCAGAATAAATATTTCAAATAATATTAAATTCTTTAAATTCAATAAAAGTAATATCATTAGTAAAACAAACAAAGATATTTTTGAGAATAAAAATAAATAAGATTTATAGAGTATTATTGAGACAATACATTCCCAAAAGTGTCCCCCTTTTTTATATTCAAAAAACCTATAAAATTATTTCTAGAAAATATAGTATTTTGTAAACACTATGGAAATAATATTTTTTAAATAAAATAATTGAAGTTTTGAAAAAAAATTCACTGCATTATTTTGATTTCAGAGTACTATTTCGATTTAAAACTGATAATCTTAATTTGAGAATATTGTGTTTACCCAATTTTATCCCCCTTTTTATGATATCAAAAATAAAGTATAT
Organism: Viscum album; assembly: GCA_963277665.1. NCBI lineage: Eukaryota > Viridiplantae > Streptophyta > Magnoliopsida > Santalales > Viscaceae > Viscum > Viscum album. The sequence goes on from OY728163.1 coordinate 880,222,211, forward strand.
GAAAATGGATTATAACACATTTAATGTAGCACATAATTATAAGTGAATGTTACGTATCACCGAATTGAAAAATAAACATGTGTTTTGGCAGTGGAGATAAAAAAAGAATAAAACAAAGAAATTATAAAGAGAATATCAACAATCAACAAAATTTTTATTAAAAAAAGTTTATAAATACACAAGTGATTTTGGATTTTAATAAAAGGTTTAAACAAGATGTATGGTAGATGGGGAATGGTTTTGATCAGGAGAGGTTTCTTGGTTCTGGCGAAGCATGAGCAGCCTGAAAAAATTCTTTAAGATTTTTTATATGATCTTGTAATAATTATGAAATATTTTTCCTTGACAAAATTCTTCAATATTGAATCACTTTCAAATTTTTAATCAGATTAAATTTGAGAAATTCATGTAGATTTTCCTCTGTCTATAGAAACTAAGAAATATTTTCACAGAATTGATTGAGAAGCAATCTGATATCTGGTTCACTTGAAGCCAATTTCTCGATAATATCTTTTTGATTATCTGACAACACATGTAGAGGTTCACTATTACATTTAAGAGATTGAATCCTATCATTCATGTTATCCATTACTGAAGTGATTTCTTGAAATATTATGATCAATTCTGGAGAAGTTAGTGGGGTATAAGTAAAGGCTCTAGACTAACTAATGGTTACTTTAATTGATTTTAACTGACTACCCAAATACCATTTCAAATCTACAAAATCTGTTTTGAAAATAGAATCTAAATTCATCTTTCAAAACTGATCAATCATGTCTCTCTTGAAAGAAAAAAAATCTCTTTTTGAAATAGAATTTTCTCTGAATTCTTGAAGTTGAGTCTGAATAGACTATAATTCTAATCTTAAAATATATGAATTTTTTAAATCTTCTAAATATTTCTTTTCTTATTCTAGTTCTTATCAAAGATCAGAGTTTTCCTCCTATATCTTGTTAAATTTGATAAAAAATTGTTCAATCTGATTTTTCAGAGAATCACTTGTTCCTTCATTTGGATTCTTTGATTAAGTAGCTACTTCCATAATAGCTAAATACTTAACCAAAGTCTTTTTACATGAAAAATAAATACCATAAAGGGATATTTTCCTTTCTCTAGATACAAATGCTGTTTATTCCATGTATTTTCCAATAGCAGAGACAACCTAAAGATCAATAATTTCAGTTGTTTCATTTTCTTATTTCTGAAATTTCTCTCCTTGATCATTTTATCTTTGTTGATATGATTGCTATGAAACTTGCTATTATTGAACTTGACTTTTATCCTATTGTTCCTCAGAATGAACTGTTTCTCCCAAATTCACTAATAAAGGCTTATCACTAGGTCTAGGTGTTTATACCTCTGGATCCACATGCTGAGGCTCTTCTATGATACTGGGTCTTGTAATGAGTTCCTTCTTGGATACTTGTTTAGAAGTTTCCTAATCAATATCTTTATCATCATAGAAGATCATTATTTTAGTAGATTAAAAAATACCTTTTATTCTAGATTCTCTAATATATTCATTTCTTAAATGAACTATTCCAGGAGAATTGAGTTTTTCTTTCTCCCCCTGAGTATTAAGACCTGATACTTGTTGATCAGTTATAGGAACTAGAAACAGTTGAACTTTCACTATACTCCAAAAGAAACCTAATTTTATTAAATTAACAGCATTCATAACATCTTTTTGATGAAATCTAGCTAGATAACTAATATGAAAATTTTATTATTTCTATATAGAAGAAGATAAATGATATGACCATAGGGATAAAATGGAATTATAGCCTCTGATTGGTAGTAGTGACTAAAATATTTCAGCATATACATGGGGAGTTTCAACTTAATATCATTGATAAATATAAGCATGATATAGATGTATGGGTATAAAATCGTTTCAAACTCCATAGTCCTTGGAATTATTGTTGTCTGAATAAAATTTACCAACACTATCTAGTTATTCTCAAGATATTTTATAAACATTTTCATAATATTGGTTAAACAAAAAATAAAAGTCATGATATCTTATCATTTGTGATCCTTAGTTCCAATTGATTGAAGACCAAAATGGAATACTCCTTCATGAGGGAATTTTAAAATCTAAGAAAAATTTAGTGAGGAGATCAAAAACTCTTTATCATCTAATCATGAAGGAATTATATCCTCTTTTTTCTAAAAACTAAACTGAACATTTCTATAGAACAACCTCAGTACTATCTCATAAATCAATTATATCCTTTATTCATTGAAAAGAAATTCAAAAACTTTAAACACAAGGGATTTATTGAGCATAATATTCTTTTGATATATCCATTCAAAATCAACGACCTTTCCTTAGAGAGTCTTCCTAAAGGTGACACACTGAAACTTACAATCACTTAGTTCACCTTCATCTATTCACTTTGTCCTCATTGTTTATAATTAAAAGGTTGGAGGTATTCATATTCTAGGTTTTGGAAGAAGGATGAGGGATCCGGAAGTCGAAAGGCTCTGAAATCGAATGGTAAAAAGGGATGAAGATATTTCTAACGGATTGGTGACTCGGTCTGGTTTCTTATTCCGATTAAATAATTTAATCATTAAATTTTAATTTTGAAAAGAGATGCTTTAAAAAAAAGATGAAAAAATATTTTATTTAAAAAAATAAATGAAGAATTACTAAAAAAAATAAATTAAAGATAAATTAAATAAATTAAAATAAATTAATAAATATTTATTTAAAATATGATTTTTCTAACTCCCCCTTAATAAAATAAAAACATACAGTGGGAAGTATTTTATTAAAAATATTAGCTTATCGATATTCGGTATTTATAAATTCTAAAGATATAATTCCTTTTTAAGAACATGATCTCTTATAAAATGATTCCTTATATCATTATACTTAGTTCTGGAGTGACTTATAGAATTTTTGAAAATATTAATAGCACTAGTATTACCACATAAAATAGGTATATTATTAAAATTTTGTCCAAAATATTGTAGGGTGTGTTTCATTCACAACACTTGTTCACAACAACTACTAGTAGATACATATTTTTCCTTGGATATTGATAGAGTAACTAAATGTTATTTCTTACTTGACCATGACACAAATTATTTTATTAAAAAGTGACAGTTTCCTGAGGTACTTTTTCTATATAATATGCACCCTATAAAATCAGTATAAGAATATGAAATTAAATTAAAATCACAATTTTTTGGATAAATAAGAGATTGAAAAATACTTCCTTTTAAATATCTAAAAATTATTTTAACAATTGTAAGATGAAATTATTTTTGATTTGAATGATATTTAGCACATAAGAATACATAAAAAATTATTTCTATTTTGGTATTAGTTAGATATAATAAAATACCAATTATACATCTATATAACTTGTTTTCAACTGGTTTTCTAGCATCATCCAAACCAAGTTTTATATTAGTACACATAGGGTTTGTATAATTCTTACTATTTTTTAGTCTAAATTTATTTTATAAATCAATAATATATTTTCTTTGATTTAAAATATTTCCATAATATTATTGATAAATCCTATATCCTAAAAATAAATCCATATCTCCCATTATAATCATATAAAATTATTTTTGCATTATATTTGAGAAATCATTACAAAGATTTTTAATTATTTAATCAAAAATAACATCATCAACATAATTCTTTAGTAATAAAATATGTAGGATCTAATAATCCCACAAAAAATCAATTTTCCAAAAAAAAAGAACTTAATCATTTATACCATGATCTAGGTGATTGTTTAAGACCATAAAGAGCTTTAGTATGTTTAAAAACAGAATTTGGTTTGTGAGGATTCTCAAAACTTGGGGGTTGTTCAACATAAACTTCCTCCATTAAATATCCATTTAAAAGGGAATATTTAACATACATATGATATAATTTAAAATTTATATGAGATGAATAATATAAAAGGATTCTAATGGATTATAATATAGCTAAAAGTGAAAATGCTTAATCATAATCTATTCCTTCTTCCTAATTATATCCTTTTGCTACTAATCTAGATTTTTTTTCTGGTTATGATCCCTTGATCATCATGTTTATTTCTAAAGATCCATTTAGTTCATATTAATGGATAATATGTTGGCCTTTCTAATAATATTCAAAATTTATTTATTCAAAATTGGTTAAGTTTTTCTTGCATGGTTAACAACCAACTCTCATATTCTAAAGTTTCTTTAATAGAATTAGGTTCAAATTGATATAGAATGGCATAAAATTCAACTATTTTTCCTATAGTTATTCTAGTTTAATCTCCCATGTCTAGGTCTCATATAATGGTTTCTAAAGGATAGTCTTTTAAGGTTCTGGATTTTCTAAGTAATACAATTTCATGTTCTTCAGTTTCATGTTCTTTTGAACCGGAATGAATTTATTTATTTCATTTTTAAAATCATATTTAGGAGTTTCAAGTCACATTTTTTCTAAAGAGTCATCTTTATCATCTGTTTGATATTTCTCTTTAATGAAAGGATCAGTTTTATCCAACTTCACTAGAACCAATTCTTCAGTAATCCTTTACTTTTTATTAAACACTTTATAGGCTTGTGAAGTATCAAAATATCCTAGAAATATTCCTTCATCATCTTTTGGATAAAATTTACCAATGTTTTTTTATTATTTAAGATATATACCTTGAATCCAAAAACATTAAATTAATTTACTTTAGATTTTCTATTATTCCAAAGTTTATAGGGTATCTTTTTAATAATTAGTCAAATTAAAATTATATTCATGATTTAGCAAGCAGTAATTATAGATTATTGAAAGAGCACTGTCGTGGGCGCCCTCAAATGATTAGTGGTTTTTGGGGTACTTAGGTGCAGTAGAGTGGCTGACCAAGGTCATCTCTCAAAGGAGGAAGTGAATTAAAAAAACTTTTCAAAGGTATTATAAAATAATAAAAGAAAAGAGAATAAAAAAACTACTTGAAAGGATGGGTGGGGGGGTTGTTTCTAGTTTATAAAACTTGAAGAAGTTTTCTGGAAGAAGATTGCATTTTTTTTTGTTTTTAATTTTGAAATGAAGTTGATTAAAAAGACACAACAAGAATATGTTTTTTTAGAAAATATTTTAAAAGGTGTAATCGATATAACTCTACCTATTCACTCAATTATTAATCATTATGATTTAAATTAAAATTCACTTAATTATGATCCCTTAATTTGTTAAATCCCAAACCCTACGAGAATTAACTTTACCACAAAGATGAAATTAATTAAACCCTAGGCTAGCTTCGGAACATGCTATCGTAGTACCCTGCTTTGATTGATGTTCTAAGGCTAGATTATGGTCAGTGGTAAATTAAGGCACATAACCACTCTATAAATGAGGATTAATTGAGTTTAGGGACTTTATTTGAACTCTACAAATTGATCCTGTGTGGTCTTGTCTTACCGATTAAGATCGCACTCTCACAATTCACAAAAATCCCGACCTCGCGTGTTTTGTGTTAATTGTTCAATTCAACACTTAGTTTCTTATAATTTAAAAACTCAATTAATGGATCATTTTTAGTGAATTACATTATATCATTGATTGAAAATAAATTAATGAATAAGGTGAGAGGTAGATCGATTACTAAAAATAACTACTCTTCCATGGTTGGTGTAGTCATCGTAGAAGCGAATTACATTTGCAACGGTTTAGAATGAGTATAACCCAATCACGCTTATAATATTGAGTTCCAGCCCAAAGAGGAAGATTAATGGAGAATAAAAATGAAAAAAACATATTAAAACAAAAGAAATTAAATAGGAACTAATAAGTTTATTGAAAGAGAAAAAACATTACAACAAAGAGGAGGAAGAGAAGAGCAATTTAGAGGAGATCCTAGCTTGAAAGCTTCCCTCCTCCAATGGTGAATTTAAAATGGCAAGGAACCACTTAAAATCTGATCCAAATCCTCTAAGGCACTTCCCAACTCCACCAAATGAGAAAAACTCCAATTTATAGAGTGGTGGGGAGGCTAGGTTCAAAGTGGTTTCAAGTGTGAATGGAGAATCTCAGCCAAATATTTTATATCACATTTCACCGCCCATTTGACAACCAAAACGGGTGAATTGTCCGGACTTAAAGAAGAATCATATGTGAGTATATGTGTCCTCTATATCCTCTAAAAATTTGGGCTCAATCCAAGCTCATATGAATGCGTTATGGCCAAAATACAGAATCTTTTCCATTCTGGCGTGTCCAGCCCACCTTTGACTTTATGGCCCAATTAATCCATCCAAATGCATTCTTTTGATCTAGTGTCATGAATGAACATTGTAGACCATGAATTAAGGAAAATATTAAGTTCAAATAATTCAAATAAAAATATTTATGATTGAAATACTACAGTGATTTTGAAATGGTAAAACTGGAATTTTCATCAAATATTCAAATGAATGATCTAATCCCAAATACATTCTAATTGAACATATTTAACAAAATGTGAGGAAATTATATCATTTTTTATCAATAAAATATTAAATAAAATAGTGTTTTATCAACTCCCCCACACTTACCCTTTTGCACTCTTGATCAAAATCTAATATCAAGTAAACATCAATATCAAATCAAAACCAATTTTAAAACACATATCCTTGAGATCAAACAATTACACACCAAGAAACAAAATATATCATGCCACCTAAAAAACCATTATTTCAAGTTCTTAATTTATATCATTAAATATATTTCCACTTTATTTCTCCTCCCATGCCCAAAACACTTACCTCGCTTGAATTTTCTCTTATCACACAAATATCAATTTTTTTTGCAATGTCTTTATCATCCAAACTCATAAAAGGGTCACCATAGGCCTGATAAATTCCTACATCACCACCCGATGTGAGTCAAGGATGTATGTTTATCATGAGGAATTTTCAGGGTTGTTCTATGGCTTTTGGTTGGCAGGATTTAGATGTGAAAAATTCTGAGGCTGAATGAGGAGGGATTGACACTTTTTGAAGCAAAATTGCATTAATCTAATTTTCACTTAAATATGGTCTTCTCCTCAATCCCCATAGTATCAATTCATCTCTATCATCATGAAAAATAATTTAATTTGCACACCATTCAACTTTTCCGCAGTAAAAATGTCAATCTTCTCAAACATGATTTTCTTAAAAGCTCCAGATAGGCACAAATTTCTACATCAATTAGAAGCTCCAGAAAAGGAACAACTTCACTTATCATGAAAGCTCCAGAAAAGGAACAACTTTCAATATAATGATTTTCTTCAGCAACAAATACATCTCTTTAGAATTTAATTTTTCACCCAAAGTATCACAGAATGTGGTATCAAAACACAAGATAGCGTCCCACACACTTAGCTCAACTAGATTATGCAATTTCACATCAAGAGTTGGTTGGATCGGGAAAATTGGCTTGTAATGTGTCTAACCTAACAGGATATGCATGGATTATAAGGGCTACAAGGATTAAATGTCAAGTTAGGCCATTATAAAAAAGGATTATTTGAAATAGGGGCTTTAATATCAAACAAATGCCTCAATCATTTAAACACATGTACCTCAAACCCTCACATTTTGACAGGAATAAATCAAATTCTGGTTAAATCAAGCATGATTTGGTTCTCTCAAGAAGTGAGGTGAATGTAAAGAATATGAAAATAATGGTTCAGAAGCCTCACCAGAAAGTGATTTCAAATATAAAGACAGTGATATGTGGCATGGGATTCGAAATTCAGTGTACTTTTCATTAAATTACTAAATATTTGAACTTGAAACAAAGTCATTTCAACATTCATTTAAGCTTAGTTTATTGGGATAAATTGTTTCACTCATTGATATGAATTTCAAAATTGTGATGAGAATCATTTCAGCTCAAAAATTTCAAAAACACAAAGAAAATTGAAAAATAAACACACAAAATTTGAAAAACACACAATTTTTTGTTTTTTGTTTTTTTAAACAGGAAAACAATTGAAATTACTAAACTAAAATGTTACCTCCCCCACACTTAAAATATTTCATTGTCCTCAATGTGAACCCATGAGATGATATATGCACATGAAATGTATAATTTTAAATAGGACAAAGAATAACAATGTTAAAGGGTTAGGAACAACCTGATGTGCTTAAGTGATCATGGGGTCATGCAGTGTGATAAAATCCACTACATTAGTTGGAAGTCCCTCAATGTATCTCTTCAAATGCTGCCTATTGATTGTAAATATCCTTCTTGTGTCCTCTTGTGTGATATCCACTACACCATAAGGAAAAACATTAGATACAATATAAGGACCTAACCATCTAGAATGCAACTTACCAGGTATCAGTTTCAGTCGTGAACTGTAGGGAAGGACTTTCTCTCTAACATGAAACTCCCTTTGTTGGATCATTCTATCGTGAGCTACTTTTGATCTTTCCTTGTAGAGCCTTGAGTTATCATATGAAGACAATCTAATCTCCTCAAGCTCTTGAATTTACAGATTCCTTTGGATTCCAGCTTGGGCCAAATCCATGTTGCATTTCTTTATAGCCCAATAAGCCCGATGCTCAACTTCTACTGGGAGATGACATGGTTTCCCAAAAACAACCCGAAATGGGTAAATACCAATGGGTGTCTTGTATGCTGTCCTATAAGCCCACAATGCATCATCCAAGCGCTTGATCCAATCCTTCCTTTTTGGCTACACAGTTTCCTCCAAAATTTGTTTCAACTCATGATTTGAAACCTCATCTTGGCCATTTGTTTGGGGGTGGTATGGTGTTGATGTTTTGTGTGTCACCCCATACTTCCGAAGAAGGGAAGCAAGATTCTGATTGCAGAAATGTGTCCCTTGGTCACTGATGATGGCCTTTGGTACTCCAAACCTACGGAAAATTTGAGCCTTGACAAAATCCACTACAACATGAGAATCATCAGTCCCGGTGGCCTTGGCCTCCACCCATTTACTCACATAATCAACAGAAACCAAAATATACAAAAATCCAAATGAACTAGTAAAAGGACCCATAAAATCAATGCCCCATACATCAAAAATCTCACAGAATAGTATGGGTTGTTGGGAAATCTCATGTCTCTAAGAAATATTCCTACAGTGTTGGCAACGAGAGCATGACTTACAAAACACATGGGCATCATGGAATAAGCTAGGCCAATATAATCTAGAGTCTAAAACTTTCCTAGCTGTCCGTTGGGGTCTAAAGTGTCCACCACAAGCAAGTGTATGACAGAAATGAAAAACAGACTCAAACTCATGATCGGGAAGACACCTCCTAATGACTTGGTCACTACACATGCGCCAGAGGTAAGGATCATCCCACACATAAAATATTGACTCAATATTTAATTTTTGGACTTGATGTTTCTTTAAATTTGTAGGTATTTCAGTGGAAACAATGTAATAACTAAATCAGCATACCAAGGATACGTACTTGAGATGGTATAGAGATGCTCATCGGGGAAAGTGTCCCGAAGTGGTACCTGGTCCAAGGTGTCACCCTTTGCTGTGTGAGTAAGCCTACTCATGTGGTCTACCACCAAATTCTATGACCCCTTCTTGTCCTTTATATCAATGTCAAACTCTTGAAGAAGGAGCATCCATCGGATCAGCCTGGGATTTGCATCTGGCTTCTTCAAGAGGTACCTCAGAGCTGCATGGTCAGAAAAGAAAACTACTTTAGAGCCCAATAAATATGAACAGAATTTATCTAAAGCAAATATGATAGCAAGAAAATCCTTTTCCGTGGTTGTGTATTTTGATTGGGTTGAATCCAGTGTCCTTGATGCATAGGCGATCACATGTGAACGTCCCTCCACCTTTTGAGATATGAAAGCTCCAACCGTGAAGTTGGAGGCGTCACACATAATCTCAAAAGGAATCTCTCACCGTAGAGGCTGTATGATCTGTGTAGTGGTCAGACACTTCTTTATCTCATCAAAGGAAGTCCTACAAGAATCGTCAAACACAAAATCAGAATCTTTTTGAAGTAATCGTGACATAGGAAGAGCAATATTACTAAAATATTTGATGAAGCACCGATAAAATCCTACATTCCCTAGGAAAGATCTAACATCACACAAAAATGAAGGATAGGGTAAGGATGAAATAATGTCTACCTTAGATCTATCAACCTCTATCCCATGTTTTGACACTACATTCCCTAAGACAATGCCATACTCTACCATGAAATGACACTTTTCAAAGTTCAGGACCAGATTCTTCTCAATACAACGATTCAATACCTTTCCCAAACTATTTAGACATTCATCAAATGAGGATCCATACACTGTAAAATCATCCATAAATACCTCCATGCAGGACTCAATAAAATCAGAAAAAATACTCACCATGCATCTCTAGAAGGTACCTGGGGTGTTGCAAAGTCCAAGTGGCATCCTTTGGTAAGAAAAGGTACCGAATGGGTAGGTGAACGTCGTCTTCTCCTGGTCCTCTACTGCAATGTGAACCTGAAAATATCTAGAGAATCCATCCAAGAAGCAATAATGTGTCCTACCTTCAAGTCTCTCAAGAATCTGGTTAATGAATGGAAGTGGGAAATGGTCCTTACGAGTGGATTGATTTAGTTTCCTATAATCAATACACACTCGCCAACTATTTTGTACTCTCATAGGAACTAACTCATCATTTTCATTTTTTATAATAGTGAAACCAGTTTTCTTTGGTACAACCTGGACAGGGCTAACCCATTGTGAGTTAGAAATAGGGTAAATGATACCTGCCTCAAGTAAATTTTCAACTTCTTTCTTAACAACTTCCAAAAGTGTTGGATTAAATCTCCTTTGTGGCTTCCTAATCGGTTCAGCCCCATCCTCCAAGATAATCCTATGCATGCAAATGGAGGGGATAATACTTGATATGTTCTCCAATGTCCAACCAATTGCCCTAATGTTATCTCTCAAAAGATTCAAAAGTTTTTCTTCATGTTAAAAAGAGAGATTGTTAGCAATGATAACAGGTAATCTATCACCACTCAGCAAGTATGCATATTTAAGATTTAGGAGAAATGGATTGAGTTCCAATGTAGGGGGGTGATGTATGGATGGAGAAATTGATGCAACAGACATATCTACACAATGAACATCAGTATCAGAATAAAAATCATCAAAATTAGCAAATAATGCATCAAATCCATCAGCATACTCAACAGCCATGTCATAATCAGAGTTTATATGATCAGAATTCAAATCCACATCAAAATCAAATCCAAGAGAGGTTTTTCCATCCAAAATATGCATGGAAGTACTCTTAGACATCAAACTAAAACCAATACTCAAAATATCTCTAAGCATAGGACAATCAAAATCCATGGACTTTTTACTTGGTGGTTTAAAATGGGAGATAAAAAAAGTAGAATGGTCCTCAGAGGGGTACTTCATGGAATCCATAATATTAAATATCACAAATTCATCCCCAAATTCTATGGAAAGTATACCCTCATTGACATTTATGATAGTTTTTGCAGTTTTGAGGAAGGGTCAACCTAAGATAATGGGGGAATGAGAACTTACCTGATCATCCTCCATGTTAAGCACGTAGAAATCTATTGGAAAGATCACGTCTCTTACCCGGACAAGTACATCCTCAAGGACTCCTGCTGGATATGTTGTAGCTATATTCTCCAACTGCACCACTACTCTCATTGGCTTCAACTCACCAAACTGTAAAGAAGATAATACAGACTGAGGCATCACATTTATTGAAACTCCTAAATCACAAAGAGCATCAGAGAAGTATAACTCCCCTATGGTACATGGGATGGTGAATGTCCCGGGATCCTTGCACTTTGTTGGCATTTCTTGAGTTGGTGTAAAGAGTGCTGAGACATTCCTTCCAAGGTTGATCCTCTCATTTCCCTTGAGCCCTCTTCGATTGGTGCATAGTTCTTTTAAGAATTTTTCATACCTTGGGATTTGTTTAATGGCTTCAAGTAAAGTAATGTTGATGTCCACACGCTTGAGTGTGTCCAAAACCTCCTTTTTCATTGCTTCTTCAGCCATATTCTTGGTTTGAACAACCCTATTTGGAAAAGGAAGGGGTTTAGGAGGAACATCATTAATATTTTACTTACCTTTATCTTTCTCCTTGGGTTGCTCATCAGTTGATGTGGAATTGGGATTTTTTGGAATTGAGGTGAATCCTCGTGGAATTGTAGGTGGAGAAGCATCAGTTGTTTGCTTCCCACTTCTCAATGAGATGGAACTAACATTTCACTTTGGATTTGGAGTGGGTTGGGAAGGTAGATTTCCAGAATTCTTACTCACAAGTTCATGGAGGGCGGTGGCAATCTGGCTCATTTGAGTCTTCAACTCTCTCAACTCCAAACCTTGACTCTTTAGATTATTCTGTTGATTAAGAACAATTTGTTTCAAAATACCATCAATATTAGAGTTTACCTTGTGTTGGATATTCCCTTGTTGCTGACTCGTTGATGTTTGAGCTTCTAATCTCCTTTGGGGTTGTTGGAAACCCTGTTGGTAAGGTGGAGGCTACTGGAAGTTTGGTTGAAAAGGGGGCCTTTGTTGTTTCCCAGAGCCATACCTCATGTACTATTGATCCTTCCACCCTTGGTTGTATGTTGGTGCAAAGGATTCATACTTCTTTTGGGGATGTGGTTGTTGTTGTTTTTGATATGGTCTCCTAGGGAATACTATTGCACAATCTTCTGTTTCTTGTAGTTGGGGGCAACAATCAGTTGGGTGGCTTGTCTCAGTGTAAATGCCACAAGGCCTTGAAGGAGGGGGTAGAGATGTCTTTTGTGCCAAAGAAATTTGTCTCACCATAGTTGTCAATTCTTCTAACTTGGTATCAATCAAATGACTCTCAAGAGAAGAATGAATTACCTGATGTACTCCCCTGACATGTGGTGTACCTCAATCACCAAATTGTTGGGAGTTTTAGGCCATCTTGTTGATCAATTCACGTGAGGATGCTGGTGTCTTGTCCACCAATGCTCCTCCAGCTGCAACATCAACCATTCTCCTCTCCATGGGTGTGAGTCCTTTGTAGAAATATTGGATGAGGAGTTGCTCACTGATTTGGTGATGCGGACAGCTTTCACACAACTTCTTGAATCGCTCCCAGTACTCATACATTGACTCCCCTTGGGATTGCTTGATCCCCAATATCTCTTTTCGAATGGATGTGGTCCTTGATGCTGGAAAAAATCTTTGCAATAAAAGATGTTTCAAATCATTCCAACATGTTACATCTTCAGGTTTCAAATAATACATCCAATCTTTTGCAGCTCCATCAAGTGAGAATGGGAATACTCTTAATTTGATTGGATCTTCAGAAACATTTCTTGGTTTTAAAGTTGAGAAAACCACATTAAATTCCTTAAGGTTTTTGTTGGTATCCTCACCAGATAAGCCATGAAACTTTGGGAGAAGGTAAATTAATCCAGATTTCAATTCAAAGTCCGATTCGAGGTTCAGGTATGCAATATAATTTGGTTGATAGTTAATATCCGGTGCAGCTAATTCTCGAATGGTTCTATTAAGTTTTTTGTTATTATTTACAGCCATTGGTTCTTTTTTTATGTTTGAATTTGAATTTCTTCCAATTTCAATGTTTCCAGAAGTGAAGAATTCACCAACTGATTGAATATTGAAACTTCCTGTAGACTGAGAATGTCTGATTCATGCCCTAAGGCTGCGTTCAATCTCAGGGTCAAGATCTAATAGATCCTCGGAATTAGTTCATGTCATAAATCAAAGAAATAGAAAAATGAAGTGAAGTAAAGTGGACCATAATAAAATGATAAGAAGTTTGATTTGATGGTCCTAAAAAAGAAGAAAATAGAAAATCAAAAAGATAATTGAGAAAGGGGAAAGAAGAAAGAGAGAGGTGAAGAAAATAATAACATTAAAAATAAAAGAAATACCTCAAAATGGTTGAATAAATTACTTTCCTCCCTAGAAATGGCGCCAATTTTAAAGAGCGCTGTCGTGGTCACCCTCAAATGATTAGTGGTTTTTGGGGTACTTAGGTGCAGCAGAGTGGCTGACCAAGGTCGTCTCTCAAAGGAGGAAGTTAATTAAAAAAACTTTTCAGTGGTATTCTAAAAAAATAAAAGAAAAGAGAATAAAAACACTACTTGAAAGGATAGGGGGATTGTTTTTAGTTTATAAAACTTGAAGAAGTTTGCAGGAAGAAAATTTCATTTTTTTTTGTTTTTAATTTTGAAATGAAGTTTGATTAAAAAGACACAAGAAGAAGATGTTTTTTTTATAAAATATTTTTAAAGGAATAATCGATCTAACTCTACCTATTCACTCTATTATTAATCATTATCATTTAATTAACATTCACTTAATTATGATCCCTTAATTTTTTAAATCCCGAACCCTACGAGAATTAACTTTACCACAAAGATGAAATTAATTAAACCCTAGTCTAGCTTCAGAACATGCTATCGTAGAACCCTGCTTTGATTGATGTTCGAAAGCTAGATTATGGTCAGTGGTAAATTAAGGCACATAAACACTCTGGAAATGAGGATTAATTTATTTTAGGGATTTTATTTGAACTCTACAAATTGATCCTGTGTGGTCTTATATTACCGATTAAGATCGCGCTCTCACAATTCACAAAAATCTCGACCTCGCACGTTTTGTGTTAATTGTTCAATTGCTCACTTAGTTTATTATAATTTAAAAACTCAATTAATGGATCATGTTTAGTGAATTAAAGTAGATCATTGAAACAAAATAAATGAATGAATAAGGTGATAGGTAGATCGATTACTAAAAATAACTACACTTCCATGGGCGGTGTAGTCATCGTAGAAGCGAATTGCATTTGCAACGGTTTAGAATGGGTATAACCCAATCACGCTTCTACTATTGAGTTACAGCCCAAAGAGGAAGATTAATGAAGAATAAAAATGAACAAAACAGAAGAAAACAGAAGAAATTAAAGAGGAACTAAGAAGTTTATTGAAAGAGCAAAAACATTACAACAAAGAGGAGGAAGAGAAGAGCAATTTGGAGGAGATCCTAGCTTGAAAGCTTCCATCCTCCAATGGTGAATTTAAATGGCAAGGAACCACTTCAACTCTGCTCCCAATCCTCTAATTCACGTCCCAACTCCACCAAATGATAAAAACACCAATTTTTAGAGTGGTGGGGAGGCTAGTTTCAAAGTGGTTTCAAGTGTGAATGGAGAATATCAACCAAATATTTTATGCCATATTGTACCTCCCATTTGACCACCAAAAAGCATGAATTTTCTAGCCTTCTAGAAGGATCATATGTGAGAATATAAGTATTATATCTCCTCTAAATATTTAGGCTCAATCCAAGCCAATATGAAGGAGTTATGGACGAAATACAGAATCTTTTCCATTCTGGCATGTCCAGCCCACCTTTGAACTTATGGCCCAATTAATCCATCCAAATGCATTATTTTGATCTAGTTTCTTGAATGAAAGTTGTATCCCGTTAAGTAATAAACATAGTTACAAAATATTAAGTTCAAATAATTCAAATAAAAACATTTATGATTGAAATACTACAGTGATTTTGAAAGGGTAAAACTGGAATTGTCATCAAATATTCAAATGAACGATCTAATCCCAAATTCTTTCTAATTGAACATATTTAACATAATGTGAGGAAATTATATCATTTTTATCAATAAAATATTAAATAAAATTGTGTTTTATCAATTATTCCTTGAGATATATATGAATACTATATTAATTTAGAATATTCATTTACATTTCTTGAATATTTATGTTTCTTTTTTCTACAATTACATTTTGTTGAGGTGTTCTTTGTGCAAAAAGGTGTGTTTAATACCTAAATTTGAGAAAAAAGAATTAAATTCTTGATTCTCAAATTCTCTACCATGATCACTTCTCAATGAAATTATTTGAATATATTTTTATTATTGAAAAAATTTATAAAAGATTTCAAAAATAGTATATAACAAACTTTTGAGTTTTAGTAAATAAAAACAATTAAATATTGAAAAATCATCAACCAAAACATAAACATATATTTTTATAGCCAAACTTTCTACCCTATATGGTCCAAACTAATCCATTTGGATAATTTCTAATAGTTTAGTTGTAGAAATATTGTTAATATATTTTAAAGATGAGTTATATAGTTTTTCGATTTAGCATGCGTCAGATAATCTATCATTTTCAAACTTAAGACTAGGAAAATTAGAAACTAATTGTTTCTTAGATAATATATATAAAGAATATATATTAAAATTTCCAAGACTTCTATTCCAAATCCAAAAATCATTTTTATTAGTAGTTTAATAGTTCATTTTTTTACACAAGTAATTGAGATCCAAATCATAAAAATTTTTAGTTCTGGGTGCTTTAAATTTAAGCAATTTATCTTTGAAAACTGAGGAGGAATTGTTAGAAAAATCAATATAAAATATATCATCACAAAGTTGAGAAATTCTTATCAGGTTTTTCTTTATACCTTGTACATACAATATTTTGTTGATTGAAATTGTCTTCGAATCTCCAATATTTCTAACTACAACAATCTTTTCTTTTTCATTATTACAAAAAGTGACTATACCTCCATCCATTTGTGTTAGTGTATGGAAAGTTGTAGAGTTTCCAATCATGAGTCTGGAGCATCCATTGTCTATATACCATATAAATTTTTTGTTCCTGTGGAATTTCACCTGTAAAAGCATTTAAACACATATTTTTTGGTACCCATATATTCTTGGGTCCAGTTATGTCACAAAGCAGTGATATGGGAAACCAGATCTTCCTTATTTTTCAAAAATTTATATTACTTTCTTCAGTTATATTTTTGTAAATGAAAGCCTATTTTATACCACTTATTTTAGGATTTATTAAATAATATTTTTTTTATTGAAATTTCCTTTTATTCCACTGTAATAGTAGATAATTTTTTTTAATTGGGCACAAATTTTTTTTGTAGAATTTTGATTTTTTACCCTTTCTTCCTATTCCAAATTTTTATCTTTAAATAAATTTATTTCCTAGAATATCATTCAGAGTTTCCTATCCTTTTGTTAAAATACCAAAAAAACTTTTATAAGATTCTAATTTATATTATAATTCTTTTATTTTATTTTCATGAACAATATAGTTTGATGTAGATGAATTAAAACTTTCAATTAGTTTTTGATTTTGTTTTAGAATTGTTTCTCTTTCACCTAAAACAGAATTGTGAATATTTTTAATGATTTATTATTCTTTATTAAAGAATCATATTTCTATTCTATAATTGAATAATAAGAATCTAATTTATTATTTTAGTATATATCAGAGTCAAAGGTAGAAGATTAATAGGATTGTACCTCTTCTTCTTTCTTAGCTATAAAGCACATATTGCATTTGAGATTTTGTGCATCTTTATCTAAATCGTATTTTGAGGAGAATCTAGATTCTTCAGATACACTCCATGTAGATTTCAGATCTATCTTCTCTTTATGTTCATAATTTTATTTATTCTGATATTTCTTTTCTATTATTCTTCTTTTATCATTCAATTTAGGTAAATTAGGTCTGATGTGACCCATATGTTTTGAATTCATAACATCTTACTTCTCTAGGTTCCTTTTCATCATTCTTAAAGGAATTCCTGAATCCTCTTTTGTTTATATATAATTTTCTAATATTTCTAGCTAGGTGATAATATTCTTTTTTAGCGTCTGAACAGTATAAATATTTGTCAATTTTGACATATTCTTTTGTTTTTTATTCATGGTTCTTAGATGTGACTTTTAGAGCAACCTTTTCTATTTTCACTATCTTGTAATCTTCATCTTCATCTTGAATTTATTATTCTTATATAATCAATGTTCCAATTAGTTCCTTCATAGTAAAATTATTGACAGGTGATGGTTGTTGAATAGCTGCAGATATGCCATTCCATTTTGCAGGTAGTACACTGACTACTTTCATCACTTGATTTGGTTGTGTAATTGGATATTCCATGGAAATAATATTGTTGAAAATTTTGGCTAACCATCCATTAATTTGAGTAATTATTTCACCATAAAGCATTATGAATGTATCAAACTTTAGTTTTTTAGTAGCATACCCCATCTGTTTGATGATATATATTCCTTCAAATGAGAAAACTATTTTCTACCACATTTTATATGAAATAGGGCTTTCTGATACACAATTTAATTTGTTAGGACCAATTCCACCATTGATAACATTAGTATATTTTGATTTGATATCATATTCAGTTTCTGTTGTGGCATCCTAAACATCTAGTTTCTAAGGAATCACATAAGGAGTGATGATCTTTCAATAAAATTTGAATTCAAGATTCCTTATATAGATGATCATTTGTGATTTCCATAATCCATAGTTTTGACCATTAAAATATGGAGCACGAATCATAGAAATAACTTCTTTCAGATCATTCATTGACATATGCTTTGTATATACCTTATTATTTTGAGCTTGCTAGAGCTTTTTCACCTAAAATCACATTTGATACCAATTTTTAAGTTAGAATAATACAAATTTACACAAGAGGGGGATGAATTGTTTCTTTTTGTTATCTTGATAGATTCTAGAAATTGAATCTCTTTTTGATTTATATAGATATGAATCATTCTATTCTATATAAAATATGATTAGTAGATAAACAGAAAATAAGAACATAATAATTTTTATAGTGGTTTGGGGCACAAATATCCCTTTATTCACTCCACCAATTCTCTCTCTAAGATCTTGGTGAAATTCAATAGAAAGGTTCTCTTATCACAAGACCATAAAATCCACAACTGAGTGCAGGAAGCTGACACTTTTACAAAAATAATAAAAAGATCCTTTTGGTTATTTTATAGGGAACCTATTATCTACATCTTAGTACAAGAAGCTGACACTTAATCCACAACTGAGTCTGAGTGTTTGAAAATTTAATAAATCAAAAGAGTTTGATTTGTTGATGGAACAGGTTGATCTTCATAGTTACAAAAATAATTGATAGAATATAAATCTTCTTCTTAAAATATTAATGTTTTCAAGTAAGAAAATATTTGAAGTGATCTTAGTTCAAATGATCTTCAATTATATAGCAATAAACAATTAGAAGTATGAGGTTGAAATGTATATATTCAATGTGTAGACTCTTTTGAAAAATAATAGAGAAATTTTTTCTTTACAGTAGATCTATAAAAACATATTCATATAAATTATGTATTTTTTATGTTGAAAAAATATTAAACTATATCACTTATATCTCTATTTTTTACATGAAAAATGATCCAATCAAATATATAGAACAAAGGGATTTTCTTTCGGTTTATCAGATCCAAAAATGTCACCAAATAGATCATAGATATTCAAATATGAATTATTCAGAAGAGTCATAAAATCCCATAGAATTAGGAGTGATTTACTCCGTATAATATGAGTCTTTGAACCAATCATAATGATTCTTTAAATCGATCTTAAGAAATCTTTGAATTGATCTTTATTTATGTTAAGATCATTGTAGAAATCTTGGATAAAAATATGGATTTAAAATCTCCATCATTGAATCATCAAACATAGGGTTCCTACATAAAATGAAAAAAATACCAAAATCAGGGTTTGAAAATGTAGGTTTTATCATAAAATTAGGGTTGATGATCCATACATTTTTTCCTCAAACGTAGGGTTCCTTAATTATGTATGGTTCCTTAACCATACTTCCCCTTCTTAAAAACGTAATGTTCCATACAAACATAGGGTTATTTATCCATAATTTCCGGGAAGTGTAGGGTTCATGATCCATATTCAATTCTCTAAAATGTAGGGTTCATTTATTTCCCCATGCTTATCAATGTATGGTATGATCAGCATTCCCAAAAAACACTAAAATGCATTCTGAACATTTTGATGAATATTCCTTGAGGATAAAGAACATGAAAATAATTCTATAATAAATATTGAAAATAATATTACTTTCCTAGAATTCACTTAAATTAATATCACTAGTAAAAAACAAGGGTATTTGTGAGTATAAAATTCAATAATATTTATAGACTATTGTTGAGACAATACATGCCCAACAATTAAACCTTCACATAGTTGTATAAAGCCTAAAAATGGGCTTATGGTGGTTGAAGATGAGGCCACAAATGATCTAAGGTGACACCGGGTGGTGGAAGAGGAGAATGATCTTGATATGAGATCTCCCAGTGGTCTATCATGATGATTTCCTATTATATCAGTAGTGACCAGTGACGTCAAGTGGTGAAGCTATGGTGGTGATGAGTGGTGACTTCTATCAGAGGTGGGGTGAGAAAAGGTGATACAAGATTAAGTCACTTTGGAAAGTGATGAAAAAAAACTAAAATATATCATCCCTCATCAATTTGGAGAAGCGAAGAGGTTCTCACCTATAATGGAAGATGTGGGATTCCTGGGTCAGAATCCTACACTAAGGTGGGCTCCTAGAAACACAGGAACACATGGAACTGTGCCAAGCAACACTGCTCAGCCATTATGGGCTTAGGCCCACCCTTACATGTGGTATTCCATGGGCTCACTCCTTATGGCCCATACAGGCTCTCCTGGTGGTGTCCATGGCCGGATGGAACTTGAGGCTAGCTAAGTGGCTTGGACCCACTTGGTTGTGGGCTGGCTATGGCTTGTCCACTTTTTTTATTGAACACATGAAAAAATGAGATCAAAATATATATAAATTTCACTAAATATATTCTTAATAAAATAAATCATTAAAAACCCCATTTAAATACATTTTTATTTTTTCCTTGAAATTTATCATATTTTCATAAAACATTACATTTCATGGTATTATTTATTTAAATCCATAAAAAACATTGGATTATGTTTGAAAATATACATGAAATGTATGTCTTTCAAATAATCCCACACTTAAACCATGATTTCCCTCAAGAATAAAATCTCATCATTAAAAATCATAGGTAACCAATGTTACTATTATCCAAATTTTAGAGTAATAAAATAAAATAATTATCAATTTTAAATAAAATTTTCAATATTCCACATAGAATATCAATTTAATTTCTCAATTTTAAAGGAAATAATCAAATCAAGAATTTTACTTTTTCCACATTATAAAATGATGGTACTTTAATTCTCATTCATTCAATATCCTTAATTTATTATTATTAAACATTCCAAATCATGATTTACCTCACTTTGAATATTTTCACTCATCAATCATGATATAATTTAAGTATAGTTATGCTTATATCTTGAGGACATGTTCCTTATCCATTAGATTGTAAAGGAACTCTTTTCTCCACTTTTTAGAGAAAAATGACTCATAAAATCATGAGGAATTTTCAATCAAGGTTTATATGACTATGACGCTTAAGGTTGCTAGTAATTGATGTTAAAAAAAAGCTTAGAGGAGGAGGTTTATCGCTTAAAGTATAAGTAATGATATCAAAATTAAAAGCATAATGAAATTATCCCCTTCAAATTGTAACCACTCCCACATCCTATTCTTAAAGTAAGTCCATGATCAAAATTAGGCACAGTGAATGATTTTTGATCCATCTTGAATTTTTCTTTACTTTTATAATTTTTTTTCTTTTAAAATTAAATTTTCAAATTTTTCCTTTTCAAAAGATATGCTAAGAATAAACCTCACATCCACCACCTAACCACAAATGATAAAAATCAATAGTATAGTAGTGGTGATTTTTGATTCTTCAAAGTCATAACCTATATTTATTTTTTTCATTTTTTTCAAGATGGGAAAAAAGTGAAAGTACAATGTATGAATCAAATAAAATTTCTCATTACCCAAATTAGCACCCCCAAAAAGTTTCCTTATAGTTCATTTCCTCCCTTTATTCATGACCCTATTCACCCCCACATATAAAATTTAAAATATTATTCAAAATACTAAGAGGAGGGTAAGAATGGATAAAAATGGCTTGAAACATGGATCATTAATGAAAAGGAAATTCATGGTCTCTATGGGCTAAATTTTTTTGATTTAAAGGTGGTATTCAAGGGTAAGGGGTTTTTAAAATATTCCCCAATCATTTTAAACGTGTTTTTTCATAGTCGTATCTTTGAAAGGTTTCAATATAATTTCTAGCGGGTTCCATGTCCCAAGATCACTTAAAAAATATTCTCATGATAAAATAGGAAGTACTTGGTCTAGAAATCCTCTCGATAATGTGAATTTTTTTATTGGAAAATCAATCAAGGCATTATTAATAATAACAAATCAATTCACATGAATTTCCTAAATTAAATGTGTGAAAAATGTTTAGAAAATATTTAACTATAAGAATTAATAAATTCCCTTAAATCATGAGTCATAATTTTAATATACATGATTTATTTTAATTATTGAATTCTATATTTTACTCATTAAATATCATTAACATTGAAATCTAAAACAAGGTATCATAGGATTTCTAAAAAACTCAAGTTACTTAGATAATTCAAGTTATAACAACCCTGATTTTTATTACACACTTAAACATGAATTTTTACCTAAAATATTAAATTGATAAAACATAGAATATCGATATTTCTAGTGTCTTTGGGGCTTAGGAACATTACATAACAACTTAAAACATGAAACACAACATCTTTATTAAAAAATTCTTTTACATGACCACTACATTCCCTCATACTTAGCATTGCATGGGACAACCTGAGAAAATGTATAAGAAAAGGGTGTGCTATAAAGCCCAGTAAAAGAGTAAAAAATTCATAACATGAAAATAAAATATATTTTAGGAAATAGGTATATCAATGGAGCATAAAAGAAACATGAACATAAATACATGATATATCATGATTATCATAACAAGGAAATGTGGCAACAACACTTAACATAATATTAGCATGAGCCGAGTCTCATTACACATGAAGCATGAGTAAAACCTCATATCAATTTAATTAGCATGATTAAACCATCATCTCACTTGATGTATCATGATACTAATCTTTACCCAATTCATTGGAGTGATATCAGGGCGCATCCTTCTTGAACATTTCATTTCATGGATAAGTGTGCCACACAGATCATACCACATGGAATCATTAAACATAATAATTTATTCCCTAATAAATAAATGTTGAATTCATACATGAAACTCTATAATTAATAATTAAATGTTCATAAAGATGAATACCATTGATAGATAAATGGCCATGGTATTCACTACACAATGACTTTGGCTTGAGAAAAATCTCAGTGCAATTTTGGCAGCATAACGACATGACATAAGAATTCATAAAAATTGTTGGTGAGAGAGAAAGGGGTGTCTCATCATATGTAAATTAAATGGATTCTAAAGGGTTCATATAGATACATATTCCAATAAATTTAATGGAATTTAGATTCATAATAAAAAACAATTTATTGAATGTGAATGAGAAGGGAGAAATTCCTTACTGAATTTCGGCATGGTAACAGGTGTACATGGGAGGAATTAATGAGAGATAAATAGGTCTCTCATCATTGAAAACATGGGTTGTGGAATATAAGAAAGTTACTAAATAATACCCCAGAATTTTTAATTGAAAGTAAAATAGTATTACAATATAATGAAACTTGGATAAAAATAAGAAAGGAATCCCTTACTTGGAAGTGTGATCCCAAAGGCTTTGGAGGGGCTTGATAGAGGATTCTTGGGATATTGGGGTGCCTTGGGAGGATTCTAGAGATAGGAGGGCTAGGGTTGGTCGAGATCCAAAGGATTTGAGTGAAGAGGAAGTGGGAGCTTGGGTGGGTTTATATAGCAAAGGAGAGGGAATTCTTTATTATTTAGGTTTTGAACACCACACATTAAAATAATCAAAACCAAAAACCATACCATGGTTCTTGACCATGGTTTTTTCCAAAGGGGAGTGAAAAAATTATTTTATAAGTCCAATGGACTAAATTCTTAAAATATTAGTCTTTCTTATGTGGAGGTGAGTCACACTCTCAAGGAAGTTATTTTAAAAAGTTAATATATTTTATAGGTCTTGGAGGGTATACTAAAGCTTTTTAAATTAAATATAACAAACCTAAAATCACATTATTTTAATTTTAAAACATATATTTTTCTAAAATAATTTTTATATTAATTTATTACATCACTATTTGGTCATTATGATCTCATAAAACACATTATATATTTAAATGGTATTTATTTTTTACCCAAAAATTTGATTGTCTCAAAAAATTATGAAAAATTCACCATTGGATAATTTTGAAGTCCTGATTCCAAAAATAATTTTAATTTTATCTAAATAATTTTATAAACATGTGATTTTTAACTTTTAAAATAAAAACTAGCATTTATCGAAAATTCATGGGTTTTGACAAAAATAGCTTTAAAACCTTAATAAAAATTTCAATTGTATTCATAAAAGTTTTAAGATCATTTATATTTAATAAAAAGTAATTTGGTAATAATATTTAATTAAAACATTATTTAATTCAAAAAATCCATTAATTCATCAAAATATATTTCTTAATTGAATATTAACTAAAATATTCTATTTTTCCATTAAAAGATATTTACAAACTAACACTAATAAAATGAATGTATATTATCTATAAAAAAATGATGTACATAATATTAGTGCTTCGGTCTTGTTACATAACCTCTTATAACACCCACATAAGACCGAAGGGTAAGGTGTGTGATGGTGAGAGACTCTTGGGGTGGCTCAGATAACATCGCTCGAGTGGTAATCTCTATGAACTTATAATTATCTCGTAGGTGGTTCCACTCAAGCTTATCGTGTTGAAGTTTTGATTGGGATTGGTCAAGAGAGAATCCCAGTGATTCCATATCCTTTATAAGCTTTGAAAATTGGGCTTCTTATGGAGAAATTATACTGGATGAATCCATCACTTCCTTTGTCTAAGTAAATTGGATTTGTTAAAGCCCTATATTTATACTAATCATATGATAAATGTTTAAATATTATAGTAGAAATGGTCACAATTCTTAATGGTTTTTTTAAATCCAAAAACATAAAACCAAGGAAGTGGATATGTTATATAACCATCTTACATAATAAGATATTTAATTAGATAAAGAGTAATTTTAATTAATAAAAGTTTAGGTCATTACAATATTACCCCCTTAATAAATTTCTCCCTCAAAATTTCCTTTTCCCACACTAAAAAATATGCGGGTAACTCTGATTCATCACTTATTCTGATTCCCATGTTGCCTCTTTAAACATGTGGTTTCACCATAATACCTTGATGAGGGGCATTGTCTTATTTCGTAGAACTTTTTCTCTATGATATAAGATCTTCATCGACTTCTCTTCATAGGATAGGTCATTCTTCAATGGTACCACCTCTGGATTGAGTACATGTGATGGGTCAGGTATGTACTTCCTCAAGAGGGATACATGGAATACGTCATGTAATTGAGATAGGTTCAGTGGGAGTGCTAGTCGATAGACCACTGCTTCATTGTGATCAAGGATCTCAAAAGGGCCAATGCACCTTGGAATAAGCTTTCCCTTCTTCCAAAATATCATAATTATTCTTCCACAGTGATATGTGGAGTAATACCATGTCTCCAACATCAAACTCAAGGTCTCTTTGATAATTATAAACATATATCTTTTGTCGACTCTGAACAGATTTAATGTGCTGCTAGATAGTTTTAAGATTCTCCACCATTTCTTCAACCATTTCCAGACCTAGGATTTATCTCTCCCTAACTTCATCTAAACATGCCAGTGTTCTGCACCTCTTCCCATATAAGGCTTTATAAGGATACATTTGGATGCATGAGTGTAAATTATTGTTTTAAAAGAACTCAACTAGAGGAATATTTTGATCCCATGCTCCTTTGAAGTCCATTTAGCTCTCTCTCAACATGTCCTCAAGTGTTTGGATAGTCCGTGTAACAGTCCGAGATTTTATGAAAAATATTTTTTTTTAATTTCACTAATGTCTTGTGTTGTACGCTACACCAAAAGGAGCTTGCACAACACGCATCCTTGACTTTCCTTGCATTACACGCAATCACGACCTTCCTCGATAGCTTGCGTCGTACGCAATACCGAGTTTCACTAAACAACGATATGCTATTAAAATATTATTAAAACTAGCAGTTATGAATAATAATAACCACTTTTTGAAATTTTATAAATTTTATTTTTCAAAATGGACTTCATTTTTGGATTCAGAATACCGAAATTAGCCTAGGGTGAAATTTTGGTATTTTTCTGAAAACTTTCAATTTTTGATGAATAATGAAACCACTAAGTGGTAGGTTAAAAACTGAATTTTGCATAAAACTTAATTTTACCGCTTCTGTGAATGGAATTTCGAAAATCCGACAGACACGGTTGATATCAGTAAGTAAAATGTGGTTCAATGAGATAAAAATAATTTTTTGGTGAATAGTAACTTTTTACTTTTTTTACCGCGGTTAATAGTAAATAGGGTAACTAAGGGTAAAAATGATATTACTATTACCCTAACACATGTCCTAATTCTATTGGATAAGTTTAATTCGACCAAAAACAAACTTAGGAATAAAATATGACCATTTAGGCCCACTTGGGTTAGATTAGGACATTTATTATTAATTTATTTAAAGAAGGGTTAAAATAGTTAAAATCAAAGTTTAATAAGTAAATCATTTTTAATATGGGGTTATACATAAGATAAATTCGACTATAAATATTCATTAGAAATCTAAAAATATTTCCTACATAATGATATTTTATTTATAATTTTTATACTTTAAATAAATTAATTTATTTATGAAACAACGATGATGCAGTAATTACCATTTTAAGGAAATATTAACATAATTGATGTTATAAATGCTCAAATGAATGTAATTTGAGACTTTTTATGAATTCCACTAATTTTCTAGGTTACTATGATATATTAGTGTTTATTTAATCAACTTGGTTCGAACATATAATTCTGTTATGACTTTCACAAAAATCATATATCAAATAGGGTCAAAATTGACACAAAATAGTTTTTAAATCAAATATTATATTATTAATTTTTATTTTATTCCTAAAAATCTAAGGTTCGGCCAAATGAATTAGATAAGGATATATATATTAATAATAAACAATTTGGGGTTCGTTTGGCATGTTATAGTAAGTGTATTAACCATATAGTGAAAGAAAACAAAAAGACACGGTAAAAGTTAAATTATTTAACTTAGAGTTAAATCTAATTGATAAGGTTAAAATAATACCCTAAACTTGTCTAAATCCTATTGGTTGATAGTATTTCGACCCATACCCACTTTAGCTTCGAAATAAGACCCTTTGGAACCATTATAAACCGATTTTGACATTAATATAAAATAATATTTTGAGGTATTCCTAAGGTGCCCCTCTCCTCCCTTATAAAAGGACACCTCCTCCCCCTCCTCCTCACACCAATTTGAGCACTCAAGCTCGGCAAAACCCTGAAAAAATCTCTTCTCCACTTCCCTAGAAACATCCTAGAGGTTCTGGTCTTCCTCAAAGACCAATTTTAGTTCCCTAAGAGGAGGTCTCCAAAAGGCGTTTCAAAGAAGAGGTAATTACTGTTACCAATTCTTTCATCTTTATTTCTTCTTCCACTTCTTCTTCTTAGGTTGTTTCATTATGAAGTAATAACATAAGTATCACTCATATACTGATATGTTATTATAAGTATGAAACAACCCTATTTCACCATCTATCCATCCTACGGAAAAAGAAATCACCGCGCGTGCGTACGTACGGAATACCGTCTCCACGCCGTGGTGTAATCTATTTTCCACCACCACCTTACATGGATGGATATAATGGTGTAAATAATAACTATACATAGTTATTACAACATCATATTGATTCTGATATATTGTATAATCCACTCCAATTCAATTCAATATTTATGGAAATGATATCATCGCTCGTGCGTACGTACGGACTACCGTCTCCACGACGCGATGAGATTCATTCTCCATGTTAACCATTTAAGAATGATTATAAAGTATATATAAGAAATAATAATGAAATATATGACATTATAAAGCTACTGGATTTATGTATATATATATATATGTATGTCATCTACTTACTTCCATTCAAGACAATAAGGAAAGGAAAACAGCGTTCATGCGTACGTACGGACTACCGTCTCCATGAACGGTGTTTTTCATTTCATTTATCTATCTATTATATATATATATATATACTGAATATATATGATATATAAATCATATTTTATATTCTGGAAGTAATTAAATCATGATATAAGTAATAATAATGTCAAGAACAACAAGTCAAAACACCTATGATAAAAGAAATGATTTTACCCAAAACGCTTCTTTAACATGGAATTTACAATAGAACGGGTAATATAATGTCATAAGTAAACCATATATGATATCATAACAATGAATATGATTATGTAATAAGTCAATGACATTATTTAAACCATTATACAGGAGCTTCGGACACGTACAAAGCAAACCGGACCTAAGGTAAGGGAAATATCACAATCTCATTTTTATCCGAGATTGTTTATTCGTAAGTATTTACTGGGGTGTATTTTATCATCCACATCCATGTTCCCTCAATATATAATATTGTTTCCATCCAATTACAATATTTTAAATCCAATTTTACCCTTCAGTGAGTTTTTAGTAAAGAATATGAAAGGAATCTTTTGTCGTTTTTTCGTACGAGGTACTTTTTGACTTTTTCGACAAAAGTACGAAAAATGTTTTTTTAACTCATATGACATGAATGGATTTTTAAAACATTATTTCCAAGAAGCTTCCTTTAAAAGTTTTCAAGTTTATTTTTAATCAAATTCTTTTATTTTAAAGTCGTATGACATGTTATGAAAGGAAAAATGTTTTTGAAGAAGAAAGGATATTTTCCTCAAGAATGGAGTTCAAGTGTTTTATCAAAATTATTTTCCATCTAAGATAATAAAGGGTTCTATTTTTAACCCTATTATTACATTGATTTGATCATGTTGTGATTGAATTATTTTTATGAATTCCTTTATCTTGTATGAATTGTTTTATGATGTCATGATGTTTAAGATTCCCATTTGTATTACATGGGTTATGCAATGATGTATGATTTATGATTTTGTGGCACACATAAGAATGGTATCATTATGAGATGGGTGGGACCTATATCTCCCTCCAATGCATTGGGTAAAGATTTTATATCTCATGAGATAGACAGGGCTGGAATGGTAGGTTATACCGGTTCAGTGAAACAGGACTGAAACGAGGGTTACTCGATTCAGAAAGGGACTTTGTCCACTAAGATAGTCTTGGCAATGAGTCTTGACTAACAAGAAATGATTCTCTATGATTATGTGTGAATTCCACAAAGTTTCTTGTTTTAAGTTATGATTATTGTGATTACATTTCACTGCCATGATTTACCCCATGTTATGAAATTATGATCTCTTTTGCAGGTTAAGATTTCCAAAAGTTATGTGCTTATGTATATGATGTGATTGATATTTCTTTTGTTTACCCTTACTGAGCATTTGAGCTCACCCTTTTATGTTTTCTTTTCCCCAGGATATAAAGAAAGGTTTTAGGTAAAAAAAAAGGAAGATCTTTATGGGAGATTTTGAAGATCTTTCACCACGATTAGAAGATTACGTTCCGAGTTTCCAAAGACACTAAACTATTACGATCCTTGTGTGTGTGTTTTTGTTATGTACTAAGTATTCCGCAAAAGTAATGTAAAGTCCATGTAAGTCAGGCTTCGGGTCTCTACAGTTGGTATCAGAGGGAGGTTTAGTCAACCTTTGGAAACTAGGATGCGAAAACGTTAGTGAGATCCCTAGAGATATTTCTACGGTATGTCTAGGGATGTCCCTAAGGTTAAGTATACGTATAGGTTATAGTACTAGAACTACGCTAACGATCATAGAATTAAACCTAAGATGTTAGATATTGAAGGTAATTCCCCTTTATTATGTTGTTTTCCCTAGCATGATTTTTTCCTCTCACACTATTCTTTTTGGGTTTTAGACGATGGTTGGAACCCGAAGGAGCCGTGTTGATCAATGCAATGGACAATGCAATGATTGTCCTCCTGAACAAACAAATGTTATGGGAGATGGAGTGCAAAATCTTATTGCTATACTTACACAAGCTATGAATCATTCTGGACTTCCAAATGAGCAGAGAAGGGAACAATATTCTATTGAGTCCTTCATGAGGCAACGTCCACCTTCTTTCAGTGGGTCTTCTGATCCACTTGTTGCTGAACAATGGATCAGTACCACTGAAAAGATATTTTCAGTTCTTCAATGTTCTGAACATGATAAAGTCATCTTAGCAGTATATCGTTTGGAAGGTGAAGCTGATCAATGGTGGAATCTTATCAAGAATACAAGGCAAAGAGATGAAATTGAGTCCATGGAATGGGACGAGTTCAAGAACTTATTTTTCAATAAGTACTTCCCTCGTGTTCTTCGAACAAAGATGGAGAAGGAGTTTCTTGAACTAAAGCAAAAAGATGATGAATCTGTTGGTATATACGAAGCGAATTTTACAAGACTTGCAAGGTATGCATCTGGCATTATTATCCAACCTGAAAGTAAAGTTGATCGATTTTTCAGTGGCTTAAAACCAAGTCTTCGAATGGCATTAGCTATAAGAGACTTCAGTAGCTATGAAGAAATTGTGCGTTGTGCTATGAAGGTAGAAATGGAAGTTGGTGTTACATATCCATCTCATGGTTTTGAAAAGAAACGAAAGATGGAGTTCAAGGAGAAATCTCAGAATAATGGTGAAAAGAAGATGAATGTTTCCTTATGCACAAAGTGTGGAAAGAAGCATGGTGGAGATTGTCTTAAAGGGACTAGAAAATGTTTTAAGTGTGGAAAAGAAGGTCATCGAGCAGCTGAGTGTCGAAGTAATGGAAAAAGGGTTTCTAATGATGTGAATAAAGCAAACACTGCAGAGAACGTACCACCAACACTTCAATGCTTCAAGTGCAAGGAAATGGGGCATTATGCTAATAAATGCCCTAATCCAAGGGTTAGTGATGATCAAAATGAGCAACCACTGAAGGCAAAGGACAAAGGGAAGTCACATGCGATCACTATTGGCAATGTTGAATATGACAACGATGTGGTGGAATGATTAAGTATTTATGTAATGGGATTCCAAAATAATGTTGTATCATTGAGTATTGCAATATTTATTGATGTGGTATTCAAAGTGATTGAGATATTTTTTTGGAAAAAGAATGATATGCGCATAATGAAGGGAAAACGAGAAAATTAAATATTTGACAGTATTCATGAGCTCATGATTGATATAAGGACTAAGTGATATCATGGTTTGAGGATTTTGGTATGTGGAAAGTGTTAACTTTTAACTGCATTCATGTTTTCACTAAGGTTCGATGGGTATTCAAGAGAATACATGATTAAGGCCTTTGAATGTTTGGAATGTGACCAACAAAACATATCTTATGATATATGGGGATCGACGATGGTGTTAAATCTCTGGTAATCGTTTTCACTATGTTATGAGAGTGGACTGCAGTATTATGGATAAGCCTAAAGATTGGAATGGATTATGTTAGACATAAGTTAGTATAGTTTAAGGATAGAAGTTTTGTGATATTATTGATGAGATGTTATAGTAATATAGTTTTAGAAAAAGGAAAACCTGCAGGACGGGCGATAACCCATCGCGTCGGACAAGGCTGTGGGAATCGAACCCACAACCGAAGTGCGACTGGCCTTTATCGCCTACCACTGGCCTATAGGAAGTCCCTGTTTAGTAGAAACTAGTTTTATTATATTAAGAAGTATGATATATGAAGTATAAGTCCATTTTAGGAACCATATGTGATTAATCTCACTATAGATTGACTTATGTATATAATTTTTGCTAACCTTTTGTTTGAGACAGATGGAATGACCTGTCATACTAACACTTCACGAATAACAAATTCAACTTCATTTATTTAAGAGATGAAGTGGAAATTGTTCAAGGGATGAACAACAGTGAGATTGTACCAAAATAAAGAAAGTATTTATTCTAATTCAAATTTTCAACTTTAGGGAAATGATCTTGATAACCAAAAATGTTGTCCTAGTGATCTTATACCTGATGAATCAGATGGTACCTTAGATCGTCACAAATTTATGGATTTGTGATTACTCGATTTTCCATAGCCATGTTCTCTACCACTCTCCATCAGAACATGATGGTTAGATTTCTCTTCCATATCCATATTTTCACCTATGTGGAAACCCAGTGATTAGTTTATTTGGGTAATCGTTACATTTCATACTTTAGTTTTTAAAGCCAAGTTTTGGTATTCCTTTTTACGATGTGGGTTTCTATTAAAGAAACTTTCGAATAGTAAACCATTTATAACCCCGACGAATTTCGAGGGCGAAATTCATTTTAAGGGGGGTAGAATGTAACAGTCCGAGATTTTATGAAAAATATTTTTTTTTAATTTCACTAATGCCTTGTGTTGTACGCTACACCAAAAGGAGCTTGCACAACACGCATCCTTGACTTTCCTTGCATTACACGCAATCGCGACCTTCCTCGATAGCTTGCGTCGTACGCAATACCGAGTTTCACTAAACAACGATATGCTATTAAAATATTATTAAAACTAGCAGTTATGAATAATAATAACCACTTTTTGAAATTTTATAAATTTTATTTTTCAAAATGGACTTCATTTTTGGATTCGGAATACCGAAATTAGCCTAGGGTGAAATTTTGGTATTTTTCTGAAAACTTTCAATTTTTGATGAATAGTGAAACCACTAAGTGGTAGGTTAAAAACTGAATTTTGCATAAAACTTAATTTTACCGCTTCTGTGAATGGAATTTCAAAAATCCGACAGACACGGTTGATATCAGTAAGTAAAATGTGGTTCAATGAGATAAAAATAATTTTTTGGTGAATAGTAACTTTTTACTTTTTTTACCGCGGTTAATAGTAAATAGGGTAACTAAGGGTAAAAATGATATTACTATTACCCCAACACATGTCCTAATTCTATTGGATAAGTTTAATTCGACCAAAAACAAACTTAGGAATAAAATATGACCATTTAGGCCCACTTGGGTTAGATTAGGACATTTATTATTAATTTATTTAAAGAAGGGTTAAAATAGTTAAAATCAAAGTTTAATAAGTAAATCATTTTTAATATGGGGTTATACATAAGATAAATTAGACTATAAATATTCATTATAAATCTAAAAATATTTCCTACATAATGATATTTTATTTATAATTTTTAGACTTTAAATAAATTAATTTATTTATGAAACAACGATGATGCAGTAATTACCCTTTTAAGGAAATATTAACATAATTGATGTTATAAATGCTCAAATGAATGTAATTTGAGACTTTTTAGGAATTACACTAATTTTCTAGGTTACTATGATATATTAGTGTTTATTTAATCAACTTGGTTCTAACATATAATTCTGTTATGACTTTCACAAAAATCATATATCAAATAGTGTCAAAATTGACACAAAATAGTTTTTAAATCAAATATTATATTATTAATTTTTATTTTATTCCTAAAAATCTAAGGTTCGGCCAAATGACTTAGATAAGGATATATATATTAATAATAAACAATTTGGGGTTCGTTTGGCATGTTATAGTAAGTGTATTAACCATATAGTGAAAGAAAACAAAAAGACACGGTAAAAGTTAAATTATTTAACTTAGAGTTAAATCTAATTGATAAGGTTAAAATAATACCCTAAACTTGTCTAAATCCTATTGGTTGATAGGATTTCGACACATCCCCACTTTAGCTTCGAAATAAGACCCTTTGGAACCATTATAAACCGATTTTGACATTAATATAAAATAATATTTTGAGGTATTCCTAAGGTGCCCCTCTCCTCCCTTATAAAAGGACACCTCCTCCCCCTCCTCCTCACACCAATTTGAGCACTCAAGCTCGTCCAAACCCTGCCAAAATCTCTTCTCCACTTCCCTAGCAACATCCTAGAGGTTCTGGTCTTCCTCAAAGACCAATTTTAGTTCCCTAAGAGGAGGTCTCCAAAAGGCGTTTCAAAGAAGAGGTAATTACCGTTACCAATTCTTTCATCTTTATTTCTTCTTCCACTTCTTCTTCTTAGGTTGTTTCATTATGAAGTAATAAAATAAGTATCACTCATATACTGATATGTTATTATAAGTATTAAACAACCCTATTTCACCATCTATCCATCCTACGGAAAAAGAAATCACCGCGCGTGCGTACGTACGGAATACCGTCTCCACGCCGTGGTGTAATCTATTTTCCACCACCACCTTACATGGATGGATATAATGGTGTAAAGAATAACTATACATAGTTATTAAAACATCATATTGATTCTGATATATTGTATAATCCACTCCAATTCAATTCAATATTTATGGAAATGATATCATCGCTCTTGCGTACGTACGGACTACCGTCTCCACGACGCGATGAGATTCATTCTCCATGTTAACCATTTAAGAATGATTATAAAGTATATATAAGAAATAATAATGAAATATATGACATTATAAAGCTACTGGATTTATGTATATATATATATATGTATTTCATCTACTTACTTCCATTCAAGACAATAAGGAAAGGAAAACAGCGTTCATGCGTACGTACGGACTACCGTCTCCATGAACGGTGTTTTTCATTTCATTTATCTATCTATTATATATATATATATATATACTGAATATATATGATATATAAATCATATTTTATATTCTGGAAGTAATTAAATCATGATATAAGTAATAATAATGTCAAGAACAACAAGTCAAAACACCTACGATAAAAGAAACGATTTTACCCAAAACGCTTCTTTAACATGGAATTTACAATAGAACGGGTAATATAATGTCATAAGTAAACCATATATGATATCATAAAAATGAATATGATTCTGTAATAAGTCAATGACATTATTTAAACCATTATACAGGAGCTTCGGACACGTACAAAGCAAACCGGACCTAAGGTAAGGGAAATATCACAATCTCATTTTTATCCGAGATTGTTTATTCGTAAGTATTTACTAGGGTGTATTTTATCATCCACATCCATGTTACCTCAATATATAATATTGTTTCCATCCAATTACAATATTTTAAATCCAATTTTACCCTTCGGTGAGTTTTTAGTAAAGAATATGAAAGGAATCTTTTGTCGTTTTTTCGTATGAGGTACTTTTTGACTTTTTCGACAAAAGTACGAAGAATGTTTTTTTTAACTCATACGACATGAATGGATTTTTAAAAAATTATTTCCAAGAAGCTTCCTTTAAAAGTTTTCAAGTTTATTTTTAATCAAATTCTTTTATTTTAAAGTCGTATGACATGTTATGAAAGGAAAAATGTTTTTGAAGAAGAAAGGATATTTTCCTCAAGAATGGAGTTCAAGTGTTTTATCAAAATTATTTTCCATCTAAGATAATAAAGGGTTCTATTTTTAACCCTATTATTACATTGATTTGATCATTTTGTGATTGAATTATTTTTATGAATTCCTTTATCTTGTATGAATTGTTTTATGATGTCATGATGTTTAAGATTCCCATTTTTATTACATGGGTTATGCAATGATGTATGATTTATGATTTTGTGGAACACATAAGAATGGTATCATTATGAGATGGGTGGGACCTATATCTCCCTCCAATGCATTGGGTAAAGATTTTATATCTCATGAGATAGACAGGGCTGGAATGGTAGGTTATACCGGTTCAGTGAAACAGGACTGAAACGAGGGTTACTCGATTCAGAAAGGGACTTTGTCCACTAAGATAGTCTTGGCAATGAGTCTTGACTAACAAGAAATGATTCTCTATGATTATGTGTGAATGACACAAAGTTTCATGTTTTAAGTTATGATTATTGTGATTACATTTCACTGCCATGATTTACCCCATGTTATGAAATTATGATCTCTTTTGCAGGTTAAGATTTCCAAAAGTTATGTTCTTATGTATATGATGTGATTGATATTTCTTTTGTTTACCCTTACTGAGCATTTGAGCTCACCCTTTTATGTTTTCTTTTCCCCAGGATATAAAGAAAGGTTTTAGGTAAAAAAAAGGAAGATCTTTATGGGAGATTTTGAAGATCTTTCACCACGATTAGAAGATTACGTTCCGAGTTTCCAAAGACACTAAACTATTACGATCCTTGTGTGTGTGTTTTTGTTATGTACTAAGTATTCCGCAAAAGTAATGTAAAGTCCATGTAAGTCAGGCTTCGGGTCTCTACAGCCCGATCATATTGGCCATCAGTTTGAGGATGATAAGTCATACTGAAGTTCAGATCAATATACAAAGCATGTTGAAGAGTCTTCCAAAACTTATAGGTGAATCATGGATCTTGATCAGATACAATTGATATTGGTACTCCATGTAGCCTTACCATGTCTCTAATATATATCTGTTCTAGTTGATCCAATGATAAATCCTCCCAAATTGCAATGAAGTGTGCTATCTTTCTAAGACGATCCAAAACAACCCAAATAGCATTGTTTCTTTTGGATGTATTTGGATGTCCGATGACAAAGTCCATGGTGATGTTCTCTCATTTACATGTTGATATGGGTAATGGTTGTATCATCCCCTTAGACTTCTGCCTCTCAGCCTTCACTTGCTCACACTCCAGGCACTTTGATGTATACTCAGCGATCTCATTCTTTATGTTATCCCACTAGTAATTATCTCCGAGATCTTGATACATCTTTGTGTTTCCTAGGTTAATGGAGAAATTTGAACTATGTTCATTATCAAAAATTTACTTCTTTATCTCCATATTCTATGGAACACATAGTCTTGACCCAAATCTCACAATTCCTTCTTCATTGACATTGAACTCTGAGGATTTATCTTCCCTGATAGTTTCCACCTTCTTCTGAATTCCCACATCATACTTTTGATCATCTTTTAACCTTTACAAAAAAGATGGTTGGGAAATAATTTGGGAAAGGATTGGTGATATTCCCTTATTTATGATTCCCATGTCCATATTCTTGAAATCTAAGAATATTGGATCCTTTTCAATTCTCATCAATTATATAATTGTTGGGTCCTCTATTCTTAAAGCATCTACCACATTGTTTTCTTTCCCAGGGTGGTAACAGATTGAGCTTTCATAGTATTTGATTAGCTCTAAACATATTTGTTGGAGCATGTTTAACTCTTCCTGTGTGAATATATACTTGAGGATTTTGTGATCCATGTATATTTCACACTTCTCCCCTAAGAGGTAATGTCTCAAAATATTCAAAGAAAAGATTGCTGCAGCCAAATCCAGATCTTGTGTTGGATAGTTTTTCTCATGAAATTTAAATTGGCTTGAATCATATGTATTGACTGTCATTTTGCATCAACACACAACCTAGGCCCTTATTCTAAGAATCATTAAATACCACAAAAAGTTCTCCACTTATGGTTAGTGTGAGCATATGCGTAGTGATAAGACTTCTTTTTTAACTCCTTTAAGCTCTGTTCACATTCATCACTCAAAGAAAACTTTACTCCCTTTTGAGTTATCTTGGTAAGAGGGTTGGACAATCTTGATAAATTTCTCACAAATCGGCGATAATATCCAGCTAACCCTAAGAATCTATGGATATCTGTTACTGATGTTGGCCTCAACCATCCCTCAATTGTAGTTGTCTTGGAGGGATCCACAGATATCCCAGTGCTGGTGATAATATGACCCAAGAACGAGACCTCCCTGAACAATAACTCACACTTTCTGTACTTTTCATAGAGCTTATCCTTTTTCAAGGTCTCTAGTAAAGTTCTTATATGCTCCTCATGCTCCTCTTTGGTTTTGGATTATTTTAGAATATCATTTATAAAGACTTCCATAAAGTTTTCAAGGTAATATGTAAAGAATATATTCATCAAGTCCTTGAATATTTCTAGAGAATTTGTGAGTCTGAAAGGCATTACTATGAATTTATAGTTCTCATATCTTGTACAAAATGAAGTCTTGGGGATATCCTCCTTCTTCACCATTACTTGGTAATATCCTGACCGAAGATCCACCATGGAAAAGTATTTTGCTCCACATAGCTGATCAAACAAGTCATCAATTTGTGGAAGAGGATACTTGTTCTTTAATGTGATTTTGTTGAGCTCATGATAATCAATGCAAAGGTGCATTGGCCCATCATTATTCTTGATAAAAAGGACTGGTGTACCCCATGGTGAATCACTTGGGCATATAAACCCTTTTTCCATATTCTCCTATACTTGTTTCTTCAGCTCCTCAAGATCTACAACAGACATTATATACAGAGTCTTGGATATTGGAAATTTTCTGGGTATAAGGTCTATTGAGAATTGAAAATCTCTTTTAGGATTAATACTAGACAATTCCTTAGGAAACACTTTAGCAAATTTCCTCACAATAGGCATGTCTTCAAGGCCAGTTGCTTCCTTAGATTCACTCATCTAATCTAGATACACATGCTCATAGGGAAGTAATATCCATTCTTTAGATTATGGTTCTAAGTAAGATTCATCTTCCTCCTTGCACTTTTATAGAATCAGGGGTCGATTCTCCATATGGAGAGTGATTTCCCTCTCACAGTAATTTTGTTGGCTCTATATAAGGAAAGCCAATCCACGCCGAGAATTGCATCAAATTATACCAGAGGGAATATGATGAAGTTATTTGGGAAGTTAAATCCACAAATTATGATAGGTGAGGAGTTATATTCATGGGATGCAATGATTTTCCAATTTTCCATACTCATCTAAATCTTTACTTCCATGATTTGTGGTGGTGTTGGGATTGTTCTACTAAACATTTGGGATATAAAAGAATGTGTAGAACCAGAATCAAAAATTATGTTTGCTATTCTTGAATTAATAACTATTTTAACTATCACCAAATCATTGTTGGGGTTCACTTCGGTGGTATTGATGGAAAAATCTCTCACCTTTTGCCTTGGAGTTTGTTGGTTTCCTAAAAAAACCCTTGTCTTAGGGCACTAATTTGCATGTTACCCTGGTTATTTTTAGTTGAAGAAATGAACAATGTGTTGAGAGTAGAATGGAGCATTCCTCTCCTCTATCATAGCTTCATTTTTTTCTTGTCAGTAGTTAACAACTAGGTGACCTTCTCTTCCACACCTAAATCATTTCCTCATCCCCATCAGGAAATTTATGTGGTGATTCTTTTACCACCTTTGGCAAGTGGGGTCTGGAATTTTCTTAGCACCATTGGATTTATCCATAGGACTGCCAGAATTGAAGTCCACCTTATGATTCTTATCCCCATGATACCCCTGAGATTTTCTGATCTCTATTTTTACCTTGAGGGCACATCAAACAATTTCCTTATAGCTATCGAAGAAATGGATCACTAGGGCTTTCTATAGGCTAGGTTTTAGCCCACCAAAGAAGTGTTCAACCTTGCATTTGGGGGGTAACGACAAAGCCAGAGGCATATCGTGAAAGACTTGTGATGTTTTCCTCATATGCTCTGTAGAGACCCGAAGCTTATCGTACATGGACATTACATTACATTTGTGGAATACTTAGTACATAACAAAAACACACACACAAGGACCGTAATAGTTTAGTGTCTTTGGAAACTCGGACTATAATCTTCTAATCGTGGTGAAAGATCTTCAAAATCTCCCATAAAGATCTTCCTCCTTTTTTTTACCTAAAACCTTTCTTTATATCCTGGGGAAAAGAAAACATAAAATGGTGAGCTCAAATTCTCAGTAAGGGTAAACAAAAGAAATATCAATCACATCATATACATAAGAACATAGCCTTTGGAAATCTTAACCTGCAAAAGAGCTCATAATATCATAACATGAGATAAATCATAGAAGTGAAAATGAGATCACCATAATCATAACATGAAACTTGAAACTTTGTGGCATGCACACATAATCATGGAAAATCATTTCTTGTTAGTCATGACTCATTGCCAAGACTATCTTAGTGGACAAAGTCCCTTTCTGAATCGAGTAACCCTCGTTTCAGTCCTGTTTCACTGAACCGGTATAACCTACCATTCCAGCCATGTCTATCTCATGAGATATAAAATCTTTACCCAATGCATTGGAGGGAGATATAGGTCCCACCCATCTTATAATGAATCCTTTCTTATGTGTTCCACATCATCAAAAATCATACATCATCGCATAACCCATGTAATAAAAATGGGATTCTTAAACAACATGACATCATAAAACGATTCATATAAGATAAAGGAATTCATAAAAATGTTTCCATCAAAACATAATCAAATCCATGTAATAATAGGGATAAAAACAGAACCCTTTTATTATCTTAGATGGAAAATAATTTTGATAAAATACTTGAAATCCATTCTTGAGGAAAATATCCTTTCTTCTTCAAAAAACATTTTTCCTTTCATAACATGTCATACAACTTTAAAATAAAAGAAGTTGATTAAAAATAAACTTCAAAACTTGTAAAGGAAGCTTCTTGGAAATAATGATTTAAAAATCCATTCATGCCGTATAAGTTAAAAAAAACATTCTTCGTACTTTTGTCGGAAAAGTCAAAAAGCACCTCGTATGAAAAACGTCAAAAGATTCCTTTCATAATTTTTACTAAAAACTCACCGAAGGGTAAAAATGGATTTAAACAATTTTAGGTGGATGGAAATAATATTACATATCGATGAAACATCGATGTGGATGATAAAATACACCCCAGTAAATACTTATGAATAAACAATCTCGGATAAAAATGAGATTGTGATATTTCCCTTACCTTAGGTCCGACTTGCTTTGTAAGTGTCTGAACCTCCTGTATAATGATTTAAATCATGTTATTGACTTATTACAGAATCATATTCATTGTTATGATATCATATATGGTTCACTTATGACATTATATTACCCGTTCTTTTGTAAATTCCATGTTAAAGAAGCGTTTTGGGTAAAATCGTTTCATTTATCGTAGGTGTTTTGACTTGACATCATTATTACTTATATCATGATTTACTTACTTCCAGAATATAAAATATGATTTATATATCATATATATTCAGTATATATATATATATATAATAGGTAGCTAAATAAAATGAAAAACACCGTTCATGGAGACGGTAGTCCGTACGTACGCATGAACGCTGTTTTCCTTTCCTTATTGTCTTGAAATGGAAGTAAGTAGATGACATACATATGTATATATATACATAAATCCAGTAGATTTATAATGTCATATATTTCATTATTATTTCTTATATATACTTTATAATCATTCTTAAATGGTTAACATGGAGAATGAATCTCATCGCGTCGTGGAGACGGTAGTCCGTACGTACGCACGAGCGATGATATCATTTCTATAAATATTGAATTGAATTGGAGTGGATTATACAATATATAAGAATCAATATGATGTTTTAATAACTATGTATAGTTATTCTTTACACCATTATACCCATCCATGTAAGGTGGTGGTGGAAAATAGATTACACCACGGCGTGGAGACAGTATTCCGTACGTACGCACGCGCGGTGATTTCTTTTTCCGTAGGATGGATAGATGGTGAAATAGGGTTGTTTCATACTTATAATAACATATCAGTATATGAGTGATACTGATGTTATTACTTCATAATGAAACAACCTAAGAAGAAGAAGTGGAAGAAGAAATAAAGATGAAAGAATTGGTAACGGTAATTACCTCTTCTTTGAAGTGCCTCTTTGAGACCTCCTCTTAGGGAACTAAAATTGGTCTTTGAGGAAGACCAGAACCTCTAGGATGTTTCTAGGGAAGTGTAGAAGAGATTTTGGCAGGGGTTGGCCGAGCTTGAGTGCTCAAATTGGTGTGAGGAGGAGGGGGAGGAGGTGTCCTTTTATAAGGGAGGAGAGGGGCACCTTAAGAATATCTCAAAATATTATTTTATATTAAAGTCAAAATCGGTTTATAATGGTTCCAAAGGGTCTTATTTCGAAGCTAAGGTGGGGATGGGTCGAAATCCTATCAACCATTAGAATTTAGACAAGTTTAGGATATTATTTTAACCTTATCAATTAGATTTAACTCCAAATTAAATAATTTAACTTTTACCGTGTCTTTTTGTTTTCTCTCACTATATGGTTAATACACTTACTATAACATGCCAAACGAACCCCAAATTGTTTATTATTAATATATATATCCTTATCTAAGTCATTTGGCCGAACCTTAGATTTTTAGGAATAAAATAACAATTAATAATATAATATTTGATTTAAAAACTATTTTGTGTCAATTTTGACACTATTTGATATATGATTTTTTTGAAAGTCATAACAGAATTAAATGTTCGAACCAAGTTGATTAAATCAACATTAATATATCATAGTAACCTATAAAATTAGTGTAATGCATAAAAAGTCTCAAATTACATTTATTTTTGTGTTTATAACATCAGTTATGTCAATATTTCATTAATAAGATAATTACTGCATCATCATTGTGTCATAAATAAATTAAATTATTTAAAGTCTAAAAATTACAAATAAAATACCATTATGTAGGAAATCTTTTTATCTTTCTAATGAATATTTATAATCTAAAATCCAACATATATAACTCTATGTAACAATTGGTTTGCTAAAAGATATATGCTTGTGTCAATTTTGTATTCATTTTAACTTAATTAAAATAAAGTGTCATTATCACTTACAAGTGGATAAATGGGGTCCCAAAATCGACCCAAAGATGCCCATGGTCGACCATGTATCAACCAATGGGGTTAAGACACGTTTTATGGTAATTTAATATTATTATAATATTATTTTTTAACCCTTATTTACCGGATTTACCCTTAACCATGGTAAATAAAATATTTACCGCAGTAATTATTCAAAATGTCTAAAAATAAAAGTTACCTATTTACACAATTTGAACATCCTGATTCCAAATATGGAATCCATTTTTCTAAATTCAAAACACAGAAGTGGCAGAAATTAATTTAAAATTAATTCCCGCTGTCAAAACAAAAAACGTGTTTTTAAGAGATAATAACTATCAAAAGATTGACACTTGTTTATGTTCAGTTTAATTGTAAAATTGTGTCCAATGACCAACATTATATTAAGTGGTAAAAATATATTCTAAATATACTTTAAAACCATTCAATATTATAATTTAACCACATAAGATATTACGATGAAAAAAGTTGTTTTTAATTAAAATATAGCGTGTTTTTACTATTTATTAAAATGTGAAAGTTACCAGAATAATATGAAAAATTTATCCAAAGTAAATTTTTATTTCTTGATTCCAAAGAAGAATTTTATTTTGTCAAATTGAACTTATAAACATGTCAAAAACTAGATTTAAAGTGGGTGCGCCATCAAAAGGCGGCAAAACTGCATTTTTTGAAAAATACTTATTTTACCCGAAAAATTTATTTTGTTCTTATACCATGTTCTAGAAATGTGTAAGATGAATAATAATGTTATAAAATTCAAAATTTAGTTAATACTATTCATAACGGCTAGTTCATGACAATATTATAATAATATAACATTTTTTATTAAAACCCGGTATTGCGTACAACACACGCTATCGAGGAAGGTCGCGATTTCGTGTAATGCAAGCCAAGTCAGGGTTGCGTGTTGTGAAAGAATCCTTCATTGTTTCGTATAACAGAATCCAACCATATTTCATTTATACATTTAATATATATATATATATATATACTCAATGTTGCGTAGAATAACTATTATCAAAATTGTGTGTAACACGGTCCAAGAATAGTGTTGCGTATACTGCAAGCTAATACGGTGTTGCGTATAGCGCAAGGCAATCTTGGTGTAGAATACAAAACAAGACATTAATGAAATTAAAAGAATATTTTTCATAAAATCTCGGGGTGTTACATTCTACCCCCCTTAAAATGAATTTCGCCCTCGAAATTCGTCGAGGTTATAAATGGTTTACTATTTGAAAGTTTCTTTAATAGAAACCCACATCGTAAAAAGGAATATCAAAACCAATATTTAAAAACAAAAGTATGAAACGTAACGGTTAACCAAATAAACTAATCATTGGGTTTCCACATAGGTGAAAATATGGATATGGAAGAGAAATCTAACCATCATGTTCTGATGGAGAGTGGTAGAGAACATGGCTATGGAAAAGCCAGTAATCACAAATCCATAGATTTGTGATGATATAA
The DNA here is from genome assembly GCA_963277665.1 of Viscum album. Lineage (NCBI taxonomy): Eukaryota > Viridiplantae > Streptophyta > Magnoliopsida > Santalales > Viscaceae > Viscum > Viscum album. The sequence continues at coordinate 880,266,334 of OY728163.1, forward strand.
GGTACCATCTGATTCATCAGGTATAAGATCACTAGGATAACATTTTTGGTTTTCAATATCATTTCCCTAAAGTTGAAAAATTTGAATTAGAAGAAATACTTACTTGATTTTGGTATAATCTCACTGTTGTTCGTGAATTGAACAATTTACACTTCTTCCATTAAAGAAATGAAGTTGAATTTTTTATTCGTGATGTGTTAGCAGATCATGTGATAGAATGACAGGTCATTCCATCTGTCTCAAACAAAAGGTTAGCAAAACTTATATACATAAGTCGATCTATAGTGAGATTAATCATATATGGTTCCTAAAATGGACTTATACTTCATATATCATACTGCTTAATATAATAAAACTAGTTTCTACTAAACAGGGACTTCCTGTAGGTCAGTGGTAGGCGATAAAGGCCAGTCGCACTTCGGTTGTGGGTTCGATTCCTACAGCCTTGTCCGAAGCGATGGGCTGTCGCCCGTCCTGCAGGTTGTCCTTTTTCTAAAACTATATTACTATAACATCCCATCAATAATATCAAGAAAAATTCTATCCTTAAACAATACTAACTTATGTCCAACATAATCCATTCCAATCTTTAGGATTATCCATAATACTGCAGTCCACTCTCATAATATAGTGACAACGATTACCAGAGATTTAATACTGTCGTTGATCCCCACATATCATAAGATATGTCTTGTTGGTCACATTCCAAACATTCAAAGTCCTTAATCGTGTATTCTCTTGAATACCTTAGTGAAAACATGAGTGCAGTTAAAAGTTAACACTTTCCACATACCAAAATCCTCAAAATTCTATATACTCAAACCATGATATCACTTAGTCCTTATATCAATCATGAGCTCATGAATACTGTTAAACATTTAATTTTCTCATTTTCCCTTCATTATGCGCATAATATCTCAATCACTTTGAATACCACATTAGAACAATACATAAATATTCCAATACTCCATGATACAACATTATTTTGGAATCCCATTCCATAAACACTTAATCATTCCACCACATCATTGTCATATTCAACATCGCCGATAGTGATCGCATGTGACTTCCCTTTGTCCTTTGCCTTAAGTGGTTGCTCATGTTGATCATCACTAACCCTTGGATTAGGGAAATTATTAGCATAATGCCCCATTTCCTTGCACTTGAATCATTGAAGTGTTGGTGGTGCGTTCTCTGCAGTGTTTGCTTTATTCACATCATTAGAAACCCTTTTCCCATTACTTCGACACTCAGCTGCTCGATGACCTTCTTTTCCACACTTAAAACATTTTCTATCCCTTTAAGACAATCTCCACCATACTTCTTTCCACACTTTGTGCATAAGGAAACATTCATCTTCTTTTCACCATTATTCTGAGATTTCTCCTTGACCTCCATCTTTCGTTTCTTGTCAAAACCATGAGATTGATATGTAACACCAACTTCCATTTCTACCTTGATAGCACAACGCACAATTTCTTCATAGCTACTGAAGTCTCTTATAGCTAATGCCCTTCGAAGACTTGGTTTTAAGCCACTGAAAAATCGATCAACTTTACTTTCAGGTTGGATGATAATACCAGAAGCGTACCTTGCAAGTCTTGTAAAATTTGCTTCATAGGTACCAACAGATTCATCGTCCCTTTGCTTCAGTTCAAGAAACTCTTTCTCCATCTTTGTTCGAAGAATACGAGGGAAGTACTTACTGAAAAACAAGTTCTTGAACTCGTCCCATTCCATGGACTCAATTTCATCTCTTGGCCTCGTATTCTTGATAAGGTTCCACCATTGATCAGCTTCACCTTCCAAACGATATACTGCTAAGATGACTTTATCATGTTCAGAACATTGAAGAACTGAAAATATCTTTTCAGTAGTACTGATCCATTGTTCAGCCACAAGTGGATCAGAAGACCCACTGAAAGAAGGTGGACGTTTCCTCATGAAGGACTCAATAGAATATTGTTCCCTTCTCTGCTCATTTGGAAGTCCAGAATGATTCATAGCTTGTGTAAGTATAGCAATAAGATTTTGCACTCCATCTCCCATAACATTTGTTTGTTCAGGAGGGCAATCATTTCATTGTCCATTGCATTGATCAACACGGTTCCTTCGGGTTCCAGCCATTGTCAAAAACCCAAAAAGAATAGTGTGAGAGGCAAAAATCATGCTAGGGAAAACAATATAATAAAGGGGGAGTACCTTCAATATCCAACATCTTAGGTTTAATTCTATGATCGTTAGCGTAATTCTATTACTATAACCTATACGTATACTTATCCCTAGGGACATCCCTAGACATACCTTAGAAATATCTCTAGGGATCTCACTAACGTTTTCGCATCCTAGTTTCCAAAGGTTGACTAAACCTTTCCTCTGATACCAACTGTAGAGACCCGAAGCTTATCGTACATGGACATTACATTACATTTGCGGAATACTTAGTACATAACAAAAACACACACACAAGGACCGTAATAGTTTAGTGTCTTTGGAAACTCGGACTATAATCTTCTAATCATGGTGAAAGATCTTCAAAATCTCCCATAAAGATCTTCCTCCTTTTTTTTACCTAAAACCTTTCTTTATATCCTGGGGAAAAGAAAACATAAAAGGGTGAGCTCAAATGCTCAGTAAGGGTAAACAAAAGAAATATCAATCACATCATATACATAAGAACATAGCCTTTGGAAATCTTAACCTGCAAAAGAGCTCATAATATCATAACATGAGATAAATCATAGAAGTGAAAATGAGATCACCATAATCATAACATGAAACTTGAAACTTTGTGGCATGCACACATAATCATGGAAAATCATTTCTTGTTAGTCATGACTCATTGCCAAGACTATCTTAGTGGACAAAGTCCCTTTCTGAATCGAGTAACCCTCGTTTCAGTCCTGTTTCACTGAACCGGTATAACCTACCATTCCAGCCATGTCTATCTCATGAGATATAAAATCTTTACCCAATGCATTGGAGGGAGATATAGGTCCCACCCATCTTATAATGAATCCTTTCTTAGGTGTGCCACATAATCAAAAATCATACACCATCGCATAACCCATGTAATAAAAATGGGATTCTTAAACAACATGACATCATAAAACGATTCATATAAGATAAAGGAATTCATAAAAATGTTTCCATCAAAACATAATCAAATCCATGTAATAATAGGGATAAAAACAGAACCCTTTTATTATCTTAGATGGAAAATAATTTTGATAAAATACTTGAAATCCATTCTTGAGGAAAATATCCTTTCTTCTTCAAAAAACATTTTTCCTTTCATAACATGTCATACAACTTTAAAATAAAAGAAGTTGATTAAAAATAAACTTCAAAACTTGTAAAGGAAGCTTCTTGGAAATAATGATTTAAAAATCCATTCATGCCGTATAAGTTAAAAAAAACATTCTTCCTACTTTTGTCGGAAAAGTCAAAAAGCACCTCGTATGAAAAACGTCAAAAGATTCCTTTCATAATTTTTACTAAAAACTCACAGAAGGGTAAAAATGGATTTAAACAATTGTAGGTGGATGGAAATAATATTACATATTGATGAAACATGGATGTGGATGATAAAATACACCCCAGTAAATACTTATGAATAAACAATCTCGGATAAAAATGAGATTGTGATATTTCCCTTACCTTAGGTCCGACTTGCTTTGTAAGTGTCCGAACCTCCTGTATAATGATTTAAATCATGTTATTGACTTATTACAGAATCATATTAATTGTTATGATATCATATATGGTTCACTTATGACATTATATTACCCGTTCTTTTGTAAATTCCATGTTAAAGAAGCGTTTTGGGTAAAATCGTTTCATTTATCGTAGGTGTTTTGACTTGACATCATTATTACTTATATCATGATTTACTTACTTCCAGAATATAAAATATGATTTATATATCATATATATTCAGTATATATATATATATAATAGGTAGATAAATAAAATGAAAAACACCGTTCATGGAGACGGTAGTCCGTACGTACGCATGAACGCTGTTTTCCTTTCCTTATTGTCTTGAAATGGAAGTAAGTAGATGACATAAATTTGTATATATATATATAAATGCAGTAGCTTTATAATGTCATATATTTCATTATTATTTCTTATATATACTTTATAATCATTCTTAAATGGTTAACATGGAGAATGAATCTCATCGCGTCGTGGAGACGGTAGTCCGTACGTACGCACGAGCGATGATATCATTTCTATAAATATTGAATTGAATTGGAGTGGATTATACAATATATAAGAATCAATATGATGTTGTAATAACTATGTATAGTTATTATTTACACCATTATACCCATCCATGTAAGGTGGTGGTGGAAAATAGATTACACCACGGCGTGGAGACGGTATTCCGTACGTACGCACGCGCGGTGATTTCTTTTTCCGTAGGATGGATAGATGGTGAAATAGGGTTGTTTCATACTTATAAAAACATATCAGTATATGAGTGATACTGATGTTATTAATTCATAATGAAACAACCTAAGAAGAAGAAGTGGAAGAAGAAATAAAGATGAAAGAATTGGTAACGGTAATTACCTCTTCTTTGAAGTGCCTCTTTGAGACCTCCTCTTAGGGCACTAAAATTGGTCTTTGAGGAATACCAGAACCTCTAGGATGTTTCTAGGGAAGTGGAGAAGAGATTTTTTCAGGGGTTGGCCGAGCTTGAGTGCTCAAATTGGTGCGAGGAGGAGGGGGAGGAGGTGTCCTTTTATAAGGGAGGAGAGGGGCACCTTAGGAATATCTCAAAATATTATTTTATATTAAAGTCAAAATCGGTTTATAATGGTTCCAAAGGGTCTTATTTCGAATCTAAGGTGGGGATGGGTCTAAATCCTATCAACCAATAGAATTTAGACAAGTTTAGGATATTATTTTAACCTTATCAATTAGATTTAACTCCAAGTTAAATAATTTAACTTTTACCGTGTCTTTTTGTTTTCTTGAACTATATGGTTAATACACTTACTATAACATGCCAAACGAACCCCAAATTGTTTATTATTAATATATATATCCTTATATAAGTCATTTGGCCGAACCTTAGATTTTTAGGAATAAAATAACAATTAATAATATAATATTTTATTTAAAAACTATTTTGTGTCAATTTTGACACTATTTGATATATGATTTTTGTGAAAGTCATAACAGAATTAAATGTTCGAACCAAGTTGATTAAATCAACATTAATATATAATAGTGACCTATAAAATTAGTGTAATTCATAAAAAGACTCAAATTACATTTATTTTGGTGTTTATAACATCAATTATGTCAATATTTCATTAATAAGATAATTACTGCCTCATCATTGTGTCATAAATAAATTAAATTATTTAACGTCTAAAAATTACAAATAAAATACCATTATGTAGGAAATCTTTTTATCTTTCTAATGAATATTTATAATCTAAAATCCAAAATATATAACCCTATGTAACAATTGTTTTTCTAAAAGATATATGCTTGTGTCAATTTTGTATTCATTTTAACTTAATTAAAATAAAGTGTCATTATCACTTACAAGTGGATCAATGGGGTCCCCAAATCGACCCAAAGATGCCCATGGTCGACCATGTATCAACCAATGGGGTTAAGACACGTTTTATAGTAATTTAATATTATTATAATATTATTTTTTAACCCTTATTTACCGGATTTACCCTTAACCATGGTAAATAAAATATTTACCGCAGTAATTATTCAAAATGTCTAAATATAAAAGTTACCTATTTACACAATTTGAACATCATGATTCCAAATATGGAATCCATTTTTCTAAATTCAAAACACAGAAGTGGCAGAAATTAATTTAAAATTAATTCCCGCTGTCAAAACAAAAAGCGTGTTTTTAAGAGATAATAACTATCAAAAGATTGACACTTGTTTATGTTCAGTTTAATTGTAAAATTGTGTCCAATGACCAACATTATATTAAGTGGTAAAAATATATTCTAAATATAATTTAAAACCATTCAATATTATAATTTAACCACATAAGATATTACGATGAAAAAGTTGTTTTTAATTAAAATATAGCGTGTTTTTACTATTTATTAAAATGTGAAAGTTACCAGAATAATATGAAAAATTTATCCAAAGTAAATTTTTATTTCTTGATTCCAAAGAAGAATTTTATTTTGTCAAATTGAACTTATAAACATGTCAAAAACTAGATTTAAAGTGGGTGCGCCATCAAAAGGCGGCAAAACTGCATTTTTTGAAAAATACTTATTTTACCCGAAAAATTTATTTTGTTCTTATACCATGTTCTAGAAATGTGTAAGATGAATAATAATGTTATAAAATTCAAAATTTAGTTAATACTATTCATAACGGCTAGTTCATGACAATATTATAATAATATAACATTTTTTATTAAAACCCGGTATTGCGTACAACACACGCTATCGAGGAAGGTCGCGATTGCGTGTAATGCAAGCCAAGTCAGGGTTGCGTGTTGTGAAAGAATCCTTCATTGTTTCGTATAAAAGAATCCAACCATATTTCATTTATAAATTTAATATATATATATATATATACTCAATGTTGCGTAGAATAACTATTATCAAAATTGTGTGTAACACCGTCCAAGAATAGTGTTGCGTATACTGCAAGCTAATACGGTGTTGCGTATAGCGCAAGGTAATCTTGGTGTAGAATACAAAACAAGACATTAATGAAATTAAAAGAATATTTTTCATAAAATCTCGGGGTGTTACATGCTCTGATGGATTCGTCATATTTTTGATTTGGGGGAAGGAAGTACCTTTCCATCTGAAGTCAGAGGGTGCGAGGAAAATATTTGCCGATTTTTTTTCTGAAAATCCTTCCATTCCAAAGCCTCTATCTCCTCCTTAGGCTTCATATTTTTGATCAATGTCCACCATTTATCGGATTCACCATACATATGATAAGCAGCTAGAAGAACCTTATCTTTTTTAGAATAATGAAGGATGGAGAAGATCTTTTCAATGGAGTTGATCCATTGGTCAGTAATTGAGAGATCAGAAGGTCCATTAAAAGTAGGATGCATTTGTCTCATAAATATCTCGATTGTGACTTGTTATTTATTAGGGGGGTTTGAACATTCCTCTTGAACCATGTTTCTATTCAAATATTGAGTTAACTGAGAATGTATCATGACAAAGTTCAAGATTCCCGCTCCCATTGGATTGTGAATCTCATTAGAACAGTCATCACATTGATCTTCACATCATTTGTTAGGCCGAGTCCTCATATTACCGGCTCTTGGATGGAATAAAAGGAAAGTTAGGGGTAAATCATACAGTTTAATCCAATGGAAAAAATTTATGACTTATAAATAACTTTTATTTCCTTATCTTATGAACCTATAGGCTTCAAACTATGTTATCCATGGTCTACTTCCCAACATTTATTCTTAGGGGCATTTTTTTATTCCCTTAATAATGGTTTGTACTAAACTTATGAATTTACCAAAGCATATCCCCTAGGAGTTTCTTAACTAAGTAAGCCTGAAACTACTTTTTAGAGTTTCCACTCCTAGGTACATCTGTGCTAGAGCCACCTCAACCTGCTCATATCTAGACAGGGATGTATTTTCTTGATAAACCACTTTCTCAATACTCACCAAAATTTAGGGATTTTTTTATTATACTTATTATTATCTCTAAGGCTTCACTAGGGCTTTCTAATCCTAATCCCAAAATAACTAAACCTTCCCTCTTATACCAACTATAACAACACTGCTTTTTATTACACACTTAAACATGACCTTTTACATAAAATATTCACTTGATACAACATAGAAGATCGAGAGGTATAGTGTCTTTGGGGCTTAGGAACATTACATAATGACTTAAAACATGAAACCCAACATCTTTATTGAAAACTTCCTTTACATGACCACTACATTCCCTCATACTTAGCATTTCATGGGATAACCTGAGGACATGCATAAGAAAATGGTGAGATATAAAGCCCAGTAAGGGAGTAAATAAGGAAAACCTGAAGAATAAAATACATGTTAGGCAATAGGAATATCAATGTTGCATAAAATAAACATGAACATAAAGGCATGATATAGCATGATTATCATAACATGGAAATGTGGAAATAATGATAAACATGGTATTTGTATGATCCAAGGCTCATTTCACCTGGAGCATGAGTAAACCCTCATTTCACATGACATATCATGATACTAATCTTTACCCAATTCATTAGAACGCTATCAAGGTACACTCTTCTTAAACATTTCATTTCATGCATAAGTGTGCCACATAGATCATACAACATGGATTGATTAAACATCATCATTTATTCTGCGGTAAAGGAATATGAAATTCATACATGAAACTATATAATCAATAATTAAATGTTAATAAAGGTGAATACCATTGATAGATAAATGGGAATGGTATTTACTACACAATGACTTTGGCTAGAGAAAAATCGCAATGCAATTTCACCAGCATAACGGCCTGACATAAGAATTCATAAAAATGGTTGATGAGATAGAAATGGGTGTCTCGTCATATGTAAATTAAATGGAAATTAAAGGGGTCATATATATACATGTCCCAAAAAATTTAATGGAATTTATATTCATAATACAAAACAATTTCTTGAATGTGAATGAGAAGAGAGAAATTCCTTACGAAATTTCAGCATGGTAACAGGTGTACATAGGAGCAATTAATGAGAGAGAAAGAGGCCTCTCATCATTTCAAATATAGGTAGGGGAATATAAGGGAGGTGCTAAATCATACCCCATTATTTTTAATTGAAAGTAAAAGGGTATTACAACATAAAGAAACTTGGATAAAAATAAGAAATGAAGGTATCCCTTACTTAGAAGTGTTATCCCAAAGGCTTTAGAGGGGCTTGAGAGAGGATTATTGGGAGCTTGGGGTGCCTTGGGAGGATTATAGAGATAGGAGGGTAGGGTTTGATTGAGCTCCAAAGTCTTTTAGTGAAGAAGAAGTGGGAGCTTGGGTGGGTTATATAGTAAAGGAGAGGGAATTCTTTATTATTTAGGTTTTGGACACCACACATTAAACTAATCAAAACCATAAACCATCTCATGGTTTTTGCCCATGGTTTTTTTCAAAGGGGAGTGGAAAACATTATTTTATAATAATAATGTCCGAACTTCTTAAAATATTAGTCTTGCTTATGTGGAGGTGAGTCACACTCTCAAGGAAATCATTTTAAAAAGTTAAAATGTTTTATAAGTCTTTGAGGGTCAACTAAAGCTTTGTAAAATAAATAAAACAAACCTAAAATCACATTATTTTAATGGTAAAAAATATATTATCCGAAAATAATTTTTTATAGTATTTTATTACATCACTATTGGGTCATTATGATGTCATAAAACATATTATATATTTAAATGATATTTAATTTTTAACCAAAAATTAGTCCGTCTCAGAAAATTATGAAAAAGTAATCGTTAGATAATTTCGACATCCTGATTCCAAAAATAATATTCATTTTATCTAAATAATTTTCTAAATATTTTAATTTTTACTTTTAAAATAAAATCCTATATTTATCGAAAATTTATGGGTTTTGATAAAAATAACTTTCAAACCTTAATAAAAATTTTTATTGTATTCATAAAAATCATACGATCATTTATATTTAATAAAAATTAATTTGGTAATAGTATTTCATTAAAACATTATTTAATTAAAAAATCTATTAATTCATCAAAATATATTTCTTAATTGAATATTAACTAAAGAACTATTTCTTCTTGAAAAACTATTCACAAAGTAACACTAATAAAATGAATGTATATTATCTATACCAAAATAATGTACATAATCTAAGTGTTATGGTCTTGTTACATAAACCTTTATAACACCTGCATAAGACCAAATGGTAAGGTGTGCGATGGTGACAGACTCTTGGGGTGGCTAGGATAATATCACTCAGGAGGTAATCTCTATAAACTTCTACTTCTCCCATAGGCGATTATGCTCGATTTTTTCATGTTGAATCTCAGCTTGGGCTTGGTCAAGAGCGAAACCCAGTGATGCTACCTCCTTTCTGAGCTCTAAAAAATGGGCTTCTAATGGAGAAATTTTACTATATTAGGCCACCGCTTCCTTTTTCTGAGTAAATTGGATTTGTTAAAGCCCTATATTTATACAAATAATGTGATCAGTATTTAACAACTATATTAGAAATGATCACAATTCTTAATGGTATTTTAAATTCCAAAAATATAAACCCAAGGAAGTGTATATATTATATAACCATATTAAATAATAAGACATTTAATTAGATCAATAGGAATTTTCATTAATGAAATTTTCGGTCGTTACAAAAGTAATGCATAATTTTAAGTATGGTCATTTAATTTATATTTTAAAGCACAAAAAATGTGTTTGACAAAAAATACAGGGAGTTTTAACATAAATAATTTAATGTTAAACTCCATATTATCATGAATATTATGTCCTATTCTCCTCCACTATTTGGGGTTTCCTTATTCCATCATGAACCTAGAAAATAAAATTAATCAATTAAACTCAAGGATCATGTCATTAATGTTAAAAATGATAGAGGGGGTGTGGATGCATGCTGAACTAATTATAAGAATGAAATTGAAATCTAAATTCCATGAATGAAAATAAAAGGATAGGTCTTGGTTTGGTCCCCAAAGTAAGACCTGCTTTTTTAATAGCTCTAGAGGGTAGTACCAACTGTTATTCATAATTTTATGGTTAGTGGATCTTCTTGGAGTTGAACCACCACATGTCTCTTTTCCTAGATTTTACCTCTTTTGTATTGGTGAGGAATTATTCATGGATATATTATACCAGATCTATCCCCTTCACAATTAAGTATAAATTTCATGTATGGGGTAGGATTAAGTATCAATCATCCTCTTTCTTGGTTGCTACTTGTGAAAACCCCTTCTTCTTTTCCAGTTCTGTCTCAACACAGACTACATGAATTGAATTATCAAAGGGAAATTAAGGAGGTACTTTTACTTGAATAAAATTTAAATTTAAATTATTAATAAGAAACATATACCTTTCAATATGATCAACCACTATCTTGATTTCCTTTTTATAAATTACTTTTATTTTTTCATAGGCTTCCTAAAATACATTTTCATCAAAATCAAGGAGCTCCATGTGTTCCATAGCAAGTGAATGTATAATTTGTTCATCTTCTTCTAAGATCGAAAAAATATTGTCCAAATTTGGAAATTCAAAGAAGTGGGAATTAATAATCTATTCATATTGAATAAAATAAAATTAAATAAATTTTGAGATAAGATCAAATCCTTAAATTGGTTTAGCTTTAATCTCTTATTTAGTGGTGAGTGCCTCTTTGAGTTGGATGGTGTCAAATGGAGGTAAGTCGTCAGAATCCTCCATCTTTTCTTAAAATTCAATAACTTTGGTGGTGTCTTATTCCATGTCTATAAATATATGTAATGGTTCTAGCTAATCAACTTTGTGGGGACTAATGAGATCACATTGTACCTCATATTCATTCTAGAAGTCATCTAGATCTTGTTGATCTCCTATATTTAGCTCAATAGGAAAGTATTCCTCATTTTGAATCCACTCTAGATCATCATAGTCATTATAAATCTAGTTCTTTAGATGGTTGGGATATTGATAAAACAAAAACTTGGCCTCAAATTATTGGATGTCCTCATAAAAATTATGAAATACTAGTTTCTCATATTATGGTTCAAGTTCAGGTTTCTTAAGGGATACATTAAAGTCCTCAGTTATCCAATCCATTTTCCCTTAAAGATCTTGTACCATCTCTTCAAGTAGTTGAGTATCATATTTGAGTTTGTGTTTAGCCACCTGCTCATGAAATTAAACCTAGGGAACTTCTTTAAAAGTTTTGGGAGAAAAAAAAAGACAACTCTACTTGTGTCACATACATTTATGGATAAAACATCGGGAAGTACTCCCAGAATTTAGTTAGCTATCTAGATAATACTTCAAATAATGGTTGTTTGGGTGTCTCTTTAAGATACTGGATAAGGTCCTTGAATTCATCCTCATTGTTAATTTGGTTATGTGATTCCTTGGTCTATCTATAAAATAAGGAAACATTATCTTCTATATACTAGGGTGAGTTAATTTTTTTTTGAATTTAAAGAAAACAATGAAAAAAATTCTACAACGTGAAAATAGAAAAATATAAGTAAAATACTGATTGGGTCCCTAGGAATGATTCCAGTTTTTATGCACACCTATCACAGGGTGTGGTAAAAGAATGTTTCTAAATTTTTTACTAGTGCAGAATAGTTTCTGATGAGGGTATTCTCACTTATGGAGCTTCTTAGTTCATTCACTCAATCTAATTCACTTAAACTGGTTATTTTTGTTATTTATTATTTTATGAAAACAATGATAATTTTATTTTTGATTAATTTCTAAAAGAATTCAATGACATGAGATATGAAAATTTAAACTTAAAATAACATGAAATGCTAATTAGAAAGTGATTCAAAAGAAACCACTTGATCCGGAGTTTGGTTTTGGGATATATCATTATTATACTTTGTTTGTTAAAATTTATTTTGATAATACATCTATGAAATCTCATGCATGAATCAATACCCTTTTATTTAGAAGTTATGAAATATAATGAATCACTACCCATTTACTTTCATGTCAATCCTAATTCACATTTTTTAAGTTGTTACCCCTAGGTACATCTGTGCCACAACCATGCCCACTTGTAATATCTAGATAGGGATGCATTTCTATGATTGACCCACATAATCTCTACCTTACCAAAATTATATGATGTTCTTTTATACTTATCCTTAAATGACATATTAGGTTTATGTTCCCTAATTAATATTTTATAAATCTATTTTACAAGTTTTCCATTAAACTTATTTTGATACCACTATAACACCCTAACCCCATAAGCCTAGATTTTGTGATTTACTTTATTATATTGGCATGATTACAAGGAATCAAATCCATAAGGACCAACCAGTTTAGAAGTTTTTGAAAACCATATTACATACATGACACCAATATTATATTGGGAAATAGAAAATAAATCACAATACATAATAAATACAAATAAAATAAATCCCTAAAACTCATTCCAATAATTCATCTTCATATCCTAGGGAAAAGAAAAAAAATAAGGGTGACCTCAAATGACTAGTAAGGGTAAGGATACAATGGAATTAATAATTAATAAATAAGAATAAACATTATGTAAAGGTAAATATCTGAACACACTTTCTATTTTAACAACTGGATAAGTCATAATCAATATGGCAAGGTATGGAGTTTAAACACATGCCATTTAATCAATAAACTGAGAATAAACTATATCCATAGATAATCCTTTAGGAAAATCACACATGACACCAAGTTTATTGTGAGTAGGGACTCAAAACATAACTGTTGGACTACCGTATGGCTGGATACATCATTGCAGGATGTCATTGATGTTCCTATAGAAGACACTCACATGTCAATTGCAAGCCTGCTATCACATATTTCCAGGTTTGACAGTATTCCTCCTCATATCAGTCTGGACATTCAGAATTATAACTTTATGGACTATGATACTATCATATAGAAGCATAATCAGAAGGGGAATTTTAATGTAAAAGAGTTTTACAAGATTGAATGTTGTGATTCTACTCAAACACCAGTGTGGATAATGCGGTTTAATAACTCTTCCATTCAGCCCTCAAGGTGTGTGTTGCTTTGAAAAATCTGGAAAGGAAGGATACCCACTTAGGATCAAATTAAGAAGGATGGATTTAATATGGCCTCCATTTCCAGTCTCTTCCAGCATGCTGAATAGGGAAAAAATCATTTGTTCATTGCATGTGACTTTGATCATACACTTTGGAAATATATTGGAATGCTGTTTGATATGGAATTTGATAGGAACATCTAGTTTGAAGAGTGCATAAAGGCACTTTGTATGGCCAATTATAGTGAGAAGGTTTTCCACCTGCTACTTACAGTAGCTATGGAGGTGGTATTTCACATATGGAATGCCCACAATCAGCTATTGTTTAATGAAATGAAGCCTTCTATTCATGCAGGGATGATGGTGCTACACAAGGAGGTCTATGCCGCATCAGTTGTGAAACCTGGAGGTATGTTTAACACGATCTGAGAGTTGAACATTCTTATACTTTTGGGTGTTCCAAGTCGACCAGGAAAACCCAGAATGGTTAAATACATTCGGTGGATTCCTCCAATTGTACTATGGTTAAAAGTTAATGTTGACGAGGCTGCGATAGGAATTCTCAGCCCCTCAGGATGCGGAGGTATCTTTCGTACTCATTGTGGATTCGTCAAAGGGTGTTTTTTATCACTCCATTAGAATTAAAATGGCGTATGAGGCCGAGTTATTGGCCATGATATATGCAATTGATTATGCTACTCGATACAACTGGACACCATTGTGGCTTGAATCTGACTCGGAGGTTGCTGTGAAAGTGTTGAAGGCAAGGAAATGGGATGTATCAGGGAAAATTATACCTCTTTGGGTTGAGTGTCTCAACAAGAGCGCTCATCTCAATTTGGAAGTCACCCACACATATCGAGAAGCAAATCAAGTTGCGGATGTGCTGTCCAAGAAGGATTTCAGTGAGACGGGTTTGTTTTGGTCTTTTAAAATTCCTAATTGCTGTGAAGCAATGGTGAATGCTGATATGTGTGGAGTGATTCACTCTCAGATATTTAATAACCCCATGTAACTCTGACTCTGCTTTTCTATTTTTTCTTTCTTATATATTTTTATGGGTCCGGCTTTCGCTGAATCTCAAACTTTCTTAGTATATCCATAGATAATTTCAAAGAGAAAATATCATGGATAATAATAATAATAATTGAATTCTAAATAAATTAAATTATTAATTATTGGATTAAATTTTTCTTAGGTACATGGTATCTTTACCATGAATACCTTTCAAAAGATGGTTTAACATATCGGGTAGAAACCCATCTAATTTGGCCAACTGATTGTCTCATGATACTATAGATGAATCAAGAGGATATATATAACTAGGTCCCACCTATTTTGTACCTATCCAAATAATTCCTCATATATATAATAATAAATTTAATTCATGAATAATGTTCCTTATCAAATATCTGTATTGATTAAAAGATACAAATTTACCAATAATTCCCTAGTTAATCAAATAAATGTCAAGTATACACCATATGTAAAAATGGTATATGTTTTGGGAAATAATTATACCCATAACATGATAGTATTAATATCTAATTTTTTTTTATTTCCATTGGAAAATGATCTCAAGGAAGTGATTGTTTCAAGATAAAGTTAATAATCACAAAAGAAAGTGAGATTGTAAAGATAACTTTTCCCATTTGGTAATTTTCAAGTAAAAACTATTTAGATGAGATAATTTAAAGAAAAAATTTACATAAAATTAATATAAAAGGATTCGAGATATTTTATATAAAATGGTAATTAGATACACCACACAAAATAATTATGTGGTGTATATGACATTTATCTCACAAATATAAAAAACTGAGATGAAAACCCCTTACCTTGAATTTAATTTTGGGAGAACTTCCTTTAAACTCATGATTAATAGTTTTAACAATGTTATTTACCTATAAAATAAAAATAATCATATTTATAATATAATACATTAACTTCTTATAATATCTCATTACATGTTTTTTAATAATATTCCATTATTTTCACAATTTCGGGTGTTAATTGCCTAGTTTTTTAGTATGTTTTGACTTGTTACTTGTCGTTCCTATTAATTAGATCATAATTTCATCATATCAAGAATGTAAAACATTATTTAAAAATAATATAAATTCATTATATATTTATTTATAATAATCCATTAAATTTGGATATAGGAAGTGAAATGCACCATTTATGGAGATGGTAGGTCGTATGTACGCGTGAAATCTACTTTCATTTATTTTTTTGTATTAAAAGAATGAAAATTAAATGATATATATTTATATTATAATTAAATTATCATATATATTTCATATATTTCACATATTTTAATTAAAATCATCCTTAATACTTTTCATGTATAGTGTGAATGAATCACATCGCTTTGAGGAGGTGATAGTCCGCACGTTCACAAACGAAGTTATAATATTCCCACAAAATGGAAAGCATGAAGGTATGAGTTATATAATAATTAAAGAAGTTTAAATAAATTATAAATATTATATATATCATATATAAACCACAAATCCATCACTATTTTCAACTTTTAAAGGTGGTTAATGGAAAAACAAACGATATCGGTTTATGAGTCCATAGTCCATCGTATACTTGAATGATGATTGTGTATCTCATTTGATGGATGTGTGTGAAAGTGTTGGTAAAAATCATACCATACAAAATAAAAATAAATTTAATATACATATTTTTTTATATATTCATGATATAAAAACAATTAAATGGGTTGAGAAGTAAATGAAACAAAAGTGATCAGGGAAGAGAGTTACCTCTTATTCAGGTAACTCTTTTTGGTTTATACCAAATGGCATTATTGGTTTGATTTCTGAACAAAGTGAGGATTTTGGGAGGAGGGGAGGGACTTTGGGGGATTATTTGGGTAGGTTTTGGATGATACAGATGTATTTAGATGTGTGAATAAACTGAAGGGGTGAGTGCCTATTTGTAGTGGAGGAGTGACATTTTTATAACTTTTTGAAAATAAAATTTCACCCACTTTTTTTCCATGTAAATTAGCTCCAAAAGTGGTAAAATAAATTAAAATTATGTATAGGGTCGAAATATGGCCATAAAATGGATTTTGGATAGGTTTATAGGTCATTTTGTCCCTTAAGTTTAAGGTTTAGTCCCTTATCAAGCAAATTTTTCTATAAATTGTTCAAATTAATTTTAATCAGTTTCACTATTTTTTTTATTAAAAAACCAAGTTGAAATTTTTATAAATTAGAAATTATTCTGCTTCTAAATATTGAATCAATTTTTCCAAATTCCAATCACAGAAGTGGCATAAATTAAATTAAATTTTATCCCTCATATAGGATGACAATGTAGGTTTTAAAAATAAAAATGTTCAGAAGTTTGCTAAGTTTTTATATCCAACTTCAAAGTGAAATTGATTCCAAAGATCAAAATTGGATTAATATATATAAAATTGATATAATTTTACTTTAAAATAATTTAAAATATAATTTATCCATATAAATAAATTAGAAAAAAGAAGTTTTTAATTAAAATTCACAATTTTCAATATTCCTCAAAAATTAAAACATCTTAGAAAAATACCTAAAATTCACCCTAACCTAATTTTATTGTTTCAATTTCAAAAATTAATTTTATTTTGTCATGTTAAATTTATAAAAGTTTCAAAATTCATATTTAAAATAGGTGTGCCATTTTATGTGTAATATTGTGTTTTCTATTTTATTATGCCTATAAAATATATCGAATGAACATAAAAATATATTATTTTGATATAGAACATATAATTTTACTATTAAAATTATCTAAAAGTATTATAATTTAATTGACTATGTAAAATGGGACTAAATAGTGTTTTTTTAAAACATGTGTTGCGTGTATTGAAAACTAACTCGGTATTGCATGTTTTGAAAGCTATAAAAAATTAGATTTATTATAAAAGGAAAATATGGTAAAGTCTTGGGTTGATACACATTTATAGATATAAACCTTGATAAATTCTAGGTAAGAGTTTGATTATGGTTTTGGTGGAATCCAGATGTGGGAATCATTCCTCGAGTACCTTATGATAATCCATAGATGCTAGATCGAGAGATGTCACAAGAATTTAGGTATGGGATTTGGTAAGTATGCTAAAAATTATATCATTTTACATTGGGTTAAGGATTCAAGATCCTATTTTGGTGACATGTCCATTTCAGGAGATGATCACTTTTTAAAATAGTTATATAGAGGTGGTTCATCTTGAGTTCCTCTAGATTTCATGTGTGATCGGCAGGGAACCATGTTTAATATACCGATGGAATATGATGAATTTATTCTAATGGTCTGCTGAGGATTTTAAAGGGAGATCTGACATGACTAGTATGAGTTTGGTCGATAGGAGTTTGACTATTATAATCATACTGAGTACTATGGGTAGTGTCCTCATGTGTAATATGATAAAAATTCTAGGAGTGTTGTTAGGATACTCTAGATTTGTTTCTACATGAAATTTTGATGGTGGAAGCACCATGGATTGAAATTAGATGTTTCAGACTAGAACTTATGGTTGGAAGTTCCATAAGCTTAATGGTGGAAGTGATAATGATGTAATTTAATCTTAGGTTACATGGTATTAGGTAATAGTCATCACGATTTTTCTATTTTTAATATGAGCATTGGTTTATATTTTAACAGCTTATGTACCATACAATTTAAGTGATTCTTAGAGGTGCGTTGGGTGTTTAGAAATCCAAGGAGACTATTTGAATGAAACTTCATAACCCAACTACATCAAGTGATTTTTTTTTGTTTCCCAAGACTTCTTGGGAATGAGAAGTTATAAGGTGGGGTATTGTAATGTCCTGGATTTTGAATGAGAAGAAAATTACAAGGTAATTTGAGTTTTTCATTTAGTGGATGGGATTAATTTTATACCATGATTTAGAATGTAAATATGAGCATTGGAACAATTATAATTGTTTTTTTTATATGAGGTTTAAGGCCCAAGTGGTTTCCTAAAAGTTTGAATGGTTTTTGGGAGTTTTGGGATCCAAAAAACTCACTTTTTGAGAGAAAAAAGTAGGGTGAATGGTTTGTTTAAACTGTGAAGCCACTTAGGAGAAACTGTGAAGTCATGTAAGGGGTATCACATAGTTTTCTAAACCATTAAAGGCGTGGTTCATGACTGTTCATAATGTGTGCAGTTAATTTTAGAGGTGGGAAGACAGGCTACACACTATTTTACAAATCGTGCGTCCATCAACATGGTTAGTCCCACTTAACTAGTAGTAACATATGGTTGGTTCATAATTATCCCAAACTATGTGTGAAAACTATACAGGGTATGGAAATTGTATATTATGTGTTACACAATTGGAGAATGGTTAGACAAACCATACACCTCATTAAAGAAGAGTGAAATGAACATGTATCCCCTAAAACATTATTTCTTTTCTTCCTCCTCTTACTCCCTCTTTTATCCCCACCCAGGATACTCAATATCCCCCCTTTGGACTCCTCTAGGATTCCATGGATCTCCCTTATAGAGGTCCAATTCAAGTTCCATCGGGTGAGTTGGAACTGTATTAGTAATCTCTCAACTCCTCTTTCTTCCCTTTTCATTTTCCCTCACCGTATGGAATGAAAAATTCATGCATGCCCTTTTTCCCTATTTATAAGGAGTTTGTCTAATCTTATGATTTTTCTCATTATAAATTGATTTGTGTCCTGGTATTGGATGAATGGACTATCCTAAGCATGAGGTAGGTGTTCTATTATCTTTTAACCAAAGTCTTTCGTATTTATATGATATTTCTATTACGCCACACATTGAACTTTCTGTGCATTTCTCCGAAATAGTGAAATACCAAAAATTAAATGCTTAGGAAACTCCATTGATGTTCCTTGGACCCCTTGACATGGTTGTAGGTCGATGACCTCAACTCAAGCCACCACAATGTGGTGAGTTTTATTATAGGATATTAAAATTTGTTATTATCTTATGATTAAAATGCCCTGATTTCACTTTAAATCACATTTTTATGTGATTTTAATTATCCCACATGGAAGATATGTTTAAACTAAAATGAATGAAGTGGTAATTCAATAATTATTTTTATTATTATAAAACCACCTTTTAGGTTTTTTGTCTTAAAATGAAATGGAATTATTAAATTAGTGATAATTTTTTACTATGGCATGGGTGTTTCTATTTATCCTATTTATTATTATGGAATGATCATGTACATGGACCTATTTACTAGGTATGATTAAACATGAATTGTAAGATCTTGATAACTTACATTATGGGATGGATGAACACATGGAATATAATTAAACATTAAAAGAATTATGATAATATAGGTGCACTGCACCTTTAATAATGTTAGGTTCCTTTTTACGGAACACCTTGGATAAGGGATTATATGGAATGTGAGACTAGGTTATATTGGATTACTATAGAGGGACCTTGGTTAGGGTTATAGACATGGACTTTAAAACACCCTTGGATAAGGACTTTGTACATGGTTATTCACGTCACTTGGGTTACTAGACATGATGTTCTACACCAAATTGAGTTGGATGTTAGGAATGAACCTTATCCTAATTATACATGATAGTCGAGCATGGCGTCACATATGACATGTGATACATGTGATTGGAATCCATTTTGATTAATATACTTTATCATGGAATCCATCATACGATCATGATACTCAATAATGGAGTCCCGTACTACCATATGACACTCTTGTGACTCTGAATGGATGCCTAAGTTATGGCTCAGGTCCTGGCTAACACTATGTATCTATATATATGGTTGTATACATTCCTATGTTAATGCGCGAATATATATATATATACATGTATATATGTATATATACATTCATATTTATAATGTGTGTGTATATATATGCACATGCTAACTTTGTTTCAAAGACATTCCACCTTAGGCTGAAGCAGGTATAGTCGGCCAGGTTTCCTTGAGGAAATTGAGTTGACTTTGTTATATTTATATTATTTTCTACACTACCTTACTTTTGATGCACCTAAAAACTAATTTATTTTATTTTCATGGACTGGATTTCTTTAGACACAATTGGTGGTGTCCTACTTAGTATATCTCACACCCTTTTTAGTCCACCATTTAATACTCGAACAAACCTCATGGTTGTAGGTTCAGGATTTTGGGCTATGATTTTTGTTGTTTCCTTATAGACTATGACTGGGTATGGGAGCTTTGGATTAGTATCTAATCATGTACTAGGGCTACCTTTAGGAGTTTGAGCCTTTTCCTTATTTATACTTTATCACTCTAGTCCTATTTTGTTATTTCATATTGTATGATTTTATTCCTGTATTCATTACTCAATAGGTTTATGTATGGTTATACCTTCATTTATTATGGTTTTTTAGCTGCTATTGTCTTTCACTACTAATTTATATATATTTTTTTGATGATTTTATATTTTATACCAACATTCCATTCTGATCAATAAGGGTATATTCTCCCCATTATACACCTTTAAACCCTCGTTACTAGTTGGCATCTTCTAGAGTGTAGGGAGGGATGTTTGAGGCCATGTGATCGACCAACACGAGGCACCATTTTAATGGATACTAGGTTAGAATGTTACAAAAACTATAACTCATATTAATGTGGATTCAGTTCCTGTATTTCAAAAATAAATCTAAAATCATTGCCTAAATATTTCACAGCCATCTGGCATTTTTTTCTTGGTTTTGACCTCCCAGAGCGTGTTTTTAAAGACTTTGGTATATTTTAAAACTGTTTATTGAGTCATTTTGAGAAAACCAAACGTCAGATGGATGTTTTTTATTATCTTACACATAAAAATAATTCAATGGTGTTTTTCTTCTGATTTCATGTCAATATGAAGTCATTTTAAGGTTTTGACCATTACACGTGTGTTTTAGTGTTTTGGAATAATAAAAATGTGTTTATAGGAATCTTGGTAAAACTGTAACTTATATTGACATGGAATCACTTATTAAATTTTAAAAATTAATTGAATTTCATTATCCTTTGATTTTATATCCACCCAATGTTGTTTACTTGGTTTTTACCCTCTATCTCATGTTTTTAAAGACTTTGATATCTTTTAAAACTGCTTATTGAGTCATTCAGAGTAGACTACACGTCAAAAGAATGTTTTTTTAACTCCTACACATTAAAAATAATTAAAATGTAGTTTTAAAATGATTCCATTTCAATATGAGGTTGTTTATTATTGTTTTTACTATTAGATGCATGATTTAGTGTTTAAAAAAATAAAAACATGTTTACGGGCATACCAGGAAAACCGTAACTCAGATTGAGATTGCATTGGTTCATACATTTCAAAAATCAATCTATGAACATTATTTTACGATATAACATCTATCTAATTTCATTTTTTTGGTTTTGACCCCATAATGTATATTTTAAAAAACTTTGATATATTTTAAAACTGTTTTTTGATTCATGGATTGATTTTAGAATTTACCTCAGTTGGATGAGCAACAGGACTGATAATTTCTCCATGGATCATGATTTTTATCCTTTGAGATATAGAAACTAAATAATTTTCCATTACCAACCACCACTTCTCAAGTTTTTTCCTATAGGATTCATATAATTTTACGTTTTCATTCAATATTTAAATTTCTCTTTATGCTTCCCGAGCAATGATACTTATCAAACCCCCAATAAGTAAAGTAGTAAATGATAATGACACCCTACCAAAGACAACTAACACTATGAGATCATAACTAATACCTTATACATGACCAAGATTCCCCTTTCCTAAAAAAATAAAACTGGATCATTCTGAGAAATAGATGATTATTTATAAGGGTTCGCATCCCACTATTCTCGAATTTTAACATGTAAATATATAAATACTAACAATGATTTTTTTAAATTATCTAAAATTAATAATTTTATCTAATTAATAAATTTTTCATTACTATTTAATTTTATTTTATTAATATAAAAATATAATAATTAAAAATAAATTATAATGATAGATAAGTCTTAAAACTAATTAATTGGGGCTGACTACATGGATCAAACAACACCAATAGATCTAATTGGAACCATTTAATCCATGTAACAGAACCCATTTAATTGAGTTTAAAGCCTATTTTTTGTTTTAATTTATTTTTCATTATTATGATTTTTTAGGAATGAAATAACATTAAATAGTAATGAAAATTAGTAACTCCCACATCTATGGTGGGTTCATTTACAATACTGCTGTCAAGTTTCCTATGAACCTTATGCCACATATTTTTCCAACCAACCGAGTGACCTAGTTCATCATCCTTTACAAAAAAATGTATACAAGTTAAAAAATAACCTTTAATTATTATAATATAAGTAATGACTTATTTTTTATGATTCACTATATTTTTTTAGATAATTACTATAAAAATAGAAACATTTATGAAAATTATAATTTTATTGTGTTTATGTTATTATGATGCAATAAAATATACAATTTCCTCATGAGATGAATCTTTGTTAATACCAAAAAACATCTTCAACTGCTCACGATAGATGCTTTAAGGAACTTTATCTTACATTTTTCAACAGATCAAAGACATTTCATTAAACTCATGCCATAATATATAATTAAAGTCCCCCTATTTTGTACTTAAATTTTATAGGGTCCATGGCTGTGAAATGTTGTCAGGGACATAAAAATGAAAAAACATCTAGAAATAAAAAACATAAAACTTTATAAGTATATTAATAATTGTACTCATGTATTTTAAATTATTTATCAATGAATATTAAATTAATATAACCATTAATTGGTTATAAAACACCTAATTTTTCCAAGATGTTGGAATATGCCTCCAATATTTATAATTAATGGGAAAAATCATCATTGTTCAAGCAAGCTACTCAATAATATATCTATAGATTCTGACTGCATCAATTGTAGTCACCCTGAACTCATAAAATGGAATGATAATTTTAAATTATTTCCAGTCCCATACATAGGTTGTGTTCATATTTATATATCTTCTTTTTTATATTTATCTATTTGAAAAATGAATTAAAAAATTAATAAAATATATAGTTTTTTGTACAATGAAATACATACTAGTAATGGTAACTTTACAATATCATATATATGGATAGGGGACCAACTAACCCATCAATAGAGGTGTATCCGATAGTGGGATGCCAACACCATATGGGGAAGATGTTGGATCGCTTGAAGTCTTTAGTACAACAGAATCATTTGGATCCACTGAAGCTGACAGGAGTAGTGGTGTACTATGAGATATTTATTAGCTAGGATCTCAAATTGTTTCTTAACATTTAGGTAATTCAAATGGTTTTAAATATATTAAATGTATAAAAGATTATAATTACTTGATTTTTACAAAAAATTGTAAAAATAGAGAAATGTATATATTTATGAAACACTTATTAATGAGAAATTGTGATATAGTTTCATTACCAATTTCTATATTCAATCATCATCATCTTCATTGTATTTATTATTATCCAAATTCATTTTTACGAGCTCTTCATTTTCAAAATCTATAAAAAGTTATATTGTTTCAATATTTTCTAGAAAAAACTATTGAATGTTTTGTGGTTAAGGAGGTTCCTTGTCACAAAGTACCAATTTTTCTCCATCACCTATATCATACAAGTCTCTATATTTTAAGTGTAAAATAGAACTCGAATATTTATTTATTTTATCTTCCATATAATAAACCAAGTTATCTTATGAATCCATTATAAATGGACCATGTTACGCACATTCATTGATATGGATCAATCAAGAGAAGTCGACAAAAATAAAATGTAACAAATATTTCCTTATACCCCTATAAATGTTGACTCACTTACATTTTTACAATACAACTGAAAATTGACCATGAGAGTTTAATTCAGTCATATAAATATTTTTTTCGTATTATCCCACCTCTTCAAGTGTAAATACAATGCTATTTTGAGTTTTCAATACTTCTTCATGAAAAATTGTATGAAACATGAATCCATGAATATTATAGGAATCAAATCTCTTAGTCTTCCTTAGAGGACCTAAATCCAAAAACGTCAAAACATTTTATATTAATTCCTAATTCTCAATATTAATTATCTTAAAAATAAGATATATTATGTTATTTTATCATAGAAAAAATAACTACACATCAATAATATGAATATGAGTATATACTTACAAGATGGTTAAACCATTCAAAAGACTCCTTATTAAGAACTTTTGTTCATTCCATCTTATTTCTAGATTGACCCCTTAGTCATATATTTGTTTCCAATATCAAGTATACAATACATAGATTTTCAATAAGATCCCTATATGCACTTTTAGAAACTCCAATTAAGTAAATGTAAAAATTTACCCATCTCAAATTGGGTATCCAATAGTTGGAAATACTGATGACCAGTTTTTAGAATGAGAATTAGTGGGGATGTCATCAACATATCCAATATGATTGAATCTAGTCTAAATCCCATCCAAATACCTATATCATAAAGTCAATAAATCTTCATCTATGTAACCTTAATCAATAGATCCTTTTTGTGGATCTTTATCCCTCAAATGTGATTTTAAATGACCTAAATACCTAATGAAAAAAATAAGAAACACATTAAAAAAATTAACACAATTATTTGATAAAATTCAATTCATAAATAAAAATAAAAATAATATTAATGTACCTATCAATTGAATACATCCATCAATAGTATACTGGTCCACCAAGTTTAGCTTCTTCAACCAAATGAATAGTCAAATGAATCATGACTATGAAAAATGAAGGGAGAAATAACATATCCAAATGAAAAGATATCAAAAAAACTATTTCTTAAAGTTTATTAAGATCTATGAAATTAGGATTTTTTTACATATATTCCTTTGAAAAAGGTACACAACTCAACTAGAATTGTACTTACTTTTTCAGTTAATGTATTGCACAATGAAAATGAAAACAACTGCTCCATCAGATTATGTGAGTCATGAATTTTGAATACATGTAACTTTTAATGTTTCAAGTAAACTCACTATGAAATGTTACTTGAATATCCATATAGAACTTTTAAATTCTTTAAATTTCAAAAGAATATGTATTTATCATGATTTTACATTGTAAACATAGTTGATGGATACTTTCCATTCTCATTTTCGCACAAACCACACTTTATATTGATTGATTCCAAATCCTTATGAGCAGTAAGGTGATCCTTCAATTTAACCTTCTCATTAAGCAATGTTAAAAATTAAAATTTCACTGATTTTCTTCTCAACATGCATTAGGTCAAGATTGTGACGTAATTAATTAAACTCCCAATAAGGAAGTTTGAAAAATATACTCATTTTCACCACTTTTGTGTTCCCACTACTTCAGATATTTTACCTCGTACCCTTTTTCCATTATTTAAACTAATTAAAGGTTCCAATTACTAAAATTATATTCATTAATTATTCCAAGATTTCGAAACTAAATAAGACCTTAAATGAATTTCTCAATCTAATATATCCATTTAATTGTTCTTTTTAAACATGAATTTATGAAAAGCATCAAGAAATTTATTATGATATATAAAAAACCATTTTCTACTATGAGGTAATCATTGAGGTTCAAAAGAAAAATTAAAAATTGGAAAATCCAAAAATGATATCACTGTTCCAATAGGATAAGTTTCCCATTTCAGAAAAGTCACTAAATTTCCATATTAAAGTAACACACATTTTGAATAGTTTTCCCAATGTAGAATCATATGTTTCTATTCCATCATCACATAATTCTCATAATTCTTTTATTATAGGTTGAAATTATACATCAATGTCATTTCTAGGAATTTTATTTATAGAAATATTCATTAAAATATTCTTTATACATATACATGAAGGTAGATTATAAGAGATAAAAACATTTATCCATATGATATAATTAGTGATTAAAGTACCAAAAGTGTTAAAACCATCAGAAGATAATCCTAAATGTACATTCCTAGGATCTAAAAGAAAATATCAATATATTGAATCAAACACCTTCCATGAAGTTGAATCTTTTGGATATCTCATCAATACATCTTTGTTATTATACTGAGCAAGAAAATTCATGTCATATACAGTCTTAGATAACATGGATATTATTTTCGAGCATGGTTTCATAATAAAGTGACATAATAAATTTACTTGAGTTTTCTTCTTCTACTTATTCTTGGTGATTCATTGATTTATAATCTCATTATTTCTCATTTAATTCTATATACTTATATGAAATCTTATTCAAAATTATTTAATGAACTCTTCTCCCTAATAAAGCATGAAATCATTAGAGAATGTGTTTATATTTTTATAAGTATGTTTATGTTTTTTGATGATTTTATTTATCTCATATAATGATATAGGGTTCTTAGCTTCATTAAATGCATCATAAAGCAACTCTAAAATCATAGACACTGTTTTTTTAGCAATTCAACAAATAAACTTGATATGATTCAACTTAAATAGAAATGATAATTTTGAATACTTGGGAAACCTTTTATACAGTTCTTATTTTATATCTTCAACTAATTCGTAAAACTCATTTTTTTGGTCACTGAATATTTGAGAAAGATTAACCTGTTTAGGATCAACTAAAGAATATTTTGATCTATTAAAATCTAGGACACTGTATCCTATAAAGAAAAATATCTCAATTATCAAGTTTTGAACTAAATTCACCCCTTTCAAGACACTTTATTTTTTACTGGATAATGATTGTTTTTATTTCCATAAAATTTTATTTTCCATGAAAAATACAATATACATATCGAGCAAGAAATAGTTTCAATATCAAGTGATCATATACTTTATTTCTATTCAACCGTTGCATGAATATACAATTAAGGCATGTATATTTTATTCTACCATCCACTGATAAGTTTTCAATTTCATAATATAAATATTCTTCCAAAAACATATTATACCAAGATATATTTCATGGTAAATTAATAAAAATTTTATCCATAGGTATTTTATTTCCACTCTTCCACCTATATGTTCAAATATAAATATATAAATGTTTAATTAAATAAGTAAAATATATGTTTAACATCACCCAACTTCAACATTGACCAGGTTAGGGTCTTGATTCAAAAGAACAAAAATTAAATATATAAATGATTCAATATGACATTAAAAACATATAGAAAAATACATATTACATCTCAAAAATAATTGTGATGGATGTCATGGAAGAGGGTCACTAATGTGGGGAGAGGGTAATAGATGGTGTGGAGGTGTAGGAGATGAGGTCTGTAATGTATAACTCATGGATTTAAAAGGGTAGGGGAAATTAGGTTGAGGTATAGGGGGAGTATGGGGTCATGGTGAGAAAAGGTATAGGGTTGGTTTTTCTGTCGGGGGTCACAATTACCAAGAAAAGGGGAAGAAAGGCTACTGTTGGGGGTCGTCGCTATTGGGAGAAGGGCCGTCGGGGGGGGGGGGTCATTGCGGTCGATATATATGGGAGTGAAGAGGGGATTTGAATCCATGGGGATCAGGGGTGGAATATTGTAGATCCTCTATTTAACAATATATAAAAGTGGTTTTATCAGCACAAAAAAAGTGTTGATATTGCATGTTCCCTTAAAAGCCTATAGATTCTATCAGTACTAAAAATAGCACTGAAAAAAAACTCATTTATCAAACAAAGAAAATCACTTATAAATAGTCCTGTTTATTAGTTCTAGTTTAGTGATGATAAATAAACCCCTTATTAGTACTAAATTAACATTGATAAGATCCATGATTTTATAGTGCACTACTAAAATTATAGCACATTGAAGTAGCAGAAAGTGAATTTAATTGAAATTAAATTTCAATAAAAAATTCAAGAAAAAAAATATTGTAGATATTTAAAACATATTGTTTGTAAAATTACATTGTAAAGTTCAATTTATAACAAAAATTAAAAAAACATCAATATTTCATTGTCTTTAGTCCCTGATCCTCTCTTAAAAGATCCCAGTCATGCTACCAGTTTCCCAAAAAACCACTCCAGCTCAAGAAAAAGGTTGCACATACATTAAAAATAGTTTTTATGTTAGTAATACTATAAATAAAAAATAAACATAAATATGAAACAATACAATAATAAAATTTCATTTTTAAATTTAAATCACACATTTTGAGTCATACCAGTCACACCTTTATCGTATTAAGGTACGACTAGTTCCTACACATCATAAATAACTTATGGATTGTTTCTCTAAAGTACCAAAAAAAATATGAATGTGTTTTCTTGGTTTTTAGTATGTGATGTGTGTTTTAAACTAAAGTGTCAATTTTAAACTGAAAACATACACATAAAGTCATACTGAGAATAATGTGTATCATATTTATTTGAGGAATATTCCTACATATCACAAATGAATTATGAATCATTTTTCTGAAATATCAAAACAATCAGAATGTGTTTTCTTAGTTTTGATTATGTGACATGTGTTTTGAACTAATGTTTCAATTTTAAACTTAAAACATACTCTTTGAGTCATAACAGACACACCATGTATTGTATTGATGTGCAAAATATTCTTACATGTCACAATGGGTTATGAATAATTTCCTTAAAGAATTAAAAAAATCTAAATGTTTTTTCTATTTTGAGTATGTGACATGTGTTTTGAACTAAAATATCAATTTTAAATAAAAACAAACACTTGGATTCATATCGATCACATTGTTCATCAGATTGATGATGAGTTGATTCCTATATGTCAAAAATTAATTATGGATAATTTTCCTAAAGTTTTGAATCAACATGAAAGTGTTTTCTTGGTTTTGTGTTTGAAACATGTATTTTTTTAATAAAATACTAATTTAAATTTAAAACACACACTTTGAATCATACTGGTCACATCATGTGTCAGTTTCACATAAGAATGATTCTTGCATGTCATAAATGACATATTAATCATTTTACTAAAGTATCAAGAAAATCCAAGTGTATTTTCTTTATTTTTGAAGAGTGACACATGTTTCGAACTAAAATGTTAATTTTAAACTCATAATATACACTTTGAGTCATACGGGGTACACTTTGTATTGGATTGAGGTGAAAGTTATTCCTATACATCCCAAATGACTTATGCATCATTTTACTAAAATATCTATACAATCCAAATGTTTTTCTCATTTTTGAGCATGTGACGTGTGTTTTGAAATAAAATGTCACTTTTTATTAAAAACACACACATGGAGTCATACTGGTCACACTATGTATTATATTGAGGTGAAACTTATTCATATACATCCCAAATGACTTATGCATCATTTTCCTAAAATATCTATACAATCCAAATTTTTTTCTCATTTTTTAGCAGGTGACATGTGTTTTGAACTAAAATGTCAATTTTTATTAAAAACACAGAGATGGAGTCATACCAGTCACACCATGCATTGTATTGATGTGTGGTTCATTCATGTGCATCAAAAATTACTTAAGGATCAATTTTATAAATTATAAAAACAATATGAATGAATTTTCTTGGTTTTGAGTATGTCACATGTCTTTCTTTCCTAAAATGTCAATTTAAACTAAAAACATGCACTTTGAGTCATACCATTCACATAATGTGTGAGTTTGACATAATAATGATTCTTAAACACCAATAATTAGGTATAAATATTTTTCCTAAAGTATCAATACAATATGATCATGTTTTCTCAGTTTTTAGTGAGTGAAACATGTTTTGAACAAAAATGTCAATTTTAAACTTATAACATATACTTTGAGTTATACCAAGAACACTGTGTATCAGATTAATGTGAGGATAATTCATAAACATCACAAATTAATTATAGATCATTATCCTAATGTATGAAATAAATTCAATTTTTTTTCTTTTTTTTGAGCATGCAACGTGTTTTTTGAACAAAGTGTCAATTTTAAATAAAAACACACACTTGGAGTCATACTGGTCACACCGTGCATCATATTGATGTGGGTATTATTCATCCACATCAAAAATTATTTATGGATATTTTTTCTAAATTATAAAAACAATCAAATTTTTTTTGTTATGTTTGTGTATGTCATGAGTCTTTTTTACTAAAATGTGAATTTAAACAAAAAACACACATTTTGAGTCATACTGATCATATTGTGTATCGGTTTAACATGGTATTAATTCATACACATAAAAAATGGATTAAAAATTATTTTCTTGAAGTATCAAGACAATCTAAGCATGTTTTCTCATTTTTAAGTGAGTAAAGTAGGTTTTGAATAAAAATTTCAATTTTAAACCGATAGCATACACTTTTAGTCATACTGAATACACCATGTACTATATTGGGGTGTGGTTGATTCTTAAATGTCACAAATGACATATGGAACATTTTCTAAAAGAATTAAAAGAATTTTAATTTTTTTATTGTTTTTGAGTATGTGATGTTTGTTTTGAACTAAAATGATAATTTCAAATAAAAATACATGCTTGGAGTCATACTAGCCACAACATGATTTGGAATGATGTGAAATTAATTCCAACATATCAAAACTGACTTATGGATCATTTTCCTAAAGTATCAAAAAATTTGTAATTTCTTTCTTAGTTTTGAGTATGTCACATGTATTTTTTACTATAAATTCAATTTAAAAAAAACATACACTTTGAGTTATACTAGATACATTTCTTGTCGGTTTAGTGTGAGACTGATTCCTACAAATCACAATAGACTTATGAATTTTTTTCTTAAATTATAAATAATATTCAAGAATGTTTCAAATTTTTTCAGTGAGTGACACAAGTTTTGAACTAAGATATCAATTTTAATACACTTTGATTTATAATGGATACACCATGTACCAGATTGTGGTGAGACTAATTCTTATACGTTAAAAATGACTTATGGATAATTTTCCTAAAGTATCAAAACAATATAAATTCATTTTATCATTTTTGATTATGTGATTCATGTTTTGATAAGGAAATTAACTAAAATAAGTATCATATAAAAATGAAAAGGAAATTATCTAAAAGATAGTTGAAAAAATGATGAGAAAATTAACTACATTAGTAGTATAAAGTCACCTCTTCATGATGTTTGTATATATTCTAACAACATTTATTCTGCTCATTTTTTTCTAAACAAATCTATTTCCTATTTTGAATACAAGGATTTTCAATAGTTAGGGTAGTGATGAAAAAATATAAATTAGAAATGATTAACAAATATTTTAAATGAAATTATAATTATCATCAAAAATACATATTTTGGGATACTAGTCTATTGATGTAATACAATATATTTCATGAAATTTTAATTGTAATAACGAAAATCTCAGCCTTTAGTTTGGTTATTACATTTGATGGAATACAATATCTTTCATAATCACATGTGGTCAATTTTTTGGGTATCCACATATTGAATCCAGAAAATAAATCTTTAGAGTATCTAAATTGATTTAAATGAGCCTCTAATGTTTTCTAAAAAAAATGAATATGTAATGAAAGAAATGAAAATATATTTGAAATGATTAAATTGTAGAGTTTTACCCCTAAATTATGGGTATTAAGAAGATTCTTTCTTCTATAAGTTTTCTTTCAAACATTATAGCTAGTTTTCACACTTTTACTGAATATGAATTTAGTTATAATGATAATTATTGTGTAGAAGTTATGTGAGGACTAAAGAGTCAAAATTTTTGTTCATAGAGTTTTCCCTTAAAATAGTATTGATATATATATATATGCCTAAAAAACATATGGGTAGCATTTAACTGTAATTAATATATCAGATTAAATTTTATACAAAAACATTATGAGAATACCTCATATATACATTTTGAACTGAGTCTCTAATCCATTCATGCTTTATATTTTCATCTACATTCTCAAAATAATGATAGTCTATAATGGCCTCTTTGTAAATTTGTTGTTCAAAATTAATTACAGTCAGATCACAACTTTTTAATGGTCATATCACCATTGTATGAAGATATTTTGGATTGATTGGTTAACACTTTATATTGTTTTGATTTGACCTTATGTTTCACCCCTTCCCTATATCTTTCTACAATAAAATTCACGAGTTCAATACTTTTTCATTAATTGGTAAATGTTTTTTTCTGAAAAATAAGTTGTAAAGGAATACGTTTTTATTGAAATGTATTTTTACAAGATCAAACGACCATGCTATGAATGTTCCAATAGAAATATCGATCGTATGAACATCCTAATCATCAAGTGGTACATGCATCTCAATGATTGGATCAGGATCTATGTAAATCCCCACTCTCACATGACCTTTTAGAATTTGTTTGTTGTGTAAAATATATTCTTGGACATTTTACACTATACCCTTCACAACGAGGTGATGGGTGGGTACTATTAAATATAAATCACAACCATTTTCACCCTATATAATATCAGTATAGTAAATGTTTCACTATATATATAATTCAAATTTCATAGAAATAGTCATAAAAATGATTACCTATTGTAAGAAATACCTTTGAGGTGAATGGATCGCCTCAAAAATGGGGGGGATGGGGGTCTTCATGTAGTGGTTGTTGTTATGTTTTTTCTTCTCATTAATTCCTCAGTATATACTTTTCTGACAACTCATATCAACAATTAATTTTTTCTTCTAGAGAAGTTAAGCATTCCTATATCTCATAAAGTTTCCTATATTTACCCCCTGTTCATTTATTTTCTCAAAATATGTTCGGGTTAACACCCCAAAACCCACACATTTTACACGAACATATTGTTCTGGCTGTTTCAAGGAAACTGATATTAGTCTTTCATTAGGTACAGATGATGATGATTCCTATGTCCAAGCTAGATAAAAAATTATAGGAAAATAAGTAATAATTTTTATGTATTAGCGATTTAAAGTTGAATTTTTTTATTATGTCATACATACACATGATTCATATAATTTTTTTGTGTTTTAATCTATTAGTATCCTATATTTATTTACATGATCCTCCTTCCATAACACATGACATGGGATGGAAGTTTATTTTGATTTTGATTCATCAATCTGCATATAAAGAATGGAACATAATTATGTTGTTGTTTTATGTCACATAAAATTATTACTATAGATTTAAATTAAATACTATTTTTTCAATTGAAGCCTTCCTCATCCTTGATTTACAGTAGGGTTAAATTGTTTTTTATGCATGCTACTTATTTTTAGCACTCTGTGGTTGTTTTATAAATTAAAAATTCTTAATAAAAGTGGTAAATACACATATTTTCAAGGAATGCATTACCAATCATAATGTACCTAAAAATTTATATCCTCCTGAAGAACAATAAACACATTCCATGTTTATTGGTTTATCAGGGGTGCATACATATGTGGTGGGTGTGGGTTTATTTTATATTCAGCATCCCTATGATGATACTTTATAAGAATTTTATAAAGGCATCCATGAGCCTTTATGATTAGTATCAATAAAAATTTCTTTCGATAATCATGTACTATAAATGCACTTTGTAGGGGATAAAGAAGAGTAAGAAATGTTTCATTATTATTATTATTATTTAAATAAAGAAATTATATTATAATTTTCCCTTAATCTTTTCCCAAATTAATACCTTAAGCACAATCATAACATTGTGCCATGTATCTACATAAATCATCACATGCATTTGAGTGGTGATTTTAATGTAACTACTAAAAATGGATTTATTGGGGTTAACAGGTTGGTTGTGTGCATTATATCCAAATTATTTAATGCCTCTGTTTCTCATCTTAATAATTTTTGTTGAAACCATCATGCTATGATGCACCTATTTTTTCTGGGACATAAGGTAATCACCATTTACTATTTCTTCAACTTCAACAAAATCAATATGTTGTTCCTCTATATTGGTAGCATCATCATGTATAGAAACTTATTGTTCCTCTACATTGGTAGCATCAACATGTTGAGAAACCTATTGTTCCTCAAGATTGGGAGAATTGATATGTGTATAATTCAGTTTCTATAAAAGTGTATTAACATTTAATTTATATTAAATAAATACAGTAGTGAACAGATAATAATATGAGGTCACACAATGTATATTAAAAATATATATAACCTGGTTATTGAACTATTTTTTTTATGTTTGAAGATATTTTACCCCTCTATCGAGTATCCAAATCCCCTCATTGTGGTATACTCTAGCATATAATAACCTATCTACATTGGGAATACCATAAAATTATTGTGATGTACCAATGAAAGGATCATCCTCATATTAATTGAAATTTGACCCTTTCTTGTTTTTCATTGATAATAGAACAATTGAATACTTTCTATTTAACGGATAGGGAATACAAAATAATTGTACTACTTGTGATTCCATTATAAATGGTTTTTTTAACCCTTTCGTAACAAAATCCACTTTTATGAATCCCAATTAATCTATTTTAACTGCACTCCTATTATCAACCCACATGCATTGATAAATCATCACTTTGAATGATGTATAATCCAAATCCCATATTTTTTTTAATGATTCCAAATAAACATATTCTCATAAATTTTATTTCTTTCCTCAATACCAGATGCATGCATTACTTCAGCTACAAGTGTAACTCCACTATTTTTCATGGAAATTTGTTCATCATGTTCATATATATAAAATTTATAACCATTAATTACATAACCATTATAATATTATACACAAAAATTTGGTTTTATGGATACCCATTGAATTCATTCTGAAATTTAACATAGATTTCCAATTGCCTCCAAAAAAGTATAGTCTTGAAACCATTCTATAAACTATTTATTATGTGTATTTTATATCCACCTATCAGACCTTTATGGATTAAAATAATTAAGAATTAATTTGTGTGTTTCAACATATAGTGCATCCTATAAACTATTATTCAAAATGTAAAGGTGATCATTCCCCTGCTATATAATAGTAATTGTGAAAACATCTATTCTAGAAATTCTTTCATCCATAAGCTACTCGGTGTGATAATATTTTGGTAGACCACTGCTTTCTACATTGGAAAGTTAGTTGGTATAGAATTCAATGGATTCCTAAATAATATATAACTCCATGATACAACCTTTTGGATAAAATTGATTTTTTTAAATACCCTTTTGAAATATTTATATACTTTTTAATGGGGTACATCCATCTATTATGTATAGGAAAATATATTGGAATCTCTTTAACTAAGTGAACCATCAAGTGAACCATCATTTCAAGGAATGAAAGTTACAAGAACATCTCTAATTCACATAATCTGAAAATAATTTCATTTTTCACATTTGTAAATTTCACTGGGTCTATTACTTTATAATATATATATTTGAAAAAGAAACAGATATTGGTTAATATATTATATGAATTATTAGTCATAATGCAATGTAAAGAAACAAGCGTCAGATCTTTCTTAAAAAAATTATTTTTATGTGATTTCAGGCCCTTTAACTCTAAATCATTCCTTGACATGATATTCTTAATATTTGATGAATACCCCTTTGGAACTTTTACACCATTTAGTAAGTTTGAAAATTGATATCTCTCTTTCTTATAAATAATATAAGAAGATGGAGGAATAAAAGTATGTCTTTTACCATTAAATGGTGTTAACTATTACTGTATACCCATGTCAATCATTTCCAACATATCCTTAATTACAAAATTTGTTTTTATGCTTAAATTTATTAACATGATAATGATACTATCAAATGAATTTTTTCCATATGCATTACATACACAAAATTACTAATGTACATATAATTCCTTTATGGTAATTAAATAAAAATTTGTCTCATTTTTCAACCATTTTTATAAGGTTTTTCAAAAAGGGTTTACCAAAAGTAGTGTACATATATTTTACTTTCTCAAATAATTGATCATCTTTTAGTAGAGACAGTGTTGTACCTTATTCTAAACTCCCATAGAATGATATCATATAAGATCAATATTTATGTCATTAGGGTAGAAATCTATGATGTCCTAGAAACAAAGTCTTTAATGAATGTTTCAAACTAATTGAGTGTATACCTTGTTAAAAAATGATACACCTTTGAGTTCATTTAATGTTATATCCTAAAAAATTTCCATAAGTTGGAAATTCATTTATTAACACGTAACACATGGATCTCAATGTTAAATATTCATTTTTGTAATAATTATAAAACATAACACCTGAATCCCAAAATAGTATAAAATCATAAATAAATGAATCCAAATAAACAACAATATCATTAACCAGTTGTTTTGGTACTGATATAAGCTAATATAACATAATGTATTTTTATTTCATGCATAACCACAATGGCCAATTATAATTTACCAACATAACTAACCATATATTGTGAGTTATTATTTGAAAATAAAAAATATTTACTCCATCTATAGATAGAGAAAAATAAAGGTTTCATGGCTTATTTTCATATCCAGGATACTCATGATCGATTTTATTCCACCAAGGAGAGTCTTCCAGGTGCTGAAGTTACCCATATTTAATTCTTATATCTGCTTTACATGTAAATATCCTTATAGTATCCTCACTTTTATATAGGTTCCTAAACCTTGGAATGATTTGAAAGTACCATAAAATTTTCAAAGGATATGATTCATATTTCTTGTATCGAGACGTAGCACACTTTGGGTATTTTTAAGTGATTATTGGTCCTTGAAAACAATAAACAGTCATTTGGACTGACATGTATTCTTTCATAGATCATACCAATTGTACATAAAATTCATTTAGCATCATTTGTTTGTAATGGAATCTCATCATTTTCTAGGATCATATCATTCAATAGATCAAGTAGTTTAGTAAATTTGGTATCACTCCATCAATTTCCATCTTTTATATTATAAAGCTTTAGTATGGTTATCAATGTTGTATATTGAGTACAACTAGTATACAATGGAATATTTTCACAACTATTTAACTTCTCAATTTTTTTTGGACAATCATGAATATTATCTTTGAATACCATGACTATTTAGTCAATATGATCTTCATCATTTTACAAACCTATAATAATATTCTTGAAATTATCTTCATCATTGTTTAAACTTATAATCATGCAAGATGATCCATAAAATGCGGTGTTATCCCAGTTACTAGAAGCATTCAGTTTTTCCTCATATTTAATCTAAAATTTATAACTTTAATCAATTCCATGATAGTTGAAGTGTTATTATAACTACCTTGGAATAATTTATCTTGAATAAAAATGGTATGGACATGGAAAAATATTTATAATGGTTACATACATGATCTTTTAAAAACTTGATGAACTCTTTCACCCCATACACATACTCTTTTGTCATATGACTGGAATCCATCCATTTTAAAATTTTTTCCATCACATTTGATTCAATAATAATAAAATTTTAAAATAAATATATAAATACACATAAAGTATGATCTTAGAAGCCATAAAAGGCCTTCCTTAATAAATCATTTAAGACACATGGAACCATTTTTCTAATATAACAAGAGCTTAATAATGCATATTGATTTTTTTTGTAGTGGTGGAAATAATTGAAGGAAATAAATATGTGATATCTATGAATTTACAAAGAACCTAATTAAATTTTCATCTATTGGAAAGCACAGAGATCAAGGGTTTTTTCTATAATTTTTCTATATGGGAATAAAATAAGGGTGATGAGATGATGTTTATTCATTTCATCACTTGGTATGTGGTAGTCTAGGTGGTGTTTATGTGATATAATTATTTGGTGTCGAAGTTGATCTTTTTTCAGATGATGAAAAGGTTTATACGGCCCAATAACATGGTCTTGAGAACCCAACCATTGAAGAAAAACTTGAATCAAATCTGGGAAAATGTTATAGTGGATGTTGGTAACATGGTTTTAAAAAAATCATGGGTATGTCCCAATGAGAGGTACCGATAAATTCAATATGAAAAAAGATAAAAATACTAATGACATAAATAAATTAAATGGTGGTCAAATTGAATGAATGTGGGGAAAATAGAAATAATTAACTAAAAATAAAGACCCAATTACTAACTAGAACCGATGTTAAAATGAAATTAGAAGGAATCCTTAATGGGTTTAGTAGGGGGTAGTAACTACTATGAGTGAAGATTTATAAAAATGGAGCACTATGAATGAAAAATAAGGTAAATTAATATACTTAAAAATTATATGAAACTTTCTATTGTGTACGATCAATTTTTGAATTATTCTTGAAAGAATTCATTTTTAACTGAACAAGAGGTTAGGGGTTATTGTTCTAAAATTCCTATCATAGATGTTCACGATAACGTAAATAGTAAAAGGATTAAGGTTATTCTTCTTGTTAATGGAATTAAATGGGAAGAATTGTTTGATTTTAATCCATGATACTAGAAAGGATACCTGGAACTTGGAGAAGATTACCATCTATGCACTGTAAAAACTATGCCTACTATCATTTGAAATCACCACCTTAGATGAACCATTTTACCCCCAAATATTTTCTTCAACATGGTATCCATGTAATGAGTGAAACCAATTTGGGTTATATGGTCCCAAAAAATGTATTTTTGTTTAGTGAAAAGTGGGAAAAGTTTTTCCAGTGCATAGATGGTCCTTTCATCGATAAAGGATTTCATATCTCTTCCACAACCTCATTCATCCAAGATATCCATGAAATTAGAGTGATAAATTTTCAAAATAAGGTATCACTTATCAATAATTCGAAGATGTCTCAAATGATTAAATAGAAAAACAAGATCCATAAAAAGAAATGATTAATTGAAATAAAAAAATTGAGGATGAGAGAATCGATAACAATCTATTGAACGCTGCAAAAGGATAGAATAGGTGATATCAACTAAATAGAAGTAAAAATATTCAAAATACCTTAGGTCTTGAGAGGGTCGATTAATCCAATATGTTTAGGGGGAGTGACGATGAAGGTTTAGTTCCACAAGAGCTTGAATGATGAAAATGATAAAGTTATATCTTGAGGTTAAATTTAAAATAACATAAGGGTTTTTATCAGTGATTTTGAAAAAACACTGATAAAGATAAGTTTTATTTGTGCTGAAATATAATGTATTGATAAAACCTATCTTTATCAGTACTTTTTTACCACTAAGAAAGGTACATATTTATCAGTGCTATAATTTTAGCACTAATAAAGATATTTTTTATCGATTATTTATATTATAGTATCGATATAACACATATTTATCAGTGATTTTTGAAAGAGGTGATAAAAGTTATTTAAAATAAAAAAAATATTAAAAAAATATATATTAAAAATGAATAAATTATAAAAAAAGTAAACAATAATTATCATTATTAATGAATATATAATCTTAAATGCATGAATATAAAAAATGGATGAAATTGAATAATTAAAAATTAAGATATTAAAAAATATTAAAAAATGGATATTTTTTATTAATTATAAAAATTATTAATGAAATTTAAAATTGATATATATTAAAATGAATATGATTGAAAATATTAAAATATAGTTTATAATTATGTATAAATAATTATTAGAAAATGATTAAATATTAAAAAATATAAAAATTAATAAATATTAAAAATGAATAATTTATATTAACTAAAATAATATTAAAACTGAATAAATATAATTTAATAGATAACAAAACTATTTAAAAAATTAAATTTGAAAGATTAATTTCATGAATTATAAAAACATAAAAAAAATAAAGAAAATAAAAAAATAAATTAAATGATTTAATTATACAGATTTAAAACATTTTAAAAATATTACAACTTAATAAATAAAATATAATTAATATTATTTAAATTAATTAAAAACATAGTATGTTTATCAAAACATATTAAAACATTATGTATATTAGGAATGAAGCTGACCATGGATTAAAATCCATGGCCCTGAAAAAATTAAGATAAAAAATAAAGTACACAAGAAAGGTGAGAGAGGGATTATAAAGAAAAATATTGGTACTAAAAATACCACTAAGACAAAATATCAATCAACAGTCACCTTATTTTATGTTTCTTACCACTTCCATAGGAGGCACCCCGACCTCTCGGGTGTCTGCACCTCTTATTATGTTTAGGACCCTACCAAGTGTCATCTTTATCATCCATTCCCATTGATTCATCATCTTCCTCATGAGACTCAATTTCTCTAGTGAAATCAATCTTTAGTATTTAAATAGATTCATCTTTATTAAATTCATTACCCTTCAGATAATAGATTCACCTTTCTTTGTAAATCCCAATGTTTGAGGATTGTCCTTCATCTCAAAATGGTCCATAAACATTTTTAACTTCCTCATGGAGGACCTTATTAATATTAGATCTATTTAAAATATCAATCAAAGTAAATTTATTTATATCATGACCAAAAACCAGTGGGATGATACCCTCCTCAGTTTTTCCCTTCTAGTCCACCAATCATTAGAATGCCTATTGCATTCTCAAGACTAGCCTGCTCATATTCTTGAGTTTCAATAATCTTCTTTGGCGAGTCCTGTCTAGGAATTGGTGTAGAAGACCTGAATTTCTTATAAATGACTAGTTGAAAACCCTCTTCATCGATATGGATAGGAACCCCTTGAATTGAGGTGACAACGACATTATAAATAGGTTTTTGAGTATCTTATTTAGAAGATGAAGCAAGAGCTGGAGTAGCTGGATCAGTAGGTTCATCATGTGAAGGAGAGAACTCTTTCCCCTTCTTGGACACATAATAATTAACTTCTACTATGTTAATCATTTTTTATACACTATTAAGGGGTCCTCTAAAATTTTGATAATTAGGTGAAGAAAATATCACCTTCTTTCCTTTTCAAATGCTAAAGGCAAGAAAATTATTTTCTTGATTCAGCTGCCTATTCGCAGTTTCCTGTACTGATTGTTCAACGTACAACTAACTATGGGTCTCCCCTCCACAATCCATTAACTCCTCATCAACATAATCATACGATGAACATGGATTCTCCTGGTTTAGTTGAGGAATCCCCTTTTCTCTACAAACGACCATCCTTTGAGAAATGTCTTCGACACACTGAGCTCTAGAATCCTCTATAGCAGAATCATGACCAACAAGAGTCTTACCAAATTGAGGTTCAAGATGATTTCCAAGCCCAAAAATTACCTCAAAATAATAGCATATGATCCATTTCCATCATTTCCAGTCTTCTTCCCCTCTGGAATAGAAGTCCCAGGATCGCCAATCATTATTTTCCCAGACTCCTTGAGCTTAGAAGAAGCTTCTTACATTCCATAAGGCGTTCTACAATATTTTTCCAAGTGTCCTCATAAACCACATTTCAAGTATTTCATGGTTCTTTGGCAAGCATCTTTCTGATGCCCAACCAAATTACACTCCTTAAAAATTTGAGGAACCTTTCCATACTTCACTCTAAGATTAATCTCATCATCATGAGGAGAGAGAATTACCCTGTCAATGTGAGTTGCATTAACATCAATTTCAACCAAGATTTTGGCATAGTGACAAAATATTTCCATATCAAACTTTCTATCAAGAGGAATGGGTACGCCTATTGATGTTGCAATATCATGGAGTATTTTTGGGTGCCAAAGAATCTAGTTAAGACCATATATATGAATCCAGACTTGTGAAAACATTTTATTGACATTGGCTAGATAAAAATATTATAAAATTTATTTAAATAAATTAATTATATAAATTTAAATCATTTTAAAAATATTGCATCTTGATAAATAAATTGATTATATATTAATCATATAAATTTTAAAAAATACTAAAAGTAAGTAAATAATTATGTAGAAATAAATATTTAAAAATGAATAAATCAAAAAAATATTAAAACTTAATAAATATTAAAAATTAATAAACAATATTATATGAAGAATGTTAAATATAAATAAATAAAATTGAATAAATTAAAAAAATATTTCAAAATTTGAATCTTTGACATTAATTACATGAATTAAAGAAACATAAAAGTGAATAAAAATGAATAAACAGATATTATTAATTATATAAAAAATAAAATTATTAAAAATGTATTATATTAACTATAAAAATATTAAAATTAATATGAATTTATAGGAATCAATTATATATATTTAAAACATATTACATAGAATAAAACTTAATTAATAAAAATTAATGAATATTAATCATATAAATTATAAATATATTGAAAATATTAAAACATAGTATATAAATGTGAATAAATTTTAAAAAATGATTAAATTTAAAAAATATTAAAAATTAATCAATATCAAAAATAAAAAAAAATTAAATGAAATAATACTAAACAAGAATGAATAAAATTAAATAAATTACCAAAATAATATCTATTTAATTTACAAAATTATTAAAAATTCATTAAAATAAATAAATTATATAAATTTAAAACATATTTTAAATTTTAAATCTTAATAAAAAATAAATAAATATTATTCATATAAATTAAAAACATATTTAAAATATTACATAGTAAATAAATATATTCATAACAATAATTATTAAAAAATGATTAAATTCAAACAAATATAAAAATTAATCAATATTAAAACGAATACATAATATTAAATGAAATGATATTAAAAATAAATAAATAAAATTTAATAGACAAAAATATTTTAAAAAGATGAATTCACATTAGAATGACTACATGAATTGTAAACATGTACAAAAGTTATGAAAATTTTAAAAAATGCATTGAAATAACTTGATTATATAAATTTCCAACGTTTTAAAAATATTAAAACTTAATAAATAAAAATTAATAAATAATAATCATATAAATTAAAAATATATTTTAAATAATACTTAGAAAATAAATATGTAAAAATGTTAAAAATAAATATAAATTCAAAAAAAAAATATTTCAAAAACGAAAAATATATATATTAAATGTGAAATAATATTAAAAATGAATAGTAAATTCCATATATATACAAAAAAATATATACAGATGCATATATGTAAATCTCACATACACATTTTCACATATAAATATATATGCATACATGCACTTACATACATTTACACAAGTACACCATATATATATACACACATACACAAAACACACACAACATAATGAATACACACACATATATATAAATATATAAATATAAAATAATATTAATAATACATATATATTCATATATATTTATATATTTGTTTAAATTATTAATATATATTAATATATCAAGTTTATATTAATTGCGTAATCAATGTACATAATTAAACATTATTTTTTTGAATATAAATATGATAATTTTAAATATATTGATAATATTTTTTTAAATGTTAGTGTCTTTTATTAGCGCTTGGAAAAGATATGATAAATTGGAACCTTTATCAATGCTAAAAAAGGAACTGACAATGGGTACACCTTTATCAGCACTGATAAAAGAAACCTTTATCATCACTTTTATCTAGTGTTGATAAAGGTTACTCTTTTTTCAGTGCTTTATATTTAGCACTGATAAAATTTGGTGCTATATATCGTGTGATCTGTGGTAGTGGTGGGGTGGGGGGTGATTAGAGTTTTTAAAAAAATTCATGGAGTTTTAACAAAACTACTACTAAATCAAATAAATTCAAAAAAAATAGTGGCGATTATACCAAACTACCACTATATTTTAAATAATAATTAATAAATTTTGTTTAGCGGAG
Organism: Viscum album; assembly: GCA_963277665.1. NCBI lineage: Eukaryota > Viridiplantae > Streptophyta > Magnoliopsida > Santalales > Viscaceae > Viscum > Viscum album. Next base: position 880,310,664 of record OY728163.1, read on the forward strand.
GTTTTCAGAACCACCACTAACACCACTTTTTTGTAGTGTATTTTCACAGTAATTTTTTTAAACCCATGGTAGTATGGGAGCATAAAGGATTTTATTCAAATCTTATTAGACCCAAGTTGGACTATATTTCCTAGTAAGTATATTTCATTTGACCAATATGCATACTCTTAATATTTGGTTATATGGAATGTTATAAAAACTCTAAACTATTTAAATTTTGTTATCTATTAATCATGATGTTGATTATAAGTGTATTATTAAATTAGTTATTTTTAATTCATTAAAAACTATTTCAAATTACTTGAATATATTTTTAGAAAATATTCTTAAATTAAGAGGGAGTAGATAATTTTTAAATTTTTTTAACCTGATCTATATTTCTGGTAAAAAAACTAGTCTAAGAATGTTGTAGATTATTTTAGTTTTAAACTATAGTTTCATACATGCAATCCATTTATGAGTTTATATTTTTATAAAATGGTATCTTATTGTTTCAATATTCTATGTTTAAAAATTCATGTATTTTGGGGGAGTTATCTTTTATTTGACTTAACTTTTATTCATGTTGAATTTTATGTTTTGAAACCCATTTTTAAATGATATGAATGTTTAAATATAGTTTTAACATTCTGCATAATATATGATCGTTTATTACTAATTAAATTTTAGATAATATATATGTTTAGAATTATCCTCTCACACACTTGTTAGTCTATACATTAGTGTCAAGGGAGTTTTTTTTGTTAAATGTGTTCTCTACCTACTATTTCTAAAAATTTACCACTTTTAGTGCTTTTAACACTTCTGTTTTAAGGAATTCATTTTTAATTTATCAATTTTTCATTTATCAATTTTTATTCAGTTTAGTATGATAATAGTACACAAATTATTTTATTCTAAAACATGTAGTTCTTTCTCCTTGTTTATCATTAGTTAGTTAAAGAGGAGTTATATCTTTAAAACATGATATTTCATAGTTTTAAATTATGATTGGTTTTAATAATTCCAACTAAAATAAATCTATCTCAAATATTCACAAAATCTCTTATTGTTATAAAATACAATAAAATAAAGTTTTAACTTTTATGTTGGAAATTTGGTTTAATTTGTTGATTTTTTTGAACAAAATATTTGAATCTGATTTCAAAAAAAGATTTGATGAAATGGAACTAAATGCTTTATTTTTCAACTAAAATTATGAGGTGAAATAATAGTTATACTTATGTGAATTATTGGACTGTTTTTGTCATCTTTTGTGGATGTTTTGAGTAAAAATGTATCGAGGACCAACTGAGTGAACACTTAAAAAATTTTATTTTCTAAACTGATTTTCCAATTATATATTTTTACTTTAATTTTAGGTAAGTGTTTCTGTAGGGGAAGAATAAAGAATCTATTTTGAAAATAATGAGGATATGAATATTTTTTACTATATTTGTTTAAGTTTAGGCATGTTAAATCACCCAGTTGTGACTGATTAAGAGTAGATTTTTTTTATCTTTAGTGATATTATTAAATTTAGGGAGATTTTTTTTAATCTTGTTGAAATTTTATTTTCTATAATTATTAGAATGTTTCTCGAATTTACATCTCTATCTTTAGATCTTATGAAAGTTTTTAATATTCTCAAATCAACTTTTTTCAATAAGATTGATGATTTCATGGATGCCTTATTTAAGGATCATTTGAGTTTTATGTTCTTATTCTTAAATTATTTCATGTGCAGTGTCTATCGAATTTTAAAAGAGTTTTTATTTTTACTATTAATTTTGATAATTATTAATAAATGGGGGAATTTTTTTTAAAAAATATAAATGTTTTTGTTTATTTAAAAGGTTTCATTTATTATTTTTGATAAATTTCAAAAGGTGGAGAATATTTGGACCATTTGAATTAAATGTTTGGTTTTTTAATTAAAAAAGGAGAGTTTTTTAGTGTTGTAGAGTTTGAATTTTATTATTGTAATCTTTTTTTAAATTAAAATTCCTCTAAATTATTTTTTATTATTTGGTTTTGATAAATTAAAAATTCATCACAATTTTATATATGAAAATTAAAAATTTATCTTAATTAGTTTTTATTATTTTTTGATAAATTTAAATTTCCTCGCAATTTTATATTTAGATTATTTGATCTTCCATGAGGAGAAACTCATCTACCATGTGTAGAGTGATTCGTACTTATCCTTTCGTGTATATTTCATTTGTCTTTTAACAAAGCATAACCTTTCTTGTTGTTGTTCCACTTCATACTACCATGAGTATGCATGCATATTCTTCCCTAAAATATTATATCAGTTCATGATAAAAGAAGAAACTTCCATAAATTTCATAAAAATATTTAGAGTAAATATTCCATGAGTATGCTACCTTCCGAATGTACTGTGGTGACTACTTTTTTATGGAGACACTAAGAATAAGGATTTTGGGAGAATTATTCTATGATTTTTTTTTACTTTTTTTCTTTTGTGAGTCATTTTTAATCTTCTACATATTATTCTTTCAATCTTTAATGATCTAATTTTTAATATTCCATGAGTTTTTTATATATCTTCCAAGCATAATTATTCTTTCGTGAAGTAATATTGAAACTGATAGTCCTAGAAGCTTCTATGAAGATCCTTCCATCCGACTGACTTTGTAGGATCTGTGATGGATTTTTCTTCGACCGTGAAGGCTCACCTAAAGCTACCATATGAATCTTGAGCACTGATCGTGAAGGCTCACCTTAAGATACTACAAGAATCCCTCATCCGTCTATTCTTGTATCCCATCTGTTTCTTCATCCATGTTTTCTGTATCAACATGCTTCACATTCTCAGCACCATTCTCTCATGATGAACAAACTTGATCTATCTGACCACAAGATCCCATCATCCTCCGCATGATGAGATCGATCATCTTTTGTGAGGATCTTTATTGACCATTTTCTATCCTTTATAGGAATTGAGATCTATATTATCTTATATGATATACAAGGGCCTCATGTATAATCAGCGTCACCATAGATTTTTTTATTATGTTTTCCAATTTTTTTAAAATGTTGGTTTATTTTTATTTTAAAAATGTGTAGCAAAAAAGGAATCTTCACTGCTTCCTTCCCCTAAAACAATTGATTATTATTATTTTAAATATTATTTTTTAAATATTTATTTTTTTTATTTTCTTTATTTTTTTGTTTATATATATATATATATAAATTAAAATTTGTTAGCAGAATTTATCTCCTATTTAATATCTAGCAGTACTATCATTACAAAAATCTCGATTCGGACAAAAACCCTCAGTCAAGGCTCCATTTTATAAGAGGCCTTGCCATGGAAATCATTCTGCATTTCTGATGTGGGATTCAAGTTCTCCCTTTCCTATGAAGAACATTCTTCATTTCCGATGTGGGATTCCGAAATTATTCAAGTGAATGTATTTGAAAGACTATAAAATATAAAATATAAGACCAATATAAATGAAACTTAAAACATGGATTAAACATATAATAAATAGTCAAAAATAAAAATAATTTTGAAACAAATATTGATAAAAAATAATTTATAAGCGTCCAATGCCACAAACATGAAACTTAAAAATGTTTCAAGCATGTGAATTTGAAATCCTATATAATATAAAATATAAGACCTATATAAATTAAAATTAAAACATGGATTAAAAATATTAAATATAGTTGAAAATAAAAATAATTTCATAAAAATGTTGATGAAAAATAATTTATAGTTTTTTAATGCCACCAAATTGAAACTTAAAAATGTTTCAAGTATGTGACTTTCTAGCATATAAAATATAAACTATAAGACAAACACAAATTAAAATTAAAACATGGATTAAAAATATAAGAAATAGTTGAAAATAAAAATAAATTTGTAAAAAAATATTGATGAAAAATAATTTATAAGCTTTCAAAGGCACCAACTTGAAACTTAAGAATGATTTAAGTACGTGACTTTGAAAGACTATAAAATATAAAATATAATACCAATATAAATGAAAATTAAAAAATGGATTAAACATATAATAAATAGCCAAAAATAAAAATAATTTCATAAAAAATGTTGTTGAAAAATAATTTATAAGCTTTCAAAACCACCAACTTGAAACTTAAAAATGTTTCAAGTATGTGGCTTTGAATGTCTATAAAATATAAATTATAAGACCAATATAAAGGAAAATTAAAACATAGAATAAAAATATAATAAATAGTCGAAAATAAAAAAATCATAAAAAATGTTGATGAAAAATAATTCATAAGCTTTCAAAACCACCAACTTGAATCTTAAAAATGTTTCATGTATGTGACTTTGAAAGACTATAAAATATAATCTATAAGAAGAATAAGTTATTTTTGACTATTTCTTATATGTTTAATCCATGTTTTAATTTCATTTCTATGGGTCTTATATTTTATAGGATTTCAAAGTCAAGTAATTGGATTTAAATCCTCCTCAACATTCCTTCTTTTCGCTCTCACTTATGAGTAAGCATAGATTGAAATCGAAGAACCTTGGTTTTCATCCACATAACTGATTCTCAATGACTTCTAGTAGATATCATCTCACTGCTTGATCATCCTAAGTGAGATCTCATCCTGGTGTACATTTCTGATGGAGATCCAATTCCTATCTTTAGTGTGCAGTCTTTGACATGTATTCATCAGATCCAGAACCAGTTGTCACCAAGGAGAATGAAAGTGAAAATGTTATGTTTTTAAGTAATAGATTTTGTGATGGTAAAATTTGAGACATTTTTAAGAACTATGTATGGGTTCTGATTGATCTTCAAGTTAATATAAATATCATTGGGTGAAAATAGGTCTTTCAAAGAGAAATGGTCATAGAAGAGAAAATGGGTCTTTAGCAGGGTTCAATATATAGGGTTAGTTTTAATATGCAGTGTTCCAAATTCGTCAATATTTTATTAAAAATTAAATTTTAGTATTGTTTTAAACCATTAAAATGGTAATTATTAACTTTTCTTACATTCCTTTTATTTTAATTTATTTTATTTATGAAAGTATTTTTATTTTCAAAAAAAATATATTTTTAGGATATCTTATAAATTTTATTTACATTGTTTTTATACTGTATATTTTATAATATTTTAAATTTAGCAACTTAAAATTTAATGATTATTCCTATGCTTCAAGTAGTCAACTTTGAAAGCTATCAAATATAAATTATGCATAAAATATTAATGAAAAATAAAACACTGGATGAATATATAAGAAGGGATGATAGTAATAACAATATATTCATTTAAATAGACATAAAAAATATAAATGAATAAGTACAATCAATGTCTATGTCTATAGAGAGGAGATTCCATCCCACATGGTGGTCTGCAAATAGGATGCCCGCTTCAAGTTCTCTGTGGAGTCTGATGACCAGGAAAGTGTTGATCATCGGGCACTGGAACATTGACTGCCGCATCCTCCATCTATGTGTGTGTGGGATTATCTATAAAATGTATGTTGTATTATGCTCCTGATCCTTCTCCCACTAGGGTAGTAGAAGGACCTACCATTATCACAGTGGGGTACAAAGCCTGCGATGGATCTAGATCCCAAGGATGCGATAGATCAGGACCCCAAGGTTGTGATGGATTTGGACCCCAAGATAGAGAGAACTACAGATATCCTATCAAGAAAGATGAATCTCATGCCGCCTAAGGCACATCCTCAATCCTATGAGGTTGGAATGATAGAGGGTTGACCTCTGCCTGTGGAACATGTGAGGCCTCACATGCAGCACGACGATGTCTACGTCGTCGTTGTTGTGGCTCCTCAGCACTAGCTGCTACTACAGGATTTTCCTCCAAGGCGTGAACCTCCTCTCTCTAGGATGGACTCTCAAATATTCTCTCAAAAATCACACGATAAGATGACATCAACTCCAACGCTTTAGAATAGACCATTGTCCGGCTAAGGACCCCCTCCTTCTCTTCATCACTCATGCGAACAAGATGCTCTGAGTTAGTGCCCTATAATGAGGTTCAAAATGAATTTGAAAATAGTTCAATAAATAAAATATTTGAAATTTATTGACTTACAATCTTATGAATCTCTTTGTTGTGTCAGGTAAGATGCAATATAGACTTCAGTCTATACCATGGATCATACTTAACCTACTCCTAAAAAAAGAATCACATCATAGGTACATCCTGGATACAAAAATATGCATGTCTATTCCATCAGTTGAGGTAGTCAATATGTACTTGGTGTGAGTTCTAATCTTTCCTCCCCATCAGCTTCACTTCATAAAGCCTCTCTGTCTATCTCGATGGAAATGAAATCCACTGAACATAAAAAAACTAGTTCATGGCTCTTTCAGGTTGCTACCACTCAATAATATGGAAGTTAATGAGGGTTACTACAACCATAGCATCCTTAAGCACATAGTGTATTATGGTGGAAACTGATCTAGTATAGCCCAGTATGATATCCATGTAATCTGAAATGAAATGTTACCTTTTTTAAAAAATACACTTAATAAAAAAATTATTCTATTATTAAATTTGTTAGATAGTGATATATTGTCTATACATACTTGGTCGGGTAAGAGACATTCTAACATGAGCTGATATACACCCAAATGGTGTCTCGAAACTATTCATAAATTGTGTATATGAAACAACTTGTAAAATACAACATCGATAGTGAAAAATAATGAGAAATTAAATTCAATAATTCATAGTAGAATTAGAAACAAGTAGAGATGAGGGATCTTACCAACGTCCATACAGAGTGTCATGAAACACATCCATATCGAGCGGTGGACCAGCAAGCTGAGTGCAGAATGAGGGGAATCACTCCCATTCCCACATCTAAAGAAGGATGAAGCATCCCCTGAGATCTGTTCGGTCATTGTGAGATACCCTGTATAAATACTTGTTTGTGTATGCTAAGCAGGATGATCCCCAACTGTACATCTGGGCCCAATCAAACTCTGAAGGACCCCGGGACACCCTGAGAGGGGAGGGGTGAATCAGGGTGACCAATTTTTCTTTTAATGTGTTGGATCTTGTTCCCACGTTGGTAGGAACTTGTTGAACCTGTATGATGATTATGATCAAAATGAAAACATTCACATGCACAGAGAAGACACAGCCATTTTTACTTGGTTCACCACTAAGGGATACGTCCAAGGAGCATACGCCGACAGGTTTCCGGTCGTACCTAAATCCACTATGCTTCACTAGCTGCGGATACAAAAGTTCGGGTACAGACACTCTGTCCCAGGCTCACTGCCTTTATAATTGTTTAGGGATAGCTCACTGCGTCCCTCGGGTCACTCCCGTTGACTCCCCCTGGCTCACTGCCGTTGGTTAAGTCCCACTCAGTTTATAGACGTGAAGGTCTCTTCTTTATTTGCATAAGAGTGCATCCTTTGTTGTATGTAGATGCTCTATTGAAGTCCGATTCTCTCCAGATGAAGAATATCACTTTTCCTCGAATGTACCGAGTAGTCTCTCGGCTTTCTTGCAGCTCCAAACACACCGGTGGGCTTCAGCAAAACCAGGCGCGCTTCTTCAAGACAGTCGTGCAAGTCCAACTACGGCGCGCAAGTCCAAACTGGCGCGCAAGTGTCATCAACACACATGCACGACTCTTCCTTCCCCAACTACTAACTTGCGCGGTCCACTTCCTTTCTCTTCCAAACCACCTTGGGCGCACAGCCAAAAATCGGCGCGCAAGCTCTACTTGCGCGACAAAACAACCACCTGCGCGACTCAACCACCTGCGCGACGAGAGATCGAACAATCTCTCGGCGGTGAACTTCGTTGGAAATGAGGAGGGGTGGTCCAGTATTTATAGGCAAACTGGACCCCCTGCGCGGCGGCGCGCAAGTCCCTCGACGGCGCGCAAGTCTTGTCTTCAATAAACTTTGTCGCGCAACTAACTTGCGCGACCCAACCAACACTTGCGCGACCTTCTTTCCTTAGCCAAATTTTGATGTTTTGATCCTCAAAAACATATGGCGCGCAAGTCTCTTATCCTCCAAGAGCACGGCGCGCAAGTAACTTTTCCAAAAACACTTTACTTTATTGGCCGATTTTTAGGCCCAAAAATTTGGCAAACACTGGGAAACAACGCCACCTTCACAACTGTTTTCTGCTTGAACGGTATGATCGCTTTGTTGGTACACACCCTGAACTTCCACTGAGGATTGACAACAAACACAAACCATACACCAAATCATGCTTTGAAGAACCTGGTTCCAACAATCCCCCCCTTTGGGTTTGTTGGCAATCAGAATAAATTCAATAGATCTCCAACCATGAGCAAATCCAAAATGCAAGAATCAACTCAGCCAACACTCTAAGTCTACGTGAGCAATGCTCGGTGTAGAAAACAAGAGAGAAAGCTTGAATTGGGTCTTAGTGTTTTGAAATTCTCCATCCCTATGTTATCCTTATTAAACTTCTCATCACAATCTTACACGAAATTCTCCATCCCGATGTTATCCTTATTAAACTTCTCATCACAATCTTACACGAAATTCTCCATCCCGATGTTATCCTTATTAAACTTCTCATCACAATCTTACACTTCTCATCACAGAAGAATTTCTTACCTTGAATTTATTCCTTTCTCCCCCATTGACAATAAAACCAAAGACCGAAAAGTTTGTTCAACGTTTAGCTCAAGCCATACTCCCCCTCGATAGTATCTCCCCCATAAACCTGCATCACAGCCATAAGCAGATAAAAACAGTTAAAACAAACGGGGAGAGGGGACTTCCGGAGCCTCCTTATGCAGTAGGAGGTGGTCGAACACCGAGGTTCAACCGATGCGTCTCGAACACAGCCGCGGACAATGGCTTGGTTAGAATATCAGCCACTTGCTCATTAGTTCCAACATGATCCATTTTAATCACGCCTTGTTCAACCTTTTCTTTGATAAAATGATACCGTATTTCAATATGTTTTGTACGAGAATGCTGAACCGGATTATTCGTAAGATCAATTGCACTTTTGTTATCACAATAAATCACCATTGGTTGCTGCACCTTATCACCAATATCTGTTAGTTGCTTCTTCATCCAAAGAAGTTGAGTGCATGCTTTTGTGGCGGAGATATATTCAGCTTCAGCAGTACTAAGAGAAGTACATTCTTGTTTCTTTCTCAACTAGCCAACACATTTCTGCCCAATATAGAAAGCTCCACCACTAGTGGACTTTCTATCTACGACATTACCAGCCCAGTCAGCATCAGAAAATGCTGATAATTCACTGTCCCTGCCTGCAGAAAAAAATAACCCGAAGTTATGTGTACCTTGAATGTACCTCATGATTCTTTTTACTGCTGCCATATGTTCCTCCTTTTGATTACTCTGAAAGCGTGCCGCAAGGCATGTTGCAAAGACAATATCTGGCCTTGTCGCTGTTAGGTACAGTAGGCTGCCAATGATCCTCCTGTACATGGTGGGATCAACAGAGTTCCCATCCTCATGCTTTCCAAGTTTAGTTCCAACTGCAATCGGAGTTGACATTGGTTTGGAGTCTTGCATATTGAACTTCTTCAGCAGCTCTCTTGCATATTTTTCCTGAGAAATGAATGTGTATTCCTTCTTTTGAATCACTTGCAGTCCCAAGAAATATTTGAGCTCCCCAATCATAGACATTTCAAATTCTGATTTCATGTGGTTGGAAAATTCATCCACTGATTTCTTCCTACTGCCACCAAATATGATATCATCAACGTAGACAAGAACCATGAATTGATATTTTGGAGAATTATTCACATAGAGATTGTGATCAACTCCTCCTTTTTTGAATTCCAACTTCTTGAGATATGAATCTAGCCGTGAGTACCACGCCCGTGGTGCCTGCTTCAAACCATATAGAGCTTTCTTTAGTTTGCAGACCTTTGTTTCATCGGTACCCAAGACAAAGCCCACTGGTTGTTCAATGCAGACTTCTTCTTCGAGTACACCATTCAAGAATGCTGTCTTGACATCCATTTGATATACTTTATATCCTCTTTGGAGTGCCATGGCAAGGAAAAGCCTGATTGACTCCAGTCTAGCCACTGGAGAAAAGGTTTCTTCAACATCAATGCCTTCAATCTGAGAGTATCGTTTACATACCAGTCGTGCCTTGTTTCTGATGACACTTCCATGCTCATCAAACTTATTTTTGAAGATCCATTTGGTACCAATCACATTGTGACCTTCGGGTCTCTGGACAAGATCCCATGTCTGATTATTATCAATCTGATCTAATTCATCATTCATGGCTTTCACCCAAGATTCATCTTTTGCAGCTTCTTCAAATGAGGATGGCTCTAAAACTGATAGAAATGCAGATTGCGTGGTATTTCTCATCCTTCTGGTTTGAGTGGGTGCACTCCTATCCCCAATTATGTTGGATGGATCAATCTCAGCTCTTCGATTTCTCCTGCGAGGTTCAGTATTATTCTCTTCAGCCATAGTTTCTTCTTCAGATTCTTCTTCTAAGTCATCATCATTATGTGATTGATGAGTTTTTTGAACAGCTTCCTCTATTTCTGCATTTGTAGTTTCTTCATGTCCACATTCTTCATGACTTTCTATCACATCAGCATATGACGTCCGTGAAGCATTTGTGGTTTTCTCTTCAATTATCTTAACATCATTGCTTTCCACAATCCTTCCCAAACGATTGTTGAAACATTTGTAGGCTTTTCTATTCATTGAGTAACCGAGGAAGATTCCTTCATCTGCGTTGTCACTATATTTCCCCTGATTTCCTTCTTTGTTCCCGATGAAGCACTTACTTCCAAAGACACGAAAGTATTTTAGAGAAGGCTTCCGTCCATGCCACAATTCATACGGTGTCTTCGTCTCACCCATATAAAGTCCTGTTCGATTCTGAATGTACACTGCAGCTTGAACAGCCTCTTTCCAGTAATGTCGTGGAATACGACTCTCAATCAGCATAGTTCGTGCCATGTTGTTCACCTGTCGATTCCTTCGTTCAACAACTCCATTTTGTTGTGGAGTTCTCACAGCAGCTACCTCATGTTGTATCCCATGCTTCTCCAGATAATTTTCAAATTCAATGGACGTGTATTCTCCTCCATTGTCAGATCGCAACACTTTGATTGTTTGTCCAGTATCATTCTCGGCGATTCGCCGATATGTTTTCATGCAGTCAAGGACCTGTCGTTTCCGGTGAATGACCATAACACATGTCATTCGACTGTAATCATCTATGAAAAGGACAAATTACCTTTCTCCATGAGTTCCGACAACATTTATTGGACCACAAACATCTGTATGAATCAGATCAAGAAGGTGAGATGCCTTTTTCTTCTTTGGCCGATATGAACTGCAGACCAGCTTCCCACGAATACAAGCATCACAGGATTTTTCACGCTCAAGCTTCAAGTTGGGGATGTCCATGAAAATTCTCAATTTTGATATTTTCTCCATGTCTTGTTGATTGATGTGTCCCAATCTCCGATGCCACAAATTGTTTTCTTCTTCAACAGTCATGTAACATACATTTTCTTCACTATCAACCTGATACAAGTTGCCTTCTGTTCTGCATCCTTTCGTAAGTGAATTGCCGGTTTTTCCCTTGATGGTGCAGCCTTTCTGATTAAAAGTAACTATAAGTCTTGAGTCACAGAGTTGACTCACGCTAAGGAGATTATGGCGTAGGCCATCAACGTAAAGGACTTCAGTCTTCTTTAGTTCTCCATTAGCTAATTGGGTACTTCCACTTCCTTTGATTTTCAGAGCCCCATCATTACCAAATCTTACTGTACCATCAACATTCTTTATGATATTCATTAGTAGGCCGGCATTACCCGTCATATGAGATGAACAACTGCTATCCAGAATCCAGGTACTGTTGTTCTTTGTAGCTTTGAGGTCTACCTCTGCAAGGTTCAATTTCTCAATCTTCTTCCTTTCCTTCCATGAGACATTAGATTGAGTATATAGGACTGATGGCCTTTCAACTATCTCTTCCGCATACCCAGGTTCTTCATAGTCAAAGTCTTCTGTGAGAGGTGAGAACCTGTTAAAAAGAGCAACACTGTCTTGCTGACGAGACTTGACTTGTCTTGAACTTCGGTATGAGGTGTCTATGTCTCTTCTCTGCCTGCAATTAACGGCCTTATGACCAAAGTTAGAACAACAAAAACAATATCCATAGAAATTATTTCTTCTATGAGAATTAGGATATGAGATTGTTCTCCTTTATTGAGCATCGATATCTTCTCCATTCAGATAGCTTCTTGCCTCTTCACAATAAGACATGGTATGGCCCAGATAGCCACAGAACTGACACTTCATGAGAGGAAATGTCTTCTCACTTGAATTTTTCCTTATACCTTCTTCCTTGGGAGAATAGTAAGACTGTCTGTCATTTTTGAATGTTTGAGGATAATTTTCAGGTCTCCTTTTAGTTTGGATTGAGGGTTCCTTTTTCAGCACTCTAGGTAACATTTCATCATGTTCAACTTTCATCTTGTCTTTCTTTTGGATCTTTTCACTTCCAGCAGTTGATGACTCAGCCTCACAGCCAATTCCACTCTTTCCCATGCAAGCAGGTCTTTGATCACTCAAGACTTTTCCAACCCCATCTGAACCACACTTGGCTCTTGCAAGTAATTCTGCATCTGAGAATCTTCCGAACTGTATTTTCTTCCTCGATTCTTTCGGAACTGATTCTGTCTCCATTTTAATCCTTAGAGTAACTACTTCCTCCTCAAGACCCTCAACAGTCTTGGATTTTTCATCCAGTCTGGATGTGAGGTCATTGATGACCTTTGCCTGCTCTTCAGTTCTCAGCTTCAGATCAACTGCATCATCATTGCTTTCAATTATTTTAGATTGTACCTTCACAAATTCTTCCAGTCGTTCAATTTCAGCTTCAAGTTGATCAACATATTCCGTTGATTCTTCTACAATTGATTTCCACTTATTGCAGCTCTTACATTTAATCTTAAGCTTACTAACTGCATCCTTAAGTTGCACATCAGGATCTACACAAGTTCTCAGTTGTTTTTCACCATCAGTATCTTCTGACTTTTCAACAGTGGCCATCATAGAAGCATGGTTCCCAGTTTTGAATTCTGGTTCTTCTTCATCACAGAATTCATTGTCATCTTCTTCCTCTTCACAGACAAAACTCTTCCTTTGCATTTTCTTACCAGATTTGAAGTCTCCCTTTTTGAAGAACCTTCTTTGAGGCTTCTTGAAGTTTTCATCTTCACTGTCATCATCATTGATATTCTTCAAGCACTGAGAGGCATATGCCCAACTTTTCCACAACGGAAACATGCGAGAGGTAACTTCCCTTTGAATTTCCCTTTCCCCTTCTGGAACTTCTTTGCAATGAGAGAAAGAATTTATTTCTCTTCGTCATCATCACCACTACTATCCTTTGAGATTTTCAATTTATCCATGGCCTTGAATGCCATTTCCTTGCTCACCCGAGTCGTAGCATCTTCTGGTTTGACTCTCATTTCATATGCTACCAAACTGCTCAGTAAGTCATCTAGAGAAAGTTTGGAAAGGTCTCTTTCCTCAAGAGCTGACACCTTCGCATTATACAGAGGTGGAAGTCTTCTTAATATTTTCTTTACAATATCAATGTCTTTGATTTCTTCGCCTAGACCCCGAATTGCTCCAACCACTTCAGTAATTCGATTGAAGAAAGAGTCTGCATTCTCGTCTGGATGCATCTTCAGATCATCAAACCGATTGTGTAGCACTTGTAGTTTCGCCTCCTTCACTTTGCTATCACCTTCATAAATATTCTCAAGTTTATCCCATATAGATTTTACTGAGGTGAAATTCATTACCTTCAGGTAAATCTGATCAGAAAGGGCTGCAGTGAGAGCGTTCTGTGCTTTAGCATCTGCATCAAGAAGTTTCCTGTCTGTTTCAGTCATAGCTAGACCTGTTGGATCAGTGACATGTATTCCTTGCGCAGTAGAAAAAATAACTTCCATTCCAAGAGATCTTAGATGAGATCTCATTCTGTTCTTCCAGATCTGGAAATTGCTTCCATCGAAGTGAGGGACTCCCCTGACATTGACGGCGTTTTCCATGATGAAGAAGGTCAGATTCAACACCAGCAACCTTTACCCTCTGATACCACTTGAAGGACCCCGGGACACCCTGAGAGGGGAGGGGTGAATCAGGGTGACCACTTTTTCTTTTAATGTGTTGGATCTTATTCCCACGTTGGTAGGAACTTGTTGAACCTGTATGATGATTATGATCAAAATGAAAACATTCACATGCACAGAGAAGACACAACCATTTTTACTTGGTTCACCACTAAGGTCTACGTCCAAGGAGCATACGCCGACAGGTTGCCGGTCATACCTAAATCCACTATGCTTCACTAGCTGCGGATACAAAAGTTCGGGTACAGACACTCTGTCCCAGGCTCACTGCCTTTACAATTGTTTAGGGATAGCTCACTGCGTCCCTCGGGTCACTCCCGTTGACTCCCCCTGGCTCACTGCCGTTGGTGAAGTCCCACTCAGTTTATAAACATGAAGGTATCTTCTTTATTTGCATAAGAGTGCATCCTTTGTTGTATGTAGATGCTCTATTGAAGTCCGATTCTCACCAGATGAAGAATATCACTTTTCTTCGAATGTACCGAGTAGTCTCTCAGCTTTCGTGCAGCTCCAAACACGCCGGTGGGCTTCAGCAAAACCAGGCGCGCTTCTTCAAGACAGTCACGCAAGTCCCACTACGGCGCGCAAGTCCAAACTGGCGTGCAAGTGTCATAAACACACATGCACGACTCTTCCTTCCCCAACTACTAACTTTCGCAGTCCACTTCCTTTCTCTTCCAAACCACCTTGGGCGCACAGCCAAAAACCGGCGCGCAAGCTCTACTTGCGCGACAAAACAACCACCTGCGCGACTCAACCACCTGCGCGACGAGAGCTCGAACAATCTCTCGGCCGTGAACTTCGTTGGAAATGAGGAGGGGTGGTCCCGTATTTATAGGCAAACTGGACCCCCTGCGCGGCGGCGCGCAAGTCCCTCGACGGCGCGCAAGTCTTGTCTTCAATAAACTCTGTCGCGCAACTAACTTGCGCGACCCAACCAACACTTGCGCGACCTTCTTTCCTTAGCCAAATTTTGATGTTTTGATCCTCAAAAACATATGGCGCGCAAGTCTCTTATCCTCAAAGAGCACGGCGCGCAAGTACCTTTTCCAAAAACACTTTACTTTATTGGCCGATTTTTAGGCCCAAAAATTTGGCAAACACTGGGAAACAGCGCCACCTTCACAACTATTTTCTGCTTGAACGGTATGATCGCTTTGTTGGTACACACCCTGAACTTCCACTGAGGATTGACAACAAACACAAACCATACACCAAATCATGCTTTGAAGAACCTGGTTCCAACAAACTCCTCAAGTAGGGATAGATAAATCACGTGCATGTGCACTCTTGAGTGATAAGCAAACAGGGTCCCTCCAATAAGCCGTAATATATATTCATGAGTTTAAAGGATGAATGTTTGGTCATTAATTTCCTCTGGTAAATAATGAAAGTGCATCTCATGCTAGGGAATAGATATCGACCCGCCATCTATAGCCCTACATTCGACCAAAATGTCGATGCCTAACAATCGTTGAGCATGTTCAGGCCAAGATGCACGGGTGGGTCCAATAACAGCTTCCCCTTGGATAGGAAGATCGAGAACCACTACCATATCCTGGAGGGTGGTGTTCATCTCTCCCTTAGGAAGGTGGAATGTGTGTGTATCTAGTATCCACCTCTCCACAAGTGCAGAAAGAAGGCGATGGTCGAGAAATGTGAAATATGATACGATAATGTCGTAGAATCCATCACGGCACAAGTATGGTCAAATGGAATGTGGAGGCTTCGTGTGATTAAAATGGTGTGCTCGGCGCACCCTGATCTGTTGATCCTCACTACCGTCTAACATGACCTGAGAAACATACCTATGCTTCTTAGTGAGTATTATGCCATCCTCCATATGTATATAAATAATTTTAAATGTGTCATAAGTGTAAAATGTAATATAAATTTATGGTCAACAGAATTTTATGACTTTTAGAATTTAATAAATTTCATGTTTATTCACATTCTTTTATGAAGTTATTTTTACTAGAAGGAAGGGTCATGTCTTAATGTTTTTTAAAGCATATTACTAACATGTTTTTAAGATGTGATTTTACCTAGAAAAGGGTGTTTGTAAGACATGGTTTTATATATTTATATATATAAACATTTTGTCTTCGTTATATAAATGTTTATTAGAAAATGGTTTGCTTTGTAATTTATGTATGATTATCCACATGATGGTATGTTTCATGATTATTTTCATGATTATTTTTTCACATGTATTCTTTATTGTTTAACCATGGATAAATTGACTATATGTTAATGTTGCCTCAAATGTACTGGAAATATTCATTTTAATATCAGTATGAAAGGGATATTTTTATTTGATAGTAAGATTATTTGGTGAAGTCAGACAATTATACAAAATGAAGAATCTTATTCATATATGCACATGCTATGATGACGATCAGATAGAAAATAAATAAGGGCATGTCTTCAAACTGATCCAAGAGATTGTTATAGTACACAACTAACAACAGTTGTTAGTACAACTAATTCTATAACACAAATTGAACTTCAAGAAAGGATTTTTGGGAAATGAACCACGATGTAGGAGGAACGGTGACAACAACAACAGTGATGATGTAAACTCATTCTATCACCATCATTGTTTTCACTGTTCCTCCTGCACCATGGTTCATTTCCCATAAATTCTTTCTTGAAGTTCAATTAGTGTTACAGAATTAGCTATACTAACTACTATTGTTGGTTGTGTACTATAACAAACTCCTTTATCATTTTTTATAACCTCCCCATAGTAGTACACATAGGTAAACCATGACTTTATGCATCTAAAATGTTTTCTAATCATAATTCTGATAGTGTAACTAATATTGACAAAGATGGTTGATCATATAATATTTATTATACTAAAATTTTACAACATCTTTTCATACCATAATATATGATACTATTATTTCGTTATATAAAAGTTTATTAGAATACTAGTCACATAATGTTTTGAAAACTGAGGTAAAAACAATAGATAACAACATATAATTTACAATATGAGAATATCACAACAAAGATAATACATCATTGTGGTTGAGAGTGTGAACTCAACCCAACAATGTTAGGGAATCATTTTTTATTATGACCTTCTTGATGACATATGGTGCAAGTCAAACTCTTCTCTTGTTCTTGAGTCCAGCCCAACTCATTCTGCATCCTGTTGGCCTTCATTCTCCTACAAGTATGCAACTGGTTGATGTCTGGTATCACTATCACATGCCCTTTAAGAATTGGGAAATAACAAAACTCCCCAATAGGCATCCATGTTGCAACATAAAAGTTAACAATAATGTCCATCCGGTGCACTAGATCAACATATTCTTCCCATGATATGTTCATAGAAGGACATGTCGCGATGACATGTGCGCATGGAAACCATAAGGCCTGAAAGTTTACACTTTCACACTGCATCATTTCCAATAATACCACCATTTTTCACCAATTCTATTTGTGATGGGGTCTGAACACTCTTGAACATAAAATTGAGTCTTCTCTGAAAAATGAAGACATGATAACCAGAAGCTTATTCAATGTTCTATTCAATCTCTCATTAAAAGTTTCTTCCGTACCTTATCCCCTATTGAATTCTGTCTGAGGCTATTTTTTGTCTATAAACAAATCAATTAATTCAATGATATAATGTCTCCTGAACTAGGGTATTTATAGGTAACTTGTGAATCCCCTGGAATAAACCATTTATGAACTCTACAATGTTTGTGGTCATGTGTATGTACCTCTTCCCCCCATCACATGTCAATGTCTATTTTTCTTTTGGAATCTATATCATATAATCCTAAACTTCTTGATTATCCTTTTAGATTTTTTCAAAATGTTCTTCAACCACCATTGATCTAGATCATATGATACATAGAAGAGATGTTATTTCACATAAATTGATTTTATCTTTATATTAAAGTAGTAAAAAGTAACAAAGACAATGCATACCAAGCCTCGTGATTTCCTTCTTCATTGGTTCATTGTAAAATGGTTTCGGCACATTGATAGAATTGTGTCTAATGTAGAACTAATGATGTGAATTTGAGGATCTCCATGTATCAAGGTCCGCATTGATGGCCTCATTAATTTCTTGATGCTGATCAGATATCAAATAGACACCTGAATGTTGGTGAAATGGTTACTGATACATGCCAAAAAACAACTCCATGATTCATAGTTTTTCTTATCCATGATGTAAAAGGAATGAAGAATAGGTGAGAAATTTCTATAATGGGTTTCCGTAATCAACAATACACCCTTGTATCTTCCTTATTGAAATATTCCATAAATTTGAATGAAATGTTTGCTGAAATGAAATGTGGAGATATAGGGGAGGAATGCCCAAAACAACCAATTAAATTGAAAATGAGATGGATCAAGTAGGTTATCTTGAGACATTTGTTTGTTTGTATCAATATGAAAGAAAACTTGGTTATGAGGCCTTACTATGGCTAGTAATTGCAGCAACACCCGATACAAGTCATCCCAATCACTATAGACCTTCAAAATTTCCTTATGTTTCTCCATCTATGATTTATTATAGTAAATCATATAACTTAATGTTTGTTGTATCCTATCTTTCACATGTTCTATAGGAACATCTTAGCATGTCCTGATCCTCTCAATGAAAATAGATGACACAAATTCTGCATCCAATGAGGAATGATCTTGTGTTCGGCTTAGATGAATGCATGTATGCGTTTCCTCAATCCTAGAGATTCTCTAACCTCCAAATGTAATGTCCATAATCACCCTCAAGTAGAATCTAAAATCACCTCCATAATTCTCACATTGTATGAGATATTTATTATATCATGATTCCTGAACTATATATTTGGAGTGCCTCTCAATGTGTAATCTCTTTAGCGTGCTTTTTAATTCATCTTTACTTGGAAAATTCCTTCCAAAATATAAGTTTTTTTCCAGCTCACTAAACACATCTGGTACAACTCCAAAAAACTCAGTTGTGGGAGTGAGAACATTTTAGTTGAATTCAGGCACACGTTGCATTGCTTTTGACCAAGATAAAAAGAGTGGTAGATGATTTATTATTGGTCGAGGCTTCTGTACAACTAATACATTTCTAGAAACTTATTCCCCAACTTCTGATGCTCCCTCCTCATTAGTAGTACTTTCACCATCTGTTCTGTCATTACGAAACTCCTCATCAAAAGTTGTACTGACATGTATATCCAAGAGATCATCTAGTCTGTCCTCTTATACATCATTTGAAATGGGCTCAATTTCATGGGGCAGACCATCTTCAACCACTCTTGTAAGTCTACGTCTTCGTACAACTGATCGTTGTTATTTTATAGTAGAAAGATCAACATATAACTCCATCATGGTACTATCTAACCACTTAGAAAATAAATTTATTTCTTAGACCCACTGTGTATCAGAAACCAATGGGAATGCTAGATGCCAAAGTGTTACCGGGAATTACAAATCTCTATAGCTCATAGACTTGGTCTCTTGATCGAGCCCCAGATTTAAAGAACCAAAAATTCTATCTTCAAGGTCACTTAGGGTTACAAAATCATCTATACTAACCACTATTATTGGTTGTGTACTATAAGAAGCTCCTTTCTTAGTTTGAATAACCTCCATGCAGTAGTACACACGGGAAAACATGGTTATCTACGTCAAACATGTTTTTTTATCAAGATTATGATAGTGTATGTAATATTAACAATGATGGTTGACCAAATAATATTTATTAGAATTTAATTTCAGGATTTTTTTTATACCCTGAAATATTATTGTAATGTTTCATTATATAAATGTTTATTAGAATATAAGTCATAGAATATTTTTGAAAC
This sequence comes from Viscum album, assembly GCA_963277665.1. Taxonomy (NCBI): domain Eukaryota; kingdom Viridiplantae; phylum Streptophyta; class Magnoliopsida; order Santalales; family Viscaceae; genus Viscum; species Viscum album. The sequence goes on from OY728163.1 coordinate 880,330,622, forward strand.
CGAGGTAAAAAGAATAGGAAACATCTAATTAGTTTATTTATCATTGATAAAATAAAAATTATGACCACATAAAGTGAAATTAATAAGAACAAACACATTAAATAACAAATGAATGATTTATAATATACATGAAATTTCTTGACATTTTTTAATAGAACATGGTTTGGATGAGATGACCCTCACTTCGAACGTGAGATAAAATACAATTTATTTTCAATTGGATGCTTAATAACATATTTGAAGGATATGTACTTAAATTTTAAACTTTCAAAATCTTTAAAACTTGTAATGACATATATTATATGTCATCTTAGATTTCATTAGAAGGCCTAAACTTTTGAAAGTTCAAAAGTTAAGTACATATCCATTGAATATGTTATTAAGCTACCAATTGAAAATAAGATGGATTTTACCTCATGTTCGAAGTGAGACTCATCTCATCCAAACCACATTATATTAAAAAATGTCAATGTATTTCGTGTATGTTGTAAATCATTCACGTGTTATTTAATATGTTTGTTCTTCTTCATTCCACTTTATATGATCATAAGTATCATTAGATAATCATTATATGTATTAATTTTTTAATCTTATGTTATTAATTAATTAATATATAATTAATCATTACTAATAATAACTATTATTTCTCAACTATATAATATTTATGATACAAAAATTTTAAAACTTTTTCTTATATCCTGAACTATGATACTAATGTTTCTTAGTACAATTATTACTAAGTTAATCATTCTTTAATCACTAGTTAATAATTACTAAGTTATTAATTAGTTAATCATTCTTCAATCACTCTATAATCATTCTTTATTCAATAATTAATCATATGTTATTCATTAGTTAATTATTATTAGCTTATCATTTTATGTATTCATTTCATAATCCTAAGTTATTCATTAATTAATCTATAATTAATCATTACTGATAGTAATTATTAATTCTAAACTATATATATAACTAATTAAACTAATTAATAAATAACATATTTAAAAATAACTAAAAATAATTCAATTACTAATAATAACATTCATTCTTTAATTCCTTTGTCCTTTTCGATTTCATTTTATATCATCATAATTATCATTTTTTTCATTGATAAATATACTGATTTGATTTTTCTTTTCTTAGGTATTTTAGTAGTTTATATAGAAAATATGAATCATCCAAAGAAAATCCCCCCGGGAGTGTCAAACCAGGAGTACAACAAGGCCCGTTGTTATGCACCAGTTCCCATTTGAGTCTAGCTCAAAGTGGGGTTTTCAGGTTTTACCCCCAAATACATCTGTGTTAGAGCCACATTCACTTATTTGTATCCAAACATTGATTTTATTGCTTAGATAACCACATAATCTTTATGCAACCAAAATTTTAGATATTTAATCCTAAGTTTTTCTAAACTTAATCTATAGTTAATCATACTAATAATTATTATTATTTCAAACTATATATAACTAATTAAACTACATAAGAAACAAAATATTTAGAACTAACTAAACTACGTAAAAAATGAAATATTGAGAACTAAAAAAATCAATTATATAAATAAAAACATTTAAATTAAATAAAATAATTACTCTAAATTATGATTTGCAAAAAACCGAGCTTGATTTTGGACCACAGACTCCACTGCATGTGAAAAGGTGTTTTTTAAGAGAGAGAAGCAGTGGAATGAAGTGATATGGGGGGAAATGCATGTGAGGAGAAGGGGGAGTACCCTTTTATAGGGAATTGAAGGAAGGGAAAAACCAACGGTGCCCCCTTTTTTCCTTTAAGTTAGGTGAAAGGTGGCTCTCCCTCCCTCTCTACCTTTTCCATGTTATCAATCTGGGCCAAACACATGAGGGGGGAGAGAAGGAGGCAGCACCATTGCCGCCTTGGCTGTAAATTTTTTTTTTTTTAAACTTACGCATTTTTGTCATAAAACGCATTAAAAAAACTTTTTCACCTTACAAAATATGTTTACATTCATGAAATTATATATATATATATATATATATATATATATTGCAGTTGGGGCTTACCCGACTGGTAAAGGATTCCCGTAATTATACATTAGACTCGGGTTTAAATTTGGGTGGGCACAGGTACTATTACGATACTATGCAGGCAGTGACATAGATGATGACACAAGTGGGCGGTGACACTAACGTGACGCATCCAGATGGTGATGCAGGCATGATGTAGGCCTGGTAACACTGGCGGGATGATGCAGGCATAATGCTGCACTAGGCTTCCGGGCCAGGTTATGGGCTTCATGCCCACTGAACCTGCGGGCCATGTACTAAATAAATAAGTTTTGGGTGGACTATCCTCTTCCGGGGGCTATGACATGTCTTTTTGGTCTGTGTGTGTGTTGTGTGCGTGTGTGTTTGAATATAATTGTATCCCCAAACACCTTATATATATATATATATTTATCAGCGTTTTTTTGCTGATAAAGGTGGATCTTTATTAGTGATATTATTTGTGTTGATAATTTTTTTTTATAAAAAATGTTATTAATATATATAAAATTATCATATTTATATTAAAAAATAATGTTTATTTATATACATTAACTAAAAAATGCATGTATATAATTAATATAAATATGATATATTAAGATATATTTTTTAATAATTAATATATATGTATATATAATGTTTTATAAAAAGTATTTATAAAATTATAAATAAATAGATATATATTTAAATAATTATAAAATTATAATAAATATATTTAAATATATATATAATTACAAAATTATAAAAAATATATTTAAGTCATAATTTTTTTATTACATTTATAATTGTTTATATTTATATATTAATAAAAATATATATAATTATATAAATACGTATAATCATAAACATATATATAATTGCATACATATATAGATATATAATTATATATATATATATAAATATATAAATATATTTATATTTGTATATAAAAAACTAAAAATATTTTTATTTGTAATTAAAATATTATATATATATATATATATATATTTGAAAAGGTACAGTCAAGACACTTTTATTAAACAACAAAAAATAGAGAAAAGTGAGATGGGTACAGAAAAAGCAATAATGTCCTCATCAATAAAGCATTCAAAGATGTAACTTTTTTCTAGTCTCAGTCCTAATTCTATGGTCCTCATCACATATAACATTCCAATCAGTTCGCTCGTTTTCACGACCTTAACCTTTGAAGTGATGACATCTCCTCCAAGTTTTCACTTGTTGCAATAGGCCTTCAATGTTAATGTTCTCCAAATCAAATCTCCCATCATCTGATTGGACTTCCACCTACTTAGAAGGATCACAAGCATGGTATCTTTAATATATCTCTATGGGGGTCAGAGCATTTACCTATACTCCACCTTCTACTGCATCATTAGTAGAATCAAACACTCCATAAATAAATATATATATATTGTTTAAATAAGATTTACTTGAGATGATTGGGTAAGGGATTTGGGGATCCAAATCCATGCCCCCAAAATTCATTAAAAAGATAAAACGTATAAAAGTAAAGAAACAGTACAACAACACAAGTTAAGACATTACCAATGACCAAATGCATATCAAACCTGCAAATATATCTAAAAAAGGAGGCCTAATGACCATTGAATCCATAGGACAACCTCATCACAACCCATTAGCCTATGGTTTCACCCAACCATGGCCCAACTGCGCTAGGTGCCCGATGGAGACTTCAAGCCAAATCATCCCAAAATCCGTTGGTGTCTAGGTTGTGCACCTTCCCATGTTGATGCATCCTGAGTTCCCTAGGTCTGAATGTCATCTTTGACTCCTCGTATCCCGATGTCTCTGCCTTCCCGCATCCCAAGGCCTTCACCTTCCCGTCACCAGCCGACCCCCGCAGCCTTGAGGCCATCTCTGACCACTACTGTGTATCATCATTGCCTCGCTCTGTCATCCATATCGAGGTCACTACTGACCAGCTTCATTGCTAGCTGATCCTCGTAACCCAAAAGTCATCATCGGTTGCTCCTAAGATATGTCGCCATCTCGAAAAGAAATAATTGTAAACGGATACACATAAAAATCTTACCTGGGTCTATGTCTCCCTGCATCTCTTCGTCGCCATGCAACGTCTGAAACCTATCATCGCCAGATTTCCACCCTCCATCCTTGCTATCAACTGTCCCCACATTCCACCGTTGATAGATGATGCCAGGTTGTGGACCTTCATCGCCTTCGACCTATTTTTCCATCCCCACTATTGAAGTGGTGCCTCTGAGCAACCATACATCTCTGCCATCAAGATCCCATGTTCCCCGTGAATCGCCACCATCTTGATCTCAATACTCACCTTCAGACATGACCCCCTCATTCTTCAAATATCTGTCGATAGTCACACATTTCATCTCCAATAGGATCCCATACCCCCATCTTCGAAGTGTGGCATCAACAACATCGGCCTTGTCGGCAGTTTTTTTTCCTTGACGGTGGCCGCCCGCTCATTTGTCAAATGAGGTGGGCGTTGCTGGAAGGAGGTGGGTGGCCAACCCCACCAAAACCTCCAGCAGGAGGAGGAGAAGGCAGGGGAGAGGCAGCCTATATAAAGGGATCTCTCCCCTCAGCAAATCATCCCATCATTAGTTGTTTCCGGTTTCCCATCACCAGCAGATCCTATTTTGAGCGGTTTTGTGAGGAAGTTTCCCCTTTATTCAAGTGAGAATATTACGAGAGTTTTCTCCTTATAATAAGTGAGGGAGTGTGTACCCACTTTTACCCCATAGTGATCCTTCTGTTTGCCCATGGTTTTTTACCCCTTCCATTTGGGGATTTTTCCACGTTACATCTGGTGTTCATTTATTTCCACATTTGCACTTTATTTTTTATCTCATGATTATTGCTGCACCGTGGGCCAATCATTTACGGTCTTCACAAGTTGTATCAAAGGCAAGGTTCTGGCCTGGTGTTGTTCACGTTTTCGGGTATTAATAATTCTCATAAAATTTTAGTATGCTCTGTGATTGTGACTCCGACTGATCTTTCACATCAGAAAAAATTTATTGAGATTATTAAATACACCGTTTTGAAACAGGGGAGATTCTAGACTGATAGCGTGTCTAGATGGCAGCGAAATTCGAGATCGAAAAATTCAATGGGAATAATTTTTCGTTGTGGAAAATGAAGATGGAGGCAGTGTTGAGGAAGGATAATTGCCTACTGAAAATTAGAGAAAAGCCGGCGGGTGTGACAGAGGAGAAATGGAACGATATGAATGGGAATGCTATTGCCAACATCCATTTGGCTTTGGTAGATGAGGTCCTATCGAGCATTGCGGAGAAAAAGACGACAAAGGAAATATGTGATACTCTGATGAAGCTATACGAGTCCAAGTCACTGCACAACAAAATTTTCCTAAAGAGAAAATTGTACACTCTTCGGATGGCGGAGTCATCTTCGGTGACCGACCACATCAACAACCTCAATACCCTGTTCACTCAACTCACGACGTTGAGCTATAAAATTGTGGATACTGAACGTGCAGAGACTATACTCCAGAGTTTGCTAGATTTGTATGACCAACTCATCATCAACCTCACCAATAATAACTTGACAAATATGCTTCTCTTTAATGATGTTTCAGCCGCGGATCTTGAAGAATAAAGTCAGCGCAAGAACAAGGAGGACAGACAGACAACTTCGCACCAAGAAAAACCTCTGTCAATGGAGAGAGGGAGGATGATGGAGCGTGGTTCCAGTGGGAGCCAAAATAATGGCAGGTCCAAATCAAGGAGTAAGAAGAAGAATGTCACATGTTTCAATTGTGGCAAGAAGGGGCACATCAAGAAGGATTGTTGGAATAAGAAGAGTGGTGACAAGAGCTCTCAGGGTAATGTGGCGAATACTTCTGGAAGTGGAGATATACTAGTCAGTGAAACGGCGATGACTGTTGGAAGCAGGTAGCATCTCGACGATGCATGGATTATCGACTCAGGAGAAACATGGCATATGACGTCTTGACGGGAATGGTTTGACCAATATTAAACCATCTCGGAAGGACTTGTGTACATGGGGAATGATCACACTCTTAAGATTATTGGAGTCGGTATCATCAAACTGAAGATGCATGATGGCATAGTACGGAACATCCAAGGAGTACGTCATGTGAAGGGCCTGAAGAAGAAAATATTGTCTTTAGGACAATTCGATGATATCAGATGCAAGACTCGCATAGAGAATGGAGTGATGAGAATTGTGAAGGGAACGCTTGTGATAATGAAGGCAGAGAAGATCTCAAAGAACCTGTACGTGCATATGGGTGAAATATACAAGGAGGCAGAGATAGTTGTTGCATCAACTACCTCGACGCAAGCGTTGACGATGTTATGGTATCGGAAGCTTGGCCATATGTCAGAATGAGGCCTGAAGATTCTTGCGGATTAGAAGTTGCTGTCTGGGCTGACAAAGGTATCCTTACCATTTTGTGAACATTGTGTTTTGAGCAAGCAACACAGGTTAATGTTCGGGACGTCAACAGCAAGAAGTTCGGAGATCTTGGACTTGATCCATTCTGATGTTTGGAAAGCACCGGTTATATCCCTGGTAGGGGAAGGGTACTTTGTATCATTCATTGATGATTATTCTAGGAGATGTTGGGTGTACCCAATCAGGAGGAAGGCAGATGTTTTTGAAGTCTTCAAAACATTCAAAGCATGGAAGGTGCTTGACTCTGGAAAGAAGATCAAGTATCTGTGGACAGACAATGGTGGAGAATATACAAGCGAGGAGTTTGATACTTTTTGTCAACAAGAAGGGATCAAGAGATAGTTCACGGTGGCATACACTCCTCAGCAGAATGGAGTGGCAGAGCGGATGAATAGAACTCTGTTGGATAGAACAAGGGCGATGCTGAAGACTGCAGGTAATGCCAAAAGTTTTTGGGCAGAAGTAGTGAATACATCCTGTTATGTGATCAACCGATCTCCTTCAATGGCGATTGTGATGAAGACACCGATGGAGATGTGGACTAGTAAACCCACTGACTATTCTTGGTTACATACTTTTGGAAGTCCTGTATATGCAATGTTTAATGACCAGAAAAGATCGAAGTTTTTATTCAAGATCCAGAAAATGTATCTTCTTGGGGTACGATGATGGTGTGAAGGGGTGTCGTTTGTGGGATCCCACTGCCCACAAATTTATCATCAGCAGAGATGTTATTTTTGCAGAAGACAAGGTCCAAATGACAACTGATCAAGACATGAAGAAGAAGAATACAGAAACTACAACAGTCGAAGTAGAGGACAAGTCCAAGGAAGAACCAGTTTCCTCTAAGGCATTACCAGAGCATGATGATCAAGTACCGATTGAGTCTGGACCACGATGGTCAACTCGGGAGAAAAGAGCACCATTATGGCACTCAAACTATGTCACTGAGAGAAATATTGCGTATTACTTATTGACAGAGGATGGAGAGACATCTTCTTTTGTGGAGGCGACCCAGAGTTCAGATGTATCCTCATGGATGGCGGCGATGCATGAGGAACTTGAAGCCCTTCATAGGGAAAAGACTTGGGATCTTGTTCCATTACCTCATGAAAGGAAGGCTATTGGAAACAAATGGGCCTTTAAGATCAGGCGGGATGGAAAAGACCAGGTGGAAAGATATCGTGCAAGATTTTTGGTCAAAGGATTTTCTCAGAAGGAAGGTATTGATTTCAATGAAATATTTTCTCTTGTTGTGATACTGACGACTGTTCGGATAGTTCTGGCGATGTGTGCTACATACAGCTTACATCTAGAGCAGCTGGATGTGAAGACTGCGTTTCTCCATGGTGATCTTGATGAAGAGATATATATGCTCCAACCAGAAGGGTTTGTAGAAGAAGGTAAAGAGAACTTGGTTTGCAGGTTGAACAAATCTCTGTACGGTCTCAAACAGGCACTGAGGTGTTGGTACAAGAGATTTGATTCCTATATCACGAGCCTTGGATACGACAGACTTCATTCAGATCCTTGTGCATATTTCAAGGGTTTAGATGATAATGATTTAATCATTCTTCTGTTGTATGTGGATGACATGTTGGTTGTAGGCCCCAACAATGATCAGATCTAGGAGACGAAGGCACAGTTGGCTAGGGAGTTTGATATGAAGGACTTGGGACCAGCAAACAAGATTCTTGGGATGCAGATTTACCGAGACAGAAATAATGAGAATATTTTTCTATCACAGAAGAGTTACTTACAGAGTGTCTTGAAACGCTTCAACATGAAAGACTGTAAGCCAATCTCTACCCCTCTTTCCATTAATTTCAAGTTATCCTCCATGATGAGTCCTAGCAGTGAAGCAGAGAGGATGGAAATGTCTCGAGTACTGTATGCATCGACAGTGGGTAGTCTAATGTTCGCTATGGTTTGTACTAGACCAGAAATTGCACATGCAGTGGGAGCAGTTAGTCGGTACATGGAGAATCTATGATGGGAGAATTGGAACACAGTGAAGAGGATCCTTAGATACATCAAGGAGACCTCAGATGCTGCATTTGTTATGGCGGATCATATTTTACTGTTAGAGGATATGTTGATTCAGATTTTGAAGGTGATTCTGACCAGAGAAAATCCACTACTGGTTGTGTGTTTACTCTTGCAGGAGGAGCTGTGAGCTGGATTTCGAAGTTATAGTCAGTTTTGGATTTATCCACGATGGAGGCAGAGTACATGGCAGCTACACAGGCTTGCAAAAATGCGATTTGGATGAGAAGGTTGTTGGAGGAGCTTGGGCACAAATAGGAGCAAATTCAATTGTTTTGTGACAGTCAGAGCGCCTTGCACATTGCAAGGAATCCATATTTTCATTCCAGGACGAAGCACATTGGGGTACAGTATCACTTTGTCTGAGATGTGGTGGAGGAAGGAAGTGTGGATATGCAGAAGATTCATACTAAAGAAAATCTGGCAGATTTCGTGACGAAGGCGATTAACTCTGATAAGTTCAGATGGTGCAGATCTTCAAGTGGCCTTGCAGATACGTGAGCAGCATGGTTGGGAAGATATAAAGGATATGTGGAGATGTGATTGGTTCTCAATCAAATCTCCAAGTGGGAGACGTGTCGACAGTTTTTTTTCCTTGACGGTGGCCGCCCCCTCATTTGTCAAATGAGGTGTGCGTGGTTGGTAGAAGGTGGGTGGTCAACCCCACCAAAACCTCCAGCAGGAGGAGGAGAAGGTAGGGGAGAGACAGCCTATATAAAGGGCTCTCTCCCCTCAGAAAATCATCCCATCATCAGTTGTGTCCGGTTTCCCATCACTGAGGGATCCTATATTGAGCGGTTTTGTGAGCCAGTTTCCCCTTTATTCAAGAGAGAATATTACGAGAGTTTTCTCCTTGTAATAAGTGAGGGAGTGTGTACCCACTTTTACCCCATAGTGATCCTTCTATTTGCCCGTGGTTTTTTACCCCTTCTATTTGGGGGTTTTTTCCACGTTACATCTGGTGTTCTTTTATTTCCGCATTTGCACTTTATTTTTTATCTCGTGATTATTGCTGCACCGTGGACCAATCATTTACGGTCCTAACAGGCCCGTGACTCCAGTCACACCATCATTACTCCAATCAAGGGATTGGAGCCGACCCTTGATTTGAGAACCCCTAAAATAGAGATACTCCTATTTAGATGAGACCAGGGTTTATCACCCTTCTGTGAAACTAAATCATCCTCAACAGGATAACAGCGGGAAACACGGTCATACTCAAAAATCGGGTGATCCCCGGATGTGTTTCCCCTCTTTTATGAAGCAATGATATTCATTTATGTTTTATTTAAACAATTATATAATATATAAATGAATTTATTTATTTAGATATATATTTATATTGATATTAAATAATGTAAAATATATGAACATTTATAACTATATGTATGTATGTGTATGTATGTATACACATTTTTGGTAACTATCAAACGAGAATGTCAAACCCTTGCTTGATCACGGGGGTGGTGGTCCGACAGTCATTTGTGTCAACGCGACACCCCATCTTGAGAGACAATGGTAGTATTGTGTTTATTGTTGAAATGCATGGGAGGCATGTTCGGTGGCAACACATCTATAACAGTGCATGTTCTAGGTAACCGTGGTGGTTTGGGACTTTTAGGGCATGATTTGTAAGGGACTTTGGGAATTGTAAGTATGGGGTCTATGTGGCTATATAATGGGTGGGTTATCCCTTGGGGGGGCTATAACCTTTCTACTTGCCTCTGTGTGTTTTGTGTGTATACTTTGATGTATTTGTACCCATAATTACCTATAATATATAATTTTTTTTCAAAAATTATTTATGAAATTAAAAATAAATAAATATATATATATATATATAATTATAATAAATATATTTATTATATTTATAATTATATATTTATAACTATATATAAATATTTTTAGTAGTCAAGGTGGTGGATTAGTGGTCCATCGTTCTATTGAATCCAAAGTGGGTTCGATCCCCCGAAATATTTTAATTGGGTGGTGTCTTTGAATTGTTGTTACAAGGATAATTGATGTTGTCCCTAGGTGATAAAGAATAGGGGATGTGGTAGCGACACTGCTGGACGATGAAGGGTGATGGGTGATGGCGGGAAAATTACTGTCTGATGCCAGAGACATAAAAGAGGCGACGATGGAAGGAGCGGTGGCTCCTGGTAATGTGGTATGAAAAGTGATGGCAGCAACGACTGGGCAACATCCAGACAAGCGGGGTTGTATCAGCAGAGTTGGGGACATCGATAGTACAATGATCTGGTGACCGATGTTTGGATGGGTAGCGCTCAACACATACTCACACGTGACAATCTAGTGACTCGTGTTTGGATGAGCAGCACTCAACACAAACTCACAGGCGGTGTAGGGAATTATCTCGGCAAAGAGGCGGATGACTTCCTTGCCAGCTTTTGATGGTGACTACAGTGGTGACGGATGGATCTCTCCCATGATGGGAGATGACGTGACGCCCAACATGGCAGCTCATGACAAATGGGGCCGCCATAGCTACAACGTGATGAAGGAGTGGCAGATGTACTGGCATCCACTTTTCGGGAATTGGGCGGTGGGAAGATTGTGATGACTGGCGATGGCGTTAAGGGATGGCTCGTTGTCGTGGTCCTCAGTGAATGTAGGCCAAGGGGGAGATATGACTTTCCCATCAAATGTGGTGTGTTTTTGTGTAATTGTGCCCCTAAGTATATAATATATATAAATACTTTTAAATATATTTTTTATAATTATAATTAGATACAAATAAATATATATTTAAATAATCATGAAACTACAATAAATATATTTAAATAATAAATATAATTATTATAATTATATATATATATATTAATGATATGTATATAAAATTATATAATTATATAAAAATACTTATAAATGCATTTAATTATAATTATAAATTTAAAAAAGTACATATTTATATATTTATATAATTATAATAAATATATTTAAATAATAAATATATTTATAATATTTATAATTTTATAAATATATATAAATATATAAATAAATAAATATATATTTATTTATAATTATAATTATAAATAACTAAATATATTAATATAGTTAGAACATTTTCAGGACTTTTTTAGTACTGATAAAGATACCCTTTTATGAGTTCTAAAAAAATACTAATAAAACTACTCTTTATCAGTGTTAGAATTTTAGCGCTAATAAAGGGGTATCATTATCAAAACATTCCTAGAAGTTCTGATAAAATTCTTATGTGTTATTATAAAATAACCTTAATAGATTTTTCTTATCTCCACATCTTTAGGCACTTGCTAAACCAGACCTCGACCACCGTTGTCGCTGAAGCCGACAGCTGCCACCGCTCAAATTTCTAAACAAATTGATCCTCTTGAAATCTAAGGAAAGTGCCTTTTTATTTTGTTAGTTACACCCACCACACTCTATTATTCAGTTGTTTCATCTTGTATGTTTCACTTATTCATCAAGATCTACCTTTTTTCTTTATTCAAAACCATCTCAAATAAGTGATCGTGTAGCGATTCACAATTCATTTTCTCCCTTACATCGCTGTGTTAAATTTATTTTTTATCATAAATTACAAATTTAATAACAAATTTTACATCATGTTTGATTAAATTATTTTGTGTTACTTACTATTAAATAGGGTAATTTCAATTGTTTGGATTATTTCATTGTAGGTGGAGGTGATTTGGAGTGATGAAAATGAAGGTGAAGAAAAATGGGCCAAACTGCATAAGAATCCAATAACATATGTGGACACATCCACACACTATTACTAATACATGAATTAAATTGGACTAATATTTTGTGTTCTAATCCAAAATTGTGTGTTATACAACTATTTTTAGGACATCCAAGCCCAATTCGTCTATTAAGGGGCCAAACCGAACTAATCTTTCTAGGGAACTGAATCTGCTCGAAGTCAAAATATGTGTTCTATATTTCATTCATATCTTTGGTCATAGTTTTATAAATGGAGACAAATTTCAATGGAGATAATTAATTAGTGGGGAATTGTTTTTAGTTTTTTCCAATTAGATAAAAGACTATATTCCCACTCAAAACCATGGGCCAAGTGGTTTCTTGAAATATGGGTGCTCAAAACCACCTTCCACTTTTCCTATAAAATAAAACCTTGGGAACCTCATTTTTTAGTTTGATTAGAAGGAAATTTGATACTATTTTAGAGTCTTAGAGGAGTCCTCTACTCACCCTAGAATTTCTGGAGGTCCCTATCCTCATAAGGGGGTCAAGGATGAATGTAAAGTTCCACCCGAGTCTCCTCCTCCTCTCAATGGCGAGCTAAATGATGGACGATCATTTCGAGGGAGATCCACACACTTGTGAGGGGGTTAAAACACTTGTTATGCTACTGGTTTTTTTTATTTTGAGTATGAAATATTTCATTTAACTTTTATCTTAATATTATTCTTCTTTGAATTCTTTGTTTCAGTTTAATCAAGTGAAACACTTTTTATCTCCACATCGATTGGGTTGAAATTTCAAGTGGGAATCTTGGGTTGATCCGATTGGACAACATAAGCATAATTTTTCACATTCTCATGAATGATATTTCTTTATAATTTGGCAATCCTTGTTCTATTCTTGAGAACCAAACCTTGACAATAATATTTTTTGTCAAGGGTTGGTTGTTTGTGCATCCTTTTAAGAGGCAAGAGGCAAACCAAGATCTTAACAACCCTCATCCAAAGATTTTCATTAAACCATGTGAAATTTTCCCAACAATGATCTATACAAGATGTGTAGTGAACTTAAAATTACCTTATTATTTAATAATTCTAAAAACACCACATTCCTTTGTCAACTATTAAACTCTTTATTTAAGTCATTTTATTTTTAAAACTGTTTTCAACCTCCCCCCTCAATTTTAGTTCATTTTATTAAAAATACTCACTTTAAACCCCCAAATCTCCTTGATAGAAGACCTAGGGTCTTCCCTAGACAATAAATCAACTTTAAAATCATAATCATTTAGACGGGTCATGAAAACATGGTCTAATTTTGGTGTCATTGCTTGGGAGAGCTTCAGTTTTTAGTGCATGCTTTTTATAAGATATTTTTAAATTTTGTGAAGATTTATTTGTTTTATATTTTACCTTTACATATATTTTTGTGTTATGATTTATTTATTTTGTAGGTTCTATGAATGAAATGTTCTACTTTTTGAGATTTACCTCCTTTTGAATCTGAATCATAGAGGATCCTACATCAATGACACTAAGACACACATGACAACCCTTTGAAGGAGCGCACGCCAAACCTTTCTACTTTTCTAAACCCCTCTTCATCTAGAACCAAACTTGAAACTAAACTTAACATTTACAATGTGGCAAAAAATAACTTAACACTAAAAGAACTAACCTCACATTATGTCGAGATCTATCTAGTATGCATTCAAATTCAAGGTGAAGAACCTAATTTCGAACTAAATTTTGGTTTAATTAACTTATTATCAAGATTCCATGAACTCATGGAAGAAGAACCACATAAGAATTTAAAATAATTTCATACTCTATATTAAACATTAAAACCTAATAATGTGTTTGGAGAACAAGTTAAGATTTGGGAATTCTCATTCTCTTTATAATACACTACAAAGGATTGGTTATATTATGTTAATTCCCCAATTAGAGGCTAGGAAGACTTGAAATGACTTTTTATTGAAAAATAATTCCCAATATCTCAATCTGCAACTATAAGAAAAGAAATCTGTGGGAAGAGACAATCACAAGGGGACACACTTCATGAATACTGAGAAATATTTAAAAGAATTTTTTAAGTTGTCCATATCAGAAAATAAGTGATAAAATTTCAATACGGTATTTTTATGAAGGTTTAATTCTTTTTGATTGAAACAAGATTGAAGCTGTTGTAGGTGGTGTACTAGTTGAAAAACCCAAATCACTACAAGGAACCTCATTGAGAACATGGAATAGAACACTAAATAATTCTGTTTAAGGTCTAGTGTACCCGTTCTGGGTTCCCATGAGGTGAAAAATACTGAATTCAAGAATAAGGTGGACGCGAAGTTTGAAGAGGTAAGTATCCTTCTGTGACAACTTTCTCTTTCCCAAGGGAAATCCTAATATCCTCCTCCCATACATTATGGTATCTATTCTTCCAACACCCACTATTATAACCAATTCTCTCAACTGAGAGAACTTTCTGAGAGTTTTGTAGAAATTTTTCCAAGCCGCCCCTATAAACAACCCATTAGGCAAGAACCATACTATCCATCCAACTCTGGGTGGAAAGAAAACCAAGCCTATAGGATAGGGGGTTATTCAAACCAAACTCATCAATCTTGGAACCGACCAAGGTAGAGTAGTCATCCTGCACCACCACCCAGAAATTATCAACCTTTATAAAAGCCTTTCCAAAAACCCTCTCCAAAACCAGAACCTTGACTAGAAGACATGATAAAAAAGGCTGAAAATAATATCTAATTCCAAAAAACCACCCAAGCTACCATAAAAGACCTAAAACCCAATTAGGCCAACTTTCCAAATTAGTGGGGGAAATCCAAAGTAATGGGTTGGGTAAACTACCCTATCAACCACCAGTCCACCTTAGGGATAAGGGAAATTTTATTGTAATCACCCTTAGGAGTGGAACACAACTTAAAACACAAATATCTCCTCTATTATATTCATCCCCTCCTGAGGAAACCACCATCCCAACCATTGAGAGTGGTCCAAGAAAGGAAAAACCTTGTCTAGAGAAAAATCCCCCTAAAGGAAAGAGTGTGTCTGTTAAAGAGTCTCCTAGACCTACCATTCCACTTTCATTCCCCAAAGGGACACCCAACCAAGAAAACAAAAGGAAATTGAACTTGATAAATAATTCTTTGAAACTTTCAAAAAAGTACAGGTTAACATCCCCTTGATTGATGATGTAAAGAAAATTCCATGATGCACCAAGTTTATAAAGGAGATGCATAAACACCAAAGGTGAATTCAAGGTGATGAAAATGTGAGATTGAGGAGTAACGTCTCAGTATTTATAGATCCATCACTTCCCACTAAATGCAATGATCCAGGAACATTCTTGATTCCTTGCATCATAAGGGATTATTAATTTTCCAAAGACATTATTGATTTGGGTGCTTCTATAAATGTGAAGACTCACTCCATTTTCTATTAATTGCAGATTAAGGAAATGAATCCCACTGGAATAGTTATTTAGCTAGAAAAATAGAGTACTGCACACTCCACAAGTGTGTTAGAGGATTTTCTTATTATGGTAAAAAATTTAATTTTTCCTGCATATTTTTATTTGATTAAAATGGAAGATGGTATGATGAATGGACATGCCATGATTATATTGGGGAGGTATTTCTTGAAAACCACCAAACCCATAATTAATATCCACAATGGTACATTATCTATAGATTTTGGTGGTGACATTTTTCACTTTAATATCCTTGATTCTAGGAAGAACCTTTAAGAAGAACGTTCCTCTCTCTGTTAATTGTATTGATGTACTCCCTTCCCCTGAAAGAACTTATTTACTTTCCCCTGACCCCATTTATGAATTTTTATCATTGATAGATATTATATGGAATTAATTATGTAGATAATGTTGCACCAATTTAGAAAAATTCCATAAATGTTTGTTGATTGATGATTTCTTGAACACTAAGGATCCTATGACCACCGATGATATTTCTATGCTTGTTAAATCTTATTCCTAATCAAAGGATGTTAAAATTGAGTAGTTATATGAGATCAGTGACCTACCACTTTCAAATTCACTCCCAAAAATCCAAAATCCCACTTAATTGGAACAAAAACCTTTTCTTAAACATTTGAAATGTTCATATCTTGTGAATGGAAACAAGATGCCTATCATAATTTCTAGTTCACTCCTTCCAAATAATGAATTTAAACTACTTGAAATTTTGAGGGAGTATAAACAAGTATTGGGATGGACACTTGCTGAAATTCCTGGTATTATCCCATAAATTTTAACGCATCATATATTGTTAAATTATGAGTCTAAACCAATGAGGTAGGCATAAAGTTGACTGAACCCAAAAATCCTAGATGTTTTCAAAAAGGTGGTAACAAAATTATTGTCTACTGGAATCATTTACCCCATCTATAATAGTCAATGGGTTAGTAAAATGCAGGTAGTTACTAAGAAAAAATTTCTTACAGTAATAAAAAATGAAAATAATAAATATGTTCCAACTTGTGTGAAAAATAGTTGGCGTGTCTGTACGGACTATCACCGACTAAACTAACACACCAAGAAGGAACATTTCCCATTATCATTCATTGACTAGATGCTAGAGAGTCTAGTAGGTAAGTCTCACTAAATTTTCTTAATGGGTATTCCAGATACTTTCAAATCCATATTTCTGCTGAGTATCAGGAAAAGACAACCTTTTCTTACCCCTTTGTCACATTTTCATATTAGAGGATGTTGTTTGGTTTGTGCAACGATCTATGTAGTTTCCAGTGATGCCTGATTAGTATTTTTTTGGATTACCTGAAGGATTGCATGGAAGTATTCATGGATAATTTTACTATTTTTTAATCCTCTTTTGATGAATGTTTGAGTAGTCTTGGTTCGGTCATATGTTGCTATATTGAATAGAATATCATATTATATAATGAGAACTTCCATTTCGTGGTGAGACACAGTATAGTACTTAAACATGTCATTTATGGGGATGGTATATAAGTAGATAGATAAAATTGGATGACATTTCTTTTCTACCATTCCCCAAAAATGTATAGTATGTACGATATTTCTTAGTTCATGCTGGATTTTACCATCGTTTCATTCATGAATTTAGTTAGATTTCACTCCCCCTCTCCCAAAAACTCCAAAAAGAAAAAGAATTTTTTTTTGATAAAGAATGTGAGGAAGCTTTTAATAAATTTAAATGGAGTCTCACATCACCCCTAGTAATCCGACCACCTCAGCATGATTTAACATTTGAGCTAATGTGTGATTCCATTAAATATGTAGTTGGGGCTATCTTATCACAACAGGTTGATTGAGCTCTAGATGTCATTGCCTATGCCTCACATACACTTGAAAATTCCCAAGAAAACTACACCACATACAAATAATAATTCTTTTCCATTATTTTTACCATGGATAAATTTAGGTTATACCTTTTAGTGTCCAAAGTCATTGTGTTCTCAGACCATGTATCCTTCCAGTATCTCCTTAAGAAACCATAAGCCAAACCACATCTCATTCGCTAGATACTCCTACTTCAAGAATTTAATCTTGAAATTAGGGATAAAAAAGGAGTAGAAAATATGGTGGCTGGCCATATCATTAGGATCTTCCCATCCTCATACATTGAATTATCCCCCTATATTTCCATATATGACATGTTTCCTGATGAGAAATTGTATCGAGTGAAAAATGTTATTTCTTAGTATGTTGAAATTGTAAATTATTTGGAAGCCTCTGGTATTTCAGATCATTTTAACAAAAACATGGCTAATAATCTAAAACATGAGTCCCATTGGTACATTTAGGATGACCCCAATATTTTCCACACATTTTGTGATCAATTCCTTAGGTGTTGTATTCTCGGTAATGAGTTTTAATCTATCCTTAGGTTCTACCACTCTCTCGCTTGTGGGGGCCACTATCATCCCCAATAGACTGCTCACAAGGTCCTTGATTATAGTCACTTTTGGCCAAAATTATTTTGTGATTCCCATAATTTATGTAATTTTTTCCTCATTGTCAAATAATAGGGAATATATCTAAATGAAATCAAATTCCATAATAACACTTGATTTTCCCTGAATTTTTTTTATGTTTGGGTCATTGAATTTAAGGGCCATTTCCCAATTCCTTTGAAAAATTGTACATTATTCTAGTAGTTGATTATATTTCAAAATTGGTAGAGGAATGTGCAATGATGAAAAATGATTCTAATATAGTTTTTTAATTTTTAAGATCTCAAAAATTTTTATAAGATTTTATTACCTTTTTTATCATCAGCATAGAGACCTGGTTTTTGCTTAATAAGAATTTGAAATATCTCCAAATATTATTCCAGATCCAAGAACTGAGATGACAAGTGATTCGAAGGCCCTGTGTTCCTGGAATTAATTTTATAAAATTATTAATTATATTTTTTATTACGCACATGAAGGTAATTAAATAAAAAAGGATAACTATTAAATGGTTGATTGGATTGGAAATTTGAGAGCAAGGTTGGGTCTGGAATGTGGTGTTTACCCTAGGGGTGACATAATATGAGTTATCATGGGGAGTTTGGACCCCTCACTCGTTGGCGGTGTGATTTAGGTGAATTAATAGATAAATAAATTCAATTATTTTAAACCTACCAAAATCTAATTTGAGGTTATAAATTCTCATTTTTGAAAAATTCTCTCATTATTGTGTTTTCCAATAGAGCCTCTCCTCTCCTCTCCACCCCTTTAATGAACGAATAACAATGAAAGATCATTGATTCTAGGTGGATCAAGGCACATCAGATCTCTCTCCTTATTAGATGAACATGTTCTATGTCAACAATGAGAGATTGAATCTAGGTAGGACTCGTTCTTGGTGTTTTTATTCCCTAAATTAAATATTTTAGCATGTTGTTAATTTTTCTTCAACCTGTGACTTTCAATCAAACCTCTTCATGAGCCCGAACACTAGTTATATTATAATTCATTATTGGTTGGTCTAACCTAAATCACACAATTATGATTCATTGGATAAGAATGTTTGGATAACAATCCAAACGTTTGTTTATAGTGCCTTTACCCCCCCTCTTCATGTTTGTCATCGCAACATCCTTGTGGATTGTGGTTCGATGATTACCGAGCGATCTGAGCTCAATCGTGTGCCCAGAACAAGGCGGAGTCGCATCAGATTCTCCAAATGACAATAGAATCATGAGAAAAGAATAGATCTGGAGATGGAATGGCATGAGGATGAACAATATGGTGGTTTCATGACAATCCAAATAGAATCAAATTTGTATTATCACATTAAAGCTCCAGCCAAACCCTCAGTTTCAGCCGAGGAAAATTTGTGATGAATGGCGAATCGTCTTTGTGTTCTTTGGACAGATCGGGTAATATCAGAGGGATTGTATGAGAAATTGACCACGGAGAGGGAAGATTCAAAGCATGGGTGAATATTCGATGAAGATATGGATTTATTATGAAATTCTGGACTACACTCTATGTTCAATAAAGAACACACGACGTGTAGCCCTCCCTCAGCGATGATGCTAGGGTTTGTGAAATGTTAAGAATGACACGACGTGTACTTCCCTTGAAATGTTGTGTACTACCTTATCTTGTGAGGTGACTCATGTGAAGAAACACATGACCATTTTCCTAGCACACGGAAATGACCAGCAGACACAACCCGGTCCCTAGATCGGTAGGACATGCCATGTATTCCACCCAAACATCATGTTCTCCTACATGGGATGGAACCCAAGCCCGGCCAGAGACACAACCATGAAACGAATAGGGGCCACACACTGTGTACTTCTTAAGCTCAACCAAGCGATCTTCAAAACTTCTTATCCCCTTTATTTGAACTCGGATTTTGGCCCACGAGATGCCTATCTAGAGTGTTTTTTCATATAGAACGCGATTGTGCCCTCATAGATGGATTTCAAGATATGATGTGAATGATGTGGGTTGGAACTCCCCAAGACGACACCTGATGAAAACAATTACTCAACTTTTCCTAGTAGCGTGGCGTGGATCGACTTTTCCCAGTAGTGTGGTGTGGCTTGAATTTTCATAGTAGTGTGGTGTGGATTGAATTTTCCAAATAGTGTGGAGTTGATTGACTTTTCCCAGTAGCGTGGTGTGGAATGACTTTCCCCAGTAGTGTGGTATGTGTTGACTTTTCCCAGTGCTTGGCATGGTTTGACTTACCTAGGACTCACAAGGAATATGGGTCACTACGGGAAAAGTGGTTATTTGCGACGGGCCAATTGCGACGAGAATTTATACTGTCACAAAAGGTCCGACGGAATATATATTTGCGACAGGAGTCTCTTCCCGTCGCAAATAGTAGGTTAATTGCGACGGGAATAGGCGACTCGTCGCAATAGGTTTGGCGCGGTTTGCGCGCCAGAATGCGGGAAGGGTATTTGCGACAGGGACACACCCCCCGTCGCAAAAGCCCGGCGGCAGTAAATACTATTTGCGACGGGAAAATCCGCCCGTCGCAAATAGTATGTCGGCAGGTGTGTATTTGCGACGGGACCCGTCGCAAATACCTTTTTTAACCGCCGACTGTAATTAATGCGGAGATGGTATTTACAACGGGACTCGTCGCAAATAACTCTGTCGCAACTAATCTAACCTATATATACCCCACCCGTTTTTTTTTCAAACCACTCAGACCTTCCTCTCCTCTCTGCATTCTCCAATTTTGTGGAAAAAATTTCTTTTAGTTAATTTTTTTTATACGAGAGCAATTGGAAGACACCAATACCTTCAGAATATCAAAGTTCAAGGTATTTATATTTTATTTTTTTATATGTATTTTATTTTTTAATATTAATTTTAATTGTTGTTTATTAGTTGTAATTAAATTAGATTTAAATTGATTTTTATTTATATTTTTTTAGTAAGAAATTGATATTGTTAGTGATAATTATAAATAATTAGTGTTAATTTGCAATAATTATAGATTATTATAGATAATTAGCGGAATTTAGTCATAATTAGATATAATTTGGGATAATTAGGGGTAATTAGTAATAATTAGGGATAATTGGCAATAATTAGTGGTAATTAGCAATAATTAGGGGTAATTAGCAATAATTAGGGGTAATTCGCAATAATTAGGGGTAATTTGCAATAATTAGGGGTAATTAGCAATAATTAGGGGTAATAAGCAATAATTTGCAATAATTAGAAATAATTAGCAATAATTAGATATAATTAGCTATAATTAGAATAATTAGCTATAATTAGAATAATTAGCTATAATTAGAATAATTAGCTATAATTAGATATAATTGGCTATAATTAGAAATAATTAGCTATAATTAGATATAAATAGTCATAATTAGTAATAATTAGATATAATTAGTAAAAATTAGATATAATTAGTAATAATTGGATATAATTAGAAATAATTAGAAATAATTATAATATAATTAGTAATGATTAGTAATAATTAGAATATAATTAGTAATATTTCGAAATAATTAGGAATAATTAGGAATAATTAGGAATAATTAGAAATAATTAGGAATAATTAGGAATAATTAGGAATAATTAGGAATAATTAGGAATAATTAGTAATAATTAGTAATAATTAGTAATAATTCGTAATAATTAGTAATAATTAGTAATAATTAGTTATAATTAGTAATAATTAGGAATAATTAGGAATAATTAGGAATAATTAGGAATAATTAGGAATAATTACGAATAATTAGGAATAATTAGGAATAATTAGGAATAACTAGGAATAATTAAGAATAATTAGGAATAATTTGGAATAATTTGGAATAATTAGCTATAATTAGGAATAATTAGCTATAATTCGCTATAATTGGCTATAATTAGCTATAATAAGCTATAATAAGTTATAATTAGCTATAATTAGCTATAAATAGGAATAATTAAGAATAATTAAGAATAATTAGGAATAATTAGGAATAATTAGGAATAATTAGGAATAATTAGGAATAATTAGGAATAATTAGGACAAATTAGGAATGATTAGCAATAATTAGGAATAATTAGGAATACTTAGGAATAATTAGGAATCATTAGAAATAATTAGGAATAATTAGGTATAATTAGGAATAATTAGTAATAATTAGTAATAATGAGGAATAATGAGGAATAATTAGGAATAATTAGGAATAATTAGGAATAATTATGAATAATTAGGAATAATTAGGAATAATTAGTAATAATTAGTAATAATTAGTAATAATTAGTAATAATTAGTAACAATTAGTAATAATTAGTAATAATTAGTAATAATTAGTAATAATTAGTACTAATTAGTAATAATTAGTAATAATTTGGAATAATTTGGAATAATTTGGAATAATTAGTAATAATAAGGAATAATAAGGAATAATTAGGAATAATTAGGAATAATAAGGAATAATTAGGAATAATTAGGAATAATTAGAAATAATTAGGAATAATTAGCTATAATTAGGAATAATTAGCTATAATTAGCTATAATTAGCTATAATTAGGAATAATTAGCTATAATTAGCAATAATTACCTATAATTACCTATAATTAGCTATAATTAGCTATAATTAAGAATAATTATGAATAATTATGAATAATTAGAAATAATTAGGAATAAATAAGAATAGTTATGAATAATTTAAATTAATTAAGAATAATTAGTGATAATTAGGAATAATTAGGAATAATTAGGAATAATTAGGAATAATTAGGAATAATTAGGAATAATTAGGAATAATTAGGAATAATTAGGAATAATTAGGAATAATTATGAATAATTAGGAATAATTAGGAATAATTAGTAATAATTAGGAATAATTAGTCATAATTAGTAATAATTAGTAATAATTAGTAATAATTAGTAATAATTAGTAATAATTAGTAATAATTAGGAATAATTAGCATTAATTAGGAATAATTAGGAATAATTAGTAATAATTAGTAATAATTAGTAATAATTAGTAATAACTAGTAATAATTAGTAATAATTAGTAATAATTAGGAGTAATTTAAAATAATTAGTAATAATTAGTAATAATTCGTAATAATTAGTAATAATTAGTAATAATTAGTAATAATTAGTAATAATTAATAATAATTGTCTTTTCTTTTTTGATCACCTTGCAAGTAGCATTGCAATAGGACAACCCAAGTCATGCCCTTCTCATCTATAAGAATTATCTCACATGACCCTTTACATAGACCATTATTCCTTGAAAGTTTAAGGGAAAGATACTATTTTACCCTCAAATTGTTAAGGAAGAATGATCTATGTAAAAGGAGCGAGATGATTCTTAGAGACGAGAATGATATTACTTTGGTCCTCATATTGCAACACTACTTGCGAGGTGATCAACCATGAAAGGAAAATTATAGAGTTTACAAAGGACATGACTGACACAAACTAAATAATTAGGAATAAATAGTAATAATTGTCCTTGCTTGGTTGATCACCTTGCAAGTAGCATTGCAATAGGACAACCCAAGTCATGCCCTTCTCGTTTATAAGAATTATCTCACATGACCCTTTACATAGACCATTCTTCCTTGAAAATTTAAGGGAAAGATACTAATGTCCCCTCAAATTTTTAAGGATGAATGAACTATGTAAAGGGAGCTAGATGATTCTTAGAGACGAGAACGACATTACTTTGGTCATCCTATTGCAACACTACTTGTGAGGTGATCGATCATGCAAGGAAAATTATAGAGTTTACATTAGACATGACTGACACAAACTTAATAATTAGGAATAATTAGTAATAATTAGTAATAATTATCCTTGATTGGTTTATCACCTTGCAAGTACCGTTGTAATAGGACAACCCTAGTCATGCCCTTCTCATCTATAAGAATTATCTCACATGACTCTTTACATAGACCATTCTTCCTTGAAAATTTAAGGGACATATACTGATGTCCCCTCAAATTTTTAAGTAAGAATGATCTATGTAAAGGGACTGAGATGATTCTTAGAGATGAGAACGACATTACTTTGGTCATCCTATTGCAAAACTACTTGCGAGGTGATAAACCATGCAAGAACAATTATAGAGTTTACATTGGACATGACTGACACAAACTTAATAATTAGGAATAATTAAGAATAATTGTCCTTTCTTGGTTGATCACCTTGCAAGTAGTGTTGAAATAGGATAACCCAAGTCATGCCCTTCTCATCTATAAGAATTATCTCACATGACCCTTTATATAGACCATTCTTCCTTGAAAATTTAAGGGAAAAATACTGATGTCCGTTCAAATATTTAAGGAAGAATGATCTATGTAAAGGAAGTGAGATGATTCTTAGAGATGAGAACGACATTACTTTGGTCGTCCTATTGCAACACTACTTGCGAGGTGATCAACCATGCAAGGACAATTATAGAGTTTACATTGGACATGGCTGACACAAACTTTTTATTACGCATGACCTGACGATTGTCGACCCTGTGAGATTTTAACATGTTAAGAATAGAGAAAAGCCTATTGCGAATATTTATAATTTTAATATTTTATAAAATTTTTATTATTTTAATAATATTAATATTGTTTTTTCATAAATATTGATAATATAATTTTTTTATTAGTAATAATTAGTAAATGAAAACTGTTTAGATAATGGAGAGAAAATTTGTAATCATCTCCACAACGATGATTACCAAATTTCCTTCTCAAGAATTTTTTATTTTGCTAAGTATTATTAAGTATTGCTAAATTAGTAATAATTAGGAATAAATAGTAATAAAGAGTAATAATTAGTTAGGAAAATTTAGAAATAAATTTTAATAAATTTTAATAAATTCCAAGAACTTGGCACAATTTCCAATGGATTGACGACACTCCTTTTGCTCCATGACTTTTCTCCTTTCAACTCTCACTGACTCAAAACAATATGAAAAATGTGCTGCTCTATAGGCATATTCAATCTCGTATACAAGATATTGGATATGCATTCATAGGATAATATTTTTTATAATGTTTTCAGGAGGTGAAAGTTGGAAGAAGACGATTCATCGACGAAAAGGGGGATCTTTTGTCTGAAGAATCATTTACTTGTATCTTTCTCACACTGAAATCACAATGAAGAATCTGGTCGAAGATACATATATTCATTCTCGTGCATACGAGAATGAATATGCATACCTCAGACCATATTCTTCATTGTGATTTCTGTGTGAGAAAGATACAAGTAAATGAGGCGTTGGACAAAAGAGTAGCCGTCAATCCACTGGAAATTGTGTCGCCTTTAATTAATGGTAATTATTAAGAAGTAGTAGTAATTATTTATCTTCTTTTTTCAAATAGTATTTTTATAATTTCAAATTATTAAAAAATAGTGATGATTTTATATTTTATGTAGAAAAATACGGAATAAGGAAGTCAAAATTAGTCCTTATTAGATGATCGTGATTGGATAAATCAGCGTAGAAATCCAAATGATTTTGGTTTAAATCCTATATATATTGAGGGTGTTGATGCTTTCTTAGTATTTTCATTGTCAAAACCAGAATATGTTTCAGAAGGCACAATTAAGTGTCCTTGTAATAAATGTTCTCTGAGAACGTTTGGCACATTTGACAAGGTTAGAGGACATCTCTTGCAGTTTAGTTTTCAACCAGATTATGTTTTTTTGATATCAAAACAGTGAACTCAGTTCCAGAGAAGATCCTAATAACTTGATTCTGGATCCATCCTAGTTTCAAAATTAATACATGATGTTGCAGGTCCATCTGTGCAACAAACTGAAACTCACGATGATATTGATTTAACTCCTGAGTTAGCACCATCCAAATTTTATGAGTTGTTGAGGTCTGCTGAGGATGCATTATATCCTGGTTGCAAGATAAGAAAATTATAAGCGGTTGCAAAATTTATGGCTACTAAATCAGATAATAAAATGTCAAACAACTGTTTTGATTAGATATTTTCTTCGGTTAAAACACTATTACCTGAAGGAAATGTGTTGCCTGCAAATTACTATGAGAGCCAGAGGCTGGTTCCAAATATGGGCCTTAGTTATCAGAAGATTCATGCATGTCCAAATGATTGCATCTTATATTCTGGAGAAAATAAGTCATTGGATAGTTGTCCCACATGTGGAAAATCGAGGGATAAAGAAGCTCAACCAGGGAAGTCTCGATCTATTCCAGTAAAATAGTTGAGATATTTACCCCTTACACCCAGGATACAACGTTTATTTATGTCTCAGAACATAGCGTCAATGATATCATGGAACAAAACCAAGATTTCAACTGATAAAAGCTTGAATCATCCATCTGATGGTGATTCATGGAAACATTTTGACCGTCTACGTCCGTTTTTTGCTATAGAAGCCCGAAACCTGCGATTGGGTCTTTCTACTAATGGTTTCTGTCCATTTGGTTCTTATGATAGTCAGTATTCATGTTGTAATATCTTTATAACTATGTAAAATTTGCCTCCATGGATGTTGATGAAGGAGCCTTATATATTCTTGACTCTATTAATCCCAGGACATCTGAAAAAGAATATTGATGTTTATTTGAAACCATTGAATGATGAGTTAAATGCATTGTGGAGTGATAGTGTTAATACATATGATGTTGTTGCAAAACAAAATTTCATATTAAAAGCTACATTGATGTGGACGATTAATGACTTTTCGGCTTATGGAATGTTATCTGGTAGAAGTACACATTGTCCGAAATCATGTCCTTACTGTATGAAAGACAACAAATCCTTTATGCTCATCAGTGGAAAAAAACCTTGCTATTTTGATTGTCACCGTATATTTCTTCCAACCGATCATCCTTTTTGGAGGAACAAATCTCATTTCAGAAAATGTACAATTGAAAGGGATGAACCTCAAAAGATGATCTCAGGTATAGAGTTAAAATCAGTTGTATTTTCATTACCTCCCATCAAATTTGGACCAACATTAAACCAATAGAAAATTCATGTCTTTGGGAAAGAACATAATTGGATAAAACGGATCATTTTTTGGGATCTTCCGTATTGGACTGATTTGTTGGTCTGTCACATGTTGTTTGTTATGCATATTTAGAAGAACTCTTTTGATAATTTATTTCATACAGTTTTGGATACATCGGGTAAGATCAAAGATACTAAAAAGGCACGATTAGATCTTTCCCAAATTTGTAGGCGAACAAAACTTGAACTATTTGAAAATGTAAGATCACAGAGGTTAATGAAGCCAAAATCATCTTATACACTATCCAAAGATAGTCACTTATTATTTTGTTAGTGGATTGCAGATTTGAGAATTCCATATGGCCATGCTTCCAATTTGGGCTGATATGTTAATAATGGTTATATTACTGGATTAAAAAGTCATGATTGTCATGTTATAATGGAAAGAATAATGCAGATTAGATTCAGAGGTTTGTTGAATTATATGATTTGGGATTCTATAATAGACATATCATATTTTTTTCGAGACATTTGTGCAATGAAAACAAACTACGATGCACTAAGAAAACTGGAAGAATATGTTGTTGTAATTATATGTAAACTATAAAAAATATTCCGCCAGCTTTCTTTGACCCAATGGAACATATGATATTACATTTTCCACATGAATATAAATACGGAGGTATAGTACAATTTCTATGGATGTACCCAATCGAGAGATGCATGAAGAAATTGAAGAAAAAAGTACATAAAAAAGAATCAGTTGAAGGCTCAATTGCTGAAGCTTAATTGTAAGAGGAAATTTCTTTTTTCTGCTCTCATTATTTTGAATCTCAATATCCCTCAAAACACAATCATATGGGATGAAACGATGGGAAGGTTAATTATGCAATAGACAATCATTTAAAAGTTTTTAATCATCCAAATCTTGGTTTCGGTGGAGTTCATGAATGATGGATTTCAGATGATGAACATCACAGAGCTCATACATATGTTCTGCTCAACTGTGAAGAAATGACATCATTTATCCTGTGAGTTCTTTTATCACTTATTCTATAATTTATGTTACAGTATTTAAACTTATTTTATCTTTAGGTTATATGATAATTATATCAAGAAAAAACTTCCACAAATTACAGCAGCTGATCTTGAAGAACACAGACAAAAAAAAATTTCTCAATGGTTTCAAAAACTGGTAACATAAATTATTTATGGTTTAATATAAATTCTGTTTATTATTTATTATATTTATAATTGTTTTAAAAATTTCCAAGTGTCTCAATATGCTGATAAAATTGATAAGCGACTGTGTATATTGAGTAACCCACCATCCAAAATGGTTAAATATTATAATGCATATGTGGTGAATGGTTTTCGATTTCATACACATTCATACAGGGAATCAAAAAAAAAACAATTAAAAGTGGAGTTTTCTTGAGTGGATCACTTCACAGAGAAAGTGAAGTTGACTTTTATGGAATTTTGGATGAAATTATTGAGTTGTGTTATCTAGGACAAAATTACATAACAATGTTTAAATGTCGGTGGTTGGATACTGATAGAGGCTTGCATGTTCATCTGACTCATGGAATCATCGATATTAAATATAAAAGTCTTCTTGTAGTAAATGAACCATTATTACTGGCTCAACATGAACATCAAATTTATTATGAAAAGTACTGTGCTACTTCAAGAGACTTGAGAAATTAGTGGAGCATAATAAAAATAAAATCTTAGAAAAACCAGTTTACTCAAACTGAATGTGGTTCCACTAAAGTGGAAGGAATTGAAATTTTTCAAGAGACTGCTCAAAATCCATCTGATTCACAAAGAGACGTGAATATTGATGATAACACCCCACAATTAAGGATCTATGGTGATGAAGATGTTAATGAAGTTACAATTTAATTTGAAATGAATAGAGATTCTGAAACTGAAACTCATATGGATATTGATGATGCTGAGGAGGAAGATGAAGACATTGAAATTGACAGCTATGGAGGCTGACCTACCGTTGGATGAGGGAGATTTTGGATAATCTGACCCTCATCCTACTGGCGGTTCAGGGGGTATGTGGAGGGGGCACAGTCTTGCACGACTGATGATTCCTGACCCTATCCCCAAGCGACATCCACATCTTCATTTCGATCCACACACATGGAGGTATGGTAACCTGTATATTTTAGTTAGCTTTCATTAGTTTATTTATATATATACTAATGGTTTGATTATTTATTCCTTTTTCATAGTTTTACAAATGTATCTATTGGATAGGGGAGCGCTATCTTGTGCAATTATTTTTCTCAGCCATGAATCACATGGAAATAGATTCTCGTTGATGTGTGATACGACATGTTCCATCATTGACTGGTACGTAAATAAATAATATTTATTATGAAATTTATTTTATTAATAACATGATATTATAAATTATTTGTAGGGTTTATGGTATCCTATCGATGATAGCATACGCGATTCTATCCACGCGGTATGACAAGTTTCTATGCGGGACCATTTCCGTCAGTTTTTGCACAATTTGAGAAGGAAAGTCTTTAATAAAGTAGGAGTGACAGAATTTGATGATTCGTGTAGAGCCCACCGACCAGAGTACATTTCACCTCACGTTTGGGATGGATTATGTTTACACTGGTTGGGTGGTGGATTTCAGAGGAGATCTTCAGTGGGATGACAGAACCATGGGAGATAGGAGGTGACACATCAAGCTGGTAGCTGTACATTTAGTTCTCATAGGGAGAATATGGTAAGTATATTTTTTAAATATTTTATATAACTTTAAATATAATCAGTTTATTTTATATTTCTGTAGGTAGTCGAGCATCCTGATATTACGGATTTTGACATTTATCGGAGGATGTACCGTAATCCAGCCACTGGAGAGATTAGAGGTGATCGCCAGTGTCAGAATATGGTTAGTATTATTTTTTTAGTTTGACAATTAACTACATAAAATATTTTCACAATTTTAATTTTAAATTGAAATTGAAGGAGTCATATAAGGCTACGACCTCTCAGACATAGGCTGAGGGTCAGGACGAGTCGACTGAGCAGACTGGTGCTCACCATTTCGATGAGGCGGCATGGATGTAGGCAACTCAGTATGGCTTTGAGAAGGGCTGAGTAGTTGGTATCATCTCTCATTTGACTCCTGGTACTTATTATGGTACTGTTGCAATGTCGGCGTCCAGCTCGAGAGGAGATCGTGGAGAGACATCATCTTCTGGCACATAGTATCAGGAGCAGTTGTGAACTCAGGCTGAGCTTATAGAGACTTTGCAGAAGCAGCATGAAGAGATGTGTCAGCGGCAGCAACAACAGGAGCAGCATTACGAGGAGGAACTGTGTCGATTGGAGCAGCGACGACATCAGGAGTATCACGAGAAGATGGAGTACATGCGCCATCTGACTCGTAGTTTAGGGATAGAGTTTCCTCCACCTCCTCCAGACAACCCCCCGGTGTTTTTTTATGTTAAAAACATTTGAATTCATGTTTTGTAATAATATGAACTATTTACAGTTTCTGTCTTTTATATTGGTGTAAATATTGCATAAATTTTTTTAATATTTTATTATTTATTACTAGTATTATATTTTTTAATATTTGTTTATTTTACTAATAATAATAATATTTTATGATTTTTTTATATTTTTTTGAAAATGTTGAAACTTTTAATAATTTTTTATTATTTTATTATTTTAATAATATTAATATTAATTTTTTATTAATCATAATTTTATTAAATATATTTTTTTAGTATTATATTTTTTAATGTTTGTTTATTTTATTAATAAAAATAATATTTTTTATTTTTTTATTATTTTTATAATAATAATATAATTTTTTCATTAATCATAATATTATTATTATTTTTAATTATTTTTAGTATTTGCAACGGGGTATTTTGCGACGGGGCCCTATCATAAATAAGTGAAATATTTTTTTTAAGATTAGTATTTGCGATGGGACAACGGGCCCGTCACAAAAGGTTTATGGGTATATAATGTATATAATTAGAAGACTATTTGCGACGGAGAACTTACCCGTCGCAAAACCTAATTGCGATGAGCTCGTCACAAAAGGTTTTTGGGTATATAATGTATATAATCAGGAGGTTTTTTGCAACAAGTAAAATTTTCAGCGCAACAGATATTTTTTACGATGGGCCCATCATAAAAAATATATGTTGCGACGCTATTTTTTTCAAAGGGCTATTTATGACGGGGGGCGTCGCAAAAGGGTATTTGCGACGGGATCCCGTCGCAAATAGCCCGTTACAAAAAATAGGAATTCCAGTAGTGGGTGCTTTCCCCATCGAGATGCATCCCTATGACGCGACCCAAAACCATGTGGGTGAGTTAGTGCTACCCAAAGCGGATAGTATTAAGGTGTGGTGATTTGAGCCCCTCTGACATGTGCCTCTTGGGAAGATGCGATGAGATGAGGGGAATCACAAATTGGTTTTACCTTGGAACTGATGGCTACTCACTCTGTTGGGCTGAGCTGTGATATGGAGATCTAATTACCCTCTCATTTGGGTTTCTTTAACTAAGCACACACACACACACACACATATATATCCTATCACAGTACCCATTCCTTGGGTATTGGTAACTCTTCTTATAGGAGAGGTGAATATGTGAAAGGTATTCTACATGGTTTATGTTTCTAGATTCTCATGGTTGGATGAGTTTACTATACTAATATAGGTAGTGAAGACTCAATGAGGAGTTCATATTCTCACCACATCAAGCTCCTTATATTAGTATGAGTCTACTTTCACACTCTTATTGTGTTGAGTTGTACTCTTTCCATCGTATTTTACTCTACATCATTCACATATTGCTTCTATTTAGTTTTATCTCTTACTGAACCCCCTTTACCCATTTGGGGAATTATACTGGGTATGTATATACTCACCCCTGTATGGGCTTTCACCAACACATGTCATGTCTTTTTCAGATTGTGGAAGGGTCGATCATGACTACTAAGGGGTGTAGTGATACGGGCTGCATGGACCACATACGGTGGTTGTGCTTGGGATACAGAAGATGGGTTCTCTCAGCAGACTCTCTTATCTATTTGTATTTAGTTTTGGACATATTTCTGGTTTGGGTATGTGTTTTCTCCATTTTCTTTTCAGTTTTCACTACTGTACCTTTTACTTTTTAGTGGTTCATGCATGATTACTTTACTTTACAGCAGTTGTATATTTTTCCTACTTTACCTCTTCACTTTTGAATTTAGTCAGTTGTTTGTGTGTGTAAAGGTTCTAAGGAAAAGACCTCCCCATGTTAGTTGTTCTTGTAGCACTGGTTTCCAACCCCTGGCCTATGGATGTAGGCTTGGGGTAGTTACATCTCGAGCCCTGGCTTAGGCCAGGTTGTGAAAAAGTGGTATCAAACTGCGTTCATTCTTTGGGACATTGTTCAGATGTTTCCCCATTAAAAGATTGGTTAGTTTTATGGAAATATTGTCAACGTGTCTCGAGAGCAGATTTCAGGCCAGGGAGTTTAGTGATGGTGTGACAGACGATGTAGCCATTCACTAGGACCCTAATTACCCTCTTGTCAACTCAGCATATTGAGACACTTGTTCTAGGGAACAATGGTGATTACATCATATAGGATTGAGTCTTTGACTATCCTTCTTGATTCAAATCCCCATCCTTTTGTTGATATATATATATATATATATATATATATATATGCTCATCTGACTATGGTATTCCCTGACCATTTTCAGGATGACTCCATGATAGTGACCAGTCAGGATTCCTGCTCCGGTTCGTGAAGATGACCCAATGATAAAAGATACCTTAGTTCTATTCCCATCATGCACCCCCTTCCTCTAGGTGGATAGGTAGCAACACCTCCACCCATAGAGAAGCAGTTGTTACCTACAGGATAGGATGGGGACATGCGTCAATTGGGAACACTTCGCGAGTTTTAGCGATAACGACCACTTCGTTTCTATGGAGAGCACAATACTCAAGTATCAGAGGACTAGCTGGAATCGGTGGTCCATGTGTTCAGACTGGTGTGGAACCTTATGGGATAGATGGTTTCTTTGGTAGCTATCCTTCTTCATGCTACAACTAGGCATTGGTGAAGCTTATTTACCCAGATATGTGATGAGGCGATGCTCACATGGGACAAATTTCAGCAGCTCTTTCACAAGGAGTACTAGTTCTCCCGTTTGTGTTCTGTCTAAATCTAGGAGATTCTGGAGTTTCATAAGGGAGGGATGTTGGTGGTAGAGTACGCAATGAGGTTTACCGATCTTATATTCTACTCCTTGGATATGATCAAAGATGACTACTTCTGTGCACGGATGTTCGAGCAGGGACTTCATAGAGAGATTCGAGTCAGTGTAGTGTCCCTGTGCATCCCCACCTACGCTGGGGTGCTGGAGTGGGAACTTATGATAGAGAAATTCCTAGTAGAGGGATGACCGGTGGAGGGAGATGGAAGTAGGCATGATAGAGCTGGGTCTTCTTCAGTAGAATTCAGATGCCATAGACCTCGGGACAGGAGACCCTCTCGTGATTAGACTCATGGTCACGGTCGTATAGGATAGGGGCAGTGCAGAGCACCGAGACAGCCTGGGGATGGACGATGCTATACTTTTGATGAGAATTTTCACATGACCTGGGACTGCCAAACCAGTCATACCAAGCATCCTAGGCAGGTAGCAGATGGACCACCACGAAAGAGGCAGCACCGTGATCAGGGGTCTCCCAGGAAGGGATAGGGAGGTCCCCAGGGAGGCGGAGCTGTAAGAGTAGTGGGAGAAGCTATAGGTGAGGGGCAACGGTATGAGATTCTCCCATCACCACCACCAGATGGCCCACATCAGGCTCAGGGAGCTGGTAGTTGGGTCCATAGATAGCTGCATGCTACAGACGTCCTCGACCTAGTGGCACATGAGATGATTCAAGGTACGATTTTTGTTTACTCTAATATTATCTTAGTAATTGTAGACACAGTATCTAGCCACTCGTTTTTCTCTTGACTCTTTGTGTAAGATATAGGGATCCCAATAGAGGCACTAGCATAGGATCTATGCCTTAATGTTCCTACAGGGGATGCTTCCTCTGTATCTTCCATCTATCAGTAGTGTGAGCTGTTGTTTAGAGGAGAGAGGTTTACATGGGACCTATTGGTCTTAATAATGGATACCTATGATTTCATATTGGTCATGGAATGGGTTTCCATGGTTCAGGCCTAGATTGACCATCACCATAGGCTAGTCAGATGCCTTCGTTTTGATGGGACGGGGTTCTCCTTTTTTGGTGAGAGAGACCTCATAGTGGGATGAGTGGGTGCTATGAGAAAAAGGTTACAACCTATTACCCATCAGCTGGTGAGTATGAAACATGGTGTACTAGACTCTTTGAGAATATATATCCCCTCAGTTGTATAGGATTACGTGGATGTCTTTCTTAATGATATTCCAGGACAACCTCTAAAGTGGGAGTTGGAGTTCTGCATTGACTTACAGTCGGGGACAACCTCAATATCTTCTGTAGCCTATCAGATGGAACCCACTGAGCTCTGGGAATTGAGGTTGTACTTATAGGACCTTTGTGAGAAATATTTCATCAAACCTAGTGTGTCCCCCTATGAGGCTATGGTTTTGTTTATGAAGAAGGCAGATAGGAGCTTACAACTTTACATGGATTATCGTCGCCTAAACGAGGTCATGATAAAGAACAAGTACCCCTTTTCGAGAATTAGCAACCTCTTCAACCAGCTGTGAGGTGTGAGATGGTTCTCCAAGATTAATCTCAGATACAGATACCACCATATGCAGATTTGTGAGACTGATATCCCAAAGTTGGACTTTCGATGTTTCTATGGACACTATGAGTTCTTAATGATTCCCTTCAGTGTGATGAATGACCCCACCATATTCATGACTTTGATGTACTAGATCTTACATCCATACTTGGATTATTATTTCATTATCTTCATCGAAAACATACTCATCTACTCTACTACAGAGGAGAAGCATGAAGATCACTTGAGGAGAGTCCTTGATGTGCTTCAAGAGTACCAGCTTTACAGAAATCTCTTGAAATTCCAGTTCTGGATACAACAGGTTCGATTTCTTGGGAATGTCATTTCTGAGTAGGTTTTATCCATGGATCCAATGAATTTCGAAGTAGTGATTTCTTAGGAGCCACCCAAGAATGCGTCAGAGGTGTGGAGTTTTCTTATCTTGGTGGGGTACTACTAGAGAATTGTAGAAGATTTCTCTAGGATTGAATTCCCTTTAACCACTCTAACATGGAAGGGACAATCATTTACATAGTTTGAGCAGTGCTAGAAGGCCTTCATTGAGTTGATTTAGAGGATGATGAGCGCTCCAGTTTTTTGGATACTATAGGATGGAGTTGAGTTCGTGGTTTATTGCAATGCCTTAGGAGCTAGTCTCAGTTTTGTGCTGATCCAATTATAGGAGGTCATCACATATTGGTCGAGGTAGTTGAGAACCCATGAGAAGAATTATGTGAATCATGACATGGAGATGACAACTATTGTTTTATCCTTAAGGATGTGGTGGCACTACCTTATGGAAGAGCGCTTTGTGGTTTACTCAGACCACCAGAGTCATTGATACGTCTTCATTCAGATAGACATGAACCTAAGACAGTGACACAGGTTGGAGTTTCTACAGGACAATGACTTTGAGATCATTTATACTGTAGGGAAGGGAAATGTTGTAGTAGATTTCCCTTATTAAGAATTCCCAGTCTTTCCTTGTGCATGAAGCTTCAGAGTAGTTGTCTTCCCTATAGCTGACCCTAATGGAACATGAGGGTACATTTTTCCTTCAGTTGGTGGTTTTGGATCCTATGATCCTCGAGCGTGTGAAGGAGTCTCAACTAATATATGTTGACTATGAGGTTCTTCATGATCATTTATCCCTTGGAGACACACCATATGGATATTTTAAAGGAGGTAATCACAAGATCTTGTTCCAAGGGTGAACCGTAGTTCTAGTGTCGCTGCGGGTGGAGGTGATGCGAGAGTTCCATACTTCTCCCTTGGATATACATCCTATCACGAGGAATATGTATAGGGATCTTTAGTGATAATTTTTTTGGTCTGAAATGAGGCTAAGTGTATTTAATTTAATATCTCGATGCCTTACCTATCAACAGGTGAATGTTGGACACTAGGTACCGACAGGGTTGTTACAACCTCTTGATATCCCATAGTGAAAATGGGAAAACATATCTATAGAATTCATTACCAGGATTCCATGAACAACGAAGAGACAAAAAATCATCTGGGTGGTAGTCTACCAAATCATGAAGTTGGAACACTTCCTTTCCACCAAGGATCAGAGTTCTGTGGAGAGTATGGGGTAGTTTCACATGCAAGAAATCTTCCGCCTTTATGGGGTACCCTCGATGATTTTCCTCAATAATGATGCATGATTTTCTTCATGATTTTTGAGGGGCCTATAGGATACATTCTGGACCCATTTGAGGATAATTAAAACCTTACACCCCCAGACCGATGGGCAGAATGAGTGCACTATCCAAATGCTAGAGGATATGCTGAGAGCATGCATTCTGTATTTCTTCTGGAGTTAGGAGGATCACTTGACTTTGGTGGAGTTCGCTTATAATAACAGCTACCACTCCACTATTGGCATGACACATTTCAAGTCCTTATACAAGAGGCTGTGTAGGTCACCCTTGTGTTGGACAGAAATTAGAGATTCCTCTCTCATGGGCTCAGATTTGGTGTATGCGATGATGGAGAAGGTGCAAGTCATCCGTGAGTGGATGAAGACAAAACAGAGCAGATATAAGTCTTACATAGACCTCTGTCCTAGGCCCTTGATGTTTGATGAAGGATACCATGTCTTCTTGAGATTATCTCCATGATGTCAGATGCAGAGGTTCGGACAGGGAAGTAAGCTATCCACGAGGTTCATTGGACCGTTTGAGATAGTGCAGAGGATCAATGAGGTTGCCTACCACCTTGCCTTACCCCCATAGTTGGAGCGGGTGCTTGATGTCTTCCACATGTCTCAAATGTGGAGACACGTGCATGACCTAACACACACGTTATTGACTAGGGAGAGCTTGACATAGAGGATGGTGCCACATTTGAGGAGCACCTAGTAGAGATCAAGGACCGACAAGAGAAGACCATGCGAGGATGAACCATCCCTCTAGTTGAAGTTTTGTGGTAGCACAAAAATGTTTAGGAGAGTTTATGGGAATAGGAGAGTCAGATGCGGGCTCAGTACCCCAAGTTGTTTGTTTAGTTTTTATTTTTTGGGACAAAAATATTGGAGGGAATGACATATAGACTTGGGTTTTTTCTAATAAGACTTTTTAATATTTCTGAATATTATTCCAGAGCCAGGAACTGAGACAGCGTGTGATCCCAAGGCTCGGTGTTCCTGGAATTAATATTATTAAAATATTAAATATATTTTATATTATGCACATTTAGTTAGTTAAAGAAAATGGGATAACTATTAAATGGTTGATTAGATCGGAAATCTGAGACCACAGTTGGCTCCAAAACATGGTGTTTACCCAAGGCGTTACATAAGTTGAGTCAAAACGAGGAGATCAAACCCCTCTCTCATTGGAGGAGTGATTTAAGTTAATTAATAGATAAATAAATTCAATTATTTTAAACCTCCCAAAACCAAATTTGAGGTTATAAATTATCATTTTTGATAATTCCTATCATTATCAGGTTTTCCAACAGATCCTCTCCTCTCCTCTACCCCCCTTTGACGAACGAAGAATAATGATAGATCATAGATTTTAGGTGGATCAAAGCATAGATAATCCTCCTCCTTTATCATTTAACATGTTCTACATCAAAAATGAGTGTTTAAATCCATTTCGGACTCGTTATTGGTGTTATTATGCCCTGGATTAGATATTTGGGCATGTTGTTAATTATTCTTCAACCTGCGCCTTTCGATCAAACCTTTTCATGAGTCTGGACACTAGTTTTAATATAATTATTTATTGGTTGGTCTAAACGAAATCACACAATTTGGATTCATTTACCAAGAAAGCTTGTACAATGATCCATACATTTTTTATGGTGCCTTTTTCGCTTCCTTCTTCACGTTTTTCACCACAGCGTCCCTATGGATTGCAGTTTGATTACCGTCGGGAGACCGGGGCTCAATCAGGCACCTGGAACAAGGCAAAGTGACATAAAATTTTCCAAACGGTGATGGAATCATGATCAAGGCATATATCTAGAGACGTAATGGCATGAGTGTGAACAATACGGTGGTTTCGTGATGATCTAAAGAGCATAGAATCCATAGCGGTGCTCGGAAGATTCGTACAAACCCTCGGTTTCGGATGAGGATGATTCACGACGAATGAAGAATCGTTGCTTTGTTATTTGGATAGATGTGGTAATTTTGGACTAATTCCAGGAAATGTGGAAAATGGAGAAGGCGGATTTAAAGTGCAGGTGAATATTCGATGAAGATATGGATTTCTGGAAAAATTCCCAACCACACGTTGTGCTCAATGAAGAACACACAACGTGTAGCCCTCCCTCAACTGTGATGTTAGGTTTTGGGAAAAGTTAAGGATGAAACGATGTGTACTTCACTTGACACACTTTATAATACCTTCTCGTGTGAGGTGACCTATGTGAAGAAACCCACAGCCATGTGCCGAGTACACAGACACGTCCATCAGACATAGTCTGGTCCCCAGATCAGGAGGACATGCCATGTATTCCACCCACACGATGTGTTCCCCTACATGGGATGAAACCATGATCATCCAGAGACCTAGATAGGAAATTAAGAGAGTTTACATGCTATGTGACAACCTCACACACCATGTACTTCTTAAGCACAACTGAGAAATCTTAAAACCTTCGCATCTCCTTCATCTGAACTCAGATTTCAACCCACAAGATACCTATCCGGAGTGTTTTTCTTCATAGAATGTGATGGTTACCTCAGAGGTGGTTTTAGAGATACGATGTGAATGTTCTAGGTTGGAACACCCTAAGATGACACTTTATGAAAACAATTTCTTGACTTTTCCCAGTAGCGTGGTGTTAATTGACTTTTCCCTGTTGCTAGCATAGCTTGACTTTTCCCAGTAGCACGGTGTGGATTGAATTTTCCCAATAGAGTGGTGTGGATTAACTTTTCCCAGAAGCATGGTGGATCTTGAATTTACATATTATCTTGGGAAGGATTGAATTTTCCTAGTGGTGTGGCATGGTTGGACTTACCTAAGGACTCATGAGGAAGAAGGGCACTTTACCCACCGAGACGCATCCTTGTGACATGACCCAAAACCATGCACATGAGTCAGTGCCTCCTAGAGAGGATAGTATCAAGATATGGTGATTTGAGCCCCTTTGAATTGTGAATTTTGGGAAGATGTGATGAGATGAGGGGTATCATAGATGGTTTTTACCTTGAACTAATGGATACTCACTTTGTTGTGCTGAACAATGAGATAGAGATCCCCTTACCCTCTCGTTTGAGTTTAA
This sequence comes from Viscum album, assembly GCA_963277665.1. NCBI lineage: Eukaryota > Viridiplantae > Streptophyta > Magnoliopsida > Santalales > Viscaceae > Viscum > Viscum album. The sequence continues at coordinate 880,370,298 of OY728163.1, forward strand.
TTAACTGAGTGTGTGTGTATATATATATACATATCCTGTCACAGTACCCACTCCTTGGGTCTTGGTTACTCTCCTTCCATGAAAGGCAAAGATGCGTGGGTTATTCCAATTTCTTTCTATGTCTAGCTTCTCATGGATTAATGAGTATAATCTTCTTCTATAGGTAGTGAAGACTTAATGAGGAGTTAATCTTCTCACCATATCGAGCTACTTATGTTTGTATGAGTCTACTTCCACACTCTTGTTGGGTTGAGCTGCACTCTTTCCATACTCTTTTACTATACCTTGTTCCCATACTGCTTCTATTTAGTTATACCTCTTACTGCCCCCTTCACCCTTTTAGGGTGTTCTATTGGGTATGTATATACTCACCCCTGCATGGGATTTTCCCAACACGTGTCGTGTATTTTGAAAATGACAGATAAGTCGATTGTGACTACTAAGGGGTATAGGGGTATGGGATTCATGGACCATATAAGGTGGTTGTGCTTGGGATATAGGAGTTGGACTCTCTCAACGGACTCTCTTTTCCATTTTCTTAGGTTGGGACCAATTTTTTGTTTGGGCATGTGTTTTTTACCTTTTATTTTTAGTTTTCACTACCGTATGTCGTACTGTTTAGATGTTCATGCATGCTTACTTTACTTTATTGCAGTTTCATCTTTTTCCTACTTTCCCTCTACACTTTTTCTTTGAGTTGGATGTGTGTGTGAATACATGTTCTAAGAAAAATGAATCCCTGAGTTAGTTGTCCCTTTTGAACTAGTTGCCAACCCCTGGCCTATGGGGGCGAGATTAGGGTAGTTACGGCTCAAACCCCGACTTGGGTCGATTCAAGAAAATCATTGACTAGGGTTCTCATTACTACAAAAGAACAATGTAATCACTTTTTCATCATTATAGTGTCGGGAATCGAGTGTCTACTGCATATCACCCCCTAAACAATGGTTAAGCTAAGGGATCAAATATAGAGGTGAAAAAATTCTTGAAAAAATGGTTCAACCCAATAGAATTGATTAGAGTCTTAGACTCAATGATTCATTATGGGATTACCATACTTCCTTCAAAACACCCATTAGCATGTCACTATATCAGTTAGTTTTTTGAAAGAGTTATCATATCCCTATTGAGATAGAGAATTAGTCCTACTGGGACATTAAACAATGCAATTATAATATTTTAGGTGTAGGTGATCATAGGAATTTATAGATTCTAGAGCTGGAGTAAATACATAGAGATTATTATGAAAAATTATAAATCTACAAGGAGTGAACAAAGGCTGCACATGCACAAATCATCCTTCATCATCAATTCTACATTGGACAAAAGGTCCTTTTTTTGTTTAAAGGTTGAAGTTGCATCCAGGTAAGCTTTATTCCCACAGGTTTGGACCATACACTGTTACTAATTTTATCCATTTGGTGTAGTTTGGGTTCAAAATGAAGAAACAAAACAAATATTCACTGTCAATGTGAAATGGTTAAAGCACTTTCATGAAGCCATTACATAGTCCCTAATGGAGGAACTCCAATTTCAATAAGAAACCAATGAATGAAACCCACTAAGTTTTAACCTTCATTTCCACATTCTCTTTTATTACAATGAGGACACTACATACTATAGGTGTGGGGGGATGTGTACATTCCTGGGTTAGTTAGTAATTTTCATCATCTTTCTTGTTTTTATCTTTTTCGCTTATTGAATATTAATTTTACCTTTGCCCCTCATTTCCCCCTCAGTTTTGTACCTAAATATTCATTTTTCCCACATAACCATGGAAAATTATTCCCACATAATCATGGAAATTATTGGAAATGCATGAGAAATTTCTTTATTATACATTGTTTTAACAAAAAATTCACTGATAGAATGTGTGTTTTAGAATGAATTTAACATTGATGTATTAATTTTTCAAGTTAATTGGTTATTTTTCATTGATATAATTGGTTGTATCATTTTGAAACCTTTGAGAATAATGGTACTCTTTATGGGAGTAGTTTATAAGAAAACAACATCACTTAATATCTCCACACATATTTTTACCCAACCATGAAGTGTGTATATTTCTTGGTTAATATAAGTTAGATATAATTAGGTTAATTTTTCTTTACTTTCCAAAATTATTTTTCCATACTTTCATTCCTTATCTTCTCTATTTAATTACAATACTATATTTACCTATGCATGTGTACATATGGGGATATATAGGTTGGGAGATTAATGTTTTAATTTTGGTAATGCATAAGGGATTGGGTCTTTAAATTTTATTGCAAAGTATATAGGGTAGGTTTGGTGGAAAGGATCTTGTAAGTTAAAAAATTTTAAAATAAAAAATCTTTACTTGATATGAAGTGAAAAGAATAACATGAAATGGTTGTCACACAAAAATGTTTAAATTTATTAGTATTTTTTACTTTTGAATTATTTTCTCAAATTGTTATCATTAAACTTTTTGAATTTCGTTATGATACAATTTATGAGACATCTTTTTCCATGATCCCTAAGAACAACTCCCTAAGGTGATTTTTTGCTTTGATCACATTGTTATCATGGTTTAAATTTTATTTTAATATTAAATATTATTTTGGGAATATCTCCATGCATAATTTTTCTAAATGTGACTTTTACCTAGAGTGAAAATGCTTAGGTGTGGGGGTGTGATCGTGTTGTGATTTACTATTCATTTTCACCCTTACATCGCTGTGATAAAATTATTTTTTATCATAAATTAAAAATCTAATAAAAAATTTTACTTAATTTTTGATTCAATTATTTTGTTTTAATTACTATTAAAACGTTAATTTCACTTTTTTGGATGATTTCATTGTATGTGGAGTAAATTTTGTGGGCCCAAGTAGAATTTGAAGAAAAATGGGCCAAATAGCTCTAGAATCCAAAAAAATATGTGGACTAACCCATGCACTTATTCTAATAAGTTCATTTACCTAGGATTAAATTATGCAGGATGATCCAAAATTCAGTTTTATACAACTCTTATGAATATAAAAAATCCCAATTCTTCTATTAAGGGGCCCAACTGAACTGATCTTTCCAAGGAACCAAATCTGCTCAATGTCAAAAGATGTGTTTAGAATTTTTTCCATATCTCTGGTTGTAGTTTTCTAAATGCAGAAAAATGTTCGGTGGAGATAATAAAGAGGTTATGAAAAAAAATTTTAGTTATCTCCAAGGTTAGATAATACTTTATGGACATACAAAACCTTGGGCCAAGTGGTTTCTTGAAATCTTGATGCTCAAAACCACCTTCCACTTTACCTATAAAATGGAACCTTGGGCACCCCATTTTTACGTTAGACCAAGAGGAAAGTTGAAACTATTTTGGACTCCAATAGGATTCATATACTCATCTTATAAGTTATGTAGGCACCTATCATCATTGGTGGATCAAGGATGAAGGTGAAGTTCCACCAGGGTCTCCTCCTCTCGATGACCATCTAAACAATGGACGATCATTTCAAGGGAGATACAAACACATATGAGGGTGTTCCAACACCATGTATTCTATTGGATTTGTGTAATTTTAGTGTGAAACATTTCATCTATGTTTTATCATAACATTATTCTTCATTTAATGCTTTGTTTTGGTTTAATCAAGTGAAACACTTTTTATCTCAACACCGATTGGGTTGAGATTTCAAGTGGAAATCTTAGGTTGATCCAATTGCACAAAAAAAGAATCCTTTTTTTTTCACATTCACATTTAGGAGAGTTAATTTTGATTTGGTATCCCATGTTTTATTCTTGAGGTTGAAACCTTAATAATACAATTTTTGTGCCAAGGGTTAGTTCTTTGTGCATCGTTTTAAGAGGCAAGATGCGAACCAAGATCTTGAATACTGTCTACCAAATAATTCCATTAAACCATGTGAAATTTCTAGAACAATGAACTATAAAAGATGAATATTGAACATTAAATTAACATATTGTTAAATAATTCTAAAAACACCACCTTAATTTTTTAATTGTTAAACTATTTAATTATTTCATTTTATTTTTAAAACTGTTTTCAAAACCACTTCATATTTTTGTTCGCTTTATTAAAAATATACACTTTACACCCGCAAATATCCTTGAGAGATGATCTAGGGTCTTCCCTAGACTATTAATCAACTTTCAAATCATAATCAATTTGACGTGTCATGAGAATGAGGTCAATATGACACTATGGGATGGATGTAGGCAGTGCCCACCCCCTTTACCTTTTAGATCCATCCTTATATGACATATTCAAAACACTTATGATTAAATAAATTCTAATGTTGGAGATCCAACCTCACCCATTCACATCACCATGTTGATAGGATTCTTGAAACCTCAAAAGTGTCTCTCTATAACCATACTCACTCCCCCTTCACTCATCCACCGCACTTCACCCTCATCACCATTAAAAATCATGACCTCTGATTCTGATTGCCTTATGAGAAGAGGAAAGATTCCAAGGAAATGGACTTTAATGATAAATACTAATGTTTTTTCCAAGATAATTTAGGTAAATATTGAAAATAAATAAATTACTTCTGAATGTAATTTTTGGTTTAAACTATTTTCAGGAATTTCATCAAGGGTGACCACTGTTTACTACACTCTCTTCTTCTTCATATATTTTTAAAAGAGCGACTTACCTAAAAAAACCTTTTATATTAAAAAAATATAAAAGTAAAAAGTTTTATAAAATAATATTCTTTGAATTATTTTTATATAATACACTTTACTATAAAGCTCCTTCTAATAAAATATTGGAAAGAATTCGCTTTATAGGAAATCACACTTAAGTGTATTAAAATAATAACAATAAATTTAGGTTATTTTAAAATTCAAGTTTTAATAGAATATTATGTTATTAGTAACATTAAGAAATTATATATTTTTAATATAATTTTTATTTTTTAATTATAGAGATAAAATTGAATTATTTTTTATTTAGTTTTTTTACTCTATAATTTTATTTTGTATTTGTTTTAAAATTTTCAATGTTATAAATACGTTTTTGAAATGATATGATATTTGAGTATTTATTTATTTATCTTATCTATTTTTTATTTAAATAAAATTTTAAATAGTGTAATATTATTCATATTTTTGAAATTTTGAATTTATTTTTTAATATTATAGTATATATTAATGTATTTGACGTTAGTAATAGTTGAGAAATAATGTCATTATACCTTTATAAATAACAAGTTGAAAAAATAAATATTGAATAATATATAATATGATACATAATTATAATTTTTAATTCATTAAAATGGAAAAGTAATACATCAATGATATTTCTACATACAAAAGTGTCCTGCAATCCCATACCTCAACTCTTTGATAATACATCCATAATAAATAGTATGTTTTGTAGGTTTTGGAGTGTGATCAGCTATAGGTCTAGATGCGATGTCCTCAAGAATGAGTCTAATAGTAGTACTTTAAATGTCCTCTCATCCACTTGAGTATACAAGAAAATGGAACATAACTAGATCAAGGATAATAAAATTATTGTGTGGGACCCTAAAATCAGTTCCCCAATCCATGGAATGTGTGAAGGTTTTGGGTACATCGGAAGCTTGTGAAGGGTCATGACCAATATTATTTTTGTTATGATCGATGATCAATATGATATTTACATTATAATAAATTTTGTGATAAAAAAAAGTTTAATAAAAGAATATATGCAATGCATAAAATTCCAAAACCATAGTGAAAGATCATCCCATATTATTTACAATTAATTTAAGTAATTAAAGAATTAACTTGTGGGAATTATTTCTTCATTTATGGATATGAAAAGGGATATATTTCATACTATCATTACATTTTAGCAATCAAGAGACGATTCCCTCTATAGGTAATCCACACGTGTTCCAAAAATCTGTAAACATTGCCAAGTGCTAGCATTATAGATCTTAATGCTTGCATCTTTAGCCTTTGATTGCCTTGAGAATCTGTTCCAAAGGATTCTTCTAGATCTCTCTATACTCAAGAGTGGAAGGTGGAGGAAGGCCATTTTGTAATGGCTCGGACCCACCTGGTCCATTACTTTTCCAAAACATGGCTCCACTGAAATGGTGGCACCATGACAGTCGCACACCGGTCACGGTGGCACCGTGACAGTGCCACCGTGAGGGTGACACCATGACGGTGGCACCGTTAGGGTTATACCGTGACGGTGACACCGTTTCCTCACCGCTTTCTTTTCCAGTTCCTGACTTTTTCGCTCCCGCAACATAACTTTTAGCATAAAGATGATTTAATGCCCCCTTTTAAGGCCATTTAAAGCCCATAAATAATATCTAAAATCTCCCGAGGGTCGGGCAAACCTTAACTTACCAAAACATGTGTTTTTTCCTCATGGTCACTCCCTTCCCTATACCTTCTAGATCTGACCTAGTTATTTTTTTCCTTATGGTTAAAAAAACTGTTTAACGTATAGCCATTGTGACCACCCCCTCCGAGGAGAATTGTTAAATGACAATTAATTCCATCGTACGTAACTGCCCAACCGCGTGGTGAAACCACGATCCGACTTTATAGCCATTAAAAATTCCATATCCCATAACAATGAGATCTCATCCTTATATCACACGTGAATTCCTTCTTCTTCTTTCTCTTGGCTGGTCTCATTTTTCTTCCTGGTGCATTTGGAGTTCCCCTTCCCAAGGCAAGTGGTGTGCCTATGCCGGTGCCTTTCTACTCACCCTTGGAGTCCCCGATATTCCTCCCCTACAAGTTGTGCATCCCCAGTTCTTGGCGCGTGGAGATTAACTTTGATCCTTGATCATCTAGGTAGGGATTTTCCTTCATCTCTGCTTATTGTGTATCATGCGGGGTGTTGCACTATTGTTTATATGGGATGGCTGACACCAAACCTTAACAAAGATAACAAATGGACTTTAAATAATGAAGGTGGGGTTTGATCGATGTTCTGATTCTTTTCCTTACCCCTGATTATTTATGTTGTGAATTGTGCGGGCCTATACCCACTAAAAATCATGGTCGTTGGTGGTCTTTCTTTGTGCATTAATGAACTACCATCTTCTGTGATGATTGAATGGATTCAAATTGAGAATTTGGTTAATCACGTAAACTCAACCAATTAAATGAATGAAGAGTGAACAAAAAACCTTGTGTGATCACCCTGGTTAACCAAATAGGAAGACGAAAACTTGGTTAATTATGTACTCGAGGATGGAACTTCCTTGTTCTGTCTTGGGGGCATGTCTGTTTGTTCTGCTCGATGCTTATGGGGTGACGTGGGTGAGAATGGGATCCTCTGTTGTGGCACAATTTTTGGTTGTGAATCTGAAGTTGTGTGGGGCTATATCTCGAGTCTTGGTTTGGTTCCAGTACTTTGAGGGATCTCACTGATCCCTTTGTTGTTGTGACTTCACTAGAGAACCGGGTGTGAATGCTTAAATTGTTGTTTGGTTGTTTCTCTTTTTCTGTCTTGTGATTATTCCTGTTAGTTGCCCAGTAGTGCAGAATTTACTTAAATGGGATCACTTGAACATGAAAACAAGAATGGGGAATTGTTTTTGGGAATGATTTGTGACTTGGATGTGAGTGTTGTGACTTTCTTTTATGAATGAATCTTAATATGGTGGTTGTGCTTAGGTTGGCTACAGAAACCATAGATTGGGATGAGTGCTTGTTACATATACACATAATTGTAGTTCTTATGTTTCTTATTCGCGCCCCACCCAAGTTGAGCACTTAGTGCCAAACACCCCCATTTTATGGGGGAGGGTGTTTTTCTCAACACCCCTATGAGTGGCTGGTTATTAGCTCCTTTTATTCTCCCTTTATCAAATAGACCAAGACTCTTCGGTCAGGCTGTGACGACCTGAGGTCCATTATAGCCCAAGATTCTTTGGGTAGGGTAGCTGTGGTTGTTCTAGACCAGGTGTGTGCGGGCTGGTTGTTTCCCAAGAGTCTTTGGGATGAGGCCCAGGTGTCTTCGGGTGTGGCAGTGGTTGTTCTAGCTCAGGTGTGTGCGGGAAGGTTGTTTCCCAAGAGACTTCGGGATGAGGCCCAGGTGTCTTCGGGCGTGGCAGTGGTTATTCTAGACCAGGTGTTTGCGGGCGTGGTTATGCGTGATGGTTGTGGCCCAGATGTTTGCGGGTGGGATGTGTGGTAGTGGCCCAGGTGTTTACAGGTGGGATGCGTGGTAGTGGACCAGGTGTTTGCGGGCGGGGTGTGGCAGTGGGACTACGATGAGAATGGTAGGATTGGTTCTATGTGTAGGATGTCTTCAATAACCAGTGGAAAAGTGGTGCGGGGTACCCAAACATCGATGTGCTATTACTATACATTACTTGACTTGCGTTATTTGGGGAGTGTGCCTTGGTGGGGCTTGGGTGGATAGTTTTCCTTGCTAGGTGCTTTGGTCATCTATTTTCTCACAGGGCATTAAAATGCCTCCGCACTTGTGCACGAGAGTCTTTGGTGTTCCCTACTGAGTATACTTGTATGCTCACCCTACATATATAAACTGCTTTCAGGTTTTCAGGAGGATATTGGGGATCGTGCAAGGCCGTACTAGCTCGGGCATTGGGACAGTTGCAGTTTCTATTTTTCTTTTCTTTTGGTACTTTACCTTTGTAGCCTCCTTGTACTTTGTGGCATTTACTTTTGTAACATGCATATGGGAATGGTTTTCTTTGGCTTACTTTTTTACCCCCAGTTTTGGTGTTATTGGGATTTACTATCTTATCTCCTGATCTTATTAAAGAAAAAGGGTAATGCCTTACATCTTGAGTGTGATTCTATAACCTTGGGGATAGTCACCACTCAGGGACCTATTGAAGGCGGGTCTCGGGGGTCATTATCTCTCCTTCAACTTGATGAAGGAAGGGTCTGGAAATATGCTGTCCCTTCTCTCATCTTGGTGAAGGTGGGTCATGAAAAAGTGGTATCAGAGGGTTGGTTGAGAGATAGGATGGAGTCTGGAGTTAGGCACAATGAAGATTGCATGGGATGGTAGGGAAACAGTGTTGGGTGATCTTGGTGTGTGAAATAGGCCAGGGAAGACCGGCGAGGGCATGAGATTTTAGGGGCCCCCGTGATCTGATGCAAGGAATCTGAGCCTACCGAACGACCAAGTAAGACAACACTGATTGCAGGGTAGAGACCCTTGGGAAGGTACATGCATCATAATGACTTGTGTTCTTGTGTTTCATGGGTATTTGGAGATTTAAAATCAATAATAATTCTAAGAAAATTTAAGAAAAATATTCTACACTACTCAGGCTTAGGCATTCCTTGTTTACCTTGCATCTATGGCACCTAGAAGACGACCACGAGTAGTGTGGGCAATCGAGGCCCAAGAGGTTGAATTAGCTGATCGAAAAAAGGCTGACTGATAGGAGGAGGACGATCAGTGGTAGAATATGCTTCGATCCTTTCGACGGAAGACCCTTGGGAAGTACGAGGGTAGCATCTCATACATGGATACAGAGAGATGGTTAAAGGAGCTGGTGATATCTTTCAGCTTGATTCGGGCTCCAACGGAGTACTGGGTTCCTCTGGCTGTGAGCCAGATGCGTGGAGCAGCGCATCAGTGGTCGACGCTTTATCTTTGGGAGAAGAGGGAGGCTGAGGTCACGTGGGCTGACTTCGAGAAGGAGTTTCGTGCGGAATTCCTCTCTTCCACGATGAAGGATGAGAGGAGGTAGGAACTAATCTACCTCCAGCAGGGGAGTATGTCAGTGAGAGAGTTGGGGATCAAGTTCAAGGATCTCCTCTGCTTCGCTCTGGACCTTTTTCAGGATGAAGAGTCTCGGGTGAGATGTTTGGAGGAGGCACTTCGGCCTTCTCTCCAATATGATGTTACTCCCTTCACCCTACCGACTTACTTGGAGGCCCAGAAGAAGGCTGAAGAGGTGGAAAGGATGCACACACTAGGAGACATATCACGAAAGGGAATCCAGTTGGGCCTGTCGAAGGGGAAGGCCGTCAGCAGCAGGCCTCCAATATCAGGGCCCTCTAGGTTTCGACCAGTAGGAAGTAGGCCTCAGCAGTTCCAGTTATGATCTCCTAGCCCTTGGTCTTTTCTTTCGAGACCAGGGCCGAGATGCATCATCTTTGTAGGCCATGGGTACCTTCGGAATCAGTGCCCAGATAGGGTGAAGTACGAAGGTGGTGGGCAGGTTCAACACCCACCTTAGCAGTAGCAATTTCCAGCTAGACCCTTTCAGCAGCAGCAGTAGGGGCAGCGGGCTCCTGCTCCTCTGAGGGCAGACATCACAGAAGGAGGCTAAACTCAGGATGCTCCTCAGGGACCTCGACCAGGGCGCGGTCGGGGAGGCGGTCGATAGTCGAGGGGCAGGGGAGTTGGGAATGGGCAGTTACATGCCACGGAGGCAGCAGCTCCAGCAGGGCTGGAAGTCATTCGAGGTACGAGCAGCTTGTTTTGTACTCTTGCATATTCCTTGTTCGATACAGGAGCTTCGCGCTCCTTTGTTGTGCCCAGTCTGGCCTGTGCTCTGGGTTTATATGCTGAGAGACTTCCAGTGCCCGTAGTGTTGAGTACACTAGTCGGAGGTTAGACCGACTTGTTTTATGTTTATCTAGGGTGTAAACTGATGATAGAGATGCATCAGTCTATCAGAAATCTTCTACTATTGCAGATACATTCCAACGATGTCTTCCTAGGAATTGACTAATTGTTCTCTATATGTTTCGTCATTGACTGCTTCCGAGGAAGGGTTGTGTTTTCAAATTTGGGTGGTCGATGTGTAACTTTCATCGGCGAGCGGGGTTACCAGAAAAGAAGAAGGTAAGTGGAGACCCTCCTTTCCTTGTTAGATGAGCTATAAGTGGAGTCGGTGGATGCAGAAATGGTGGAAGTTTTAGGGGTTGTCAGTGAGTTTATGGACGTCTTCCCTGAAGAGGTGGAAAATATACCCCCTCGATGTGATGTTGTGTTCGGGATAGACTTGAAACCTGGTGCCCGTCTGATTTCGATGGCCCCATACCGGATGACACCTTTTGAGTTATGGGATTTGTATATTCAGATTGACGATTTGATGAAGAAGGGTTTTGTTTGACCAAGTGAGTCACCATGGGGTGCTCTAGTCTTGTTCTCAAAGAAGGTAGATGCTGGTCTTAGGCTGTGCATAGACTACAGGAAACTGAATCAGGTGACGGTCAAGAATCTCTACCCTCTTCCAAGGATAGATGATCTCTTTGACCAGTTGAGGGGAGCAGGTTGGTTCTCTATGATCGATTTGCGGTCTGGATATCACCAGCTAAGGGTGAAGAAGGGTGACATCTCGAAGACTGCCTTCAGGTGAAGATATGGGCACTTTGAGTTTGTGGTCATGCCGTTCGGCGTTACGAATGCACCAGCTATGTTCATGGGACTCATGAACTCCGTCTTCTGGGAATACCTGGATTGGTTCGTAGTTGTGTTTATTGACGAAATTCTAATCTACTCAAGATCAGAGGAGGATCACGCTGAGCACTTGAGAACAGTTTTAGAGTTACTCTAATAGCACTAACTCTATGGGAAGTTGTCCAAGTGCAAGTTATAGACGTGAGAAGTGCACTTCCTTTGGAACGTGGTGTCCGAGCAAGGAATAGCGGTGGACCCATCGAAGGTCGAAGAGGTTGTTTCTTGGGAAACACCCAGCAGGAACTGAACTTATGGAAGCAAAGGTGGATGAAGTTATTTCAGGACTACGACTTCGAGATTTCCTACACCTTAGTAAAAGGGAATGTGGTAGCCGATGCCTTGAGTAGGAAGTCATAGAAGGATGTGGTTTGAGAGTCAGCAGATGCTTGGAAGGCGATAGAGGAGTTGGCTACCCTACACCTGGATGCAAGGATGGATGGTGGTAGAGGTTGCCTGTTTCAGATGACAGTGAAATCTTCTCTGTTGCGGCAGGTATAGGAGTCTCAATGGGGAGACTCAGAAATTGAAGTGATGCGTGACCGGATTAACCAAGGAAATTCCCCATAAGGGTGGAAAGAGAATGGTCAGAATCAGATTATTTTCCAAGGTAAGATGTTTGTCCCAGGGGTGATGCGCAAAAGGGTTCTTGGTGAGTTCCAAAAATCACCCCTAGAAGTGCACCCAGCAGTTTCCAAGATGTAACAGGGTCTGAGGAGTTAGTTTTGGTGGCCCGGGGTAAAGCGGGCGGTGGCATAGTTCATGGCCAGGTGCCTAGTGTGTCAGTAGGTGAAGGCTGAACACCGTATTCCAGGAGGCTTGTTGCAGCCTTTAGATGTCCCTAAGTGGAAGTGGGATGACATATTGATGGATTTCATCACGGGACTACCAATATTTCAAGGGGGTTGCGATACTATCTGGGTAGTGGTGGACCGACTGACGAAATCGGCCCACTTCCTGGAAATCAAGGAGTCAGGTGCAGTGGATGCCTTAGTAAAGAGGTACGTGGATGAGGTGGTGCGTTTTCATGGAGTTCTGAGGTCCATAGTCTCAGATAGGGATGCACGGTTTACCTCACAAGTCTAGAGAGGATTTCATCATGATTTTGGCACCCATCTACATCTTAGCACTACTTTCCATCCCCAGATTGATGGACAGAGAGAGCGTACTATCTAGATGTTGGAGGATATGATACGAGCATGTATTCTGGACTTTGGTGGATCATGGGTGTGACACTTGACTCTGGTAGAGTTTTCCTATAATAATATCCATCACTCTACCATTGGCATGGCTCCGTTTGAAGCTTTGTATGGAAGACCATGTCGCTCAACCGTGTGCTAGACCGAGGTTGGGGAAGCAGGTGTTCTTGGCCCGGAGGTGGTGCAGAGCATGACAGAGAAGGTTTATCTTATACGAGAAAGGATAATGGAGGCTCAGGACCGGCATAAATCATATGCTGATAACATGAGGACACCCTTGGAGTTCAAGGTCAGGGACCATGTTTTCTTGAAGGTCTCCTCTCGGCCTGGGCAACAGAGGTTCGGCAGGGGGAGTAAGCTTTCCCCCAGGTTCGTCGGACTGTTCGAAGTGCTGCGGTGGGTTGGTGAAGTGGCTTATCATCTAACACTACCACTGTCACTACTAAGAATACATGATGTCTTCCATGTGTCTTAGCTTCGACGATATCTACATAAATATTCACATGTCCTCGACTGGGGAAGGCTGGATATCGAGGACGATGTGACTTTTGTGGAAACACCAGTGATAATCGAGGATCGTGAGGAGAAGATGCTTCATGGATGGACGATTCCTTTGGTTCGTGTGTTGTGGAGGAATGGCGGGCTCAAGGAAAGTACCTGGGAATGGGTGGCGCAGATGCCCGCCCAGTACCCAAAGTTGTTTTGAGTTTTGTTCTGTTTCGTTTGTACTTGTTTGTGATGGAATGCTTTACCATGTTAACTATGGAACATGCAGTTTTCCTTATTCTCTAGATGTGAGTAAAGAGTCCTGACTGTGGGGAGGGGAGGAACCGATCCCTAATCAAGATGCATTAAGGTGGATGCGATTAAACCTGTGCGGACGAGTCAGTGCCACCCAAAGATGATAATATCTTGACACGAGGGAAGAAACTCCCTAACCCATATGGCTAGATAGTTTGACCTTCAAATATTGTCTGGTTACTTAAGGGGGAGGTGTTCCTAGATGTCGATGAGGTTTACTCCTAAGAGGTATCTTTCGAGGTGGTTGTTCGGAACCCCTCTTTCTTCGGGTCTAGTTTTGATTCTCGAGGGAGAGAATAGTTTGAGAGGTATCTGATGTAATGGCCCAGACCCACAAAGTCCATTACTTTACCAAAACACGGCTCCACCGAAACGGTGGCACCGTGATAGTGGCACCGTGAGGGTGGTACCATGATGGTGACACCGTGACGGTGGCACCATAATGGTGATACCATGACGATGGCACCGTTTCCTCACCGTGTTCTTTTCCAGTTCCCAACTTTTTTGCCCCCACAACATATCTTTTAATGTAAAGATGATTTAATGCCCCATTTCAAGGTCATTTAAAGCCCATAAATAATATCTAAAATCCCCCAAGGGTTGGGCAACCCTTAACTTACCAAAACATGTGGTTTTTCCTCAGTGTCATGCCCTTCCTCATACCTTCCAGATCCGCCCCTGTTATGATTTTCCTTATGGTTAAAGAAAACGGTTTAATGTATAGTCATTATGACCACCCCCTTCGAGGAGAATTATTAAATGAAAATTAATTCCATCGTGCGTAACTGCCCAACGGTGTGGTGAAACCATGATCCAACTTTATAGACTTTCAAAATTCCATATCCCGTAACAACAAGATCTCATCCATATATCCCACTAGAATTCTTTCTTCTTCTTTCTCTTGGCTAGTCTCCTTTTTCTTCCTGGTGCGTTTGGAGTTCCCCTTCTTGAGACAAGTGGTGCACTTGTGCTGGAGCCTTTCTGCTCACCCTTGGAGTCCACGACATTCCTCCCCTGCAATTCGCCCATCCCCAATTCTTGGTGCGTGGAGAATAACTTCGATCCTTGATCATCCAGTTAGGTATTTTCCTTCATCTCTCCTTACTGTGTATCATGCAGGGTGGGTGCGCTATTGTTTCTGCGAGATGGATGACATGAAACCTTAAAAAGGTAACAAATAGACTTTAAAGAATGAAGGTGGGGTGTGATAAATTTTCTCCTTCTTTTCCTTACACTTGATTATTTATGTTGTGAATTGTGCGGGCCTATACCCACTGAAAATCATGGTCGTTGGTGGTCTTTCTTTGTGCATTAATGAACTACCGTCTTCTGTGATGATTGAATGGCTCCAACATGAGAATTTGGTTAATCACGTAAACTCATCCAATCAAATGAATGACCAGTGAACAACAAACTTTGTGTTATCACCCAGGTTAACCAAACAGGAAGAAGAAAACTTGGTGAATGATGTACTCAAGGCTGGAACTTCCTTGTTCTCTCTCGGTGACATGTTTATTTGTTCTGCTCGATGCTTATGGTGTGACGTGGGTGAGGATGGGATCCTCTGTTGTGGCACGGTTGTTGGTTGTGGATCTGAAGTTGTGTGGGGGCGTATCTCGAGGCTTGGTTTAGTTCCAGTACTTCGAGGGATCTCGCTGATCCCTTTGTTGTTGTGACTTCACTAGAGAACCAGGTGTGAATTCTTAAATTGTTTTTTGGCTGTTTCTCTTTCTTTGGCTTGTAGTTATTCCTGTTAGTTTCCTAGTAGTGAAGAATTTACTTAAATGGGATCACTTGAACATGAAAACAAGAATGAGTTAAATGGGGAATTGGTTTGGGAATGAGTTGTGACTTGGCTGTGAGTGTTGTGCCTTTCTTTTATGAATGAATAGTGACAGGGTGTTTGTTCTTAGGTTGGCTTCGGAAACCCTAGGTTGGGATGAGTGCTTTTTACCTATACACATAATTTTAGTTCTTATGTTTCTTATTCGCGCCCCAAAAAAGTTGAGCACTTAGTGCTGAACACCCCCTTTTTATGGGGGAGGGTGTTCTTACCAACACTCCTATGAGTGGCTGGTTATTAGCTCCTTTTCTGCTCACTTTCCCGAATAGTCCAAGACTCTTCGGGCAGGCTGTGATGGCCTGAGGTCCATTATAGCCCAAGATTCTTTGGACATGGTAGATATGGTTAGTCTAGCCCAGGTGTGTGTGGGCAGGTTGTTTCCCAAGAGTCTTCTAGATGAGGCCCAGGTGTCTTCGGGCATGGTAGTGGTTGTTCTAGCCCAGGTGTGTTCGGGTAGCTTGTTTCCCAAGAGTCTTCGGGATGAGGCCCATGTGTCTTTGGGAGTGATAGTTTTTGTTCTATCCGAGGTGTTTGCGGGCATGGTTATGAGTGATGGTTGTGGCCTAGGTGTTTGCGGGCGGGGTGTGTGGTAGTGGCCCAGTTGTTTGTGGGCAGGATGCGTGGTAGAGGCCCAGGTGTGTGCGGGTGGGGTGTGGTAGGGGGACTTCGATGAGAATGGAGGGATTAATTTGATGCGTAGGATGTATTTAATAACCAGTGGGAAAGTGGCACAGGGTACCCAAAAATCGATGTGCTATTACTATACATTACTTGACTTATGTTATTTGGGGAGTGTGCCTTACTGAGGCTTCGGTGGATAGTTTCCCTTGTTAGGTTCTTTGGTTGTCTCTTTTCTCACAGGGAATTAGAATGCCTCCCCACTTGTGCACGAGAGTCTTTGGTTTTCCCTACTAAGTATACTTGTATTCTCACCCTACATATATAAACTACTTTCTATTTTCTAGGAGGATTTCAGGGATCTTGCAGGTTCGTACTATCTCGGGCGTTGGGACAGTTGCAGTTACTATTTTTCTTTTCTTCTGGTACTTTACCTTTGTAGCCTCCTTGTACTTTGTGTCATTTACTTTTGTTACATGCATATGGGAATGGTTTTCTTTGGCTTAATTTTTTACCCCCAGTTTTGGTGCTGTTGGGATTTACTATCTTATCTCCTGATCCTATTAAAGAAAAAGGGTAATACCTTCCATCTTGCGTGTGATTCTATACCCTTGGTGCTAGTCGCCACTATGGGACCTATTGAAGGTGGGTCTTGGGGGTTATTATCTCTCCTTCAACTTGAAGAAGAAAGTGTCTGGAAATCTGTTGTCCCTTCTCTCATCTTGGTGAAGGCGGGTCGTGACACATTTTCTATTATTAAGAGCATTATTTGAGAAGGGAGCTCTTTAGGGATTTAAGAGGATTATTTAGATTTATCACGCCCAAAAAAAATGAATTGATTCTCTTGAAAAATAATTTAATTGGGTTTATATACCACTAGGGTTAGAAATAAAAAATTGCACAAATTCCCTTTAATATTTATTTAATCTATGCATAACCCCATGCCAATAATAATAATAATAATAATAATAATAATAATATTATTATTATTATTATTATTTCACAAAATTTGCTAGACTCACAAATTAAAATTATGTATTATTTATTCAAATAATATTATATATATATTATATATCACCGAAGCAGTAAACTCGACTTGCCATTCCTCCATAATATTTACTAAGCCTTGAATAATGACTATTTATTTAATAAATAAATATCACTACATTATTCCCCAATATATAAATAAATATTATATTTAATAAATAGAAAATAAATATTTATTAAATATTACAATCACATAGTATTTTCCTGAATAACCAGTGACTAAATATATGTGAACATGAAAACATGAATAATTATTAAACCACATGTGAGAATAATATTTATTCAACTTTTTTAAATAATAAATAATAATATATTATTTAACTAAGATTCTAGATACACTTAGTGTGTGACCCTTTAGGCCTGTTTCTCAGTGGCATTATGCGAAGTAGCCTAAATCCCAATGATAGCATATAGAAACACACCAAATAACCCTTAGAGAAAGAATTTAATTCCATAAAGATATAATAACTCACATGGATGCTTGCTTTGTTATATAACCCCTTAACCACGATATCTCTAATTAAGGAGGTTGCATGCTGGTGCCATCAACATACATGCTTGATGTATCTTTCTTTGAATTTATAGAGATAAAACTTTCCTATAGAACACCATGGAAATGGATTTATTTAGGATATATAATTTCCATTTTAGGACATGAGTTTTAAAATTCTGTTAAATAATAGAAGGGACAAATCCTTTCTCGCATTATTCATTAATGCAATATTACTCGTGACACACCCAACACATCCTACATCTCCGCAAACATATGTCATCACATTTTTTATCGACACATAAAAGTACATGTATTATAATAGTCAATAATAATAATATTAAAATCTAAGGATCAATACACATGTATATATATAGGAACATCCAATGACACATATAAATTTATATTTTCTACTAGCGGGTCTCGTTCTCATAATTTCCTACCCAGGATATTACAAAGGGCGTACACTATAAGAAGGTCTCTCAAAGGCCTATGAGTATCCACCCATGATAGTATTTATCATTTTTTCCCCATAAATGATATCAACTAGCTATTGAACTTATATTTAAGAATAATTTCATGGAACTTCTGGGTTCGCATCATAATGAGGAACTTATATGACCTTTTAGTGTGACAAATACTTTTAAGAAATTGTCACATACTATGTCACATAGAAGAAAAATCATGATGTGATATGAAGTTTTTAATATTGAAAACCATTAATATAGGTTATCATGACATACACAAAAGTTGTTTCTAGGGAACCAACTCTAGCAGACTACCACCTGCACTAGAGACAACTGCTAACAACCTTCAATCCACTGGCTCTCACATGATACTCATGCTTCTGCTAATATAATTATTTAGTCAAGGGGGACACTAAATTTTTTTATGGGAACTCTTCTTACAAAAAATTTACACCTATGAGAAAATTCCCTCAAGAGGTGATACTTTTGGAGCATGTTTTTTGATCATTTGTGTGAACTTTTTATTTTTAAAGATCCAAAATTGTAGTATTATCATAATAAAATGTGATAGGGTCTTTACTATAAGGTACCACATCAATATCCTGGGTAAAGTTTTATATCTTAATGGATTCCTTGGTTGCATCAGAAGCCTCAATATAATTGTACTCCACTATAGAATCATCAAAAATTGGTTTCTTTTAACTCTTACAACTCATATATCTTCTACTGAGTCATAAAACATATCCTGACTATGACTTTAGATCATTCTAACATATTTTAAAACTATCATCATTATAACCCTTGATGAATATCTCCCTATCTCCTTCATACACCAGGAACATATCCTTACTTCATCTCAAATACTTATAAAAAGCCTTAATATCATACAAATACTTCTCTCTTAGATATTATTGATATCTACCTACCATGATCAATTCATAAGAAACATAAATCCAAAAGCATAACATAGAATAAACAATTAATCCTATCATTGAAGTGTATGAGATTTTACTCATTCTCTATTTCTCTTATTGTGTTGGAGAACACATTTTATTAGAATGATGTTTACCATGTGACACTGGAACCAATACCATCGTGGATTGTTTCATACTAAATCTCTTTAGTATCTGGTCAATGTAAGTAATTTTACTTAGTCCAAGATGCCTCTTGGATCTATCACAAATGATCTTGATCCCTAGAATAAAAATAGATTCACCTAAGTCCTTTATGGAGAAACACTTGTTCAACTTGTCCTTAACAAATTCTATGATTGGTATGTTTTCTATAATAAGTAACATGTCATCAACATATACCACTAGGATATTGAATTCATTCCCACTAAACGTATTATAAACACATGGCTCACATTTGTTCTTAATGAAACCAAATTCTTTTGTAGCTTCATAAAATTGAATGGTTCATGAACAAAATGATTTCTTCAATCCATAAATAGATCCCTATAACTTACAAATCCTTTTGGAATCACTTTAAGTCAAGAACCCATCTGGTTATATCATATAGATATCTTCCTGAAGGTTCCCATTAATGAAATCAGTTTTTATGTCCTTCTACCAAATTTCATAGTCATGGTAAGCTGTCATAGTAAGTAACATTTTGATAGATATAAATATAAAAACTGGTGAAAAGGTTTCATCATAGTAAATTCCTTGATAATGTTTAAAACCTTTAGACACTAGAATTTCATTAAAGGTATTTAAATTACCTTTTATAACCATTTTTCTCTTGAATACCCATTTATAACCTATTGGAATTTCATCAACTGGTGCATCGACTAGAACCCAAACTTGGTTTTAATACATGAAATCCATTATATAATTCATGGATTCTTTCCATATTGCAGCTTCTAAGCTCTCTACCACCTCTTTATATGAGATAGGTTCATCATTGTCTAATAATAATGAGTCACTATATTCTACGAATATAAAACCATATCTTTCTGGTTCTCTTACCTCTCTAGTCCTCATACGCAATACTTGAGTTTCATGAATTCTTCTTCCATGAGGATGTATAGAATCTATTCATATACCAACTCTTGTGTATCATGATCATCACATCATCAAATTAAATATTTCTCCCATTATCCTTTTTTAGGATGTGATCCCTCTCAATAAATAAGGATTTTCTGGTGATAATCACTTTCTTGTATATTGGGTTTTATAGGTAGTATCCATTTGTTTCCCTAAGATACCCTATAAAGATACAATTTTTTCATCAGGGTGCTAGTTTGTATCATAATAAGGCCTTAACAAATGCATCTCGACCCAATACATGTGTATACAATAGAACAAGTTTTTTTATACTCTATAACTCGAATAGAATTCATTTTTCTACTTTAGTCGGCACTCAGTTTAATGTATATTCCACAATTTGTAATGTATATCCCCAAAAGAATAATGGAATATCTACATGACTAATCATTGACCTTACCATTTCTAAAAATGTATTGTTCCTCCTTTCACTGACACCATTCCACTATAGTGTGAAAGGTGGAGTGAGTTAAGATCGAATCCCAAACCCCCATCAAAATTCAATAAACACTTGGATAATATATTCACTACCTTGATCCAATCAATAATTATTTACGTTATTTCCAAGTTGATTCTCTAATTAATTCTATAATTATTTTAATTTCTCAAAGGACTTAGACTTATACCTCTTCAATTAGACATATCCATATCTAGTCAAGTCATTAGTAAATATTATGATGTAATAATACCCACCTCTAGCTTCAACTAGAAATTGTCCACACACATCAGGGTATTCCAATTCTAAGAGATTTATGGCCCTTTTTCCCTATCCAATGAATAGTGGTTTAGTCATTTTTCCTTGTAGAAAATCATAAAATACTTCAAGTGGATTTATCTCAGAAGAGTATAAATAACCATTTTGATAGATCTGTTTCAAAAGCTTATCATTTACATGTCCATGATGGTGATGCCATAATTGGGTGTTATATGAGTCGTGTGGACATTATTCTTCATCTATTTTCAATACTTTTTTTTGTAAGTTAATACATAAATACCATTATTTAAATGTACCATACCATAACATATGTTTTCGTTATAGAAGAAACATTTTTTCCCAAACTTAAAATAAAACCATCTATATTTTGGAATGATTGATAAATTATATTCTTCTGAATAGTTTGTACACAATAATATTCCATTAAAAACAATATAATTCCTATTGTAAATGAAAGGTGGTAGTCTCCAATTGAAAGAGAAGACAACCTCATGCCATTAGAAGCTCAAAAATCCATATATCCTCTAGCAATATTTTGGAATCTACTTGGTTCCTCCATTTGGATAAGGATATAAAAACCAAAAGCTGTATCCAATACCCAATTTATATAAATTTAAGTATTACAATTGATAATGAATGCACCTTTAGGTTCCCATTTCTTCTAGGTGCAGTTCTTCTTCCAGTGGCCTTGCTTTCCCTATGAAAAACATAACTTCCTCCATTTCCTTTCACTACCTATGGATCTTACTCTTCTTGGAAGGATTGTGATTAAGATATTTATACTTGTTAGGATTATTATGAACCTTCTATTTATTATTAATTTTCTTATTCACCATAAGGACTGTGGGTTTGTCATTCCCCATATCCTTATCCACTTGGTGAATCCGAGTATGAAGTTACGAAAGAATCTTCTCAATATTTATCATATTATAATTAAAAATAAAACTAGAGAATGTCTTGGGTAGTAAGTAAAAGTATTATATTTGTGGGAAAATAATTTGTTAATTTTAATCCCTAATATTTCTAAGAATTCAATGTATCCAATAGTCATGAATACATGAGTCACAACTAGTATAGACACTCCAAGATTAGTTGTAAATAGAGCATTGGAGATCTTGAATCTCTCTTGCGTCACCTTCTCTTGATAAATATCCCAAAGTTAAGACATCATGCTATAAAAATACATTTCATCATGTTTATTTAAAATCTCATTGGTCATGTATGATAGAATGAAACACTAAACATCTATAACATCATTCAATTTTTTCTCATAATGAGACAACTCTTCCTCACTATCCTCATTACTAGGTACATTAAGTATAGGTTCTTCCAACACATAAAATTTCTTTTCAGGGAAGCGAATAATGCATAAGCACATTTTCTATTCATGGAAATTTGGGCCATTGAGAAGGTTATCCTTATCAAGTATGGATTATAGTGATATATTCAAAGCCATTTTTATTATTGTTTCTAAAAATAATATGAATAGAGTTTTAATAATTTATCAGATAAAATTTAGACAAATAAATAAATATTATATTTATTAATCTCCCACTATTTTATCAAAACCCAATAGCCCTCACCATTGGATTCATAATATCATATTTCTTGTAAATTCTAGTGGAAAAGTTCCATATTCCCCTTCCCATTACCCCAAATTTGGTTGGTCAAACAATTTGAAGTGTTTTAGATAGGAATACAAAATTTCAAATGCATTAACTCATGGTTCCTTCATCTGTTGCGTGGACTCCCCAATCCTAAAATTCTTAAATTGGATTTCTTCAACCCTTTAATCTTAGTTACACCAATTACTTCTTTGTTAGTCAACCATTGATGTGAAATAAGTTAATTCAACCCAAAAAAACATATTAGAATTCCCTAATGATTAAAATTACCCCAACTTTGGATGGTCAAGCACAGTGAACTATGGATTTATTTTCACTAAAGTATTGAAAGTTTATACCAACTTAAAATTTATATTTGATGGATTTTATATTTTATTCATAAATTTCCAATTATTATATTTATTATATTCTTTTTATTATTAATTGGATTTACTTAAGTGATTAAACATGTCTTATATTGGTCAGAGTGAGAAACTTAAGAGGGGGAAAGCGGTGAATTGAGGACCCAATAAAAATATCTGCTAAAAAATGTTCAAATATAATCACCTAATAAAAATAAGTTCTCTTAGTTAATCAAAATAGTAGTTTAATATAATATTTATCTTTTAAAATACTCCTCAAAGCTTGATTACTTATCAATTAAAAAAAATGATAATTAATTTAACTTTTGAAATTAATTTACTCAATAAAATACTTATATAAATACTAGTTAACATTAACTATCAAAGTATTAGTTTTTCTTCATATTAAAAAAAATACATTTTAATGATTTGAAAAGAATGGAAAAAAATCATGCAACAAAATAAAACCAGGGGTTCAAGATCAAGTTGAGACCTAATACCATCCACTTGGAAATCACCTGATGCCAAGAGGATTATATAACTATAATCTGATCCACAACCTGGATAGAGTACTTATTCAATAGATTAAAATCTTTTAAAGCCACATAGGTACCTCTTTCAAAAATACTGAGGGTAGAAGAACAACTCAGGCCACACAAGGACCTCTTCAAAACACACCATGGGTAAAAGGAGGAAAAGAAAGAGATGAGAATATCATGTATTCTCCAATTATAAGAAAAAATTTAGTTTGTGTTGATAAAGAGGATAAATAACACACCGATCAAAAAAATACAATCAACTAATAGAAAGAGAAATTAATAAGATATATAAAAGGAATCACCTCTCATTCTTAAGTTCTCTATATGATTGAGTATTCAAAGATGCAGATTGGTGAGGAGGTCAAGCTATTTCTATGAAAGCATCCATAAAAAAGAGTGTCATATTGATCTTCAAGATGATTCACTCTTTCCCATTTCAATAAACTTACATAAGTACAGTGTATCTAAATGTCTTCCAGGCATGTATCATGTGTGTATAATGTGTACAACTTTCAAGAGAGAGATTCCTTTGTATATATATATATATATAACTGAATGAGAAGTAAATTATTGAAGGATAATTATAAATATTTTCTAAATCATTATAACGTGTTCTAAATCTATCTTCAATGAATTTGAGGAATGCTTAAATAATAATAATTAAATAATACTTCACATTAACTTCAATAACATATACGTTGGGATCCTTTAATTCAAATACATCAGAATAGTGATGGTGGTACATGTTGATGATGACTCATGTCTTGTAGTGAGTCAGGCTAGCGATGAGTTTGGATGGAGGTAGGACATATGGTCATAGGTCATATGGTGGTGACTCGTGTTTAGAGGTGAATCATTTGAAACTAGATTACTTAGAGGTAGGTCATCTTGTAGAGACTTAATCTTGGAGGTGACTTTGGTTTGGTGGTGACTCATCTCTGGTGGTGATTCTTCTCTAGTGGTGGATAAACTAACGGTAGGTCATATAGTGGCAGGTTGTCTCAGGTGGTGACTCAAGTCTTGCAGTAACTCTTTTCTAGCGATGAGTTAAGTTTGGAAGTGACTCTTTTAAAACTTAGGTATTATTTCTTCAAATTGTTCTTTATAAAAAAATATAATATAATACTACATGAAACTCCTTAGGAACATAAGAATAATGATTTGTGAGCATTAAAACAAGGAAGTTCCAACACTCTTCCCATTAAAAAAAGGATAAAAAATCTTAGATAATATTTATGCATATTCCAATTTATGTTAGTTATATCTTTTATGCTTGTTAATATTCATTAATTCATGTCATTATGAAAAGAACCATAATTAAATAACCATGAAACTTGACAGAAATAAAATAATAAATTTGTATGATCATGAGATTCTTCTAATGGTTAGTTCACCTAACAGATGATAAACTAACTGTTGACATAGGGGAAAAACACCTTGAACCATTTATGGTTCTTGTTGTAGTTTTCCACCTATATACCTATGCATCTCTCCTAGATTGGTTTCACATTGGATTCAATCTTGAACTACCTCTACTATATTTGGAGCTCCATCCATTACATGAAATTTTACTCACATGTAGGTGAGGGGAAGAGGTTTACATAAAGGAAACCATGGGTATGCAGTCCCTTACATAATAAGATAAGAGATGGAATACATGGAAATAATTTAATATAATAATAAATTAAAAGAAAACCAATCATATAAAAAGGTTTGGTCTATTATCATGATCATCCATATGCATACAACAAATGACATATTTAATAAAACTAGCATTAAATAGTTAATCACTCTTATTTAAGACAAATTTTTCTTAAATTAATTAATTATGCTATTTAATTGATCAATTATTTATCTGAATTCTCATAAAAATTTCAACTGAGGTTCTCATCCATTATAATTTTAAATAAGTTAAATAAATTTATTTAAAATTTACTATGTACAATAATAAATGTACCTTGGAGGTAACATAATGAGTACCCATCCAAACTACCCAACATGTATTATACTCATATATTGTTTACTCTTGTGACATGTGGTATACACAGCTAATGACTTACTTTCATGATGTGTAATATCAAATGAATGATTTCATGGATTACATGATTTTTTGTAACGTGTTATGATTCAATGCACGTAGATTAATAAGTGTAATATGGATCATACATGATATGTATATATCAAATTTAAATTGAAATTAATTAAATATTTTTACATATTAAAATCCATAACATTGAGTGTCTTATCAACATAATGACCACACACAAGTACATGTTGATAAGTTTTACACAGTGTAATAAATTAATTTTAATTATGAATAATTTGGTAAAAGTACAAAGTGTATACGTTGGAGCTATATGGCCTGTATGTTTTCTCACCATCTATCCTCGACACATGCCTAGGGGCTCGATGTATAACTATGTTATGGAAAAAATTGGATAACACAATGTGTACATGGGATACACATTGGGTGTTCTTCGAGTTACATGGTCACCAGTCAGGTAGGCCATGTAATAAGTTACATGAACCCTCTATGACTAAAGGGATACACACCCTTTATAAAAGTTACATGGTGTGTAATCCGGCAGACCACACACTTGGATGGACTAGTCAATACACAATGTATAATTAAATACATCACATGTAATAATTTCATACACCTTGAATTAAGTTTGAATTAATTATTGGTTCATTAAACACTAGTAAACGATGTGTACCTTAGGGTGACACAATGTGTACTCATGTTGTATCTGGACAGACACCTTAGAACCCCCAAATGAGATCTGTGAATTTATTTTCTTCATAAAATTAATCGATTCGATTATATTTAAAAGAAACTAAGAGGAAGAAGTAGATCTCGCAATTCATATTAAAGAATGATTAAATTGGAAATGAAAACCAATTACTTATGAATAAAAAATAAATGATCATTAAATAATTATAAATAATTATGTAACCTCCCTTTGATACCAATTGAAGGTTCCGGGTGAAACAGAAGTGTGCGAAGGGTTGTGCCCAAAATTGTTTTTTCCATGATCGATGATTAAAATGAGATTTACATGATGATAAATTTTATGATTAATGTAAGTTGAATAAAAGAATATAAACAATGGATAAAACACTAGAACCAAAACACATGATTGTCATATATTATTTAAATTAATTTAAACATTTACCTTTAAAGAATTATTTCTTTATTTATGGATTTGAAAATGGATCTACATTATAACATCATTGTGTTTTTGGAATCAAGAGAAGATTCCCTCTAGCAATGATCCACATGTGTTCCACAAATCTTTGAACATCACCGTAGGAATCTCTGGGTTCTAATGCGGCAGATCCTAATACTTGCATCATTCACCTTTGATCGCCTCAAGAATCACTTCCAAATTATTCTTCTTGATCATTATAGAATCAAGAGTGTATGTTGGAGGAAGATCAATATCTATTATTAACATCATTATTAGAGAAGGTTCCTTCTAGGGATTTGAGAGGATTATCCAGATTCATTGTTCACAAAAAATGAATTTTGTCTCTTGAAAAATAATATAATTCGATTTATCACTACTAGAATTATAAGTATTTCCGACGGGATCCCATCGCAAATAATCTTTAGCGACGAGGTCCCGTCGCAAATATCCCGTTGTAGAAAACGGCGTTGCAAAAAATTTTATTTGTGACGGGCATGTCGCAAATAATAATTTTTTTGCGACGGGCAGCTTCACCATCGCAAATAAGTCTCCGATTATATTCTTTATATATGTAAACTTTTTTATGATGGGCTCGTCGCAAATACCATATTGCGACGGGCCCCTAATACCATTGCAAATAATTTTTTGAAAGTATTTATTTAGACTTTTTGTGATGGGCCCGTTGCAAATACGTTTTGTGACGGGGCCCCTAATCCCGTCGCAAATACTTTAAAAAAAATTTAGACTATTTGCGACGGGAACCCATCGCAACAGATCCCATCACAAATAATAAATAAATTTTCAAAAAAATAAATTTAATAAAATTTTAATTATTGAAAAATTATTTTTAATATTATTAAAATAATAAAAAAATAAAAAATATTAAAATTCTCAATATTCACAAAAAAATATAAAAAAATCATTACATATTATTATTATTACTATTTACAAAATAAAAAAATATTAAAAAATATAATACTGAAAAAATATATTTAATAAAATTATGATTAATGAAACAATAATATTAATATTATTAAAATAATAAAAAAATAAAAATTATTAAAATTCTCAATCTTCACAAATATAAAAAAAATCATTAAATATTATTATTATTATTATTATTAGTAAAATAAACAAACATTAAAAAATATAATACTGAAAAAATATATTTAATAAAATTATGATTAATGAAACAATAATATTAATTTTATTAGAATAATAAAAAATAAAAAATTATTAAAATTCTCAATATTCAACAAAAAATTATAAAATATTAAAAATGAAATGATGTAATATTCGCACAGATATAAAAGACAGAAATTGTAAATAGTTCATATTACAAAAAATGTTAAATTCAAATGTTTTTAACAAAAAAAATCACTGGGGGGATCATCTTCTGGAGGAGGTCGGGGGCTGAAGGAGATGGTGGAGGAAACTCCATCTCTAAACTATGAGTCAGACGACGCATGTACTTCATCTGCTCGTGATGCTGCTGCTGCCATCGACACATCTCCTCCTCATGTTGCTGCTGCTACTGCTGCTGACACATCTCTTCTTGCTGCTTCTGCAAACTCTCTATAAGGTCATTCTGAGCTCGGAACTACTCCTGATACTATGAGGTAGAAGCTGATGCCTCTCCACAAGCTCCTCTTGAGCTGGACGCTGACATCACAACAGTACCATAATAAGTACCAGGAGTCACATGAGAGCCAATACCAACTACTTGGCCCTTCTCAAAGTCATATTGAGTCACCTGCATCCATGTCGCCTCGTCGAAATGGTGGGCACTAGTATGATCAGTCGCCTCGTCCTGACCCTCAACCTATTTCTGAGAGGTCGCATCCTTATATGAATCCTTCAATTCTAATTTGAAATTAAAATTGTGAAAATATTATATGCAGTTAATTGTCAAACTGAAAAAATAAGACTAACCACAATCTGATTATGGCGATCACCTCTAATATCTCTGGTGGCTGGATCACTGTACATCCTCTGATAACATCATACTCTATAATATCGAGATGCTCAACTTCCTATATGAATATAAAATAAACTGTTTATATTTGAAGTTATATAAAATATTTAAAAAAATACTTACCAGATGCTCTCTATGCGTACTGAATGTATGGATACCAGCTCGATGTGTCACCTCCTATCACCCCTGGTTCTGCTGACCCAGTGAAGAACTCCTCTGAAATCCACCACCCAACCATTGTACACATAATCCATCCCAAAACTGAGATGAAATGTACTCTGGTCAGTGGGCTCTACATAACTCATCAAATACTGTCGCTCCTACTTTCGTAATGGCCATCTTTCTCAAATTGTGCAAAAACTAACGCAAATGCTCATGCATATCCACCTCCCATGCTGCATGGATATCTTCACACATGCTATCATCAATGGGATACCATAAAACCTATAAATAATTTATAATATCAAGTTATTAATAAACTAAATTTCAAAATAAATATTATTTATTTTCATACCATCGAATGATTGTACATGTTGAGCCACACATCAACGGGAATATGTTCCCATGTGATCCATGGCTAAGAAAAATAATTGCACAAGATAACAATCCCCTGTCCAATAGCTACATGTGCAAAACTGTGAAAAAAAGAATAAATAATCAAACAATTAGTATATATAAAAATAAATTAATGAAAGCTAACTAAAATATATAGGTTACCATACCTCTATGTGCATGTATCGAAGCCAAGACATGGACATCGCTCAGGGATAGGGTCATGAATCATCAGTCACACAAGACCGCGCCCCCTCTGCGTACCTCCTAAACCACTAGAAGGATGAGGGTCAGATGATCCCACATCCCCCTCATCCAAAGGTAGCTCAGCCTCCTCTAGATCACATAATAGATCAGAGTCCATCAGAAACAAAAAATGATTATTGTTAGTAGATAGTTAAAAATAACGATTATATATAGATATATATTAGTTATGATCATAACTAGCATTTAACTGTGTCATTGTTCACCTTCATCATCATCTTCATATCTGACAATGCCAATGTCTTCATATTCCTCCTCGGTATCATCAATATTCATATGAGTTTCACTTTCAACATCCCTTGTCATTTTAAATTCATTTGTATCATCATTAACATCTTCTTCACCATCGACCCTTAAATGTGGGGTGTCATCATCAATATTCAAGTTTCTTTGTGAAAAAGATGGATTTTGAGTAGTCTCATGAAAAATTTCAATTCCTTCCACTTCAGCGGAACCACATTCAGTTTGAGTAAATTGATTTTCTGGAGATTTAATTTTTATTATGCTCCACCAATCAATCAGGACTCTTGAAGTAGCACAATACTTTGCATAATAAATTTTAAGTGCCTATTGAGCAAGTAAAAATGGTTCATTTACTGCAAGAAGAATTTTATATTTAATATTGACAATTCCATGAGTCGAATGAACATGCAAGCCTCTCTCAGTATCCAACCACTGACATTTAAACATCATTATTTAATTCATTACAAGATAACATAGCTCAATAATTTCATCCAGAATGTCGTAAAAGTCAACTTTAGTTTCTCTATGATGTGATCCTCTCAAACTAACTCAATGTTCATTGTTTTTTTTGATTCCCCATATGCATGTGTATGAAATCAAAAACCATTCACCCCATATGCATTATAAGATTTAACCATTTTGTATGGTGGGTTACACAATATACACAATCACTTATATATTTTATCAGTCTATTGAGACACCTGAAAATTTGTAAAACAATTATCAATATAATAAATAGTAAACTGATTTGATATTAAACAATCAATAATTTATGTTACAGTTTTTGAAACCATTGAGAATTTTTTTTCGGCATTCTTCAAGAGAAGATACTATAATTTGTGGAAGTTTTTTCTTGATATAATTATCATATAACCTACAAATAAAATATATTTACATACTATAATAGAAATTATAGAATAAGTGATAGAATCACTCATAGTAAAAATGCTGTCATTTCTTCACAGTTGAGAAAAACATATGTATGAGCTCTGTGATGTTCATCGTCTAATATCCATCGTTCTTGAACTCCACTGAAGCTAATATTTGGTTGATTAAAAACTAATAATTGATTTTCCATTTCATCATTAACATTTTTATTGTTCCGTCCCATGAAGTTTTTTTAGGGACATTCAAATTCAAAATAGCGAGAACAGAAAAAATCAATTTCCTCCTGAAAATAAGCTTCAACAATTGAGCCTTCAACTAATTCTTTGTTACATACTTTTTTCTTCAATTTCTGCATACATATATTAAATGGATACATCCATGAAAACTGTACTAGACCTCCACATTTAGCTTCATGTGGAAAATGTGACATCAGATGTTCCATTGAGTCAAAGAAAGCAGGCGGAAATATTTTTTCCAGTTTATATATAATTACAGCAACATCTTCTTCCAGTTTTCTTAGCGCATTGTAGTTTGTTTTCTCTGCACAAATGTATCAAAAAAATATGACATGTCTATTATCTAATCCCAAATCATAGAATTCAACAAACCTCTGAATTCAATCGGCATAAGTCTTTCCATTATAACATGACAATTATGACCTTTTAATCCAGTAATATGACCATTCTTAACACATCTACCAAAATTGGAAGCATAGATATTTGGAAGTCTCAAATATAAAATCCACTAACAAAATAATAAGCGACTATCTTTGGACATTGTATAAGCTACTTTTGGCTTCATTAACCTCTGTGATATGAAATTTTAAAATAGTTCAAGTTCTGGTCGCCTACAAATTTGGGCAACATCTAATCATGATTTTAAAGTATCTTTGGTCTTACCTAGTGTATCCAAAACTGTATGAAATAAATTATCAAAATAATTCTTCTCAATATGCATGACATCCAACATGTGGCAGACCAACAAATCATACCAATATGGGAGATCCCAAAAAATGTTTCATTTTATCCAATTATGTTCTTTCCCAAAGCCATGAATTTTCTATTGGTTTACTGTTGGACCAAATGTGATGGGAGGTAATGAAAATATAACTGATTTTAACTCTGTACCTGAGATCATTTTTGTAGGTTCATCCCTTTCAATTTTTCCTTTTCTAAAATTAGATTTGTTCCTTCAAAAAGGATGATCGGTTGGAAGAAATATACAATGACAGTCAAAATAGAAAGGTTTTTTTCCATTGATGAGAATAAAAGATTTTTTGTCTTTCATACAGTAAGGACATGATTTCGAACCATGTGTACTCCAGCCAGATGACATTCCATATTCCGAAAAGTCACTAATCATCCATATCAATGCAGCTTTTAATGTGAAATTTTGTTTCACAGCAATATCATATGTACTAACACCATTACTCCACAATGCATTTAACTCATCAATCAATGGTTTCAAATAAACATTAATATTATTTTTAGAATGTCCTGGGATTTATAAGGTCAAAAAGATATAGGGCTCTTTCATCAACATCCATGGAGGTAGATTATACGAAGTTATAAAGACATGCCAACATGAATACTGACTACCATAAGAACCAAACAGATAGAAACTGTTAGTAGAAAGACCCAATCACACATTCCATGCTTCTAAAGAAAAAGATGGATGCAAACGATCAAAATGTTTCCATTAGTCACCATCAGATGGATGATTCAAGATTTTACTGGTTGAAATATCATTGATGATGTGTTATGAGACATAAATAAATGTTGCAGCCTGGGTGTAAGGGGGAAATATCTCAACTGTTTTACAGGAATCAATCCAGACTTCCCTGGTTGAGCTTCTTTATACCTCAATTGTCCACATGTGGGACAACTATACAATGAATCATTTTCACTAGAATATAAGATGAAATCATTTCCACAGGCATGAATCTTCCGATAACTAAGGCCTAGATTACGAACCAACCTCTTGCTCTCATAGTAATTTGCAAGCAACACATTTTCATCACGTAACAGTGTTTTAACCAAAGAAAATACCTAATCAAAACAGTTGTTTGAAAATGCATTATTATATTTAATAGCCATAAATTTTTCAACCGCTTCTAATTTTCTTATCTTGCAAACATGATATATTGCATCCTCAGCAGACCTCAACAACTCATAAAATTCGGATGGTGCCAAATCTGGAGTTGAATCAATATCATCGTGAGTTTCAGTTTGTTGAAGAGATAGACCTGCAACATCATGTACTAAATTTCAAAACCATGATGGATCTAGAATCAAGATATTAGTATCTTCTCTGGAACTGCATTCACCGTGTTGATACCAAAAAACATAATCTGGTTGAAAACACAACCGCAAGAGATGTCCCCCAACCTTGTCAAATGTGTCAAACGTTCTTAGAGAACATTTTTTACATGGATACTTAATTGTGCCTTCTGAAACATATTCTGGTTTTGATGATTCAAATGCTAATAAATCTTCAACACCCTCAATATATACAGTATTTAAACCAGAACCATTTGGATTGCTACACTGATTTATCCAAGCACGATCATCTAATAATGACTGATGTCGACTTCCTTATTCTATATTTTTCTACAAAATATAAAATCATCACTGTTTTTGAATAATTTGAAATTATAAAAACACTATCTGAAAAAAGAAGATAAATAATTACTACTACTTCTTAATAATTAGCATTAATTAGGGTGACAAAATTTCCAATGGATTGACGACTACTCTTTTGTCTGAAGGCTCATTTACTTGCATCCTTCTCACACTGAAATCGCAATCAAGAATCTGGTCGAAGGTACTCATATTCATTCTCGTTTGCACAAGAATGAATATGTGTACCTCTGAACAGATTCTTCATTGGGATTTCAGTGTGAGAAAGATGAAAGTAAATGAGGCGTCAGACAAAAGAGCCCCATTTTCGTTGATGAATCGTCTTCTTCCAACTGTCACTGCCTGAAAACATTATAAAAAATATGATCCTATGAATGCATATCCAATCTCATGCATACGATATTGAATATTCCTATATAGCAGCACATTTTTCATAATTTTTTGAGTCGGTGAGACTTGAAAGGAGAAAAGTCATCGAGCAAAAGGAGTACCGTCAATCCACTAGAAATTGTGCCAAGTTCTTAATTTTTTTAAAAATTTATTTAATTTTTTTTCAACTGTTCCTAACTGTTCCTAACTATTCATAATTGTTCCTAACTAATTATTACTAATTATTACAATTTATTACTAATTATTACAATTTATTACTAATTATTAAAATTTATTACTAATTATTACAATTTATTACTAATTATTACAATTTATTACTAATTATTACAATTTATTACCAATTATTACAATTTATTACTAATTATTACAATTTATTACAATTTATTACTAATTATTACAATTTATTACTAATTATTGCAGTTTATTACTAAATATTACAATTTATTACTAATAAATTACAATATATTACTAAATATTACAATTTATTAGTAATTATTATAATTTATTACTAATTAGTACATTTTATTACTAATTAGTACAATTTATTACTAAATATTACAATTTAATAGTAATTATTACAATTTATTACTAATTAGTACAATTTACTACTAATTATTACAATTTATTACTAATTATTATAATTTATTACTAAATATTACAATTTATTACTAATTATTATAATTTATTACTAATTATTAAAATTTATTACTAAATATTACAATTTATTACTAATTATTACAATTTATTACTAATTATTACAATTTATTACTAAATATTACAATTTATTACTAAATATTACAATTTATTACTAATTATTACAATTTATTACAATTTATTACTAATTATTAAAATTTATTACTAAATATTACAATTTATTACTAAATATTACAATTTATAACTAAATATTGCAATTTGTAACTAAATATTACAATTTATTAGTAATTATTACAATTTATTACTAATTAGTACAATTTATTACTTATTAGTACAATTTATTACTAATTATTACAATTTATTACTAATTATTACCATTTATTACTAATTACTACAATTTATTACTAATTATTTCTATTTATTACTAAATATTATTAATTATTACAATTTATTACTAATTATTACTAATTATTAGTAATTATTAGTAATTATTACAATTTATTACTAATTATTACAATTTATTACTAATTATTACAATTCATTACTAATTATTACAATTTATTACTAATTATTACAATTTGTTAATAATTATTACAATTTGTTACTAATTATTACAATTTATTACTAATTATTAAAATTTATTACCAATTATTGGTAATTTTTACAATTTATTACTAATTATTACTAATTAGTACTAATTATTAGTAATTATTACAATTTGTTACTAATTATTACAATTTATTAGAATTTATTACTAATTATACAATTTATTACTAATTATTACAATTTATTACTAATTATTATAATTTATTACTAATTATTACAATTTATTACTAATTATTAAAATTTGTTACTAATTATTACTCATTATTAGTAATTATTATAATTTATTACTAATTATTACAATTCATTACTAATTATTACAATTTATTACCAATTATTACAATTTATTACTAATTATTACAATTTAATACTAATTATTACAATTTATTACGAATTATTACAATTTATTACTAATTATTACAAATTTTTTAGTAATTATTACAATTTATTACTAATTATTACAATTTATTACTAATTATTACAATTTATAACTAATTATTACAATTTATTACTAATTATTAAAATTTATTACGAATTATTATAATTTATTACTAATTTTACAATTTATTACTAATTATTACAATTTATTACTAATTATTACAATTTATTATTAATTATTATAATTTATTACTAATTATTACAATTTATTACTAATTATTACAATTTATTACTAATTATTAAAATTTATTACTAATTATTACAATTTATTACTAATTATTACAATTTATTACAAAATATTAGGAATTTATTACTAAATCTTAGTAATTATTACAATTTATTACTAAATATTAAAAGTTATTACTAAATATTACAATTTATTACAATTTATTAGTGATTATTACTAATTATTACAATTTATTTCTAATTATTACAATTTATTACTAATTATCACAGTTTATTACTAATTGTTACAATTTATTACTAATTATTACAATTTATTACTAATTATTACAATTAATTACTATTTATGACAATTTAGTACTATTTATTACTAATTATTACTATTTATTACTCATTATTACTATTTATTACTCATTAATACTATTTACTACTATTTATTAATAATTATTACTAATTATTACTAATTATTAGTATTTATTGTTCTTTATTACCAATTATTATTAATTACTTCAAATTAATTTTATACATTACCAATTATCGTTAATAATTATTAATTACTACTAATTATTAAAAATTAGTACTAAAAAATTCAATTTATTAGTACAAATAAATACTCATGACAAAACAATTTAAATTTAATTTAATTACAACTAATCAACAATAATAAAAATTAACATAAAAAATGAAATAAATAATAAATTAAATAAAACATAAATACCTTTAAGCTCGATTTTCTATCGATGTAGACGGCTTCCCAACTTCCTCGTGAACAAAAAAATTAAATTAGAAAAATTTTCCCTCTAAAATCAGAGTTCAAAGAGAAACAAGATCTAGGAATTCAGTGTAATGAGAGGAAAAACGGATGAGGGTATATATATGTTAGATTATTTGCGACGGGACTATTTGCGACGGGTATCCCATTGCAAATAATGTCTTTTGCGATGAGACCTGTCGCAAATACCTACTCCCGCATTAATTACTGTCGGCGGTTGAAAAGTTATTTGCGATGAGACCCGTTGCAAATAGTCCCTGCCGACACGCGTTTTGCGACGAGACGACATCCCGTCGCAAAAAACTATTAACCGCCACCGGGTATTTGCGATGGGTCCCGTCGCAAATAGTGAAGTATTTGTGACAGTGGGATCCCACCGTCGCAAATAACCCTCGCACGGCTTCACGCGGTTTGGCGCGTTATTCGCGCCAAACCTTTTGCGACGAGAGACGAAATCTCATCGCAAATAATTGGTTATTTGCGACAGGGGTAACCACCCGTTGCAAATAACCTCTTGGACGAACCTTTTGTGATGTGAATAAATCCCGTTGCGAAAAGTCCTTTTTCCCATAGTGTATATACAGCTAGGGTTATATATAAATAACTGCACAAGTTCCCTTTAATATTTATTTAATCCTTGCGGAACCCCATATCTATAATAATAATAATAATATTATTTCTCAACATGTGCTAAACTCACAAATCAAAATTAAATATTTTTTATTCAAATAATATTCAATATATATTATTTCTCACCAGACCATTAAACTTAGTCCGCCATTCCTCTATAATATTTACCAAGCATTGAATAATGACTATTTTTTTAATAAATAATATCAATTCGTTATTCTCCAATAAATAAATAAATATTATATTCACTAAATAGAAAATAAATACTTATTAAACATTCCACTCACATAATATTCTCACGAATAAGTGGTGATGGAGTATATGATATTAAGAAAACATGAATAATTATTAAACCACATGTGGGAATAATATTTAATCAAATTAGTTAAATAATAAGTAATGATATATTATTTAACTGAGATTCTAGATACACTTAATGTGTGACCCTCTTGGCCTCTTTTTCAGTGGCATTTGGGGAAGCAGCCTAAATTCCAAGGTTAATGTTTAGCAACACGCTAAAGAACCCATAGAGAAATAAGTTAATTCTATAATGTCATAATTCCTCATATGGACACTTACAGTGTAATATAATGTATTTATCATGATATCTCTAATCAAGCTGGTTGCATGCTGGTGCCATCAAACTATGTGCTCAATGTCTCATTCTTTGAATTTATAGAAATAGAACTTTCCTATAGAACACTATGGCCATGTATTTATTTAGGATAAATCATTTCCATTAAAGGGCCTGAGAAATCAACTTTCATTAAATAAGAGAAAGTAAAAATCTTTTATTTCATTACTCATTAATACAATATTGCTTGTGACACACCCAACATGTCCTATCTCATTGTGAACATATGTCATCATGATTTTCATCAATACATCAATGTACATGAATTATAATATTCATTAATAACAATATTAAAGTATAAGTATGAATACACACATCTGTAGATAGGAACATCCAATGACACATATAAATGTGGATTCCCTACTGGAGGGTCTCGTTTTCATATTAACCCCCACTAGATATTAGCAAGGGCACGAACCATGAGAAGGTGACTCAAATTCCTATGGGTATCCATCCATCATAACTGGTATTAGTTGTGTCCCCCAAATTATATCATCCTTCTATAGAACATATATTTAAGAATACTGTCATGACAGTTCTAGGTTCTCATCATAGTGGGGAACTTCTATGACCCTTGAGTGTGACAGCTACTCTTAGGACATTATCAGATACTATGTTATGTAGAAGAATAATCATGATGTGATAATACGTTTATTAATATTAAAAACAATGAATACAAGTTATCATAAAGTACACAAAAGTTGGTTCTAAGGCACCAACTCCAACAATGTGGCACTATATGAGTTGAAAATGACACAAGGGAAGAAATATAAAACTCAAAGGCCAAATCAAAGGTTTAAATATGACAAAAAATGCCCCAATTTTTTTCTTAATTAGTTTCAAAACTAGTTCCCCACACTAATATGCCATATTTTCTAGGTGTTTTTCTATTTTTGTGGTTTCTCCCAATTCTGGAGAAACTAAGTGTCGATATTGGATGAGTGGGCTTCGTTAGGCCTGACATAGGTGGTCCCTTTGAATTAACCCATATTCCAGCTTATTCATTGAAGTGCTTGAGTAGTGTGGTCATGATATCTTTTTATGCCTTGGCC
The DNA here is from genome assembly GCA_963277665.1 of Viscum album. Taxonomy (NCBI): domain Eukaryota; kingdom Viridiplantae; phylum Streptophyta; class Magnoliopsida; order Santalales; family Viscaceae; genus Viscum; species Viscum album. The sequence continues at coordinate 880,408,540 of OY728163.1, forward strand.
TAATTAAAATGAAATGTTTTAATATGTCATCTTCTAACATTCAACAACCCATTTTACATGCAATCATCCTTAGATAGAGACCCCCTATTAAAGCTCTTAGGTAATGAGTTTAATGTTGGAGTTAGCCGGTCAAAAGGAATTTTTTCTATGGATATATAATTTGAATATGTTAATGGGAAAATTATGTCAAAATGGTTAAAAGGGAATTTTGGAATAATTCGATGGATGAGAAATGGATTTTAATATCCATTAATATGCAAATGAATGGGAACTTAATATGGATACATGTGTCAGTAAATAGATGTGGTTTTTATGAAATGAGGAATAGGTTTTAAAAGATACTTGGCATATAGTTATAGGTTTTAATTTGTTTAAGATAGTAATTGATAAGAATTTATATAATTAGATGGGGTTTATTGAATTGATTGTTTCCTTATTGGTAAAAATAAATAACATAATTAAGTAAACAAAATTTTTAAAAAATATATTCAATAAAAAATATATTCATCCAAAATAATTTTATGTTTTTCCTAAATATAAACCTTACTCATAAATATTGTTTAATTCATCTCTTTCTAATAATCTATGAATGATGATAAATAATTTAGAAATTAAATTAGATAGGTGTTTATTCATTATACCATTCAAAAGAAGTTTTTTTCATAAATATTGAGAAAAAATATCCCCAACTCATTTCAGTTTATTCTCTCAGATCTAATAGTCTCTCCTATAATTTTATTATATACCCATATATCTTTCTAGTTTTTTGGAATTTCGTTCTATAATACTTTTTTATATTATACATTTATTACATTCTTTATTTGTGTGAAAAAAACTTCTACTAAAAACTATCATTTTAATTTATATACCAATACATTACTAATAAATACATTGAGCCACATTTATATAAATATAAGTTTATTTTTTAATAAATTATTTGGAGTGAATACTGTAACACCCCAAGCTTCCGCAATATGCCTCTCTTTGATTAATACAATAACTTGTGTTGTACGCAGATCTGAGTTATAACACACCACAACCAATCAAACTAGCCATTTAAAAAGAACTTATGAATAGTAATACCCACTTTTTTAAATTTTATAAATTTTATTTTTTAAAATGGATTTCATTTTTGGGTTCTTAATATCAAAATTAGCTTAGGGTGAATTTTTGGTATTTTTCTGAAAACTTTCAATTTTTGACGAATAGTGGAAAACACCACGTTATTGTTTAAAACTGAACTTTTATTTAAATAAATATTTTATAATTTAAATTTATTTTAAAGTCAAAATAGATAAATAATAACTATATTAGTACAATTTAATTCATCTTATTCATTTTATAATAATATTATATATATAAAAGTTTATTGAACTTTTTAACATATTTTACCCACCTTCTAGGAACATTTTCAAATTTGCATAAAACATAATTTTACTGTTTCTATGAATTGAATTTCAAAAATATGATAGAAAAATTTGTCATCAGTAAGTAAAATATGGTTCAATAGGAAGAAAATAATTTTTGTTAAATAGTAACTTTTGAATTTTATTTACCCCGGTTAAAAGTAAATAGGGTAATTAAAGGTAAAAATAATATTATAATAATATAAAATTACCCCAAAACAAGTCCTAATTCTATTGGATAAGTGTATTTAGACCAAAATAAACCTTAGGAAAATAATATTATCCTTTTTTATTCACTTGGATTAGATTATGACATTTATTATATTTTATTTAAAGAAGAGTAAAAAGTGTTAAATTCAAATTTTAATAACTAAAACATTTTTAATATAGTGTTATACATAAGATAAATTTGACTATAAATATTCATTATAATGATAAAAATATTTATTAATTATATTATTTTATTTATAATTTTTAGACATTAAATAATTAAATTTATTTATGAGACATTGATGATGCAATAATTACCTTATTAATAAAAGATTAAAATAATTAATATTATAAATATTAAAATAAATGTAAATTAAAACTTTTAATTCCATCCACGAATTTTCTAAGTTAATGTGATATTTTAGGGTTGATTAAATTTATTTTTTTCGAAGGAATCAAGTTGTTATGACTTTCACAAAAACTAAATACCAAATAGTGTCAAAATTGACATAAATGAGTTTTAAAAAAAATACAATTTTATTAAATTATATAATAGTACTAAAAATATAAGATTTGGCCAAATGACTTATATAATTTTATGTATGTCATTAATTAACCACTTGAGGTTCTATTGTCATTTTATAGTAACTATATTAACAATGTAGTAAAGAAATACAAGAAGACATGGTAGAAGTTAAACTATTTAACTAAGGGTTAAATCTAAAAGATAAGGTTAAAATGGTGACCTAAACATGTCTAAAACCTATTGGATGAGAGGATTTAACTCATCCCCATCTTAGACTCGAAATAAATCCATTTTGAGCTGTTAGAAACCAAAAACAATTTATAATAAATTAATATTTCAAGCTTTTCCTAAAGTGTCCCTCACCTCTCTTATAAAAGGGTACTTCCCCTTCTCTTAAATTCACACCTCCAAATCCATTTTGATTGGACAAAACCTACTCAAATATCCTAAAAATACCCTCACTTAAACCTATTTGCATTAATTTGATCATAAATCCAACAAAATGACCCCTTTTTTTCAAATTAATAGGAATCACCTGAAGAAGATGTGATTATTTTATCACCTCTTTCGAAGTTATTTTCTTTTTCCACTTCCTATTTCTATGTTGTTTCCATAAAAAATACTACATATAGACCCTTATACATAATTAGAAGTTATTATAAATATTTTACAACCATATTCATTATTCTATCCATCCTATGAATGACAAATTCACCATACGTGCGTACATACAGATTACCGTCTCCACGTCATGGTGTAGTTTGTTATTCAACACTTCATTTTTTGGATGGGTATAATAATGAGTATAATTGATCTAAATAATAAATATAACATATTAATGATTCTGTATATATAATATACCATCCAATTACATACGATTTAACCATCAATAAAATGATATTATTGCTCGTGCGTACGTATGTCTTACCATCTCCACGATGCGATGAGATTTCATTCCCCATTATAACCATTCAAGAATAATTATCATTTGATGATTAAAAAATAAAGTTTAAGAAAATAATATCATTCTGTATTTAAATCAAATACATCCTATCAATAACAAACATGACTTACGTAACAAAACATATAAAAGAAAATGAATTAGTTAACACCCAAAACAATGATACTACTGAAATATTATTAACAAAGTAATATTAGAGGATCCGATATGATATCATATTTATGGATGTGGTTCTTATATAATTTAATAAAAATTATTTAAAAATTATATAGGAGGCCAACATACCCTCAACTATGGAAAAGTTCTAGGTAAGGGTTAATTCCTCAATCTCATTATTATCCGAGATTATTTATGTTTAAGTATTTACTGGGTTATATTTATCATCCATATTCATATTTCATAAAAATGTTTTCAAAAGTAATACTTTAGGGTTTTATTAAAGGTAATCTTTAACTACATCATCATTTTAAATATTTTAAGGATTTATTTTTATAAATCTATTTAATTAATATCCATATTTTCAAAATGATTTTAAGGATTTATTTATATGGACATGACTGTTTTAAAATGTTAATACTTTTAAAAAGTTTCAAAGTGGTATGGGACACTTTGATTCAAAAATCTCTTTTAAATGACTTCCTTTATAAATTGTGTGACTTTCAAATGATTTCACGAAAAGGGATATTTCTCTCAAAGAGTTTTACTAATCATTTTCAACTATCTAAACATCCTTTACTATATATCATTATTAATTGAGGTTGATTTACTATAATACAATATTTCATATTTTATTGAATGATTTATGATATGTTTGAATGTGGATGTGCTATTTTTATACCATTCATGGTTTATAGTTAAAGTATTAACATTTCCTATGATAGTTTTAATACAAATGTTTATGTTATGTTTCACCATTTTCATATGAGGAATGCATTGGAATTAGTATGTGATGGGTGTGGCCTGCTATATCCCCTCGATGCATCAGCAGGTCTCATGAGACAAACTAGTGTCTTGGCACAAGTCCTTGACAATATTTTTATTTGTAGTCTTGGAATGAGGCCTTGACTAAGTGGTTATGATGTCTGACATTATGCATTATATAATTATGAGATTAGATATTGATATTAAATGTGATTACACGACTAGTAGAATATCCATGTGAATAAGTAAATGGAATTATTTGATTTATCATTGCCATATTATATTGAAGTTTATGTTTAAAGGCTTGTGTTTTAGTCTTATACATTGCCTTAAATGTTTATGCTTATTTATGATAGTTTTCTCTATTTTTTTATCCTTAATGAGAATCTGAGATCACCCCTTTATTCTGTTTTATTTTTCCCAGGATGTGAAGAAGTATATTAGGAATGACCTATAGAGATAGGCTAAGGGATACGAGTGTGTTAAAAGGAGACACAATGTTGTTTTTTCATTTCACAATGTAATGTAAAACTTGTGAATGTATCTAGTACTTCCAAGGCTACTAAACTGATCGGTATTTCTTGACTTGATCTCTTATGATCATGCCAGTGTTATGTAATAATGCACATACTCTAGGTAATTGAGGTTTGGGTGTTATAGTTGATATCTGAGGAATTTTAGTACAAACCTTGGAAACTAGATTTAGAAAAACTATGATTAAAGAACCTTACCCTAAGATAGACATTGATGATTTGTATAGAAGAACATCCAATTTTTTTGGAAATGTAGATATTATGTGGGTTTTTTCGATCAATACATCCATATATAGATACAAAAAGTGGATGTGGTTCTGGAAAAAATGTACCTAGGAGTGAAAACTCTGACAAGGAGTTTTGAGCTTGACCTGGGGTATCTTGGTTCACAAAAACGGGTCTTACTGTGCACCTGGGTTGACACTCTTGGGGGATATGCTTAGGATAATTCAAATTTTTTTTACAAACCATTATAAAGTATTTATGAGTAAATAATTACCCAAATAAAACATTTTTAGGATTATGTATTATATGCATAAACTGTTCAATTTATGTTAAGTATTTTACATGTTTGGAATTATGCATTGCGTTTCATAAACTAATCTAGTGTATGCAATTCTTTAGAAATGGTGCCTACTGGAAGAAATGGAAACCGTATCAATGATCATAATACCTATAGGTATTTAACTCCTATTCAAGATAATTATAGTGGAGTTAGTGATGAAACTAGTGATGAACAACTTATAACCATGCTGAGAAAAATCACTCACATTATAAATAATAACCTTAGCTGTATGGAGCACCGTGATCCACAATGTGGAGGATAAACGTTAGAAAGCTTCATGAGGTAACAACCACCAGCATTAAATGGGACTAAAAATCCATTTTTAGTTGAGCAATGTATAAGTTCCTTAGAGAAAATATTTCATGCTTTAGTGAGTAGTGAAATGGAAAAAGTTCTTATTGAAGTTTATTTCCTCTCAGGAGATGCAGATCAATAATGGTCATTAATTCAAAACAAAAAAAGGATGAAGAAGTATCAAATATGTAATGGAGGGAGTTTAAAGATATTTTCTTATAAAAATACTTTCCTTGTGAACATCAAGAAGATATTTAAAGGAAATTTATGTGTCTGAGGCAAAAGGAGGATGAGAATATCGCAAAGTATGAGGCTAACTTTACAAGGTTATCAAGAAATGTTGTAGATTATATACATAACCCCAGAGGTAATATTGATCTATTCTTTGATAAGTTAAAACCACTTCTTCGATGAGAATTAGTCTCACAATCCTTCTCATCATACGAAGATATAGTCTCATGTTCCATCAAGACAGAAAATGAATTCTCTAAGTATTAAGACTTTAAAGTGAAGTAAGAGAAGAAGAGAGCTGCTGAAAACTCTAGAAAAGGAAATAAGGAGAAAAAGGGAAATGTTGAATTTCCACCCTATTGTAAATGTTGGAAGAAACACCCCAATACATGCCTGAAGGGAATGAGAGTTTGTTACAAGTGTGGAGAAAAAGACCACCAATCTCATGAATGAAAGTGGAAAAAAGAAGCTACCAATTTTCAATGCTATAATTGTAAATAGATGGGACATTATGCAAATGACTGTCCTAAGTGTCTAGGAAATTTTTCCTAGAAAAATCAAAGATAGAAAGGTTAAGCTTATGCAATCACTACTACTGAGGTTGAAGTTCCTAATGACATGGTGGAAGGAACACTAATCATTTCCTCAAAATTATCCAATTCTTTATTTGATTTTAGATCAACGGATTCTTTCATATCTTCCAAGTTTTCCAATAAAATTAGATTTTTTAAATTTGAATTCACAAGGGAGTTTTCAGTCAGAAATCATATGGAAATTATCATTTCAATAATGTTTTCTCAAGCAGTTACCATTATGTCATATAACCCTACTTTATCTGCTAATTTTATTATCATACCCATGATTGAATTTGATATAATCCTTGGTATGTATTGGATTTCAGACCATGATTCAAAAATTTATGGTAAGAATAAGGAGGTTACAATTTTTGATGATGATAAAGAATCCCTTATCTTTAGAGTAGAAATATAACCATCTAATTTTCATCTAGATCCACCCCCTTTAGCTCTACTAAATTCAATTATTGGGAAGAAGGGAGTCAAATAACTATGGTTCAGCAAAGAAATGTTCAAAAAATATGATGTACCTATTGAGCAAGAATATTTTGATGTGTTTCCAGAGGATTTACATGGACATCCTTCAGAACAATAATTTGAGTTTTCCATTTACTTAATTCTTGGTTCAAGGCCCATGTTAAATACCCCTTATAGAATGTCCACTGTGGAATTAGTGGAACTAAAGAAACAACTAGAGTAATTGAGTAATAAAGGGTTTATTCTCCCTATTGTTTTTCTATGGGGATCCCCTGTTCTATTTTTTAAGAAGAAAGATGGATCTATTAGATTGTGCCTTGACTACAGAGAGATCAATGATATAACAATAAAGAACAAGTCTCCCCTACCTCTCATTGATGATTTATTAAATAAACTTCATGGAGCTCAATATTTTTCAAATATTGAACTTTGATATGGATATCATCAGTTGTGCATGAGGTAGGAAGACATTCCAAATACAACATTTTGAACCTGGTATGGGAATTATGAGTTTACAGTAATTTATTCTGGACTGACTAATACACCCTCTTCTTTCCTGGATCTAATGAATAGAGTTTTCCAGGAATATCTTTATAACTTTTTAGTTGTATTAATTGATGATATATTGGTATACTACAAAATCTATGAAGATCATGAAAATCACTTGCACACTATTTTAAAGACTTTTAGAAGAAATGAATTATATGGTAAGTTTAGAAAGTGTGAATTCTGGCTTCAAGAGATTTATTTTCTTGTCCATATTGTCTCTAAGGATGGAATCTATGTTGATCCTTCAAATACAAGGGAAATCCTAGAATTTCCATCATCGACAAGTATAACTGAGGTACACAGTGTTGTTGTTTTAGTAGGTTTCTATCGGCATTTCATCTAGAATTTTACCCGATTGGCTAACCCATTAACCAAGATCACAGGTAAAGGGGTTAATTTTTTTTGTAAAAAAGAGTGTGAATAATGTTTTGATGAATTAAAGTTAAGATTAGTCAATTCTCTTATCTTGACTCTATCATCGGGGAATGATTGGTTTGATATTTATAGAGATGCTTCAAAGAAAGGACTTGGTTCTGTCCTTGTACAAAATGATAGAGTTATTGACTATGCATCACTAAAGCTAAAAATTCATGAACAAAACTATCCCACTCATGATCTTGAGTTATCAGCTGTAATATTTTATTTGAAGATATAGAGACACTATCTCTATGGTGAAAAATATGAGATATATACTAATCACAATAGTTTAAAGTATATTTTCTCATAGAAATTACCCAACATAAGGCAAAGGCGATGGATTTAACTACTCAAGTATTATGATTGCATAATAAACTGCCACCATGGGAAGGAAAATAAGGTGGAATATTCTTTGAGGAGAAAGGATCATGGAGTTCTAAACAAGATAAGAGTTTAACGACACCCTATGTTCATGGAACTAGTAAATATTTATATGGGAATAATCATGGAAGGTGAAACATGAATAATTTTTCAAATGGTTTCCAAAATATGTTTACTAGAAAGGTTAAGAGGTTCTCAGAATAATGATGAGGAGTTTAAAAATGAAATTGCAGATGTGAATGATGGGAGATCGATTGACTTCGTATATGAAGGTGGAATTTTGAAATTTGGGAAGAAGCTTTGTGTTCCAAGTATACCTGATCTAAAAAGAAAATTTCTGGATGATTCTCATATATCCAATTTATTTATACACATTGGTAGCACTAATATGCATAGAGATTTTAAGTAACATTTTTGGTGGGACAACATGAAGAGGGATATTAATGATTATGTGTGAAGATGTATGGTTTGTCAAGAGGTGAAGGCTGAAAGACAACATCCTAGAGGATTGATGAAACATATTCCTATACTTTAGTGGAAATGGGATGATATTATGATGGAATTTTTCATGAGGCTACCAAGGACTCCTAGAAGGAATGATGAAATATGGGTCATTGTCGATCGTCTTACCAGGTCAACACATTTTCTTGCTATAAGAGATGATTTGACAGATGAAATTTTAACAAGACTATATATTAAAAAAGTTATAAGACCTCATGGTGTACCCTTATTGATTTTTTCTGATCATGATCCCCATTTTACATCAAGATTTCGGAAAAGTATTCAGAAATCCCTAGATATTGAACTTCGTTTGAGCACTGCCTACCACCCTAAAACTGATGGAAAATCAGAATGGACTATTCAAACCTTAGAAGACATGTTGAGATCTTTCTCACTTGAAATTCAAGGTATGTGAGATTAGTACTTACCTCTCGTAGAATTTTTATATAACAATAGATTTCGTTTATGTATTCAAATGGAACCATATGAAGCATTATATGGAAAGAGATGTCGCAGACCAACATGTTGGGATAAAGTTGGTGAAAGAAAACTCGTAGGTCTTGAACTTTTTTAGGAAATAATGGAAGTGGTGAATATTATCCAAATCCACTTCGAAGAAGCTCAAATTAGGCAAAATAGTTATGTTGATAACCGAAAGAATGATTTGGAATTTCAAGTAGGAGATCATGTTTTCTTGAAGGTATCTCCATGGAAGGGTGTTATACGATTCGATAAGAAGGGTATATTAAGTCCAAGGTACAGTAGACCTTATGAAATTCTAGAACAAATTGGAGTTGTAGCTTACCTTTTGGCAATACTGCTAAGTCTTTCCAAAGTTCACGATGTGTTCCACATATCACTGTTGAGAAAATACATGCTTGACCCAACACATTTTCTCACCTATGAAGAAATAGAACTGGAACATGATATGTATTATTGTGAAGAGCCTATCAAGATTCTTGATACCAGAGAATAAGTGTTGAGAAACCGGACAACTCCTCTGGTAAAAGTTCTTTGGAGAAACCCTAAAATGGAAGAGGAAACGTGGGTACCTAAGGAACATATGATGAAGAACCACCCGAATCTTTTTATACAGTAATATTATAGAAATTTTGAGGCAGAAATTATTTGAAGGGGGTAGAATGTAACATCCCAAGCTTCCATGATACACTTCTCTTTTATTAATACAATAGCTTGTGATGTATGTAGGTCCGAGTTATAGCACACCACGACCAATCAAACTAGCTGTTTAAAAAGATGTTATGAATAGTAATACCCAGTTTTAAAAAAATTTATAAATTTTATTTTTCAAAATAGACTTCATTTTTAGATTTGAAATATTAAAATTATCTCAAGGTGAATTTTTGGTATTTTTTTGAAAACTTTAAATTTTTGATGAATAGAGAAAAACACTGCATTATTGTTTAAAACCAACATTTTATTTAAATATATTATTTAATTTAAATTTATTTTAAAGTAAAAATAGATACATAATACCTATATTAGTCCAATGTAATTCCTTGGAGTCATTTTATAATAATATCATATATATAAAACTTTATTGAACTTTTTAACGTCTTTTACCCACCTTTTAGGCACATTTGAAAATTTGCATAAAACATAATTTTACCACTTATATGAATTGAATTTAAAAAATCCTAAAGAAATAGTTTTCATCAATAAGTAAAATGTGGTTCAATATGATGAAAATAATTTTTGGTGAATAGTAACTTTAGAATTTTATTTACCATGGTTAAAAGTAAATAGTGTAATTAAAGGTAAAAACAATATTATAATAATATAAAATTACACCAACACACGTACTAATTATATTGGATAAGTTTATTTAGACCAAAATCAACCTTAGGACAAAAATATGATCCTTTTTTATCCACTTGGATTAAATTAGGACATTTATTATATTTTATTTAAAGAAGAGTTAAAAGTGTTAAATTGAAATGTTAATAACTAAAACATTTTTAATATAGGGTTATGCATAAGATAAATTAGAATATAAATATTAATTAGAAAGATAAAACAATTTCCTACTTCATAGTATCTTATTTATAATTTTATACATTAAATAATAAAATTTATTTGTGGCACAATGATGATGTAGTAACTGCCTTATTAATGAAAGATTAAAATAATTGATATTATAAATATTAAAATAAATGTAAATTTAAACTTTTTATGAAATAAAAATATTTTATTGGTGAACATAAAATTTTAGGGTTTATTCAATGTATTTTTCTCGAAAGAATCAAGTGTTATTACTTAAAAAACCAAATACTAAATAGTGTCAAAATTGACATAAATAAGTTAAAAAATACTATTTTATTAAATTATATAATAGTCATAAAAATCTAAGATTCAGAAAAATGACTTGGATAATGTTAAATATTTTATTATTGAACCACTTTAGGTTCTCTTGAAATTTTATAGTAACTATATTAACTATGAAGTATATAAATACAAGAAGATATGGTAGAAGTTAAACTATTTAACTAAGGGTTAAATCTAAAAGATAAGGTTTAAATGGTGACCTAAACATGTCTAAAACCTACTGGTTGAGTGTATTTATACCAATACCCATATTATCCTAGAAATAAATTAATTTAGAGATATTATATACTGAAAATAATTTTATAATAAATTAATATTTTAAGCTTTACCTAATGTGCCCCTCACCTGTCATATAAATGGATACTCCCACTTCTATAAAATTAACACCTTCAAAGACATTTGTCTCAGACAAACCCTGCTCAAATATCCTACCTACTACCCTAAATTCAACCTATAGGCCTTAATTTGATCAGAAATCCAACCCAAGGTGCCATTTAGTTCAAATCAAAAGGAATCACCTGAAGAAGAGGTAATTATTTTATCACCTCTTTCAAAGTTCTTTTCTTCTTATAATTCCTATTTCTATGTTGTTTCCATAATAAAATAATAACTCTAGTACCTTATATATACTGATATGTTATTATAAATATTGTATAACTATATTAATTATTTTATCCATTCTATTAAGGACCAAGTCACCATACGTGCGTACGTACGACTTACCATCTCCACATCATGGTGTAGTTTATTATTCAACACTTAATTATTTGTATGGGTATAATAATGAGTATAATTGATGTTAATATTAAATATGACATGTTAATTATTCTTTATATATAATATACCATCCAATTAAAGTAAATTTCACCATCAATAGAATGATATTGTCGCTTGTGCGTACGTACGACTTACCGTCTCTATGACGCGATGAGATTTCATTCCCCATCGTAAACATTCAGGAAAAATTTTCATTTGATGATTAAAAAAATAAATTTTAAGAACATTATATCATTTTTTAATTGAATCAAATACATCATATCCTTAACAAACATGACTTATGTAACAAAACATATAAATAAAAAATGAGTCAATTAATACCTGAAACAATAATACTACTGAAATATTACTAACAAAGAAATATTATAGTATCATATATTATATCATATTTATGTATGTTATTATTGAATAATTTATTAACAATTATTTAACCATTATATAGGAGGTTAACGTACCCTCGACCAAGGAAAAGTACAAGATAAGAGTTAATTCCTCAATCTCATTATTATCCGAGATTTTTTATGTGTAAATATTTACTGGGATATATTTATCATACATGTATATGTTTCATAAAAATGTTTTCAAAAGTAATATTTTAAGGTTTTATAGAAGGTACTATTAAACTAGATCATAATTTTAAATGTTTTAAGGATTTATTTTTCTAAATCTATTTAATTAATGTTCATGTTTTCAAAATGATTTTAAGGATTTATTTATATAAACATGATTGTTTTAAAATGTTAATTCCTTTCAAAAGTTTCAAAGCATTATGAGACAATTTGATTCAAAAAACTCTTTTAAATGAAATTATTTATAAATTTTGTGACTTTTAAATTATTTCATGAAAAATTAATATTTCTCTCAAAGAGATTTACTAATCGTTTTCAATGATGTCAACATCCTTTACTGGATATAATTCTTGATTGAGGTTTATTTGTTATAATAAAATATTCTATATTGTATTGAATGAGTTATGATTTGTTTGACTATGGATGTGCTATTTTTATACCATTCATGGTTTATGGTTAAAGTGTTAACATTTTGTATACTAGTTTTAATATGAATGTTTATGTTATGTTTCACCGTTTTTAATATGAGGAATCCATTGGACTTAGTAAGTGACTGGTAGGGACCGCTATTGCCCCTTGATACATTAGTAGGTCTCATAAGACAAACTATTGTCTTGGAACAAGGCCTTGATAATATTTTTATTTCTAGTATTGTCATGAGGCCTTGATTATGTTGTTATGATGTCCAACATTATGAATTCAATAATTATGTTATTAGGTTTTGATATTACATGTAACTATTCAACTAGTAGAATATCCATGTGAATAATTAAATGGAATTATTTCATTTATCTTTTCCATATTATGCTGAAGTTTAAGTTTAAAAGGCTTGTATTTTAGTCTTATACATTTCTTTAAATTTTTATGCTTATTTATGATAGTTTATTCTATATTGTTAAACTTACTGAGCATCTGATCTCACCCCTTTCTTATGTTTTATTTTTTCTAGGATGCAAATAAGTATATTATGACTGACCTGTAGGGATAGTCTAAAGGATATGAATGTGTTCAAATAAGACACAATGTTGATTTTTCATTTCATAATGTAATGTAAAACTTATGAATGTATCTAGTACTTAAAATTATACTAAACTGATCAATATTTCAGGACTTTATCTCTTGTGATCATGCTAATGTTATGTAATAATGCACCGACTCTAGGTAACTAGGGTCGGAGCGTTACAGATACACTGATTTCCAATGTATTGAAAATTGTTATATTACATTATTTTTATTCAAAGTATTGAAATTAAACATCAATTTTTATATTAAAATAAATGGAATATGTTTATGTCTACATAAAATTCCATGAAACATATAAAAAGGGTTCTTACTTGTCTCATTTTCCTATAAATATTAAATTATTTCTATGTATTTTGTTTACATGAAAATGTTATGTATTATTTAAAATTACACATTTAAAAATTTATCCATTATATAAAGATAATTTTTAATGAATCATTTCCATGTATTATTATTTATTGAATTTTAAATTCCATTAATTATTGTTTTTCAATGATAAAAGCTTTAATAAGTAATAAAAATTGTTAACCACTAACAAGTAATCATAACCCGCTGGTCATTTCTATGTAAATGATTTCCCATTGGGAATAATACCAAATTCTATTGTTTATAACACACCCATATATCATTTATAGAAATATCATTAATAATTTCATAGGAAAAATTCATTTCATCAAGTTCTTTCTGTGCAATATTATTTTAAAAACTGGTTTAATGCTTTTGAAATAAAAACAACAATTCATAACACTTAAACAAAAGTAATCTTGGTATTAGTATCTCCATTTAATTGTCAATAAAAATTATTAATCTCTTTAAAAAATAGAATTAAATTAATATAATTCTTCATCTTTATTGAATCCAAAAAAGGTATGTAAAACCACATACCATACATGATGAATCTAATAATTCATAGTGTTATTATTTAGATTGTATATATGAATTATTCTGTGAAGAGTTAATTGGATTCCTTCTTTAAGAGGTAAGTCGAATGAATTTCCTAAATCACCCACTTTAATTATATTTTCACATTTTTCACTATCCTCTTATAAAAATAAATCTATAAAATTATAGATTGGTTTTTTATATGAAGTATGAAAATAGAAAAGGTAAATAATTTATTACCTTAGTATTACACAACAAAACCATCCACTCCAACCAAACCTAAGGAACATTGAAGATTATAGGGCATTGGTAGTTTTTCATTTATTAATAATAACACCCCGAAAATGTAATGTCACTAACCCTGTTCAACCTAAAGGATATCCATAATGACCCCGATCCAATAACCTTGGCCTTATAGGAGGATAAACACTACTAAAATTAAGTCCTCGTACCAAAATACCTTTCCTTTTCATGGAGTAATTGAAGACTTGATTTGAATATTGAAACTGAAATGGCTGTCTCAACATGAGTGTGTGTAAGATCATCTAGTTGAGCCATCTCACGATCACACAAATTAAGGATCCACTTATATGGATCAAACTACTACTGCTGTTTTTTCAAACATTAGAAAGAAAACTAATAAATGTTGTCCAGTTCTTCACCAACTCCCCAACTTGAGAACATTTAAATTTAAGGAGACAAATTTCATCCTCATAAGATTTATCTCATGAATAGTTATTATTTTATTTTGTTACTTGGGACTCATCCCCATATCTTATGGATATGAACTTATGATTCTTGAACTATCCTTAGGAGTGGTCATCCCATACCGGGTACCAATGATCATTGTAGATAAATTCAGAGGATAACACCTACCACCAGTGGAGTAGTTCTTTTATTAAATTCAATTACCCATTTCCTTATAAGAATACTAACTTTATTTGGAACATTTAAATGACGGGTTTCCCTTATTTTAAATGGACATTTATTTATTTATTTTTGTTAAATATTAATATTATCAAATAAAATAGGATGGATATGAATAAAAAATGGATCTATTCCAATCATATGATAATAGACTATGAATTTAGAGAGAAGGAGTTCATAAAGTTTTCAAAATATCATTCATATGGCCCTTATCAAATCCTTTATCTATGTTTACACTATTTTTATTCAATAATTTTTAGTCACAAGGAGTTGGAATAGGTAAATGTAGCAAGTGACTAAGATAGTAATATGTTTTATAGATCATTAGATATGATTACTAGTGTGTACAATAAATAACACCGTATCAAGGATTAGATTACAGGTGTTAATGTCAATGAAGATTGTTTTGAGGAAATTACAATTACATTTGAAGATGAACTTCATGATTATCCAAAATTGCTTGAGAATTTAAAAAGTTGTGCAAATAAGTCATTATATAATGGTTGTGCTAAATATACAACATTTTCATTTGTACTAATGATTTATAATTGAAAATATAAAAACAGATGGAGTGACTCTAGTTTTACTGAACTACTTTCTCTCTTGAATGATATACTCTAAGAAGTTAATGAGCTTCATAGCCAAAAATATGACACTAAAAAAATGATATGTTCAATGGGTATGATCTATGAAAGAATACATGCCCTTCCAAATGAATGCATACTATTTCTCAAGGACCACAGATCACTCAACTAATTCCTAACATGTGGTGATTCTTGATATAAGAAAGATGAATTGGGTCCTACAAAAGTTGTATGGTACGTTCCAATCATTTCAAGGTTTAGGAGCCTATATGGAAGTGAAGAGACTCCAAATAAAATTTTTGGGAACACAAATATAAGAAATAAATATGGGAAACTCCATCACCCAGTAGAATATCCTCAGTGGAAGATAACTGATCATGAGTATTCTAAATTTAAAAATGATCATGGAAATATTCATCTTTTTCTATCTGTAGATGGAGTGAATCCTTTTGGTTTTCAAAGGAGTAATCACAGTACTTGGCTGGTAATGTTGGTAAATTATAAGTTTCCATAGTGGTTATTCATGAAACAAAAAACATTATGTTATCTATGCTTATATCAGGACTAAATCAATTTGATAATGATATTGATGTTTATTTGGCTCCATTGATCAAAAAATTGAAATTATTTAGGGGTTCAGAAGTTATTTTGTATGATGATTATAAAATAAATATTTCATATTGAGATCCTTATTGTCAAAATTGACAAATGAATTTAATAAAAATAGAGATTTTTTAGGATACAACATTTAATTATCTCAAGGGTGTCCCATTCGTGAACAAGGTAGACAGTTAATTAGGTTGAAACATTCATCAAAGATTGTGTTTATAGGAAATTGTACATTTCTAACCCAACAACATAAGTTTTGATCTTGGATGATATAATTAAATGGGATTTTAGAATAACATACATCACTATATCCACTAACATGTGATTTACTATTTGAGAATTTAAAATATATAGACACTTCTTTTGGTAATTTTTTTTATAAAAATCTTACAAAAACCGATTGGAAAAAGAGATAATTTTTTTTTGAATTAATATACCATAATTTTCTATACGTCATGAATTTTATCATTGTTATGCATTAAAAAATGCATGTGATAGATTTACTATAACAATAATAAATGAAGTCATCAAAATAAATAATGGATTTAAGGATAGGGTTGACATGATTATCAAGGGAATACAAGAAGTGTTGGCACTAGTTAAGGGTAAAAAATAGAATTTTCTTCCTCCAACTACTTACACTTTTTCTAGGTAAGAGATATATCAGTTTTGAAACTTTTTGAATGATCTAAAGGTTCCATAGGGATATTTATCAAATATCAATAATAAAATGTCAATGAATGATTTAAAGTTCAAGGGTCTGAAATCAAATGATTTCCATGTTTTGATACAAGATCTAATGCTCGTAGGTTTACGTTGCATTTTGAACAATAATGTCCTTCATAAATTAACCAAACTATGTTTTGTTTTCAAAGCTATATGAAATGAAGTTACAGACCTGGTGAAATTTATAACTATGGAAAATAAAATTTCCATAGTTAATTTTTTTACAAGGCCTATAACTTTATTGTATATAGATTTAAAAAATAAAGAGATATCGGTTAATGTATGATGTACATTCTTAGGAAAAATGAAATTTAAAGCTACATGCAAAAGATCATGCATCAAAACATGTCAGTCATGTGATTTCAGACCCTTTAACTTTGAATGTATCATTGACATGATATTATTGATATTCAATGAATAAACCTTTGGAACCGTATATAATTCAAGAAGTTTCAAAACTGATATCTCTCCTTCTTGGAAAGAGTGTAAGTAGTCATAGGAAGAAAATACTATTTTCCACCTTTCACTGGCACCAACTTTTCCATTATTTCCATGTCAGTTTGTTCCAACCTAGACATAATTGTATCCTTTGTTTTGATGGGTTCATTCAGTAATTTTCTAATGACATTATCACATAAATTATTTTCAACATGCATAACAATAATAAAATTCTTGATGTATAAACAATTATAGTATCGTAATTAAAAAAATAATATTTTTTTCTAATTGGTTTACATAAGGTTTTTTGAAAAAGGTTTTCTAAATGCAGTGTCTATATATTTTAATTTCTCAAATAGTTTATCAACTATTAGTGGATACATTATTTTATGTTCTTCTGAACTCCCATCTAATGATATCATCCAAGATCAATACTTATTTTTCTAGGGTATAAATATATGATGTCCTAGAAACATATTCTTCGATGAATATTTAAACCTAATTGACTGTCTACATTGTTCACAATTGGGAAACCCTTGAGTTCCTTTAATGTTATATCCTAAAACCTTTACATAAGTAGGAAAGTAATTTATCAACCCATTCAATGTGTATCTCAATGTGAAATCTTCATTTTTATAATAATCATAAAACATAACACTTGAATCCCACAATAATTTTACATCTCAGATCAATGAAGCCAAATAAATATCAATATCATTACCAGATTGTTTTGGTCATAATATAAGCATATATAACATAATGTATTTTTGATTAAGTCATAGCCATGGTGGAAAGTTATAATTTACCAACATAGCCTACCATGTACTATGATTGCTTATTTGAAAACTGAAAGGATTCAATCCATCTATAGATATAATAAGATGAATATTTCTTAGCTTGTTTCTTAATTGAGGATACTCATGATAAATTATATTCCATTGAGGAGAGTATTCTAGGTGAGAATGTTTCCAATATTTATTTCATGTATCTGTATCCCACAGTAATCTCCTTACAATCTCCTCACATTCATATAGGTGCCTAAATCTTGGAATGACTGTAAAGTCCCATAAAAAATTTCATAGGACCCGATTCATCTTTCTTGTATCAAGAATCACTACACAATGGAAATTATTTTTGTTATTTTTGGTCCTTTAATACTAAAAAATAGGCATTTAACAACTCTAAAATGAACTTTACCAGTTCTAGAAAAGCGATGACTGTTGGAGTGAGGTGAAAATCTCTTGTATTTTTTCAATGCTAAAAAGTCGCCGATAATGTGGTCCTTTATCAACGCTTTCAAAAGTGATGATAAATGGGTACTTTATAAACACTCTTTTTAACACTGATAAAGTACCAATTTATCAGTGATTTTATCTAGCAGTAATAAAGGGTACATTTATCAGTGTTTTTAAAAGTACTGATAAGGACCAATTTATCAGCACTTTTAAAAGCGCTAATAAAGGACCCATTTATCAGTGCTTTTAAAAGCACTGATAAAGGACCCACTTGTCATCACTTTAAAAAGCACTGATAAAGGGACATACTACAGTGTGCTATAACAGCACACTACAACACCAGTGCGATGTGCTGTAACAACACACCACAACACCAGAAACACCAACATATATCAAAAAAATCAAGTACCAATACAAAATTTAAATGAAATGAAATTTATAACAAAAATAAAAGAAAAAATATTATATTATAGACATTAAAAACATTTGTTTATACATTTAAATAAGTAAACATTATTACATACATTTAAAAACATCAATGTTCCTTTGTATTTTGACATTGACCCCAGCTCATGTTATTGCCAAGAAAACCACCCCTTCTCAAGAAATATAACGCACCTATGTAAGAAAAATAATTATTATGTTAGTAATAATATAAAGAAATAAATTAACAAAAAATGTAAATTTTATACTAAACATTGAGTCATACAAGGAATACTATGTATTAGATTGATCTATGGTTGATTCTTACACATCAAACCATTTCTTATTCATATTCAAGCATTATATCTGAAAAAATTAAATAAATAAGTATAAGATAAATCCCCATGGGTGCAACATAGTGGTTGCTTCATGTGGTGGTGTTTTGAAGTGTGATGAACTTTTTAAACTAAAATGAAACTTATATATTGAAATGACATACTTATAGTCATACCAGTCACAACGTGCATTAGATTGTAGTGTGACTGGTTCCTACATGTCTCAAATGATTTATGTATAATTGTATTAATGTATCGAAAAAATCCAAATGTGTTTCCTTGGTTTTGAGTACGCCACTTATCTTTTTACTAAAATGTCACTTTAAATTGGAAAAACACACTTTGACTCATATTGATCACCTGGTATATCAGTTTGACGTGAGAAAAATTAATACAAATTAGAAACAATTTATGAATTTATTTCATAAATTATCAATAAAATTAGAGTGCATTTTCTTAGTTTTCAGTGAGTGACTCTTTTTTAACTAAAATATCATTTTTAAACTGATAACAGACACTTTGAGTCATATCGGTCACACTATGTGTCATATTGAGTTGAAGATGATTCCTACATGTCCCAAATTGCTTATGGACCATTTTATTAAAGTATAAAAACAATTCGAAGGCTTTTTATTAGTTCTGAGTAGGTCAATTGTCCTTTCTAGTAAAGATGATGTAAATTTTTTTAAAAAAAGGCACACTTGGAGTCATACCTCTCACAACATGTGTCATATAGATATGAGGATGATTCCTACACATCTCAAATGATTTATGGATCATTTTCCTAATGTATCAAAACAATTAAAATGTGTTTTATCGGTTTTGAGTACGTCACTTGTATTTTTTACTAAAATGACATTCTAAATTGGAAACACACACTTTGACTGATACTGATCACATAATATAACAGTTAGATATGAGACAGATTCATAAAAATCAAAAAGGAATTATGAATTATTTTCCTAAATTATAGAGAAAATCTCTGTGTGTTTGATTGGTTTTTAGTGAGTGAAACTTTTTGAAAAAAAAACATTGATTTTAAACTGATAATGGACACTTTGAGTCATAATCGGAAAATCATGTATTAGATTTAGGTCAATCTGGTTTCTATACATAAAAAATTACTTATGGATCATTTCTGTAAAGTACCAAAATAATATGAATGTGTTTTCTTGGTTTTGAGTTGGTCGGTTGTCCATTTTACTAAAGTTGATGTCAATTTAAAGTAAAAATATCCACTTGCAGTCGTACCATCGGATTAAGATGCAGTTAATTCCTACACATATCAAGTGATTTATGGGTCATTTTCCTGAAGTATCAAAACAATCTGAATTCATTTTCTTGATTTTGAGTATGTCACTTTTCTTTCTTATTAAAATGCCATTTTAAATTAGAAACATGAACTTTGACTCCTAATGATCATATCATGTATCAATTTGATGTGTGAATGATTCATAACCATCAAAAATTACTTATAAATCTTTTTCCAAAATTATCAAGAAAACTCCAGCATGTTTGTTTAGTTTTTAAAGAGTGACACTTTTTGAACAAAAATGTCAATTTTAAACTCATAATGGACACTTTAATTCATACCAGGAACATCATGTATCATATTTATATGAGGACAATTTCTACACATAAAAAATGAATTATGGATCATTTTTCTAACGTATCTAAACAATCTGAATGTGTTTTCTTCGTTTTGAGTAGGTCAATTGTCCATTTTACTAAAATTGATGTCAAGTTTAAATAAATTGATGTACTTGGAGGAATACGAGTCACACCATTTGTCAGATTGAGGTGAATATGGTTCTTACACATCTAGAATAATTTATGGATCAATAAAGTATAAAAACAATCTGAATGAATTTTCTTAGTTTTGAGAATGTCACTTTTCATTTTTACTAAAATGTCATTTTAAACGGGGAAAAAATGCTCTGAATCATACTGATCACATCGTGTATTGGTTTGACATGATACCAATTCAGATATGTCAAAAATAACTTATGAATCATTTTCATAAATTATCATGAAAATCTGATCACATTTAAATGTTTTTTAGTGTGTGATACCTTTTCAACTAAAATGTTTATTTTAAATCGATAACATACACTTTGAATCATACTGAGCACATTGCGTATTATATTGAAGTGTGACTGATTATTAAATGTAAAAAATGAATTATGGATTGTTTACATAAATTATCAAAATAATCTGAATGTTTTTTCTTGGTTTTGACCAGGTCAGTTGTCCCTTTTACTAAAATTGATGTTAATTTTAAATAAAAATGCACAATAGGAGTCATACCGGTCACACTATGTGTCAGATTATGGTGTTCTTGATTACTACACATCTAAAATGTCTTATGTATAGTTTAATAATGTATAAAAACAATATAAATGTATTTTATTAGTTTGGAGTACATCACTTGTCTTTTTTACTAATATGTCATTTTAAAATGGAAATATACACTTTGACTCATACCAATCATATAGTGTATCAGTTTAACATGAAACATATTCCTACATGTCAAAAATGTATTATGAATCATTTTCTTAAATTATCAAGAAAATATGAGAATGTTTGATCAGTTTTCAGTGAGTGACACTTTTTTAACGAAAATTTCAATTTTAAATTCACAACAGACTCTTTGAGTCATATTGGGAACATAATGTATCAGATTGAGGTGATTATGAATGACTTATGGAACATTTTCATAAATTATCAAAACAATATGAATGCATTTTATTGGTTTTGAGTAGGTCAGTTGTCTATTTTACAAAAACTGATGTAAATATTAAATAAAAAGATGCACTTGGACTCATAAAAGTCACATCGTGCATCGTATTGAGGTGTGGCTGATTCCTACACATCTCAAATGACATATGGATCATTTTCTTAAAGTATAAAAACAATACGAATGTGTTTTCTCAGTTTTTATTATGTCACTTGTCTTTTTTACTAAAATGTCATTTTAAATTGGAAACACACACTTTGACTCATAATGATCACATTGTGTATCAATTTGATGTGAGACCAATTCATATACGTAAATGATGACTTATGAATATTTTTAATAAATTATCAAGTAAATAAGAGCATGTTTGATTGATTTTCAGTGAGTTACATTTTATGAACTAAAATATTGATTTTAAAATGATAACAGACAATTTGAGTCATACCGGGAACATCATGTATCATATTGAGGTGAGGATGATTCTTACACATCACAAATGAATTATGGATTGTTTTACTAAAGTATCAAACCAATCTAAATTTTCTTTCTCATTTGTGATTATGTTAGTTTTCCTTTTAACTGAAATTAATCTCAATTTTAAATAAAAAGAATCACTTAGAGTAATACCAGCCTCACTATGTGTCAGATTAAGGTGTAGATGATCCTTAAATTTTTCAAAGTCTTAAAAAACCCTAAATTCCAATGTTATAATGATTTTCATTGCATTTGTTTATTGAACTACCAACCCTATATATTAAATCCACATTCTTATCTAAAAAAACATTATTGTTGTTGTAATCCTGAAGAGTATAGGAAGATCATGTGCCCAATATATCAAGAGAATTAACCACAATTAACACATGAGATTCCTGTACTCCTTTGGATTTCAATGAGAAAGGGTTCTCAACTAAGAACATCGAATCAATATGAATTCCAAAAAGTTATACGTAAAAAAACTAAATAAGTATTACATAAAAATGATAAGGAAATTTACTTAGAAATAGTAGATAAAATGATGAAAATAATAATTAAATTACCAATAAGGATTCATCTTTTCATGATGGTTATATTCATTCTTGACGGAGTTCCTTGTTTTCATTATCATAGTTGCTTTCTTGTAATGTAATCTCTCATGAGCATGAGATGCTTCAAAAAAAGCACCCAAACTCAAACAAAAGAATCCACTTATATAACAAATAACTTTTATATGAGTCATAATAAGAGTAAATAAATAAAACATAAATACAAAAAAATACATTAATTTTATAGAAAATGATTTGACTACGAAAACATCAATATTACTTCTATGATTTACTAATGAAAACATCATTTATCTTCCTAAAAATGCATGAAATATGGAAAAAACATTATAAAATAAATTTAATCTATACTGAATAATGAAAATTAAATCAATGTTCCATTATATATATTTTTGGTAAAATAGACGAAGTATATCATAACATTACCTTTACATCTTCCCAAATTGTTTCCTTCATTATATTTTGTTATTTTATGGGATTGGTAACATCATCATGTATGGAAGAAATTGTCTGTATAGTATTCAAATATTAGATTTAGATTATCTTAATGCAGTAGAGAATATATAATATTATAATGAAAAACATAGTATATTAAAAAATAAGTTTACCTTCTCATTGAACTCTCTTTATTTTTTTAAAGGTTTTAGGGATTTGGTTCTTCTATTGAGAATCTAATTCCCCTATTTGTGGTACCACATAATGTACAAGACATTGTCTACATTAGGAAATCCATGAAATTATTGTGATTTCCTAATAAAAGGGTCATCCTCAGTTTAATTTTTATCTGACCTAAAATTTGTTTTAGTTTTCAGTAGGACAATCAACTAATTATGGTTTTTTTGATCTATGACATAAAATGCTTTCCTTGCTTGTGTTTAAATTATGAATGACTCATCTTTTCCCTCTTCCATACTGAAATTCACCTTCTTGAATCCCATTTCATCAACTTTTACTAAACTCATTTTTCAAACCAATTTATAATGAAAAATTGGCACTTGAAATTTTGTATAATCCAACTTGTATATCTGTTTGATATTTCCAAAATATGATATATTTTCATAAATTATATTTCTATCCTTAGAACCCATATGTGCATCACCTCATCCACAAGAGTAACACCACTTTTTTTCATCATAATGAATTCATCATGTAATTTTAATAGAATTTATAACCATTGATTACAAAACTAGTATAATATATAACATTTTCATTTGGTCCCTTGGACAACCATTGAAGTTGTTTAGAAATTGAATTCATATTTTTTTATAACTTCTTATAAATTTGATATTGTAACCATTATATAAATTGTTGATTATTTGTATTTGATATCCATCCTTCAGCCCTTGATGGATTCAAATATCTAAGAATTCCCTTATGGGCTTCAATGTATGGATCTACAACATCCTCAATATGTAAATTGTAAAGGTATTCTTACTACCTCTTTGTAAAGGTAATTGAAACAACATATCTTCTGTAAATACCTTCTCCTATAATGTGTTCACTCTGATGAGACTTTGGGAGACTAATACTATCAAAATCTAATAGGTAATCAATACATAATTCAAGATATTCTTCAACAATATATTGTTCTACAATAAAAACTTCTAATTGGATTTGATTCTTGTCATACCCTTTCAAAATCTTTAAATACCATTCAATTGAGTACATCTATCTGTAATGGAAATGACCACACAGTTTAACCTCTATAACCAAGTGAACCATCCGTTGGAACATTATATCAAGGAATAATGGCTGGAATAACATCTCTAATTTAGATAATATGACTCCAACCTCTCTATTAATTATTGGATAATTCACCGGGACTATAACTTTACTGCATATGGCTTTGAAAAAGAAATAGATTCTAGTTAATGAATGACATAAATTTTGAGGAAGAATGCATCAGAAAGTACCTAACATTAAATATTACATAAAAACATGCCATTCATGTGATTTTAGTCCTTGTAACTTCAAATTATTCATTTAAACAACATTCTTTATATTTCATGAATACCTATGTAGAACTTTTACACTATTAAGGAAAAGAAAAAATTATAATTTTCTCTATCTTGATAGAGTGTAATATTCTGGAGGAATAAAAGTCTTCCTTTTACCCTTCACCAATGCCAACTATTCCCTTATCCAAATTTCAATCAAGTCCAACCTAGGTTTGATGCCATCTTTTTGTTTTTACAGGAAAATTTAGTTACATTCCAATAACACCATCAAATACCTTTTTTATCTACATTCATGACATCAAGAAAATTTCTAACATAAAAACAATTCTAATATGATAATTCAAAGAAAATTAATCACTACTTATAACCTAATTTTGTAAGGTTTTTCAAAAATGGTTTTCCAAAAATCATGTTAATATATTTTACTTTATTTTATAGTTAATGAACCACTATTGGAGGTAGTGTTTTACCTTGTTCGATATTTCCATTGAATTTTTTTATCTGGGATCGATATTTATGTCATCAAGGTAAAAATTTCTAATTTCCTAAAAACACAATCTTTGAATAAGGTTTAAACCAATCTAAGTATGTGTGTTTTTCAGAAATGGGACACACCAACATTCCTTTAGTGTTATACCCTAATAAATTTCCATAAATAGGGAAGTCATTTACCATCCCGTACAAGATGGATTTCAATGTGAATTATTCACTTCTATGAACATCATACGTTGTAACACCTATATCCCACATCAAATTCGAATCTTTGATAAATAGTGCCAAATAAAAATCAATATCATTACTTAGTTTCTTTGGTCCATATATAAGCAAAGAAAACATAATGTATTTGTGCTTCATGAATAACCATGAAGGAAAGTTATAATTTACCAAAATGATGGGACATGTACTATGAATACTATTATGTACACAAAAAGGATTTATTCCATCTATAGATAATTCAAAATGACAGTTTCCCATCTCATTTCCAAATTTAGGATATGAGTAATTAATTTTATTTCACTAAGGAGAATCTATTGGATGGTGTATATTCCCATATTTAATTCTTGTATCTATATGACATATAAATTGTATCACAGTTTCCTGACATCCATATATTCTTCTAAACCATGGAATGATAGTAAAGTACCATATAGATTTCAAAAAACTTGATTAATTTTTCTTGTATCAATATTTACCACACTTATGGAATTTTATGAGTGATTCATGGTCCTTGTGAATCAATATGCAATCATGTGTACAAGAATTTATTTTTTTGGATATCATTACCATTGAATGTAGTATTCATATAGAGTCATATATTCAACATGGTAGTTCATTTTGTTCTAGTATCATATCTTCTAGGATACCAAATAGTTTTTTAAAGTTGGTGTCACTTCATCTGCTACCAACTTTAAAATTATAAAACTTAAATATAGCTAAAAATGTTGTGTATTTAGTAAAAATGGTATATAATGGTCTCTTGGAACAACAATTTAACTTATCAAAAAACTTTTTACAATCACTAAGGTCAAATTAAATTTCCATTTTCATTTCTTCTATGCGATATCCATCATCATTTACAATGATATTCATGTAAAATGATTCATAAACCACAATATCATCACAATCGGTCTGCACATTTAGTTTTCTCCATGTTTAGTCCAAAATTTATAGCTTTGATCTATTATGTGAAAAATTAAATGCTCTTCCAACTCTTCCAGACAAATTTTTCTTGAGTAACAATAACTTAAACTTGGTCAAAGGATTTGAGAAGGTCAATGCATGCTCTCTTGAAAACTTGATGAAATATTCAACACCTTCATAATAATTTTTCAAATGATTAGTATGGATCCAATTTTGATTCATATCCATCCTACTGGGATCATAAAATATTAATTTTGTATAATAAATAAATAAATACACATAATATATTAATTATCAAAGGTTAGAGTTATAGAAAATTATAATAAGGGAAACTGAATATTTGATTGTTTCAAATAATTTAATATGCTTTGAAGAAAATTGATAGTTGAATTTAAGAAAATAATTACTCCACTATGGTAGGTGTTATCCAATGAATTCATTCAATGTTAAAAGTTAGACAACATTAATTCTCATCATCTCATCTCCCAAACATTTATCATTGCATTTTGTTGTTTGACACGCATCCTCCATCTCTTCTAGTTATGAACCTCTGTTTCTTGAAATACTTTAAGAAGTATAAATCCATGTGATGACTACTACTCAGAGTAGTACAAGAAACATTGAAGAGATGGCGGATAATTCTTAATAATCAAAATGAAATAACTATTCAAGATATAAAACTGATGAGAATGATAGTTGTCTATAAAAGATATGGGGATGATTCTTAAGAAATAATAACAATAATAACTATTTCGTGACACAAATCAAGTCTTTCTTAAACCCCTAAACAAATTAAAATATAATATAGGAAATTAAGAAGTAATAATAAACCCAAATATGACAAATAATAATACTAAACACTCATTCAAACGACTATAAGATATACAAATAAATTGATAAAAAAATTAATAAAGAAGGAGTTATTTCATATACATGGATTATAATCAGAGATTACTAGGGGTGGAACCAATACTTTTAGACCTAAAATGATGAATGCATAATTTTTTTCTTCTAATATATAGAATTTTATGACCTCCATTCTATTATTTAGAAAAAGTGATGCAACAACCTAAAGAAATGTTACATTTAATCTTAATGTCATATCAAATATTCAAAAACATTTCAAGATTCTTGAGATGTCATATCGCCACATCAACCCATCCTAAGGATTCTAGGGAGGTCATCACATCAGATCTACCCATTTGAAGGATTATTGGGAGGCTATCCAATACACATTGACCCATACTTGAGATTTTATGGAGGTACATAAATAAGTTGACATAGCATAATAATACACATCAATAATATATATAAAAAACAAGTTAGAAAAACACAGAAAACCTTGAAACATCTATACCATACATACTAGCCTCTATTGAGACAAAATGGAACCCATGAGGTCACAAATTCTAAGTGGACTACCCTTACTTCACTGAGAAATCTAAGTCGAATCACAAAATTAGAAGATCTATAAAACATGAGTCCCCATATAAAGTTTCTACTACACAAATATGAAAGTAACTAGGTAGGTTAAGACATCAGGAAGCTGTCTCACAGGCTACCCAACCACCATCATAGAAATTGATACATACCAAATAATATATATGATGTAAACTAGGATGAGACTTCTAACATATGGTTAATTTCACTATTTATCTAATGAGAATAAAGCATGATTCATCCACACTTTCACATAAATAGGAGTATCTCAAAAATCCACTACATTAATTCACAGCTATAATTGAGAAGGACAGAGATGCTCGTATGGCCTAGGAACGATCTTTGGATGGCTCACAGTATAGGTGTTTCACACTCTAATAATTCAAACCATAAAAATGGACAAACTCTTAGGAAAAATCTCCAAAAAATGGCCAACGCACCACACTCATAGTTGCAAAAAATCATCCACCATGGTCAAAACCATTGATGTTGGACACCCCGAGTTCCCTAAGAGAAAGTAAAGAAATATTTATGTTTGAGAGAAATTAGAGAAATTCTTACATTTAATCCTTGGATTCGTTTGACCCTTGAATCGTTCGTGCCTTGGATTTGTTCTAACCTTGATTTGAGCTTTGATTCACTGAGGAGGAGCGCCGATAGAGGGTGGATTCCACAGAAAGATTTGAATTTTGTGAAGGGTTCATGACTTATTGGAGTTTTTTAAATAGATCGGGACACTTTTATCAGGTCTTTCAAAAAAGCGATAATAAGTCTATATCTTTATTAGTGCTAAATATGAATCGATAAAGATTCCTTTTATCAACAATTATTACTTGAGCACTGACAAAGGATTTATAGTTATAATTATAAATACATTATTTGTAAATATATACATATATATATATATATTTAATAAATATATATAACTATAAATATAGTTAATATATATTTTTATTTAAATATATTTATTATAATTTTATAATTATTTAAATATATAATTAATTATTTATAATTATATAAATATTTATAAAAAATAATATTTATAACATATATATATATATATTTAATAAATAAATTTATATATAAAAATAGTAAATATATTAATTATTTAAATAAATTTATTATAAATTTAATAATTATTTAAATATATATAATTATTTATTTATAATTATAAAAATTCTATTTTAAAAATAATATTTATTTATGTATAATTATAAATATATATGTATATAAATATACTAAATGTACATTTATAAATATATTCATATATAAATATTTTTTACAAATATTTTTTTGACATTATTAATGAATATTTAATCTTAAGTGAATGCATGTTAAGAATGAGTGAATCTGAATAAATTAAAGTTAAGTACACTAATAATATTGAAAAAATGGATAATCTTTGTGTGAGTGAGTTGTATATAAAAATTCATTAATTATGTATGTGTGAAATCAATGTAACACACGTTTTATCTATTTTAAATTGAAAAATCAAACTACATTCAATTATATCCATTAATCTATGCAATTAGTTAGTATTTTTAATTATAAACAACTATTCACATAATATATGACAATTTAATGTAAATCATAAATATTTTGTATTATATAAATCACATTTATATACATTCACATATATATATATTTAATATATAATGTTTGTTAACATTATCAATAATTATGTAATTAATAAAATATTTAATATTTTTCTCAATTTACTTATTTTCAATTTTTATTTGTTTAATTTTCATTTTCATATATCTATATATTTGATAAATACTATTTATTAGTATTTATAATTTATATATATTATAATCAATTTATTCATTTTTATCAATAATTATTTAATTAAAAAAATTAATATTTTTTAATAAACTCATTTTAACTTTTACTTTATTTAATTATTTCATTTTATTCGAACCATTATCAACTCTAAAAAAGTGTTGATAAAAGATCCATTTACGAGCGGTAAAAAAATCACCAATAAAGGGTACTCTTTATCAGTACTAAAAGTAAAGTGTTGATAAAGGGTACCATTTATTAGTGCTAAAAATAAAGCACTGATAAAGGTCACCCTTTATCAGCGCTAAAAAACACTGATAAAGTGTACCTATTATCAGTGCTAAATCAAAAGCACTGATAAAAGATACAATTTATCATCACTTTTTTTAGCACTGATAAAGCTTCCCATTATGAGCACCTTTTTCTAACACTGATAAAGCCCAATGCTGTTAAAGTCCTATTTTGTAGTAGTATTGAGAAACATTATACACTAATTTGGATAATAATGTATTCTTTTAGAGACCATACTCATTGAACATAGCATTTTTTTAGCGTCATATGTTCGACTAGGAAGCTCATTATCTTCTTGGATCATATCATTCAAGAGAACAAGTAGTCGAGTAAAACTAGTGTCACTTCATACATTGATATATTTTAAATTATATAGATTCATTATGGTTGAAAATAACATCTATTTAGCACAACAATCATACAATGACATCTTTTCACAAATCTTTAACTTCTCAAACAATTTTGGGAAATCAAAAAGTTCATCTTAAACTAACATTGTTATTTCCTTAATACCATCTCCATCATCATTCAAACCTATAATAAAATCCTTAATAGAGTATTCTTTATTCTCTGCACCTGTAATCATCTTATATTATCCATAAAATATAGTACAACCATAGTCACCATCTGCATTCACTTTTTCACCATATTTAGTCAAAATTTTTTAACATCGATCTATTTCGTGACAGATCAAGTGTTCTTACAAATCCTATGGACTAATTAGTCTTGAATGACAACAACATAAACATAGAAAAATGATTTCAAAGGGGTTATATTAATGATATTTTGAAAACATGATGAACTATTTCACCTTATCTTCAAACTCTTTTGTCATACGATTGTAATCCATCCATTTTTGATTCATATCCATCATATTTTATTTGGTAATATTAAAATTTAAAAACAATAAATAAAAACACAAAAGGGGCCTTCAAAATAAGGGGAACCCAAAAGTTAAAAATTTCAAATAATTTCATCATGATTTAAAGGAAATGGGTGATTAAATTTATGAAAATAATTAATCCACTGGTGGTAGGTGTTATCCTATGAATTCATCGATAATGATTACTAATACCTAGTATGGGATGAGTACTACTCTGGGTAGTTTAAGAAACATGGGTCAGTGTCCAAAAGAGATGGGGGATGGATCTAAGGGAATAAAATTATATAATAACTATTTAAGAGATGAAGTTGATGATAATAAAAGTTTTATCTTTTAAATTAAATGTTCTTAGGCTCGGGAGTTGGTTAAGCACCAAACAAAATTTCTTAGCTTTCTCTCTAAACATCAAAAACGAAACAATAACAATTTGATCCCTATAAGGGGATCCTTGTTTGGTGTAACTATGAAAAGGATCATCTGGATGGTCTTAGACACACTCATGATGAGGCAACCATTGAAGTTTCAACATTAAAAGTAATTCATTAATTATTCCATGAAAAGGAAAAGGATTTTGGTCTGAGGATAAATTTGAGTAGTGCTTTGCTTATTATGAGGCTAAGGTTGTGGGAGTGGGTTCATGATGGATATAATATGGGTTTAATGGTGTTAGTGACATAACATTTTCATAGTTTTATTATAAATTATTTATAAATTACCACTAACCTATAATATTCAATGTTCCTTAGGTTTGGTTAGAGTTTATGGTTTTCTTGAATGATACCAAGGTAATACATTGATTCCGTTTTCTACTTTCATACTTCATATAAAAAACAATCCAGTCCATAATTTTATGGATGTATTTTGATAAGAGGTTAGTAACCAAAGTGAAAACCTAATTCAAGTGGGTGGTGTGGTAAATTCATTCAACATTCATCTTAATATAGGAATCCAATTATATAATAGACAACTTGATCATCTTAGCCAAAAAACTTAAGTAAGATTGCTTAAGGAGAAAATGTTTGTGACTTTCCAATACTAAAAAGGGAAAGGAATATAATGTTATCAACTTACCTAATGAGAAAATTGGTAACTCTTCATACAATAATTTGAAGATACAATCTACCCAATAACACTAGGAATTATTAGATTCGTCATTTTTGGTATATGGTTTTAAATATCGCCTTTGGCGTCTATAACCATGAATAATTATATTAATTTAATTCTATTTTCCATTGAGATTAATTTTTGTTTATTATTGACAATGAAATTGTGATAATAATATCATGATTTTACTTTGGTTTAAATGTTATAAATTTGTGTCTCTCTATAAAATACACTAAGACAATTTTTAAAATAATAGTGCATTGACATAACCTGATGAAATGAATTTTTCTTATGAAATTATTAATGACATTACTATATATGATATATGGGTGTGTTAAAAACGATGGGATTTAGTATTCAACCCAATATAAAATCATCTATATAGAAATGACTTGCTGGCAACGATCACTTGTTAGTAGTTAACAATTTTTTATTACAAATTAATGTTTCAATCATTGCTAAAAAATGATTACAAACTTTTCAAATTAGATAAATAATAACAAATAGATATGATTCATTACAAAATATCTTTATATGATGTTTAAAGTTTTTAAATGTTTTATTTTAAGGAATACATAACAATTTCATGTAAACATAACATGTAGAAATAAGTTTTTTAATTTATAGGAAATTGAGTCAATTTGTAATCTACATTATATGTTTCATGTAATTTTATGTAGACTTAAACATATTCCATTTATTTCATTATAAAAAGTGATTGTGAATTTCACTACTTTGAATAATAACAACAAAACATAACAATTTTCAATACATTAAAAATCAGTGTATTCACTCCAAAACATTTATTAACAAATAAACTTATATTTATCAATGTAACACCCCAATATTCCATGGTACGCTTCTCTTTCAATAATACAATAGCTTGCATTGTACGCAAGTTCGAGATTCTAACACACCGCGACCAATCTAAATAGCTGTTATGAATAGTAATACCCACGTTTTGAAATTATATAAATTTTATATTTCAAAATAGACTTCATTTTTGGATTTGGAATATCGAAATTAGCCTATGTTGAATTTTTGGTATTTTTCTGAGAACTTCCAATTTTCGATGAATAGTTAAAAATACTTAAAAACAAATTTTTTAATCAAAATAATATATAGTGATAAATTATACTATTGAGTGGTTTTAAAGTATAATTAGAATATATTTTAACCGTTTTATCCAATGGTGGTCATAAGAATTAATTTCACTTTGAAATTGGACATAAACAATTGTCAATCTTTTGATATATATTGTTCCTTAAAAACACGCTATTTGTTGTGACAGCGGGAATTAATTATTAAATAAATTAATTCAACTTATATGTTTTAAATTTTGTAAAATAGACATCATTTTTGAATTAGGAATATCAAATATATCTTAGGGTTAATTTTTGGTATTTTTCTGAAAAACTTCAATTTTGATGAATAGTTAAACCACTAAGTGGTAGTTAAAAAACTAATTTTTCGTTTAAATGAAACTTTACCACTTCTGTAAATTGAATTTCAAAAATCCGACATACATGGTTGTCATTATTATGTAAAATTTGGTTCAATGGGATGAAAATAATTTTTGTTGAATAGTAATATTTAAGTTTTATTAATCGCGATTAAAGGTAATTAGTGTAATTTAAGGTAAATATAATGTTATAATAATAATAATAAATTACCTTTAAACTTGTACTACTCTTATTGGATGAGTCATGGCCGACCAATAAAATCCATGGGTCAAATTGGGGACCCCATGGAGCCACTTGGGTAAGAAAATTACATTAATAACTTTTTATTTAAAGTAAAAATAAAATTGTCACAAACATGTCTTGTTTTACTAAAACAATTATTACATGGGGTTATATAAGTAAAATTTTAGACTATAAATATTAATTGGAAAGTTAAAAATATTTCCTACATCATGGTAATTTTTTTATAATTTTTAGGGATTAAATAAATAAATTTATTTATGACACCATGATGATGCAGTGATTACCTCATTAATGAACAATTTAAATAAAATGAAAAGATGATGTAAAATATAAGTCTTAAACTTGTCTAAAACCTATTTTATGGGTATATTTCGAAACATTATCACTTTATCCTCTAAGTATGTATTTTTGGGACCTTCAAAATCCGAAAATCATTTCATAATAAAGTAACATTTCATGACTTTCCAAGAGTGCCCCTCCTCTCCTCTTATAAAAGGCCCCCACCTCTACCACCTTATTCACACCTTCAAAGCCATTTGTCTCAACCAAACTCTGCCCAAATACTCTCTAAAATTTCCTCTCTTAATTCTAGAAGCCTTAATTTAGGCAGATGTCTTCCCAAGGAAGCCTTTGGCTCAAATCAAAAAGAGTTACTCGATTTTAAGGTAATGTCTTCTCTTATGTTCTTTTGTTTTATTTTGCTTCTCCAACCCCTTAAACTCTTTTTATTCCTTTATTTTGTAGCAAAAACAGAATCTTCAATATACTTGGATGTTTTTATGATATGTATTTGATTTAAACTTACACACACATTCATCTAATGGTTAAAGAACATACTCTTTCTGTGGGTGGCGAATTACTGCCTCACGAAACGATGATTATTCAATATTCTTTTAACACCTCTCATGGTGGCCATTAATATTTCACTATATTTATATATGATATATATTATGTTTATGTTTTCCTTATGCTTCTATATTTTTCATTTATGACATACCTTTATGATTTCCATTATGGGTAAACGCGATAATTTCATTTTAGGAAGTGCAGACTACCACCCCCTCAAAGTGATTTGAATTGTTAATGCCAAATATGGGATGTATAAAGGATGGAGTAAATGATATTATATATGATATTATACTGGAATTATAATTTACCTTTATATAATTATGATTTCATTCCATTAAATACTAAATATAAATGAAAGTAGCGTTCGTGCGTATGTACGGCTTACCGACTCCATGAACAGTGCATTTCATTTCTTACCTTTAAATGTTATATAATATTATAAATGATTTTATATACTAAATATATAGAATATATATGATATCTAAATCATGGAAATAATTCTAGATATAATGGATATTTTACCACATTAACAACTTGTAATTATAAGAAGTTTATTTTTAACTCAAGTATCGAAGATCAACAAAACGACCGTTATTAACATAAATAATTACACAATGTTCATAACATGGTAATAAGTGATATAAAAGGAATAATGAACTTGAAAAGGGTTCTTAAGCAATTATAAATTAACTCTAGTTTATTATTTAGGAGATTAAAGAATGATCGGGTCAAGTCAGACACGAGGTAAGGGACTTCGTCTCAATCTCCTTTCATTGAGGCATATTTTGTTTTATACTAAACTTTCTTTTATACGGTGTATAAAACCCTTTGAATTTTATGTTTATTCAAAAGTAATCTTTTTATATGAAGCGTTTTACTAAATGACAAAAAAGAATGTTTTTTTCGTACATATGCGGCGACAACGACTTCTCTGCCGCTGTGACCATTATTTGAGTTTCGGCTTCCTCTACAGGCCATAATTTTTTTTAAATGAAAAATAAATACCAAGTTTTAATTTTATATCATTTTGGTATTGAAAATGGTTTTATCATATCAATGTGTTGTATTGATATCTTGTGATTGAAATGTGGAAATGTTATGTTTCCATTATGCATGTTTTATGTGATACGATTATGTTATGGTTTATGATATGTTTAAACCTTTTCATATAAGGAATGCATTGGACTTAGTATGTGATTGGTGGAGCCTGCTATAGCTCCTCGATGCATCGGTAGGTATCATGATACAAACTAGTGTCTTGGCATGAGGCCTTGACAAAATCTTATTTTTAGTATTGGACCGGGGCCTTGGCTACGTGGTTATGATAGTCTAGCATTATGCATTCCATCATTATGAAAGTGGTGATTGATATTTCATGTGATTATTCGACTAATAGAATATCCATGTGAATAAGTAAATGACATTATTTCATTTTATTTTTGCTATATTATGATGAAGTTCAAGTTTAAAAGGCTTTTGTTTTAGTTATACATTGCCTTAAATGTTTATGTTTATTTATGAAAGTTTCTGCTATACTGTTATCCTTACTGAGAATCTGAGCTCACCCCTTTCTATGTTTTATTTTCCTAGGATGTGAAGAAATATTTTGTGACTGACCTACAGGGATAGTCTGAAGGGGATAACAGTGTGGACTATAGAGACTATGTTATTGTGATTTTTCACATTATTATGTAATGTAACATTTATGAATGTATCTAGTGTTTCCACGGCTACTAAACTAATTGGTCTTTTGAGACTTGATCTTTTGTGATCATGCTAATGTTACGTAAAAATGCAGCAACTCTGGGTAACTGGGGTCGGGGTGTTATAGTTGCTATCAGAGGCAGTTTAGTACTAACCTTGGAAGATAGATTTAGAAAAAATCTTATTAGAGCACATATCCCTAAGATAGACTTTGAGGATTAGTATAAAAGAACTTCCTAGAATTTTGGTATTTTAGAGATTTTGTGAGTTTTTCGAGCAATACATCTCTATTTGGATATGAGCAGGTAGAGGCGTCTCTGGAATAGATGTACCTAGGGGTAAAACCCAAAAACACCGCTTTGAGCTAGACTCGAACATGAACTGGTGCACTACAATGGGCCTTACTGCACTCTTGGTTACGACACTCCCAGGGTATATGCTTAGGATAATTCTCATTTTCTTTATAAACCATTATGAGGGGTTTATGAGTATATACTTCCTCAAAGAATTTTTTTTTGATTATGGATTATATCCATAAACCATTAAATTTATGTTAAGTGTTTTACAAGTATGGAATTATGTATTTTGATTCATAAACCGATCTAGTTTATGACATTATTTAGAAATGGAACCTAGTGGAAGGAATGGAAACCATATCAATGCACACACTCCATGTAGGGATTTCCCTCCTACTCAAAATAATTATGGTGGAGCTGGTGATACAACTGGTGCCGATCATCTTATCACCATACTGGGACAACTCACTCAAGTTATGAATAATAACCATACTCGTATGGAGCACCCTGATTCGCAACATGGAGGATCAATGTTAGATCACTTCATGAGGCAACAACCACCAAAATTCAATGGGAGTAAAAATCCCTTAGTAGCTGAGCAATTGATAAATTCCCTAGAGAAAATATTTCAGGATTTGGGGAGTAGCACTACAACAAAAACCGTGTTTAGTGGCGGTTTTGTGGCGGCGGTTCACAAAACTGCCGCTAAACGTTTTCACCGAAAGGTTTCGTGGCAGTTTTTAATAAACCGCCGCGAAATCCAAATTTATTTTCACAATCCCGACCCTTCTTCCCCCACCCAATCGTTCCCCAAACCCTCGCGCCCTCCCTTCTTCCTCTAACCCCCTGGCGACCCGCAATCCTTGACCCTCGACCTCCGGCGACCCGCGACCTCTAGCGACCCGCAACCTCCGGCGACCCGCGACCTTCGGCAACCCGCAACCTCTGGCGGCCCACGACCTCCGGCGACCCTGCGACCTCCGTCTTCGGCAACCCCGGGACCTCCATCTCTGGCATCCTAATTACTAGGTCTACATTATTTATTCATCCTATAAGTATGAATATTTATTTAGATTTTATGTAGTATGATAAGAAAATTTCATGAACACAATTATGATATATAAATACACTGATTCTTGATAATTGAATTTTTAATTCTTGCTTGTACATTTGATGTTATGTTCATATTTTTAATGATACAAATATTTTATGGAAATGAGTAAAAGGAGAAAAAATGATCGATCTATCCACTTAAATATGGATTCCCATGACATTGGATGTCAATCAAACACTTCTTAGTGTCGAAACTACATAACCAAACTGAAATAGAGGTTATAGAGCTGGAAACTAGTGATTCGTATCATGAACCTAGTTCAGGACAATTATGAAATAAAAGACATGAATAAATCTTATAAAAAAATGTGAAGGCCCAAAAACTTTCATTCCATGAAGTCATCCTTCATTATATGAATGTGTTTTGGCAACACCATAGATTCCCAAATTTCAACGTTGTTCATTGAAGAATCCCACCATGTTTTACGCCACTCTTATAAGCCATAAAAAGGACTCGTGGCCTGAATTTATGTGGCATCAAAGGAACCACACACTCTAAAATTAACTCATGACGTGATTTCAAGAAGAAGGAGTAGGTTTTATGTGATGGAGGTGAACTTTTCTTGTCCTGAATTCATTACCATATTTGAACATTCAACTTGTATGATATTTTATGCATATGTTGAGGGATTTTTTTATAGATACCTATATATGTAGACCTACAACCAAACAAACATGTAAGTATATACCTTGGAGATAAATAAAGGATACATCCAAAGATGAGTACAAAAGTGAAAATCACTAAGGTTGCTTCCATTATTTGCTGCAATGTTCTAATGGGTAACCATTTCAATATGGCTCCTCAGGATTATCATGAGGGATTAGTTTCATTGTTTCAACTGAGGTGATTATAGGGGGATGTGTTGATCATGTGTTGTTTCTATATTTCTATCCATGTTTTGGTTGTTGTAACTCTTTTTAATAATACCAATCTATTTTATTTTTTCTATTGAATGAACATTATGATGTGACTTGAGGTGTACCTTATTTCTGAATGAAATATTCACCTTTGGATTCATATGAAAATTATATAATCTAGCACAGGTAGTTTAAAAACGGTTTTGGGTAACCTAATCTGATAATAAAACCTAATATTTGACCATTCCAATAGTTTGGTTATTGTACTAGTGTAGGATACCGAGACCAAGGATCCCTAAAGACCTAATTCTCATAATAGATATCAATGAAAATGAAAAAATTAGAATCCATATCATAGGAAATTGAATGTGGAAATGAAGAGTTAAACTGCACTTCTGAGTGGAGAATATGATATGAAACTATAACCACTGATCAGTTTTCTGATATATTAAGGATGATCACTACTTCCAACATCATAATTCTGGGGTCACTCAATCATGATAGGGTTTTTTTTCAAACCATTTGGGAGACACATTTCTGCCTCTTGAACATTATTTTGAATTATATAATATCCAAGAGCATTGGGATGACATTTTCCATTAACGTTACATGGTTTATTTAGCAGGGCTTCTCGTGTCGTATCCATCCACATCAACAAGATTCCAAAAGTACCATCTACAATGATGTCTTCAGAACATTTTTCTAATCCATATAATTATTAAGGAAGTGTCCCCACCAGTACAGATTTGCATCGTAGGGAATTATGTTTCTCTCCACTTCAATCCCATCCTATGATAGCCAAATCTGCCCAATGACGTCAATAATGTGCCTCTGTGCATAGTCACCTTGAATATAGATGATATTGTTATAGTTAGGGAGTGATAAAATAAATTAAATTCTGAGTAAGAGGACCCACCCTTTGCGGTAACACAACATCTACTGGAAACCCCAAGTGTTGACACCCACCATCAAAGAAATACGCATGGCCTTTCAGATTCCTCTAAGTAATTACCCTTACACCAAGACCCCAACCAGGGTAAAGGACCGACTAGGACTGCTAATCCCTATGACCCGTCTAGTTCAATGTAGAATATAGTTGATCCTGGTATGACTTCTACGTTTCAGCATCTTTCTGAATAGAAGTTTCCCATTAATGAGCTCCATGCTAATCAGTTTCTACAATATGGAGATATATGATATAATCTTGTCCTATATCCACTAGAAAATTAGGGGAATCCAAAATTCATTAAGAAAATAATTCCCTTTAATCTGGAAAATCAATTTCCTCTCAATTCGGTAAATTTAGGAGCCTATGACAAGTGATCACACTATTTATTGCCTAATCCACCAAAATTGAATGAGAATCTTCCTCGAGACCTGGCTCTAGTAATTCCCCCAGTATTATCTTATGGAATTCGCCCAGTTGTTATACCTATCACTTCATGGGTGGTTTAGACTACCTACCATGTTGATGATATAAGAAATTCATTAGTTGTCATTGATCCAAGCCCATAATGGAATCCTTTCCTAGAGGACACAATGGACAACCTCATCATATCCTTTGAGGCCCTGGAGAAGTGATAGGTGGAAATACCACTTGATGGAATGTCATAACATGCATTGGTTTATGATATTTCAGCACCAATAGAATTTGAGAATCCAACAATTCCCCCCTTAAATGGGATGTGTAATCTGCTACAACACCTAGCCCATTTTATTTCAATGTGTGGCCCTATGTTGTGAACTCTATCATAGTAGGAAGACACAAAGCACTATGTTTTGTGCTGACATTAGAAGGGACAAAGTTTTTCTGGTATATCTAGTTATCCATTGGGTTTATAGCTTGTTGGGAAGACCATCATAATCAATTTATTTTTCAGTTTAGCACCACCATGAGAAACTCTAGAACATCTGACTACTTTATTTGAAAACAAAAACTTGATGAGTGAGTCATAGAAATTGTCTCTAGGTGGAAGGGCCTCATGAATTCACTTGACAAGTCATTAACTAACAAATATCTTCTGATGATGTTCATGGTGAATGGTAAGGCTAAACTGGTTCCCTCCCCCATCACTCCAAACATTATAAGTGGATTCAAAAAATTCTCTAATAGGACTCATCGCCGGGAGAAATCCATCCAACATGCTAAGAAGGTGTTAATTTTTTCACTCAGGTATCCTATGAAAAGAGACTCTATGTTCTAGTTTGATATTGTTTCACAGGTTGAGTCCCCTAGTCTACTAGAATTTTTACCAGTAGATCAGCCTTTATAGCCTCACTAAGGAATCAACATCTTACTCAGCCTCAGGATATACATCAACCACTGTAGAACGAGTCAGCACCACCCCCTCAAGAACTACTACCTAGTCTAGTTAATCAGGCTTTATCCCCATATCAGCCTCCATACCCTCATCAGGGTTAGACTCTTATAGATCCCTTTAAATATAAGAGAAATTGGACCCACACATTTTATGAGTATTAGTCAAATTCATATTGTATCTGGCATAGAATCATTGGGTGTCATTTGATCCAATGGAAATTAGGGTAGTGAATTTATGGTAATATTTGGGTCATGAATTTGATATCATGATCTTATTAAAACACAATAGATATTATAGGGATGGTTTTATAAATTTATCTCTATTTACATAACTAATAAAATAGATTTACCAAAAATGGGTAAGGTTAAAAAAAGAATACATAATTTTATTCTTATATTTATGATCACAATCAGTGGTTGAACACTAACCCATATTTATGTTAACGTACCCATTTCATTTTCATTTATCAAAAATCATGGAAAAACATTTCTCTCAAAAACCCCTTCTTAAACAAATGAAAATAGTCATTCCAATTTGCTATATCAACATATAAATTAAGAGAAATTAGGCTAATTTTCATAGGCTAGATATGGAACCACCTACCTCAAAGTTCAAGTCACACATTCCCGTAATGGGATCCACCAACAATGAAAACCCAATGATGAAAACGAAGGCCCTAGAATATAATAAAAACATTAATATTGATATAAATTAGAAAAGAAGGGGTTGGTGGAAATGGAAAACACCAAATACATCAAGAAAAGACATCCGCCGCACCACAAATAACCAAGGAATGGCCTCCATAATGAGATCTCCCAAAGGATCTAGAAGAATACAAAAAGACTCAAAAACTTAGGCCACCAGATCTGATAATGTTACCCTAGGGTGCCACCATTATCAAGAGAAACAAAGAATCAGAAATATTTCTTACCCAGAGAGATGCGCCACAACTATAATAAAAGATCCAATGTTGAATGGATCAATCTAGATGGAGCATAGTCTCCCAAAAAAACCCGAGAAGATCTCTAGGTAGGGATCCAAGGGCCTGGAGAAAAGAACTGAAACCAAAATAGCCACTCGCCTATTTTAAATGTGATCAATGAATCATCTTTATTATATTATGCATACTTTATGATCAATGGGTCATCTTTATTATATTATTCAT
Organism: Viscum album; assembly: GCA_963277665.1. NCBI lineage: Eukaryota > Viridiplantae > Streptophyta > Magnoliopsida > Santalales > Viscaceae > Viscum > Viscum album. The sequence continues at coordinate 880,450,849 of OY728163.1, forward strand.
ACTTTATGATAAATGGGTCATCTTTATTATATTATGATCAATGAATCATCTTTATTATATTATGCATACTTTATGATCAATGGGTCATCTTTATTATATTATGATTCTGCAATCTTACACTATCGTATATTTTGTGTAGGCACATTGTGATATACATGGATAAAATCTGGATCACATTACCGAGGAACACACCTCAGTATGTTAAGGGTTTTAATGAGTTTTTAGATTTTGCGATTTCTAATCGATCCGTTGAAGGGAGAATAAGATGTCCATGTCCTAAATGTAAATTTAGAACATGGTTGAAGAGAGATGAAGTTTATGAACATTTAATACTGAAGCAATTCCCTGGTCAATATTTGTGTTGGAATTGTCATGGAGAATCGAACAATACAGAATGATTGAGCACTGATGTTAATCCACAGAATGGGGTCCCAAGTTCGTCGACAATGGAAAATGAAATGCAAAACCTCATAAATGATGCATTCGGCACTGTAAGACACCATTATCAGCATCAAAACATATCAGAACAACCAGAAGAGGGTGCTACAAATTGCAACGTGACAAGTGATGTTTTTGAGACTGTAACACAAGTAGAACAAGATTGGAACATATCATTGGATACACCTCTTGATTCTATAGAGCCAAATGTAATGGGAAACTTCATTGATAAAAATTCGTTTTATGATTTAGTTGACGATGGAAATCAAGAGTTTTATAGTGGGTGTTTGAAATATTCAAAGCTTTCATTTCTGATGAAGTTGTACCATATCAAATGTCTATGTGGAATTACAAATAAGGTAATGTCCATGATATTGGAATTGATTCGTGATGCATTTCCTGAAGCAAAAATCCTAGAATCTTTTTATGATATGAAAAAAGTTGTTAACAAGCTTGGTCTGAATTATATAAAAATACATGCGTGTCCCAATGATTGTATGCTTTATTGGGGAGAGGATTCAAGTAGACAGAATTGCAATAAATGTTCTTCTTCTAGATGGCAGTCAAAGGGTGATGTTGGAAGTCCGACTGAACATAATTTCATGAAGAAGAAGAAAATGAACACACCTGCAAAGGTTTTGCATTACTTTCCTTTGAAGCCGCAATTGCAAAGATTATTCATGTCATCAAAAACTGCCGAACACATGAAGTGGCATTCTGTAGATAATAACAATGATGGGTTAATGAGACATCCACGAGATTCCCAATCATGGAAGACATTTTATTCATTACATCCAGATTTCTCAGCCGATCCTAGGAATGTTCGATTGGGATTGGATGTCGATGGATTCAACCCATTTGGGACTTTGAGTACAAGTTATAGCATTTGGCCAGTTGTTTTGATCCCTTATAATCTGCCTCCATGGATGTGTATGCAACAATAATCTTTTATCATATTAATGATTATTCATGGAAAACAAATGCCTGGAAATGATATTGATGTATACTTGCAGCCTTTGATTGAAGAATTGCAGGAGTTATGGAGTAACGGTGTTGAGACATTAGATGTTTCTTCTTAAACAATGTTCAAAATGCATGCTAATTTACTGTGGACCATTAGTGACTTACCTGGGCTTGGGAATTTATCTGGTTGGAACACTTATACTGGTTTGGCTTGTCCTGTTTGTAACTTTGATTTTGAGCCCAAACGACTACCTCACAGTAGAAAATGGTGCTTCTTATGCCATCAAAGATTTCTTGATGCATCTCATAGATTTCAGCTGAACAAATCAAAATCTAATGGTTTCATTGATCGTAGACCACCTCCAAAGTTGTTAAATGGTTCTAAAATATTGAAACAGCTTGAAAATGTTGAAACAGAATTTGGGAAGGTTCATCATTTGAGTGATAGCGGAAAACAGGTCTGAAGTGCATCGTCAAGTGAAATCAGAATGCAACAATGGAAGAAAAAAATTATATTCTATAAACTTTCATATTGGGAATTTAATTTGTTGCACCACAATCTTCATGTGATGCATATTGAGAATAATGTCTGTGATAATTTTATTTTCACATTACTTAATGAGCATGAAAAGTCGAAGGATCATCTTAATGCTCGCAAAGACTTACAAGTAATGAACATAAAATGCAATCTCTGGCCAGATGAGAATGAAAAGTATGCTCCGACCATTTTCGTAATGAAAAATAGGGATACAGATACGTTCCTTCAAATTTTAAATAATGTTAAGGTATCTGATGAATATTCGAGTAACATCTTGAGGTGTGTTGACTTGAAGAATTGTAAGTTACATGGATTCAAAAGTCACGATTCACATATTTTGTTACAGCAGTTACTACCATTGGCATTGCGTACATTATTACCTGAAAAAGTTAATGCTGTTGTACTCCAATTCTGCACATTTTTCATGAAATTATGTGAGAAAGTTGTACATCCATTTCATCTTGACAACCTCAAGGAGAGGTTTGTATTGACTCTTTGTGCAATGGAGATGATATTTCCTCCATCGTTTTTTACTATCATGATGCATTTAACTGTGCATTTGGTTGAAGAAGCTAAATTAGGAGGCCCGGTTCATTATCAATGGATGTATCCAATTGAGAGGCATTTTATTTATATGTTTTCCAGTTAAGTAAACAATTTTTGACATTTAAATAAATGCATAATATTATTATTTTATTTCACAGATATCTTGGGCATTTGAAATCATACGTGAGAAATAAAGCTCAACCAGAAGGCTCTATTGCTGAAGGCTATTTGGATGAGGAATGTCTTACCATTTTTTCCAGGTATTTAGATGATATTGAGACAAGATTTAATTGAGTTGGACATGTTGACGACACATCAACTCAATCTCAAATGCATCAGAAATAAAAAATATTTCCTACTATTGGCCGATCAGTTGGGAGAACCTCAAATGTGACATTGACAGAATTGGAATTATTACAAGCACATAGATATGTGTTGCTAAATAGTGAAATTGTAGATCCATTTATTGAAGATTTTAGGATACAAACAAAGATACAAATGAGAGTCCAAACACGAAATGAGAAAAATATAATGAAAGCTGTGAACAAAGAGCTTATAGAATGGTTTGCATGATGTGTAAGTTCATAAATATTGCAATAAATAAGAATATTAGTTTGACACATACAATTTGTAAATATATTAAATTATATTTCTTTTTTTAGATCATGAATACTGATACTTGAGCAGACTTGTCAGAATATTTGATGTCTCTTGCTAGAGGTCCAATAAAACAAGTTAGAAAGTTCGACGCTTATAATGTGAATGGATTTAGATTTCATACAGTTGATCGAGAAGTGGGTTTGAAAACACAAAATAGTGGTATATTTAAATTTTCTAAAGTGGGATACTATGGAAATCTGCATGATATTATTGAATTAAACTACCATGGACATTTTTCTATTATTTTATTCAAATGCAAATGGGTCGATATTATCAGAGGTGTTAAAAGAGATTTATTTCAATTTACTTCTGTGAACTTCTCTTGCTTGATGGATGTTAGTGATCGTGAAATTCATGATCCATATATCTTAGCATCGCAAGAAAAAATGGTATATTATGTGAATGATGTTGTGGATGAAGGGTGGAGTGTAGTTACTCACGTAATACCAAGAGATTTGTATGATATGGGTGATGAAGTGGAAGATTTGACCTCTGAAGTTGAATGTCATCAACAACAGGAAGCAGAATTATTTTTCCATCATGATATTGAAAATATTAGTCTTGCAAGGAAGAATGAAGTGGATGAAACAATGGAGTAGGAAACCGAAATTATTGAAGGGGAAAATGATTGTATGTACAATTATTCATTCTTGTACCAACCACTTGTTTCATTTCTGCAGTCATTCATTATCAATGTTATATATATTTTGTTTGTTAGTACTGGGCATCTATTATCATTTTTAATTTTTTTGCATAATTTTTTTGAAATATATATTATGAACTTAATTTTATTTGATTAAATGACAGAAATGCCAAGGAGGAAGCAGTATACTATTTCTTCTAGTTCTGCAACGGATGCCGATCCATCTGGGTCACTCCCCACGACATCTATGGCACCAGCTGCCTACACCCCCACACCATCTCCCCCTGCACCTTCTCTCACACCATCAGAGAGCCTCCCATTAGAGGCTGAGTCGTCGACTCCCCCTACAGGTGACTCATTAGTTGGGCGGCGACAGACCCCTTCCAGTTCATCCCGGACACACTGGAGGGTCACAGTCATAGGTATAAATTTTAATTAAATAAATTTATTACATTTTGTTTATACTAATTGTTTGCTCATTGAAGATGAAAAAAATAAAAGCATGGAGAAACACTTAAAAAGCTCAGATGTTTGGAACTTGAATGGCGAAAAGATAGTCCTGCCATTTTATTCTTATGGGGTCCCTACAGATGATGCCGCGAGGTTACATTGCCAGATTATAGGTCAGTTGGCAGCAGAGCCCATTTACCTTCCCATTTCATATGATGATTGGAGACATATGCCTCCAAACTGGAAAAATGAAGTTTTCGATTCTCAAATAAAGGTAATTTTATTACATTATGGTTTAATTGAATGTCATGTTACTAATATGTTCACAATGAATTTCTGTATACAGATGTTCTTCCACTTCACAGTTGCTGATGTGATAGCACGGAAGTGGACTTTGAAAAATCTCGGTAAAAAATGGAAAGATTTCAAATGGAGATTATGGTGTGATGTCAACGATACTTCGTTGACCTTGGAACAAATGTATGACAAGCTACCCAGTGGGGTACCAAAAGAGCAGTGGAAAGTTTTTGTTGATAGACATCGTGATGAGAAGCGGATGGTATTGAAATATATATTATTATATTATCCTCATTTTACATTAATACATGTATATGAAGAGGAGATGACATTGGATACATTACTGTTAAATTTAATTTTATTTATTTCAGGATCTCTCACGACAGAATGCATCAAACAGGGAGAAGCAAGTCATCCCTCACACAGCGGGCTCAAAAAGCTTTTCTAGAAGCCGAATGTCATTGGTAATATTTTAAATAGTTTAAATATTTATAATACAATATTATCTATTTAATATATTGAATTTTTGATTTATCTTTGCTTAATGCAGTCACAGAATTTAGGGCACGAAGCCTCCCGGACTGAACTGTGGTTGGATGTTCACAGAAAATCAGATGGCTCTTTTGTTAATGAGCCTACCAAAGAAGTTGGGGTATGAAGTCAAATTTTTATTATAATAACTTATTATCAGTTTTTACTGTGTTAATATGTATTGATATTTGATTTATAGGTAAAAATTAAAGAACTATGGGATGCCAGTCCTGGGTAGTCCTACTCAGTCTCCCAGGATGACCTGGTTGCTCAAGTCCTTGGGAAGGAGCATCCTGGTAGAGTGCGCGGGATGGGTTTGGGACCCGTACAATCTGAGGTCTTTAGCAGGCCATCATGGATTCTAGCCGCATCTACTCCTAGTTATGGTCATCCCATACCTGAAGATGCTTAGAGGGAGATGTCTTCACTACGAGCCACAGTTCAAGACCAAGGGGCTCAGATATCTGCTATGCAGAAAGCGTTGACTGATTTATATCAGCAGATGAGAAGATATGCCCCCAGTGGTAGTGCACTGAGTGGTGGTGAGCAGGTAAATCACAAAAAATCACAATCATTTAGTTTGCAAACTTTTTTTGGTTTTAAGTTTAATTATAAATTTGTTACAATATTTAATTTTCAATATAATGTTCTTACAGGTGGTAGTAGGAGATGGAGGTGGAGAGGGTGATGATGCATCATCGGACCATGAGTAGTATTGTTGATGTGTTGAACAAATATGGGAAAAGTTGGTTTGTATATATAACATGTGTGGTGTATGGAACCTTTAAAAAAACATTGGTCTTGGAGGAGCTTTAGTGGCTAACCTTGAATGATCACAATAACCTCAGGTGGTAAAGAGAATGATGTGTTTGTTTCATTGGTTAGATGATCTATGGTAATAAGCTCTTTGATGTTTCTGTTGTAAATTCAGCATTGGGAATTTGACTCATTAGGGTGTTGCATGTCCAAATAACCTTGTTGAATGGATATTACTAGATCAAGATGGTTTTATGAGGTGATTTTTAAGATCATTAATAGTTTTTATGAGGCACGTAACCACATCACATGAAAACCAATGCAACTCCCTTCCCATGAAGCTTCCCTCTTTTCTAACTTTTATTTTATGAACATATTGGGAGATTGTTAGATGACATGTCATATGATAAAAAAGAATAATCATAGGGGTTTTACATGATTAATTGGGCTATTTGATAGGGCTTCACATGATCAGGAACAGATCACATGAATTGCATAACCCCTTTGCATGATGTTCCTAGGGTCATGTGATCATGAGCCTCATTGAAGTTCACATGGTCCTTGTAACCTAGGTGATTAATCTATATGTATACATGCTAGAATTTTATTTCCTTTGGGTATATATTAATACCTAGGCTTTGGGTATTTCTTTGTTCCTAAAATATACAATGCTCATTTGGCTAGCATCAAAAAATGCCCCCCCCACAAAAGTGATGTTCGAAGGAACAAGGAGTCAGTTATGAGGTAAGAAATGACATCATGAGTCTCTTATGCTTTCTCTGGTTGGAATTCAAAACATCTTTTTGTCTTCTATAATTCCATTCATATTCCTTGAGGTTCCCTATAAATAGGGGGTGAGAGGCTGGTCATTTGACCGGTGACATGAAGCTCCATAGCTCTCAAAACCCTATCTCTCGTGCGTTTGTTTTGCAAGAAAACTTTTCATGACCTTATCACAAGAACCATACAAGAGACCTAATCATGTGATCATGTCACTTGACCTCTTTGTGTGATCACTGTGTCTAAATATCTCACTTAATCAATCCATGATCTAATCAATGGTAATTTATTAGAACTTTGGTGCACACCCTTGGCCATTAGTCTATCTTATGTGATTCGGTTGTCTCTTGAGGATTTTTTCATGATCTACTAATCTTTTGTGATTCATGTGACCTTCACATGGTAACATGATTATATGTATTAAGAAAAATCATGTGATCAAAAGATGTTTTATGGGTTATGTGATTTTCGTGACCTAGAATGGATCATGTGGTCCACGTAATGTTTTCCATGTTATGCAGTTATTTTGTTTGATTAGCACAACTGATTCTCTCTTAATGGTTACATATCTTCTTATATATTCTCTATTCTCTTTAAATATGCCCTCTATTTCTCAAATGTCTTCTTATGTGGTAGACCGGAGAGACCTTATTTCCTGGAACCATAATGTCAATCATCGATATAAAGTATTTTATAACAATAATGTTTTAAAGGTTCTTATTCTGACTGAACATCAACCCATTTAATCCTCGTTCCTCATCCTTATAGGAAAAACGACTAGTAGTGATCCCTACCCTCTCTTCTTTGACACATTTTGATCCATACACTTTAATCCTTTATGGAATCAAATATTTTCAATTTTGATCATCTGTAAACTATAAGTATAAATCCATGTGACCCCCAGTCTCTTGTTTCATTTGATGTTATCTTGCGTTTCATTCTAAATCCATAATTTTAGGTATTTTGTATGCTTTAGGTATTCTTATTGAATTGGATCATCTTTTTCATCAACATTAAATGAAAGGGTGTTTATGAATATTGCGTAGGTGGTGCATACATTTTCTCCTTATTATATATATGTTGTATGTGTCGTTTGGTTTGTTTTCCAGGGTAGTGGTGGAGTATAAACAAAAATTCTATTTTTTTTCGGGTTAGCATTTCGCGGCGGTTTTAACCGCCCCTAATGTTTTACCACTTATACATTTAGCGGCGGTTTAAACTGCCGTGAAATATATTCGGCAGACTGCTTAGCGGCGGTTAAAATCGCCGTGAAATCACGTTGGAATTAGCGGCGGTTTAAACCGCCGCTAAGCAGGTGCCTGGCACGCCTGAATTTCGCGGTGATTATAGCCACCTCTAATTAAATAGCCCTTAAAACCGCAGCTAAATTTACCAAAAACCGCCGCGAAATGGGGTACTACGACGCTTTTCTTTGACCGCCGCGAAATGCATAAAACCGCCACTAATAGATTGACAACGCCAAGTTTAGTGGCGGTTTCTGTAAAACACCACCAGACTATATAGAGGGGGTTTAAACCGCCGCTATATGAAAAAAAACCGCCGCTAATAGGCGGTTTTCCTGTAGTGTAGTGAAAGGGAAAATGTTATCATGGAAGTTTACAGCCTCACTGGAGATGCTGATCAATGGTGGTCATTGATTCAAAACACAAAAGAAGATGATGAAGTATCAAATATGGAATGGAGGGAGTTAAAAGATTTTTTATTAGAAAAATACTATCCTCGTGACTATCGAGCAGATATGGAAACACAATTTTTGAGTCTGAGACAAAAGGAGGATGAGAATTTCACAAAGCATGAGGACAACTTTACAAGGTTAGCGAGACATGCTGCAGATTATATACGTAACCCAAGAAGTAAGATTGATCATTTCTTTGATGGGTTAAAATCATTTCTCCGTCGAGCTTTAGTATCACAATCCTTCTCATCGTACGAAGATATTGTCTCGTGTGCTATCAAGATAGAAAAGGAATTCTCTAAGTCTTATGACAACAAAGTAAAGCAAGAGAAGACGAGAAAGGTGGAACAAGAGACAAATAAAGGGAAAAAGGGAAAGAAGGATTTTCTATTATGTGATAATTGTGGGAAGAATCACCCCGATACTTGCCTAAAGGGAATGGGAGTTTGTTACAAATGTGGAGAAAAAGGTCACCAGGATCGTGATTGTAAGGGAAAGAAAGTGGCTATCAATGTTGAATGCTACAATTGTAGAGAAATGGGGCATTCTGAAAATGAATGCCCTAAGTGCCAAGGAAACTTACCTCAGAAATGGCCAAGGGAGCAAGGCCAAGCTTTTGATGTTAGTACAGATGAAGTTGAATAATTATTGTATTTGTGTTTTTGGACTCAAGAACTATATTATGGTTATAAGAATAATGTGATATATATATAAGGATTGTACTGCAGTACTTGTTTTTTTCATTAAGGTTTTAATATGATGAAGGTAATCATATTTTTAGTATGTGACAATAAGAGAAACTTTACCTTGTTTGGTGAATCTGATGTTACAATTGATTTTGGAATTTAGAGACCTTTTAGAGAAAGTCTGGACAGAGGTATTTTGGATAACTATAAAGGTTGGAATGGATTAAGTTTAACTTTGGATAGTATTATTTAAGGCTAAAACATTTCTAAAGATTATTTTTGGAATATTATAATACTGTAGTTTTAGGAAAAGGACAACCTGTAGGTCGGGGGATAACCTGTCACGTCGGACAAAGCTATAGGAATCAAACCCACAACCATAGTACGACAGACCTTTATTACCTACCACTAGCCAACAGGAATTCCCTGGTTATTACAAAATAGTTTTCCTAATCTAAATGGTATGTGTTAATATTTGTAACCTTGTACGATTATGATAAATATAATATTTTTGAGTTCTATTATCAATTTGAGTGAAAGATAGGTTTGTGGTAAAAATTTATTAAAGAATGAAAGTCTACATGAAAAGTATGTATATTTCCTTATGTTCTTAGTAAATCTCCTAAATAAATTCCTTAAATTTATGAAAGGTAACTTAAAATAAAAACGTTGTCGGTTAACTTTTCCAACTGGGGAATCAATAATCGTTTAACCAATCACAAGTTTGTGATTTTCTTGTAGTTAACTTCCTCCTAATCCTGTTTTCTACAACTCTCCATCAATCCTTGATGGTTTGTTTCTCCTCTATATCCATGTTTTCATAGAATCCTAGTATGGGTTATCTCGGGTGACCTTTGTACTTCTCTTTCTTTTAAAGTTATATTTTTATTAACCCTATTTCTGATATGGGTTTTCTACAAAGGTATTTTCTACTTTGAACCTTCTATTTTAGAAGAACAATTTCAAGTTGAAAGGATGCAATTTATTGAAGGAGGGGAGAATGTAACACCCCAATCTTCCATGATACGCTTCTCTTTCAATAATGCAATAGCTTGCATTGTACGCAAGTTCGAGATTCTAACACACCGCAACCAATCAAAATAGCCGTTATGAATAGTAATACCCACCTTTTGAAATTATATAAATTTTATATTTCAAAATGGACTTCATTTTTGGATTCGGAATATCTAAATTAGCCTATGTTGAATTTTTGGTATTTTTACGAGAACTTCCAATTTTCGATGAATAGTGAAAAATACTTAAAAAAAACTTTTTTAATAAAAATAATTTATAGTGATAAATTATATTATTGAGTGGTTTTAAATTATAAGTAGAATATATTTTAACCATTTTATCCAATGGTGGTCATTAGAATAAATTTCACTTTGAAATTGGATATAAACAATTGTCACTCTTTTGATATATATTGTTTTTTAAAAACACGCTATTTGTTGTGACCGCAGGAATTAATTATTAAATTAATTAATTCAAATTATATGTTTTGAATTTTGTAAAATATACATCATTTTTTAATTAGGAATATCAAATATATCTTAGGGTTAATTTTTGGTATTTTTTTGAAAAACTTCAATTTTTGATGAATAGTGATACCACTAAGTGGTAGTTAAAAAACGAATTTTTCATTTAAAAGAAACTTTACCACTTTTGTAAATTGAATTTAAAAAATCAGACATACATGTTTGTAATTAGTAAGTAAAATTTAGTTAAATGGGATGAAAATAATTTTTGGTGAATAGTAACTTTTAAGTTTTATTAATCACGATTAAAGGTAATTAGTGTAATTTAAGGTAAATATAACGTTATAATAATATGAAATTACCTTTAAACTTGTCCTAACCTTATTGGATGAGTCATGGAAGACCAATAAAATCCATGGGTCAACTTGGGGACCCCATGGAGCCACTTGGGTAAGAAAATGACATTAATAACTTTTTATTTAAAGTAAAAATAAAATTGTCACAAACATGTGTTGTTTTACTAAAACAATTATTACATGGGGTTACATAAGTTAAAATTTAGAATATAAATATTAATTGGAAATATAAAAAATTTCCCTACATCATGGTAATTTATTTATAATTTTTAGGCATTAAATAAATAAATTTATTTATGACACCATGATGATGCAGCGATTACCTCATTAATGAACAATTTAAATAAAATGAAAAGATCAGGTAAAATATAAGACTTAAACTTGTATAAAACATATTGGATGGGTATATTTCGAACCCTTATCACCTTATCATTGAAATATATCATTGTGGGACCTTTAAAATATGAAAAACAATCATAATAAAGTAACATTTCATGACTTTCCAAGAGTGTCCCTCCTCTCCTCTTATAAAAAGGCCACACCTCTACCACCTTATTCACACCTTCAAAGCCATTTGGCTCGGCCAAAATCTGCCCAAATAATCTCTCAACTTCCCTATATTACTCCTAGAAGCCTCACTTTGGGCAGAAGTCTTCCCAAGAAAGTCTTTGGCTCAAATAAAAAAGAGTTACCCGATTTTAAGGTAATGTCTTCTCTTATGTTCTTTTGTTTTATTTTGCTTCTCCAACCCCTTAAAATATTTTTATTCCTTTATTTTGTAACAAAAAAAGTATATTAAATATACTAGGATTTTTTTATGATAATTATTTGGTTTACACTTACACACACCTTCGTCTAATGGTTAAAGAACATACTGTTTCTGTGGGTGGTGAATTACTGCCTCACGAAACGTTGTTTGTTCAAGCTTCATTTAACACCTCTCATGGTGGCTATTAAGATGTCACTATATTTATATATGATATATATTATTTTTTTTCCTTATGCTTCTGTATTTTTCATTTATGGTATACCTTTATGATTTCCATTATGGGTAAACACGATAATTTCATTTTAGGAAGTGCGGACTACCGCCCCCTCAAAGTGATTTGAATCGTTAATGCCAAATCTGGGATGTATAAAGGATGGAGTAAATGATATTATATATGATATTATACTATAATTATAATATAACTTTATATCATTATGATTTCATTCCATTAAATATGGAATAGAAATGAAAGTAGCGTTCATGTGTATGTATGGCTTACCGTCTCCATGAACGGTGCATTTCATTTCTTACTTCTAAATGTTATGTAATATTATAAATGAATTTATATACTGGATATGTAAGATATATATGATATCTACATCATGAATATAATTCTGGATATAATGAATATTTTACCACATGAACAACTTGTAATTATTAAAAGTTTATTTTTGACTCAAGTACCAAAGATCGACAAAATGACCGTTATTAACTTAAATAATTACATAATGTTCATAACATGGTAATAATTGATATAAAAGGAATAATGAACTTGAAAAAGGATCTTAAGAAAGTATAAATTAACTCTAGTTTATTATTCAGAAGATTAAAGAACGATCGATTCAAGTCGGACACGAGGTAAGGGATTTCGTCTCAATCTCCTTTCATTGAGGCATATTTTGTTTTATACACAACTTTCTTTTATACGGTGTATAAACCCCTTTGAATTTTATGTTTATTAAAAAGGAATATTTTTATCCAAATAATTTTACTAAATGAAAAAAAGGAATGTTTTTTTTGTCGTACGTATGCGGCGATAACGACTTCTCCGCTATTTTGACCATTATTTGAGTTTCGGCTTCCTCTACAAGCCATAACTTTTTTTTAAATGAAAAATAAATACCATGTTTTACTTTTATTTTATTTTGGTATTGAAAATGGTTTTATCATATCAATGTGTTGTATTGATATCTTGTGATTGAAATGTGGAAATTTTTTTTTTCCATTATGCATGTTTTATGTGATACGATTATGATATGGTTTATGATATGTTTAAACCTTTTCATATAAGGAATGAATTGGACTTAGTATGTGAAGGGTGGAGCCCGATATAGATCCTAGATGCATCGATATGTTTCATGAGAAAACCTGGTGTCTCGGCACGAGGCCCTAACAAAATCTTATTTGTAGTTTAGGCATGAGGCCTTGGCTATGTGGTTATGATAGTATGGAATTATGCATTCCATCATTATAAAAGTGGTGATTGATATTGCATGTGATTATTCGACTAGTAGAATATCCATGCGAATAAGTAAATGGAATTATTTCATTTTATTTTTTCCATATTATGTTGAAGTTCTAGTTTAAAAGGATTTTTTTTAGTTATACATTGCCTTAAATGTTTATGTTTATTTATGAAAGTTTCTGCTATATTGTTATCCTTACTGAGCATCTGAGACCACCCCTTTCTATGTTTTATTTTACCAGGATGTGAAGAAATATTTTGTGATTGACCTACAGGGATAGTCTGAAGGGGATATGAGTGTGGACTATGGAGACTATGTTATTTCTATTTTTTACTTTATTATGTAATGTGTCATTTATGAATGTATCTAGTGTTTCCAAGGATACTAAACTAATCGGTCTTTAGAGACTTGATCTTTTTTGATCATGTCAATGTTACGTAATAATGCACCGACTCTGGGTAACTAGGGTCAGGGCATTACAATCAAAGTGTGGATAAATGGTTTTATTAGTAAAGTTATAAATTAAAGTGATAGTTTTATAGTAGAAGTTTTTTTCAAACAAATAAAAAATGTAATAAATATATAATATATAGAAATGTTGTGGATTGAAATTCCAAAAACATGAAATTTAAAGGGGTATATAATAACATGCTTAGAAAAAAATTATATCCAAGAGAAGAAAATGAAATGAGTTGGGGATGTTTGTTTCTCAAAATTTATGAATAAAACTTATTTTGAAATGGTATCATGAACAAAAACCTATACAATTTCATCTCTTAATTATTTAGCATCATTTACAGCTTATTGAAAATAGAATAATGAAATAATGTTTATGAGTATGGTTTATATTTGGGGAAAACAAAAAAATATTTTGAATGAATAGATTTTTTTTAATATAATTTTTTAATTTTTTGTACTTAATTATTTTATTTTTTATCAACAAGGAACCAACCCATTCAATATACCACATATGATTATATAAATACTTATCACATCACCTTTAAAAAAAATATAAATTACAACCATAGGCCAAGTCACTTTTAAAACCCATTCCTCATTTTATAAAAATCACATCCATTTATGAAAAAATATATCCAAATTAAGTTCCCATTCATTTACATATCAATGGTTGTGAAAATCTATTTCACAAACTTTTAATTATTCTAAGAAATAATTTTAAATGCTTTAACAAAAGTATCCCTTTAACATATTCAAATTATATATCCATAGAAAAACATAACATTTAACTAGCTAAATCCAATATTACACTCTTTACTGAAGATCTTTAATATGGGATCTCTTTATAAGACTAAATGTGTGTAAAAAGGGTCATTGAATGTTAGAAGATTTCATCTTAAAACATTTCATTTTAATTAGGTCAAGAAATATCAAGAAAACATGGCCACATTACTCGATCACTTGAAAAAATAAGTGGTACTATTGGTTAATTCAAAGGGACCACTAAAATCATGCTCAATGAAGCCAACTCATCCTATTTTGAAACTATGTTTCATCAAAATTGGGGGAAACCACAAAAACAACACCCATAAAATATGGAATGTTAGTGTGGGGAACCAGTTACGACACTAATCGAGACACCAATTGGAGAATTGTGTATCATATTTCACCCTTTTATTTAGGCACTGAGTTTGATATTGCATCCTCTGTGTCATATTCAACTCTTGTAGTACCACATTCCTTAGATTTGGGGGACTGATTATAGGGTCACACATAATGATTTTACTATCCTTGATCTAGTTATTTTCCATTTTCTTGTATACTTTATTGGATGACAGGCGATTTTCAGTACTAATATTAGATTAATTCTTGATGACATCACATATAAACATGTAGTAGAGGACACTCAAGAACCTACATAACAACGTATTCATTATGGAAGTATTATCAGAGAGTTGAGGTGTGGGATTTTCGGACACTTATGTTTACATCAACATTGATGATGTATTACTTTCCCATTTCAATGAATTAAATATTATAATTATGTATAATATTATATATTATTCAACATTCATTTGTTCTACTTATTATATATAAAGTTATATCGATATTATTTCTTAACTATTACTAACATCAAATATATTAACATATATTATAATAATAAAAACTAAAATTCTAATTTTGAAAATATGAATAATATTAAACTCTATAAAATTTTATTTAAATAAAAAATTAAATAAAATAAATAAAAAATACACAAATATGATATCATTGAAAAAAATGTATTCCTAAAATTTAAAATTTCAAAACAAATAAAAAAAATTATAATGTAAAAAAACTAACTAAAAAAATTCTTTCATAATTATTTCTTCCATTAAAACATACAAATTCTATTAAAAATATACAATGTTTTTTTTACAATTATCAATAACGTAAATTTTATTAAAAACATACATTTTTAAATAACCTAAATTTAATATTATTATTTTAATACACTTAATAATTTCTTCCTACTAATATGAAATCACTTTTTTTTTGAAAAATAATCATCACTATTAGTAGAGGCAAGTAATTAAAAAGTGTTATGAGTACTAACATTCCTATTTACCTTATCATTAGAATTCTGAACTGGAACACTGATAATTGAAATGAAAGATATCTCTATCCCTTAAGATTCATCCATCATCAATGCCAGAGAAGTAGAAACATGATGTATTACCATTCCTTGAGTAGGGTCAGATACCAAGCCTCATCCCGGTTGAACTTTAGAATTACTAGGAGGTAAAGAAAAGACCTTCTTATCCTTATCAGGTAGAATAGAAGAGCTCATTGGAATCCCCATCTCATTGGAAACATGGACATAACCCAAATGATGATTTCGAGAAACAACACCAACTATCCTAACTTCTTTAGCATCCACCACCCCCATATGTGAGGGTGTTGTGACTTTGGCTGGACGAAGAACAATCTTTTTTGGAGTTTCAAAGTCTAGATGGAGTTTTATTCCACTAGAGGCAGAATAAATGGATGTATCATTGAAACATTTTTGTGAATAAAGATATGTATGAGAATTTGAAGAAGCTACCAATTCATAAACCAGAGTCTTTCCCACATACCCCATGTTTCTAGTAGGTTCAGAAGAGAAAAATTGAGAAGGATGAAAAAAACCTTTTCATTTCCTTTCACAGGTGATTATTTTAATTGTACCTCAACATCCCTATTGGATTTAATATTCCTTGAAGTAAACACATCCATTTCAGAATTTCCTTCATGACTCTTGGAATTGATCATTATATTCTATTGCCATAAGATGAAATCAACTTCTTTCTATGAAGAATGCTTCTTAAAAGCTTGACTGTCATCAAACTCACCATCATATCCATCAACTATACCCCTCGACAAAGCATCTTTAAAGGAGACCCCAATTAAAGAATCTTTATAGGTAGCTCCATCAATGATTATTTGAAAATCCTCTACCATAGTAGCCTAAGATAAAGGGTCTTACTATTAATTTGTGTAGTAGTGGAAAGATTAGAAATATCTCCAGAAATGTATCCATCATTCAGAGAAGGATATTCATTACTAAGCCTTTGGGTTTCCAGAAGGGAAGACTCTACTTCGGGAATCAATCCAACTGGAGGATTTACACTCCTAGAATCCCTGACACAACCAATATTATTTTCAACATGGTTCTTACACTAATTATCAAAGCACTAAAAAATCACTTGATTGCTCTTTTTCCATAAGTGTTGCAGATCATGACCTTTATTTTGATAATTAGAACAAAAAGGTCTCTTTAGCATGTAGAAATCAAATGCCCAAAAATTTCAAAATATTTAAAAAATTATGGTAATTTATTAAACTTAATTTAAAGGTTTATCTCATCATGAGGGGTGGAGAGAACCAATATATCAATAAATGTTGAGATTAAATCAACCTACACCAAAACATGTGCATAATAACCAAAATTATCCACTTCGGTAGCATTATCCATTCTAATAGGAATTCCAATCGTAGAGGAAATTTCATATAGTATTTCATAATTCCATAAGACCCAATTAAGACCATGAATTTTAATCCATACCTATACACGAGTGTCCTTAAATTCATTTAGATTGATGCTTAACTTCCAATCATGGATTTGAAGCGTTCCCAACCTAAGATTGATCGACCCAATACTCCATGCTCATCCTTTAAGCTTTGAATATGGGAATAGTATATGGAAAAAACATGTCCTAGGGAGACACATTTGGGGTATGTGAATCCCCAAATATGGAAAAAAACCATGTCCTAGGGAGACACATTTGGGGTATGTGAATCCCCAAATACGGGATAATCGGGAAACAAGATAAAAAAATCTCCAGGGTTTCATACCTTTCACTAATAAAATACGAGTGATAATTGAGCATTTTCACAAATCAATTCTTGAAGAGATAACATCATATGACATTACTGGAAATGGGAGTTTTCCCAACACTTACATACCAACGGTTATAAAAAACCGTTGGTATAGGAAGGATACACCAACGGTTTGAGTAAACCGTTGGTGTATTGGATTTTAAACAAGGCTTTCCCAACGGTTTACCAAAACCATTGGGAAAGGTCACTCTTTTCCCAACGGTTACACAAAACCGTTGGGAATTGTCACCTTGGAAGCATGTATACCAACGGTTTTTTAAAACCGTTGGTAAATGTCTTCTTAGAAGGATGTATACCAACGGTTTTGTAAAACCATTGGTAAAGAAGACATTTTCCCAACGGTTTTTAAAAAACTTTGGGAATGTTTTCCCCAATATACAACAGCCCCGATTCTTTCCCTTCCTGTACGAATGCAACCCTAATTCCAATCTCTCCTGAAGGTCTCTCTTTACCCAGGTCGAAGAACTTATTCCA
Source organism: Viscum album (assembly GCA_963277665.1). Taxonomy (NCBI): domain Eukaryota; kingdom Viridiplantae; phylum Streptophyta; class Magnoliopsida; order Santalales; family Viscaceae; genus Viscum; species Viscum album. The sequence goes on from OY728163.1 coordinate 880,468,753, forward strand.
CCATCTTCAATCAATCAATTTTTTAGTTCTACACTCCAAATCTGTAAGGCTTACCTTATTTTTAATGTTCTACATCTATTATTCTTAGTTTTGTTTTGATTTTTCCTAAACGATATCTGATTTGTTTTCTGTTTTCTATTTTTTGTTACATTTCTTAGTTTTACACTTCTAATCTATAAGTGATATTATCATTTTAATGTTTTGCATCTACTATTTTGGTTTTCTATTTTGATTTGGGTGTGTATGACTTTTTTTCTGTTTGATTTGGTGTGTGTTGGGCTTTGAAATTGAATCAAATTTGATTCAAAATGATTTATGCGTTAATATCATCGATAAATTTTCAGTTCTTAGAAATCTTGGTATTTTTGGGAATTTTGTGTAAATATCATCCATATTCCACATGATTCACATCATGGTAAGAATGTGTAATGATATTTTTGAGATGAGAGAGGAAACTCATACACTCTGTGTTGTTTATAGTGGCATGGTTAGTCATGAGTGTTAATTGGATTCCTAAGATGACTGTACTAATGTTCGGAAACCCTTCGAAGAGCCCCCCCGGACAGCCCCCACACTCCTTGGTCCCTGGACAGCCCCCCCGGACAACCCCCCACCCTCCTCCATGGTCCCCAGACAGCCCCCAGACACCCCCGGATAGCCCCCGGACAGCCCCCCACCCTCCTCCCTGGACCCCGAACACCCACCCGATAGCCCCCAGACAGCCCCCGGACAGCCCCCCCCACCCTCCTCCTTGGTCCCCGGACAGCCCCCCAGACACCCCCAGATAGCCCCCGAACAGCCCCCACCCTTCCTCCATGGTCCCCAGACAGCCCCTCGGACACCCCCCGGACAGCCCCCCGAACAGCCCCCCCACCCTACCTTTTGTGTCCCCGGACAGCCCCCGAACACCCCTCGGACACCCCCCGAACAACCCCCACCCTCTTCCCTGGACCCCAGATAGGCCCCCAGACACCCCCCAGACACTCCCCAGATAGCCCCCCTAACCTCCTCCTTGGTACCCGAACAACCCCCTGGACAGCCCCCCAGACAGCCCCAACCAACCCCCCGGACACCCCTCGGGACCACTCAAAATGTCTCTCTTGTTCAAAATGGACTAAATTTTAAGTGAAATAAAAAACCGACATACGGGAAACTGACCAAATGCCTTCGAATTCTGTTGAAACTTTAGTAAAATGATCTATAGGTTATATGTGATGTGTAAGAGTCAACCTTGCCTCAATATGAGGCGTTGTGTGGCCGACACCACCCAAACTGTCTCTCTTTTGTTTAAAATGGACAATATTTTACGTACATACGCCAAACCGACCAAACGCCTAAGGATTCTGTTGAAAGATTAGTAAAACAATTCATGAGTCATATGTGACGTGTATGAGTCAACCCCACCACAAACTGAGCCATGGTGTGGCTGGGACCACTCAAACTGTCTCACTTTTGTTCAAAATGGACTAAGTTGTAAGTGAAATCAACAACTGACATACGATAAACGGACCAAACTCCTTCATATTCTTGTGACACTTTAGGAAAAAAATCCATTGGTCATATGTGTCGTGTACGAGTCAACCCCACCTCAATCTAAGGCACCGTGGGGCCAGGACCACCCAAACTGCCTCTCTTTTGTTCAAAATTGACAATATTTTACGTACATATTCCAAACCGATCAAACAGATTATGATTGTGTTTAAACTTTATTAAAATGATCCCCAGATCATATTTGACATGTATAAGTCAACCCTACCTCAATCCGAGGCCCGGTGTGGTCGACACCACTCAAAGTGGCTCTTTTTTTTTAAAATGTACTTAATTTTAAGTGAAAACAAAAACTGACATACGGGAAACTGAACAAATGCCTACAGATTATGTCAAAACTTTAGGAAAATGATACATGGGTCATATGTGATGTGTACGAGTCAACCCCGTCACAAATTGATCCGCGGTGTGGCAGGGACTACTCAAACTGTCTCTCTTTTGTTCAAAATGGACTAAATTGTAAGTGAAATCAACAACTGGCATACGAGAAATGAACCAAATGCCTTCAGATTCTATTTAAACTTTAGAAAAACGATCCATGGGTCATATGTGATGTGTACGATTCATCCCTACCTCAATCCGAGGCACTGTGAGGCCAGGACCAGCCAAACTGCCTCTCTTTTGTTCAAAATGGACAATATTTTACGTACATACGCAAAACCGAACAAACTAATTCTAATTGTGTTTAAATATTAGGAAAATGATATATGGATCATATGTGACATGTATGAGTCAACCCCGCCTCAATATGAGGCCCGGTGTGGCCGACGCCACTCAAAGTGCCTCTCTTTTGTTTAAAATGGACTTAATTTTAAGTGAAAACAACAACTAACATAAACCAAACCGAACAAATGCCTTCATATTCTATTGAAACTTTAGGAAAATTATTAATGGGTCATATGTAATGTGTAAAAGTCAACCCTACCTCAATCTGAGCCGAGGTGTGGCTGGGACCACTAAAACTGTCTCTCTTTTGTTCAAAATAGACTAAATTGTAAGTGAAATCAACAACTGTCATACGAGAAACCGACCAAATGCCTTCAGATTCTATTGAAACTTTTGGAAAATTATCCAAGGGTCATATGTGACGTGTAAGAGTCAACCCCGCCTCAATCCGAGGCGCGATGTGGCCGAGACCACCCAAACTGCCTCTCTATTGTTCCAAATGGACAATATTTTACGTACATACGCTAAACCGATCAAACAGATTCTGATTGTGTTGAAACTTTAGGAAAATGATCCATGGATCATATATGACGTGTAAGAGTCAACCCTGCCTCAATCTGAGGCCTGGTGTGGCCGACACCACTCAAAGTGCCTCTGTTTTGTTTAAAATGGACTTAATTTTAAGTGAAAACAACAACTGACATACTGGAAAATGACCAAATGCCTACAGATTCTATTGAAACTTTAGTAAAACAATCCATGGGTCATATGTGACTTGTAAGAGTAAACCTCGCCTCAATCCGAGCTGCGGTGTGGCCTGGACCACTCAAATTGTATCTCCTTTGTTCAAAATGGACTAAATTGTAAGTGAAATCAACAACTAACATACGAGAAACCTACCAAATGACTTAGGATTCTGTTGAAACGTTAGAAAAACAATCCGTGGGTCATATGTGATGTGTACGAGTCAACCCTTCCTTAATCTGAGGCACTGTGTGGTCGGGACCACCCAAACTTCCTCTCTTTTGTTCAAAATGGACAATATTTTACGTACATACGCCAAATCGATCAAACGGATTCTGATTGTGTTTAAAATTTAGAAAAATGATCCATGGATCATATGTGACATGTATGACTCAACCCCGCCTCAATACGAGGCCCATTGTTGCCGACACCACTCAAAGTGTCTCTCTTTTGTTTAAAATGGACTTAATTTTAAGTGAAAACAACAACTCACATACGCAAAACTGACCAAATTCCTTAGGATTCTATTGAAGCTTTAGAAAAACTATCCATGGGTCATATGTGACATGTACAAGTCAAAACTACCTCAATCTGAGCTGCGGTGTGTCTCGGACCACTCAAACTGTCTCTCTTTTGTTCAAAATGGACTAAATTGTAAGTGAAATCAACAACTGTCATACGGGAAACCAACCAAACACTTTAAGATTCTTTTTAAACTTTAGGAAAATGATACAAGGGTCATATGTGACATGTATGAGTCAACCCTACTTCAATCCGAGGTGAGGTGTGGCTGGGACCACCCAAACTGCCTCTCTTTTGTTCCAAATGGACAATATTTTACGTACATACGCCAAACCGATCAAACGGATTCTGATTGTGTTGAAACTTTATGAAAATGATCCATGACTCATATGTGATATGTATGAGTCAAACCCACCTTAATCCGAGGCCCGGTGTGGCTGACGCCACTCAAAGTGCCTATGTTTTGTTTAAAATGGACTTAATTTTAAGTGAAAACAACAACTGACATACCGAAAACCGACCAAACGCATACGGATTCTGTTGAAACTTTTGGACAACGATCCATGGGTCATATGTGACTTTTACAAGTCAACCTCTCCTCAATCCGAGCCGCAGTGTGGCCAGGACCACTCAAACTATCTCCCTTTTGTTCAAAATGGACTAAATTGTAAGTGAAATCAACAACTGACATACGAGAAACCTACCAAACACCTTCGGATTCTGTTGAAAATTTATGAACATGATACATGGGTCATATTTGACGTTTATGAGTCAACCCCACCTCAATACGAGGTGATGTATGGCCGAAACCACTCGAAGTGCCTCTCTTATGTTTCAAAAGGACATCATTTTTAGTGAAAACAACAACTGACATACGGAAAAACAACCATATGAATTCAGATTCCGTTGAAACATTAGGAAAAAAATCTATGAGTCATATGTGAGGTGTAAGAGTCAACCCCACCTCAATACGAGGTGCGGTGTAGCCGGAACCACTCAAAGTGTCTCTCTATAGTTTAAAATGGACTTCATTTTAAGTGAAAAGAACAACTAACATACGAAAAACCAACCAAACACATTCAGATTCTATTTATACTTTAGTAAAATGATCCATGGGTCATTTGTGATGTGTACGAGTCAACCACACCTCAATCTGAGCCTTGGTGTGGCCGCCACGTCTCAAAGTGACTCACTTTTCATTGAAATAGAAAACATTTTAAGTGAAAACAACAACTGAAATACTAAAACCCAACATAAAACATTCATATTCCATTGAAACTTTAGGAAAACGATACATGGTTCATTTGTGACGTGTAAAAGTCAACCCCACCTTAATATGAGGTGCGGTGTGGCCGAAACCACTCGAAGTATCTCTCTTTTGTTTCAAAAGGACATCATTTTTAGTGAAAACAACAACTGACATACAGAAAACCAACCAAATGCATTCCAATTCCATTGAAACATTAGTAAAACAATTCATGATTAATATGTGAAGTGTACGAGTCAACCCCACCTCAATCCGAGGTGCGGTGTGGCCGGAACCACTCGAAGTGTCTCTCCATAGTTTAAAAGGGACTTCATTTTAAGTGAAAAGAACAACTGACATACTGAAAACTAACCAAACGCATTCGGATTCTGTTGATACTTTAGGAAAAGGATAAATGGGTCATTTTTGATGTGTATGAGTCAACCAAACCTCAATTCGAGCCTCGGTGTGGCCGCCACATCTCAAAGTGACTCACTTTTCTTTGAAACGGAAAACATTTTAAGTGAAAACAACAACTGACATACTGAAACCCAACAAAACGCATTCGGTTTCCATTGAAACATTAGGAAAACGATCCATGGGTCATTTTTGATGTGTACGAGTCAACCCCGCCTCAATCTGAGTCGTGGTGTGGCCGGGATCACTCTAAGTGTCTCTCTTTTGTTAAAAATGGAAAACATTTTAAGTACATACAGAAAACTGACCAAACAGATTCTGATTGTGTTGATACTTTAGAACAATGATCCATGAGTCATATGTGATGTTTACAAGTCACCTCCTCCTCAATCCAAGGTGCGGTGTGGCCGAGACCACCCAGAGTGTATCTCTTTTGTTTAAAATATACATCATTTTAACTGAAAAGAAAAACTGGCATACAGAAAAATGACCAAACACATTCGGAATCGGTTGAAACATTAGGACACCGATCCATGGGTCATATGTGACATGTAAGAGTCAACCCCACCTCAATCCAAGGCACGGTGAGGCCGGAACCACTCGAAGTGTCTCTCTTTTGTTTCAAAAGGACATCATTTTTAGTGAAAACAACAACTGACATATGGAAAACTGACCAAATGCATTCGTATTCCATTGAAACATTAGGAAAAAAATCCATGAGTCATATGTGACGTGTACGAGTCAACCTCACCTCAATCCGAGGAGCAGTGTGGCCGGAACCACATGAAGTGTCTCTCTATAGTTTAAAATGGACTTCATTTTAAGTGAAAAGAACAACTGACATACGAAAAACTGACCAAACACATTCGGATTCTATTGATACTTAAGGAAAAGGATACATGGGTCATTTGTGACATGTATGAGTCAACCAAGCCTCAATCCAATCCTTGGTGTGGCCGCCACAACTCAAAGTGACTCACTTTTCTTTGAAATGGAAAACATTTTAAGTGAAAAAACAACTGACATACTGAAACCCCACAAAATGCATTTGGATTCCGTTGAAACTTTAGTAAAACAATCCATGGTTCATTTTTGATGTTTACGAGTGAACCGCACCTCAATTCGAGGCTTGGTGTGGCCGGGACAACTCAAAGTGACTCACTTTTCTTTGAATTGGAAAACCTTTTAAGTGAAAACAACAACTGACATACTGAAAACCGACCAAACGCATTAGGATTCCATTGAAACATTAGGACAACGATCCATGGGTCATTTGTGACGTGTAAGAGTCAACCCCACCTCAATCTGAGTCACGGTGTGGCCGAGATCACTCTATGTGTCTCTCTATAGTTTAAAATGGACTTCATTTTAAGTGAAAAGAACAACTGACATACAGAAAACCGACCAAACGCATTCGGATTGTGTTGATACTTTAGGAAAATGATCCATGGGTAATTTGTGATGTGTACGAGACAACCGCGCCTCAATCTAAGCCTTGGTGTGGCCGCCACAACTCAAAGTGGATCACTTTTATTTGAAATGGAAAGCATTTTAAGTGAAAACAACAACTGACATACGAAAAACTGACCAAACACATTCGGATTCTATTGAAACTTTTGGACACCAATCCATAGGTTATTTGTGACGTTTACGAGTCAACCCCACCTCAATCCGAGTTGTGGTGTGGCAGGGATCACTCAAAAATGCCATTTTTTTAAATGAACCACATTTTAAGTGATAATAACTGGCATACGGAAAACCAACGAAACCCTTTCAGAATATGTTGATACTTTAGGAAAATGATCAACGGGTCATGTGTGATGTGCACTAATCAACATGCCTCAATACAAGGCATGGTGTGACAGGTACTAATCCAAGTGAATGTATTTTGTTTAAAATGGATATCATATATAGTAAAAACACATGTATACGAAAAACCGATCAAATTATGAATTGAATTCCAAATTTCACATATAATTGTCATCTAAATTTGAAATTTAATTCTAAATGAATTTTAAAATGAATTCTAAATGAATTATAAATTATGTATCTTTATAATTAGGTTATGAATTCTGATTTAATTCTGAATGTGTATAGTTTCAGGATGTATTATATGTTAAATGTATATGAATTTGTTCTGTATATGTATATGTTAGTTGTTTATTGCAGGTGAAGGAGAGGGATTGAAGAATCACAGGTGAATGGAGACCCTGCTCCTCCCCTGTGCAAATTGTAGGCTGCTGTTCAAATTGCAGGCTGCTGTGCAATTTGCACAGCATAGGCTATGCCAACGGTTTGAAACCATTGGCATAGTCTTCTAAGGAGGTTTATACCAACGGTTCAGATGGAACCATCACTATAAACTCTTTCCCAACGGTTTCAAACAGTTGAGAAAAGATGTATAGTTGGATTTTTCCCAACGGTTTTAAGTGAACTGTTTGGAAAAGCTAGAGATTTTGTTGGGTTTTTCCAACGGTTTACTTAAAATCATTGGGAAAACATATGCCAACGGTTAATGTAAACCGTTGGGATAGGTTGATTTTTCTAACCTATACCAACGGTTCTTTGTAAACCGTTGGGAAAACTTTTCCCAACGGCTTACTTCCCCACAGTTTGCAGAACGGTTGGGATAGATATTCCCAACGGTTCTGCAGCCTTTTCAAATAGTTGTGAACCGTTGGAAATGCGTCTTTTTCCAGTAGTGTGAGGCTGATACATGAGTGATTGCACCCTTAGTAATAATTTTTTGTGGAGCCCGATTCACGAGTGGGACTAAGGAACCCCCTAAAAAACAGAGAAAGAGGAGAAACCCATCAAAGATTTGTTACCACAATCCTAGATATTCTATGAAGAGGTCGATCCAAGATGATCAAGATGATTAAAAATAGAGTGAAGATTCACACTTCTTGGATGATCTAGGGCGACCAAAGCATTGGGAAGCATCGAGAGCCTTTTGTCTCGTTCGTCCATTGAACCTTCTTTATATATTTATATACTTATATATATATTTATAAAATTATAATTAATATATTTATTATTTTAATATATTTATTGTAGTTTTATAATTATTTAAATATATATTAATTTATTTATAATTTTAAATAAATATATTTAAAAAATTTTATACATAACTATAAATATATAATTTTGAATATAATAAGTATATTTATTATTTAAATATATTAACTATATTATATATTTATTTAAATATGTATTTATTTATTTATAATTAAATTATAAATAAATATATTTAAAAAGTATAATTATATAATTAAAAATATCTTTATATAAACATATATATTTACAAATATAATAAATATATTTATTATTTAAATATATTTATCAAGATTTTATAATTATATATATATATATATTTATAATTTCATAAATAATTTTATAAAAATGCTATATATTTATAATTGTATAATTAAATATTTAAATTAAAAAATTGTAATTTTTTTTAAATAGATTAATTATATAAATGTCAAACATATTTTAAATGTTAAAACTTAACAAATAAAAATGAATAAATATTATTCATATAAATTACAAATATATTGAAAATATTGCATATATAATAAATGAATATATGTATAAATAAATATTAAACAATGATCAAATATATTTTTAACATTATTAATTAATATATAATAATAAATTAAATAGAATAAATTATAAAAATATTAAAAAGTGAATTCGTAACATTTACGTTAATTACAAACATACATACAAACACAAACACATCTACACACACTTATAAATTCACACATGTATATGCACACATACATATACCTACATGCAATTATACTTGTACATATTGGTTCTTTGAGGGTACAATTATAATCAAAGAAACGCACAAACCCACATGATCATGTCATAACCCAGTCCATATCACCCCCTAGGGATAGACAAAACAAATTACTGCTCTTATATATATATATATATATATATTATATGGGGTAGCAGCAGCTACCCCCATCCATCACACCCCCATCGCTGTTGGGCCATCCTTCAACGCCGAAATCACTGACCTTTCTCCACCGTAGGTAGAAGCCCCACCCATCGCACCCCCTTGTTATCAGGTATGGGGTACCTCCTAACACACCAGCCTCAGATGACACCATCCATCATTGTCGCCACACCATCTACACGGGGCGACACCGTAGCACGCCACCCATCACGGTGAGTCGTCGCCCACCCCTCAGAGACTGTAGGCCACCCGTCGCCAAAGAAGAAGGCCATCTCGCCGAGGCTAGTACCGACCACTGTTGGATCCATCTCACCTGCCCCTACTAGAGACCTTGCACATCGGCCGCACATGCCTCATTGGAGACATCCACCCCCGCACAACCTCATGGAGATCTGTCTACAACCGAACCGCCCATGAAGCCACAACGAGACCGAATGCCTGGCCCGACCTCCTGCACAAAACAAAATAGTGCCGCCCCTACAGTCATACAGAGGCCCCCATGGAACCCATCAAATATGGTGGCAATGCCACCCACCACAAAGAGCCACCAAAATTTAATTGGGGGGCCAAATATAAAGCAGTAACTAGGATTTGAACCCGAGATACCCAGATGTAGTATGGTAGGTGCACCATAAATATTGTAATTGTTTAAATAAAATATTAAAATATTATATTTATTTTAATCATATACAAAATTTTAATTAATTTATGTAAATAAACTATTAAACATTTTTACTAATATAAATTTGATATATATATATATATATATATATATAATTACGAATATAAGATATATTTTTGTTAAAAGTTATATAAATATTATTTAGAAATTATTTTAAAATATATATATAGTAATTGTAATATATATATAGATATATTTATAATTACAATTATAAATAAATATTTTTATAAATATTTTTATATAATTATAAATATATTCATATAATTATATATATTCATATAATTGTAAATATATATATATTAGGTTCTTGGGGGTACAATTATATATATTAATATATTTATATATATAATTATATATTATAGGTACTTAGGGGTATAATTAAAATGAAACATAGAAATGTAACACACACAACTAGATAGGGCAGGTCATAGCCCCCCAAGGGATAACCCACCAATTTTTTATAGAATGGAGGCCCTGTTGACATGAAGTCCATTACAAATCTTATAGCCTAGGTGAAGGTGCCCAACTCCAATAGCTATTGTTTTGCTTGAAATCAAAACTGTGCAGGTCCACTGCCTTAAGTCGAGCCGCCGTGGACACTGCCTCCCAACCAGAGGAGTCATCTCGCTACCATGACACTGACATCTTTTCTACGTGATCATGCTACCACCACGAGAAATGATCATGGTACTCACTAGCCTCTACCCTCTCAATGCTCGCACCATCGCTAAGAGACCCACACCTAGGTTGCCGCAAATCCATCCCACATCTGGATGAAAATCCAATCGAAATTTGTTGCTACTTGAATTTGAACCCAGGTTTGTGGTGCAGGATTATAGGGTCCTTATTACCACTAGGATACAACCCTAATTGGACAAACATGTTATATGGGTAATGAGGTATAAGTGGGCGCCACACCATGCTTATTCTAGTCCCAACTCAACCACCAGAACGCCTCACACCCCAACTAATTTTGAGTGTGGCAGGACTCAAACCTGAGCCAGTTCCATTGCCAAGGAGTGACCTCCTAACACAAATGTATTATATGGATAAAAAGGTATAGGTAGGAACCAAACCATGCTTATTTTAGGTCCAAACCACCACTTGCACGCCACATGCCCCCAACTAATTTCGAGGGTGGCCAGACTCGAACCTAATCCGGTTTTGTTTCCAGGGAGTGGATGCCTTACATGACACAACTAAGCCAACCCTGGTAAGCTAAACCGTGTTATATGGGTAACTATTTATAGGTGGAAGGCACACCAAAATGTGTTATATGGGTAAATATGTAAAGGTGGGTGTCACACCATGCTTTTTCTGAGCCCAACCCACCACCTGCGCACCACACACCCCCAACTAATTTCGAGGGTGATAGGACTCGAACCTGAGCCAGTTTTGTTACCAGGGAGTGTCCACCGTACATGAAAATGTGTTATATAGGTATCGAGGTATACGTGGGCACCACACCATGCTTATTCTGGGCACTGCCCACCACTTGCAGGCCACACGCACCATCAAATTTTTAGTGTGGCAAGACTGAAACTGGATCCAGTTACATTGCCAGGGAGTGGCCACCTTACATGGTGAACATGTTATATGGGTAATGAGGCATAGGTGGGTGCCACACCGTGCTTATTCTAGGCCCAAACCACCACCTATGTGCCACACCTTGCTTATATGGGTAATGAGGAATATATTTATTTATAATTATAATTATAAATAAATATATTTATAAATATTTGTAAATAAACATAAACACACACACACACACACACACATATATATATATATTAGGGGGAAACACCTACTTTTTTATTAAGGAAAGATAGACCTCTTTTCAGAAGTGTTTAGAGGTAACCCGTATATAACCCGAAGGCACAGTGCCTCGGAGGACCATTATAATTTTTCAGGACCCAAAGGCCGAGTGACCCGAATTCCCAATCTAAGTGGCCAAACTTCACATCATGATCCCAATATTCTCTCTATGACACCCCCTATAATCAGCTATTTCATTACAACGCCCACCACGAGGAACTTCATTGATCACCCCTCTTTAAAGCCACATTAGGGTAGAGGTCCAAATGATGGGTGCCAGTGCACCCATCACCCTTTCGATATTCCCACCCATCAAAACCTACATTCCTCCATGCCATGCTGCTTCCAAGATGTGTCACTTTGCTTGTTTGGTCATCACCATTCACACGATGCGTAACCCCTCTACTAAAAATCATCAAATTGTGTATCCCCTTGAAATAAAATGTAAGAGTAACCTGATAGTACCATGACCTTAGAGGGTCATATGTTAGGTTCCAATGAAACTATCGCTCTTTCAAGCTGCCGACCTAATGATACTACTTGAAGCCAAGCTGCACTACCTTCTTGAAGTACTACACCATCCGACTGGTCACTTTTTTCATAGTATGTTTATATGTGGTGTCAAAGGGGTTGATGACCCCAACACACCCTATCCTTCAACATTTGAATCATTTGGATTCTCATGGTTTAGCTCTCATCTACTTCAGTGAAAACCCTAGTTCACCTTATTGTTCCTTTGCTTTGTTTTAATTCAACACTACTAAAATTTATTCTTTTAAAAGAGCTATAAATCGGTTTTATCAATGATAAAAAAGTGTTGATAAAGTTATACTTTATCATCACAAAAAAACGATGATAAATTCCCCATCTACAGTTGGGGGATTTCCTGAGTGGTAAAGGCTCCCCACAATCCTTCACCAGATCCAGGTTCAAATTCGGATGAGAGTGAATTTCTACAGGTAGGTGGTGATGCAGGCATGACGCAGACCTGATATTGCAGGCAGTATGATACATGCATGAAGCTGCATTGGGCCTTCAAGTTAGTTTATGGGCCTTTGGGCTTTTTAATGAGTTTCATGTCCACTATGCCTTCAGGATATGAACTAAATAAACAAGGCATGATGAGTGAGATATCCCTTGGAGGGCTATGTATTGCCTTTCGAGTCTGTGTGTGTGGTGTGTGTGTGTTTAGTATAATTGTACACCCAATCACATAATATATATATATAAAGGTACCCTTTATGAATTCTAAAAAAACATTGATAAAGGCCCCCTTTAACAGTGCTAAAAAAGACTCATAAAGGGTTTATTTATTAGTATTTTTTTAGTGCTGATAAATTTATGAAAAAATATATTTTTTCCTATGCACTCACTACCCCTCCGTTTTCACAATTTCCTCATCTTTGTTGGCACTTTTCAACCACCCTCCCTCCACCCCAGATGGAACCTCTACTCCCCCACCACACTTTGTCAGTGCTCACAATTCCCATTTATGAACATTTTTTCATTACCCTACCACCTGTTCACACCCACATGTGCTTGGATATAATCCTTGGACCTCCCTTTTGAAATTTGAATGCCTTTACCACTACACCGATATTTTTATTTTATTTTTATGATATTTATATTTATTTATATACATTTACATACATATTTTTTATTCATATATTTGTATAATTATTTTGAAATATATTTATAAAATATATGTTAGTGTGTTTTTGAGAGATATATGTATACTTATATTTATTTAATGAATATATTATATATTAATATTCATTTACATATATTAGAATATAAATATAAATATATATCTATTTATTAATACACACATGTCTATATATAAAAATTATATATACATTTGTATAAGTGTGTATATATTCATAAATTTTTATAATGTAAAAAATGGTTAGATATTTTTTTCAATTAAATGAATACTAATTAATTCTATGTGATTTATATAATTATTTTTAAATACATTTTTAAAATATGTTTATATAATATATATTTGGATATAAATTTTATACATTACATATATATTTATATGTCTATATATTTACATATATATTTATACATATTTACATATAATTGATATTTAGATATAAATTTTTTATAATGTGTTTGAAAATATTTTCGGTAAATACGTTTATATAGAATATTTAATGATAAAGATATATTTATAAAAATACATTTATATATTATGTATTTGAACGATATTAACACACACACACACACACATGCAGATATGTATACACACACATTCACACTTATATTTCACATATACACACACAAATGTTTACACACACACACACACACACATATATATATATTTTTATTTACATATATTGAAATATATACATAAATATATATTTTGTTATTGAAGCATACATATTTATATATAAACATTAGTTGTATGGGTATATATATATATATATATATTAATTCATTATTATGAGGTAAATTAAATGGATAATTTAAAAAAACAAATAATAAATATTTATTTCCATATGGTTAATATATTTAAAAATACATTTATATGTAAATATGGTTAAATATTTATTTGTACCATTGATTTATTATATGTAAATACAAGTAACATGAATATATTTAATTATAAACAAAACTATAATATGAAAAATGATATAATTTCAAAACCATAATATCTATATGAATGTAATAATTTGGAATAAATTTATTCTCCACAAAAGATGTATAAAAAGACCCACTTAAATGAAGTTGAAATCTCATTGAATATTAAATTATTAGGGCATCCCAAATAAAAAATCAATTTTGGAGGTATTAGTGGCGCTTTTTGACCTAAAAAAATAGTAACCATGGCCGCCTCAATCAAAATGGCACAGATCTATTCATGGGATTTGATTTTATATATGATAGATCCCAAACAAACACTTGCATCAAAATTTATTACCGTTTTAAGTTCAATTGTTGTTACCAACTTATCTTAGATCGTTCATTAGTTTCTAGAATTTTTATGTCATCCTATTGTTACGAAATGACTATTAATTGATAATAATTAGTAAATTATAAGTTAATAATATTTTTTAATTATTTTATAATATTTTTTTAATCAATATCTTATAAATTTATTGTAAATGCATATTTTTTCGTCTATAAATCATATTTAATAAAATTTATTTAATTATACCAATATAAATATTTTTATGAATTAGTTAATGATTTTTAATGATATATATTCTTATGAAATATATCTTTTATCAGCACTAGAAAAAAGTGCTGATACGTGATATATTTTATCAGTGCTAAAAAAGCATTGATAAAAGACCTCCTTCATTAGTGAAAAAAATTAGTGCTGATAAAGGGGGTATTTTATCAGTGATTTTTTTTGTGCTGATAAAATGTTCCCTTTATAAGTTCTTTTTTTAGTACTAATAATGTCTAACACTGAATGAACCCAAATTTGCAGTAGTTAATGTATCATCCTATCACCCTCCTCAGCTTCTTCTCATAGTTTGTTTATGGTGGCAACGACATCCATTTCATTAGAAGAAAGTATGGATTTTGAGACTGATCTAGAATATAATAAAGTGGTTAGAACCCTCTCATCCAAATGTATTATACTTCATATGTACCAAAAATTTCAAGAGAATAGGACTGCCAAAGAGCTACCCTATCGAGCTTATAAGCACTGTAGTTGTTGTTTTTTTGTTTCTTTCTTTTATTAAAGATAGAATTTATTCATACCTCTATTTTCTTATTTTATATTTCCAATATATTGTATCTTGTATTATTTTTATTTTAAGATTAATAAATCATGTGTGTGGATGGTTTTATTTCCATGCATGTTGGACCAAAATGAATATGAAGCACGTTAAATATCCTCTACAATTTCTTTACTACTTTTTTATTTTTGCATCTTGAATTGTATGTTTCCATTGGATTCATATATTTTGAAACAAAGTTCCCAAATCGGTTAATTCAAGCTTTTTGTACTATTCCCAAGTATCAAATATTCCTCATAAAGTGATATCATAGCCTAATTGGGTTTACTTTTTTTTTTTCTGAATTTGTTCCTTATTTCAATTCAGTTTCTGATTAATTGCTCATTTTAATTATCATTTTGACTCACTTTATTTATTTATTTTTTGATAGTTGAAGCCACTGAAACCTCAAATATTATTCGAATTCAAATACCTAATTTTATATGTGTGCATATCTATTGACCCTAACCATTTCTTGGGGGGGGGGGTATGGTTAGGGTTGTCCCCAATATTTCAGTATCAGATCCTTTAGATTAACATGGCTACAAATTGATATGAAATTGAAACATTCGATGGTGAAAACTATTTTAATTTATGGAGGATCAAGATGAGAGCCATACTTATTCATTTGGGGTTAATTTATACTTCTTATGTCCCTAAGAAAATTATTATTACCCTATCTCTTGAGGGGAATACCTACATTATTAACCAAGATGTATCTTAAGGTATTCCTATTAAGGTTAATCATTCTCTGCTTCTTTCATTAGGTGAAACATTTCTTAGAGTAGTTTCTTTTGAAAACACAGTATCTAGTATATGGCTTAAACTATAGAAATTTTATTTGACAACTTCACTTATTGGTAGAATTCATAAGAAACATCTCATGTTTAAATTTAATATAAAATTTGGTGATTCAATTAAAGACCATATATATGAATTCAATGAAATCACACTTGATTTAGCCAATATAAATTTGATTGTTGATGATGTAGATAAATCCATGATTCTGATAATTTATTTAGATAATTACTATAACACATTATTAGAGATAATGATTTAAATTTGTAACTCTCAAACCCTAGAAGAGATTAAATCTTCCCTGCTCTCTAAGGAATTACATTCTATACCTAGAGTTAAAGGTAAGGTTTAATGTCTTTTCATAATAGGTAGGCAAGAGTTCAGGGGTAATAAGAAAGAGTATATTAAGGATTAAAGAAATAATAATAAGAAAAACAAGTCTAGGTATAATTTTATATAATTAAAAATTGTTTTCTTCCACTATAGTAAGCCCGAGCACACAAGAACATAATTTAGAAAGATGAAAAAAAACTATGAGACTAAAGAACCTACTGACTAGTCCCTTTTAGGGTATTTTGGTTATGATATTGCTAAATCTCAAAATGTATCCATCCATGCACTCACCAATGAGTGGGTATGGTATTTTTGATGGTTTTTTCACATGTGACCCTCTAGGGAGTCTTTCCATGATTTGGTAGAAAGGGTTTAAGGATACATTATTTTAGAAAATAACAAGATGTGTCAAGCCATGGGAAGAAGTTATATATAACTAAATGAAAATTGTATCAGTACTTTGTAAGATGTTATGTGGGTTCCTAAACTCCATAGAAACATGATATATTTAGGAATTTTGGATCAAAAGGGTTTCAATTTTAGATCTGAATTAGGTTCACTAAAAATCTATAAAGGCTCTGAAACTATCATAAAGGGTTCCCTTATCAATGGGATGTATGTATTGAATGGAAAGACCCATTTTATACATTTGGGTATTGTATATGTAACTAATAATGATAACACATTGTTATGTAATATGATATTGGGGGATGTGAGCTCTACGTATCTTTATGAACTTAATAAAAAAGGTCAATTAACTAACATTAAACCTAGAAACCTTCCTTTTTGTGAAGATAGAGTAATGTGTGGTAATAAGAGATCTAGTTTCATTGGGTCTAGGTTCAAAGCAAGTTTCCCCTTAGAATATATTTATTTTGATTTATAGGGATTAACAAGGACTATATACCATGGGGGAGGGTCCTATTTTGTTATCTTTATTGATGAAATATCTATAAAGGTTTGGATTTACATACTTAAGAAAACATCTATTGTTTTTGAAACCATTAAATTCTAGAAAAGGTTTATTGAAAATAAGGTTGAGAATAAAATTAAAACCATGAGAATTAATAATGGATTAGAATACCTCTCTACTAATTTTATAAAGTTCTACCAATCTAAGAGAATTTCAAGACACATGATTTTTTAGGAAACCCCTCATTAGAATGGACTTATTAAAAGAAGAAATATGACTATTATTGAGAGAGTATGAAGAATTATTTCATGCTTGACCCTCCCTAAATATTTCTAGGAAGAGGATTCCACCACGATAGTTTACCTCATAAAAAGGTTCCCATCCACTGCTAATCATTTTAATTCCCCGAAGGAAATTTGGAATAACAAACCACCTTCTTATAATGACCAAATAGTTTTTTAACTACTTATTCCAAAATCAAGACTGATAATACCAAATCTTGATCTGTTAAGTGAATTTTTATAGGGTTTCGGGTGTCAAAAGTTATAAACTGTGAGATGATAAAAATGGATACCAAAAATGCATAATTAGTAGAGATGTGATGTTTAATGAATCCTATTATCCGAAGTCTAAACCCATCACACTAAATAGTGAAGATGTATACATTGACGGGGATTCAGATTCTCAATAATCAACCTAGATTGAGGATGTTGTTCAGCCTCCTCCACCTAATCCTCAACTAATGAACTGAACTGAATCTAGCTCTAGTTATCATTCAGATTCTGAAAATGAACCCCCTAATAACAATGATAATTACTACTTGACCCATGATAGATCTATAAGGGTACCTAGACCTATTGTTCAATTTAATCAATATGATATGGATTCATTTACATTTCATGTTGCCCAGGATATTATAGATTATGTTCCTCAATATTATAGGAATGATGTTAATGATAGAGACACTAAGTTGTGGATATCTTCCATAGATTAAGATATGGACTCATTAAATAATATTTACACTTTTTATATCATTTATAATCCTCCCAATAATAAAGTGACTGGTTGTAAGTGGATTTATAAATTAAAGAATGATAACACTACTAGAAATAAAAATATATTTAAAGATAGATTATTCACCAAGGGATTCCTCCAAAGAGAGGGAATATACTATTTTGGAATATTTTCTCCAGTTGTAAAACATTATTCAATTTGGACACTGCTTTCTTTTGATGCATATAATTACTTTCACATTAAACAACTAGATTTGAAAACATCCTTCCTTCATGGAAACCTTAATGATAAATTATATATGAAACCTGATAATGGTTATTCTAAAGAATTTAAACCTAATAAATCTACTTTTAAATAAACCATTATATAGTTTAAAACAAGCCTCTTGGAAATGGTATTCTATGTTTGAATCTTTTATGACTAATAACCATTTTCCTAGGAGCCGATATGATTCCTGTGTTTATTTTAAGTCCATAAAAAACAAAATACTTTGCTGTCTATTATATGGTGATTACCTGATGATTATATACAGTAACACGAAGATTATTATTGATGTTAAGACTCAATTAAAATGTGTTTTTGAACTGAATAATTTAGAGGTAGTAAAACAAATCCTTGGTGTAGAAATTGTTAGATATTAACCCAATAAATTATTTTATCTCTCCAAACAAGCTTATGTTGTGAAATTTTTTAAAGAAACTTCTTTGAATCACTTAAATCTATAAATGTACCATTCAGACATCATTTTAAGATTTATTTAACAAAATCACACATTGTTGCTACTGATTTAAATTGTATGTATAAAATACCCTATACCAACATTGTTGGTAGTGTTATGTACTCCATGATATGAACTAGAACTAATGAAGCCTTTAAAATATTTAACCTTAACAAATTTATAGCCACTCCATGGAATCCACATTGGTATTCCATAAAGTGGATTATTGGGTACTTATCATACACCGCCGACTTATATTTATGTTATGGTACAAATGTTGGTACTACGGAAATGATTATTGGATATGTAGATGCTGACTATGAAGGTAACATTTACACCAAAAATTCATTGACCATGTGTGAATTCATTATTGTGGAGGCCCCATATCCCAGAAATGTAACATGTAATTTGTAGTTTCTCATTCAAACACAGAAGTTGAGTATATTTCATTGACTGAGGCTTTTAAAGAAACAATATGGGCCATGGGTTTGGCTTATGAACATAAGATATATGATTAATTTATTAGAATATATATTAATTTCCAATCTTCTTTACATTTATATAAATTTTTTTTATTCCATAGAAAATCCAAACATATAGATATTATATTACACTTTATTAAAGTTGTTTTTGAATCTAGAACCATATTTTTCAATAAGATAAATACTAATACTAACCCAAAAAATAGTTTGAATAAAGATGTGGTATTATTTATATTTTAATACTGTTTAGATAAATTAAATTTGGTTCCCATTTAATAACTCCAGGTGAAAGAATATCTCCAATTTTAAATGAAAATGGTGGATATTTATGTATTCGATTGTTTTTAGAATTTAAATAATCTATTTTATTTTATGTGATTTATTTGTTTTATTGTACATACATGAAAAAATATTGGAATTATTTTTATACTAAAATTTTATATATTAGATATCTCTTTATAAATTGTACCACTGTTTTGGGATATTTAGCTCAACCTACTTGTTTGTTTTTTTCTCCCTTTATGTTCCCAGTTAGTGATCCATTGTGACTTTATTCTTGGTTTTTGATTATTCTTTATGGCCATTGTATCTACACCTTCCACCCATCTATACTCACTCGAGTTTGCTACATCATTTCTATTTGAAACCATGTACCTAGTGGATTTTGGTTAGGTGGTTTGTTTCAAGGAACATCACAACATCAAAGGGATTGATGACACCTATACACCATTTCCCTAAGTATTCAACTCATTCAGATTATCCTTATTTAACTCTCATATGCTTAGGTGAAAATCCTAGCTCACATTTCCATTCATTTTGTTTATTAGAGATCAGACACCAACCAATCATCCTCCTCAGATTCTTCTTATAGTTTTTTATGGTGGATATGACATCCCTCCCATTAGAAGAAGTTTGGATTTTGCAACTGATCTAGAAGCTCATGAAGAAGTCAGAACCCTCACATCTAGAAATCTTATGTACATATGTTCCAAAATAATCAAGAGAACATTACTTCCTGATAACCACTCTCTGGTATGTATGTATTGAAGTTATTTTTTTGTTTCTTTCCTATTCTAAATATATATTTAATAAATAATTCTATTTTCCTAATTGATATTTCCTTTGAATTGTATCTTCTATCATTTTTCTTTTGATCTTAATAATTTGTGTGTGTGGGTGGTGTTCTTATTGTGCATGTAGGTCTAGAATAGATAGAAACAAATTAAATTCTCTATGTCTATTCATTACTTATTTATTATTTTCACATATTGAATGTGCTATTTCCATCATATTGGAATCCTGTGAAGCAAAATACCCAAATTGGCCCTTTTGGGTTTGTGCAAATTTTCCCCATGCAATGAACATTCTCCCATACCTCATGTATAATCAAAGAGAGACAAAATATTTTCATTACACTAAGAACCTATACCTAACTATAAAAAATACATGAAGTAATCTATTTTATGCACAAAATGTAGTATAATAGTGGAACTGTTTATTGATTTTTATTTAAATCATGGATTTGTTTCTCATGATACAAAAACTCACACTACCACAAATCATGATCTATCTAGGACTGATTTTTATCAGTGCTAAACATAAAGCGCTAATAAAAGGGTAACCTTTATCATCACTAACTAAAATCACTGATAAAGGTAACTTTTATCAAAACTAAAAAGGAACTGATAAAAGTATACCCTTTACCTGTTCATTTTTTTGTGTTGATAAAGGTTCAAATTTATTAGGGATTTTATTAGCGATGATAAAAACTTTTATTTAATTTTTTCTATTAATACCTATAAAAATATCATATTTATAATAAAAAAATTAATGTTTATTTATATACATTTATTAAAAAATACATGTATATAATTAATATAAATTTGATATATTATTATTTTTTCAATAATTCAAAAAATTATATAAATATAAATGATGTATTGTTAATATGTGATATTTGAACTTATATATTTATATCAATGTATTTGAGTATATATATGTATGAAATAGGTTGTGTGTCTATGTGTGTTTTTCGTATGTGTATATATAGATTTTTTAATTATACTATAGAGACAATTTTTATCTCCTTGTAATAATTTGAAATATATCAAGGAATATTTTTGGAGCTAGGTGTTGATACGATGCTCTATTCAGAGGCCCAGTGAACTCATAATTTATTTTATTAAAATATTAAAAAAAATTATATCACACATGATTTTTTTAAAAATTGATTTAATATCTCCTAAATAGAATATTGAATAAAAAATATGATACCATGTTTCAATTTGGAGTGTAGGGTTTACCCTAAGCATGATGTAAAATTCTTTGGCACCAGACATTGGGATAATGTGGCCATTTGTGGGTATGTTAAGTGAATTAATTAATCAATCATTTTAATTAATTCACTAAACCTATTGTATTATGAAATATATGTGCTAAGATCATGATATGGTCTAATCAAAAATGACCCATAGCTGAAAAACGTGTCGTATAAACTATTTTTTACAACAATTCATCTCAATATTTTTTCTGATGGAGGACCCTCATCAAAAATAGCTTTAACAGTTTTATATATGTTAGTATTTGTGATTGGAATGGTCTACCATAATAAATAATTATTTGTGATGGGATTGATCACCCATCGCAAAAAATAAATAAAATTTAAAAACAAATAAAATAAAAATAAAATATAAAATAAATAAAAAGTAAATAAAAATAAAATAGAATAAAATAAAATAAAAAAAAGCATCACAATAATATTAAAAAATATAATAAAAAATAAAAAATAAAAAATATAAAACACAACAATAATATAAAAAATGAAATATATTAAACATTAAATTTCTGAATTAATAACAATATTCTCAAAAAAAATTCATTAAAATGCTTTTCATAATAAATGTATCAAATGAATACATAAATTACCGAGGAGGGGGAGGGTCATTTGGAGGAGGTGGAGGTGAAAACTCCAACCCTATACCCTACTTCTAACGTCACATGTACTCCATCATCTGCTACTGCTGCTCATGCGTTTGGCAATCCTTCTCTTCCTCCTGCTCATACTGTTGTTGAAAATATTCCTATTTTCTACATAGGATCTCTATAACCTGATCCTAAGATTTAAGATTCTCCTCATACTCTATAGCTGATGATGATGAATCTCCGTGATCCCCCCCTCGAGCTGGATGATAACAATGCAACAATACCACAATAACTGCCAAGTGTCAACCAATAACCGATACCAACTTCTAGGCCTTTCTCAAAAAGCTTACTGAGTTGCCTACATCCTTGTTTCATCATCAAATACTACTACAACAGTGACCATACCTTCAATATCATCCTGACTCTAATCATGTGTGTGAGAATTAACTACCTCATATGACTCCGGCGTATGTGATTTAAAATTAAAATAGTTAAAATATTATTTTCAATCAATATTAAAACTAAAAAAAATTACTGAGCACAATATGATGTTGTCGACCACCGGTAATATGAATAGGGATAGGATCAATGTACATCCTCTTATAAACATTAAACTCTGTAATATTGGGCTTCTCAACAACCTATATGAACAATTAAATAAACAGTTTACATTTAGAGTTATATACATTATTAAATAAAAGTACTTACTAGATGTTGTTGATGAGTACTAAAAATATGACTAACATCTTTATGTTTGCTATCCTACCTCCTTCAATTATTCTGACCTAATGATAATATACTCTGAAAACTATATTCTCTAAATAATGATAATAATCCGTCACAAAAGTTAGAGGATATGTAATTAGGTCAATGGATGCTGAATGACTAATAAAAAATTAAGACTCTAGATTTATTCATGGATCTCTTCCTCAAATTGTGAAAAAATTGATGACAACACTCACACTTGTAGGCCACCCAGGCCACCCAGATAGAGGTTCTCTTGACATAATTGATGAGATACCATAAAACCTACATATAATTTACAATAGAAAGTAAATAATTAAATTAATTTAAAAATAAATATTATATATTTACATAATATCCAATGATTAGACATGCGGTGCCAAAAAACAATGGGAATATGATCCTATTTTACCCATGATCAAGAAAAATTATTCCACAGAATAACACTCTTATATCCAAAAACTATATGTAAAAAACTATAGGAAAATATAACAAATAATAAAAAAAATTAGTATATAAATAGATTAATGAAAATTAATGATAATGAAAATTAACTAAATTAAACAACTAAACAAACCTCTGCATGCATGGATCCAAATTAATATATGGAAGTCACTCAGGAATAGGGCCATGAATCATCAATCTCGGAAGGCCATGACCCCTCCAAGTTGATGGCAAAATTCTTGCAACCTGAGGGTCAGATGATGAAGCATCTGGCTCTTCACTAGAAATCTTAAAATCCTTGAGGCTATGAAATATCTCCTTAAAAGTCTCATCTTATATCTAAAACACAAAAACAATGTTTTCAGAAAATAATTAAAAATGAGTATTATATATATTAATTATGACTCTAACCAATATGTAATACTGTTATTCTACATATTTATCATCATATTCATATATGATAGTGTCAATATCTTCATTTTCTTCCTCTAGACAATCAATTTCTATAGGAGTTCCAACTTCATCATCTATTGTTAATTCAAATTACTTTTTTTGCATCATCAACATCATCGCCATCATCTACCAATAACTGTGGGGTTTCATCATTGATATTTGTGTCTATTCATTGAAAATATGTATTTAGAGCTATCTCTTGAAAATTTTGAATTGAATGCACTACATCAAAACCAAATTCACTTAGCATAGATTGATTTTCATAGGAATTCATTTTTATAATGATTCACCAACCAATTAACTCTTCTTAATCAACATAATAATTTAACTAATAAATTTTATGTGCTTAATGTGCTAATAAAAATGGTTAATTTTCTATAAGAGGGCTTTTATATTTAATGTTTATGATTCTATAGAATGAATGAACACATAATCCTCTACCAGTATCAAACCAATAACATTTAAATATCATTACATAATTCTATCTTAGATAACATAGTTCAATTATTTTATCTAGTATGCCATAAAATTCAAAGTCACTATCTCTATGATGAGTTCCTCTCAAGAAAGAACCACTATTCATCATTTTTTGATTCACCATATGCATGTGTATGAAATAAAAAACCATCCATCACTTGTGCATTATAAGATTTAACCATTTTGGATAATGGGTTACTCAATACCCACAATATATTATCAATTTTATTGGTATGTTGTGATACCTAAAAAATTAAAAAACAATTATAAATATAAAAAATAATAAATTGATTTCATATGTAAAAACTATAAAAAAATAATTTTACCAGTCTTTAAAAGAAGTTAGAAAACCCATGTTGTCAGTGTCCTTCAATGGAAGTAGGTGTAATTTATGGAAAGGTCTAAATATAGGGGCATTGGAATTCTTTTATTCTATCATCACCTTCATCCCCTCTACTCCATGCTTCCCTTGAGGGAAGTAGGAGTGGAGGGGATGGAGGAGGCAATTGAGGGAAAAATTTTCAACACTAGAATTATTTTACTCTTTCATACCCTATATCCCATATGATCCACTTTTTCCTCACACCCTTTTGTTTAAATTATATTTCTACTTATGGATAAATGTGTTTAATTACACTAATAACCACTCATTAAAACTAATTTATATTAATCACCGATCATTATCAGTATTTTAAACTAATTACCACTCATTATTGGTATTTGTTTTTCTCATTAGCACTCATTACTGGGTATTTTTTTATTCTAATTAACACCCATTTACATTAATTTTTTTCTATTTACCACTCATTAATAGTATTTTTTCTAATTACTACTCATTATTAGTATTTTTTCTAATTACCGCTCATTACCGGTATTTTTTACTAATTACAACTCATTACTAGTAATTTTGACTCATTAGCACTGATTACCAGTAATTTTTTCTAATTACGGGAAATTACATGTAATTTTTACTAATCATTCCTCATTACCAGTAATTTCAAATAATTACTACTCATTACCAGTAATTTTCCCTAATCACCACTCATTACTAGTAATTTTTTCTAATTAATGCTCATTGCAAGTAAATTTTAATAATTACCACTCATTACCATTATTTTTTACTAAATATAGCTCATTAACTATATTTTTTTTCTAATCATCAATCATTACTGGTAATTTTTTCTAATTACCATTCATTACTGGTAATTTTATTTAATTACCACTAATTGCCTATAATTTTTACTAATTACCACTCATTGTTGGAATTTTTTACCAATTACCACTCATAGATAGTATGTATTACTAATCAATACTCATTTCCAGTATTTTTTTACTAATTACCACTCATTATCAGTATTTTTTTTTCTAATTACCGCTCATCATGGGTAAATTTTTCTAATTACTGTTCATTACCAATATTTGTTTACTAATTACTATTCATTACTGGTATTTTTTTACTAACTACCACTCATTATCGACAATTTTTACTAATTATCTCTCATTATTGGTATTTTTTTACTAATTACTACTCATTACCATTAATTTTTCTAATTAGTGCTCATTAGTGTTATTTTTTTTCAAATTACTGCTCATTACCAATAAGTTTTACTATTTAAAAGCTCATTGTTGGTTCTTTTTACTAATTACCACTCAATAATAATACTTTTTACTAATTACCACTTATTCCTTGTAATGTTTACTAATTACTTCCCATTGGTGGTATTTTTTTCCAATTACTCCTAATTATCTGTGATTTTTACTAATTACATCTCATTGCCGATATTTTTTTACTAATTACCACTTTTTACTAGTAATTTTTACTAACTATTGCTTAGTACCAGTATTTTTTACCAACTACAACTCATTAGTAGTATTTTTTTATAACTACCGCCCATTACCGATATTTTTACTAACCACCACTCATTGTAATAATTTTTACTAATTACTACTAATTTTCGCTCATATTTACTAACTACTTACTATTTCCACTAATTTTAACTAATTAACATTCATTTCTACCATTTTTAACTAACTAATGCTCATTTCTGCTAATTTTAAATAATTTTCACTCATTTTTGCTAATTTTTAATAATTACTTCTTATTACTGGTTTTTTACTAATTTCTATTGATTTCCAGTATTTTTTCTAATTTCCAATCATTACTGATAATTCAAACTAACTTCTGATCATTACCAATAACTTTTACCAACTACCACTCATTTCTACTAATTTTTTTACAAACTACTGCTTATTTTCAATAATTTTAACTCACTTCAGCACATTTCTGCTAATTTTAACTAATTTTCGCTCATTTCTGCTAATTTTAACCAATTCTCCCTAATTTTTGAAAATTCTTAATAATTACTACTCATTTCTGTTAGTTTTTTACAATTGATTCCCATTTTGACTAATTTTTACTAATTACCAAAATTTCTTACTAATTCCCTTTAATTTCTAATAGTTACCACCAATTTCTAAGAATTACCACTAATTTTACTGATTACCATTAATTTGTACTAATTATCAATAATTTTTACTATTTTTTTAAATTGTTAATATTTATCACTAATTATTAAATATTAGTGTTAATTAGTACTAATGATTAATTACTATTAATTATTAAAAATTACTATAAATTATTATTACTTATTACCAAGATCTATAAATTATTAACAAGTTATGTTAATTAGTACTATTTATTTTTCAATTATAAGTAATCACAATTAATCAAAACTACTTTATGATAATTAACACTAATGACTGAAAATTAAAACTAATTGCTTCTAATTAAAAATAATTACTGTTAATTGAATGTAAATATTTCTAATTACGAATAATTACTTCCACTTAAACCTAATTACTAATAATTAAAATTAATTACTTCTAACTAAAACTAATTAATACTAATTAAAAATACATATTTATAATATGAAATAGAATAAAATAATTAAAAATATAAAATAATAAAAGATACCTCAAAATTGAAGCTTTTATCAAATGAAAATATGACGATTTTATTCCCTTTAAAAATATCAACTTTTAAAAGAAGAAATTAAGAGGACAAGAGGAGAGAAGAGGAGTAGATCCAAGCTCAGTTGAGGAATGAGTGGTATAAAATTAGGTGGGGAGCATATATATTTGTTAGATTAGTAGTTACATGACTATTTGCAATGGGTATTCCTTCGCAAATAGTATTATTTGCAACATGGCCCATTGTAAATAATACCCACAATAAATAAGCATGTCAAAAAAAGTTATTTGTGATGGGACCCGTCTCAAATACTCTTCTGTCGACACATTATTTGCAATGAGTTATAAATTCCCATCACAAATAACAATAATGACGAAATGTATTTGTGATGAGTGTAGATGCCCTACGTAAATAAATTTTCCCACAGTTTGATGCTCAGATGCACCAAAGGTATTTGCGACGGGAAAGGTTTCGCATCCCAAATTTTTATTTATTTATGATTATTTGTGATGGGAAACAAATCCCATTACAAATAGTCCCGCTATAATTACTATTTGCAATGGGCGACAAGGCCGTTACAAATAATCTATCACAAAACCCTTTCTTTCTGGTAGTGAAATGACCTAAAACGTATTCCCTCTATTTATACACAATTATGAGGAATATCCAGGGTTAACTGCATAACCTTGATACTGTTGGGGGAGGATTCCTCCATTGTTCATTGGCAGATTGAGATTAAACAATGACTGACATCTAGATCTAGGTGAATTGAGGCACAAAAAATGAAATAGATCTTACGCATCATTAGAAACACATCATTCACTAATGAACAATCCAATATCTAGGTAGGGATCATCAATTTCAGTTTTTTCCCTTGCTTAAAAGATTAACCATGATCTAATCTGTTATTAGTCGATCTGCATTCAATCTCTTCATTTGCATGAGATCGTGTATTTAAATAATTTATTCCTTCAATTTATTTCTTGATTATTCCATTAAATTACCACTTTCAATCCCTGGTTCTATGATCAATGGCCAAGAACACTTGGCCAACGACGATATCACCTTTGTTCTTGTGCCTTTCTCCCACCCATTCTTCAAGTTCTTCATCATTGGACCACTATTTCATGATTTAGCTATTTCTGGCTGTGTTCGAGCACAATAAAACCCCCCATATTCAAGGGGGATGCATTCAAAATTACCATATTAAAGTTTCTAGGATAATCAATGAGGATTGTAGGTAACAGTAATGTATTGATAGATCTAGGATCTGAAGAGGTGAAGGCAGTGGCACATGAGGCGTGTGTGGTGCATGGTGGCTTTGTGTGAGAGGATCAAGATTCAATTTCTAACCACCAGAGGGACGTAAATGAAAACCAGAGGAGGTTACCACTAATTTTGAGTGGTCAACAGCCATAAATCGTGGCAGTAGGCGTTGATTTGGGATCCACACAAAAGATCTGAAATTCTGCAAAAATCCCGACTACACAGCCTAAACTTGGATGAACATGCGCCATGTAGCCCATTTTTTGTGGTAGATATGGTTTCATTTTGGAGATAAATTTGAAACTTTGTGTGAAGGGACCACACGTCGTGTAACCACTATATGTCCGGCTCGATGTGTATAGAGGGTACATTCCCAAGAGTCCATGTGGCCCCATACTCTATGTGTGGAGGGAGACATGCTGCCTGCATCAGAGAGTACATGGTCATAAGAAGGGGGGGTACATGCCGAGTGTTAGAATGACCCTTACATGATATGTGTTATGAGGGGAATTCCATGTACTAACACATGTCCAGAGTACCTTACCATGGACATATTCACACAATTAGGCCATGATTAGTCTAGACACATCACACTATACCCTTAAATGCCATATAGTACTGCTTGTCCAGCGAGCCATGTGGTGGAGAGGACATGGCCAGAAAGCATAGTGGGACAACATGCCATTTGGGTCCCTTACAAGTTGTGTAAAACCTTTTTGAGGAAACTTATACATCTCAAATATCTTTCATTTGGACTCATATTTTGGCATACAAGTAGCCTATATTGAGTTTTTCCCTCCTAGAAGATGATGGTGTCCTTCTTAGTGGATTTCGGGATACGATGTGAGACATTCAAAGAATGATGCTTCTTTAGGTAGTGATCAATGAAAATAGGGATCAAACATGAAAACCACAAAGTGGCACCCCCTATCATAGTATATTGTGAGTCCTATATATACTAAGTGGTACCCCTGATAGACTAGGGCACAAGTACTCTACCTACTTAGTGGTAACCCTAATGGAATAGGGTATGAGTCCTCTACCTTCTGAGTGGTACCCCTCAATATAATAGGTTGTGATTTCTCTACCCATTGACTGAAACCCCCTGAAAAACTAGGGTGTGGGTACACTTCCTACTGAGTGGTACCCCCTGATGGACTAGGGTACATGTCATCCATACACTGAGTGAAACCCCCTAATTGACTAGGGAGCGATTCCTCTACTTATATATTGTGTTATCTTGACTGTGTGGTATAATAGAGAGGTGTTGGTTCTTTACATGGTTACTTCTAAGGAAAGAAACACCAGATGATGAACATCATTGATGGACCTTTGGAACTATTGGTAGGCTCATTGACTTGGGCTAGGCTATAATATGGATATCCCATCTTGCTCACTTCAGAGCTTCTTTTATGATCATATATATTTGTTATTTGGTTACATTTATCTCTTTATATGGGATGATATATCTAATTATATCATGTCTATTATTGTTTCCCAGTCCAATTTTTTAGTCATCCAACTAGGTATGTATATACTCACCCCTGCATGGAAACCTAGATAAATAGTGTCAAAATGTCCTAAGTGTAGCTTTCAGGCTAGGGGACCCAATGTTGGTGTAGTGGCCAATGTATCAATTCAAAAGGAATTTGAATAACTTCTTGTTGACTCCTTATACTGATAAAATGGTTGTAGGGAACATTGGTGCATGCATCATATATGATTGAGTGTTTTTACTATTCTTCATGAGTCAAGTACCCATATATATATATATATATATGATAATCTGATCATGGTATGTCTTGATGATATTTTTAGGATTCCTTTATAATGAAATACATGCAATAGATTTACGATCATGATGACGATTTGAAGAGTGATGATGTATTAGTTTTGGAGACATCAGGTGAGATATTTCTTCCAGGATGGTAGGTACCAGTGCCCCTGTCTATGAAGAAGTAGATTATAATAGAGAGTAGGATGAGTATGTATATAGGCCAAGTGAACTACTTGAGTTCTGGTTCCAGAGGCAGCTGATTTTATATAGTGAGTAAGATCCCTAGGTGGTGGAGTATTTACTAGAGTTAGTGATATGTGTTTTCATACTTATTCAGACATGAAATGATCAGGTGGTTGCATTGGTAGACAAACTTTTCCATAGAGTAGCTTAGTGTTGGTGGAGTCTAGTCATGTAGATGCATGACGAGTCAGCACTCTCATGGACTAACTTCCAGTAGTTGTTTTATGAAGAGTATTACCCCTCATTCTTGCTCTCAGTTTAGATTTAAGAGCTTCTAGAGATGTATTAGGGAGGGATGACAATTTATGAGTATAATACAAGGTTCAATGACCTCACATGTTAATCCCAAGACATGATTTTGGATGGTTACTTCCAGGCCCATAAGTTTGAGTAGGGTCTGCATAGAGACATATGTGCAAGTGAGGCACCCTTGTGCATTCCCATGTATGCTGAAGTATGAGAGCGAGCATTGGTGATATAGATCTTATTATCCAGGGGATTCTATGCACTTTGAGCTCGAAGTGGTCATCAAATGGATGAGTCTCCTTTCATAGCTAACAAGCACCAGTTAGCCAGGTCTCACTGTCGGATACCTTCTCATGACCAAACACATGCACATGTTCATGCCACTCAGGGAGCACAAAGGGGACTAGCCCATTCCAGATAGGGGATATGTTATTCATGTGATGGTTAAGGTCACATGGAACATGATTTAAAAAACTGATGTGTTGAGTAAGGTAGATAGATAGAAGGTAGACTTCCATGTCAGAGGTAGTTTCGTGATCATGGATATCCCATGAATGGAAATGGTGGACCCCAGGGAGGTGGAGCTAGCAGAGGAGAAATTGTAGCTCCCAAAGGAGGAGTTTATAATGGTAGATGAATTTATGATATACTTCCTCCTCCAACACTTGGTGGACCACTCCAGGCTCACAGAGTTGGTGTTTAGGGCCATGGGAAGCTATATGATTTGGAGGTATATGAACCAGTAGTTGATGAGATGATTAAAGGTACAATATGAGTTTATTATACTCTTTCTTCGGTACTAGAAAAAATAGGTGTGAGTGATTCCTTTATCTCCTTACTTTTTGTGTGAGATATGGAACTCCCTGTTGAGGCTTTAGCTTAACATCATTGGTTTGAGGTTCCTTTGGGGAAGGATTCTTCATTATCTTTTATCTACCAGTAGTGAGAGCTATCCCTTATTAGAGAGAGTTTCTCATGGGACCTCTTAGTCATCATGATGAGGCCTCATGATATCATTTGGGGTATGGAATGGCTTTCCATGAATTAATCCCAAATTAACTATCACTACAGATGATTCAGATGCCTTAAGATAGATGGGATGAGATTATCCTTTGTGGGTGAGAGAGATCTCATGTAGGAGAGAGTGGGTATTATGAGTAGTAAGCTTCAACCCATCACCCATCAGTTTGCAATTTTATCCCTTGGCATAGTAAGCTCCTCAAGCATTTGGATTCCTTTAGTCGTAAAGGATTATATAGACGTCTTCCCAGATGATGTTTCAGTACTACCCATGAGGTAGGAGATAGATTTTTTCATATAATTGCACCCCAATATTGCTCTGATATCTTCAAAGGAATATTTGATTTCCCCTATTGATCTCTAGGAGCTGTGGTTGCAGTTAGAGGAACTTTGTGAAAAGGGTTTTATTAGACCTAGTGTGTCCCTCAGAGAATCTATGGTGTTGTTGGTGAAAAACAAGGATGTGATCTTGAAGATTTGTACTAGAGATCCTTTGAGGAGTTGAGGATAAGGCTAACAAGTGGTCCTGTTTTGAGACTATTAGTAGAGGGTATGGAGTACACAATATATTTTGATGAATTTGGAGATAAGCTCGCCCACATGTTGATGTAGAGGTAGGAAGTTATCACATATTGGTTGATGATGTTGATACCCCATGAGTATAATTACATGACTGATGACCTAGAGTTGAAATAGTAGTCTTCGATCTGAGTATGTGGAGGAACTATCTCTTGGGAGAGTGCTTTTTTGTTTATTAAGACCATCTGAGTCTCATGAATGTCTTCACATAGAGATACATGAACCTGAGATAGAGGTGATGGTTGGAGTTCCTATAAGACTATAACTTTGGGATAGTCTAGACCTCTGGTAATGGAAACATGATGTCATATTCCTTTACTAGCAACTCCCAAGAACGTTTAGTGGAGGATGAATATGAGTATATGACATCATTACAACTGAACTTGGTAGAGGAGGAGGGTGTAGTTTTTCTTTACTTGACAGTGTTAGATCCTCTGATTCTGTAGTGTGTGTGGGGGTCTTAGTTGGGAGACATCGAATGTAAGATCCTACATGACCAGATATCCTCCAGAGATTCACAAGATGGATTTTATGAAGCCGAGAATCATGTCATACTATTTTAGGGATGGATGGTGGTATCGATCATGATGCATGAGGATGTGATGAGGGAGTTTCAAACTTATCATATGGCTATACATCTTGGTGTGGGGAATATTTAAAGAGAAATTTAGTGGTAGTTTTTATGGGATTGCATGAAGCCGAGTGTGGTCGAGTTCATCTCTCAGTGCCGCACATGTCAGTAGGTGAAGGATGAGTACCTAGTTCTGGTGGGTTTGTTCAAGCCCCTTGAGATCATAGAGTGTAAATGGGATGGTATATCAATGGAATTTGTGACAGGAATTCCATGGAAAATGATATTTCGTTGTACCAATTGGGTGATAGTTGACTGACTTATGAAGTCGTAACACTTACTATTAGGAAGAAGGGTTTTGTGAAGTTTTACATGGAGAAGATCATCCATCTTCATGTGGTTCCCATGATGATTGTTTCTAACCATGATGCATTATTTATATTATGTTTGTGGGGAGGCCTGTAGGAGGCATTCAGGACCCAAATATGGATGAGTACTACCTTTCATCCTTAGAATGATTTCCAGAATGATCGCACTATCCATGTACTGGAGGATATATTAAGGGATTTCATGTTAGACTTTGGGTGGAGATGATATGATCACTTACCCTTGGTAGAGTTAGATAATAATAATAGATATCAGTCTACTGTCAGCATAAAACCTTTTGAGGCCCTCTATGGGAGACCCTACAGGTCCCCTTATATTGGACTAAGATAGACGAGGCCTATTTTGTTTGGGTATAAAGATGGTATTAATTATGATTTATAAGGTCTAGGTGATCCATGACTGGATGATTACAACTCATAGTTGGAAAAAATATTAGATAGATCGATGTCGTAGGCCCCTAGAGTTCGAGTAGGGAGACAAAATTTTCTTGAGAGTGTCCCCATGATGAGAATTATATCTATTCAGTTAGGTATGAAAAATATCCCTAAGATTTATCATGAAATTTGAGATCTTATGAAGGGTTGTAGAGTTTTCTTACCACCAATCCTTACCCTCACAGTTGGAGCGGGTGCATGATGTCTTCCATTTTTTACATCTGAGGAGATACAAGTATGATATTACGCATGTTATTGATTGGGGAGAACTAGACATCATGGATCAATCCACCTTGATGGAGAACCTAATGAAATTCAAGGATTGGTTGAAGAGACACCTGTGTGGATAGATCATTCCCTTGGTTTTTGTGTTGTGGCAACATGAGAGCATGTAAGAGAGCTCCTGGGAGTGGGAGAGGTAAATGCAGGCTCAGTAACACCCCATTTTACTTAGTTTTTAAATTTCAAAGATGAAAATATCCAAGGAGGGAATAATTTAGTGACCACTTTATTTCCTTCTAAGACTTTGAAAAATAACAAGGAAATTTTTTGGATTCAGGCATCGAGACGACGGATGTTTCTGAGGCCCGATGCATAAAAAAATAATTTCATAAAAATATTAAAAATATTTTATATCATGCACATAGAATTTATGGAATATTTATTAAAAAGAGTCTCAAATCAAAAATCTGAGACCGCAATTGAATCTAAAGCATGTGATTTACCATATTCATGACCTAATGCTGGTCATCACCGGACATTTGGATAAAGAAGCCATTAGTGGGTACGTTAAATGAATGAATTAATTAATTCATTAAATTACATAAAATTTATTCCCTCTATTTATACAATGTTATGGAAAATTTTCCTTGTTAGCCACATTACCATGGTACCTTTGAGAGTATAATTCCACCATTATTCATTGGATGATTGAGATTGGATAACCACCGACATCCAAATCAAGGTGAATGAGGCATAGTGAACGTAATAAATCTTACCCATCATGGGAAAACACATTCTTCACTAACAAATAGTCAAATATTAAGGTAGGGATCATCATTTATGGTTTCCACCCTTGATTAAAAAATTGATCACGATCTAATATATTATTCGTTGATCTACATTAAATTTCATCCTTTTCATAAGATCATGCATTGAAATAAATTATTTATTCAATTTATTTCGTGATTATTCCATGAAATCACCCCTACCAATCTCTATTTTTGTGATCATTTTTGAATAATTATTTGAAAATGATGATATCACCTGTTTTCTTGGGCCTTTATCCAACATGTTCTTTGTGTTATTCATTATTCAACCATGGGGTAACTATTTGACTATTGCTGGGCTGGTTAGAGCATGATAGGACCCCCAGATTCATGGTGTATGTAAAAAAATGACTGCATTGGAGTTTTGAGGATGAATTGGTGTGTATTTTAGTTATCGGTTATGGATTCATTGATCTGGGATCCAAAGCGAAGATGGTAGCGACATAGGAGGTGCATTGGGCTCACGGTGACTTCGTGTGGGAGGATCAAGATTTGATTTTCAGCCACCAAAGGGATGAAACGGTGGCCATAGAAGGCTATAACCAATTTTTATTGTTCAAAATTGGTAAATCACAATGGTGTTTGCAGATCTATGATTTGCACAATAGATTTGACATTCTGTGAAATTTCCGACTACATGATGTGTACTTAGATGAACACATAATGTAGTCTAGTTTCTATAGAAGCTAGGGTTCCAAATTGGAGATAAATATGACATTTCATATGATGGGAACACATTCCATGTAATCCTTAGCTACCTATATTATCATGTACATAGGGTACATGCCTAAGAGTCCATGTGTCCCCATATGCTGTGTATGGTGAGAGACATGTCGTGTACTTTGAAGTGTAAATAGGCTTGGATAGGCAGCATATATTTAGTGCTATACTGACCCTTATAGGCTGTGTGTTACATGTTGTATGTTGTGTTCTAACACATGTCTAGAGTACACGAGAATGGACAGATTCACATGTGAAGGCCTCGGGTTGCTGAGACTTGCCATGTAGTACCCTTACACATCATGTAGTACTATATGGCTAGAGATTCATGTGCTGGTAAGGACATGACCAAGCAGAGGAGTGGGACCACATGTCGTGTGGGTCCCTTAAATGTCATTCAATTCCTTTTTGAGGAAACTTATACCTCTCATATCTCCTTCATTTAGACTTGGAT